>CM070621.1:4808118-6120849 GCA_036346255.1 Ampelocalamus luodianensis
ACCTCGCATGCCATCGCCAGGCGTCACTTATTTCTTTCGACAATAGACAGAACGGTTCTGTCAGAGTTAAATTCAGCAAGTAGAGCCTATCACTTGAGCGTTGCACCTTGGCCAATAATCTCCGGTCACGATCGAAGATTGACAAGTTTCCATCTTCAACCGTAATCTTGCATCCAACCTCATCAAGTTGCCCGAGACTAACTATATTACTCTTTAGCCGCGGTATGTAATATACATTAGTGAGCAGCTTGTGTTCCTGAGTTCTGCACTGAAATAAGACAGTTCCTCGTCCACATATTTCAACGACAGAATCGTCTCCAAACTTAACAGTACCAGTGATCGTCTCATCCAGTTCAGCGAACATCATCTTCTCACCTGTCATATGATTGCTCGCGCCGGTATCTAGATACCAATTGCTACTGGTTTTCTCATTGCTAGTTCCAAGATCAGGCAAGACTTTTCCTTCATTCAGCATAATCCTTTCAGCTGTTACTTCAGTCATCTGTAAAACTTCACATGTTTTGACCATGAGCAATGCTGGCTCATCATCATCTTGCTTCTGCACAAAATTCGACCTTTCCCTTTTTGGCCGTCGACACTCCGAGGCATAATGTCCGTAGATATCACAGTTAAAACACTTAATCTTTGTTTTATCAATCTTCTTATATGGTTTCTTGTTAGCTTCCTTGCCACGCCCACCATTATATCCACGGCCACGGCCACTGCAATTGCCACTGCCACGCCAACTACCCACGCCTTCGAAATTCTTCTCTCTTGCTGCCAATGATTCCCACTGATCGCGAGTAAGCATCAGCTGGCTTTCTTTTCCTTTTTCTGTTTTCTCAGACCGCCTTCCATTCAAGTTCTCCTCATAGGCCCTTAATCGACCTATTGCTTCAGACAAGGACATTTTGTCCATATCTCCCCATTGTACGATAGTACCCACTATATGGAGAAATTTGTCTGAGACTGAACTGAAAAACTTATCAACAACCGCACTTTCTTTCAATTCAGTATCAAGTGAACGTATTTCACCGACAATACTGATGAGTCTCTGTGAGTAGTCGTTGATAGTCTCAGAATCTTCCATGAACAGACGATCAAATTTCCTTTTCAGCACCTGAACCCTATCCTTTTTTACTCGATCTTCACCAACTCGTATCTCCTTGATCGCATCCCAGGCTCCTTTTGCCGTCTGCTTCTCTGCAATGATCATCATTACTGCATCCGGCACTGCCTGAGATATAGCAGCAAGTGCGCCCTGGTCTTTTTCTTCCTCAACCAATGCATCGCCTTCGATTGCTTCCCATACACCTAGAGAACGCAAGATGATTCTCATCTTGACAGCCCACAGGCTGTAGTTGGAGTCGTTCAAGATCGGGTATTGAATCGGCACTCCGAAACCCCTTGTCAGCGCTTTTCCTGCTGCAGCTGTCTCGACGCCACACTGCATCGATTGATTCTGTGGATCCTTCTTTGATGATTGATCCCCTGCCATCACCTCAGAAGTATTAAGCTCTGATACCAAATGTCGGAACAGAAATCTGAAATCGAAATATTATCGCTCTCAAGTTTCTCTGCAACAATTGAAGATAACGCTTCTCTGAAGATTCTGTATTCTGTCGGGAAAAAAACAGAGACGTCGAAGAACAGAGTCAAGAAGCAACAAAACACTTGGTTTTCAATTTGCGCCGTATGTTCTATACGACTTTTCTGATTTCTTATATAAACATCAAAACGAATTACAAATAGGTTACGAATTCGATTTCCCGACTCCGATTCTTCAGCGGCTCTGAAAACCGAGAAGTGCTAGACCAGCTACAGTATCCGAAACTGAAACTAACAGAGAAGACAGAAAACAGAACCTGTTACAGACTGACCTGACTTCGCAAATCTTATTGCGATCCTATACAATTCTAAGTAGAAACCAAAACAAAACAAGTTTAAGACTAACAGCGTGCACTCAACTTCCCTCTAGGCATGAGCGCATCGCGTACGCGCATGCTATCCGTGCTGCGCACGGTCGCCGTCGTGGCCGCTAGCGCCGCCACGCCGGCGGTGGAGCGCTGTGGCCGGCGACGCATTGTCAACGCCGTCATCGACGGGCTGATGACGACGACGGCGGAGGGCCTCCTGCAGGAGGCGGCGGACGCGGAGCTGGAGATGGGGAGCTTCATTGTCATGGTGGTTGGTGGCTCACTCATCGTCTTCGGGCTTTGCATGGTCGTCGACGACATCGCCCACCAAGTCGTGTCCATGAACATGAAGCTAGCGCTGCTACGCACGTAGCGGTACTCGTGCGCAGCTCGGGAAATCACGTGATCTCGAAGCGATCGCTCTGCCCCCGCGCGCGCACGTCCGTTGATCGCACCTCAGGGGTGCAAGTGCAAGAACAAGCCCGCATAAGAGGAAATAGGGAGCAACGCACCGGCATCGCGAGTTTGTTGTTGTAGTCAGAATGGCAGGAGAACCCTTGCTTCATCTTTTGTAAATGAGAATATATATACATAGCAACAGCGTACAACGTCGCCTTGTATTCTTCTTGGTATCAGCTCAGGGATTTTTCAAGATTTTTAAATAATCATTTTTATTCTCAAAATTATTCCATCATTTTTCAATGTCATAAAAACTACTTGTAACGAAGCTTTTGCTCATCATGTACAGTCGTTGGTCGTAACCTTTGTTGGAATAATTTTGTAATTTTGAATAAAAATGTTATTTTAAAAATCGATTTTTCAATATCATAAAAAAAAACTACTTGTAACGAAGCTTTATCACCAGTCGTTGGTCGTAACCTTTTCCAATCTATACCGGCGTCAGATTGATCAAGAATCTCCTTGAACGATCAGGTTTTGCTCACATATTATTATATTGAATAAACTCATGAGGAAGCCATTTCGATGATGTCCTGTATCCAGTTGCATCAATATTCGCGCTATAAATATAATGTGTGGCCTGGATATCGCGAGTCTTTTTTTTTTGTTTATTTGTCACGTATTTAGACGAAATAGTAAAACTAGCTCTCGCGAACGAAATGAAAAAAATGACCGTGAAAGCCAACGTGCTGCACAAAATCACCACAAAAGCCACCAAACATCAAAATTTGGGACAGCTGCAAGCGACCTGCCTTGCCACGTGGCATGCCACCTGGCGTGGTCCTATTCGCGGTAGGCCGCTGGCCTATCGCTGTCCCAGTTCGCGGATAGTTTCTTTGGATTCATTGGAATTTGGTGATCCAGTTACATGCAATTTATTCGGCGTTTCTTATCGTGATATCTTTTGAAGGCATAGCCTGTTGTTTTCGACTTTATATGATTGGCGAGGGCGTCGCTCCTGTTCTTAAACAGGCTGCGAACACATAACCTGTTTCACACAGTAGCACTAGCACCACCCCAAGGCCGAAGTATTAATATTACACATCCATTCTTAGCAGCACCCCAAGGCCGAAGTGAAGTTGAATCAAGGAATAAAACCAAATCTGTTTCACCATCAGTGGGCTTTAACAGTAGTAGCATGAAACATGTTCTTGAATTGGGATGTATAACCGCATATGCTCACTGGATCAAACCAAGCCTGTTTCACCTTCACCCATGCGCGCAGTGCCTAGGCATGAAACACGTTCTTGTTGTGTTTGCGGACAAAAAACAAGTCTTTTCACGCATCATTTAACAGCCTACTAACAGGGGATTGATGGGAGTGGCAAATAAGGAAACAAAGTTGAGAAAGAATTGCAATGGAGGGAGTTCGAGTTTTCCAATGGCGTATCAGAGATCGGGGGTCAACTTGTAATGCAACTAAGGAATTTCCTCTGTAAGATGGCCTATGTTTCTTTTGATAGTTTGAAGAAAATCCCACAATAAAGGCATTAGAACACTGTCAGCTTGATTGTTATATTTACTATTTAAAAAGACTCTAGTGGTGTTGAGTGATGCATTTTTCTTCCCCTCCCCTCTTCTCACAACCCATCCGCGCCGACAGATGGAACCAGTGTGCGCCCACCCTCTCCATCCCCACACGGCTCCACTTCTTCTCACCCTTTCCGCCGACTTCTAGACTCTCGTCACGCGCACCTCCGCATCTTCTCCATCATCTCTCCCATGGTGATTTCCCCGCGTGCCAGGTCCTTTCCATCGTGATTCCTTCGTCTGCCGCCCCGCCCCCAACACCACCCTGGTGTACACCCTCTACCCTCAATGTCGTGTTTGTCATCGTCGTCAAAGCATCGCAACACAGTGCTCACCACCCTCACGCCGTTCCTTGACTTGCACTGTCACGGTTGATTCCCATACTCCACAAGCGAGCTCGAGCTCCTCCGTCCTTGCCATCATAAAGTTGGCAGACTCTGTAAAGCTCTAGACTCATGATCCCAAATCAGCTCAATAACTCGTTGTTTCATTGCCCACTGGTCACTCGACGAAATGACTTGCTTATTATTTTCTTATTTGATCGCTCTCACCTCTCCTCGACATCTAATCACACTCTCGCTCTCCTTTGTCACAATGGTAGAAAGCATGCGGCGGTTAGACAAGGGTGGCACGACCGTACGATGTCGGCAGCAGGCAGGCCGAGGTCTAGGGACATGTGGCGCAAGCACGACCGGTCGGGGGTGCGTGCAGAGCAGGCGTAGCAGGTCAAAGACGAGCGCAACTAGCAGGCTTATGGTGAGATACAACTTCCCTTCTCACAGTCTTTACCTCTCGTGGACATGTAGTACGTCCGTATTCAGTTGGGTTAGCTCTCAATAGACTTGTGAAAATTTAGAACTTGTTAATTTCACTGGCTCCTACGATGATTGCGCATTTGCTTCCAATTTGTATTGAAACAATACAAAAGCTAACATGACATTAATTCATTAACTCATGAAGTTTGATCCTAACAAACTAGCATTACATAATACTGAAAGCGTTTGATAATATATTTGTTGGGACGATGTGTGCGAACAATTCGAAGGACACTTGCAGCAGCCGAGAGCTGCACAGGAAATTAAAAAACCTTGAACACAAGCTAATAGAAGAAAACGATGTCCATATCTCAAATATCAGCGCGTTCAAAGCATTCAATAACTGAATTTGTTCAGTGATATAAAATTGAATGCTCTTCATGTCTTATTGCCACCACTAGTAAACATAATGATGCATTTGCGATCATACTTTATTTGTTGATGATTCATTCAATCATACCTTCCAATTAGCACAACACCTGATACAACCTTTTTTCTATCTGCTAATTGGTTAACTACACCTTTCACAAATTTGTACAACCTTTTCAATGTATATTTTTTATCCGTAGCAACACACGAGCATTCAGGTAGTTTTTCCAATAACGCTAAAAAGGAAGAAAAAAATCTAAGCTGCGTAAGGAAATGATACAAGTCTGTTTTCATTTTGGTACAGGATCTAATTTGAGGATGCATACTTGATTCCATCCTGATATCTGTGCGAGCCTACCATACGCTCTCACGCAAGAAACTCAGATCCCAACTTCTAATAGCCCAATGATCCACTTCTTTCCTTTGCGTGATATTTACCGCCTGTAGCGGTATCGCTTGAAGTTGATATATAGATGGAGAATCCCACGTTCGAATGTGCACTTGAAGCCCTTCTTATGTGAGTACTCCCACTCCTTGTTGACAATACGAAAAGACTGGCGAGGAAAATGGAGTAACTAAGTGAAATGTCCATGGAACTACAGCTAAATTATAGATATAAGGCTTAGACTTACAATATCCTCATACGGAGGGCCAGCATGAAATCTTATATGGCATGTCTCCCCACTGCTTCCGTCTTTCTCTATAGTGTATGTTGGTGCTTTTGATTTATCCACAAGATCAGGGTAAAATATATTGAACTTGTAGCCCTGGACAATTTTAGGCGGTGGGTTGTCGTGGTCATAATGAGTCTGGTTGTATTTGTTCCACTCATATCCAGTATGCACCCGATTGAAGTACTTTGGTTTTCTTGGTCGGTACTTGTCATGCCACCAGTACACCTGTGAGCACATTAAGTAAGTTTATTTCCATGAGCAACCAGCTGAGTGAATGGAGGTTCATTGACAGTGGTTCAATGCACCAAAGTTGATAAATTAAGCTTCTAGTATGTAAAAGCAGGTTGTCATCCAACGTATCAAATATAGCTTTAGATAATATTAATGTGTCCACAACTCCAGATAAATGAACTTGTAATCCTGACCATAAGCGAATCCAGCATACGAACAGAATATTGCACAATATGGGTACGAAGCTACTGTTATGTTTAGAAGGCAAGATAATGACATCATTCCTATATTCCCCAGATAACAAAAAATCACAGTATTGTTTGTGTCCAGACGGCAAATGAGACAAACCTGTGAATCCAGGTTCACTTCAGCACCTGCACCAAATACTGCATCCCCTTCCTCCATAGCTCCCATTGCTTTCATTGCTTTCATCTCCATCTCATCGGGTACTCGTGCCTTAGCTGCCATGGCCTCCTTAACTTTCCTTTGATGCTCGACAACTACAGCTTCACGTTTTCGATCCTGGAGATTAATTAAAAGCACAGAGCACATCTGTGACTTGCCAACCTCATTTCCAATGTGCAATCAACCCATGAAATGTACCCTACGTCCCTATTGATGTAATACCAAATTGAGAAAACATTTTCCCACATTTTGTTTGCATATAGACTCCAATGAGCCAATTAAAAGCACCTTAGACAAGGACAAATGACCTTGGGCCACCTTGGGCCTTGGGTGCATTATCATCAAAAGTTACATCTAAATGAAACTAAAGGCCTCTTTTAGGGTAAACATGCATGTAGGCCTGCAAATGCTTAAAAGGTCATCCTAAGAAAAGATCTCACTGGAATGTTGTCCTATTGCAAGTGTATCAATCGTAGTGCTGTTAATTAACTTTTCTTGTTGCACAGCATGGTGCTCAATTACTATCAAGTCGTATTTGATAATCTAATTAACCAGCTAGCTGCACTAAAGAAAAATAGCTATTACTATTCTGGTCATCATTTATTATTGTAAAAGCAAAATGTAGCAGGAAACAGGACTCTACCAGTTCTGCCTGGTCCTCTTCAGGATCAATTGCATCTTCATCTTCATCGCCGTGCATTAGCTCAGGAGAGAAGGAGCCAGCTTCTTCGTCCAAATGGCTCTCTGTTTGCTCAGCTATAGGTTCTGGTGAATATCGTTTATCATCTACACATAAACCAGGTATCAGAAATCGCTAGAGTTATCTCAGAAAAAGGGTTTGTTGAATGATCAGAAGTAAATCTAAACCTTCATCAGCATCATGCACCACATCCTCCTCTATAGTGTCAACTCCTTCCTCAGCATCCACATCCTGTTCAACAGCACCAGGATGCTCTAGACGATGTAGATGCTTCCGTAAGAGAGAAGCATGGATTTCCCTCAGGCAAGCCTGCAGTGCAGTGCAAATAAGAAATAAGACTTTTTTTTCCTCAGATATGCTATTGGTCAACTGTGCAATCAGATCAATTGCAAATTCAGACTCGATCTTTTTTTTTTCTCAGATATGCTATTGGTCAACTGTGCAATCAGATCAATTGCAAATTCAGACTCGATCTTTGTATCCACAGGCATGCTCACAGTTTGAACCAGACTCGATCATGTGGCTTTGAAGATTACACTTTTACTAAAAGAAGCTAGTGCACCCTTTTACTTGCTTAATAGTTAATACAAATTATATACAAAAAAACAAATGCATAACAGTATGACTGGAATCACATTTGATAGTCAAATATCAGAACCATTATCGCAGTATCTACAATCATGGCATACCTTTGCTTTGTAAATATGAAGGCGTTTCAAGATGGCTTCCCAGTATTCAACAACTTTTGCTGTTCCAGAGCGCATTTGGGACTCAATTTGACTTTGCATCTCTTCTAGCTCATTGGAACTCTTACCCTCCAAGAGATCTTTTACATCCCCCTCGATACTTGCATGTAAGCCTCTCTCTTCCGAAAGAACCTCAGGAGGTGGTTCCTCACCACGCACCCTAGCCCGGTCCAAGGCATCTCTTTTCTGAGCCTCACCTAGTTCCCAGTCACATACCACCATGAGTGCCTGATGGATTTCAAATTAAATTGGGTCAACAGGTATGAACATTCTTGAATCTTGCCAAGTAGATGAACAGAACAACATGAAATCAAATAAACTTAACATATTAGTGTGTCCTCTCATATTAGGAACTTGCTCTCAAACTTGATTTAGTTTCAGTAAGGAACTAAGGGCAAATTATATACAAGCTAAAGAATATGTCCTAACATACTACACCACACAATATTTTTGCCAAAATAGAATTTAACAGATAAAAAAAATATCAAAATGAAACACTGTCAGCTGTAGATCCTGCTTGGAAAGCGAATTATAGTATTCTCACATGAAGCTACTATTTCGTTGATATTAAGCTCATTCAGCATTAGGAATAGCATTGATCTTCGTTTTTGATGGTGTGTATCATTGTCATGATCCCGCCGGTCAACCAGTTTTACTCGGGGAATTTGACACATCATACTCATGATTATTCAGGAAAAGGGTAATATTAAAGGAGGGTAAGATATAAGACATGTACCTCCCAATACTTGACATTTATTTGGCTTTCCTGTCCAGATCGAGATGCATCTTAATGTCATCACGTAGCTCTTCCATCTCCTTCACTGTTAATCCCTACAATTTAGCAAATTACGTATATTTCAGTAAGTGTTAAAGGAAAACGGATCTCATTCAAATGTGGGCTAGTTGTATGGAGGTAGTGGGAACAGATGGTATTATTTTTTTAAAATCCATTGAGAGAAGTAACAGGGAGATCCTTTCTCTCATTTCCAAACCAATTACTGATGGGTTGTTAGTAATGCTTAAGGAAAATGAAGCTGGAATTTGTATAAGGACAAACCCACACTTGGTGACAAATGAGGTCATAAATCTGTGATATGCAGCTAGGAGCCATCCTTCTGAAAGAGAATGTTAAGAAGGGTGCAAACTTGGAGTGCATTTGTATCAGAACAAGTCTGGCCTGAAAATTAACTGACGAGTGACTCAAGATTACGTGGGTGAGAATAAGGAGAAACAGGACATGTATGAATGAACTTTTAGTTGTAGAGCTTGATAAGATACCTATGAATCAAGTACATGAGAGTAAAGGAAGACTTCTATGATGGGGAAATTTCAGAGAAGAGGAAATACTGCTTAATTAAGTTTAACAGTACTTCTTCTCCTAAGTAGCACAGGCACTAAAATAAGTATCAGTGCGGTTTCAATAAAACCAGGATTTACTCTCCTTTTTTCCCCGAATAATATCAGAAAAGACCATATTGTAAACTAAAATAGTGCAGGACTGTCGGCGCAAATGGACGGAGTGATATAACTTAGATCTTGCATGAAATGCAAACTTAATCATCATAAGATAGTCAGTCCATTGGTCAATACACGGAGCAGTGAGATTTTGAAACCCCAGAGGGTTAGTTTTTTACGGTAAGTGGTTATTGTTCTGTTGTCAAGGCTCAACAGGGCAAACAAATGGTGTGCTTGAGTGCACCACCTAAATGCAGAAGGAATCAACGAATCAAGGAACCTTATTTTGAGGTTTCTGTTAAATGCAAACATAAAACCACTCTTCGATTAATTGTATCAAACAGGGCTAAAAGAAGTGCCATATACCTTGAACACTACGTAGGGCTCATTTAACTCAACATCAAATTCTTCTGTGAAATTAAGATTCTTCAGGAGAACATCAATAGGTTTTGTACGTCCCTCCCGTAATCTGATCTCAGACCTAACTTTGCTTTGATCAAAATGAAACTGCATTCCAACATGAAAAATGTTAGATTAATAATGGATCCATGTTAATTCAACAATAATTACATGTCATTTGTCAGGTTGTAAAATACAAACCTCTTCTTCTTTCTTCTCCCAATCTTGAAATTCAGCACGTGCTCTTTCTCTGGCTAACAATGCCTACAAAATACAAAAATAGGCATTTAATTCCATGAGCAATACTACTTGAAACTAAGATATGATTATGATAACCAGAGATATATTCATACCATTTCCTCCTCATGCTGTGCCTTTTCAATTGCTCTTTCCTCCCTTCTTTTCTTAACCTTCTCTATTTCAGCCTATATTTGACAGTACAAGAATAGGGATTAGGCACTAGAAGAAAAGCATATACTTCAACATTTTTTAGAAAAAAAGAAGTAAAGTTGCACACTAGTGACCTATTCAGGAAGTGTATTTGTATAGATGACCATCAACCATAAACAACTTGTACAAGGAATAAAACAAGCGATATTGTTGCAGGGAACAGATCAACCCATATAATCTCTATGAATGTAAAGTCACATGTTTAAACTTTCTAGGCTTTATTTTTTGGGAGGGCATTTTTGCAGTTATGCTTATGTTTGTTCCTAATCTGTTTTTAATGCATTACTCAATATCATATGTACTTTCAACCCCCAACAAGTCATAATGAACTGTAGGCCACATCCCTTCCATCATAAGATGACAGGAACATAATTCAAATCTGGTAAGCAACCACAAGACAAAGTTTGTCCATTCCTACAAATAAAGAAAACAGTAGAAAGTTACGCTCACTGAAAGTTTAAACTCTAAAGTCTCCACCTTTTTAATGCTATGAAGGTTCATCTCCAATTTCAGGAAGTACATCACTGATACTCATATTATAGGCTCTAAAGTTCAAATTCATAATATAAGGAAATAGAATATTAGTGCTAGTGAAATTTACAGTTTATATTACCATTCTTTCTCTCTGTTTCTTCTTTTCAGCTTTGACAGAAATGTCCACCTTTTGTCCTTGAGATACATCGCGCTCAATCTTCTTTCGCCAAACAAAACTGTAAAGTGATAAGGTTGAGACTTGAGAGCATCCTTCTTTAGGTATTGTCAAAGACTAAAGCAACAGAGAAACGTCAGAGTGGCAATGCAACAACTGGGAGACAAACAATCTATGATCTGCAATGCAGCCACCAACATTTTCATACTATTCAGTAATAAAGATAAACATCAGAAATGTTAACTTGAAAGCGAATTAGTATCTTCAATAGTCTAAAAATAATGTGCAAAACTATACCAGAACGTAAGGCCCAACACCCCAACATAATAGCTCAATAACAATATATCTCATAGTCATAGAGCAGTGAGACTATAGCACATACAGCGGAAATTACTAGTACATTAACATAAACAACACCATTAATCACAAGGTGTGACCAAAATCGTATAAATAAGTTTGAACAAATAAACTAGCCATGTGAATCATCACAACTGTCAATTGCTGTGGTAAAACCAGAAATTTATCTTTTGATAACACAAATTTGTCAACTTTCAAATATGCAAAATACTGTTCTAAGAAATTTCTCATGGTAGCAACCATTGACAATCCATCCTAGGAAGTGCACCAAATCACTAAGCAAGTTGTGCTTTCAACTTTTGGGTTTTCCGCAATTATTATGAAAAAGTTTAATGGTCCTTATGGAATCAACAATATATTCATGACTGCATCAGAAAAATGTCTATCGTTAACTGATGACATAAATTTGATCAAGTTAACTAGTAGTTCAAGAGAAGTGTTTCATCGCAGTATCACTGATAATACATACAAGTCGGTGCATCACTAAACTAAATATTCAATTCTTCATACATTTGTCCAATACTAGACCTAATTAGCCACATCAATTTTACCCCTAGGCTATTAGCTACATTACGATAACTTATCAACTTCACAACAGATGAATACCACCCATATCAAGTGGTTATACAGTAGCGATGGAAAAAATAGACCACATCGATACC
The DNA here is from genome assembly GCA_036346255.1 of Ampelocalamus luodianensis. NCBI lineage: Eukaryota > Viridiplantae > Streptophyta > Magnoliopsida > Poales > Poaceae > Ampelocalamus > Ampelocalamus luodianensis. The sequence goes on from CM070621.1 coordinate 4,819,936, forward strand.
TTCCCCAAATACAATCATACCAAGCTTAGAGCTTTAGACACAACATGCATTTGGAAAATCTGACTGGACTGCACTAACCAAGAATGTTTTCTTATGTCCTACAAGATATGTATGTCCACTAACCAAGAATGTTTTCTTATGTCCTACAAGATATGTATGTCTTGAGGTTATAGGTGTTAAATGATCGAGCTAGTTTTAAATTTTTATTCTTAAAAAAGAACAAGTTATAAGCAAAGAAGCCCAAACATTAAACAGTTATCAAAGATTTAAAGTAATAGCTGCACTACTGGGTGCATGGATCTGTAGAGCTATCTCAATTCTTGCAATCAAAGAATAATAGCCCAGTACCAACAACACAGACTTTCTCCGGGTTTTCCCCTTTTTTCCTGGGAAGATGATAGCAAATTTTAGCCTCCTTTTTTGTCACCCACGACACCCTCCAAACAAATTTCGACCCAGATATCTACTCTAGCAAAGCAGTATCACTAATGCAATGCATAATGTAGCAGACGAGGGAAACGAATTCGCATACTTCTCTGTCAGGTTGGGATCGCCAAAAGGGTTTGAATCGTTGGAGTACCCCGACACCGCATTTGTCTTCATCTTCTTCGCCACCTTCTCGGCCTACACAACCACCACCAATAACAACTTAGCAATCAAAACCCTAACCGCAACCAACCAAACGGAAACCGCAGCGTCCACCGCGCAATACCTTCTTCTGCGCCTTCTTAGCCATGTATTCCACGATCTGCTCCTCGGTAATGCCCCCCCGCCTCCGGCGGCGGCCACCGGAGTCCGACGCCTGAGACTCGCTCGCATCGCTGGAGGAGGACGGGGTGTCCCTCAGGCGGCTCCTGCGGCGGTGGCGGCTCCGGCTCCGGCGTGGCGAGCCGCTGGAGCCGTCGTCGGAGTCGGACGGGGACGGGCTGCGCCGCCGCCGCCGCGACGAGCTCCGTCGGCCCTCGCTGTCGCGCTCCCTCTTAGGCATGTCGGCGATGGGAGGGAGGCCAGCGCAGAATCGCGGGGTGGTAATAGTAGGCAAAAGTGGATTTAACAAATCGGAGCTGCTAACTCACGCTGAACCGTTGAAATGTATTTCGAGTTTAAAGTTTTAACTATGTTTCAACGCATTTCAGAATACTAGAACTTTTCAGAAGATTTCAAAAAAATTCAAGCCTAAGTTTTAACAAGCTTCAAATTTTAGAACTCAAATTTCAACAAATTTTAGATAAAAAAGTTTCAAAAAGTTTCAACAAATTTCGAGAAGTCTCGTGAAAACATTTTAAAAGTTTCAAGTTTCAATCAGTTTCACGTATTTCTAGAAGTATTTAGAAGATTCCAAGAAAGTTTGAAGCCCAAGTTTTAACAAGTTACAGATTTTGGAACTCAAATTTCCACAAGTTTCATATTTTAGGACACAAGTTTCAACAAGTTTCAGATTTTAGAACTCAAATTTTAACAAGTTTTAGGCAAAAAAAGTTTAATGAAGTTTCATGAAGTTTCGAGAAACTCACAGTTTCGATGCAAAATAGGGGGCGGAATAAGATTTGAAGAAAAAGAGTGCTCCACCACGGTATAGCAAAGTTTCGCGTTTTGTCAATGTTTCAGTGGATTTCATGTTTCGTCAAAAGTTTCATGTTAATGTTTCAATCAAGTTTCAGAAGGTTTCACCAATATTTCGCAAGGAGTTTCATAGAGATTCAAGTAAAATTCAAATTCCAAAATATCATGTTTCAGCAAATTTCAACTAGTTTCAAGTTGAAAATGACATATTTCAAGAAGCGTGAACTAGTTTCGTCTAAGTTTCAGCACATTTCACAGTTTTAGGGAGTTTTCAATGAGGTTTAGAAAACTAATTCAACTTTCACAACCGAAACTTCCACGAGACTTCAAGTTTCAAAGCTAAACAAAGCTGAGTTTTCAATTAAACTATGAGTATCAAATCTGAAACTTGATGTTTAAAAGAGTTTTGGGAAAGTATAAAAAATTAAACAACTTCCAAATATGAAACAATATTTTCAAAAGAGTTTTAACGAAGTTTCAGGATAGTTTGAAAATTGGAACAAGTCTCGAATCTGCAACTTGGTGATTCAAAAGAGTTTGAATATAAGATTCTGTCAAGTTTGAAAACTCAATCGAGTCTCAAATCTGAAACTTGATGTTTCAAATGAGTTTGAAGGAAGCTTCGGGCAAGATTTAGATACTCAAAAGCAACTTTCAAACAAATTTCAAGCAAGATTCACAATTTTTTCAAAATTCAAATGAGATTTCACAAAGAAATTAATTCTGGGCATACCTGACTAAGCCGCCTGCCTACTCCACGTCCGGCGTCCGCAGCCCTACTCGGGCGATGCTCACCGTCCACCACCGCGCTCGGGGCAACCCATAACTGCCACGCTCGTCGCCCAACAATCACACATGTACTCACCATCCATCCGTCACAACGCTTGGGAAGCCCGTGCTCGTCGCCTCGCAGCCGCGGATGCGCTCCGTCGCCGCGCTCGAGTCAGCACGTGGCCGCTACACTTGCGCTGCTACCGCCTGCCATGCTGCTTGCCACCCGCAGAAACTCACCCACCAATCATTCGTGGGTTTGGATGAATCTTCTTGCTTCACTGTTCATTCTTCACTTCCCTAGCGAGGCTGTCATTTAATTTCGGGGATGAGAAAGAGAAATAGATGAGTAGAAGGGAACGAACCTACATGTGAAAAGGGGATAGGAAAAGGAACAATGCTTCGAGTGAAAGGGACACGATGGGTCACGGGGATCGAGACTTGCATAAATCACACGGAGAGGATCCTAATGATGATGAAATCCCACGGTGATTTACTACACCGTTGGTTCCCCAGCAAATACTGTAGCATTCTTTAGTATTTCTCTTAACAAGTTGGAGTTGCGATATCCAGGCCACACATCGTATTTATAGCGGAATTTTGGTGCAATTGGATAGTGCAAGACATCATCGAAGGACTCGCTTTCGTGAATTTCTTGAACCAGCTGTTAATATAAGTTATAAATTTAGAAAATCAATATATATATATATATATATATAAGGTAATTATCTCTACGAATGATAATTCCGTACATAATTTGCATCCAATCAACAAACTACATAGAATCTTATCACAAACCACAAACATAGATAATCTAATTATCCACATAAGATCATTCAAGTATTTTATACATGTGTGCAGATATTTATCCATAAAAGATCTCACTAACTCAAAAGTGGTAGATGACAAACTTACCGTCATCACCAAATCTTTCTTTTATAATAGTAAAGATAATCATCGTGTAAACAAAACCTGTTGACAATCTAACGCTAGCAGATATGGGAAAGGTTACAACCAAAACTGGAGACAAAGCTTCGTGTTCGTGTTTCGTGCTCAAGCATGATCATTGATCAGTTCGGGCCTAACACTTGAGTTAGATTCATTCAGGGGCTTTGTACGTACCGTGTCGATGTCAATGCCAACGTTTTCCTCGATAAATAGGTGCAACAAGATGTAACTCCGAACAAATTGATCTGGTTAGTATTAGTAAGCAACCGACCAGATTTAATTCGGTAACGAGTAAAAAAATTATATGGGATATCTAGAAAGAACTAGATATCAATTTAATTAAGAAGAAATGGGTATCTAAATCCGAGCTGAAGAAGGACTCGAAACTGTGTGGTGACTGGCGAGGGACTCCTAGAGTCACGAGTGGGTATTTCAGTGAGAATGTCACTAATATACCGTATATTGGACTCCAGATACTAGCGTAGGCAACGAAGAAAATTAGTATTGTGCTTTCTTGTCTGCGTAGACGTTAGTGTAGCATAATTATAAAAAAATTTGGACGATACAGCCAGTTTGTAAATTTGCAGTTCTGACCATTGGCGCACGGCCATCGTGCGCCAGCGACGCTGTGCCGACACGCAGCGCTTCGCCAGCCCCGTCACCTCAACCGCTACAGGGGCTGGGCTGGCGCGTTGCCACCCAACCCCTGTTCCTTGGTGCGTTGCCAGCCCGCGCCTGCCCTGTAGCTGCGGTTAGGGTTAGGGTTAGTGGTTAGGTTAGATTAATTAGATAATTAGTTAGAGTCTAAAATTTGAAGAAATTTTAAAATATAGCAAATGAGTTCAAAAAATTATAAATTTTTTTGTGTAGCCTCCTGACACCGTGTACTTGTTTGTGTAAATTTTTCATAACTGTAGCATTTTTTTTTTTTTTTAAAATCATTTATGCATATTTTAAAATGAAAAAACTAAAAAAAAATATGCTACAGTAGCTAACGCACGGTGGCAATTTTCTGTTTTTTTTTTAAAAAAAAACCATTTAGTTTTTTGTTTTTAAAATATGCATAAATGATTTTTTTAAAAAACAAAAAAAACAATTGCTACAGTGCTGGTGCACGGCCACCATACGTCAGCCACTGTAGCATTTTTTTTTTGTTTAAAAAACATTTAGTTTTTAGTTTTTTAAATATGCATAAATGATTTTTTTTTAAAAAAAATTGCTACAGTGCTAGCGCACGTTAGCATTTTTTGTTTTTAAATATGCATAAATGATTTAAAAACAAAAAATACTACAGTTATGAAAAATTTACACAAACAAGTACACGGTGTCAGAAGGCTACACAAAAATTTTATATTTTTTTTGAACTCACTTGCTATATTTTAAAATTCCTTCAAATTTTAGACTCTAACTAATTATCTAATTAACCTAACCTAACCTAACCACTAACCCAACCCTAACCGTAGCTACATGGGCGGGCGCGGGCTGGCAACGCGCTATGGAACAGGGGGTGGCGCGGGGTGGCAACACGCCAGCCCCTGTAGCGGCTGAGGTGGCAGGGTTGGCGCGGGGTGGGCGCGCGCCAGCGCTGCGTGTCAGAACTACAAATACGGTTTGCAAATTGGTCGTATCGGTCAAAAATTCCAATTATAACAGGGCGGATTCTCTAGGTAAGACACATGTACATATGCAGTATACACAACTAGCCTTGCCACCCAACTACTAAAATCATGTTTTTGGAAGATTGATTAAGTAATTGTTTACATGCTTAAACTTTGGAAAATGGAAGATGCTTCAAGTATAAAATGAACAAATTTCAGAAATCAAATCAAGGTTCAGTTTACACTACGCCTAAATGTTGCTGCTTCCAGATTTATATATCCGGTTTATCTTTTTTTTAGTGATACCATACAAGTACCACTGTACTACTCTTAACTTGGTTGCAGAGAGATGTCCGATATGCATGGATCAATAGATTGCGTCACCCGTGCTGACAACTCCATATTGAACCTCATGGATTGCGTCACCGATATGATGCTAGCTAGCTTATGGATAAAATTGATGTGCATGTAAATTAGGCAAGTATAGAATCCCACCCAAGCTTAAATGACTTAGGAAAAAAAAATACAGAGCCATTTTTTCGATCGGATTTGCTATTTTTATGTCGTATGAAATTTTCTTAAGTTTAAATTAATTGTTATGATCATTGGCGTTACATGATTGAATATTGATCCAATAGATAAAATATGTAACTTATGTTTAATAAAATTTCAGTTATCCTATTAATAGACAATCCCTTTTCGATACTATTCGCGCATACGCCTATCACTGTTTGCCGGATCCAACACCAACGCCTTGACACTATTCCTTCCTACGTGCTACTCTGCTACTGCAGCTAGATCTTATTCCCCAAGGACATTTGATCTGTTACGGCAAATTTTTATGTGTAACATTCTATCAAAGTGATTGCTCTTGTCTTTGCTTTTTTATGCTCTCCTTTTCGCTTGCTTGTTGCCTAGCTTCATCTTCCCTGCACCAACAGCTAATTTTGCTCGCTCGCCCTTGCCTGGAAGAGTCAAATCAAATCAACTTGCCCTTTCTTTTCTTTTACGCCAGTGTCATCATCATAAAAGGCATCCCCTACGGATATATAGTACTATGCATGACAGATTGCTGCAAAACTAATGTGAACTTCGATTGACAGACAAACCTTCGTAAGTTCGCCCCACGCCCCACATGCGCGACTGCGGCACGAGTTCGCGTGTCCCTCCGCCGTGCCTCTCTCTCGCGCGCGGCAGCAGCGGCCGGCCGTTGTGGCCTCCGTCTCCGCGGCTTGCTGCGCGGCCCACGCGCTCGCTGCCCGTGTGCGGGCTCTTTTTTTCAAGACTGTTTATTCATAAGTTGTCTAAAAATTTCTTAAGTTTAAGTTACTTGTTGTGATTATTGGATTAATATCCAATCATATGACATCCATTGGATCAATATCCAATCATATGACACACAAATCTCTACACAAATCTAATGGTTACAATAAGTGATTTAAACTTAAGAAAAATTCAGGCAACTTAAAAATAACAAAACCGTTTTTTTCGAGTTTTTTTCACTCGCGTCTGCAGCTGCCAGCGTGATGGTCCGGTCCCCTCACGTCACGTCAAACCAAATGCGAGGCGAGCCCCCGCGCACGGGGAGAGCTGCAGGCTATCATACACTGTGTTTCCAAACCACGGCACGCATATCCGGTGGTTCGGATCTACCGTAGGCGGGATCTAGCGGTTTGGATCTGTCGTCTGTCTAGCTTACCGTTGTATTATTTTTGCCATTGTGAATATTCTGTTGTAAAAAGAACCAAATAAGAAAAAAAAACTCTATGTTCATCTGTCTCGTCCATTTAGACGGAGATCCAAGCAAATGCCATCGGCAGGTAAACTAATGCCGACATGTTCTGTCTGAGCAACACCTCACACAATGAACTTTAGACCGAAGAGGCATTGCATCGACAATGGACGAAATAACTACATTAGAAGTATATAAAATTCTATCGTTTCATGGCCTAAAATGGAGAGCGTCAGAGTATGCCTGGCACAGATCAATCTCACACAGATACAGAATCTTCTTATAGCTAGCTTTCAGGGGAAAACTTAACACTAAGAATAATATGATTACTAAGCATTGGATAACGAATCCCCACTGTGACATTTGCCCGGCATTAGAGACAATTGATCATATCATACTCCGATGTAAAGTTGCGGATCATCTCTGGAAAAAGTTAGACTTATCGGTGGCAGCTACTTCCTCCAAAGACATATTCGAATTTGTGGAAAGAGTATCAGCACAATCAATGAATTACCGTGAAGTTTGGCTCATATGCTTTGCAGCTTGCGCTTATACATTATGGCTTATGAGAAATAAACGAATATTCCAAAATAGTGAAACCGGAGCAACCGAGATGCAATGTCAGATCAAGGACTACATTAGACTATGGACTTACAGGACTAAAACTGAACATCATTTTACACTTCGGCAGTGGAGTCACCTCCTATTGTAAACCTCTACATCTCTTTTTTCTTTTCTTTTTCTTCTTCTTCTTCTTTTTTCTTTCGCGAACTTTGTATTATCTTAACTATTTTAATATAATGGTCATAAGGTATAGATTTTTCTACTTTTTTACGTAAAAAAAAAAAACTAATGCCGACCATTGACTCTTCGAAGCAGCGTCACTGTACTCCTTGCAGTGACTGTCGCCATCTTAAGTATCTAGGACTGGTACAGACTTGAGGGTAGTAGTAGTAAAAAACAGAGCCAATCACTTCACTTGCGTTTATATTGCTCGTTCGATTTCCTATACTTGGGAGTTCAGAGAACGGAAGTAGGATAGAGCTCAAGATTCCCTCTGGAACTTGAATCCTTTCGTCTCCAATTAGACTGGAGTGCAAACACACGTGTTCACAAAACAGCAAAAAGGAGCACTAGCTTGTATACTAATACGGACAATACTTTACTGCTACTAAAAGTTACAGACTCCAGCCAAGCACCTGCAGTAACCAGTGGCTGCGTTCTCCATTGCGATTCTACTGCTTGCTTCCTCGAGCTCTCTTTGCCAGCAGCATGGAAGCATCTGGGCTTTTGGAGTAAAGATGAGACATATACCAAGTCAACCCAAGCACCCCGCTATCCCTTCCTCCCGTTGACGAGAGTTGACTCCACCTCCGCCTTCTCCTTCGGCCGCTGCTCCGCTGCCGCCGAATCACCGTTGGGTACCTCTTCGGAGGCGGTGTCCCTGAACTTGGAGTAGATGTCGCCCTTGTAGAAGCTCCTCGTCCTCCACACGAGCACCAGCGAGACGAGCGCGCCGACCACCGTGGAGGCGGTGATGATGAGGAACGACTTTCTGAAGCACTGCACGCCGATGCACGTCTTGTCCCCACCGGCCAGGTTCCCGCCGTGCTGCTTCGCGGCCTCGACGTCGTAGAGGTAGCCCGCGACGCGCACGTTGAGAACGTAGGCGCCGATGGGGCTGGCTACGGAGCCGAAGTTGTAGAGCGTGGAGTAGTACTTGAGCCCGAACACCTCGGAGATGATGGCGAAGAGCAGCGGCCACTGCGCGCCGAAGCAGAAGCCGATGATGACGGACGCTGCGTACAGCGACTGCGGCACGCCGAAGGCGATGAGGAGGTGGCCGACGCAGGCGAGGAGGAGCACCAGCGTCAGCATCAGCGGCCGCGGGAACTTGTACCGCGCCAGGAAGATCTCCGACGCGAACCCGGACGTGACGCGGCCGGCGTAGTTCCAGATGCTGATGAGGGAGATGAAAGTCTTGATGCTCTTCGCCGGGTACCCCAGCGACTGCCCGATCTGTCCCATGTTGTCGATCGCCGTCAGCGTGCCGCCGACGCCGCAGATGGTGGCCAAAAACAGCACCAGCATGTCCACGCTCACCAGCGCCTGCAGGATGGAGTAGTCCTCCCCCTGCGCCGGCGGGTTGAACATGTGCTTCAAGCACGAGCCGAGGCAAGAAGACGACGAGGAAGATGGCGGCGGCTGCTTTGACGCCTCCGCCTCTGTTTTGGTGGTGCTCGCCGGCTCTGCCATTTGCAAGGCGGCCGGCTTCTCGACGGTGACCGTGGGGGGCTCCGGAGAGACTCCTCGAGCTCCCTTTTGATCCGGTACTCCTGCTTGATGACGACGACGAGGGGGAGGAAGAGAACGAGGAGGAGCGCGGTGGCCGACACGGTGTAGGCAGCGTGCGAGAAGTTGGTCTGGTTCTGCACGACGATCATGACGAGCAGGTACGTGGCGAGCGCGATGGAGATGTAGAGGAAGCAGAAGAAGGTGTCGTTGCTGGTGGCGGCGGAGCTGCTGCAGCGGCGGCTCGGGCGGTACGGCATGATGCGGACGGTGTGGACGAAGAGGATGGAGATGGCGGCGGGGAGCCAGGCGATGAGCAGCACGAGCGACTTGACGTCGTCGCCGTAGATGGCGAGGTAGAGCTGCGTGAAGATGGCGCCGCTGAGGCCGACGAACCCTTGAGCAGGCCGAGCACAATGCCGCGGCTCTCCGGGAAGTTCTTGACGCAGGTGACGAGAGCGCCGGTGTTGGCGAAGGACTGCGAGTTGGCACCGACGCAGATGTAGATGCACATGAGCCAGACCGGCGGGCGCGCGGTGCGGCCGTCGATGGCGAGGTAGATCATGAGGTACCCTACCAGGTTCATGGCGGCGCCCGTAGCGAGCACGACCCACGGTGGCGTGACCTCGTTGATGAGCCCCGAGATGACGCCGACGTTGGCGCCGAGGTCCTTGAAGAAGGAGAGCGTGTTGAGCGTGCGCTGGTCGTACCCCAGCGATGACTTGAGCACCTTGGAGTAGATGCCGAAGATGTAGGTCCCCGACGCCGACAGGATCAGCAGGCACGCGAACACCATGAACCACCGCCCCAGCACGACCTGCCGCGCGAACCGCGCCGTCAGCACCTCCCCCACCGCCACCCCGCCGCCGCCGGACGCGAACACCATGGCTACCGACTTGTTTTTCCCGGCCGGGCGTGTCTCTCTCTCTCTTCTCGCACGCTCTACCTCTGTCGACTGTGTGGTCGCACGCCCTTTGTCTGGTGGCGAGTGCGCCTGTGTGAGACAGCACACGCGTGTCATGTGTATATATAGAATGGAAATCGTATTCTGCCTAAGTGCGAGTAAACGGGTGGATGCTGAGAAGCAAAAGGCATGTGTGATCTACGGAGATTGGAGAGAGAGAGAGAGTTGTCACTTGCAGCTCATAGTCTTCAGGAATGGACCGCTTGTTTGTACAGAGATGGGTGGCTCTGTGCGGAAGCCACGATTCCTGGAGGCTAGCTGCATGCATACGGTTCAGAAATTTTCTTCTGCTGAGATGGTCCAATTGTTAATTCTTGTTTGGTCAGATTAATCATGGAATGAAGCGTTGTTTGATGGTGTGGTTTTGGTGCGCGACTTTGACTCTGGAGTTTACTGCCAACGATTCTTGAGGACGATGGAAGTGATCTCTGCTGACCATGGCGTGCAAGTGATGTATGCAGTAATGCTGATCTGGGGGGCTGCTCGCAGGTGGAGCGCTAGCTTATCTGAACCTTGTGTTCCACTTGGAAGTGAGCCGTCAAATCTTCATTCTTTCGGCCGGTGAATGAAGACGAAAGTGCATCAAAAGAGTTATATTTTGTTTTCTTATATAGTTAAGTGAGAGCTAACTGTTGGCTATTTCTGTTGGTTAGAGTTCGATTCCTATCAACCACGTGTGTTGTTGGGTGAATTATTTGCTTATGTTTCCATCAACCTCTTGTTGTAAGTTCTGAGATATACAGCGGTGATATAACTGGTTGATCCTAACTCTAAAAACACCCTAGTGATTTAATTAAGTGGCCCAACGAGCACAGCTGTGCCACGTGGGGACGAATAAGAAATCAGAGATGTGCACTGATCTTGTGTTTAACTAAAGTAGCGCTGTGTACTCTAATTGTTAACTCCATGTTAGATGATTAACTAAGGATTAAAGAATAGGACGTGAACTAAGCAACAACAACAACTGAATAAAGTGGCAGTGTGTTCTTATCTGGTTAGGAAACTGCCATGTCCGTCTCTTTCCTTGGAGCTCGAGTAGCATGCAGCTGGGGAGCCAGAGCCAGAGCCAGTGCCAGGCAGTCAGCCATGCACTTCCCTGACAATAGTAGATTAAACAACCTACTGATTAGTGACAATTTGTTGTTAATTAAGCGTTGGACGGTAACAAGCAGGTGTATATAAATCTTTGGTCGTCGCACGGCATCTGCCGCTCGATCAGCGAAGAACTTCATGTTCGTTACAACGGCTACATACATTTATTGGACTGTGACGGTAACAATGCCTATTCATCAAGCGCATTTTGTCTATTCGGCGAAGAACTGAATCGTTTCTGTCCTGGCTGACAGTGATGCCAGAGAGTGAGTCAACGGTGGTGCCTATCCGGGCGCCCGTTCTTGAAGCAACTGCGACCTCGTTACAGATGCATGCAAGCAACAAAAGCTTGGATCGAGTGGCTTGGATGCCGTTCTTAATTGTCACACTCGCAAGCATACAGATTAAGATTGCAAATTTATGACGCAACTTTGTGGGTACACTTCCACACTAGAATGCATGTGCGGCTCACCATCAACCAAGTCAAGATCTCAGCATCCTAGGCCGAGTGTATTATTAGAGTAGAGTAAACAACTACATGTACCAGCTAATGCTGTCACGGGATGCTAATCCTAACCACCATACTGAAATCTGTTTCTTGACCAGGGACACCTAGAAAACAATGGCGTACGTGCTAAGGACAGCGCGTGCCGATCGAGTTGGGAGACGGCCGATACAACGAGGCGTTTACGTTTCTTTTGTTCAAACGACGACATCTGTTCAAACGACGCCATCTCCTGCTTGATTTACAACGACTACAGGAGTGCGTGCCTTGGGTCTGGCTAGTCATGCTTGCACGTTTCAACTGAGTTCCAGCTATGCTTCTCTGCCTTTAGTGAGTAAAGACAGAGGATACGCATTTTATTTGGATTGTCTATTCCTAATGTGACTAAAATTTTCTTAAGCAAAAGTCATATTTTTTTTTATCCATTACATCAAAATACAATCATATAGCACATCAATCTTTGCACGAATCCAAATGCTATAACAATTGACTTAAACTTAAGAAAATTCCAGTCGATTTAGAAATAGGTAATCCGTTTTTTATTTACTAACTCAATCATGGCCCATCCTTAACCAAATCTCTATGGAAAATCTCTCCCCTGAAATCTACATCTTTGCGGTGACAAATAATTGATTATTGCTTGGAGGATACAAAAAGAAAATATTATCTAGAGCAGGGAGGCCACGCTCAAGGCGGTTCTCACTTCCATTCCCATATATCACATGACCTTGGCGGATCTTCCGGCTTGGACACAAAGGCAAATCGATAAGCGCCGCAGGGCTTGGTTTTGGAGTGGAACTGAGGAAACCATGGGAGGGGGCGGGAAGTGTTGGGTAAATTGGAATACGGTTTGCCGTCCTAAAAAGTTCGGCGGACTGGGAGTCCTTCAGCTAGCAGCTTTCGGCAGAGCACTACGCCTACGCTGGTTGTGGTATCATTAGAAGGAGCCAGAGAAACAATGGAATGGCATGAAGCTACCAACAGACGAGAAATATCACGACCTATTCCGTGCTTCAACAAAAATCATTCTAGGAAGCGGAAACATTGCAAGTTTCTGGAAGGACACTTGGATGGGGCCTTCACCACTAAAAAACATGGCACCAAGCCTATACGCCATTGCCACCAGAAAAAATAGGACAGTGACTCAGTGAGGGATGCTTTGCATGAGCACACGTGGATTTCCGATCTCAGAAGAAAGATCACTGAACACCACATTCTGGACTTCGTGCATCTGTACGGCAGAATCGCACAAGTGGAGCTCACATCAGAGATATCTGACGATATCGTCTGGAAGTGGACAGCGTCAGGGACATACTCGGCTAGATCGGCGTACGAGGCGCAATTTTCGGGATCGATCGAGAAGCCTTTCGTTCGCCTCATTTGGAACTCTTGGGCACCGTAAAAATGCAAATTTTTTTACATGGTTGGTTGTCCAAGAACGGCTTCCGACGTCGAACGTCCTACAAAAAAGGCACATGCCAAATGATCATTGGTGTTCTCTGTGCACAGATAATCCGGAAATAGCGACACATCTCTTCATCAAATGTGTCTTCTCAAAAAGGGTAAGGCAGGCGGTAGCAACTTGGGCACAGCGCGATAGCCTATTACCTACGCTCTGGGAGGATCATGAAACGATCCTAGATTGGTGGCTACAAATTTCGGAAAGAGAAACGGCAACGAGTACGACGGGTCAGAGCTCGCTTGTCATTCTCACAATGTGGCAAATCTGGAAGGAAAGAAATAAGAGGATTTTCCAGCATCAGCGGAATGATGCGATGGGGATGGTGGCGATCATCAAAGAAGAAGCTAAGGCCTGGATAACAAGCGGGGCAAACAAACTAGAAGCCTACTTACCGGGGGGAGCGGGGACGACGCTCTGATGGCCACGACCGCAGCGGTGGCTTAAGGGCAAAAGGGGATAGCTCCTAGGGAGCTTTCCGAGGAGCGACTCTTGCCTTTCGCCTGCTGTTTTTTTTTCCAAAGTTTTTCCCTTGTTTTTCCTTTTGTTTCTTGTCTTGTCTTCTTGTATCTCCTGAACCTGCTTTTTATGTCTACCTATCTTTAATGCAATAATGACAAGGCTTTTGCCATTTCACCAAAAAAAAAATGATTATTTCTGTATTATTGGCTACAAACCGAGCCTTCTGGTTAGGCCACGTCGACAGGAAATCAGTAGCCGTTTGATCATAGCTTCATGTATTATCAGCCCTCGGATTAAAAGATCCTTTTAAGAGTAGTTCTTATTATTAGTAATAAACCCACATGGCATGATTGTTGGAAGAGTAGGATGGTGTGGCTATTCCACGCATGATCGAAACGCCATAACCGCCTGCTGCATTTTAAACTTCCGGAGTCACAATGGTCGCATCACCTGGCCTTCTTTCTTCACATATTCCTCCTGCCCCCCTGGTCGGCCTCCCTCCAAACGCCATGACGGTCTCTGATATATTCACAACACGGCGGGAGGCATACCAAAAGTGATGGTGGTGCGACAGGATGGAAACAAAGCGTGGCCACCAGAACTACTGGAGAATCAGATGATGCCAATTAGTCTTCATTTGCATACCGAAAGACAAACAGGCCTTCTTCATTGGATTAATCACTGCCGCCTGCCGCTTGATGATCACTGGTAGGTTGCCGCCGGTCTCGGCATCATCTCCAGCCGGCCGTCGCCGCCATGACAAATTGGCTCTTACTCTGTCAGATACATAAATACATTGCTGGCCTGATCAGAATCAACAACCTGTCTCTGTCTCTTGGATCGGCTGTGAGCCTGTGAGTACGTACTTAGCTTGCCATGGCATGCAGAGTTAAGTTCTTTGTCTTTGTATCTTCTTTTACTAGATTTGAATTGAAGCTGCTGCTTCATCTTCTTCTTCTTTGCGATGAGACTGAATTGAATAATTGATGGTGCATCTTTCTGCATCTTTTTTACTAGAATGTTTAGATTCAGATGACAGTTCTTAGAGAAGTTGAAATGCTGGGATAGTGTTCATATCCAACTTCTTCAATCCAGTTTTAGTTAAAACTCTAACATAATATGTAGCCCAATCGTTGGAACCGGCGACAACCTTAGCACGAGGTTCGGCAAAACTTATGCCTTTGGAAGCCGAATTGCAGCAGCTCTATTCATATGAAGAGTTTTTTTTTTCCAAGATTCAAGAGGTGGACAATTACATGTTCGACTTAAACCTATAATCCGTACATAGCCTCTTTCTTTAACTTTGTCATATATAAGTCATACACAACACCAATCGATTGCAGGCTCACAAGACCCATTGGGTCTAATTTGTAGCCTAATTGCTTGGTCTAATACTCTAATCTGTAGCCTAATTAACTATATTTCTATTTCTATATATTTGTTTCTCATAGCTTGATAATTAAGTTAGAAGCAGAGCTATATATGGACCTGGTTTTCGGGTTTTCGGGATTGCTTAAGAAAACTATATAGGAGATAAAGGTAGAATCTCAAGCATATTGCGGAAGATTAGACCTATAGGTTCTTCCAAGGTTCGTTCTTTTTCATTTGATGTTTCCTGAGTGGCAGAATGTTAAAAAAATTTATCTAATTTTATAGGATTTCGAGAAGAGCGTAACTATAACTTCAATTCCTAGATTTGCTCTACCTTTATGCTACGTTGTACAAGGCATAATCTTTTTGTTCATTGGTCTTTACGATTACAGATTGGATGTATAGGAGACAAAAGAACTTACGGAAAAAAAGAGTTTGCTAGGAGTACTTAAGTATTTTTTGGGTTTATGAGTACTTGAGTTTTTTTATCTATGCTATATTTGGTGATATCTCATTAGAGGAGGAGACAAAGTGATCTCATGCTTTGAATCTAGATCTAAGAGTTTAAAATTTGAGTACTAATTAGCAACAAAACACTCAAGTACTTTCTAACACCCCAAAAAAATATACCACTGCAAAATTTTCGGATCCCTGATCCACCATTATAAAACTTCATCTCTCTTCGATGCTATTACATTTCACAAATATTATCATTTTTTGCAACCGGTGTCAGCTCCGTTACATTTTTGCCAACATTTTCTCTCTCCAATGCCCAAATTACCCTCGTCTTTTTCCACCGCTCTCCTCTTCTTTCCCTCATTCCCACACCTCATCCCACCGGCCTATGCCCTACGCAGTCGCTGAGGCTCCGTCGCTGTTGGGATCCGTCACTGCCGGATCCGAGCCCCTGTCACCGTCGACGTTGCCGAGGCTCCAGGCCGTGCCGTAGCCGCCGGATATGGGCTCCCGCCGTCGCACCGGGCCGGATCTAGGCTCCCATCGTCACCGTAGTCGTCAGAGGCCATCGAGCACCTGTGGATGACAGATCTGCCAGCCACCGCTATCGCAGTCGCCGGAGGTCACCGAGCACCCGTGGATGCCGTCGGAGGCCGTCACCGTCGCTGGCAATGGAGAAGATTGCCAGGTTCGATTGAAGTCGCCGGCGGCACTGGTGTGAGAGGAGGAAAAATCGAAAATGAGATCGGAGGGAGACTAGGTGAGAGAGGAGAGGAAGGGGAGGAGGCCCCATGCAAAAGAGCTTCCCCACCATGGCGCGCGCCTCGGTGTCCCGCGCGGCGGCTCTCGATGAGAGGCGGTGCGAGCGCGTGCAAGGTGGCGATGCGGCTGAGGTGGCGCTAGAGTGGGCCGTAGCTGACGATGGAAATGGTGGGGCAGTCGTCGGTGAGCTGCAGCCGCGATGCGAGCCCGGGCGGTCCACGAGTGTGGCGTCGTGGACGGTGAATCACTCATCGGCGACGATCGAGGAGTAGACGAGGAGCACCGGCCTGGCACCGAACCGGAGAGCATGTGTAGGAGCAGCCATGTGAAGAGGAGGAGAAGAGGAAGTCTGAGGAAGAATAAGACAACAAAGGAAAAATGATATTTGTACAGTCATTTTATGGTTTACTGTTTAACAATGGTATAAAAGGATATGTTTCGATTTTGCAGTGGCACGTGAGGGAGATGTTATTTTGCAATGACAGATTTGGGATCTGAAATATTTGCAGTGTCATAAAAAAATTTCCCAATAATTTAATGAGGTAATCAAGACAAATGTAATAGGATCCTGTGGTCATTTTTTGTATTTTCTGAATAGGTGTGCTGAAGTTTAAAACATAAAAAAATAGAGGGAGTACAGATAATCTCCACATGGTAGAAATTCTGATCTGCCAATAGCATAAATTGCGTTTGAGAATGAAAATTTTCATTTGATGGTCCAAAAGAAAATATAATCCAGCCATGGAAACTTTACTAAAGGTTGTGCTCTGATCCAGAGGAAAATAACGTCCTGTGTATATGTACATTTTGCAATTCATTAATATTGTAGTTTGTGTTTGTCATGCAAGTCTTCTTCAATGTCAATTTATAATAACAGAGGCAGACTATTAGTACAATAATATGTAATATGTCTATATAGCAGTGTACTTATGAAATAATGTACTAAAATAATTTTGTGTATGTCAATTAAACGACAAATACATATTTATTACCCTCCCCAATGACTTCACAATTAATTATATTTTCCCATCCTACATCATACTAATGAAATCCCTTGAAGATTATATTTCAAATAATAATTTTATGAATGTGCAACCAGCCGCACAACAACGCGCGGGAGGTACACCTAGTTCTAAGTTTAATTTTCAGAAGCCAAACTCAATACCAGCCCCGCAACAACGCGCGGGAGGTACACCCAGCACCACGCCTCCCGCTTGAGATGAACAGTAAAACCCTCAGCGTACATCAAATAATAGTAAAAATGGCCCGTTGGCCCATGCTCCTCCCCCGTTACGCGCGGCGCGCTAGCACCCGTGCCTTCCGCTCGAGTTCGGTAGTAAAACCCTCGTGCACATCAAAATAGCCGTAAAAATTGCTTGGTGCTATTCTAAATTGACAATAAAAACCTACCAACACACAAATGGCGGTGAAAAATTATCAGTAAAATGATCGTGCTCCACCCCATGTCGTTATAAAAAAAGGTTTTACTGCCGTTTCAATGAGCAAGATATGACCGTAATATTTAGGATGCTGGTTTTACTACGGAAAATCACATCACGTTGCTGATCCAGTGAATGTCATCATTTACCGTAAATGATACCTACTATTACTTCGAGAGGCATGTCATGTTACTGCTGTAAACCCGCTTGCGCATTATGTTTTTTGGTAGTTACTGTGGGTTTGGTAACATTTTGCTGTTGTTTGAAAACAACATTACTGGCATACCCTACTGAAAAACATGCCTTTACTATCTGTTACGCAAGTTCTTTCGGTAATCATACATTTTACTATAAAAGTAATGCATATTACTATCAGTTACAAAAGAATTTATTGGATATTAGGTGTAAACACAAAAAATACTTCGGCTTGCTTCGTGGACGTGTTTCCGACTGCCTACACTGATCCTAAACCCTCCAATGCCGACGACGTCGCTTACGAAGTTTTGAAGACGGAGATAGCGGGCTACCTTCGCTACTAGAAAAACTTGATCATTTAGGTTTATACTTTAAAAAAAAAATATTTGTAAGAAGCCACTGGCCATGTTGTTTGACCATATATAAATACAACATGAAATATCCTGGATTGAACTTGTATTTTTTGTCTATGTTTAACATGTTTACTGAATGACGTGTTTTAGATTACTGCCTTCACGATATACGGTCTTGCTGTAACGTTATGATGACATCAACTACTGATGGAAAAAATCATATATATTACTTGTGGATACGTTCGCTTTTACTATTTTACAAACATTCGTTTACTTCATTGGAACTACTCGGTAAAAAAACTAACACAATTACCTTATATATAGCTAAGGTTTACTATCCTGACACAAACTTTTTACTGTAAAAAAAAAGATAGCAAACAACGGTGGTAAAAACAGGAAGCTGATTACTGTGTACGTTGTTATGTTTTACTAACGGACGTACGTGCTCGAACTATCGCATTCCCGAAAAACTTGCAGTAAACAGGGTACACAAATTACTGTTACAACAACTAACAATTACCATCAAATTGAGTTTCCCGCACGAGTGCGGCGTTTTCTGCCTGCCAACTGTATTTGATGGGCCAACCGTATAGGGATTGAGCGTGCACGTCACACCAGGCCTGGATCACGCGCGATGGGCTGGCTAGGCGTAGAATAATTATTCTACGCTTAGCCAGAGAATAGTGTGTGTATATATATTACTAGTGTTCTTTTTATGATCACTTCTTGGAAGAGCTATGAGCTGGCAGCACTGCAGCAATTCCCTTCAACACAATCTCGATTTTTTTTCTGCGACGAATAATGTGGAATTATTATTTCCGTGGAAATTAAAACACTGTATCGCCAAGTTGCCATTGTCGCCGTCAACATTATTGTTGCTCTTGTTTACACATTTGATCATGCAGGCATGCACCTCTGTCCTTTGACTTCCGAGTCTGTCAGAATTGAGAGAGAACCCAATGCGTGTATCACTACGCATCGTGCATGTCAATGCCAAGGGATTTGAGATTTCGTCTAAACAACGTGCATGTCGATGCCAAAGGAGATCTCCTGATCGATCAGACTCCCTCTCTTTTAAAGTCTAGCTAGAGTGCTGGAAAGTGAAAGGCTTATTATAGCTAGGGAGCTGAAATGTACATATCTCGACAAACTTTTTTTGGTTAGATAATTAGGAAAAGGTGGCTTCATAGGATATTATGTTATAGGGAGAATTTCTCAATAACATTGTAAACATGTATAAATTAATTGAAAAATGACATCCAATATGAGAATGGTAGGCAGTGCCGGAGGTCATACGCCAATGACACATCGATCGTGTAATTTTTCAACTTGTGCAATTTCTAGTGTTACCGACCAATTTGCTTCTATATTATATTATATTTCGAATCTTGGTCTGCCGAAAAATTATGTCACATATAGCAAGATGAACGATACACGACACTGGGGGCTGAACCTAAATAAGTCCCAAAGAAATATTGACTCTATTTTAAAGCAAAAGAAAGAGACAAGGAAAAAAAAAACCGTAACCACAAACTCTCAAGTGAGCAGGTACTGCTTGTCTCATTTACTTGTCCACATATCCAAATTAACACACAGGTGGTACTCTCTCGTTTTTTTACTTGACACAGTTGATCTTTCACGGTCTTCGAGATGTGACTTTGATCATAATTTTTTATTACTTTTACATTAAGATATACTAATAAAATTATAATATTATGAAAGTATTTTAACGACAATTCTAATGATATAATTTTTATATAGCCAATCCAGATAGTTTTATACTTATTGGCGGTCAAACTTTAGAAAGTTTGACCATTAAGAGTCAACTGTGTCAAATAAAAAAGAACGGAGTGAGTATTTGTTAATTCAAGGAAATGAGGCTAGAAAGCTCTGTTTGTTGAAGATTTTGGGGCTTTCTGGTAATTTCTCATTTTGAGAAAAGAATAAACAGAAAAGAAGAATCAAAGCAGCGGGACTCACTTGTCAGTGGGAGTGAAGAAAGTGATAAGGCTGGAGGGTCTCCAGCCATATCGGTTCGTTGCTGGTTTTGTGCGGCGTGGGATGAGCTCCTTGGCGGCGACGGCACAGAGGCACTAGCGGCCCGGGCTCTTTGGAGCTGGCCGTTGGCTACAATTGCGGCTCGTCGCTCCGATTCTTCTCTTTTAGTCGCTACCTTCTTGATGAGGACATCAAACCTAAGGATGCAACCACTGCTTCGACCTGTTACACTGCATCCTCTACTTCAACAACATCTTCGCCAATAGGATTTTCGGCTAATGCAAGACCATATTACCCAATTGGATCGAGCCACGTCTATATGACATGGTGCTATGTCTACATGCCATGGTACTATATCTACAAGTCATGGTGCTACTGCATGTGCCAAGCTTGATACGTTTTGGTCGATCGATTCGAATCACCGACAAAGACCAACTTCAAATGGGCATAACTTTCACATACAGAGTCCGTTGGAGGTCCACGAATACTTGATTGAAAGCTTATTTCGTCCTCTTTCCAACGGATCTGGCCTTATCTTCAAATTCCTTCTGGACTGATCACAATCATCTAAAGAAGGCGTCATCACCTGTTTGGGCCAATCTGGGCCTTGTAATCGAACTCAACTTGGCCCATATAACGGCGGCCCACCTAGAGGCGTGGTTACTGTTCATATGAACAGTAACCCACGAGTTTAGTCCCTTCCCGCTAGTTCCTTTAGATTTGTGGCTCCTCGTTCCCTATTTAAGGAGCCGCACCCCCTCTAGTTTTCTTGGATTTTGTTTAGTTAAAAGTTAGCTTCATAGCAACTTCGTGTATTGACTTGTGTCGACTAGACCAACCATAATACCGCTTCAGAATCCCAACTCAATTAAATATTTCAATCCTATTTGCAATTTCAGATTGCTTCTTATCTTGTTCTTGCGTGCTTCTTCGGTGTATGCAGGAATCGACCTTCGTGGTCAGGTCAACCGGGTATTCGTACATGGTTGATAACGACTTGTCAATCACTTCAGCGATTGCGTGGTTTCGAGCCTTGCGTGTTCATAGCTAGGATCGTGAGAGTTGAGCGACACCTACCGGACTTATCGTTCTCATCGAAAGATCGGGCCAACAAATCGGACCTTCGGGTTCATCACTTCTTCTTCTTTTCGGGGAGCGAAAATCTGTGAGCCAAGTTTTCCCCCAAAATTTGGTGTGTTCTTCATCTCTCGATTTGGCTTCGGCTTTGGCGATTGGATCTCTTGCGCTGCCATGCGTGTCTCGGTACCGTTAGTGGTGAGCTCCGGACCTCTCTTTGTGTGCATTCCGCCGATTCCATTCTGGTGCCATCTCCTCTCTGTTGGCGCTGTGTTTGGGAATCGGGAACTTGTGTACTTTGGTGGTTCGGTTTTACTGGCTGTGGGCTTGATCTCGGGGAGGAAGAAGAACATCCATTCGGTTCCTGGTGATTGGTGTTCTTGGGTGCATTTCGGTGGTCTTGTGCGGTATTCCTGTATCTCGACTTTGTAGTTTCAGTGTGTCCCAGATTGCGAAGATCGACATTGTATCTCCGTCAACCTTGTCTGGTATTCACGGCACAGCGAGGTAATAGGTTTTCTAAGTCAGCGCCATTTGGCGTGCCTTGCCCGGTTTTACTCGGTGTCTTTGAGTGCCATCACATTCGTGAGTATTGCTGTTTTATTTTTCATATTACTTGGCATTGTGGGTTGTACTAGTAGAAGTTTCTACTGTGATTAAATTGATTGGTACTGGTACTAGGAGACAATGCTTAGTGATAATGTGGGCTTGGATTAATGCTCGATGACGATTAAAGGTCACTTTGATATTGAATACGATAATTTAGATATAAATTTGGTCTTGAGTTTGTAGATTGCTTGCTATTTTCTATTGTGTCATATATATACTGGTGCTTATCTTTTACTGTGAGTCATCTCTTTGTTCACTGTTCTACAATTCAGTCATTTGGTATCTCATTATCTCGAGTAGTTTGACTGCTGTCGAGTGAACTTTGAAGTGATACTTCGTTTTTGTCCAGTGGTATTTCATTACCTTGTGTATCTGCTTCACTTGCCTGTTGTCCAGTGAAGTTTGGATTGATAATTTGCTTTATATGACTTGTTAGATTAGCAAGATTATATAATAGCTCAAGGCTTAATTTATTTTATAGAAATCGTCATATTTAACTTGGGATTGAATATTGACATAAGTAGCAAGAAGACCAAGATTGATTCTTGTGTAACTCTACATCCATCTTTCAATTTTAGAGAGCAATAAACAAATATTTTAAATCTCCATCCGATGGCTGAAAGTGACTGATTTTCATCAGTATGTTGTATAGACACTGATTTTAATTGTCCACATGATCTATGTGTTGAGCATAGTATTCTGTTTAAATGATTTGAAGAATTTATATATGTATATGTTAATTTGGTCATTTAAATGCTGCTAGAATTATGCTTTAATTATTTTTAATTATACTGAAATTAGTTCTAAATATTTGCTAAAACCGTTATATATATATTTACAACAATGTTTTGGTGTGGTTCGTTTTCTTTCTGGCACGCCGACGTGATGTGAGTGTTGAGAATAATGGCATTTTTCGAATTACTTTAATCCAGAAATATAGTAGATAAAACATGATGAATATTCTAGCCACTTTCATAAAGCAAGTAAGCAAGAACACTATAGACATACTAATATCCAGACGAACAGAAACTAGCATATCTATCATAGTGTTCAAGGTAACAACTAGTAATATTACTAACCAAGAAGTACATATGAAAAGACATACCCGGATCCGGTGGAAGGAGCAAAGTGAGTAGAAGAAGCGGCACTTTGAGTCTTTGTGAGATCGTCGTTTGTCATGGCGTAGTGGTAAGTAGTCGTGCGATGGGCGTCGCGGTAGTAGTCGTGCGGTTGTAGGCGTAGAGAGAGTCGAATGGAGAGGAAGCGTGCGCGATCGCGCGAACGCTCCCCAAAACCTTATTCGCCCTTGCTCGTGCAAGCCTTCAGGGACGAGGGTTCGGAGGCTGCTCTTCCGTCGCGATCGTACACGCGCCTTGCGGGATGGAGATCGCGGAGACGGCAACAAAGAATCGTGGTGTCTTTCGTGGAGAGAATTGGAGAACATGACTCATTCGGATAATGACTATATATAACAACCGGACGAAATGACCACCATCACTCACTAGTAACGGTAGTTCTTCGCCTAGTCAAGAGGCGAAGCGGTCACCATTATTCACTAATGCGGCGGCGTTCTTATCGCTAGTCAAGAGGCGAAGCGGTCGCCATTACTCACTAATAACGAAGAACCGTTCTTGCCACCATTATTTGAATCAGTGCACTTTGTTCTTTCAATTTGCAAAAAATGAAGAGACCAGAAACAGTCGCAATTATTGCCAACCGTTTATTGCGAGTCGGTGCGTTTCGATTTTCGAATAGATAAAGAAAACGCGCGACGCACCGACACGCTGCGTCTGCGCTGCGCTGCATCGCGACACGCGACACGCACCGCACCCGCACCGCACCGCACCGCACCGCACCGCACCGCACGCGCACGCGGCGCGGCACGGCTCGGCTCGGCTCGGCTCGCTACGACGGCTCGGCGAGGCGAGCGGCGGCCGCGTGTATTGGCTCTCTCAATTCCACAAGAGGACTCCCGTTCCACCTTATAAATTGGTGTAACTCCCTTTAACTCTCCATGTGGGACTAAAAGGTTTAGCACATGCACATGGGCCTTTGGGATTTTCGAGATTTAATTAGAATTAAAGTTTGGGCCTAGCCCATATTAAATCCAACAATCCCCACCGAGATCCCAAGGGCACATGTCAAATTCCTTGATCCACAGTATTGTTTTAATATATCGGTGTTTCGATGGAGACCGGTTAAGGTTGAACATCCATCTAAACATGAAGCTACACTTATCCACAATCGCACAATGGACTAAGCCTTGAATTGGCGTTTTGTGTGAATAAGTTTCACTTAAGTCCTTAATCGATACTAGTTGCCGAGCATCCCCGCGGGTTGGAGCATATAAGTCATACTCTGGCCTATTCATGAGCTTCCTAGAGATTACCCTATCTCATAGATCGTGACTAGCGATCGGGCTCATATAGGTGTGTTCTTTCAAGATCGCTCTGTGGGGCAAGATCTTTGCTTAAATAAGCCACAGAACACATTAAGATAAAATCAACCTACCATACTGATTTAGGAGAGAATTGCATCTCCAATGGAGTGGGTCTATAAAGGTACTCTCCTCACGATTAACCAAAAGCTTGTTTCGCTAATCCTACTTCACGGGATCTCAGATCATATAGGATGGGTTACCACTATGGTATAACTCACGTGGGTCTCAAACCCATCTCCCTTGATGCATTGTCTATCACATTCCGTGATAAACCCTTTGTGAAGGGATCGCGATTCTTAGTCGTTTGGATATAATCCAAAGCTATTACTCGGAGTTTCTCATTTTCTGACAGACTTGATCTTCTCTTCACATGTCTTGATGATTTCATATTATCTTAGAATCTGTTCACCTTGGCGATCACGATCGATTGTCACAGTTCATCGAATAGCGATGCACGGTTTATCAACCACCGGCGAGTCCATCAAGAGCTCACGAAGCCATTCGGCTTCAACGATGGCGATATCTAATCTTTGTGAGTTCGCTTCCATTGTTGACCTCGTTAAGATGGTGCGCTTGCAAGACTTCCATGAAACAGCGCCACCTCCAAGTGTGAAGACATATCCACTTGTGGCCTTAATCTCATCAAAGATCGATATCCAGTTTGAATCACTATAACCCTCTAGTACCCTAGGGTACCCGGTATAGTGAATGCCATAACTCATATTACCCTTTAGATAGCGCATTACCCTCTCAAGAGCATGCCAATGATCATCTCCGGATTAGAAACAAACCGCTTAGTTTGCTCACAACAAGCGAGATGTCGAACCGTACCGCTAGCTAAATACATAAGTGAACCAATTATCGAGAATATCTCAATTGGTCTCTGGCTATTCTCCGATTCTTCCTAAGCAACACGCTAGGATCATAAGGTGTTGGAGAAGGTTTGCGATCGCTATAACCAAAACGACTCGGAACCTTTTCCACATAATGAGATTGCAACAATGTAATCCCACCATCATCACCTCTCAACGACTTGATGTTCAAGATAACATCACTACTCCCAAATCTTTCATCTCAAAATTCGAGACAAGAAATCCTTGACCTCCTTAATCACATTAAGGTTGGTCCCAAAGATCGATATGTCATCAACATACGGACATAGAATGACTCCTCGCCCCACCATGGCGATAATACACACATCCGCGCACTTCATTTACAATAAAGCTGCAGATGTTAAGGTTCTGTCGAATTTTTCATGCCACCGCTAGGTGCTTGTTTAAGACCATACAAAGATTTCAACAACTTGCACACCTTTCCTTCTTGACCATTTACTACAAATCCATCCGTTGTTCCATGTAAATTTCCTCGTCCAACTCTCCATTTAGAAAAGCCGTCTTAACATCCATCGATGAATGAGAAGACCGTGTGAGGCGACGAGAGATAGTAGTACTCGAATAGTGGTCAATCTAGCCACGAGTGAATAAGTATCAAAGAAATCTTCGCCTTCCTTTTGGTATAACCCTTGGCCACAAGCCGTGCCTTATACTTCTCGATAGTACCATCGGGCCTAAGCTTCTTTTGAACACCCACTTACATCCTCTGAGTTTACAACCATAAGGACGCCATTGATCTCCCAAGTTCCATTAGAGATAATGGAATCCATTTCACTGGATGCTTCCTTCCAAGATTCCGCATCCGGAGAAGCATATGCTTCTAAATGGTACTTGGAGTATCATCCACAAGGTACACAATGAAATCGAACCAAAAGACTTTGCAGTCCTTTGTCTTTTACTCTTCCTCGAGTTTCATTGTCTTCCTCCTCGGGAATTTGATCGGGTTTGCTCAAAATATTCCATTGGAATGGCAGTTCGAGAGTTATATCGGGCTCGACTCGATAAACTAGGCATATCTTTCATCGGAAAAATATCCTCAAAGAAAGTAGCATCTCTCGACTCCATAATTGTACCGACATGCACGTCGGTACTCCGATTTCACCACTAAAAATCTATATCCAACGCTATGGTGAGCATAGCCTAAAAGACGCAATCCACGGTTTTGGTCCAAGCTTACGCTTTTGGAGATTGCACGTTGACTTTCGCCAAACAACCCCAAGTGCGCAAGTATGAAAGTGATAGTCTTTTCTTCTCCCATTGTTCAAATGGAGTTATCTCTTTATTCTTTGTGGGAACCTATTTAGGACATGACATGAAGTCAATATAGCCTCCCCACCATGCCTTGGAAAGACCCGATGTGTCTAACATGGCGTTAACCAAATCGATTAGAGTACGGTTCTTTCTTTCGGCAATCCCATTTGACTGGGGTGAATAGGAGGCGTCCTCTCATGGATTATACCATGTTCCTCACAGAATAAATTGAACTCATTAGAAAAGTACTCGCCCACGATCGGACCTAACCCTTTTGATTTTCTTTTCAAGTTGGTTCTCGACTTCACTTTATAGATTTTAAAGTAGTGAAAAGCTTCATCTTTAGTTTTAAAAAGATACACATAGCGAACCTAGTGGAATCATCAATCAAAGTCATGAAATATCTCTTACCACCTTTTGTCAACACACCATTCATCTCACACAGATCCGAATGTATGAGTTCTAATGGTGCCAAGTTTCTTACCTCCGCGGCCTTGTGAGGCTTACGAGGTCGCTTTGATTGCACACAAACTTGACATTTAGAACCTTTGGCAAGAGTGAATTTCGGATTAACTCTAAAGCGGCTAACGCGTCATGCAACCAAAATTTATGTGACAAAGTCGTGAATGCCAAATAGTAGTCTCATTACCACTAAAAATATGATTCACAACATTATTACACAAATCTAAAAGAGATAGGCGGAACAAGCCTCCACACATAGCCTTTACCAACAAATTGTCCACATTTGGACATTACAAATTTATTGGACTCAAATACCGGTCTAAAGCCATCTCTACACGAAGAGATCCGCTCACGAGATTCTTATTGATGGATGGCACATGATGCACGTTCTTGATTGCACAATCTTTCCCAGTAAACTTGGATCGACCGTGCCAACACCATGAGCGATGGCATGTGACCCGTTCCCCATTAGAACGGTGAATCCGAGTGACTGGTAAGAAGAAAACAATGAAATATCAGCACACACATGTATATTAGCACTGTGTCTATCCACCAATCGGTAGATTGACATACGGAAAAAACGAGAGGTAAATTACCATACCACAAGTTCCGTCTCAAGTAGTACCAACAACAATATTGGCGGACTTGGAATTCGCCTGCGATTCTTCACACCCTTGCGTTGACTGCAATCCTTGGCCCAATGACCAGATTCGCCACACACAAAGCAAAGACCATCCTTTGTGTTCTTCTTCTTCTTTTTAAAGCTTGTTGTTTGTGCAGTCTTGTTTTTGCCTTTGAACTTTTGAGCTTGGCCATTCTTTTTTTGCACCACATTGGCACTAGAATGTCCCTCATTTCCTCTAGTGTGTGTATCTTTTGCCCTTGCCTTTTCTTCAACATCAAGAGACCCAATGAGATTTTCCACAGAAAACTCTTGTCTCTTGTGTTTCAGAGAAGTAGCAAAATTCCTCCACGAAGGAGGAAGCTTGGCAATAATGCCTCCCGCGACAAACTTGTCCTAGAACACACACTTGAAATGCTCAAGTTCTTTGGCCATGGATTGTATCTCATGAGCTGCTCAACTCTGAAACGGCCATCAACCATTCTATAGTCATGGTATTGCTCCATGAGATCTGATTCATCTTTGCCTGCATCCAAACCCCAAACTTGGCCTCGAGTGCATCCCACATATCTTTCCCATTTGTAATCACCATGTATGCATCAACTAACTTCTCACCAAGAACGCGATCACGGCACCTTTAAAAGGTTATCGCCACCTCGAACGCTTGCTCTGTTCGGAGTAAGTGTTCCTTCAGCTTGCCTTTGCCACATGAAAACGTTCATGGCGATTAGCCAAAGCACCATCTTGGTGCGCCACCTCTTATAATTCGCACCATCGAATTGAGAGGGCTTAAGCGCGGCAACAAAGCCGATTGTTGAAAAATGCCTATTACAGAAGGTTTTTGGATTGTTGAGAATAATGGCATTTTTCGAATTACTTTAATCCAGAAATATAGTAGATAAAACATGATGAATATTCTAGCCACTTTCATAAAGCAAGTAAGCAAGAACACTATAGACATACTAATATCGATGACGAAACTAGCATATCTATCATAGTGTTCAAGGTAACAACTAGTAATATTACTAACCAAGAAGTACATATGAAAAAGACATACCGGATCCAGTGGAAGGAGCGTAGTAGAAGAAGCGGCAGCTGGAGTCTTTGTGAGATCGTCGTTTGTCATGGCGTAGTGGTAAGTAGTCGTGCAGTGGACGTCGCGGTAGTAGTCGTACGGTTGTAGGCGTAGCAGAGAGTCGAATGGAGAGGAAGCGTGCGATGCGCGAACGCTCCCAAAACCTTATTCGCCCTTGCTCGTGCAAGCCTTCAAGGCGAGGGTTCGGAGGCTGCTCTCCGGTGCGATCGTGACACGCGCTTTGCCGGATGGAGATCGCGGAGACGACAACAAAGAAGCGTGGTGTCTTTCGTGGAGAGAATTGGAGAACATGACTCATTCGGATAATGACTATATATAACAACGGACGAAAACGACCACCATCACTCACTAGTAACAACGGTATTCTTCGCCTAGTCAAGAGGCGAAACGGTCACCATTATTCACTAGTAACGGCGTTCTTCGCCTAGTCAAGAGGCGAAGCGGTCGCCATTACTCACTAGTAACAACGAATTCTCGCCACCATTATTTGAATCGGTGCCTCGTTCTTTCAATTTGCAAAAATGAAGAGACCGAAACGATGCAATTATTGCCAACCGTTTATTGCGAGTCGGTGCGTTTCGATTTTCGAATAGATAAAGAAAACGCGCGACGCACCGACGCGCTGCGGCGCACTGCGCGCGACGCGGCGCGGCGAGGCGAGCGGCGCGCCATGATGTATTGGCTCTCTCCAATTCCACAAGAGGACTCCCACGTTCCACCTTATAAATTGGTGTAACTCCTTTAACTCTCCATGTGGGACTAAAAGGTTTAAGCACACGCACACGCCTGGGATTTTCCGGATTTAATTAGAATTAAAGTTTGGGCCTAGCCCATATTAAATCCAACAGTGAGGACGAGGTGACAACGACCAGCCTCTCCCTCCCACGAATCCATGACATGTAACGATCATCCCCTAAAGAGCAAAGTCAGATTTAGATCCCTATGTAGTTATTACCTAAAGTTTGAAAGGATGC
Source organism: Ampelocalamus luodianensis (assembly GCA_036346255.1). Lineage (NCBI taxonomy): Eukaryota > Viridiplantae > Streptophyta > Magnoliopsida > Poales > Poaceae > Ampelocalamus > Ampelocalamus luodianensis. The sequence continues at coordinate 4,849,320 of CM070621.1, forward strand.
TGTTAGTTCTAACAGATATTTTACTCGGCCAGTGGCGTGCGTACGTGATGGTACGGCTAAAATGACGTGTTTTTAAACAAAACAACAAAACTAGCCTCTAAATGAAATAACAAAAATGACATCTTTATTGTACAAAAATATTGCGGCATGCCACGTGCTGCGATCTTAGATCGTGGCAGGACACATATCGAGTTCCTAGCCGACTGTAGGGGGCCTACCGCACACTCAAACCGCGGTAGGTCACCTGTCGTGCGCCTAGTCTGCAGCAGGAACACGTGCAGGGATACAGTCGCACCATTGAATGACAATGACACTCCACTATACATATGGATCAACTTATATCCTCCTTAATGCCCATTTGTATGAGTAGGCTTGCACTTCAAAGCAATCATATGCATGACTAAATCTGCAAGATTTTCGTCTCTTAAACTATACAGATTGCTCGAGGAAAATGTAGCCGAATTCGACCTGGGCGGCTACAGATACAGTCATACGTACGTGCAGATGAGGTGAGGCCAAAACGGAGAAAGCGATCGCCACCAAAGCTCAACAAACAAAAAAAAAAAAAGAGCGTGGAATTCGGCGTGTTTAAAATTTGCTTAGATTTGCTCTTTGTTTCTTCTTCCTGAAATCGACTGAGATGCACGTCAGTTTCGCGGAAACGTGGAGTCGTATTGAGTATAACTTTCAGAGCCCCACACTGAATCAGCATTTCGCAAAAGCAAAGAAAACCTGGCCAAATCTTGCCGATCTTAGCGGCGTATGGGCACATGCAACGCATGCTTTGGTGGTCTTCTTACACTCTCCGATGGCGATGATGTTTGCATATTGGATATTGCCATCTTTACTTTTTACGGTTTGATGTTTGAGTGCTATGTGATGAGTAGGCAAAAGCACACGTAGTAAAAAAAATTAGTTTTAGGAGACGAATTTCATGCTAGCAATCGTGCTTTCAAGAAAAAGTGAGGTTAATCATTTGAAGAATAGTTAACACGAGAGGGAGAAAGGAGATAAGTTTCACGATTGGGGAGTGATTATTAGACCAGCAGCCTCGCACTTAAGCTGAATATAGTGGGTTTTGGTCCATTTCGTTGCATGGATTAAGCATGAAAAACAAACGATCGAGACGAACGGGTGCTTCAGACATGGAAGATGCAGCAAGTACGACAGCTACCTGACAAGAGATGGGCACTGCACCAGCACGAGGGGAACGAAAGAAAAGAAGATTCCCCTCCTTTTTCTATGTGGAAGTACTGATAAAAGTCTAAACTTGCCACTGAAAATATCCCTTTTCACCGTCCACTCTAATATCTTCATGACCACGATCTAGGACTAACACACGATATAGTACCCAATTGCAAGCAAACCTAACAGATCAAATCAGGTACTCACCTCATTACTGAAAATGACAGGCTCTCTGACGGAGTACTGGACAGGATAGCCATCTAGCAGTGTCTCTTGCAGTAGAATCTAGCAAGCTACACAGTTTTCAAGTCCCTTTGTACAGGTATATCGTATATGTAGCATTGACAAAGGTGATCACTATCCATGTAATAGAAAAGAAAAATAAAGTCTTTCATGAGCAGAAAGAGCTGGAATGGTAGTAGGATCTCATGTCAAATACATAGCCCATGATTGTGAATTTGTGAACCCATGGCTGCATCAGCATCAGCATTCACAGCAACATGCGATCCAAAGAAGTGGAGGTGAAAGGTGAGAACGATGGAAGAACCCCAAAGTCTCAGCTCATCACAAGTTGAATAGTTGTCGATGACTGCATGCTGCACAAACCTGTTTGATTTTTTTTCCATGCATTGTCAGAAATTTCAGGAAAAATGCATTCTGGACTAGTCCAAGCTCCTCCGCGCTGTCCACACAGAGAAAGAAGCCATGCATGAATCCGTTGAGAGATAGGTCATACTACCAATGATCAGAATCAGTGTACCAGTCAAAGCAAGTCTCTGTTTCATTCTTTCTTATCCTTGCCTGACAATTGGTGACCAAACAGGGGTCTCGCTTGCTGTGAAATGTTCACACCTCACCTCTCCTCACTCAGTATCAGATGACCTGAAGGTGATGTTCCGACAACGTCAGATATCAGATCGCAGAATATGCTACACAGAAGCTTTACGAGACACCCATTGCTTATCAGCTTCAGGACAGAAGAGTCATAGTTCTTGGCAGGATCAGTTCAAATGAACACAGTGATAAGATCAAACACATTGGATTTATTGCACATTCATCCTCACGGTAGGAACATAACGTAGTGATTTTTCCTCACTTATTGAGAGTTCAATATAAGGCTAAGACAAAGATGTGCAATCAGTTCAAGTACAAAACTCTGTGATGATATAACATCAGGGATTCAGGGTTGGAACAACAAATCGGAAATAAATAATGGACAGTGCTAGAGCAGTAGAGCTCATCAGGACAAAGGAGTTATCACTGTTCACCATGGTGATGCTACCATGGATTCTGGTCATCATAAACTTGAGGACCTTGCTCCAGATTCCGTTCCATGGGGTTCCAAAAGGACTGTGTGCTTAAAAACGTGTAGAACAGGATGGCCGATGTCACAAAGAGACCCAAGAGAACTAACCAGATTTGCCACACTGCATGGGGGTGAAAAGCAGCAGCATATTGGTAAATCATTAGACAGAACAAGACCCCATTTATAGAAACATGTACCTTTCCAATCAGCAGGGACGTCAAGTTTCGTTAGCTCTGCTCCCCATTGATGCGAGGTGGAGATTACAACCCTACAATATCAGCAGACAAGACGTACTGTAAATATTCAGTACTTTCAGAAACTGAAACATGGACATCAAATATAATTTCAGGAAGTACTAATCAACCACATAGATTTTGCTTAAGAATAGCTCAACAGAGTTGACTGATTCAATCTTTGATGGCATGTGGATTCCTGAAAGCCATATGCATAGTAACAATTCGGCCCAATGTGGCTTGGATGGGTTTTTTCCTTTGATTATTGTGAGACAGGGATAGATGCAGGCAGGGGCAGACCCAACAATAGGGTGAGCCTGGGTGGCCGGCCGAGGTACGCCGCTAGTGAGACCCCCAACCCACCCACCACAGCATTCGCCATGAGCGAGCTCTGCTCGGCATCGATGAGTGGAAGAACAAACAAGGTGAGCAGTGTAACACCCCCTTTTTCTTCCTCCTCGGGTCAACCCCGCCGGACCCCTCTCCCTCGCGTGTTCTGACACCGCCGGCCACCGCGTGCTCCCTCTGCCATTCTCTTCTCCCTTGTGCACGCCATCGCCGGACCCCCTTTTCTTCCCCCCCTGCTCGCGTGCTCCGCGTTGCCGCCGCGTGCACGCCACCTCCCGGCGCCCTCGCCTTGTCCCATCCACCGCGTGCATGTTATCGCCTTGATATGCAAATTATATTCTTTTAAAATAGCAAATTGCATGCTTTAATTCTTTAAATCAAATATATGTTAAAGCTTAAGGTAGTTAAATACCCATTTGATGATTAATTAATTATTATGTCATCCTTGACAACTTGAATTCCTTAATCCTTGTCATCCTAGTAACTATATGGTAAATATTAGTATAGGTTGTACTTAAGCGACATGCTAGCCTTGCTTAAGTACCGGGACACTAAAATATCCCAATCATCATCTCTTCAAACATGAAAATGGTTTAGGCAGTCATTGGTGGTCCATGACTGAGATAAACATGGTAATTTAGTTTTACTCCTCAAAACCCTAGATTGCTATTACTCTGTCTGGGCGGTTGGTGTGATGGATGGTACGACAGTGGGTGCTAACGTAGCCCAAGGACTGTTGTGTTGTGGTTAGTATGTGGAATGAACCGCCTGGATAACCCTAAGGACTTAATCTTGTCACGACCTCCCGTGTAAAACAAGTACAGCCACAAGTCTGTAAAGTACAAACCTGGTTGAATAATTTGTATCCCTCAATGCGAGTTGCACCAGGTAGATGTCCTGCGACGCCGTAAGCCTCTGTGGCGAAGGGTGTCGGGGCGCACGACGTAAGTCGTTAAGAGGGCGCAAGAGGGGGTCTAGGTAAGGGTTGACGGATCTAAACGGACGTAACCCTTCGAAGACGAAACCTTAGCGGGTGTAACTAATACTGCTGGATGCATTGTAAATACCTTGTGATGATCTCCCCTTGATTCACATGTCTATGGAAACGTGTGTACATATCAAGACGATTATCTCTTGTGGGTAAAGTGTACAATCTCTGCAGAGTTATAAACTGTTTAAACAGTCGTGCCTACGGTCAAAGGCGGACATAGGAACTTAACTTGAGTTAGTTCTATTTCAAAAACCTTGTGGGTGGTATTGAAAATGTGGCGGGCTCACCTAGCCCTGAGATTGGTTTTGCCTGAGTTTTCAGACTCAATGATGTTAATATGTGGGGGAAACCCCAATCAAATTAAGCATAAGGTGGAGAGAACCTCTGCTGTTATTAAATATTGCACAATTGCTCTCTTTATAAAAATGCAATTTGTTAAAAATGCTAAGTGATAGGACTTTGTAATTATGATAATTGAAAACATCGCTTTAGCAAATAAAAGAACCAGAGCCATCCTTGTTTAGCCTTGCATGTATATTATTGCATTGTGTGTTGGCTCGCGAGCACGGAAGTTGTGCTCATTCTCGCTCTTCCCCAAAACCCTCGAAGCAGTAGGAAATCCTGGAGATTACAACTACTACGAGGATCCAGAAGTCGAAGGACCAGGAGATGATGAAGCGTAGTGTAGTCTTTAGGTGTTCTAGTCTCGCCCCAGTCCAGTTGACTCCGTCGGAACTTGCGTGCATCCAATATTATCCAAGCCTTGGTTAATATCGGGCGCACACGGGTTCCCCAGTCGCTTGCCTGTGGAGAGATGAGCTCTCACCCTTTTGCTCCCGTTGTCACTTCCGCTTTTGTAATGTAATCAATTTGGCCGGTTCGGCCCTATTGTAAAACTCGACCCGACGCGGTCTATGTAAACTCTGTGGTGTTAATTAATGAATGGTATGGTTTTACGCCATGTATGAATTGATTCAGTGATGTATCTGTGTGTGCTAGCTACTGATCCAGGGAATAGCACAGTGTTTCACAGAGGATTCTGGATTAGGAAATCCGGGTCCGACAAGCAGCGTCCAAGGGACTGAGGGAGAGTATTGGGCCACATGATAAGAAACTAAGTATGGGTTAGTCTAGTATCCACTAGTTACATGGTCAGAGCTCCCTCTTGCACTCTGGAGGAGGAACTCGAGCAGTCCAGCCGAGGCGTCGAGCTAGCCCTAGCGGCTATCGGCTAGGGTGCAAGGCAGGCCTGAAGCAGTGCGCAACCACTGGTGCTTGAGGAAATTAGTTGAAAATAGAATGGATTGGGATTTGTGATTGGTTGAATTTTTGATTTGCTAGATTCGAATAGCTATTTTAGAATTGTATCGCGCGGATGCAAATATTAGTGCAAGCAGAAACGTGGCGGTTATCCCGCCCAACCTAAAATTTATTTTTGGGTCCGCCACTAGATGTAGGCATGTAGCTAACCCACCATGCCTTGGTATTTGTAATGCATTTCTAAAACTAATTTAAACTCTTTTGGATTTATAAATAAAACAATATTTATATCATTTTCTTACCTAAGATTAGACATTATTTAAAATAATTCAAGAAAACAACTCTTATCCCTCATACACATTCACACAGATAACTTTACAATGTATAATGGGTGCAGCACGATGGAGCCAAAGGGTGTAAAAGGAAGAAAAAGACTTTCACTTGCCAACAGAGGACAAATCTTGCTCCAAGACTCAAAATGTCATGGGTGTGGGCCCAGAGGAGCCACGGCCCATTAGGGGCTGCATGTGAAGTGTTGTAGCATGAACAGTACATGCACAGTCACTGTAGCATATATGGACTAAATTAGGGATTAGGATGGTTAGCTTCCATGTTTGTTATTTTCATTTGGTTAGTTGCTATCCTTTGGATTTGTTTCTATCTTTTAGCATCTACCACCTCTATATAAGGAGGTTCATTGTATCTCTTAGGAATCAAGCAAGAACAATGAAGTAATCTAAGTCCTAGTCGCCTTCGTCTCCTCCCAGTCTCTAGTCATCTCTCTCAAAGTAAGCCGATGCCGCCCGGCTATCTTCTCGGCGGTGTTTACCCATATGATCTAAGAATTACAATATTTTGGTATCAGAGCAAACACCATGGCTTCTGCTGCCGAGGATTTCAAGGCAATGAGGGCCACCCCCAATGAGATGAGTGTCGTCTTGGACGACACGAAAGCCATCTTAGTAGACATGGCGACTAAGGTGGCCAAGCTGATAGAAAAGGAGGAGAAGAAGAAGACATGGGCAGCTGTTGCAGTGCGATCTACATTGTCGGAGGCGTCTTAGATTTCACCAATGACTTACCCATCGTCAACCTCGCTGCCGGTGGTTGCACAAATGGTTCCCTCACCGAGGAAGAAGAAGGCTGCTTCCCAGTGTCCGTCTTCTCCACAAGGTCGTCCGACACCGTGCCTTCATAGGTGCGGGACGTGGCGGGTGCCAGGACCACGACGACGTCACGTTCTCCACACCACCGGTGGGAAGAGCGTCGTTGCTGCCCCACGCTGCTTGTCCATGCCGTCGGTGCCTCCTACAACGTCAAGCCACGCTAAGGGACCGTAATCCTCGCTGTTGTCCATTGGAGTGTTGCTGATCCTCTTCCATGCGACGCTCCGCTAGCGCCACCACCTCTTGTCGACATGGGCACACCTCGGGTTGCAACCATGGCCGCTGCCTTGCAGCTCGAAGATGAACTGTTCATTCGGGAGGGGAGAAGTGTCATGGGTGTGGGCCTAGGGGAGCCACGACCCATTAGGGGGCTGCACGTGAAGTGCTGTAGCGTGAACAGTACATGTGCAGTTACTGTAGCGCATATGGCAGCCACCACTAAATTAGGGATTAGGATGGTTAGCTTCCATGTTTGTTATTTTCTTTTGGTTAGTTGCTATCCTTTGGGTTTGTTTCCATCTTTCAAGACCTACCACCTCTATATAAGGAGGTCCATTCTATCTCTTAGGAATCAAGCAAGAACAATGAAATAATTAAAGTCCCAGTCCCATTCGTCCCCTCCCAGTCTCTAGTCATCTCTCTCCACAAGTAAGCCAACACCGTCCGGCTATCCTCCTGACGGTGTTTACCCCTATGATCTAAAGATCACCACACAAACTTATCCCATTGAAAATCCTGACCTATTTACCTCAAGGCATGTATAGGCATATTAGTCCTACATCATGATTTCATAGCTCAATTATCTAGTTTTCATATTGTTAAATCACACCATTTTCAAAACATGTTTAAAAAGCATTTGTGCAATGTAAGACATATTGATGAACCATGTGAGTAATCTCGAAGTAGGAACTCTAATTTTACCATGCACAAACACTAAACTAACTTCTAATTCAGAATTTTCACGGTGCTAGTATGCTACAGAAAGACAACTTATCTCCAGAAACTTCTTTTCTGGATATAATCAGTGATCATTATTAAGTAATTGGGTGCTTAGAGAGGCCACAATCACTCTAGAGATTTTGGTTTGTCTTGCTTCTTGTTCCAACAAAGACCAATGATCATCATTACCTTTCAGTAGGACAAAATTCAATGGAGGAAATTGGGGAGCCAAGATGAACCTTCTTGCTCCAGTGAGAAACTTCCATGTTCTTTACATTCACGACACAAAAGTCACCATCACGGCTTCCTCTAAATAAAGGTGAAAGTACAGCCATATCAATAACACTTCACAACCAAAGAAAGATCATGCATTGATGGGCAAATATATCAACAGATTCATACATACGAGTTTAACAAAAAAGTAAGCAGATATCTTGATGTCTTTCAATACAATTAATTTCGTGAGAGCCTGATAATAGCAGAACCATTATTAGGTGGCGAGCCAATATGTTCTTCAGTCAACTGGACACACTTCAGGTACTGCAGCTAATATTATATATTTGCAAACTTGTTTCAAAAATACATATATTTGCAAAATGCTGTAATTGTTGTAATTTTCCAGAAATACGCAACTAAAGTACTAAACATATCTTCTCAGCCACATTTCATCAGAATATATGTAAAATTGTCAAACAAAAAGAATGCAATTAGCTAAAAAAAGTATACGACATAACAACAAGATGGATGACTGATGAGAAACGCGAGAAAGAAAGATCGAGAAGTTGGTTGAACTCTTGGAAAGACAAAAAGTACTACGAATTGTCCCAAGACAAAAAGTACTACGAATTGTCCCAAACTTGGCAAATCGGTGTTCCAAAAAATGATAAATATTACCGCAATCAAAATGACATAGGAGGCAGCATCTCATCCACTTACAGTGCGAGGTACTTCCCATCCAAGCTAACTGAAAGTGTGGAAATAGGCTTTCCTGAAAGTCTTTTGTATCCGATTCTCTTCCAATTACTTATGTCCAAAACCACAGTCACAGCATTATTACCTATTTCAGCAATAAATATTTAATTAAAGCTGGCTGCTGGTGCACTTCTTAATTTCATTAAACAGATTACCTTTTACAAGTGTGCAAAACAGGAAAGGTTGAGTTCCATCCCTAGAAAAGCAGCAGCACTCAATCTTCTCATCCTGTAAAGTGGGGAACAAACAGAAACAGGAAGGTAAAATAAATGATTCATTCTGAACTATCGTAAGGGGAAAATACAGAAGCTATCATACTATACCAAAGATCGAGTCAAATTGACTAGTGGGCCCCCTTCATTTATCTTCCATATTCTTGCAGAACCATCAGTGGATGTCGAGACCAAAAACTCTGAGTCTAAGCTACATAAGGGCAGAAACACTATATCAGGACCCACGGCTACCAACATGAGTTTATTTTGTGAAGTAATGGTATTCTTGAAAAACTTTGTAAAGTAATGAATGTGTAGCAATTGTTCTTACTTCCAAACGAGGAACTCTTAGGGAAGGGCTATATTAACACTATCAAGGGTACTAACTAGCAGCTTTGATATGTGCAGTGCAACATATTGAATGCCATTAATCTGACTATGCAGGTAATAGACAATGTCAGGTAATGATGCATCCGTCGATTAATGCAAGGTATTTTTTGTCAAAAAAATCATATCTGCCTTCCTTCACCTGATGTCCATGTCTCGGAAGGATTTATGAGCTTTAGGTTCGTCCAGAAGCACATTGAGACTTGGCCAATGAAATATTCTGAGATGCCCATCCTGTTGTGGCGGAATAAAAATAAGAAACTTGAGATAAGAAATAAAATTTGTATCTGCAGAATCTAATGACAATTTACAGTTCAGCAGACTAGAAAAATGGTCGTTACTCATTGTTGCAGTTCTGTAGCTTTTGAGCAAAAGAGACTTAACACACTAGCAACAGATAATAGATCAATGCTTCATGAAAGCAAAATATAAGTCATATCATTTATATGATAAATGCACACAGAAAACAAAAGAAAAGTGCACAATAGAATAAAACAAGATGGAATGACACGATACCTCGCCACCAATAGCAAACTTAGCACCATCAGTGCTGAATGCCAAACATTTCTGAGGCCCAACTGATTGGAGAGGTGGAGCATTTCTCGAAATAAGGTGAATACTGAAATCTTCATACACAAGCTTGAATAACCTACAAGTATGACAGAATACAGTCTTACTTGCCTAGGTAGTCCTTTTACACTTCAATAAAGAGTATAAAAGAGGCAAATTTAAGTGAAGTAGAAAAATAAGAAAGGGTTTTGTTTTTGATATGACAAGCCTGAAGAATGTGTATGCTTGCTTACTGATTCTTCCCTCGGTACAGTGAAACACAACTTCAAATTAATTTTCAGTGAAGTGCATGCAAGAATGCAAGCATGTACAAGAACAGCAACAAGATGAAACATTGAAAGGTATATCAAATTTCAAGTAATGTGATAGCAAAAACACAAGCTTTTATCAGCAAGTCCGAAACCTAGCACTGATAGCATCTACAAGGAAAAGCTCTGACAAGAAGGGTACAAATCAAGCTGACCATCAAGCAAATTGTATTTCTTGGAGACTTGCTAGATATTCAGGTTTTTCAAATATCATACTGAACTAGCGCGAGCAATTTGGCGCAACAAAACGACGGACACTCACCTGCAGCCTTTCGCGGTGGCGCAGACGAACTCGTCGCCGCTGGGGTGCACGGCGATCGCGCGCGGCGCGGCGCCTCCCTCCTCGCCCATGACGACCCTCACCTGCAAAACCACAAGCAAGCAAGCGCGCACCAGCCCAACTCATGATCAGACCGACTGTAGTAGAGCCTAAACAGCAGGCACCGAAAACCCCGAGCGCGCACGGAACCGCTCACCAGGGGCTCGGAGGCGAGGGCGGAGGCCTTGGCGTCGAACGAAAGGAGGTCCAGGAGCGGCGGGGACGAGGCCGTGGCGCCGCGACCGTACGCCACGAGGAAACGGGCCAGCCTGTCGTCCCGCCGCCGTATCCACGCCGCGCAGGTCACCTTCCCGACCGCCATGGGAACCAGGTGCCGCAGTGGCGGTGGCATGCGGGCTTCTCCGGTTCTGTCTGCTTTGCCGCTTGGTTTTCTAGGAGACGGACGGCTGCGCGTTGGAGGAGTCGGCACGGGCGGAGAGTGCGACGGAATCGTTGCAAGGGGCCGTTGGGGACGGTGGGATATTCTCAGGCCGGCCGCGCGGCCGCGGAATCGTGCTCGGGCATCAGCGGTATTACTCATACTCGTCGATATCGTTACGAGGCTATACCGGTTTGATTAATGGAACATACATTTCGGTATCATATCGGTATCCTGTTTGGGAGTTTAATATAATAATATATTTATAAGATATATATGTTTAATCATATGTGCACTAAATTTTACTCGTAATATTACTTTAAATACATACTAGTAGGTCTAGTGGTGAAGTCAGAACGAAAATAAAGAGTGTGTTCTAAAGTTAAAGTTAACGTAAGACAAACTTACTGAACATACATCGAACGGTTTTGTGCAATCTAAATTCATACATAAATAGAAAAAAATAATAAAAAAACACAGTAAAAACAGTACATCGCTATTAGTTAGTGTTGCTCAAATGATCATAATTATGCACGAGTAGTAGTGGGGGTATGATGGATACGACGGGAGAAGTCGATGCTCCAGCACACCCAAGCGGGAGGGGTTTTGAAAGTTTCTCCTTTGGTAGGGTCAAATATAACATATCTTTACTAGTTAAAAAGACTAATAGTGGTGAGTAATGTGTTCTTGCTTTCCCCTTCTCTCCTTCGATTCACAATGTCGATATGTGGACCTCCGCCGCCTCGCCCGTCCCTCACTCCCATCCGCGCCTGCCCCTGCGCGGCCGCGCCGCCCGCGGCCGCCGCCCGCCATGGCCCTACTCGTTCGCCATTTCCTATCCTCTCTCTACTTCTTCTCGCCACCGCCTCCTAGCACAGCTCGTCATCACATCACATGGAGATTCTCGATTCGACCAGATCCGCCGGTCTGAGGTGATTTTTTTCGATTTTTTGGCGATTTTTTTTGGGGGAGGGGAGGTGGAGTGGTTCCGATGATAGGCTCAGAGGCGGTGCCGCACCGGCAAAGGACAACAGGGATACATGTTTTATGATCAGGAAAAGGATAAACTGGTGGAATGCAGGGATACAATATTTTTAGATCAAAACATATCTAGCCGTGCTAAGCGAGCGAGGGTGAAATTATTGGCAACTCCATCGGAAACACAAATGGATGCATCTGGTATTGATTCTCACACTAAAGGAGGTTCAACTCCTGAAGAAAATGCAAACCAAACTTCCAACACTAACATGCTTAGAAGAAGTGGGAGGAATTTTAGTACACCATAATATCTAGATGATTATTACTTATTCTCGAGGGAAGTTCACTCTAAAATTCAGATTTAGAGAAAGAACCAAAAACTTATAATGAATCAATAAACTGCTCTTAATCAAAACTATGCGATAGGGATTTATTTGATGCGGAATCTAACTCGATGAATTAATACTCGAGATGCTAAGGATGGCTATGTTGGAGTATCGTAGACATATTTATTGAGATCGAGTCTACTGAAATTTAATGTGCATGCATGTGATTAATCCGGATACAGCATAGGGCGGAATAGCTGGGTTTGTTTTGTAGGATCATCTCTGCAGGCTGTTGATTCACATGATCAGATTGGGATTAATTTCGTAAACAATCTGATCATGACGCATGACTCACACATGTGTGCTAGGGACTAATATATTTTAGACTCATTAAACTGGTATGTCTGATTGTGGTTAGTGACATGGTTTAAGAGTTTCACGATATACTGAAAACAGGTGGCTCAATTATAACACCTAGAAGTAGAGTTTATAAATAGATCCCTACTCTCTAACCTCTATGCAATTATGAGCGACACCACAGAAAAGACGGAAAAATAAAAGATAGACCAGAAAACCTCTACAAAATCAATCTAGAGTTTGTTCAAAACCCAACATTCGGCACATATCTAACGGCTCCATCCCCATCCTCTCGGCCTCGTAGATGTCAAGCCGGCACTCTGGGGGCAACTCGATGAAGCTGAAATCCACGTGACCGCCGCCGATGAGCGTGTCGCCGCGATCGCGATGACAGACGCGCTGCGCGATCGCCCGAAAGCTCGGAATCACGTGCGCGCGGAAGAACTCCGGCGCTTGTTGCGGGAAGCGCCGCCCCTTCTTCGGCCATGGGCCAATGCTGGCGCATGGCGACTCCACCGGCTGCCAGATGCAGAGAACACCGTCTCTCGCCGTGAGGACCAGGGCGCTACCGCCGCCGTCGCCGCAGCTCACGGGGTGAGGGTGCGGCGTAAAGGCGACTGGGTGAAAGTATCTAGGCCCCTAAAATCGTGTTTTGGTAATTAATGATTATATGTGATTATTGGACTAATGTGTTTATTGAGTAGTTACAAGGTTAAGACCTCTTGGTGGGTTTAAGGATAAAAAGCATACAGGGTAAATAAAGACTTACTTGATTGAAGACAAGTACTAGTAGACAGTGATTTTTCTGTATTTTACCGGTCTTAGAAGAAAAGGTTGGAAGACCGGATTTTAGGATAAACGTCGTACTATTAAGAGGGATCATGACTAGTACCTTGAATACATGATCTTGTGCAATATGGATCAAGTTAGGATCATGCATACATCTGGTTTTGTTTTCCAAAAGCCTTTAAGATGAGTGTCAAAAATCGGTCATACCGACGTCTCTCGGGCGGTTGTACCGCTTGGTGCGGTATGACCGCATGTCACTTGGCGGTTCTACCGATTTATGAACTCCTCAGCCAACCAGGCGCTAATGCGGTACAACCGGCTCTCAGAGCGGTACCACCGCATTGCGGTCGTTCCGTTTTTTAGTTGACGGTTGTATAAAACCAGAACCGTTGCTTTTCTGACTAAGAACTCTCTGGGAAAATCGGTCGTACCGATATTGAAAACGGTCGCACCGACCTGCGGTCGTTCCGTTTTTAAGTTGACGGTTGTATAAAACCAGAACCGTTGCATTTCTGACTTAGAGCTCTCTGGGAAAATCGGTCGTACCAATATTGAAAAGCGGTTGTACCGATCTGCGGTCGTTCCGATTCTTGTATGGCGGTACGATTTTTACAGAGAGCATGTCATCTCGGTTTGTTCTGGAAAATCCTTTGTTCGTCGTGCATCGCTCCTCGTGGTATGGCGGAGGAGGTTGCGGTCGTACCGCAAGTTAGTTGGCGGTCGTACCGCGAGGGTTGTTCAACGGCTATGTCAGAGCCCTTTAATGACTCTGTTCTAGCCGTTACTGTACTCAGTCTTGGGTGCGGTCGTACCGCACATTGGTTGGCGGTCATACCGTGTTTCGGTATTTTTTCTGGTATGACTCTCCAACGGTCGTTTTTGTTGGTGGGTGGTATAAATACCCCCCCAACTGCACAAGGGCACAAAGTAAGACCACATTTAACATCCTTAGAGCCTTGTGCATTCATTCAACTCCTCAAATTCATTTGTTCACTCTTTGAGAGGTTGTTGAGCTCATTCCAAGTGCATTCATCATTCTAGTTGATCCTATTGCACTTGAGTGTCGTCAAGCGAAGGTCTTGGTTTGTTACTCTTGAAGTTTTTGCCGAACTCCTAGACGGCTTGGCGGTGATTGCACGGTGATCTCTTCAAGAAGATTGTGAAGAGGCCCGGTGCCCATATTGTGAGTGGTTTGGTGTTCACCATCTCCGGAGTGGAGGAAGAACAACCAATAGTGATCGAGGAAAGGCTTAATACGTGGAGCCGGCTTGATTGGTTCAAGCTCCCTCAACGTGGACTAGTGAAGACCGGCAAGTCTTCGATACCACGGAAAAACATCGTTGTCTCATTGTGGTTATTCCTAGTTTTTACTCTTCCGCATTTATATTTCTAGCTTGATCTTTGTGCTTGTATTGCTTAGCTAGAAGTATAATTTGTTTAGACTAAGTTATCAATTACCTCATCTCGTAAATTTGTTTAAAAGTTTAAAAAACTTCTATTCACCCCCCTCTAGTCGGTTATCCTTGATCCTACACTGGGCAGTGCCGAGAGGCAGGTGGCGGGCCATGGAGAGCGACCCGGTGACGGCGTCGTGGACGAGGTAGCACTAGCAGTCGCAGTCGCCGCGGTTGGGGAAGGACGCGCTGAGGACGATGAGGTTCTTGTCCGCGATCGCGACGCGGGCGCTGAAGCGGAGCCACCATGTAGTCGCCCGGTTTCTTGACGGGGGTTTCGTCATCGGCCCGATCTAGCGCTAGCTGCGCTAGCTCGGATGCATCGAAACACGTCGTCGCTCGCGCGGATGGGCAGCCGGGAGTAGAGGTCGACCGAGCGTCCGGTGAGGCGCACGAGGAGCGTCAGGCCGTCCACCACCGACTGGCCGTACTCGCCGCACCCGTAGGCCTTCCTTGCTCGCGCAGTGGATGATCGCCCAGTCTTGCTGTCGCTGGACGACGAGCTTTTGACTTGTCCTCCTCCACGATGTAGTTGAGCACGACGCGGAAGCCGGAGGTCGAGCCATCGTATCGCTGCAGGGGCGGATCCAGTGGCGGACCCAGGATCAAATATTAGATATGACGATGCGTCGCTACCTCACCGGACAGCTCTTCCTCGTCGGGCGTGCTGCCACCCCGCCACGCACCACTAGGGTTCAGTCGCTAGGCCCTCGCTCGTTGGCTCAATGCAGTGTCGCTCAATGAACTAATAATATGTTCAAGTCCACATGTTTTAATTACTTTATTGCTCAACAAACCTTTTTTTAGAGAATAACCTAGTGCTCAACGAACTAATAAAATAAATCCTTTTGGAATATGCACATCCTAGATGCATTAAGCACTCATGTTACTCATTTAGGGTGAATGCTTGGTAGAACTTCTAAAAGAACAAATGAAGGGTAGAGAACACTATGCATAAACTTAACCCATAAGTACGGTATAGAATATTTCAATTAACTACAAACTGGTGGGCAAATCAAAGGTGATATAATCTAATTAAAGAAATTTCTAGAATTGAATCATCACAAATAAAATTAAGGACTTGATTGAAGCATCATGACTAAATAATCAATTTGAGATGGCCATGGAGATTTGAGAGGAACATCACTTACTCCTCTCTGTCGTTGTCGGCCTACCGCAGGCTTAGCCCACTCCGCCTGAGCGCGGCCCGCCCGCTCAGCCACGACGCCGTGAGCCCGCTCTGCCGCAACGTCGCCCACCCCGCCGCGCTAGGGTTCAGCCGCAACCCGCCAACTCTGTGCCGCCCGTTCTACTCCGCCACTACGTCGTCAGCTCTGCCCGCACTAGGAGGAGGTCGGATGGGGAGTGCCTTGGCCCCCTCAGCTCCTCGCCCCCTCCAGACTCCAGCCTCCTCAACAGAGCCACCACGGCCACGCGGCCGGGAGCAGAGCCGCCGCGTCGCCCGAGAGAAGAGCAGTCCATGCCGCACCGCCGGTCGCGCCCTCGCCCCTTGGCCCTTGCCGGCTACCGCCGCGGCGCACACCGCCGTCACGCACCCTCGCCCACCCCCGGTTGGCGGCCATGCCTCGTGCCCTCACGGCCTCGCGGTCGCGACCTCGCCGCCGCCACCCGCATCGCGCCCGCCGCCGTGGGGCCGCCGCCACGCACGCTGCGCTCCCTCGCGGCCTTGCCCTCTGCCCTCGTCCGCCGCCGCGCGCCTCGCGTCGTGGGCTCGTGGCCGCTAGGGTTAGCGCCTGCCTTGGCCGGGAGGAGGAGGAAGGAGCTCCATCGCAGGCTCCTTCTTGGGGATAAGCTAAGTGAGTTGAGTGATTTGCTGGGCTTGTTTCTTGGGGTGCTGGGCTCGTTTCTTGGGCTGAGCCACTGGGTGAGGGTTTCGCGCTCGCCGGATGGGAGCTCGGGCGGTTGCCCGAGCTGACCCGAATGGTGGGTCCACCCGCCCAGGGCGGACCTAATTCCTCCTGCAGGTTCCCATGCAGAGGCATCGTGCGCTCGTGGATGGCTCGATGGAAACACATGCTTTTCTCCGTTCAGAAGAAGAAGAAAAACACGCGCATGCGCTGCCCTTTTTCCTGGTTCGGCTTCCACAGAACCGCCGCCGCGTGCGCACGCAACAGCACGTCCTCTTATGCATCCTCCCTAGTATATATCATCGTCACGTCTATCCTTATATTTTAAGATAGATCTAGTAATACTAACTTTGTATTGTCAATCCTAAAATGTTTTACCGGACTACGTTTGGAATGGGAGGTAGTACATCTAAAGTGGTGAGTAGCGAGGCTGGTGGGCCCAGCATTTTGGGTCCCTTTCTTTCTCTAGTACTAATAAATCGGTGCACAGGTCTGCTCTGCATATATATATTATTGTGACACTGAAATATGAAATGATGCCCTATTAGATTATGGGCTAGAGCAGCAATGCAAATCTTCCCTCTAGCATGCCTCATCTTTTCTTAACCAAGAAAAAAAAACTAAAGGCAGGTGATAAAACTTGAGTAGATAATTAAGGTCATCAAAGCTTGGACAAGATCACTGTGTTATTTTCAATTAACCATTTCCTCCATGCATGCCCTTGCACGTGGGCCAGGTCTTATCGACGATCAAAGTGGGCCCACCGTTGAGTGCAAGCGCCGGGGTGGCCATGTAGGGCAAGGCCTTCACTCAATTTTATCCCGCGATAGTATTAGACTAATTTTCACTGTTGATGTTTCTATTGGCCAAAACCAATATATCAGTACGTGATTTTATTTAGACTTTCAACTTCGTAACTTAACTTGATTGTATACATATTACACCTACACAGTTTTCGTCCCAGGTCCGCCCCTAGGCAGAGCGGGCACTCCATCGGACGGTAAGAAAGCGGTGGCTGCTATCTTACATTGCATGGATATCGAGTAGAGAGCGGAGAGGCCGGACATGGTGGCACAAGACAAGCGCGTGGCGTGGCATTGGTGAGCGAGTGAAGTTGCTGCAAGCAGCGTGCGCGCGGTTATTTTGGGGGGGCAGGCCGCCGTCTCGTCTCCTTTGCTTCCTGCCGCGCGCGCGCGCGCGGTGTCCAAGCCGTCGACGCGCACCGTTCATGCAGTGATCGCTCGCGTCGCGTGCCCGCCCAGCCGCTTATCACTGTTATGTTCTCGCCAGGAAGCTCGGCTGAGCAGGTGAGTTACAAGCAGGGAAGAGGGACAAGAATGGGCCAAAGAGTGCGTCGGCCCAATCCACGTTTTGTTGATGAATGGACTAAATGACTTTGGGCTGCAGAAGGTTATTGTCGTTAGGCTATAGTAAGGCACTGTGCCATTTGGGAGGACAAGAAATGTAAAGATCGACTCTACTTTCCCTTCCTATCTTCTCTTATCCTTCCTCTTCTCGGATAATCTCTTTTACCCCATCTACTTCAGAACTTACAATACCTATACTTGTGGATGATACTTATACATGCTGTTAAAGAGTGTTGATATATCACTGGGTACATAACATCTGGTATCAGAGCTCCGATCTTGCGCAAGATCCAAACAGGAGAAACCAAGATATCAAACGCGAGCTCAAGAAAAAGCATCGGCCATGGAGCAAGAGGTGGCAGCGCTTACCCGGGCAATACAAACTCTGGTAGAATCAGTGGCGGAGATCAAACCAGTAGTTCTGGATTTGAAGGACTGGAAGCCGATGATGGAGGCAACAGTGGATAACCTGCGTGGCGAAGTGGGAGAACTACGTGACCAGATCCATCAAATGGTTCGAGAAGCAGCTCCAACACCCAGAGCGACGGGATTGCCTCCGTTGTTACCGATTCCGGAACATCTGAGAATCAAGGATGTGGAGGGTGCTGGACAAGGGCCAGACAGCACAACAACTCAAAACCGGGGTAAGGCCATGGGAAACTACACCCCAGAGCTATCTTCGACCAATGGTGCGTATGGTGTACATCCTTTGCTTATGCCCCCGCTTGATGTGGGAGATTCTGGGGGTAAAAACACTGGGGGATACTATCATCACCTAGTACTGCCGAAATTGGACTTCCCTCAGTTTGATGGCGAGAATCCGAAAACATGGAGGTTGAAGTGTGAAGTTTATTTTCGAGTGTGCTCCACCAGACCAGATTTATGGGTTAGTGTGGCCACTATGCATTTTACTGGAAATGCGGTATTATGGTTGCAATCCACTCAAGCACATGTTAGATGTAATGGTTGGGAAGAGTTTGTAGAAGCTGTTTGCTTACAGTTCGGACGAGAAGAGTTTCAGCAACAACTCAGATCGTTCAATCGTTTAAGGCAGTGCGGAACCGTAACTGAATTTGCAGAAAAATTTAATGAAGCAATGCATAATCTTCTGGCTCACCACTCGTGGGATCCCATGTTCTTTGTGACACAGTTCACTGATGGGTTGAGAAGTGATATTAGAGCGGCGGTTGTGCTACATCAACCGAAAAATCTTGATACTGCTGTTTCCCTAGCCTGCTTACAAGAGGAGGTGCTAGAGACAATGAGGCGCGAGACACGTCGATCAGATTTCCAGACCAAACACCCGATACGAACGGGGTTGCCATTACCTGCGCCACCAGGAAGACCACCAGGACCTAACGGAAATCGTGCGGATGACCGAAGAGGTGTGGATGGTGCACGAGCTGGAGGAGCTGACGACAAGATGGCTGCACTCAGAGCTTATCGGCGAGCCAAGGGTTTGTGCCATACGTGTGGAGAGAAATGGAGCCGGGAGCATCGTTGTGGACCCACTGTTCAATTACATGTGGTTCAAGAATTATGGGAGTTGGTTCAATATTCAGGTCAAGAGACTGAATCCATAGCAGAAGAAAATTTGTAGGAGGAGGAAATTCTGGCAATCTCAGTTGCGGCAATGAATGGATTTGAAATACCCAAGACCGTGAGACTTATTGGTAACATTCAAGGAATTGAGGTGACTATACTGATCGACTCTGGAAGTACTCATAGTTTTGTGAGTGAGAGAATTGCAGAGCGGTTACAAGGGAGGAGGAATTCTTGTCAGAGGATCAGGGTCCGGATTGCAGATGGGGGAACTTTGACCTGTATTTCAGAGTTTCCAAACTGTCAGTGGCAAGTACAAGGGGTGCAATTCACTACTCATTTGAAAGTCTTGGCTTTAGGTCTATATGACATCATATTAGGAATGGATTGGCTAGAACAATACAGCCCGATGACCATCCACTGGAGTAAAAGAATTCTGTCTTTTGTATATCAGGGTAGAAGGATTGTGTTACGTGGATTGAAAGGCAGCAGCCTAAGTCGCGAGCCAGTGATAACTCAGCCTATAATTCAAGCAGAGTGGTTCCCTGGAGAAGAATCGGGCCAGCTCAGTGTAACAGAGGTGAAATGTTCTCAGCTGCCTGACGCTATTCATCGACTTTTGTCTGAGTTTACAGATTTGTTCAGAGAGCCGAAAGGGTTGCCTCCGCTCCGAGTATTTGATCATGCAATACCGCTAATGCCTGGAGCATCACCAATCAACTTGAGACCCTACCGGTATCATCCCGCACAAAAGGATGAAGTGGAGCGACAGGTGACAGAAATGCTGAAACAAGGAGTGATACGGCCTAGTGCCACCCGCTTGCTTTACTTTGTGATTCTAGTTCCTAAAAAAGATAGGACATGGCGTTTTTGTGTAGATTATCGTCATTTGAATGCTATTACTGTGAAGAATCGTTACCAACTGCCAATAATTGAGGAGCTACTAGATGAACTATCTGGGTCGCAGTGGTTTTCTAGTCTAGACTTAAGAGCGGGTTATCACCAAATACGAATGAAAGTGGAAGATGAGTATAAAACAGCATTCAAAACACACAACGGGCATTATGAATTCAAAGTGATGTCGTATGGGTTAACCAATGCGCCTGCTACCTTCCAAGGGCTAATGAATACAATTTTGGACCTTATCTCATGCGGGAGTGCTTGTATTCATTGATGACATATTGGTATACAGTCGGACCTTAGATGATCATGTGGAACAGCTTACGAAGGTGTTGGAGGTTTTGAGGAAACATCAACTTAAAATCAAGCAACCCAAATGTGTGTTTGCTCAGAGACAACTAACCTATTTAGGCCATGTGATCAGCCAAGAGGGTGGCAATGACCTAAAAACATCTCAAGATCGAGAGATTGGCCAGTACCAAAAACTGTCAAGCAGGTGAGAGGTTTCTTAGGATTGGCTGGATATTATCGGAAATTTGTCAGGCACTTTGGGATGCTGAAAAATGTTGTTTTTGTTTGGACAAGAGATCGGGAGGCGGCATTTCTAGCCTTAAAGCATGCCTTAATATCAGCACCAGTCTTAGCATTGCCGGACTTTACCCAAGAGTTTGTGGTAGAGATGGATGCATCTGAGAAGGGAATAGGGGCAGTGTTAATGCAAAACAAGCATCCAATTGCGTACCTCAGTAAGGCCTTGGGACCAAGAGCTCAGGGTTTGTCCACATATGAAAAAGAAGGGCTGGCAGTCCTACTGGCAGTAGAACATTGGAGATCATATTTGCAGACCAAGGAATTTGTGATCCGGACAGATCAAAGGAGCCTAGCTCATCTGGGAGACCAACGTTTAACTACTGTTTGGCAACAAAAGGTAATGACTAAACTGCTCGGATTGCAGTACTGTATTGTGTATAAGCCTGGAACCGAAAATAGAGCTGTCGACGCCTTGTCGCGCAGAGAAAATGGGAAAGATATGGAAGTGGTAGGGATCTCCACCGTGGTGCCCGATTGGATGGAAGCTGTCGTCGAAGGATATCAGCAAGATCCACAAGCTAGAGAGATATTGCAACATCTGACAGTATCTGGCAAAGGTGATTCCAAGTTTGAACTACGCAATGGAATTATCAGATTGAAGGGGCGTATATGGGTGGGAAACAATGAACCGGTACAACAAAATATCCTGAACTCATTGCATTACAGCGCAATTGGAGGACACTCAGGATTCCAAGTTACTTATCATAGGATCCGCAAATTATTCGCTTGGCCGGGAATCAAAATGGATGTACGAAACTTTGTGGAGCAATGCGCTGTCTGTAAACAGGCCAAGACAGAGCATGTTCGTTATCCAGGGTTGCTTCAACCTTTGTCGGTACCCGATCACGCATGGCAAATTATCTCAATGGATTTCATAGAGGGATTGCCAAAGGCAGCTGGATATAATTGCATCATGGTGGTAGTGGATAAATTCTCAAAATATGCTCATTTCATTTCACTGGCGCATCCATACACTGCTTATAAGGTAGGCCAACTCTTTATGCACAATGTGTTCAAGCTTCATGGATTACCTCAAGCCATTATTTCAGACCGTGACAGAGTGTTTACAAGCATCTTGTGGAAAGAGCTGTTTCGGGCAGCACAAACACAACTCCGGATGAGTTCGGCCTACCACCCACAGACTGACGGGCAAACTGAACGCGTGAACCAATGCGTGGAGGCGTACCTACGTTGTTTTGTTCATGCATGCCCCAACAAGTGGATCAATTGGTTGGCTTTGTCTGAATATTGGTATAATACTGCTTTGCATTCTACCTTGGGTAAAACTCCATTTGAAATCCTGTATGGCTATACTCCACGGCATTTTGGAATCAGAGACACCGCAACTGGTCCAAGTCAAGAATTGTCGGCCTGGCTACAGGAAAGAAAGCTAATGACAGAGCTATTGAAACAACACCTCAATCAAGCTAATCAACACATGAAGGAACAAGCTGATAAGAAAAGGTCTGAGAGGGTATTCCAGGAGGGTGATTGGGTATATTTGAAGCTACAACCGTATGTTCAAAGCTCTGTGGCAGTGAGAGCCAACCATAAACTGGCATTTCGGTATTTTGGTCCATTTCAGATTGTCAAGAAGATAGGATCAGTAGCGTACAAGTTGCAACTACCACCCACTTCAACGATCCACCCGGTGATCCATGTGTCTCAGCTCAGAAAGGCAGTTCCTCCTTCAATTATGGTGCAACCAGAACTTCCTGACTTAACCGAGGATCTTCGAATTCCTCTCAGAATACTCAGACAAAGACTCCATGACAAGGGACCAACATCAGTCACTCAGGTCCAAGTACAGTGGTCAGGAGCAGCCTCTTCGACACCCGTTTGGGAGGACTTGGATGACCTGCAATCTCGGTTCCTTATGCACCAGCTTGGGGTCAAGCTGCTTTTGAAGGTGGGAGAGATGTTATGTTCTCGCCAGAAGCTCGGCTGAGCAGGTGAGTTACAAGCAGGGAAGAGGGACAAGAATGGGCCAAAGAGTGCGTCGGCCCAATCCACGTTTTGCTGCTGATGAATGGACTAAATGACTTTGGGCTGCAGAAGGTTATTGTCGTTCCGGCTATAGTAAGGGGCACCTGTGCCATTTGGGAGGACAAGAAATGTAAAGATCAGACTCTACTTTCCCCTTCCTATCTTCTCTTATCCTTCCTCTTCTCCAGATAATCTCTTTTACCCCATCTACTTCTGAACTTACAATACCTATACTTGTGGATGATACTTATACATGCTGTTAAAGAGTGTTGATATATCACTGGGTACATAACAATCACCCGCGGCTGCCCACCCAAAAACACCGCATTTTCGGTATATGGTGTCAATCACAGAAAGCAAACATAAAAACAGCAAACCGCTGCAGCGGCGAGCGATTATTCATGGATCGTACATACGGGAGTCAATCCGGCAGTCCCTCCCCAGTATCATCGTCTATGGTATACCCAGAGGGAGTTCATCTCCCGTTGAGCTCACTCCAAAAGCTACAAGCGGCAGCACTAGTACTACCACCATGCATGCAAACCCTATCGGTCTTCCTAATACGGCAATTACAGGTTGCAGGCTGTGTACACTGACTGGGTGCCTGACGCTAGAAGAGACGATTTGGAGCAGAGCGATAAGGTTGCGCACATAAAGTGTCACAGCGATAAGGTTGCGCACATCAAACTCGAAACAGCGCTGTACATCCATATGGAGATATGTAATTCTGTCCAAGGCGTCACCTCCGCCGTCGTTTCGACTCCACCTGCTGAATATATATCAGTGCAAATGGATTACAGAATGAGCAACACAACATATCGAGAGTTGATTTAGGACTTGCAAGCACGCAAGAACCAAATTTCTATTTGTTATCAACTTTTGATCGCAAAAAAAAAATGTTATCAACTTTGTCAAGTTCTCAACATCTTTAGTGTTTACCAGTCCTCTTCTACCACAGCAATGTACAGCCAACCATTGATATAATTGCAGGCTGTTGGCAAACGTAAGGTCATCTATGCCAACTTCGACTAAAATTAGATGATCGCATGAATCATTAGTATTGCTGGTGATGAAAAAAATAAGAATCCACGCAACAAAAAATTAATCAAACAAAGTATCAAACTAGTGCGACAGTTTACCTTCTCTTCTGATTGGCCTGTAGCTTCATGGGAATTTTCAATCTTCTTTCCATTTTCAGCACAACTTTCACAGAAAAAATGATCAAGTTTCTTTGCTACTTTGATGCTCATTCCAATACAAGATGGGTGAAACCTGGGGAAAATGTTTTAGATGAGTTGGTATCCAATGAGCAAGAGAAAAATGATCTGAAAAGCTGAAAGTACTACAGCTGATATATGAAACTGTCCAATGTATACCAAGAAAGAGTTCATAATGTTTTCAGCTCGTTATCTTATTGGACTACAGAAACTGCATTAAGCCACCAGTCACTTTATGTCCTTCAAGAAAGACGAAGGCCATTTTACTTACAGACATTAAGTGTATGTCACGAGGCTCATTATGCAGCCTTGTCCTATAATTTATATGGTGCGCTGTGTGCGCAACTGTAAATTATCATTCCATTATCTTTGCAACAAGTCCCTAGATTATTCATCTCTAATAATGCTTCTTATCTTTGGGGGAGAAAATCAAAGGAGTGCACAACGCTGGCAAAGCACTCATCATTCACGAGGGCAAGAACTCAAAAGTGTAACTCTCTCTGGTGGATACAGTTGTCACATGATGTCACATGATCGAATCACTATCTATTGCAAAAAGTTTTTGTTCATACCACTTTTGTCTTTACAGTTTGATACACATGCATGAGGTAAAACAACCACACATGAATTATAATATGCAACACCACAGCCCACAATGGATTATTACTGTTTGCCATATTATTTTTCTTCGATGTTCTGTATTAATTACAGTCATCGGTGAATGTTAAGAATCCTTTTGATTTTCTGTATGGTTTGCTCATGTGAAATTTAGCTGCTCCGCTGCTAGTGAGAAACATGTTTTTGTAAAGATAGTAAGACTCAAAATCTAGCCTTTACTGAATGCATCAGCTGAAAGCCTGAAACTCACCAGTCAGAGCATTCCTCACATTGGATCATAAGGTCATCAGGATTGTATGGCATCTCACACTTGCAAAACCTATTATATTGTTTAAAGAAGAGATGGAAGAATCAGTTGTTTATTTCAGATCAAGAGTTGAACATGACATCATACTAGCAATAATATACACATTAACCATTAAGCATTATAAGCAAACATATAAGTTGGCCACAATCTGTATAAGGTAGGTCTTACAAAGGCTCTCATGTTCAGACTTACACAAATGAACAATACTGGATAAACCCCATATACAGAGTTCAATCTGGCAGAACAGAATATAGTCAAAACATAGTGAATTATGTGAGCCAATAAGACTAATAGGGAAATAGTCAACAGGGCAGCATATTGCAAGCAGTCATGAATGGTGTAATCAACGTAACAAGGTGGTAGAGAGGATCACTTATAAACATACTTATCAAGGAGTCGCCTAGGCGGCGCTTAGGCGTCCTGGCGCTCCAGGGTGGACGCCAAGGGTCATCGCCTAGGTCGTTAGCAGTTAGGCGAGCGACTGGCAATTCTAGGTATCCAAGCGGAGGATTCAGCGTCACCCCCGCCTTGCCTCAGAGCCGCCTTACCGCAGAGGAGGAGTGCGAGCGGTGCAGCAGCAGCTAGCGACGGCGCACGACGGCTTCTCTCCCCGGCTGTGAGCGGCGACATAAGGGGAGGGCACGACGGCGGCGAACGGTGTTGCTGCAGGGGATGGCGACAACGTCTTTTGCCTTCCCCCCTTGGTGGCGCACGGCGGCTTCCCGATGAGGCGACGACCTGCAGCGGCGGCGGCGCACAGAGGGAGCAGCAGCTAGCAAGAGCAGATGGCAGCAACAGCTTGAGCAAGAGGGGGAGCAGGGAGCAGTGGCTAGGGCATAGCACCCCTGCCCTGCTCCTCTTATATATGCACAAGGCTGGGCTGTTTCGGGCAGGCCTGGCCCGATTCCACCCCCTTATCTTTTTTTCTTTAAACGAGATATTACAACTCAGATTTTGGTCATTTCCATCGTAATGAAGTTCGTGTGTAACTTTACTAACTGGACCTTCATTTCTTTTCTTTTTTTTTTTTTGGGGTAATCTAGCCAATTTTTCAGAGGTCGTCTAATCATCGCCTAGGCGTCCTGGCGCCTCCGGAGCGCCTCGCCTCGTCTTGTCGCCATGACAACATAGCTTATAAACTCGTAATATTGGGAGAACAGACTACAAATTGTCAACAGCGGAAGCACAAAGCGAGAAGATTTTAGAAAAAAATCACAGGTGAAGTTCCTAAAGAAAGCCATAAGAACCACAACTCATTCGACATGATCAAAACATACAAACACTTTGCTCAAATACCCTCAGTGTCAAAAGAGCTGTCTAAAGATGCTAGCAAAATGATGTAATTATGAAGTATGAACATATCAGAAAAATAAAGGTTAATTTGGACTCTTACACAGCTATACGGTCAGGCACAAAGCTGCCTGTAGCTGATTTGTACTCAAAGCGGCAAAAGTAGTCCTCGGCATTGACAGTATCAAGCTTGGTATAGTCCCGGAAGCTGTAAACATTACACTTGCCCTCTATAGTGTCAGCACTCTGCACATCATAGTGGTCAGAGAGGAATACCTCCTTTGCACCATGGAATGGCCGCCGCCCACCAATAGACTCTTCTGGCCGGTAGTACCACCGCACCCTCCCCCTCACATTTGTGCCCCGAGATCCTGCTGCCTCAATTGCCTCAACCCTTGCCACATATGGTGGCTTTGATGAGTCAAATGCCTTCATTAGCACAGAGTCCCCAGCTGGAATAAAACATACAAAGAATCACCACACAATGGACTAATGTTAAGCTAATATTGGAAAATGTTCCTGACAAGACTAGGACAGCAGAGATAATCGTGTCCATGATTGGTAGTGCGGAAGGCAGGCGATACTTCACAGTGAATTCTCGGTGGAAATTTACCGAACTAAAGAATTTTGTTGTGTAAAAAAATGCAAATTCTGCAGCATAACATTAGTCTTCAGATAACCCCAACCAAAATGTTAACTTGGCTAGCAAAAAGGTTTATGCTTACATAACTAGATTAGTGATATTAAATTATTGTAAGTTCTTAACTCTACGTGCATACTCGGTTGTAAGTATTAGTTTGGTATCAAGAAAACGCTAGATTAACCTAGCTAAAGCCCAAATCAACCTTATCCCAGTACTTCGAGTAAAAATGTCTGCTCAAAATGCAAAGTTGTAACTAAGTACAAGGCTAACTAGATTAGGACATCAGCAAGTGGAAAAAGTTAACCTCATTTCAGGATTTAGTGCATATGTTAACCAGCCATAACAACACCTAAGGCTTAAGAAACACCCAAAGAACTTGGGATTTCAGATTCATAACAAGTTAGCCTGCAAAGAAAAGTACAAAACTAAGCGTGTTTCAGTGCGCTCGCAAGCCGTGACTTCCGGGCCTGAGTACAGCAAGGACTTGCCTTTGCAGACAATGTTGAAGATTAGATTTTTATGGGTTTACAGTTTTACACGAGACTGTAGATTCTACAGGTGAATATAACCCCAAAAATAGCACTAGAAGTCTAGAACATCAAGAGCCCACCGACCTAGACACCCAAAATCCCCCAAAAAAACAATATCAGAGGGGGCGGGATATTGCTCACGCTTGATGACCCTGTCGGATCCCTTGATGGTGTACGACTCCAGGATCCGCTTCGGCGGCCGCGACTTCGCCATCGGAGACATGGGAGACGATGGATGGATCGGTAGGGGAGGAGAAGAGGAGGTGAATTCCTTTTTTTTTCTGTTCGAAAATGTTAAGGAGCGACCCTTTTCTTTTTCCCTCACACACATTCTCGGGGCCTCCCTTTCTTCCTCTTTTGGTCTCCTTGGATTCGAACACGGCCGCACCACGACACGACGCGGGCGCCGCGCCGTCGGATCGAGGCGAAAGGGCACACCGCGGCCGTCGGTCGGTTACGATGGGCGAGCGAGCTTCTGGATGGTTCGGTACGGGGGTTGTACGGACTTGGACAGTTGGGTGGACGACGCTGCTGCTGGTTGGAGCGTGTGGACGTGGTACTGTGGTCCTGTCGTTTCTTTACCGAAAGGAGTCTACGGTTCTGCGTGTAACACGGGGATTAATCTCACATAAAATGGTAGTGCTACGCATGTGGATAATATTTTATCTTCTATGAAATCATAGGTGGATGCTGGAATTTGGTGGGAATTTCACGAGGGGAGTTTCTTTTAAAAAACAAAAATCATGTGAAATTCTTGTGTTCCCACTTACGAGCACACCGTACAAAACTTTTATAGTTGTTTCGCAACATGAATCATCGGTGTGCTACACGAAGCTATACTTGGGTGAAAATTCTGCTCCTGACTCGTCGAGATGGATGCACCGTGAGTTTGGAAACAATGACACTATGGATACAGGGTGTTGTGGCTAGAAACTAAAAAATTGAAAATAGAGAGCCGCGGGGCCACTCTTTACTGTGTAACATCTCAATTTTTGATTTTCAAAATTATTTTGTGTATATTAAGTCCCCTAAAAAGTTTCACCAATTTTCCTCACTTAATTAAAGATTAATTGGGACTTTCCAAATACAAAATGACTTAACATGATTAAACAAATATCAATTAAATACAAAACTATTTTATCTGAGTTCCTTGTGCTAGAAAGTATTTTCCAGATTTTTCTAAAAAAAATCGAGTGCATTTGCTATTTTATTCGTGCTCTTTTGTTTTTTGGTATTTTCTAAAATAGAAAATCTAATTAAAAATCTGGAAGGTCAAGTGGGCCAATTCTCTCTCCTACCCACTTCTCACTCTCCCTTTCTCTCTAGGGCTGAAGCCCAATCCACCCGTCGCCAACCCACCTTTCCCACGCACCAGCCCAACCGGCCTGCGCTCAACGCCGCATCTTGCCCACGTGCGTCGCGTGTTGTACGCGCTGGCATGTGGACCGCCTGCACCGTTCATCATCTCCGAGTTGGACCCGAGTCCGAGTCCGTCGCCACCCCGGATTCTTCGGCTTGAATTCGAGGTTCGTCCAATTTTAAAAGATGTACATAATTTTGTTAGATTTCCAGGAGATCCAGAACACTAAAATTGTTATATTGTTGGAATACATTCCAACTATATAGCTTGGGCTAGCAGCTCCAAAAAATAGACCGAGTTTTTGTGAAGATGTGGAGCTCGTGATGAAACAACTTATCATTCCCTGGTGGAGTGTATTTGAGCTTTCTTGTCGACAAGGAAGGAGTAGACCTGTTCATGGATGACCTGGCCCGGAGGCCAGACCCTAGCCTGGTCTATTTCGGGCTGGGCTTGGGACTTGATTCCCGGCCCGATATCCTGGTAAATGTAATAAAAAAATAAAAACCTATTTTTTAATTCTGAAAATGAATTAAATATTTTTTTATTTCGAAAAAATAAAATAATATATTTAAATTGAAAAATCAATTTTTAGGCCCAGTCGGGCTCAAGTCCACTCATTTAAAACAAGCTTTTCAGACCTGGACTGAGGCCTGGCCCGTGTTTGAACAGATCGAGGAAGGAGATAGTTAGTGTGAAACTCCCGATTGATGAGGGCATCCTTACGACACCTTCTCCTCCACCTAATGCTCAAGATATACGCATCGAGTTACCGACTGGGCGAATTACAAGAGCACGTGCCAAGAAACTACAATCTCAGGTGAACTTGCTCCTTAATGAATATGTCATTGATTTTAATGAGCATTTTATACTACCTAAAAACAGTGTTTTACTTATACTCAGGTTTGAAGATTCAGCGATGGACGGAGATCAAGGATATGCGGTCGTCATCCAAGGAAGGCCATCAAATGAGGAGGTCAAGATGCTGGCCTATGGCCCATTCGGCCAAGGAGGAGAGGGCCAAGGTCCATGCGGACAAGCGAGGGATCACAGCCCAAGCAGTCAAGCACAAAGCCCATATGAAGGAACCAGGAAGAAAGCCCAATTCCGCGGTATGAACAGTAAACACGCTATAGTACTAGGGCCATGAATGTAAATGTCTCAGCACTGTGTCAGTAAACATAATCCCGCTACATGGCTTACCGTGAACGATGAGCGCACGCATGAATAGTCCCACATGGAAAATTAGACTGAATAGTTATTAGCCCAAGACTATATATTGAGGGTAAACCCCATTGTAAATCGATGCCGGTTTATGCATAAGAATTGAAACATAGCTATTGCTTGTTTTTTCTAAACCAGAGTTTATGCGAGGACTTCTGAGAGAGAATTAGGCGATCCATTGTTCGTTCTGCATTTTAAAGTCAAGTTTACTTTTCCGCTGAGAATTGAGGGCTTGACGATCTCCGCTCGTGGTCTCGCGGTGATCATCCCAGTGCGTGTTGGCGAATATCCATAGAGCTGCAAGTCCGTGCACTGGCGCGTGGTGTACAGCTGAGCGGTGTTCGTCGTCAAGCGCTATTTATCTACGGTTCTACTCGAGAAGATCGGGCCACCCCGTATCACCGATGCTCCATCCGGTCACTTGGGCCTCGGATATTATTGAGGGAAAGGTTTGTACACTTGAGGGCATCTCCAATAGTGCATTTATTGTCGTCTTTTAGCTATGCCACGTCAACAAAATCCTACGTGGAGGAGAGAAGGGGAGAAGAGAGAGAACATGTCGTCTCTTCATGAAGAGACAGTCGTGTATGCGAAATAAGACATGATACATTAATCTACTCTAGTTGACATGTAGGTCCGTTTTAAAGAAAAATTATAAAATATAAATGTTGGAGAGTGTACTAAAGACTGTCTATTGGAGATGTGGTCTCTAAAGATGATATAACATATGTTAGAGACAAGGTTGTCTCCAACTATTTGAGATGCCCTGAGGATGCGAATGTTATTCTTCGTGGCATGTGGTCCTTGTGGACTTGAAGAAATGCAAGGAGGCGTGGTGATAAAACCAATGGGCCTGGTAAAGGCATGCGGATGGGCAAGAAACACCGCGTTCGATTTGCATCCACAGCTAAAACTAAAAGGGGGCGTCTACGCCAACGATCGACGGAAAAATTTTACTCTCTCCGTTCTTTTTTATTTGACACAGTTGATTTTTCACGGTCTTCGAGATGTGACTTTGATCATAATTTTTTATTACTTTTACATTAAGATATACTAATAAAATCATAATATTATGAAAGTATTTTCAATGACAATTCTAATAATATAATTTTTATATAGCAAATCTAGATAGTTTTAAACTTATTGACGGTCAAACTTTAGAAAGTTTGACCGTAAAAAGTCAACTATATCAAATAAAAAAGAACGAAGGGAGTAGAAAACACATACGATTCTGTCGGCTCATATTTTCTCCTTCTCTCACCTTGTATAAATCTTTACGTCCTAATCCTAACCCATATCCACCTCCCACATCCAGCCACTGCCACCACCGCCCCGCCCCCGTGCCGCCTCCCTTCGCCTTGCTGGCGCCGCCCGTCTCCTCCCTTCCCCGCCACCCTTTTTCCTTGTCTCCGGCGACAGCGGCACCAGATCCGCCATCGCCTCCTGCCGCCTCTCCTCCTTGAATTCGTCCTCGACCCGCCCACCGCCCTCCTCGGTCCCCGACTGAGGTGGCGCCGCTGCCACTGCTATCGCCCCGCCTTGCTTCCGACACCCCCTCCCTCCCTCTAAGGTCTGGGCTCCAATGAACCCAAACACTAACAGGTAAACCCGGCCCTAACCAGTGGTGGTGGGAGACACCGACACCGGAGAGGAGGACGGTGACCTTGGCCAAAGCACGGATCTCCATGTGAATCCAAAGGTGAGGAAAATCGGTTGAGATTTTACAAATTTCCAGTCGCATGTGATTTAGCAAATCCGAAAAATAAATGGTTCCCTCCACCTCTAGGTCCCATGAAGGTGAATGTTGTCGGGGCTTTTGGTAGTGAGAAGATGCGGGAGCTTCAGGTGATGTGGTATTGTGATGATAATGGTTCTTTTATGGCAGCATCTGGAAGATGGTATCCATCGCGAGCGAATGCATATGATGGCGGGAGCCCTCGCATGTCGGGATGGTATTTAGTTGATCTCGGACTGAGGTTTAGCAAATGTCGTTGTGGAGACAGACTCGCAAAGCCTGGTTCATCTGTTGAAGTCGAGTCGTCGAGACATGAACATCGATCGTTGATCATGCTGATCCTGAAGGAAATACAAGAGCTTAGCCGGAATTTTATTTCTTTTCAAATTATTCATATAAAAGGGTACAAACTTGACTGCTCACTTAAGTGCCAAGCAAGCTTCTCCCTCTTTTTAGCCTGTACTTGGTTGAATCAGATGCCACACTTTTTTATGCTGTGTTTACGGCACAAGTGTAATCTTGGTCTAAAAAAATTGTACTTCTCTATCTTTAATTTTACCACAAATTATGCTGTTTCTCGTTTAGAACTACAGCAACAAGAAATCTGATGCGTCAGGCTGTTTTCTAGTAGAGTTTGCTCGTATTGTTCCACAAATCTGAAGTTTCACCGAGCCGCGATCCATCCAAAAAAAGGGGAAGGAAACACGCGCGTTTCGTGGCGTCCACGCGCCCTCGCGTCGCGTGCCTCCGAGTCCGAAGCGTAGACAGAGCCCGACTCCGCGCTGTAGAGACTCGAGACTCACCCCACCGACCTCTCCCTCCCCGCTACAAATACCATAGCCATCCCATCCCCTTGCAGCCATCATCCGTTTCCATTAGCAAGACACCAAGAAGCACTCGTCGTCCACCGTTCTTGGAAGAGGATCTTGCTGCTCTTCTTGCCCGGGAGGAGGAGGAGGAGATGCCGATGGGCAAGTACGGCGTGTACGGGGAGTTGCTGGGCATGGGCGCCCGGATCGCCGTGCGGTCCTACACGCACTGCCCCCAGACAGCGCGCATGTACTACAAGCCTCCGGCGACCGCCACCAGCAGCAACAGCGGCGGGAGGAGCGCAGCTACGTCTTCTTGCTCCTCACGCGGCGGCGGCCATGAGAAGGCCAGGTTCGGAGGGGCCGAGGCGGCGTCGGCGAGGAGGAAGCAGCAGGAGGAGGAGGAAGCGGCGGCCAAGGTGGTGTTCGACACCACGGGGATCATCCTCTGCGGCGGCGTGTAGGCATTGCTCGACATCGGCAAGAAAAGAACCCAAAGATTGTTGTTCCAGGCGGAGAAAAGTTGTAACGGGTTCCTTGTCCGCGTGATTCGACTAGTTTCTTTTCTGTTTCTTTCTTTTGTTCTTTAATTTGGGGATTTGAGATTCTTTCCAATTCTCTCGATTTTGTGCTGAGGGCGTTGAGACATGTTCATCGATCAGCGTTGTAAGGAGAACTTGCAGCCCGGCCGGTGGCGTTTTGCCGTTATGCGTGTGCCTTCCGTGCTTGCGATTTATTGAGCAGAGGGCTCCAAAAAAGATGAGACCTTTGGAGACTCGGTTGGTTTGCTCGCTAGGTGAGCAAGTGGCCGGTTTGGCTTTGAAACCCAGACGTCTCACCTATCCAGTATTTATTTTTGTAGGAATAATATATGTACGTGTAGGTGTGTTCACTAGTCAAAGCACATACTCGCACTACGTGGGGTTTTAGTCCCTGCAATTTAAATTAAACGTGTATTTTGGACACACCCACGTATGTGAGTGTGTGGACGTGCGTATGATGTGTATGCGCATGAGTGCGTCTCTCGTATACTTAAAAAAAGATGTGACCGGTCTGTCGGGTTTCTATTGCTGCTCCCGACCGCCTCCTTCTACTTTTTATTTTTCGCGATTTGCCTCCTTCTACTTTTTATTTTTCGCGATTTGCCTCCTTTTATTCTGACCTCATACTAGAATAAGGCAAGGTGCAAGGCACCCTCGACCATCATGAAACCTAGTGCGAGTGATAATGCTTTTCTCTCCATACAACATTAAGAAGAGGGGATTTGAATCCGGACTGACTAGCCCACCACCCGTGGTGCTAAGTGCTAATCAACTCACCCGAAAGACTCCCCCTCTCGACCGTCATTGCTTGTTGCATTCCTTTGAAGATTGGTAATCTGTCTGGGTTTGGCTGCCACTGCAGCTAGCATGCATCCTAGTACTACGTAAAACATACTCTGCTTCTGCTATTGGGGCTCGGATATATACCTGCTCTTGTCAAAGGAACAGTCAGGTGTGCCGCCGTTAGGCCTGCCGCAGCCGTTCGATCGGATCTTGGACGGTTGAGATTGAGGCACGCGCGCGGCAAGTTGGAAGAGCGTTGCATTGTCAAACCGGACAGCGCAATAGCGATCCGTGCTTGCATTTGCCTCTCAGAAGCACGGTGCTCCTAGCTATCACAAGCACAAAGATTATTCTCCTCTCTTGCAAATATATATCGTATGCAAAATAAATGAAGAAGCATTTTCAGAAAAGCATAGTTAATTAGGTTAAGGCCGGATTCTAGTTAATTAGGCTACGGCTCGATCACTGAGTACACTTGGATTCCATTTTGCAACCACAGGGCTTAGCTGCAGATGTACGCATCAATTAAAGTAGGACAAAAGAAGAAAAATACCATCCCGGCCTCTACAACTTCAGAGCAGGACAATCACGTCAAAAAGAACAATCAAGAACGAGATGCTTACCTTTTAATTAAACGGCAGCCCAATATACTAATTCCTCAGTTTCGCTATATTTCTTATGACTTCGAAGTATCTGTTTCAATATATTTGTCCATTGAGAAAATCAAGAGTTGAGTTATTATAATTTTTTCACTCACTGTCACTGCTTAAATGCTTCAGAACAGATTAGGTGGTTGTGTTGTGTCATTTAATAGGGTATATATGGTTAACTATTTATTATATTTAGTCTACGACGTAAGGTAAGTTATGGATAAATATAGGGAGCACTCCATATATACATATGCTTTTGCTTCGGACAAGAGGCTATACTAGTCGAATTAAGGTTCTTTAATTTGTTGCCGATCGTGACGTGCTCTGGAAACGTGTCAGTTAACACTGCGTGTAAGTAGAGTAATTAACGCCGCCTGGCTAATGGGCCCAAGGCCCACTATGGTTCAGAACAGATCTGAAATCGAGGCCCAAGGCCCACCAAATTAACTCGTGTTTTCTAGAGATGGCCCATTGACTAATCCTGATCAGTGGATCGCTTCTGTCATTACTCATTTGCTCCACTTTGCAGATGCATTATAATTGTTTCATCGCATACTGACGGGCTAGTTTGCGCATAGTTTTTTTTTTTAAAAAAATGTCCGTACAAATAGTGAGGCCAAATATATATATTTTCCGTGTTGTTTTGGTTCTCCCAAAATGCATTGAACAAAATGACGAACGAATTGCGTGAAGGAAGTGAACAAATTATCATACAGATACAGCCCATTGAAACGTAACCAAACCAACAGCGCGAATTAATCATTTAATCACCGGGACAAATAAACGGACACACGAACAATTTTCTGTAGATTTGTGCGCACAGAGACACGTATGCATGTATGCATGCGGTTGCACACGTGCGGATACACTACTAAGAGCATCTCCAGCAGGAGCCCTCAAAACAGAGCCCCTACTTTTAATTTGAGGGCTCTTCCTACTTTTGAGAGCCCTGTTTTCTGGGCTGCACTCCAGTAGGAGCCCTCAAAACATGCCCCTACTTCTTAATTCCTTCTATTTCCTCACACACTATATGCATATGTATTTGAGAACATCACATTATATAATAATTTATTTAAACTATAACTCTAAAGCACTATACTTAAAATTATGAATGAAAATACAAATATTCAAATTTAAATTCAAAGACAAATTTAGTCCGAATTTAATGATAGTCGATCACAACATAGTTCATAACATCTCTGCAAATCAAAATGACATAATCATCAAATTTGGGGGAAGGAGCGGACGCGGAGGAAAAAGGTCATGGGAAGAATCGGGACCGGGCGCGTAGAAACCGTGATTTGGGGCTTGCCTGAGCCCCAGTGAATGAGGGCTTGAGGGGATTTTAGGGCCCTCAAATTTGAGGGCTCTAGAGGCCCTGCTGACTCTGCTTTCTTCGCCTCAATTTGGTTTTAGGGGCTCAAGTAGGGGCCCTGCTGGAGATGCTCTAATTGTGACCGGTACTAGGAGGGCACTGGCCGCCGGTGTTGTTCCCGTAGGTGCAATTGGACGGCTGGGATGAAGCGTCGGTGCCCATGAGCTCCACCGCAGCGGCGTGATTCAGCGCAACGGCGGGTGGGCCGCCTTTTCTCGCCAGCGGCCGCGCCGCCGCGCCGGCCCCGTCGCCGCCGCCACCGGAGGTAAGGAAGACGAGCGCAAGAACCGCCGCTACGAACGACACAGATCTCATGGTCGATCGATGCCTAGCAACCGGAGCCAATCAGCCAATCTTGCGAACTTGATTGCAGCAGCAGTGTATGTATGTCTCTGAACACTGAACTACTGGCTGGATTTATATGCTGCACCTGTACTACTAGATGAGCTATGCTTTAATTATTGGGTGTTGTGTTTGTGTTCTTGTGTGTATATATACACGCAGCGCACACGAGTACATGAGCATGCTTGGAGATGAGAGAGACGTTCTGCATTGTGATTTGACCTTGGAACGCTTGTTCTTTCAGGCGAAGAAAAACTGGGGTTGGATTTGGAATGCACATTCCACTGTATGTGGCTGGCTGTCTTCAGTTTCAGTCTACATGCATGCAGCACATTCTTCAGCAGGGAAGCAACGGCGAAATTATGGGTGATCCATTCTCATTTCCTTTTCGTACGTATCACCTCTCTCTCTCTCTCTCTCTCTCTCTCTCTCTCATCGTTGTGCGCATGCTCGACTCTTGGAAGTAGATTTGTCAGAGAGTACGGCAAGCACTGGAAGGAAGGAAACATTTGCAGTTGAACTTGCAGAAGCCACCTGAGAACGTGGCTAGCTAGTTGCTTATCAGGGTCAGATGGATCATGAGACGGGCCTAACACAAAGCCCTTTCGGTTCTAAACTTCTACTAACTCGTGTGTTAGATTCAGAGCACGAAGACAGCTTAGACAAGGTTGGCGCGCGCTCGGATGAGCACGGAAGCGGACACGTGTGGACGCCTGCGCGCGCGCGCGCGCGCGCCGCACGTAGGATGGTGGATGAGTACATGTGAAGGAAAATGGGGCGGCTCTGGTTTTTGACGAGAGGAAAAGGTGCACATGGTGCACATTTCGTTCGATTTTCTAGCCATAAATTTGATCCGACTTTATTAAAATTGCACATGTATAGCAATTTTGCGTCAAGTATGATTTTGCATCAGACGTGTATCTTTGCCTAGAACCAAGCACAAGGATGGATTCTCTCTCACAAAAAAACAAAAACAACTCAAGAGTACTGTAAAAAAGAACAAGCAAAGTAACTGAGATACAAGTTTCTGGAAAAAAAAATGATCTCCTCAAAATAACTTGAAAAAAAGCGCAGATAATTGTTTACATATACTGGTCAACTTCATATGCACTCAATATCCGCAATGCATTGTACAACATACACTCCACGCAAAAAGCTCGGCGCACTTGCAAACCCACCACCACATGACAGCAACCGCACGCACACTAGTATAGCCAACTCATCATTATTTACACCTGCAACATGGACAGCCACCAATTAGCTTAAGCTGATGATAAATCGTTGCTACTAAATCACAAGGATCACGAGGAAGATAAGCAAATAGAAGTAATCATTGGTCCAGAAATTTGGTACAATTCAGTATTTGGAGTTCATATATGATCAGTTCTGATGAACTTTTAGCTAATTGAAGCCATTACCTCCGTTACAAGAACCGCAATTGAAGCTTCAGCTAATCATATTCCTTCCAGGTGATTCCCATCTTTCGGAGCTCTCTAAGGCTGCAAGCTATGTCATGGATCAGCTCCTCGCCTTCTTTCCCAGTTTTCAGTGAGTTTATGCTATGCTCCAGGAAGTTACGGTCTGCTTCCAGTGCCTTCAACCTTCCACTGAGTTCGGAAATATCATCTTCGAAAGAAGCCAGGTCATTCTCACTGACCATAGCATAGTACTGGCCCTTAGGATCATCTTTACCGAGTGTTAAGTCCTTGATCCCTATGGACAGGTATTTGAGGTTGTTGTTGCCATTTCTTCTTACATGATTCTCGACTACCAAATTTTCCATATCCGCATCTTCGTCAGCGTCTTCGTAGACATCCTCACTGCTTGTGATATCAACTGCACCTTCTTTGTCAGTAAGCTTCGATGCTTCGACGAATTGACTGTTGTTTGAGAATTGGTGAAGCTTCTTTTTTAATTTTCTCAGGTGTTTTGAGATATACGCCTTCTCGTCCTCGAAACCACAGAGTGGTTCAGTTGTTCTGGAGATGCTAGGCTCACATTTTTTTGAGCATGAAAGGTGCATTTGGTCGCGTATTTCGTTAACGAGCAATTGATTTCTAAGTTTGATCTTATAGCTTTCGATCTCGGTTTCGAGCTTTTGCACAATGTCAGTCATCTTCTGAAGGTCCTCGCGGTCGTACTCGCTTTGCTCTTCCATCATCCTTTGGTACTGCAAAGCTTCCATCTGCACTGCTGCCTTCTCTTCCTGCAACCTGGTGATCATGGCCATTGTTTGGTTCGCGGCAACTGCTGAAGCATTCCTTTCTTCCTCCAGCTCCTTCCAAAGAAGGCTTATGGACTTACGGTCCAATTCA
Source organism: Ampelocalamus luodianensis (assembly GCA_036346255.1). NCBI lineage: Eukaryota > Viridiplantae > Streptophyta > Magnoliopsida > Poales > Poaceae > Ampelocalamus > Ampelocalamus luodianensis. Next base: position 4,887,790 of record CM070621.1, read on the forward strand.
ATCTGCTGATTCATTTGATCAATTGTATGCTCTCCTTCAGCTTCATTCACCATGCTCTCAGAAATACCTGAATAATTCCTCTCAAGGGAGAGTACTCTAGTGATATTTTGCAGTATGGCTTGTTCGCGTTGACTATCAATGAAGTCATTCAAAGAATCAGGTACCTGGAAAGTAGAAAGTTGTGATAACAGTAACTTCAAGTTTTCATGAACTCTGAAAGAATCCTTCCATGTGGTTCTATCAGAAAATTCAGCTTTCATTTCATCTGATGCAGTATTGGTTTCAAATGACTTATCAACTCCTGGTAACTCATCAATGGAACTAAGAGCATTGTGCCAAACATCATCTTCCGATTTATCTACAGGAAAAAGAGAGAGAGAATTGTCAGCGTATGGCCATATGCAAATGGAAGAATCACAGAAAAAAAAAGTATTTGGACATATGGGAAGGATATGCACACCTCTTGTGTCAGAATCTTCAGTAATTTCCTGACCACCTTTGCCGGGAAGGTCAGTTGACTGAGGGTTTGCTTTGCCATCAGCTTGGATGTTGCGCAACTCTCCTGAATCTTCAGAAGGTTTTTTGTGGGAACTACCATTCTGGATTGGTGTCAACTCAGAATGCTTGACTAATTTCTCCTGTGCATTGCCATCTGCAAGCTTTGTTTGTGCATGTCCCAAAGTAAATTCTTCCTTCAAATTATCGGTAGCATCCTCCGGCAAACTTCTAACATTACCACCATGCTGCCGGGGCTCTGATTCAGAGTCAGAGGTCTTGAGCTCACTATACGCGACATGATTGATCTCATCGATGCACTGATATCTTGAAACATCTCCACAAATATCTACAATGTTAACGCCACTATCTTTTCTCTGAAGAACCACAAAAGGATAGGACTTGACTTTCGATGGCCTGGAGCAACATGAACATAAAGTATCCTCTTTCGTGACTGGTGCTTCAGATGCACTGCTCAAACTGAAGTCATGCCCGCAACCCACATCGCCAATCCCGACACCAAGTTTCCCCACCAAGGACTGGTATGTCTCAAGGTTCGACTTGTTGTCGGTGGCAAATGAAAGAATGCAAGCCTCACACATGCTGTGGACATCAACAAGCTTTTGGTGAATGTGGCAGAATGCCCAGGATGATGCTTCTGCCTTGTGAGAATTGCACATCAGGTCACGGTAAAAGCCCGGTTTTGCCTTGCCCAAGACATGATCAAGCCTGGTGCACAATGGACATGGGGGCTGGAGCTTGCAAAGGTGTGCGAATGTCGTCACGAGATAGGACAGTAGCCCCAGAAGCAACAACAGAAGCATCAAAACCCATTCAAGGATTGCTGAAGATAGCAGAGCAGAGAGCTGTTGAGATCTCCAAGTTTTACCAGTACTTGTTCTTGGAGCCATTGATCTTAACTTAGGATGAAAAGCTGTCACTGAATGTATAATTTGTTTCTTTTCTGAGAAGATGAGTTGCAAAAGATCTGCAAATTGAGGTATATGGTAAGATAATAATAGGCGAAAAGGCAGTCTGAAATTTAGGTAAAGTAGAGGCTGCAGCACTACTGAAAGCTTCCTGATTAAATCAAGGATGAACATATCCCACTCAAATTTCCATATCCCGGTGAGAGCTAGAGTTGAGGGTTTTAGGGATGAAACCTATAACTCCATCCATACTAAAGGATCCCCAAAGCAGAATTTTCGCTCAATCAACCATCTTATGCCAAAGATTAGCCCAGATTAACTCAAAAGACGAAACTTTCCACAACGTACAGCTCTGAACAAAATTAGATGCGAATTATGGCCAATAGCCTACCAAAACTACGCAAGAACGCAGGCAATTTAGCTTGCAATATCGATCAGCTACAAAAATCAACACGAAAAACTCAAATGAAGAACCCATTCCTACAACCCAGGCTTCCAATTTTCCTAGTAGGCAATCCGATTGGAAATGTAAAGAAAACCAAAATAGAACAAGAACTATCCAATTGCATCGATGATTAAAGAAAGCGAAAATAAAACGACTCATCTAACATACCTTCATCGCATGTTTTGAAGTGGTCATTGATCAATTTGTGTTCTTAGGGTGGGAGAAAGGAATGAGGAGAGGAAAGAAACAACACTCAGATCTTTCCCCCTTTCCTGGTCCCTGCAGCACTACTCGTCAACTACCAAGAAACCAATAAACAAAACATAAAACAAAGATTTTTACTTGTGCCAATAAATCCATTAAAAAGGACACGGGAGGAGGAAGATTTTTTTTTTATTTAACTTATTTTCAATTTATTTTAATTACTAACTTCTCACCAACTTTATTTCTAAATATAACCTCTTTGGTCAAACCATCATCTAAAACTGATCAACTTTATTTCTAAATCTGTGGTGTGGTAAAATAATACTGTGATGTGCGGGATAAGTCTATCTAAATAGCATTTATCATGCTACAAGTGTTGGCGGTGGGCGCTACAATAGTGTAATCAAAATGTTAGAATTAGAAATAAAGTCAATGAGAAATTAATAATAAAAATAAATTAAATAATAGAGGCGTCAGATGGACCATGAATTCGAGATGGGTACTTTTTGGGAATCTGTCATAACAGGTTGGAGAAGAATAGACGAAATAAAGAAGAGGAGACAGGTGAATGTTGATCTTTTCTTTTCGAATTGAACGCCGTACAGGTGACTTTCTCGATTTTAAATTTAAATATGTCATTATGTCCCATCTATTTCTTTTCTTTCGCATTTCCTTTTGTTTTAAAGAACTGGGTCACAAATTGAAAAGTCAGTTTAGCTGTAAGCAATTGATACCTTGCGTTAGTAATACTCCATCCTCCCCCCTTTAATATATCGACCTCGAAATTTATATATTTAGATGACCAGGAAAAAGCATACACAAATTTAGATATCTAGGTGGCCATGGTCATCGGGATGTTCATTTCCCAGATGATGTTAAATTGGACCAACATTTGTCTTGGTTAACACAAATGTTCAAGTCTCAATTTCTGTTTTAGGCCCCGTTGGCACACAAAAACCGTAGGAAAATTAAGTAGATTGCTCTATTTTCTGTTAAGTTCTTGCATTCCGAATAAGCAATGAGCAAAGTCCAAATGAGACATCCGCATTTCGACCCTCTCTTTTGCAAGGAGAGTAAAGCTGACATGACAATATTCGTGCTTTGAGAGAGAGAGAGAGAAAGAGAGAGAGATGGCGATCGCCGACCGTTAAGTAGGAGTCTGGTGACAGTTGGAGCGGAAATGTCGACCGCACCGGCGGGCCCAACACAGGAAAGCATGCCAATGCCATCCACCACTTTTGACGGTGATGCAGCGGCCCTCAAGGTCATTATTCTCTTTTTTTTTTAAGATAAGAGAAGAGAAAATCTCTCTCAGTCTCTGTATTCGAGGATACACATAGTCCAAAGTTTATTATAATAACAATAATATTCTTAACCAGATGAAGCAATCGCCCCATAAATCATAATAAAACGACAAAACAAACGCCGACATAAACCAACGGCAAAGCAAAAACCGTAAAGGTAGTAAACAACCTTATGAAAATAAACAAAGATAAAGAAGTGTTTCAAACATCTCGAAAGCCTATTAAATAGCTTCCACTCATGCTTGTTGAAGATCTCCCTTGTAATAACCTCCAATGTTTTGCTCTCAGCTACCAAGGCATCCCTCATTCCTTGGCATTGCAAAGCTGACCAAGAATGGATCCAATGGATATACCTGAATATAATCTGCAAAGGATGATCAATAACTTTCTTATCGAAAACGATATCATTACGACATAACCAGATAGACCAACAAAGTGCAGCCGCCCCCACCAAAATATTTGCTTTTAAATCCGAAGTAAGACCTACTAACCAGTTCCCAAAAATATTCCGAACAGTATTAGGTCTGTTAAGATTAATAGCAATTTAAACTATACGCCATGCAAAACAACAATCAAAAAACAAATGTTGTATAGTCTCCTTGTGATCACAAAAACAGCAATTTGTGTTACCTCTCTAGTTCTGTTTTAATAAATTATCCTTAGTCAAAGTAACTCCTCTACAAAGGTACCACAAGAAAAAATTTATCTTAATAGGTACTTTAATTTTCCATAACTTTTGACTTCGAAAACGATAATTGGTGTCACCCAAAACAACATACATAGATTTGACTGAAAATTGCTCATTCCTATGTAAATTCCATCGAACAGTATCCTTATCCATGGTAAGATGAGCATTGACTATTTTCACCATAAGATTATTGAAAGCAAGCAAATTTGGGCCCATAAGCGCTCTCCTAAAATACAAATTTAAAGGCACAGTCCCTAAGACATCTGCAACCAAAGTATGTTTATTCCGAACTATCTCAAACAAAGTTGGATAAAGTTCAGAAAGAGGCCGATGTCCAACCCAAATGTCCTTCCAAAATCTTATTTCTTTTCCATTCCCAAGATTGAAAGAACATCGTTGGATAAAATAATGCTTTACCTTCATTAATCCCTTCCAAAAATGGGAATCCTCAGGTTTACTCTCAACTTGAGAGACAGACTTATCATTCAAATACTTATTTTTAAGCAATTGTTGTCAAACCCCTTCCTCATTCAAAAGTTTAAACAACCATTTAGCCAAAAGACACTTATTTTTTATCTCGATGTTCTGAATTCCCAAACCACCTTGGTCCTTGGGCCTACAAAGAATATTCCATTTAGCCAACCTATATTTTTGTTTGTGATTGTCACTCTGCCAATAAAATCTGGACCTAAAAAAATCTAGTCTTTTAAGGACCCCCTTGGGTACCTCAAAGAAAGAGAGCATAAACATAGGAAAGCTGCTCAAAACCGAATTTATAAGTACCAGTCTACCACCAGAGATAAATTTTTCCTTTCCAATTGCTCAATCTTTTTCAAAGCGATCTTCCAAACCCATCCATTCATTATTCTCAGAGCCTTCTAAAATGAATCGAATACCCAAATATTTAAAGGGAAAACAACCATTTTCACATCCGAATATCTCTAAGTATTGGGATTCAAAAAATTTCGCTTCACCAAAACAAAAGATCTCGTTTTTATGAAAATTTATCTTTAAACCAGAAAGTTGCTCAAACGCACAAAGAATAAGCTTCAAATTTTTTGCTTGATCAAAATTGTGATCCATGAAAAGAATAGTATCATCAGCATATTGAAGGATAGAAAGACCATCATCAACTAAATACGGTATTATCCCACTAACTTGACCCTCATTCTTAGCTCTTCCAATAACAATAGCTAACATGTCCGCAACAATATTAAAAAGAATTGGAGACAGAGGGTCCCCCTGTCTAAGCCCTTTCTTGGTTTGAAAATAAGGTCCAATACTATCGTTAATATTAATCCCCACACTGCCCCCTGCAATGAAATTTTCAATCCAACCACACCAATTTGGAGAGAAACCCTTCATTCTAAGAGTTTACTGTAGAAAAGGCCATTTGATCTTATCATAAGCTTTTTCAAAATCAATCTTAAAAATAATTCCATCTAATTTATTCTTATGAAGCTCATGGATTGTTTCATGTAAAACAACTACCCCTTCCATGATATTTCTCTCTGGCATAAAAGCTGTTTGAGATGGACGAACAACCTTTTGAGCAATACCCATAAGACGATTAGTACCTACCTTCGTAAATATTTTAAAACTCACATTTAATAGGCAAATCGACCTATATTGCTGAATTTGTCGTGCTTTATCTTTTTTTGGGAGTAAAGAAATGACACCAAAATTGAGTCTAAAAAGAGGTAAAGTGCCTCTATGAAAATCTCGAAAAAGAGCCATCAAGTCATTTTTAATAATGTTCCAAAAAACTTGATAAAATTCAGCAGAAAAGCCATCTGGACCTGGAGCTTTATTATGCTCCATTTGAAAAATTGTATCTTTTACTTCCTCTTTAGTAAATTCAGCAGTAAGATAATCATTTTCTAAGTCAGAAACTTGAGGTATATCCTCCGTGATACTCTCGACCATGGAAAAGTGGTTGGTATCAGGAGGTCCAAAAAGACCTTTATAATAAGTTGTGATGTACTGCTTTAAATTGACATCACCTGAAATTAAACCCTACTCTTGTTCCAACTGAAAAATTTGTTGTTTCCTATGTTTACCATTAGCAATTAAATGAAAATACCGAGTATTACTATATCCTTCAAGCAAATATTTCGTCTTAGCCCGTTGATACCATTTGATTTCTTTGTGAGACCCCGGTTTATTAAACTTGTAATACTTAACCTTCCTCTGGTTCTAGTATCACAAATAGAATAATCCGCGTCTCGATGAATATGTGCCTCCTGAACAAGCAAGACATATACATCATATCCAAGCATGCATCAATTCCATACAATGGATTATAACAAGTCTACCAAAAGACATACATAATATAAGTTATTACAACACAAATGACCGACCAAATGACATAAGTACCAAATAAGTAATAATGAAGCAAAGTTGCCATAAGATGGCTTAAACCAAAAGACGACCGGTTAGCCACATAACACCACAGGGCAACCGACCGGCCGCTAAGCTAATCGCCTCAGAACCGCCACAAAGACAACTCACAAAAGTGAGGTCCATCGGACTCACTATCATCCTCTGCACAACACAAGCAATGCAGTGAGTACAAAATGTACTCGCAAGACTTACGAGTAGCAAGCCTATACATAGCTACATGAAAGTCAGTATTCAAAGGAATGTGGTTATATGGTTCTTTGGACGCATAAAGCAAGTTTCATTTGCAATATTGTAATAGATTGAACAAAGAGTTTGTAAAATCTGTTTTTAAGCATTTAAATAACAATGAGTAAACATAAGTAACAAGTATCCACCTAGAAGTGACTTTCCCAAAGCCACCACAACATAGCATGAATCACGATTCATACCACCATCAAGTTTTAATTTTAAAATGTTGTAGTCTAACTCTTGAAAAGCTTATCCAAGCGTGTCCATAACCTAGGATGAGGCTATTCGAATAGTTTTAATCCTGCAGGTGTACCAATGTACCCACACTTCGATCGCCTTTTGCCAAGCTATTAAGCACACTTCCTTTGGTATGCCTACACGCTAAGTCCTACGAACCCTTTCCAATGGAATATGCTAATCAAGAGACGCACGTATGGGGTTAATCCTTAGTGATCTGCCGACGAAATATGGATCACAAGGACCCATACGTGGAGCAAGATACACCGCCCTCGCGGGTGTTCTCCTCCCTACAACGTGTCCATGTTGCATATAATCAAATATGCAACCCACCACGCGACTCATTAATTAACACACCCAAAGTACTCAGCTAAGAGAGGTCCCATATCCTCTAGTGTGGTTAGCACGCACGAATGCTCGGATAATGATACTCACAAGTAGTTCGGTCCTTAATTGACCCGGCACTATTCCAATCACACCCAAAAGATCACACCATCTTACCATTGTGCCCAAGTCTAAATTGTTTTCATTTTCAGTTTTAGTTTTGCAATTTAGACAAAGCACAAGGCTGAAATATACACATAGTAATAGTTTGTGTGATCAAAGTTATCGACGAGTCGATAACTGCCCATTTCTACCGATAACTAAGCATGGCTAAGCATAATGACACGTAAACTACTAAGTGACAAGCGCCCATCCAAATAACCCAAAATCACAGCAAGTAACCTAGGCTTCAGAGTAGAGGAATAAACATTTCCTACGATAATGCATCTAGTAGGCCAACTATCGACAATAGTTTAAAACAACATAGCAATGCATACATAGAATTTGCAAACAATATATTAGAATTTGAAAATAGTAGGAACAATATGATCAAATGAATGCTACATCTGCTTGCCTGGCTGAAGTGCAGGATCTGATGGCTACTGTGGCTCAATATCAAGATTAATAATATTATCTTCGGAACCTAACGCGAAAAGACGATAAACAAATAAGAACGAAGAACACCAAATAAACTCCAACAGCAAAACACATCCAAATCTAATAAAATTTATACTACAGCTAGGGAATGATCTAAGACAATGATAGGAACAAGAATTATGCAATTAGAACTAAGCATGCAAAAGATATGAACAAAATTCTCTATCTCAGCCTTAAACAACCTAATTAATAATTAGTACTGTTCATGACGAAATTTTCTAGAGTGATCTAAGGTCTGAAATTTTTATAGCAGGTAGATTATGACATCCTAATAACAGCAAAGTTGGTTTTACTAAATTTGGAGTTATACACATTTACTTAAGATTTTTCTAAGTTGTAAATCTAATACAAATCATTTTACAGAATTATGAACATGCTCAAATCCTATTTTATATGAAAGTATACTAACAGATGAATTTAACAAAATTGATTTTGCACAATTTGGATTTATACAGAAAAAGATATGCATTTTTCAAGGTTAAAACTATTTCTGGAATATTCAAAATGACAGAAATCAAGTTATTCCTAGTTACACAATTTTCTGCTACTGCAACAAGCTTAATTCCATTTTTACAATAAACTAAAGTGACAACATAATTTATTACCGTTGGAATTATCTAAAAAGCAGTTAAAATGAATTAGTTATGAGTTTCTAAAGTTTTTACATCATTTTCAGTTGATAAACAAATACTTACCGAAATACAGACAATCTCTAATAAAAGAATAAGACGTGGACAACTCCCAACCCTTGATCTAAAATCCTACGGCTCACGCGCGCCGAAAACAGCGCACGCGCGCCGAATCGAAACGGAGCCCACCGTTGGATCAAGATCCAACGGCGCACACGGGTGCATGCATTCGGACGGTGCGGTTGCATACACGATCTCAGCCGTTGATCGAAAGATCGACGGTCGAGAACGATCAAGACAACCGGAGGGTCCGAACGCACACAAAGATCAGGGCCGCAGATCTAAAAATGAACGGTAGATATTGAACGCAGTTCAAAGGGAGATGCTGACACGTGGGACCGCATGCCAGTGACTACGAGTCACGACCGCAACGTTTTAACCCACGTGCACAGTGCATTGGGCCCACATGTCAACGACTAAGAGGAGATTTCCGACAGTGATTAAATGCCGACATATTCAATTAACCAATGATTAATCTTAATGATGTCGGAACAGTGCGGGATTGAACCAGAGAGTGATTTAAGGATATTGGGCCCACTGGTCAGTGGCTCAACGACAATGATTAAGACACAATTAATTAACTAAAGGTTGGTAATTAATGTGTCCTAATTAAGTGACGAAAACGGAGTCTGCAGCCAAGAAACCCGAAGCGAAGTTCAACGGCAAATCGCCGGCGACAACAACGCATGCGCGGCGCCACCAAGAACCAAAATGGATTCGCAATAGCACAACGAATCTAATGGTAGCATTCTCGCCGGCGGTGAGGGACTAGAACGCCGGCTAGCCGGAAAACGAAAATGGGAGCTTTCTCGCTAAACATGAAAGTAGCGAAAGCTCATTGCGGTCCAAGGAAGCGGTGCCAAAGCTTCTAGGACTAATAAGAAGCTACCTTAGTGACAAGAAGCTTCAAAGATGGCCTGAAATGCTTGATCACGGTGAAAGCTCACGGACTTGGAGAAGAAAACCGAGATAGATACCCGAGCCAAATGAGTGATTCCAAAGCATCGTGATAGCTTCATAATGATTCACGAAGCTACATGAGCAAGTAATTAGAAAATGGAGCACTCACTGAAATGAGGAAGAAGATGACCAATTTACGAATTTGAACAAACCCCAAATTGGACAATTCCTGAGAATCAAATCCAAAATTAAGTGAGGGGAAATGTTCAAGGAAGTAAATAGATAAGGTTAGGGCAAAGAAATGTGAAGGAGGACCACTGGAACACCAAGAACACCAATGGAGCTCCACGGGTCAACAATGGCGATTTGCCATTTTTGAGGTGTTAAGCTCCAATACTGAGAATGAAGCTTGATGGTGGTCTAAAGAAATACCAGGAAGCATTGAGAGTGCTTATAAAGCCATGAAAGCATTAGGGTTTGCACCACACCTCTTTCGGGCGGCAAAACACAAAGCACAAGGTGCGGCCGACAAGGAAAAGAGGTGAAGACGTGCATTAGGGCGTGGCCTGGCTCAGTGTACCTCCCATACCCCTAAACGTCGGCTAGGGTGGCTTTAGGGAGCAAGAAATGACACTGCCATTACTCCCCCTACAGTGCTCGCACGGCCGGAGGTAGAAGACGACCAGCGAAAAAGACTCGGTGATTCACAGCCGTTGGATGAGACACGGACGGCTGAGATAGTGCCACGCCTACGGGCTTTAAAACACAACGGGGAGATTGCGAGCCCTACGATTAGAAACGAACGGCTCAGATAGCCCCACGTCGCAAACGCGGTTTACAACGAAGGGGCACGCGGGCGTTGGATCTTAATCCAACGGCTCTGATTTAAAAATGCAACCGGAGGGTCCGGAGGGTTCGGGAAATCTCAACGGTTGGATGGGAATCTAACGGTCGACAATCAAACTTGCAACCGGAAGGTCCGAAGGGTTACACGCGCGCGGGCCGTGCGATATAGATCCAACGGTGGAGATCCAACGCGCGTTTTAAAGAGTGGCTCGGTGCAGTTAGTTGACTGGACCGAATCAAATGGCTCGAGCCCGAGTCTGACTCGAACCCGAGTAACAGTAAAACCAAGTTTGACTTTGAAATAAGAACAGAGACTTTTAATGATTTATTTGAGGTAGCAAATTAACTCCAAAAATTATGAAATTTTTACAGGAGCTTGCTAACTCAGATATTAACCTGGAGTAAAATTTTCAGAGGTTTTTATACTGCGAATAATTCTCCAAAAATTCTGCAAGGCTCTGTTTTAATGTTTGACTGAGAGTCAAACAGTTTGATCGCTTCTAAAAATATTCAAACAATTTCTAAAAATTGTGAAATTTTTCAGAGGGGTCACATACCATCACAGAGACTTAGGAAAAATATTTCCAGAGGATGATCATAAGATTTGACAAGATTGTTTTTGGAATAACAAGATTTGGATCAACTAGACTTGTGACAATGTATTTCCATAATCCCTTGTACGAGAATTGTTTGGCACAACAGGAAATACATGATGTAAGAAAAGGTTTTAATTTCTACTGATTTTCTTACATTTGAAACACAAGCCCAAGATTGGGATGTTACATTCTTCCTCTCTTAGTAAATGGGCAAGACGCTCATTAGAACTATGTTTAAGATTAATTTCAAAATTAGATAACCCTGTAGACTCAGCTTTCTTATCGAGATTATCAATGATATTCAAAAGACGTTTTTTCTCTAGCTTATACATACCACTAGTATTTTTAGCCCACCCTCTGAGAAATTGTCTAAGCGCTCTAATTTTACATTGCCAACGATTAATTGCAGAATTACCAACATTATTTTGTCGCCACACCTGAGCCACCATATCAACAAACCCATCCCTCTTAAGCCAACCTAACTCAAATTTAAACAAATGTTGGTTCCTAGTATGAGAGGCAGCACCAGTGCTAAGAACAATAGGCGTATGATCAGAAAGAACACGTTCCAAAGCATTTACAGTGGTCAAAGGGAACTTATGTTCCCAATCCGTATTTACAAGAATTCTATCAAGTTTTTAATAAGTAGGATTATCCAAATTATTAGCCCACGTAAATTGCCTACCCGAAAGCCTAAGTTCTCTTAATTCTAGGCTCTCAATAACCGCATTAAAAAGAAAAGGATAATGCCGATCAAAATTATGGTTATTTTTCTCTTCACTGCGCCTTATGATATTAAAATCCCTACCAATAAGAATAGGTAAAGTTTCCTAACTACACGCATGAACTAATTCAGTTAAAAAAATATCTTTATAAACTGGTTGAGCAGCACCATACACAGCCACAAGGATCCATTGGAATCCATCTTCCTTATTACGTAAATGAAGTTTAATAAAAAAAAAGTCTCCCTCAAAAATAGAGCCCACCTCAAAAACCGCCATGTTCACACCAAGTAAAATACCCCCAGAGTGGCCATGGGATGGTAAGTAATGCTAAAAAAAAATCCATACCACCGCTAAAATGATTTAATTGTGAATTGGAAAAATCCTTCTTAACAGTTTCTAAAATAGCAACAAAATCCATATGTTGTTCCCGAACCAACTCCGCAATGTACCTATGTTTCGTTGGGTCGCCAAGTCCCCTACTATTCCAAAAAACACCTTTCATTTTCTCTTTTGCTTATTTTTAATACGAAACTCAACCACTTTTGCAAGTGCTTTCTTAGCCCCTATTCTTTTCTTTTTGTGTGATTTCAATTGCAAATCATGATCATCATGTACAGCTAGTTCCTCATAACACAAATCACTGCATAAGTTATTTAGAGATGATAAATCAAGGCTAGCCGTTTCCTTGTCTCTTAGAGAAGAAAAAAATTGGACAAAACTATCCTCCTAATTGGCTTCCTTTTCTAGAAGTGCAAAAGGTTTGCATATCTTTTCATTAAAAAGGACGAAACACACACAAACAACAACAACAACAAATAGAAGAAGGTAACTAACAAACCGCCCTTAGGGCGACGAAAACACGACCCTAACTAAAGTGTAACAAAAAAATGACCGAAAAACTAAATTACATTAAAACACTACTCATGCTCAACGAGCGCCTCCCGACCACTAGCCGCCGCTATGCGTCAATGGTGGTACTCTTCATGAATACGTAGTAAGAACTGATTGATAGGAGTGACAATATTATTAAAAATCTTTTGGTTGCGCTCTTTCCAAATCTTTTCTAATTGGCTTCCGAGCAACGTGTTTACTCTTGCATAACATAAGGGGCGGACCATGTCAAAAAATGATCGGAGGCACAAATAGACTGTTGGAACACCTTGTTAGACTAAACAAAGGCACAAGTGTGTTTACTCTTGCATAACATAAGGGGCGGACCATGTCAAAAAATGATCGGAGGCACAAATAGACTGTTGGAACACCTTGTTAGACTAAACAAAGGCACAAGTGGTCAGATGCCTCTCTGGTCCGCCCTGCTTAGCATTATACAGTCCAGGAATTTTGGTACTAGCATTACCCGATCACGTTATCGCGGGAGTGAAACCTCTCCTTCATGCACAACGCGATGTAGATTCTTCCTAACGATTTTGTCCATTGATTGAGTGAAACTTCTCTCAAGTTACTCCATGCTCCTACCAACTGCCAAGACAATACACTAGTTTGTACGGCGCGGAATGTTCATTTCTCAGATGATAGTACAATCACGGACCAAACGCCTCACGAGATGGAAGCATGGAACTTGAGAGGATCTGCATCCAATGCCAGAGGATCTGCAAACCCACGCAAACATCAAGCAGGACAATGCGGCAGTTCAGATCACGAATTAATTCATCAAGGGCTTCAAGGACCGAGTGTCTGACTCCTTGCATAAACCCTCGACAATTTACAACATGGAACGGTACATGGTCCTAGCAAACAGACTTCTTACAACGGTACATGGTCCTAGCAAACAGAGTTCTTACAAAGGGAACGCGGAAAGAAGAAAAAAAGGGGAAGGGTCCAGCAGCGAGCACACTGTCCTCGGCACTGAGGCCTTCTTTCGATGATGTGAAGTATAAATTAAATGCAAAATGCCATGGAAACGGAAACGGAAACGGAAACGGAAACGGCTCGAGTTAGGGTTTGTACAGCGGCACTCGCAGCACTCAGCTGCTCCATGTTTCTTCAGAGGACCTTCAGCTCACGGGTTTGACAGCTCTGGTTTTGGTAGCTACACCGTTCTTTGGTGAGCATTGTGCTCTGTTAGCATCTTTAGGATTCCCAATGCTGTGACGATGCGATCGTTGATATGCTGCGCTGGTATTTGCCCCCTCTGGTGTCGGTGCTGCGTCACTGCAGCTCCTCCTCCTTGTAAACTTTGGTGATTTGGCACGAGTTGGAGGCACCTTGACACAACAAAAGGCAAAAATTCCATAACTGAGCATAGCCAGACCTCTCATTTCAGTGATGTAGGCAACATTCTCTTACGAAAATATTCACAACTACAAGTTTCTATAAAGAAATATGAAATATGGGAACTACCTTCTTAAGTTCAGCCTTTGGAGGGGGGCCTTCTTGGTAGAAGCTTGGCATGGGTTTTGCTCTGATGACCAAGGACTTTCTTAGTTGTTTTAAAGCTGTTTCTTGCTCTTCCTACACACAAAATGAACATGAGAAATATTGGTAACAATATTAACAGCAGTTTTTATGACAACATGAACATCTTATAGAAAGACTTAAGGCAACAAAAAGTCCAAGCATCATATGCATCTGTTCTGCCAGTGCATAGGCATTAGGCATTGTAATATTAATTCTCTTTCCATGATGTGTCTATGATATTAAAAAATTATTATCTGCAGAAATAGCAAGAGCTGAATCTATACACAGAAAGTTGAGACAAATCTGTCATAAACATTGCTCGAGGAGAATCACAGAAGCGTAAATTCAATTTAGCTATTATTGAATCAAATAATATATGGTAGTAGTCTAATCTATGACATTCACCAAACCATGTTTACCAGAGCACAAAATTAATTAGATCACCACAACGATCAGGTACAGGGAATCTTGAATTATCGACAGTATTATGTGCCAATCTTGATTTTACAATTTGGCTTTTTGAAAAAAGAAAAAGGTATTAACTTGTTGCCTGTTGGATTGAAAAGATGGAAAATGCTTACAAAATTACAATAATAAGCAGGGTGGGTCACAAAGCTTAAAAGGTGGAGCACAAATTTAACCAAATTCGGATGTCAGCAAACAATGAAATTTATATAAAATAACATAGATTTTGTAAAACATAAATATAAGAATAAAAAATAAATGGCTACATCTGTGCATATATGATAATAGATATAATTCTATTACAGAGCAAAGTAAGCTTAGGAAAGCAAAGTTGCTAAGATTTATGTTGGAAACAAAGACAAAAAGTTATGGTGTGTTATACGTTATTATGTTTGTAAAATGGTAGCCAGATTTTATGGTGTGTTATACGTTATTATGTTTGTAAAATGGTAGCCAGATGTAAACTGCAAAGTTTTTGAGGTCCCAATTGCATATAAAGGAAAACTGAAAAAAAAAAACAAAAACAAATGGAGATTAGCATGGTCCGCATGGAGAGATTCAAGATACACATAACAAGTAAAATAACCAACAAGACATGTGGTGTGGTTAGCAAGAAGTATCCACAAATCTCCCTTGACTGTCCAAGAAATGTAATTGTTGATTTTTAGTATATTGCAAAATACAAATAGCCATGTTTGAAAGTGACCCTTGTAACTGTTCTTTCTCCAAACAACAATACCAAACAGACCTCAACAGTAATCAATACAAAACTCAAGTGGCCTACAATTAGCTTCTCCCATGATAGAAGCCAGAAGTAAATTCTTACCTGTTTACGGGCCTCAGCCTGGCTCTTCTCAGCTTCCAAAGCCTTGTGTTTATCTTCTAATTTTGTGTAGAACTGAAGAATTAACAAAAATGTGACTACCAGCTGTTTTTTAGAATAAACAATGCTTGCTAGGTTGCAATAATTAATACATATTAAATTGTTAGAGATATATGTATAGTGTGTTATTCCCTATTGTTACGAGGAGTTATTTGCATATTCACCACCTGTACTTTGTGTATATATACTGGCCTATTGGCCTCATATTGAATACAAGTGCTATTCATAACATGGTATCAGAGCAAATCTAGGGTTTGTTGTCATCGAGCCGCCGCTGGTTTGTTCTTCCCGCCGCCGCCCGACTTCACCGCTTGTCGTCCGGACCCGGACTCGGCGCGCCTTGCTTTGGCGTCGCCTCCACCACCGCTGTCTTGGTGTCGCCTGGCGTCGCCTCGTCCTCAGCATCGCCACCGACGCCTCCTCCCGCCATTGCGGGATCCTCCGCACGTAGCCCCGGTCGCCTCCTCGCGCAAGGTCGCCGTGCACGCGGCCACTCCGGATCCGGGCTCCCCGCGCCGGATCCCTCGCCGGCCTCCTCCCGCCATCGCGGGATCCTCTGCACGTAGCCCCGGCCGCCTCCTCGCGCAAGGTCGCCACGCGACGCGGCGCCCGGATCTCGCCGGATCCGGCCGCGCGCGCGCCGGACGCCACCTTCCGCGCGCTCGCCGCCTTTGTTTTGAGGACGCCATCGGAGTTTTATTGAGCGCCGCCGCCGATCTCCGCCTCGCCTCGTCGCCGGCCTTTGTTTTGGTCGCGCGCCGTCAACGCGGAGCACCGCTTTCCCGGAGTTTTATTGTGTTAGTCGCGTGGTCTCTTGCGAGGTGATAGCAAGCTCCTTACTCAATGACAAGGTCGTTGCTTGGAGACCGCCGCTTTGCCGATGATGAGAGTCGCCTCGCTACCAGAGGCTCGGATTACTACAAGGATCGACTAGGTGGTACGACGACGATGCTCGCCGCCGCCTCATCCTCATCGCCGCGATGTCCACCTCGCTTCTCTCGAGGTTGTGGGACTCCTTTGCTTTCCAGATGCGGACTCACCTTCGCCAAGACTACGAGCCCTCCGTGATGCCCTCAGACTCGCCCGTGGCCCACCTGGAGCACTCTCTTCAGCAGGATGATGCCATCGTTGATGCTTTACGCTCGAGCTCGTTGCCATGCGGCGTCACCGACTTTTTCCGCACCGCCGCCGCCGCTCCTGCTCGTCTTTGCTGGTCCGCACGTCTTGACCGGAGTTTCGGCCGGTCTACGAGTTCCTTACTCGCCGCTTCGAGTTCGGCAATGGCGTGCTCACTCCTGCACGCCACCTTGTGTCACTCTCCTGAGGCTCTTACCGAGATACGCGTGGAGGAGACTCGCCTGAGTGGTGCTGGTTTGATGCCACTCCCCTCCGTGCTCGCTGCTCGCCCACCTGCTACACCGACTGCTCCACGCCAAGACACCGCCTCCTACACGGCCGCGGAGGTGGTGGTGGCCACCTCCATCCGGCGGTGGTCGTCCTCATTGCTCCTATCTGCGACAAGGTCGCCACATTGAGTCCCAATGCTATAAGAAGCGCCGCATCTTTCATGCCGTTCTTCTACTAGCACCGCATCGGTGCTTCTACATCGACGTCGATCGACCCTTCGCCAGCTTCTTCATCGAGCAGAGATAGCCGACCGACGCTTGCTCGCCGCCTGTGTTCTCCTCGACGTTTCTGCAGTTCTGCCATCGACTCTTCGCACGCGCAAACCACCTCCTACACATCGGTACCTCCCGTGATTCTTGATTCTCGCGCAAGTTTTCACATGACTTCGATTCTTCCACTGCCTTGCATTACACCTCTTTCTATCTTTGGTCGAGGACCTCTTAGCAACTCCTTTTTCATGTTTCTTCTTGCTTATATTCCTCTTCACTATGCCATGCCAACTCGACCTTGGTTGTCGGGTCATTCTCGACACTCTTGTTGTGTTCAGACTACCACACGGAGTTCTAGTTGGTTCGCCCTCGCGCCTTGACTCACAAATGGCTCTCGGGAGCTTGACTAGCTTCACCTTCCTTCCGCTACCACCGCCGCTAGTCTCTCCGCTCGCCACTCCGCCTACCGCCTCTTTCCAGCAGTAGCATCACCGGCTTGGTCATCTGTGTGGATCTCGTATGTCGTCTTTAGTTCGTCGTGGTCTTCTGGGGTCTGTCTCAGGAGACGTATCTTTAGATTGTCAGGGCTGTAAGTTAGGTAAACAGATTCAGCTTCCTTATTTCACAGTGAGTCGGTGTCTCAACGTCCATTTGATCTTGTTCATTCAGATGTTTGGGGTCCAGCTCCCTTCGTCTCGAAAGGGGGTCATCGATATTATATCATATTTATAGATGATTTCTTCCGCCACACTTGGATATATTTCATGTCTTCTCGTAGTGAGGCCTTGTCTATCTATAAACAATTTGCCACTATGGTTCACACACAGTTCTCCACCTCTATTCGTGTCTTTCGTCTAAGACTACTCATGGCGAGTACCTCTCGTTACTGCGATGCTTTCCTTGCCGAAAGCGGGCACTCTCGCCAATTCTCTTGTCCCGGTGCTCATGCTCGAATGGTGTCGGTAGTAAGCATCGTCACCTCCTTGAGACGCTTGTCAATCGATGATTGCCGCCTATTCCACCTCACTTTTGGGTCGAGGCTGTTTCCACTGCCACCTATCTCGTCAACATCCAGCCCTCTTCTGCTCTTCAGGGTGCGATCCCTGTTGAGCGTCTTTGTGGTTTTCTTCCTGACTACTCTGCCCTTTGTTTGTTTGGTTGCGTTTGCTACGTTCTCCTTGCCCCTCGCGAACGCACTCAAACCGATCGCCACCGCTGAGTGTATCTTTCTGGGATACAATGCCGAGCACAAGGGCTATCGGTGTTGGGATCCTGTTGGTCGACGGATGCGGATTTCTCGGGATGTGACTTTCAACGAGTTGCGTCTCTTCTACCCTGCCCGCCTCTCCTTCGCTTCCTCTGTGGAGTCTCGCCCTTTTACCTTTCCGTATACACCTATATCCGCCTTGCCTCGCCCACCCATCCCCGAGTCTCCATATTACTCCTGTAGCCTTCTCTCGTTGTCGCCGCTTCGCCTCCTCGCGCTCCTCAGGCTCCTCCCACTACACCCCTTCTTACCTCTCTCTCTACACTTGTCGACCCCGCATCGAGGATCTTCCGGATGAGCCATCTTCTCCGATGCTCCATCTTCCCCGATGGTCATCTTCTCTCGCTACGCTCTCGCGATCGTCGACGCCGCCCTGCCGCTTTGGTTTTGCTGGTGCGCTACTCGTGAGCCTGTCTCCTCTCACGGATGTTTATTTCACCAAGAGTGGCAGCATGCCATGGCCGAGGAGATTGCGCCTCGAGCGCATCGGTACTTGGGATCTTGTTCTTTTTCCATCTCACTCTTGTCTCATCACGTGTAAGTGAGTTATAAGATTAAGACTCGCTCTGATGGCACTCTTGAGCGCTATAAGGCGCGTCTTGTTGCTCGTGGCTTCCAGCAGGAGCATGATCGTGACTACGACGAGACTTTTGCTCCTGTGGCCCACATGACCACCGTCCGCACTCTTCTTCTGGTGGCCTGCATCGCGGGGTCTGCTTCTCGCCTTGATGTCAAGAATGCCTTTCTTAATGGCGAGTTGCGTGAGTAGGTCTCATGCATCCGCCACCTAGGTATTCTGCTCTCGAGGGCATGGTCCGCCGCCTCGCCGCGCTCTCTATGGCCTTAAGCAAGCCCCGTGCTTGGTTTGGTTCTCCCTCGTGGTCACCGCTGCTGGCGGCTTTTCACCTAGTGATCATGATCCTCGCGCTTTTGTCCACACTTCGCCTCGTGGTGGACTCTTCTTCTTCTTCGTATGTTGATGACATGATCATTACGGAGATGATTCTCAGTACATTGCCTTTGTAAAGGCTCGTCTTAGCGCGCGCCTTATGCCGGATCTTGATCCACTTTGTTACTTCCTTGGGATTGAGGTTATTTCCACTCCGGATGGTTTCTTTATGTCCCAAGAGAAGTATATTCAGATCTCCTTGATCGCGCTCTCTCACCGATCAACGCATCGCTGAGACTCCCACGAGCTCGATGTTCACCTTCGACTCTCGATGGCGAGCCCTTCTCGATCCGACTCGCTATCGCCATCTTGTTGGGGTCTTGTCTACCTTGTTGTTACTCGTGCGGATATCATTTATCCAATTCACATTCTCGAGTCGATTCTGTTTCGGCTCCCACTCGTGTCCACTACGGACCACCTTCTTCGAGTTCGTGATACCTTCGTGGGACTATCTCTCGCCATCTCTTCTTTCCACACTCCACTTCGTTACATGTGTTCAGCTTATTCGGATGCTACTTGGGCGTGATCCTCCGATCGCGGTCTATCTCTCGCATCGTATTTTTCTTGGTAGTTCTCTCATTGCTCGGAAGACGAAGAAACAGATCGCAGTGTCCCGCTCGAGCAGAGGTGAGTTGCAAGCTATGGCTCTCTTGACACAGAGATTACTTGGCTACTGTAGTTACTTGAGGATTTTGGTGTTTCACACTACACCGACTCTCTCTTGTCGACAATACAAAGCATCAAGATTGCCCATGATCTTGTGAAGCATGAGCTCACCAAGCATATTGGTGTTGATGCTTCCTTCATGAGGTCTTGTGTGTATGATCAGTGATTACTCTTGATGTGTGCTTCAGAGCTTCAGATAGCGAATTTCTTCACGAAGGCCTAGACTCGAGCACAGCACGACTTCTACCTTTTCAAACTCAGTGTTGTTGATCCACCATGAGTTTGAAGGGGGTGTTAGAGATATATGTATAGTGTGTTATTCCCTATTGTTATGAGTGGTTATTTGTATATTCAACACATGTACTTTGTGTATATATACTAACATATTGGCCTCATATTGAATACAAGCGCTATTCATAACATAAATGACCATCTTGAAATAATGCAATCAGATTACACACGCACCTCCTTCCTCTTGTCAGCACGGTCACCACATACAAATGAAGGGGCAACAGCAACAGTTGTCTTACTTTTGCCCGCTCTTATCAAAGTTGTGGTTCTTTACGCAGTTCAGGAAAAGGCCCACATACAACTTAGAATGTTTGCATAATTCAATTGTTTAAAAAAATGAGAAAAGCATCACGTTGACAATGGTTTTAGCGCACAGATCAAAATCTTGTCAATTGAGAAGATACAGCTTTCAGGTTAATAGAACAAACTCATCATCCTCAAAAGTGTTTAATTTTCCAGTCATCTCTCTGACAATGAAGATTCAAATATATGATTCAATCCTTATGTAACTTGAGCCTTGCTGTGAAATATTGGAAGGACATTTTCAAAAGCAAATAATAGGCGCATAATAATTGAGCAGTGCCAACAAAAGACTAAAAAGTAAAACTAATGAATTTTTATTAGATAGAAAAGGATACGAAGAAGTCACAGAGCATGAGTCCTCTTCTTGAGGGTGAAATGTATGATCAGGCTGCAAAGTCTTCTTGGGTGTCATTGGTGTACTCTGCAGTAATAGCCAGAGTAATTCTGTCAGTGGAACCAGCTATCTTTAGTAAGCTTACTAGATGGCATTTTCGGCCAAAGAGATACATCAACTGGGAACAAAGAAAAAGGCTTGTCACCAATTAACATGCATGAAATAGCAGTGTTCCCCTAGGCGCCTGCCTAGACCGCCTAGGCGCTAGGCACAGCCCTCCCGCCTAGACCGCCTAGCCCCGCCTAGACCGCTTAGCCCGCCTAGGCGGCGATTAGATGCTAGGCGCTGGTCTGCCGCCCGACTAGCACCTAGCGCCTAGGGAGCACTGTGAAATAGGTTCCAGCCGCCGCAAAACAAGTTTAAGGTGTTCCCATGCAAAAGAAAACTCTAACATGTAAAGGAGCTCTTCAATCAGATAGCCTCGATATCTAAGATAGTTTATACATGATATACTACGTAAGCATTACCTAGCCAATGCTGGTATGTATTAACATCATGATACAATGCCAAGGTGTGTATAGATAGCATCACCCATACCTTCTTTATCAAGCTTGCTGGAGAGTTGCTTTATCACCAGATTTTTCTACATTGCTGGACGGATGAGCCACACCACCATGTCCTCCTCCAGAAGACTGTCTTTGAGTTGAAAGAACAAATGGTTGAGGAACAGTACGTTTAGATCTCTCCGACCCAGAAATACTAGATTTTGTTGGTGACTTGGGTGGAGCAGACTTCTCTTGATCGATCAACTTCAGTGAATCTTGGTTTACTCGCTTGTCTTCCTGGGTGTTACCGTCCATATCCGAGTTTTTAACACAAGTTACATGGCTTTCTGGACAACCATCATGTTGTTCCTCCTCATCGCTGCGCGGCGTGGGCTGGCGCGTCGTGGTCGCCGACAATCCTCGCCCAATGACCAAGCTTGCCGCAGCTTGTAGCAAGAGTCGCCTCGCGGCTCTTGCTTGCCATGGCGCGCTACTCGGCGCCCCACGGTCATCACCTCGGACGTCCTCGTGCCCATGCTGGCGTCTTTGCGCGGCTTGCCGCGCATGCGTCACCGTCGTGGAAGAAGGCTCTCTTCTTCTTCTGTCACCTGGCCGGCACCCACTCCTCCGAGCGAGGAGGAGCTTCCCGCCAATGGTGACGGGTCCCGAGAGATCGTGACTCATCACTTGCGGCGACGACCCTTGAGGCGACCAACGCCTCCTCGATCGTCATCGTGGAGAGATCCGGCAGACCGGATCGAGCGAGCCATCCGCTTGTACTTCTCGGGACGCAGCCGAAAGAGCTTCGGCGGCTCTCCTCGCTATAGGTGTCGCCGCCGAACGTACTCAACTCGCAGCAGAGTGTTGAGACGGAGAGCAAAGTCATCAACGCCCTCACCGCTTGAAGGCCGTGGTCTCCTCTCCGCGCGGCGCCCGCAGCAGACTTGCGCGCGCCGCCGCCGCGTGCGCGTCGGCGATGGCGCCCCAAGCCTCCTTGGCGATCGCTTGTTGAGAGCGAGAATCGCATCTCGGCGATCTGCGGCGATGAGGCATCCAGCCGCCGTCGATCTGGTCGTAGTCGACGCCGCCAGCACGGATCGCCTCCCACATGTCGTGCCGAGCCTCACCTTCATCACCGCGCCCACTCGACGTAGTTGGCCTTGGTGAGGGTAGGCCACCCACCGCCGGCCGGCGTCCACGATACACGGAACCCGTGGTAACCACGGTGACGGTCCGGTGAGAGAGCCACGCCGCTCGTGAAGGCCGCGCTCTCTATCGACCCGCTCGCCGCCGTTGTCGTGGCGCGCTTCTTCCAGAGCGCCACCGCCGAGCGCGCCTCCTCCGTGAGCGCCACCGCCGAGCGCCTCCTCCAGAGCGCCACCGCCGCGCGCGCCCTCCAGAGCGCCATCAGCGGCAACCGCGCTGTCGATCGCGCTAAGCTCGTGGCGCGGCGCGGCCGCCATCGCGTCGCGCCGCCTCGCCGCCTCCTCTCCAGCTCAAGGTCCGCGTGCCACTGCCATCGCCAGAGATGGAGCTGCTGCTGCCGCCGCCGCGGTGACCTTGACCTGCGCTGGCGCCGCACGCTGCCGCCGCCGCCGCTTCCACCTCATCCGGCTGCTGCCGCTCTACGCGCCACGCGCCTCGGCGACGCTTTTTGCGCCTGCGGTCTCTGCGCCGCCGCCACATGGCGCTTTGCGGCGAGCGAAGCTTCGGCCGTCACGACGCCGCGCGCTCGAGGCGACCGAACGCGAGATCGCCGGACATGGCGCGCTGCGTGTGGTGTTGCGTGGAGAGAGCTTCGCCGACGAGCCGCTCGCCTCCGAGAGGAGCGAGCGTGGATGGCGGAGGCTGCCGCACGGCCACGGGAGCCGCTGAGACCGAGAAGGAGATGAGCGGAGATGCTCAGCTACAGATACACAAGCTCGATACCACTTGTTAGTCGTGACTCTTGCTTGAGGTGATAGCAAGATCCTTACTTTCACGGAGAGGATGACACTTGGAGATGGGGCAATTTTTCTTGTATATTTCTCTTCACAATGCCATGCCAACCTGAGGGGTTGGGGATACATATTTATAGGGCTAATCAGCCGAGCATATGCCAAGCATATGCTAGTCTAAGATGTTGTGTCCTAGATGCTCTGTCCTAGATGCTTTGTCCTCTAAAGCTAGTCCTAAAGCTAGTCCAAGATGCTCTGTCCAAAGATGTTGTCCTAAAGAGATGCTAACCGCCAGTCAAGGATGCTGTCCTTGAAGGGCGGCAAAAGCCAACACAGAGACTTATCCATCATATTGAGCCGGCCCGGAAAAAAAAAATGTCGATCTAACCGCCTCGCCGTTCAGCGTCGCCTGTTAGACTTCGTTGCCTTGGTCGCCGCGCCGTCCAACACCGCCTACCAATGGGCACTGTTTTCCTCCGTCGCTGCCCGGTGATCTTCGATGGTGTTAATTACACCGACTTTGTGTCTCACATGCGCATCCACATGCGTGGTCTTCGTCTCTGGGGCGTCCTCTCTGGCGATGTCACCTGCCCGCCTTGCCCTACTCCTCCGATGGAGCCTACGCCTGTCGCGCCGCCTCAACGGTACCGGCAAGGCATTCCGAGACCGCCGCTTGCCGATGATGAGGCCGCCGCTACCAGAGGCTCGATTACTACAAGGATCGACTAACCGCCTACACTCAGTGGTACGACGACGATGCTAGGGCTGCTGCTGTCCTCATCGCCAGTGTCCAGCCTCAGTTCTCTCCTGAGGTTGTGGGACTCCCTTTGGCTTTCCAGATGCGGACTCACCTTCGTCAGCACTATGAGCCCTCTGGTGATGCCCTGTACCTGTCCGTGGCCCACCTGGAGCACTCTCTTCAGCAGGATGATGCCACTGTTGATGCTTTTACGCCGAGCTCTGCTGTCCGGGCGCCACCGGACTTTTTCCGCACCGCCGCCGCCGCTCTGCTCGTGTTGCTCGGCCGCACGTGCCGACCGAGTTTCACGGCGGTCTACGAGTTCCTTACTCGCCTTCGCTCGAGTTCGAGCGCCGGCGCGCCCAGCCTCCTTGCACGCCACCCTTGTGTCACTCTCTGGAGACTCTTACCGAGATACGCGTGGAGACTCGCTGAGTGGTGCCGTTTGATGCCACTCCTCCGTGCTCGCCGCCGCCCACCGCTACCGATCGCCCCACGCCAAGACACCGCCTCCTACACGGCCGCCAGCGGAGGTGGTGGTGGCCACCCTCCATCCGGCGGTGGTCGTCCTCATTGCTCCTACTGCGACAAGGTCGGCCACATTGAGTCCCAATGCTATAAGAAGCAGCGGCATCTTTCATGCCGTTCTTCTACTAGCACTGGCACTGGTGCTTCTACATCGACGTCAGATCGACCCTTCAGCAGCTTCTCTCATCGAAAGCAGAGATAGCCGACTTCGACGCTTGCTTGCCGCCTGTGTTCTCCTCGACGTGTTCTGCAGTTCTCGCATCGACTCTTCGCACCGCGAAACCACCTCCTACACAGTCAGGTACCTCCCCGTGGATTCTTGATTCTGGCGCAAGTTTTCACATGACTTCTGATTCTTCCACTCTGTCTTGCATTACACCTCTTTCTATCTTTGGTCGAGGACCTCTTAGCAACTCCTTTTTTCATGTTTCTTCTGTTGCTTATGTTCCTCGCCTCACTATGCAGCTTCTTTCTGCTGGGCAGATTACTAACCTTGGTTGTCGGGTCATTCTCGACTCTGACTCTTGTTGTGTTCAGGACCACCACACGGGAGTTCTAGTTGGTTCTGGCCCTCGGCGCCTTGACTCACAGCGTCTCTAGGAGCTTGACTAGCTTCACCTTCCTTCCGCTACCACCGTCGCCGCTAGTCTCTCCGCTTCTGCCACTCCGTCTACCAGCTCTTTCCAGCAGTAGCATCACCGGCTTGGTCATCTGTGTGGATCTCGTATGTCGTCTTTAGTTCGTCGTGGTCTTCGGGTCCGCCTCGTGAGACGATCTTTAGATTGTCGTACGTAAGTTAGGTAAAAAGATTCAGCTTCCTTATTTCACAGTGAGTCGGTGTCTCAACGTCCATTTGATCTTGTTCATTCAGATGTTTGGGGTCCAGCTCCCTTCGTCTCGAAAGGGGGTCATCGATATTATATCATATTTATAGATGATTTCTTCCGCCACACTTGGATATATTTCATGTCTTCTCGTAGTGAGGCCTTGTCTATCTATAAACAATTTGCCACTATGGTTCACACACAGTTCTCCACCTCTATTCGTGTCTTTCGTGCTGACTCCGCTGGCGAGTACCTCTCTCGTTACCTGCGCAGCTTCCTTGCTGAGCAGGGCACTCTCGCTCAATTCTCTTGTCCTGGTGCTCATGCTCAGAATGGTGTCGCTGAGCGTAAGCATCGTCACCTCCTTGAGACGGCTTGTGCACTGATGATTGCCGCCTCTATTCCACCTCACTTTTGGGTCGAGGCTGTTTCCACTGCCACCTATCTCGTCAACATCCACTCTCTTCTCGCTTCTTCAGGTGCGATCCTCGTTGAGCGTCTTTGTGGTTTTTTTCCTGACTACTCTGCCCTTTGTTTGTTTGGCTGCGTTTGCTACGTTCTCCTTGCCCCTCGCGAACGCACCAAACTGACTGCTCAGTCTGTTGAGTGTATCTTTCTGGGATACAATGCCGAGCACAAGGGCTATCGGTGTTGGGATCCTGTTGGTCGACGGATGCGGATTTCTCGGGATGTGACTTTCAACGAGTTGCGTCTCTTCTACCCCCGTCCTGCCTCTCCTTCGGCTTCCTCTGTGGAGTCTCTGTCCTTTTTTACCTTTCCAGATACACCTATATCTGCCTTGCCCTCGTCCACCCATCCCCCTGAGTCTCCACATATTACTCCTGTAGCCTCTCCGCCGTTGTCGCCGCCTGCTTCGCCTCCTTAGGCTCCTCCCACTACAGCCCCTTCTTACCCTCTCTTCTACACTTGTCGACCCCGTACTGAGGATCTTCCGGATGAGCCATCTTCTCCTGATGCTCCATCTTCCCCTGATAGGTCATCTTCTCCTCGCTACGCTCCGCGATCGCCGCCGCTTCGCCGCCTGCTTTGGTTTTGCTGTGCAGCTACTCGTGAGCCTCGTCTCCCACGGATGTCGCATTTCACCCCGAGTGGCAAGATGCCATGGCCGAGGAGATTGTCGCCTCGAGCGCATCGGGTACTTGGGATCTTGTTCTTTTCCATCTCACTCGTCTCATCACGTGTAAGTGAGTTTATAAGATTAAGACTCGCTCGATGGCACTCTTGAGCGCTATAAGGCGCGCTTGTTGCTCGTGGCTTCCAAAGCAGAGCATGATCGTGACTACGACGAGACTTTTGCTCCCGTGGCCCACATGACCACCGCCCGCATCTTCTTTCGGTGGCGTCTGCTCGCATCGGTCTGCTTTCTCGGCTTGATGTCAAGAATGCCTTTCTTAATGGCGAAGTTGCGTGAGTAGGTCTACATGCATCCGCCACCTAGGTATTCTATTCCTGAGGGCATGGTCTGTCGCCTTCGCCGCTCTCTCTATGGCCTTAAGCAAGCCCTCGTGCTTGGTTTGAGCACTTCTCCTCGTGGTCACCGCGCCGCTTTTCACTAGTGATCATGATCCGCGCTTTTGTCCACACTTCGCCTCGTGGTCGGACTCTTCTTCTTCTGTATGTTGATGACATGATCATTACGGGAGATGATTCTGAGTACATTGCCTTTGTCAAGGCTCGTCTTAGTGAGCAGTTCCTTATGTCGGATCTTGATCCACTTTGTTACTTCCTTGGGATTGAGGTTATTTCCACTCCAGATGGTTTCTTTATGTCCCAAGAGAAGTATATTCAGGATCTCCTTGATCGCGCCTCTCTCACTGATCAACGTACCGTTGAGACTCCCATGGAGCTCGATGTTCACCTTCGACTCTCTGATGGCGAGCCTCTTTCTGATCCGACTCGCTATCGTCATCTTGTTGGGGGTCTTGTCTACCTTGTTGTTACTCGTCTGGATATCATTTATCCAATTCACATTCTGAGTCAGTTCGTTTCAGCTCCCACTCAGGTCCACTACAGCCACCTTCTTCGAGTTCTGTGATACCTTCGTGGGACTATCTCTCGCCATCTCTTCTTTCCACACTCCAGCTCGTTACAGGTTCAGGCTTATTCGGATGCTACTTGGGCCAGCGATCCCTCTGATCGCCGGTCTATCTCTGCTTACTGTATTTTTCTTGGTAGTTCTCTCATTGCCTGGAAGACGAAGAAACAGATCAGAGTGTCCCGCTCGAGCGCAGAGGTCGAGTTGCAAGCTATGGCTCTCTTGACAAAGCAGAGATTACTTGGCTACAGTGAGTTACTTGAGGATTTTGGTGTTTCACACTACACCGACTCCTCTCTTGTCGGACAACACAAAGCATCAAGATGCCCATGATCTTGTGAAGCATGAGCTCACCAAGCATATTGGTGTTGATGCTTCCTTCATGAGGTCTTGTGTGTATGATCAGGTGATTACTCTTCAGTATGTGCCTTCAGAGCTTCAGATAGCGAATTTCTTCACGAAGGCCTAGACTCGAGCACAGCACGGCTTCTACCTTTCCAAACTCAGTGTTGTTGATCCACCATGAGTTTGAAGGGGGTGTTAGAGATATATGTATAGTGTGTTATTCCCTATTGTTATGAGTGGTTATTTGTATATTCAACACATGTACTTTGTGTATATATACTAACCCATTGGCCTCATATTGAATACAAGCGCTATTCATAACATAAATGACCATCTTGAAATAATGCAATCAGATTACACACGCACCTCCTTCCTCTTGTCAGCACGGTCACCACATACAAATGAAGGGGCAACAGCAACAGTTGTCTTACTTTTGCCCGCTCTTATCAAAGTTGTGGTTCTTTACGCAGTTCAGGAAAAGGCCCACATACAACTTAGAATGTTTGCATAATAATTCAATTGTTTAAAAAAATGAGAAAAGCATCACGTTGACAATGGTTTTAGCGCACAGATCAAAATCTTGTCAATTGAGAAGATACAGCTTTCAGGTTAATAGAACAAACTCATCATCCTCAAAAGTGTTTAATTTTCCAGTCATCTCTCTGACAATGAAGATTCAAATATATGATTCAATCCTTATGTAACTTGAGCCTTGCTGTGAAATATTGGAAGGACATTTTCAAAAGCAAATAATAGGCGCATAATAATTGAGCAGTGCCAACAAAAAACTAAAAAGTAAAACTAATGAATTTTTATTAGATAGAAAAGGATACGAAGAAGTCACAGAGCATGAGTCCTCTTCTTGAGGGTGAAATGTATGATCAGGCTGCAAAGTCTTCTTGGGTGTCATTGGTGTACTCTGCAGTAATAGCCAGAGTAATTCTGTCAGTGGAACCAGCTATCTTTAGTAAGCTTACTAGATGGCATTTTCGGCCAAAGAGATACATCAACTGGGAACAAAGAAAAAGGCTTGTCACCAATTAACATGCATGAAATAGCAGTGTTCCCCTAGGCGCCTGCCTAGACCGCCTAGGCGCTAGGCACAGCCCTCCCGCCTAGACCGCCTAGCCCCGCCTAGGCGGCGATTAGATGCTAGGCGCTGGTCTGCCGCCCGACTAGCACCTAGCGCCTAGGGGAGCACTGTGAAATAGGTTCCAGTTCGCTTCGCAAAACAAGTTTAAGGTGTTCCCATGCAAAAGAAAACTCTAACATGTAAAGGAGCTCTTCAATCAGATAGCCTCGATATCTAAGATAGTTTATACATGATATACTTCGTAAGCATTACCCTAGCCAATGCTGGTATGTATTAAAAATTACATGATGTTTATTAGGGCTAGAATACCAAAAACTGTGAGCTATAATAGATTCCAGAACAAAAGCTACATGATATTGGTAGCATCATGATACAATG
This sequence comes from Ampelocalamus luodianensis, assembly GCA_036346255.1. Taxonomy (NCBI): domain Eukaryota; kingdom Viridiplantae; phylum Streptophyta; class Magnoliopsida; order Poales; family Poaceae; genus Ampelocalamus; species Ampelocalamus luodianensis. The sequence continues at coordinate 4,917,097 of CM070621.1, forward strand.
CCAAGGTGTGTATAGATAGCATCACCCATACCTTCTTTATCAAGCTTGCTGGAGAGTTGCTTTTATCACCAGATTTTTCTACATTGCTGGACGGATGAGCCACACCACCATGTCCTCCTCCAGAAGACTGTCTTTGAGTTGAAAGAACAAATGGTTGAGGAACAGTACGTTTAGATCTCTCCGACCCAGAAATACTAGATTTTGTTGGTGACTTGGGTGGAGCAGACTTCTCTTGATCGATCAACTTCAGTGAATCTTGGTTTACTCGCTTGTCTTCCTGGGTGTTACCGTCCATATCCGAGTTTTTAACACAAGTTACATGGCTTTCTGGACAACCATCATGATGACTGCTACTAATAACTTCCTCGCAATCATCAGTGTTGCCATTTGGTGGGCATACGACGACACCATCTGATTCCTCATCTGTGGACATTTCCACAGCCTCTCTCACCATTGGACTGTAGGAATAAAAGAATATAAATACAAGTACAACTCTGCAGCTGGAGCTCTCTAGGAATTCAAATGAGAATAGAAGAATATCTATAGAGTACAATGTATAATAAACATGGAGGACCTCAACTACCATTTATAAACAAGTACAATCTCTTAAATTATTCACCAAAAATAACATGCAAGCAACTACACTACGCAAAGAAACACTTCAACCATGCTAAAACAACAACTAAAGAGTCAAGTGCACAGTGCATTCAGGCAAAAGGCATGCTTCTAATCTAAGCAATATAAAAGCCAATCCTCACAAAGATTACCAACACATATGCTCAAGAATAAAGTATAAACACGAGAACAGTTATCTAAATTTGGAGGCTTTTTTAGTATTTAATTACGAAGTGGACTTGGTGGCATTTCTCTTAGCTCTTCCTATAGAACATTTGAATTAAATTGCCCTAGAAAAAAGAAAAGCATATCAATTTATGCCATCATGTTGAATAAAAAAGGAATTACTTTGTGACAATATATTTGCTTCTATGGCCAATACAGCTAAGAATCAAGAGATGCATCCGAATTTACGCGACAATGCACAAACTTCCTAACACTAACAATGTACAAGAATTGCTGACAAAAACCACCAGATCCCAACTGCGTATCAACAGACCATACAATATCTAAGGAGGGAAAAGGAAAAGGAAAAAAGTCAACTTGCACAATCCTAACAGCAAAGCCACTAAGACAAAATATCGGAATCTTCTCATGAACTGGCTGAAAATTAGATAACCACGCAGCCGCAATAAAAATTTCCTTCGAGATGTGACATGAAACATCCAAAATTAGCCATTGAAAGTTCAAAGCACATCAATCAGAAATTTTTCATACCATCCTATTATGATTCAGCATGCTCAACAAGATGAAACATCTCGTCCAAATAAACTTGCCACTTCAAAAAAGTAAGTTCAAATCTAAATTCCCTGCGTAACAAGGCATGCTACCCCTATGATGCCCCCCAAAAAAAAAAAAAAGAAGAAGAAGAAGAACTTCCCATTCGCATAAATTATTTTAAAAAAAAACTCATTTAGCCTCCTCGAAAGCGCATTGCTTTGGGGAAATCCATCTCCCAGCCCATCTTATTACGATTCGTACAAGCAACAGCAGCTGGGAGGTACGCACTGCAATGCGACCTTTTGTTTCCCCACAATAACTACACAACAAGAGACATATCAAAGGATAAGTTATCTCCATTATCGAAATGAAACCCTAGCTCTCTCATCTAGACCAAGAAAAAACTACCCAAAAATCACCCAAAACCCGCATAAATCATGGACAACTCCCACGGATCTACCATCAAGCTAAAAGATGAACTCCATCACCAACATTGCTCTAGAAACACACACTCATATAAAACCCCAAAGAAACAGAAACAATCAAATGCTGCTACAACTACTGTCATTACATGCTCTCGGCCGCTTTATTCGTGAGATCCCACCGCCGCCGCGCCGCCGCCGGGTCGCCGCCACCCTCGCCGTTCGCCGCCATGGCCGCTCGCCCCGCTCCGCTATACTGCCTTCCCTCCCGACCTCGAGGCCTTCGCCCCCGCCTCCGCGCCGCAAGACGCTAAGAAGCCCGACGGCGCCGCCGTAGGTCGCCTCCACCCACCTCCCTCGCCGTGCGCCCGAGAGAGAGGGGGAGAGTGTGTGTGAAATCAAATGTGCTTTTTTGCTGTGTGGCTTCCCCGTGCACGAGAACTCACTGCGAGGCCGTGCTGTGGGGTTCGGCCGTTTGGGCCCACGTGTAAGTGGTGGTGCCCTGCTTGCAGCATCAGACCATGTAAATAGGTAGTACAAGTGTCCTGCCACTGCTCAAGATTGTCCTTGCTCCTAGGAATCAGACGGCTAAGATCGCTCATAGTTATATCTTTACATGACTAGTTACAAATCCAACGGTTAACATTACTTATCTGTATTATTCGAGAGGTTATGGTTTAAATCTCACTACGATAGAGTGAGTTTTAGGATGAAGGCCAGCTCAATGGGGTTTATTTTAGCTTGCATTGGAGCTTCACCATCAAACTCATATGGGTCGTCAAATGTTTTAACTCGCTGAATGATTAGTACGTTCAATTACCGGCGGCTTTAGATTATCATATGATATTTACGTTGATCTCTCCATTCTATAGAATTACTAAATGTTCGGCTAGAAACCACGACTATATATCAAAGCTACTAGAAGGGAGATCAATGATAATAAGGCACTACTATAATGCAAGCGCCCTCCAATGATTGACGCAGAAGATCCGAGAGCTCGGAGCTGGGGAAGATGGTGAGGAGGGCGAGCGGTCACACACCGAGAGCGAGAGGCCCCATTGCTAACATAGGATGCTTCTACCTGACAATCAAGCAGGTCAACCGTAAGCCTCACCATGCACAGCACAGCTTCTGCATTTAAATACCCCGCTCTAGATGGGCCCACGATGTGTTCGGTAGAGTACGTAGTACCCAACTTGTATTATATACAACCAACTACCTACTGAGTAGTGAGTACTAGTTCTAGCTTGTAGTACTAACATGTAACGTGAGCTCGCGATTAGGAGATGTTATGTTCGTTTGATCGTAAGAAAGCTAAAACAAGCTCGTATATGTCATTTTCTCTTCTTCTTTTTTCAGAGACAAAACAACCTAGTACTGTCACTCTAAGTCATAATTAAATCGGACAAACAATGTTCATGCATGTACCCATCAAAGTATGTTTGAAATTAAGCACACCAGACCGAGGAAGAAGAGACTGGAATGAGAGATGGGACAGTAACTAATGAAGCTGTCGTTACTGTACCGTGAAGATAGAGCTTCAGCTTAGTGTTGGTACTTCGTATACTCTTGTTCGTATACAGGTCGAGCCAGCCACAAGGAATTATTAATCGGTGCTGCTTCCTAGAATATCACAGGCGAATGAAGAGTGCCAATTAATCCTTGATGATGGCTTAACCGCTTTGATTAGCACAAAAGGAATGCAACCCTTTACAAAAGGAAAGCTAATGCTTCCATCATCATATCTTACCACTCAATCTAATTGTAACTTTAGCTTCTTTAAGGCAATCAGGTTTGGAGGCTGTCTCACGAAGCTTACTGATCAAGCTTCACCCATCAAAAGAATGACGTTTCAAAAAATTAAGATTTCCGAGTAAAAGAGCCACTCCAGTTACTATGAAATTGGGCATTGAGTTAAACGAAAGCACTAAGGGCACCTCTAATGTATTGAATCGGTTTAGATTCAGAGAGAAACCACGTAGGTATGCACAGGACTGTCTATTCATAAAGTGACTGAAATTTTATTAAGCATAAGTCATCTTTTTTACTCATTAGATCAATATTCAATCATATGACACATCAATCTCTACACAAATTCAATGGTCATAACAAGTAACTTAAACTTTAAAAAATCAGACGACTTAAAAATAGCAAGACTGAAAAAGAAAAGAATAATAGTTCTTCTCTTCGCCCACCGGTTGATCATGCTCGTCCATTCCCGGTTCCCCTCCACTCTCTCTCTCATCACCAACAACTCTCATCACATCCCACTGGTTGGACGACACCGCCTCCGACGAGCAGCAAGGCGGAGGTGACATGCGGTGGCTGGCTCTGAAGACTACAACAACCGGCGACATGCGACAAGGGGAGGGCATCAGCAACCATTAGCAGGCGGATCTAGAGGCCACGATGATCGGCGACTCGGCGTCGGTCCGGCGAGCTCTTCGGTGACTCGATGCGACAACGGAGGCTTGCGTCGGGGGTGTACGGTTCTACAGACTCCGGCGCACAGCAGGGACGACACGTGGGGTTCTTGATGTGGTAGCGTGGTGTCTCCCTCTGTCAGGTCGCAAGCATGAATCGAATCAAGATGAGAGCTTAGTTCTAAAATTTCTTTGGTTGGAATCAATATCTCTAATATATTGAATCGGTTCAATATCTTATCTCTCCTCCTTTGAACTGGTTTAAACACCACATTGCAGATGGACTAAGGGCCTGTTTGGAGGAGTTTACTGATCGGTCGAGTAGTTCCAGTCCAACTGATAAGCTATCGGGTTTCCCTAATTTACCGTTAGGTTTAAAATTTGGTGCCCAGCTTAATTTGCATCTTCTGCATACGTAACAATGTACGTAACAATGCATGCATTGTCCTCTCTGGAAAAATGGCATGCATTGCGACTCCAGCAGCTCGCATGTACCGATCACGACGAATTCATGCATGTCAGGCAGTCGGCATCGTGGCCTTTCGCCGTTTCACGTCGACCGAATATTAAGGATGCCAAGATGTTTTCCGAATCCTTCGGACGTAAAGTAGTATCAGGTGTGGAAGAATCCGATGGCAAAGTAGTGCGTACTAGTGCTAGTATCAGGACATCTACGATCCGAGATGCTTATATACGAGTGTTTAGAAAAGAATATAATCATGTCATCAAGCACATATGTAAAAATCATTTTCTCTGATGCAAATATCTTTTTGTAAGTGCTTAAATGATTGTATTACCAATTAACTATATATAGTTATATACATAAGCATGCTTTAATCACTGATGTCTAACCAAGCATTGATGCTACAAAATAAACACTTTACTTATCCTATATGGAAAGAAAAATTAGTTTTTCTTTACTAAACACCTCGCATCACATCAATAAACAAAGATGACCAAGACTCCTGATGTCCTTCTTCCTCTCCCATCAGGTTACTATCTGACCCTCAATCTCGAGGCCGACCACCACTATTGTCCCTCTTGCCGCTGTCAAAGTCCTGCGCCGACTCTCTCGCCGCCACCACCAAGTACCGTTGCAGTGGCGTGTAGTGCTCCGTTGGCGTCAAAATTCAAGAACCAAGCCATGTAATACCAACATAAGATGTTCTTCATTCTCCATGTAACCTTGGCGTGATTAAAAAAGAATGCAACCATCGTTTCTTCAATCCTCCAAACAAAGTACAAAAGAAGAAGAAAGCAATGATTTTTTTTTCTAGAACTGCAATTTCTCCATGCAACCTTTGGTCTGATTGCACAACACTTTCACAAAGAAAAAAGATGGCTTCTCGCATGTGCGGCGGCGGCGAGATGCTCATCAGCCGGTGCCTTCCTTCGTATGCAGAGGTGATAGGCGCGCTTCACCTGCATGTTGCGGAGGCAGAAGCGTCAGCCGGGCCAGCGGTGACGTGCGAAGATGAGACCGGTGAGGGAGCCCCGACGGCGTGCCGGCGCCCGTGAGATTGGGGAAGAGCAGCAGGTTCCAGTCTTTTCTTTTTGCCATTTTTTGGGTGGGATAGTGGGGCCTCAACCTGCTGACTCTTCATTCTGCTATGGATGGTTGAGATGATGCGAATGGCAGGGTGTGAGGTGACATTACAGGGCAATGTCAGATGATACGGATCCACGTCAGCCACACTACTCGCTACGAGTCTGACTTCTCTGAGAAAACACTAGTGATCAGTTCTAGCCTAAACGGGCCTGTGCTTGCGGTGGAGGTCGGGACGAGGTGACGCTGTGTGGGCTGGGAATTGATGGAGAAGAGGCAAATCAAGTCTTACCGGAACCGGCTGGCTCGGAGTCGGCGCTAACCAAATGCCCAAACGTTACGGTCGGCGTAGCTAGCTAGGCCCAGCGAGAGCGAGGGAACGAGTACTCAACCCTCGAGTCTGGGCTGCCCGCCGCGCCGGCTACGCAAGAAAGCTCCCGATTCCTCCGTGTTTCAGTCGGCACGGCAGTGGCGTGTGCCGGTGAGGATCACAGTGCGGTGCACCGGACGATGCCGGCCAGTACGTTACTACGCAAGGCAAGGCATCAACATGTTGTTGCGCGCGGCTCGTCCGCTACCACGGCACTCCTCCGGCCGCATCCCTCCTTAAAAAAGAAAAGTGACTTAATCATTGCATTGCCCTAATCGTCGACTGCTCTTGACCCACCCTGTTCACCTCCAGGCCACCAAGCACTACGTGTCTTACCTATGTTATGTGCAAGGCTTTGGCCGGAACGAAAACCATCACCATTTGTGTGTAGGATCACTAGAGTTAGGCTTCTATGGTTATATAAGGGGAAATTTGAAATAGACCTAGCTAGCGGCTAGAGTATCCTGCCAGTGCCACCCTCTGCCTCTAGCTAGCTCAATATGGATTCGCCCATGTTGCTAAACCCAAAATCTTAACCCTAGATATCCATTGCTCGTCATCGTCGCCAGAGGTGGAGAGGTTGTTGGTGAACAAGATTTTCGGCAGCGCGAGATTTAGGCAATGGCGTCATACGCGTCATTTTATCCGGCCTCGTGGGTACGTAGCGAATCTAAGTTGGGCCAGGCACCCTTGTTCTCATCCCCTTGGCTACGCACAATGGAGACATGGAGTCTATCAGACTAACTTGTTTCGTTTTTGTCTCCATTAACAGCACTGACAGTATTCATGATTCATAGCTAGCTCAACCTTCGTGGTTCATTTCATGGCCGAATTCGTTGAGGTGGCCCCGTTATGTAGGGTATGTTTGGTTCGTAGTTACACTCTACAAGTTAGGCAAGTTTTGTCACAGCCCCGAATCTCGGATCGCTAAACACTTCATAACCGCTGGGATGTGATTCCATGAAGCAAATAGTATCTCAAGGAAGCTTCCAATTGCAACAAAAACCAGACTTTTATTAAATAAAACTAAGGTTTAACAACCTGTTTTGACCTGACACAGGCATCCAAGCCCCAAAGTTAACTATAATACAGGGCAAAAGAACAACAAACCACAGGTACGCTTGAGCGCAGTCGAGACCTAATAACAGTAGTCACTTCTGTCTTGTGGTCCACCCAAGTCCTGCTCACAGGGATCCTCTGCACTTTCCCAAGTTCCTTCTGTAGATTGTTTGCAGATTTTGCAAGAATGAGTACTACCACCGTACTCAACAAGCCGCATGGAAATGCTAATTAATTACGTGCAAGGAGTTCAATGGATGGTTAGGGTTTACCATACCTGGTGTATGTTGATGCACTTTGCATTTTAAACAATTTATAAAACAGTAAAACGATAATAAGTAATAGTATCAGGGGTTTCTCAACAAACTCAATTACCAACTTAACATCTCAAAAACTCTACTTATGCCTCAGCATCTGAATCACCCATTAACACAGCTTCATTAACCGGAAGCACGGCGTATTCGAATACCTTTAATTATTCACTCTGCAGAGTTGCCCAACTTTACCCACAAGATATCTCACGCTCATACTGTCAGAACATAGACACGCAACATGTTAGCGTGCGACTGAGCTGAGATAACAAAGCCTTTTCACTGCCCAACCTTTCTAGTCTCTACACGGTAGGTCTACATCCATACAAACTCGGAGACCACCGCCAATAGCGAATCCGCAATCCGAGTCCGACGGCCCATACCGTTGTGCAATTCGGAGGGTGTCCTAAACGGTCCACCTGATCCACCCCAACCCGCACTGTTCTATTACAAAAGCAACGATTGACATCCTCGTAGATGTTCAATCGGATGAGCGATGTACTAAGCTAGGGAGTAATGACCACGCTTGTGGTTGAGCGGTTTCGTGTTCATTACTTTGGCACAAGGTTCTTGTCCTTACTGTCATCCAAATGAGGCGATGGCCTAACACCAACTCGTGGTGACCATCTCCGGATCTCACCGATGACTCACTTTTAAACGAGTATATTGAATTATCCAACTTCGGATAATCCTCAACTCTCCACCAAAACCTCACGGCCTATAGCCAATACTTGCTTTTGATTGATGATCACATTTTTGGTGATAAAGTTACCTTGTATAGATAATATTTTATGTGGACTAAATTTGTCAAGGTGAATATGGCCTACAAGAGTTGGATGGGTTTGTTTGTGGGGTATTTAGGATTTATCTAATTGTCATGGCATTCAAAAGTATTATTTTAACATTTAAAGTAATTGGCACAAATCTGAGTGAAAATAATAATACATAAATGAAATGTAGGTTCAAAATGATCAAAGAATGCGACTTGCCTTCTTGCACAAATTCTTCTTGATTCGATCTTGTCTGCGCTCTTAAGTGCAGTCGTTGAAGTCGTGACCTAACGCGAAACAATACAATAAAACAAATTCAAATAAAATCCATTTCGACAAGGAATGAGTCGGGAACAACATGCAAGTAAATAAAACCGTAAAAGAAACACAGAGAATGGTAGGTTGGAGTGGTGGAGATTATTTGGTGTTTGGTTGATCTGTATGGAATTGATATTCGGATCCAAGTACAACAAAAATATTGTAAATGGATAAAGGATCACAAAGAAAGGTGGTGTGTGATGACATGTATTGGAGTTTCATATGGTTGAGCGGAGTTGAGATTTGGGCTCATGGGCTCGAATCGGTCAAATTTGACATATAATGTCAATTTAGGGTTTTGAGCGAAAAGGCGTCGGATAATGAATAGTACTTGTTTTACTATTCATATGCGACAATGGGTCAGTGAATAATAAATAGAATCAGTGTTTCTGGTTTGAAGCGAACAGTAGATAGGGTTTACTGTTTTCGGATGGAAATGAATAGCATAATCCATTTTGGGTAATGAACGATAATTAGGGTTTCTTGTAGTGGCTAGTGTTTGGGCGATTTAATAGAATAGACGGTGAAAGTGGTTTTCTGGTTCATAGCGATCAAATTTGACATGTAATGTCAAATTAGGTTTCGCGAAAAGGGTCGGTTGATGAATAGTACTATTTTATTATTCATGCCCAAAATGAGTCGATGGATAGTAATAGGATTTATTATTTTGGTTAACGATCGACAAATAACTCGAACATTAAGGAGTTTCATTGTTTTTGGGTGAAAATGAACAGTAAAAGAATTTCTTGCTTATTTTTCATATTTGGAAACGATGTTTTGAATTTTCGGGATGAATAGTGTATTTTCTGTGAGAACGGTGCTTGGGCGAATGAGTGAACGATGGCGGTTTCACTTGTTCACGGGTTGTGAGAAGTGTTGGGCTAAGCCCAATATTCAAATGGGTTTCGCCCAAACGGCCGTGCCTTTAAGGCTCAGTGTGCGGGCGCCTTGAGTCTGCGCTCGCCAAAGGCGAGCGCCTTCGGTGTGCGGCCGGCGGCGACGGCGTCGGCGGCGGCGGTGGTGGTCGGCAGCGGGAGTGGGTGGTGCGGGAGCACCGAGGAAGCACTGGGAACCCATTTTTGGCTTTGCCGGGGCGAGGAGGTTTGGAAATGGGGCGGCGGAGGTGGTGCACTGCCGAGCGAGGGACGATGCGGCGCGGCGCTCGGTCTTGCTTTGGCCAAACGGAAATGTGGGTGAGCTTGGTGAGTGGAGAGGAGCTCGGGGTGGTGGTTTGAGTGCATAAGGAGGTCCGAGGTGGTGTGGCGGCGTGGCCGTGGGGAGGCGGCGGTGGAGCATGGCGCCGGCGAGCTCCGTGGGTTTGGGAGGTGAGTAAGGTGGGAAAAGGAGCGGAGAGGGAGGCGGAGCTCACCGTGGGCTTGATTCAAGCTTGGGTGGACGGAGGCGGTGAATTGGTGACGGTCCGACGAAGAAGAGGAAAGTGCGGCGGCGATTCTTGAAATTCGCCGGCCCGGAGAAGATGAAGCGGAGGAGGTGTCGGAGGAGAAAGGGAGGTTGGAGGCTTGCCCGGTGGCTTTTATAGCTCGGGAGGCGGTGCGCTAGAGAGGCGGCGGGAATAGGGGGCGCGACGTGGCGGCCGGGAGAGGCGAGCGCGCGGAAAGGAGGGTGGCAGGGTGAGCTGGAGGCGGCGATGGTGATGGAAAGCTCTGGGCGTGATGATGTGGTTTGGCGGTCAACAAACGCGCGCCGCAAATCGCAGCGATGGCGGTGGAGTAGGAAGACGGAAGGAAGAAGAAAGAAGGAAGAAGAAGGGAGGCGCCCAGGAGGAAAGGCGTCTTCGGCTGAGGAAAACGGAAGTGCCGAAATGGGAAAGCGGAAAGGGAAGAGAACTTGCCGAATTGGGCAAGTTTTTGAATTCAAACGGAAGCTTCAAAAGAAATTTTGAAATCTGAAATTTTGGGTTATTTCAAGTTTGACCGAGTTAAGCGTCCGTTTGGTTTTGTACCTACACATATGGCAAGATTCATTTTCTGCCGACTGAGTCTCACGCATTAGTGACTTCAAAAAGTATGGCAAGATTTCTTTCGCTAACCAAAGTGTGGCTTCAATTTTGATGACGTTTGACAAAGAAAAAATTATAGCAAATTTTAGCAATCTTATGTTGGAATTAATACGGGATGGACCTATTTTTAATTCTAATTAATTCCTGAAAAATCCCAAAGACCCATGTGCACGTGCTAAAATTGTTTAGTCCCATATGAAGAGTTGAATGGGAGTTACACCACTTTAAAAGGTGGGACGTGGTAACCCCCTTGTGGAATTGGAGAGAGCTAATACACGCGCGCCGCGCGCTTCGCCGCGTCGCGTGCGTGTGCGCGTGCGCCAGCGCAGCGCGTGTCCGGCGCGCGCTTTTTCTTTATCTATTCGAAAATCGAACGCGATCGACTCGCAGCTAATGGCATTAACAAACGGCCGGCGATAATTCGTTCGCTATTACCGATGAGTAATGGCGACCGTTTCTGGTCTCTAGGTAATGGCTGCGGTTACTAGTGAGTAATGGTGACCGTTTCTGGTCTCTGAGTTTTTGCCATTATATGGAACAGAGCACTTGTTTTTCTCTACTTTTCAATACTCTCCACAAAAGACAACAGTACACCACTGGTTTTTGTTGCTGTCTCTGGCGATCTCCATCCCGGCAAGGCGCGTGTACGGCTACAACGGGAGAGCAGGCCTCCGGAACCCTCGTCCTTGAAGGCTTGCATGAGCGAGGACGAATAAGGATTTTGGGGAGCGCTCGCGCGACTGCTCGCTTCATCTGATTCTCTGCTACATCTACATCTGCGCTACGTCTACATCAACTGCACGACTACTACCACTACACCATGACGAACGACAATCTAGTCAAGACTCTTGCTGCTACTACTGGATCCGGGTATGTCTATCTTGCACATATTTGTTGGTTAGTTTTCTTATCTGTTGTTAACTTGAACACTGAGATAGGTATACTAGTTTATGTCCTTCTGGATCTTAGTATGGCTATAGTGTTCTTGTTCATTTACTTTGTCAAAATGACTAGAGTAATTTTCATGATTTATCTATCATATTTCTGGATTAAAGTAATTCGAAAAATGCTCATATTGGCACTAGAATGTCCCTCATTACCTCTGATGTGTGTATCTTTTGCCCTCGCCTTCTCTACAACATCAAGAGACCCGATGAGTTTTCTGTTGAAAATCTAGAGATACTTTAAAAATTACCCTAAAATTTTGTATGCTAGAGACGGTTTTGATACACTCTTTAATTCACCTAAAGGATATGTTGTGTAAAGATATTTTTTTGAGACAGTTTTGATATGCTAGAGAAGGTTTTTGATTTGCCCTAAAGTATTTCTCATTATGTCTTGAGTTCGAGTACTAACCTTTGCAAGAGTGCACATATTTTTATATTTTATTTGCTGAGGCGTAGTGCAACATCTTTACATAACACCACATATCCCTAAAAACGCTTTTAAAAACATCACTACTATCATAGCGATGATACATGAGAAGGCGTTTATGATGCGCTTTCGAAAACACCTCTACAACTGCCTAGTAGTGAAAAAAAAACACATCTATTATACAAAGAAGTCATCTCTACGAGGCAGTTCTTGATGAACCACGAAGGTAAGTCGTCTCTACAAGGCAGTTCTTGATGAATCGTGAAGGTCTTGTTCTGGCTCGATCTTTCGATGAGAAGGTAAGTTCGGTAGTAGTCGATCAACTCTCACGATCTTTGCAACGAACTCGCAAGGCTCGAAACAACGCAATCGCTGAACTGCTCGACAAGTTGTTATCAACCATGTACAAATACCCGGATGACCTGATCACGAAGATCAATTCTTGCATACACCGAAGAAGCATGTAAGAAGAAGATAAATAAGCAATCTAAAATTGTGAATATGAATTAAAATTGTATTGATAAGTGGGGTTCCGAAGAACAATATCGTTGTTGATCTCGCCGAACAAAAGGACAAAGTATAAAGTAGCGAAACTAAACTTTAATCAAACAAAACAACAAGAACTAGAGGGGCGACGACCACTATGTATAGGAGAAGGGATGGATGGCTCTGGGTACTGTTTATACATGAATAGTACCACATAAATAGTACCAAAAAAACCTAGGTGGCCGGTCATATGGCCCAAATCAGCCCATTCATTTATAGTCCATGGGCCAACAAGAGGTGATGCAGCACCAAGGCATGTAGTCATAGTATGATAGCATGTAGACGTAGTACGATGGCATATACACGCAGCTCGGCTCGTAGGAGTAGAAGTAGCTCGATCCAATTAGGAAATATGGCTTTGCCATAACCGAAAGTTCTATTGGAGAAGATGTGGTTGAAGTAGAGCATGCAGTGCAGCAGGTCGAAGTAGTGGTTGCATCCTTAGAGTTGATGTCCTCATCAGTTCTGTTAAAAGAAGCCACAATGTTCTCAGCAGAGTTAAAAGAAGCCACAATGTTCACTCTCAAAGGCTAGAAATTTTCGCGTTAATCAGTGAAAAAGAAGAGCAATCTACGCTATCAATCGTGGTGGATCCAGATTATAACAGTGTACATTCAAATAAAGGGTTCATGTTCAGTACAATAAAACTGAATTTCGGAATAAAAAGTAAAATAAAATCAGAAATTTGATTTCCATACAAATTTATAAGTAAAAGAGTCAATATCAAATACAACAAAACTGAAATTCATAAGAAGAAAAATAAGATAAAATTAACACTTTGGTTTTCATACGAATTCCTAAGTAAAAGCATTAAATAATTATAATTCAAAATAAAAAATGTCAATTGGATTGTATACGAAAAACGACAAAAAAACAAAAAATGGAATAAAAAAATTAGCAATTTGATTTCGATATGAATTCCAATATTTATAATTCAGAATAAAAATTAAAAATAAATGGCAATTACATTTGTATACAAAATGCAACTCAAAATTTGAAATAAAATTAAACAATAATTGTCAATTAGATTTGTATACGAAATTCAACCAAAAATAACTAAAATCCGAAAAAAAAATCAGCAATTTGTTTTCGATATGAATTCCAAAGTAAAATCCATAAATAACTCTAATGTGGACTAAAATTAAATAAAAATATCATTTGGATTCGTATATGAATTCCAAGAAAAAATAACTAAAATTCAGAAAAGAAAAGAAAAGACAATTTGCAATTTGATTTTCATACGAAATTCAAAGTAAAATACCTAAATAACAAAATTTGGAATAAATTAAATGAATTTAGCAATTTGATTTGTATATGAACTCCAATAAAAACAAATGAAATGTTGAATATATATATATATATATATATATATATATATATATATATATATATATATATATATATATATATATATTTATATTTATATTTATATATAACGAGGATAACATGAATTGTGTCGGGGAGACATAAAAGATGTCACCAGGTTCGCTCCTAAGGGCTAGAAATTCACACGTTTATCGAAGGAAAAACGGAAAGATCTACACTGTTAATCGTAGTATGTCTAGATTATAATAGTCTAGATTAAAAGGATTTCGTGTTAAGTATAATAAAACTGAAATTTGAAAAAAAAAATAGCAATTTGATGTCATACGAATTCCTAAGTAAAATATCTAAATAATTATAATTCATAATGAAAATTAAACAATAAATGATAATTAGATTTGTATACAAAATCCAACCAAAAAGTAACTGAAATTCGGAGTAAATAATAAGACAAAATTAGCAATTTGATTTCGATACAAATTTCAATGTAAAAAACCTCTAATAACGATACTTTCGAATAGTTAAAAAAACAATAGGATTTGCATATGAATTCTAAGAAAAATAATTGGAATTTAGAATTAAAAATAAAAGAAAACTTTTAATCTGTTTTCTATACGAAGTCCAAAGTAAATAAAATTAAATAAAATTAGTTATTTTATTTTTATAGGAACTCAATGTAAAATAAATAATTTTTAAAATAAAAATTAAAGTTTCAACGAGGATAATACGAATGGTGTATGACGAGACCACAAAAGACCGCAATGACATCGGTTTGTCTTGCAAGAAGACGTTGACCCACTGGGAAGCGAAGAGCCAAGGCGGTTGCGGCGGAGATGAGGACAATGTTGTGCTTCTTAGCTTAGCCGCTCAACGAGAACATTGTAGTGCTGCTCGCCGGAGCCATTGAAGAGAATGTCCATAGTTGAAGGAGCCAAGGTCTGCAATGACAAGTGGTGAGCATCAGCGTTGTTGAAGAAGTTAGTGGCCGATAAAGTTCGATGATGGGGAAGCCTTAGTAGAGAGAAGATAAAACTTTGCATTAAAAACGAGCTATGGATGATTTGGGGCCATCGGGTAGCTAGGAGCATGTCATCACTGGTGAGGGGCACATCGTCACCAGCGATGGTGAGAAGATTCTCCATATCGTTAGACAATGACTAAAGCAAACATGCTAGCGTTAGTGAAGATGGGAGATCGACGCAGTTAGTAAGGAAGTCACAGCGTTAAGTTGGCCAACGTCGAAGGAGAGGAATGACCAACACGAGATAAGAGGACGTCAAGCATATATAACATCGTGTATGAGTATGAACAAGCAAGCATGTGTATGAATAGAAGCACATGCGTATAGAGGTAGAGAAGCAAAAAGCTTAGAGTAGAGATGACGCAACCGTAGAGAAGGCTTGAGGCCACTAGAGAGAGCATGACAAGTGTCCTCGGCAGGGATCAGTAATGATTCCATGTGTATGTGTTTGATGTTGCAACAGATAGCATTAAGCATTGCCAATATAAAGTCTAGTGTTGAAAGCCAAGGACCGCGATGATAAGTCGTGAGTGTCGATGGTGTTGAAAAAGTTAGTGGCCAAAGAAGCTCAATGATGGAGAAGTTATGGCAGAGAGGAGATGAAACTTTGCACTGACAACGAGCTATGAACGATATGGAGCCATCGGATAGCTAGGAGCATGCCATCGCTGGTGATGGCCATGTCGTCGGCGACAATGGCAAAAATATTCTCCATATCGTTAGACAGTGACTAAAGCAGACATACGAGCATCAGTGAAGATGAGAGGTTGTCGCGGTTAGTGAGGAAGCCATAGCGTTGAGTTGGCCAACATCATAAAAGAAAAACGACTGATACGAGAGAAGAGAAAATCGAGCATTTATAACATCATGCATACGCATGTACATACATACATCCTTACGAATAGAAGTGCGGGCATACAGAGGTAGAGAAGCAAAAAGCTTGGAGTAAAGATAACGCGGTCGTAAGGAATAGGCCTGATGTCACTAGAGAAGGCATGACATGTGTACCTAGCTGGGATTGGCGACGATTGCATGTGTATACGTGTTGATGTTGCAATGGTTAGCATTAAGCAATAATTAGGGGGAGTAAAAGATAACTATGTGATAAAGTATTGCATTAAAAAGGGTAGCAACTGAGATGTATCGATCAAGATTTAAGCTTATTGTTGAAGGTTGTAGCAAAAAAACTGTGACAATGAGAAGAGATAGAAGATACACAGTTCAGTGAGGCAACTGACGTGTAAAAGAGTATAAGTTCAATGTAGATCACTCATAGTACATGATGTACGTGTGTGCAATGTACTCTAATACAATGTAAACTAACAAAATAATTTACCACGCACATAATCGTCATATTGCTGGAGAATAAATAGAGGTACATGTGCATGCATACAATTTAAAAACATATAACTAACTAATAATAGAGTAAGAACAGAGATATACACGATGGAAAGTTATTGGTTTCTAAGAATCTCAACAATATATTTTGCTCGGTGTTGTTCTTCTATATTTCAAATATAACTGATTACTGATAGAGTAAGTAGAGAGATATGCACGATAGAAAGTGATTAATTTATAATAATCTCAACAATTTACTATTTTAATATGCTATGTTTTCCCGTACTTCAATGCAAATACACGGATGACGCTGCAGGAAAAGCAAGGACGGAGAAAGTTAACGCAGAAAGAAAGACGGGACGGGGCCAGCGACGCCCAAAGCGGCATAATAATTCGAAGAAAAAGTAAAAAGGACCAGGGGGTAAAGGGTAAAGAATTTGAAAGCTCGGGCGCCCCACCCAAACGTCCGCCTGGTCACCTGGCAGTTACTGCGAATCTTACGTTGCCGCCCCTGGGTTTCCGATCCAATTCAAAAACCGAGACGGCCTCTCCTTCCGAGCTCAAACTCCCGCCCTCCGCCTCCGACCAAATTGGCATCCACGTGCGCCGTTACGAGCCTCGTGTCGACCGGCGACGACCGTCTCATCCATTCCCAGCAAGAACCGCAGGTCGGCGCCCAATGAAGGCGTTTGAACATGCAGCCCTCAAGTCTCTCTTTTTGAACTTTCCAAGCCTATGTATCTAATCGAAAGCGTAAACCCAGAACACACTTGAAAGCCCAATAACCCATAGACGCAGAAGCAAAATCAATGGAGGTTTCGAAGATGCATTGAATATTCAAATTTGGCCACCAATGCACCCATTTTAAAAGGCATTTTACAGCTCACAGGTACTGGACGTTGGACGGAAGCAACTTGAAACACTGAAATGGCCGTGTACTATACAATCTGTTTTGAGGACAAATCAAATCGCACGCCAGGTCACTCGATTCTATTTCAGATCTAGGATTCAGATGTAACAAGCACTAGCATACAGTAATTAGCAAAGGTAGTAGTAGTGATTTTGACAAATATCATATGGTTCTCACCACAATAAAAACTCCCCACCCCCAATCTACTACAGAAACACAGGCTCTTCTTAACAAACTCTTCTCTTCGTCATCGTCGTTCGTCTTTTACAACCCTGGGTACGAAATGACCAGTGTGCCCCCGCGTCGATATCGAATTTACACGCTAGTACCCCCGACCCATCTCTCAACTAAGAAGAAGACACGGCTAAAACAAAACGAGCAGGAAACCCTAAGATTTTTCCTCGAGACCGAGCTCTACTTCTTGGCCTTCCGGGCCGGCACCTTCCTCGCCGGGGTGGCCGCCTTCTTGGCCGGCGCGGCCTTCTTCGCTGGGGCCTTCTTCGCCGCCGCGGCGGGCTTCTTGGCCGCCGGCGCTACCTTCTTCCCGGGCGTGTCCTTGGCCGACGTCTTCGCAGCCTTCGCTGCACGGGACCGTGACGGCGCGGAGGTCGCCTTCGTCTTGGTCACGGCGGCGGCCTTCGGCTTCGGAGCCGCCTTCGCCTTGGGCTTCGCGGCCGGCTTGGGCTTGGCCTTGGGCTTGGCAGCCGGCTTGGCGGGCGCCTTGGGCTTCGCTGCTGCCTTCGGCTTGGCGAGCGCCTTGGGCTTGGCGGCGGCCTTGGCCTTGGCAGGGGCCTTGGCCTTCGTCTTGGGCTTCGCGGCAGCCTTCGGCTTGGGCTTGGGTTTGGCGGCAGCAGGCTTGCCTTTGGGCTTGGAGGCGGCTGGGGCTGGGGCGCGCGTCGGCGGCAACTTGTAGGAGTTCTTGACCTTGGTGAGTTTACCGGCGGCAACGAGCTTCTTGAGCTGCACGAGCAGCTGCTTGCGGAAGTTGGGCGGCAGGTGCGCCTTGTGCTTGTCCTCGATGAACTTGCCGATCGCGTACTGGCTCGACCCCGTCCTCTCCTTGAGCGTCGAGATCGCCTCCGAGATCATCTGCACACGCACGGACCACTCAGATCCAGACCCAAACGACGGCTCGCAATGAAATCACAGCAAGGAAGAAGGATTCAAGCCTCTACCTCGGCGTACGGCGGGTGGGTGGGGTTGGAGCGCGACTTCCGCGGGGCGGCGGCCTTCTTGGCCTTGGCTTTGCCCTCCTTGGCTGGCTTCGCGGGGCCACCCTCTGCCGCCGGGACCTCCGCGGCGGGGTCGGTGACCGCCTCTGCCGCCGGTACCACGGCCTCCGTCGCAGCCACGTCGGTCGCCATCAATGCACCACTGCGCCGAGCCGCGGAGCGGAGAGAGAAGAGCTCGTGTGCGCGCGCGCGTGTGCGTGTGCCGGAACGGAGAGAGATGTGGGAGCTGTGCGCGGTGGTGGGTGAGGAGGTCGGGGCGGACGAAGCGGTGCTTAAATATTGGGAGATGATGCGAAGACGGGGAGAGCCGAACACCGCGCACTGATTGGTCGAGGTGGCGTCGCCGCGGATCGCCACCCCACGCGCCCCACATTAAACTCGCCCCGTCCGATCCAAGTCCATCCAACGGTCAAGAACGCGCCTCATCCAGTGCCGCGGATCGCTGCCTCCCAGTTGGCCGCCGAGGCCGAGCCCATGGACCGGCCTCCAAAGTGTGCTTCTCCTCCCGATTTGCGATCAAATATCTCTTGATCCTCTCTACCAATCAGACTGGAATTTGTTCAGGTTTGTAGGAATGGAACATAGCTATCGAACGAGCGTAAGTTTGTCTGATTTGGTCAAGTGTGCTGGGAGATATCGATCGGCAAATCCGGACTGGTCTGGATGGTGCTTTTGTGTGAGTTTGGAGGGGATTTCTGGCCGGCGGCACGGGGTGCACCGGCGAACAGTCCGGTTAGCCGGCATGGCAGTGTAGCAGTCTAGCATAGGAAGCCATAGGGCTTGGAAGCTCGTCGATCCGACGTCGTTTCGATAGGTTAAGGAGGGATTGAATGCGACGGAAGTGACACACCTTGTGGCACTCTCCTTGGTGGTGTGTGAGTTCAACCCAGGTTTGCCCCGTGTGACGGCGCGGTGGCCGACCGTCTCGCCGGAGAATTGCCGCCCTCCGGCCGGTCCGTTCACGAGGACGGTGCCCGAGCTGCTGCATTTGCAGTATCACGCTGGAATTCTGATTAATTTGCCCAAGAGTGATTAAAGCTTGTTGCTGTCATTGGGGAAAGCATACCGGATGATGCAAGCTAGCTTGTTCTACTTGACATGCCAAATTTGTTCATCAATTCGGATGATTTCTCGACGCACGATGTAATCTGCATCGAATCTGTGTTGGGATGATGAATTGAGTTGAAGTTTTGCAAGTTTTGGTACTGTTCTGACAAAGCAATTCGTTCACGAAGAGGTCAAAGTGGGCAGGGTGTAGTACTCTTCTTGCCTAATAGAATGGGCTGTTCAAATCGACATCCCGAGACATGGAGTGCACTCGAGAAGTTTGGAAATGCAAACAATCGAACGTCCCGACGAGTCTAAGATCATCAAGAAGTTCAGAAAATCCCAAAGCTGACACGGGACTTGTTTTACCAAACTGAGCATCAAGCAGGTGCATAGTATCGGTTCATCGTGAGGCTGAGAGACCCTGGAATGGGCAGTCGTATACAATCTCAAGAATTCGTTTCTTGGATAGCTGAAACATCAAATAAACGCATCCTAAGTTGCATCCTGGAGTCATTTAGCATCAGATCAGAAACAAAAACGACGAACAGCAACACATCGTGGTATATCTATCCAGTGTTCTTGGTAGTGCTGTGCAGGTGTATCATCAGCTCAGCCGTATATGCTGCACACATGGAAGCTTCATTATCAACATGGAGCGATTTCATTCATGGAGTTCAGAGATTCAAACTCTGGACAGACCACTTACACATGTAACCATGACAGGCTAATTCTTCCACTTTTTGCGTCAGTTTTAGCCATACGTGATGGGAGTTGGCTGCTAGCTAGCGCATAGAGCACTACTAGTTAACCTATGGTTGACCGTTCCATACCACTCCAGGTTCTCCTTTTTGGGGGTGAATAGCAAAAGATCTGCTATTTAATTATTTAAGGAGAAACCAAAAACAGTTTAAGGAGTCTTATAAACAAGAAAAGGACAATACAACAACAAAGAAGATGGAAAAACTATACAGTTGCATGGAGAATTATCTCTTAGACTACCAGATTAGAGCAAAAAAGCTCCAATAGAGAAGTTTGTTAACTCGTTGTCGTATGGTTGTCGACCGGAACTAACTCGCCTAACTTCATTGCACCCTCCGCAACCCATGCTCGCGAGTCGCGCCTCATCTTTGAGGCTGATTATGATTGCGGCCAATGAAAATAGAGGTGGTGCTCATGTGTCAAATCTAATATGAGACAAGTATACCAAAGATACATCTAGTGACACTTACAAATTGCAATTGACAAAAAAAAACAGAAATCGCCTTACCTGGCTGCCTGCTGAGTGCGGAGTGCCGATTGTCGTGCCGCCGTGCTCTCGTGGCCTCGCCAAGCCGTCGCGCCTCGCTAAGCCGCCACCAATTCCAAGTATTCTTTGTGCGTCGAGGGTTTGACTACGCAGCAGTGAGCAACCAACAGAGTAGGAGATATTTTTCACTGATTGGGCCTCCGACAAGAAACAAAACAGACCCACCAAGATATTACAGGGCTAGTAAAAAGCTCACTGCCCACACACTTCTTCTTCTTCTCTAGACACTGAGGTGTTTGATTTCTATTGGTCCTATGTCGCCTACAAGCCCAAAATTCAAGCATCCGTACCTGAAGATACCTAGGGTCCAGCGGCCGGAGGCGGGATTGGATCCCCAAATAGCCCTAACACTGCCTCCGCCCCTGATTGTGGCTGGTGTGCAGCATTGATGTTGGAAGATTTTGCCACATTTCATTCTGGTTCTCCTAGAGCATCGTTATCTCTAGTGGTGGCCAGATGGTTTGCCACAATTCATTCTGGTTTGCCAAATGTGCCAGCTCTAGCTATCTCCATTCTTAATTCATTTTAGCATCTCAAATACAGGCAACCTTGCGGGAGACTCCTGTGGGCTGTGGGTCTTGTGGGGCAGGCGGGTGACGCCCCAACGGGTGACACCAATGATATCTATCATCTCGTCCTTCTGGAAGACAGCTTCAACCGGGACTTCCTTCTCGAAGAACTTGTGGCCATAGTCCACCTTATCTGTGATAGTGCCACCATTAATCTGGATCTCCACGAGGTGAACCTTCTTCTGCTTAACCTTTTCATCTTTCTAATCTGGGTGTAGGTTTTCTTATTATGAAGTAGGTGCTATGAACTTCGTTGCTCAAGTTTGCCATCATGTTTGCGTTAACTATAGTTTATGGTTTTTATTGTCTTTGCTTTTGGTGGTTCTAAACTTTGTAATCGCATTGTACTGTTCTTCTCTTCCTCTTTAATATAATGATACACTTTGGCATGTTCTCGAAAAAAAATCCAATAGCCACACAAACACAACTACTCAACGGCGGAGGCAGCATAGGAGCATGAGGGTACAGCCGTATCCTCAATTTTTTGGGAAAATACTTGTTATATGTATTGTATATAAATGCATGTAATAAATTTTAATATAACCAATGATATTTGTGATTATATGTAATTGTTAGATTGTATGTTAATATGTAGAATTGTATAAATTATGTATTATGTAGAAGTAGAACAGTTAGTAGTGAGTTAATTAGTTAGCCACGGTCGATAGAACTATATGTTACTTAATTTCACACTATTATCATGAAAATCCTGACTCCGCCACCGCGACACTACTACTTCTCTGTGTCGATTACTAACACATATCTTTGCCTGGAGCTGGAGCGTTCTTGAGGAGCTAGCTAGCAATCAAGGCCAAAGCATCCGCTCCGGCACATGGCTGGTGATGGTGCAGGTGAACCGAGTGGCCACTCGTGACGAGCTCACCCCAGCCGGAGAAAAGCTCGTGCTTTCGCAGTCGATTTTGGGCTAGAACGGCGTGGAACATCGCAGGCGAAGGCGAGTGGCTGGGAGCAAAAGTAGTGCTACTACTTTGAGTACTTTCTCGAGTTATATAGGCTTGTAGTCTTCGATGCATCTCATCATCGGCGTCACATATATGGCATGGGATATTTCACTAGAGTTACCAGCCTTGGCCTCGTACCAAAATACGCAGCATACAATTGACGCCTTGAAGGAAATTATTCACGGTTTCGCTCGATCATCCTCAACTCCATGTAGGCAGGGATGGAACGATAAACCTAGTAAGATTAATTGCAGCAGACGACGATAACTGAGGATCAGTGTGATTTCGTTCAATGTTACGAGGGTGCTACTTTAGGACGCATATCAGTCGATCGAACAGCTAGCTGAATGGTTAAATCCCTATATATGCCACCCGAACATGCTTAGTACGTATAAGCTAGGTCTTAACTTGCTGTCTGACTTCACTGGTCTGTATAGTAATCTGACTAGTGGTCTTTTTTGTTTCGAGTGATGATCGATCTGTACAACCCTTTCACGCTGTTCTTTTTGGGAGGATGGTCCAAGAGCACTTGGTTGTTGCTATGTATTTGGGTTTACGTGTATAGCGGCCTAACGATTTGGGGTCGAGACGCTAGCTTAGCGAGCCTGGGATTGGACGTTGGTTTAGCGGTCCGTGGCGCTGCACAACAATTGATATCAGAGTCTAGGTATTCGAATATGTCTCAGACTCTTAGACCTTAATTGGGGTCAGGACGCTGGTTTAGTCGTCTAATTAATGACATGCGCAACGACTCTCAGACCTTACCTGGGTAAGAACGCTGGTTTAGTCGTCTAACGACCTGCGCAACAATATTCATACGCGAGAGGCGGAGACCCGACACCCAAGAGGCCAAGAACTCGTGTAAGAGATTTTTTTTGTTTGTTTGTTTTTCGAACGATTGTGTGAGTACGAGATACGTTAACGTACCTTTGACTGCAACGAATGTTAGGGTTGCGACGCCAACGCTAGCTTGCATTGTAAAAATCGAGCAAATAAACGTACGTGGTGGTCTGTTCCTACACTTGATCGAACGACTGTGACTGCGTCCCTGAGTTCGCGTTCTCTCACGCAAAAAAAATAAGTGAGCTCCACTCAAATTTAGTCCTTGGTCGCTCGTCAGCATGTAGCGTTTTTTCAGACGAGGATCAAGGGCAAGGACCCGGTGGACGGTTCGGAGGAGAAGAGAGACAAACAGAGACATAACTGAATCCCATGATAAAGGAAAGGGAAAATTCATTTAACATTTCTAAACTTTTCCGAAAGTTCAGAAATCAACCAAAACTGCTAAACCAAACACTCGACTCCTTAACTATCAATACCGTCCACTTTAACACTTGGACCCAAATCATGGTTGTTTTGTGTGACATGGTGCCTACATGTCAATGGTTTTAATGTGTAAGTTTATTTTCGATTACATGATAGCCACTCAGCTAATAAAACCACAAAAATATTTACGGGGCACACATGTCCCCTCTCATTTCCTTTCTTCTTCCCTTCTCACCCATCTCTCTTCCCTCTATCATCTCCCTCAGCCCTCCCCCTGCTTCTCGAAGTCTGGCACCGGCAAGGGTCAGACTAGACCTTGTCGGCGCACCGAGCCCAACTCACCTCGTCGTGCGTCGCCACCTATACACCTTCTACTGCCGCTCCCTCTCCTCCCTTGGGCCTCGATGGCCGCTTCCTCCTCTTATTTTCCTCTTCCTATGGCAGGCATAGGAAGTGGCCCAACGCCCGATGCACCTTAGGGCTGACGTCCTTCACTTTCCCTCCTCATCTCTGGGTAGCGAATTAGGGGGGATCACATCCTTCGTCGTCCTTCCCGCGTGGAGAGATTCCATGACACTAGCGACGATGGTGCCCGGATCCCACCTCCGGAGACAAAGACGAGATCACCGGTGGATGCGCCGAGGTCGTCAACCGCCTCCCCTGCCCACCGGATCTGGATCCGAGCGCATGGGTTGCCATCCACTTCCTCCACCTATTGGGTCACCATCCTCCTAGTCCGCTCTCGTCGCTTGTCGCCCCTCTAATGCGCTACCGCTCCCCACAGTGCCCCGCTCTAGTGTGCGCATCCTCGTAGGCCGGTCACCACCCCCGAGCTACAGGTTAGCATCCATGTCGGCAAGGGAAGGAGGAAGCAGCTAGCAGTGAGGACCGGACAGCTCGGGCTTGAGAGAGAGGTGGAGAGAGACAGAGAAAGGAGGAAGAAGAAGGGTTATCGGCTAACATGTGGACCCCACTTGACTCACTATCGCCTCGTAGGATGTCATGTCGGTTAAAACTAGTCTACATGTCGAAACCACCGCCATGTCAACTTAAAACCAGAGTGGAATGGACTCAAGGGGGTAAAATAAATAGTATTGATAGTTGAGGGGGTCAGATGTTATGTTTAGCCATTTCATGGTTGATTTCCGAATTTTCAAAAGAGTTTAGATGTGTCAAATGTACTTTTCCTTGAAGAAAAATACATGTTCAGATCAGGTGAATCAATGAGTATTGCAATGCGTTTTTGCTAGCTTATCCCCATCTTGTTTCTTTCGCTCGATCGCTAGCTCGACGAACTTGCTGGATTAATTGTATTTGGCTCGATTGCTAGGTCGTTAGACCATAGTAGTACGTTAGTAACCGACCTAACCGCGATGAATAAGCTACGAGCGTGCCAAGCACAGCATGTAGCCACCAAGTTTTTTCTAATACTGGGAGTATCTACTCCATAATATGTATATCACAACGTAAGGAGTATTTTACGCAATCAAGAGTATGTATGTGTAGTATACGAGTATATAACACCACTTATGTGGTATTTATACCTTTTTAGGAGTGGTATATATAATTTTTTAGATATATTCCTTTTTATATCCACATATGAAGGTATTTACAAAATGGGCTAAAAACTACGGACTCTCTTGCAAAATTTTCATATGGTTCACATTGGATAATATTATAATTGGTATATGAGTATACCCAAAGTGATAAAGGATTATGTCAAATTCTTTTCGGTGGTATATCAGATGTGGGAGTAACTACTCCCGTGAGTAGAAGGTATTTATAAGATACTCCTTACGCTTCGTACTCCTAGGAGTATGTACTCCTACTTCCAATATATCACTCAAACGCACATATTATACTTCTTTATCACTTTTAGTATACTTGAATATCAATTATAAGATACTCCAATGTGACTTGATCGAAAAAAATTATTAAAGCCTTTTATTTTTGCTATATACCATTTTTCATACATAAAAGGAGTATATATACGGATTTTGGTATAAAAAGTGGATTTTCATGAAATTTTTCATGGAACTCACTTTAAGGTATCTTATAATCATTATTGGAGTATACTCAAATTGATAAAGAGGTATTAACATACAATTTAAGTGGTATATGAGAGGTGGGGGTACGTACTCCTAGGAGTACTCACACTTTTAATATACCACTTAAACGCACATATTATACTTTTTTATCATTTTCAGTATACTTAAATACCAAATATAAGATACTCCAATGCGATTTGATTGAAAAATTTTCATTGGAGCTCTTTTTTTTTGCTATATACCAATTTTCATATATAAAAGAAGTATATACATAAATTTTACTATAAAAAGTGGAATATAATGAAATTTTTCATGGAACTCACTTTGAGGTACCTTATTATCACAATTGGAGTATGCACAAAGAGATATCATCATACGATTTAAGTGGTATATGAGAGGTGGGAGTACGTACTCCCAAGAGTATGTACTCTTGCTTCCAATATACTACTTAAACGAAGATGTTATACATCTTTATCACTTTTAGTATACTTAAATACCAATTATAAGATACTCCAATGTGACTTGATCGAAAATTTTCTATTGGAGCACTTTATTTTTATTATATACCCTTTTTATATATAAAAGAAATATATATACAATTTTTTGCTATAAAAAGTGGATTGTAATGGAAATTTTCATGGAACTCACTTTGGGGTATTTTATAATCATTATTAGAGTATGCTCAAATAGATAAAGAGATATCATCATACAATTTAAGTGGTTCATTGGAGCCCTTTGTTTTTTACTATATAGTCTTTTTCATATTTAAAAGAAGTATATACACAAATTTTGCTATAAAGAGTAGACTTTAAAGAAATTTTTGTGGAACTCACTTTGGGGTATCTTATAATCATTATTGATGTATGCTCAAGTAGATAAAGATGTATCATTATACGATTTAAGTGGTATTGGTAGGCTTAGGTTTTTTTTACATACTTTCCTTCTTCATTACCGAGTTTCTCCGACCTCCTTCTTTCTCCACTCAAAAATCTCGACCATTCGGACAAGCGAAGTATCATTTAGACTAAATTCACTCTTTCCTTCCTGCAGTTCTCGAGTATTATGGAGTTGAATTGGTGAATCTTACTCCCAATGCTATCGCAAATCTATAAAGATCCGATCTGCTCGTATTACTACGTGATGACAAGTCCGAAAACAATCGATGCCCGAGAGTGCACTTTGCGCCTCCATGATGGAAAAGCCGATGAGTACATCTCCATGTACTCAAAATCTTCGAAGAAAAGCTGGTTCTATATGACGCTCACAAAGGAGACAACCTTATTATTTTGGCAAGAAGGCGGTCGAGAACCCGAGATGGCGCTCCTCCAGAAGCCGGAGGAAAGGTAAAGTGGGCCAAGATTAAGCTTCTTAGTGTCAAGGGTTTGACATCTTGGCAAAGTCTGTACGCATCATGCCTCGTATATTGGTTGTGATGATTTGACCGAGATTCAAAGGAAGGTAAGCCAGGATGCCTATGCTTATTACTTTTGTACTCTTAAGTTATTTTATCATTACGCTCTATCTTCCGAGGAGATTAGAAACCGGATCAAAATGATCTCATATAGGCTAGCTATTCTAGCTTGTCTGCCATCAAAGACTTAAGGTAGATAATTCTCGAAAATACTGATATATGTCGGCTCGTTGAAGATCAATGAGGCTACCAAAGATGTGAGCCAATTAATGATACGATCACCCCTACGACCGCATTGCATCGCCTTCCGAGGTTGGTAACAAACAAAACAATATTTTATACATAATAAACTTTCATTGCCTAACTATCTTTGATGATGTATTTAGGCGTCGTTGTATCTTCCAAAGAAAATTGCACCTCCAAAGAGTGATGAAGTCGTTATTTTGGAGGTCGACGAGTCTACACCTACCGATCCGGAGTCGTGATCTTATCCCGACCAACCGTCGCAGATATTCCTTCCGGATAACGGATTTTAATTCAATAAGTTTAAACTCAAAATCAACAAGGTAAGTTTAAAATGAAGAGATCGTGATTTAAACTACCCTAGATGTATTTTGAGTATTGAGATCCTCGATCTTCCTTATCTCTTTTTCTTACAGATCCGTATTGTGGTCGCTTTCCACTGCAACACCCTCGTGAAAAAGTTCCTATGGAAGAGGTGGTCGAGACCACGAACGCGCAGATTGACAATATGACTACAAAGCCCCCGATCGTGCTCCACCGCAGTAAACTGCTCAGATCCTTTAGTGACTGACGCCATCTCCGGAGGTAGTCATCCCAGAGATGCCCAACAAGTTCCACCTCCTAATGAGAATGTTCTCGGGCTAACAAGTTCTCTTTGTCCCCGATTTATCGAGAATAAGGAACTTGACGGCCTGGGGAAGATATCGGATCGCAAATTCAGATGGATCCAAATTTGATTTTTGCCGATTATAACGATGTGGTAATCAAGGTTAGTACTCCACGACCGTAATTGAAGTTCCTTTGTTACAAAGTATGTGTTTTTGTAGCACCTGTCGAGAATTATGTCGTGGTCTGAGGACCGACTCAATAATGTAATTTGGAGCAAAAGCACCGAATAAAAGTAAGAACTTTTCTCTTTGTTTATCTTCCTGCTATCCATCCTTCTCCTAACTTAATTCTTTCTATCATCTTTGATGATTTAGAAAAATTAAAGAAGAGGTCTAAGGAAGCCATGATAATAAAACTTAAAGAAGAGAACCAAATAAAGACCGGTCAATTGAGCATGCAATCCGTGCAAAAGAAGCGACCTCGTGAGCGTAAAATCAAAGGTTTCGGTCGAGACTTAACCAAGACTCTTATTCTAAAAGAGTATATTAACCTCTTTCTTCTTTATCTACTCGTGCGTAAAAACTAAAGCACTTGAACGAGCGGAGAAGACCTCGATTTTGAGCGCGGCCAAAAGGCGATTTCTATTTGGTCCATGGCCCTTAACAAAATGATCTTTGATATGGGATCAGATAAGCTTGCCTTCATTAAGAGATCCAACGGAAAGATGATCTACTTTGGTCAACTCGGAAGATCCAAAGGCCGTCAAAACTATGAAGGAAAACCATACCTGCATAATGCAGAAGCTATTGTAATCGAGTTAGTGTTGCTTTAGCAAAATTAAAGGCTTCCATCCATAGTCTTAAAGTTGTGGAAGAGGACTCTGATCACTAAAGTGAAGCAACAAAACTTCTCGAGAAGTAAGACCTCTGAGAGAAAGTTGCGTAAGAAATGGAAGTCGGATCTCCATCATTACTCCAAGAGTACCATACTATTTTCCTATATATATATATAGACACACACACACGGGGTGGAGCTATTTTGCGCTTGAATGTATAATTGGTTATTCTACGCTCCAGTTATCCCCAGCATCTTCTTCCTCATGACCTCGGCCGAAGCGGGTCCTTGTGTTAGCCGAGAATCGTAAAATCGCACTTACGCAACTAACAGTAAAATCACGCGCACCCCACAACCTCGTTGTGCATCTTACTGCATCACTATGAGAGATTTACTGCCACGCTGAGCGCAGAAGGGCAGGTGGAGAGAGAAGCGTGTGTTAATTGCAATATTTAAACGAGAACATCTCCTAAACCATTTATCCTATTTATAATCCGTTTGAAGCGTTTTGTTAGGGGGGAAATGTGCTCAACAAAAGGAGTATGTTTTAACACAATATAAAATAAATTACTACACCGAAAGTTTGGATTTATTGTACTTAAGCCAATCAATTACTACATCGTCTAAGCACCGCGCAATCGACCGTAAAAACGCGCGCGTCCCTCAATCCACCGCCCCACCCCCTCTTCCGTCACCCTTTTACTGCAATACTATACAAGATTTACCACGACCTAATTGTGTCTTTACTACACCATTACAAATATTACTGCAATCTCATTGTGTCTTTTACTGCAACCTCCGTGTGTTTTTATTGCAGCACTACAAAAAAATGATTTACCACAACCTCATTGTGGCTTTATGTCGGGACCCGAACATGTAAATTCGGACCATCTGTGTATTCTGAACTATTCTCAAGATCAGTAGCTAGTTCACACAATGGCAACATAGATGAAATATCAAACGAACTAAGAAATAACTAATATAATTTAATAAATAATAACAAAAACAAACCTTAGGGTGCAAGATTACAAAACCTACAACACAAGGCTAAGAGACAAGCAAAACTCTTGCAGCGAAAAACAAGGACTCGAGGTGGCCAACGTCGTGCCCATAGGCAATCGAGTGGGGAGGGCAACCTAGCTCGCAAAAACCTTCAACGAACTCTTCCTCGAGAAACTTTAAGCTTTAGGTTCTTCCTCAGCAACTGATCAACAAAGGCGTAAAACCATGAGTACATAAAGTACTCAGCAAGTCGTAGGGAAATGTATGTAATTATTATTAATGCAAGGCTTGTCAATAGAAAGTTGTATGGTTATTTTGCAAAAGCAATTTTTATGGTGAATACGATATTTAGATTGAAAAACATGTTGGAAAGATATACAAAATATTTTAACAATTTTCTGTGCAACAACCAGCAAACAACTGTTCACTTCCCAACCAATCCACCAGAACTAACTACACAAATCCCAACCAAACCACCATTCCAATATTTTAAGAAAATTCTACCCCTCGTGTGAAATCACCAAGCTTTGTCCATAACCGGGGACACGGCTATTCGAATAGTTTTTAACACTCTGCAGAGGTTGTACAGCTTGACCCACAAAAGATAATCGGTTTATAATGTCCGTCTAACACACTTTCGTAGGTGTGTGACTAAACGATTATCACAAGGCTTTTACAAAGCTACGCCTTAACCCAGTTCTGTTCACTAAAGTTTTGCCACCAGCTGGTCCCACAAACTCACAAAAATTTATCTCAACATACATCACAGTCGTGGACCCCCTCTTGCACCGGTGTGAATGTCCATCCAAAAGTTCACACTTTCACCAGAACAGAACTAAAATTAAGGTATTGCTAATTAATTAGCCAGGTTCGTCTCGTATTGGACATGTGGTTATACGGTAATGCCCAGATCAATGGCGCACAAAGTTCAGTTCTTAGTGATTACTCAAGCGAAACATCCTCATCCAAAAACCACCCCCTTTACTACACGATCATTTGCCTAACTATGGAACTATTTTTATTCAACCCGCCCAAATGGCAACCCTTGCCATGGCACAATAAATTTTAATATTAGTGGCCACGCCACAATTTTATATTTTATTAAGTCATACTTTCATGATTAATCATTGTGAAGGAACCCATCGTACAACTAAAGCATGACTAAGCATATTTACGTTTTTCCCATGTTAGTAATAAAAATATGTCCAACTAAAATGATCCATTTATAGGGTTTCAAAGAAAACATGGCATTCACAAATCATCAAGGTGTCATACTATTGAATAGGTATTTAGCTACTCCCGAAAACAATTGATATAAAATTAGCAATGCATTTTGATATAAAATAATATAATTTTATAAAAATTGGTACAACATGATCAAAGGTCTACGAGTTGCCTTCGTGGAAGAATGATGATACTCTTGCAGATTGCAGACTGATTCGAGCCGAATTCGACAATGACGGAATCTAAACGCGTAAAATGGTATAAATAAATAAATAATAATAAATCAAATAAAATCCAAAAATTACAAAACTAGTACCATTAAAGAGATTATGAGTTTATATGAATTTAGGAAAAAGAATCGATGGAATCGAGTTCGTATGAAGGAGAACAAACATACAAAAGTTTGATTTTCATAAGAAATGATGAAAATTCTGAAAAAAGAATATTATGGAATGTAGTGAAACAACAGAGAGAAAGAGAGAAAAGAATGAGTGTATGACTAGAGGGAGCCATTTGTCATTGAAGCGAAGTAAACAACAGAGAAGAGAGCAGAAAGCAGAGGAAGGCGGGGTGGTCGACCGACACCCAAAATGGGACCCCACGGGGGCGGCGGCACTAGAGGCGACCCGAGGTGGCAGTGGCGGTGGCGACGCATGCAGCGGCGGCGACAATGCAGTGGCGCTGAGGAATTTTGGCGCAAGCATGGGCAGCGCCTGGGCATGGGGAAGGTGGAGGTGAGGTCGGGAAGGCTAGAGGTGGTCCATGGAGGCGATGTGACGACGAGGAAGAAGGTGGCGGTAGTGGGAGCTTTCCACGGTGATGAATCAGCCAAATTTAGGGGTGGGATAGCAAGAAGATGATCGGGAACACGTGGTGACGCAGTCAATTCGACGAAATACTCACCGTAGAAGAAGATCGGTTGACATAGTCGATTTCGGCCTAGAGAGAGTCGACGGTGAAATTCTGGTGACACGCTGCACGAAAAATGAAATTGGTTGAGGGGAACGATCACCATACTTGGGAACATGACGTGACGTGGTAGAGACATCGGCGTTTTGGTTGCGAGCAGTGCAGCAGATCTTTGGAGCGAGGGCATTGTCTCCAAAGCGGTGTGATCGACGATCTTTCGCTTTCGAACGACATATCGGCGGGCATTGGGGCTGCTGTTGCCACGACTGACGATGGTGTCGCGGTTGCAGCCGGTATGCGGTTTCCTCCTGTGCCAGTTGAGTCGAAGAGTTTGGGAACACTGTGTGTATTGGCATGGGGGTTGTGCCCGCGCTCTCCGACAGGTGTGACTTCTTGCCACTACACTCCTTTTTCGCCCTGCCTGCGCGGGACGCCGATCCAGATGCATCTGTCGTCCCGAGCAGCTTCCTGATGACAGTGACTACCTTCATTTGTGCCATCTCGACTTTCTGATGTGCCCTTTGTACCTACACCATAGCCTTCTCTGTCTACCTCATCGCCCTCCTGACCTCGTCATCAAACTTCTCCAGTGCCTTCATCGCTAGGCACCGCTTCCCCTTGCCCAACGATCCAATAGCGTCACCGAGAAGAGCACGTAGCCTTGGGAAATGCCCCGCAACGGGTTGTGTGGGTAACTCCAGCGGGGGCTACATTGTTGTCGCCCCATGCCAGTAACAAGTCCCCTCCCTACTCCAAAACTAGCCATTCAAAGGATACGAATGAATTACTGTTAAACATTAACGATATTACTGTAATGAACAATGTTTTTTACTTCATACGAAAAAACATTAATAAATCACGCTGACCTTGTCGAACGTGTCAACATCGTCCGGGGACTTCGTCCTGTCGGCCGTGACTATCTTGTCTACGAGTGGATGTGAAGTATGCGGTGCGTGGAGTCTTGACAGCGTTGATGCTATGGATGCACCTCAGGTTGTCAAGGTAGTAGATCTGTCGTGTACAATTTACTTCTTGTTAATATACATATTACTAAAAGTTAGTCATGTATTTACTATTTTCCTCGAATGTGATGCTTCTATTTGTTGTGGTCATGACCTACTTGTTTTACTACTTGTTAGTGTTTGTTTTACTAAAGTCGAAACGTATTGTTACTATGTGTGTTAGACTGCGTTTTATGTGCGAGAAAAATTACTAGTGTGTGCGACCTGTTTTACTGGGATCTAAGATGAATAATTACTATAATCCTTGCTCTACATATTTTTACTGCTTATCGATGTGCAAAAAACTAAATGTAGCAGACGAGTTTACTGTGTAGCTTACAAGCACGAATGCGGTGCATCTGTTGGTAGATTTGGTGGTGTTGTCCTTCTTCTTGTTCCAGTTGCGGACAAATTCCCGAAGGTCATCGACGACGGACTTGCACCAATTGATGCCGACGAATTTGTTTAGTTCCTTCGTCAGTCAGAGCATCCTTCCCGGTTATATTGATGTTGGTGGACGGGAAAAGGAGCTTGCTAAAGACGAGGAGAAAGAAACACCTCATCGTTAGAGCGTCTATGCCTCCAATCTTAATCGACGCGATCAACGTCGCGTTCTTGATTTTTGAGTTCTGTTGCACCATGAGAAAACGCTTTAGCTCGGCCAGCTCTGAGGTCCCTGTGATTAGGGGTGAAAACGGATCGGAAACGGACAAATAATGGCTTTGCCATATTTGTTTTCATATTTTTTTGGATCCAGATACGAATACGAATACTATCGAATGCGAATACGGAGCGAAACGAATACGGTCACATATATTTTTCGGAACATGAAAACCCCTTAAATTGTATGCCAGAAATTAACGAAAACATATAACTAATTTATTTGATGTAAACATTCATGAATTGCTCATATTTTCAGCAACCACACATAACATTGGCACTAGCAAGTTACATTACCTAGTTCATCACAAATATAACACTTAGTTCACCATATTTAGCTCATAAGTCATAACTCACAAAGTCATCACGCATTCACACTTAGTTCATAATATACATAAAATTTAGTTCACACTAACATCGATTAGACTTGATGGTTAATCTATACGTAAATGACTGTAACATCCCAAAGTATGTTACCAAAAATAAAATTAATAAAGTTATTATTTTATTGGGTTTTCTCATATTTAAAAGAGTTTTCCTGGTTAAAAAGGGAAAAAAATAATAAAACAAAGTCAATTATTTAATTTCCTAGGTTTTAATGTAAAAAATAAAATTTATTGAGTTTTCTGGGATTTTATTGGATTTAAAGTGTAAAACAAAAATTTAATTAATTTATTGAATTTTCTGGATTTTAAAAAGGTTTTTCCTATTTTTAGAAAAATTATCCGAGAAAAATCCGACCCGAGACATTCCGAATCCGTTTTTGTCTGGATCGGTCGGAAACTATCCGATCCGTTTTCACCCCTACCTGTGATCTGGGTCACCATCGACGTGTCACTGCCGCTGCAAGGGATCCCGAGGACGCATTTAATGGCGCGAGGCATGATTGGGATGCTCCTTCTGCCGCTGGTGCTGATGACCATCTCGACTGGGTCAATCTTGTTTATTAGGAAGCACAACATAACCCTCTTCTCCAAGCCCTCGAGATTGAACTTCAACAAACCATGAAAACCCATCCTCTTGACCTCATTCCCTTGCTTTAACGTCAGCTCGCCGATGGTTGCGATGACGAGGGCAGGAGCACACCTGATGCATGCCGTCCAAGGTCCCTTCCTCCTATTGCGTGGAGCCTGCATTCGATGTAACATCGTTTTTACTGACGATATGTTTACTAATTACTGCAGTCATGACTTGTGTTTACTGTTGATGTCAAAAAGATAATAATCTATAATATTATCGAATTATTGTAACAAATGACGCGCATTTACTGTTATATGTGCATAAACTTACCGTCGCAATCTCATGGGCGGTCTCATCGCGAGGCAACAACGCGACGACGTCCTCTATCGCGCACCACTGCCTTCCGCTTCTTATCTGTTGTTTCTTCTGAGAAACACCTGCGCGATCGTCTGCGACAGATGCGACCGCTGCTCTTGACTCGAGGGGTTCGGGTTGGGAGGGGTCCAAGTAAATCTCCATTGCCAACTAACTTCCCTCGATAGTGATCTTCCTCACCTTGGAGGGTACGTCGCTAGTTGTCCTCATTTTACTGTCGCAGCGGGGGATACAAAAAAGCAAAGAAGAAAAAGAAAGTGGACCGTATGAATTATTGAATGTGAGCAGTTGTTTCACTTAAAAACTAAATATAAAAATCTATCCCAAAAACATGCTCAAGAAATAAGGGAGGAAGAAATTACCCCAGTATAGCGAGAAATTATGAAAGTTTTTGGGTAAATTAATGTGCGGAACCCTAGAAAAAACCACTTCGCGAGAGAGGAACCAATCCAAACAAAAAAACAGATGTATTCTCTAACCTTGAGGGTGCAGGTGGGTTGGAGGGTTCTTAAAACAAAGATCACCTCTTCTCTAGTCGGGAATGTGGGCAGTATGACTCACCGGGGATCTTGTTTTTTTTTGTTTCTTTGAGGGTTGAGCTCGCCGCCAGAAAGAGAAAATATGATTCACTGTAGTGCGGGGAAACAACCTGGACGATGCGGCGCACACACACGTATTATACGCGACTTCCACGCCCATTCAAAAAACAAAAAATAAGAAAAAAACCTAAGCGATTATACGTAGTAAAACGCTAGTACCAATTATTGCATATTACGTTGATATTACTGTGATATAACCTTTACTGTAATTGTTTAATGCATTTACTATATGGTACTAGTAACTTTACTATTGCCCATCTAGTTTCTTAATTACTATATAGCCAACTAGGTTTACTATGTTGTGAGTATGTTTTTACTATTAAAATTGTGTGTGAGCGGGGTGTTCTATTAAGCGTTGCCCAAACGGTGCCTTAAGCGCATCAATGCCACTTCGGATCTGGATGTGTCTCTTCGTCTAACACACCGATGTTACTCCTTATTTTAAAAATGAACATCCGCCACTGGAAGATGGATTATCACGTCGCTCTACTCTCTTTCACACCTTCCACAAAAAAACTAATAGAGTTAAAAAAATGGCTCCCCACTCTTCTTCCCTGATGCCGACATTGATGGCCTACGTGGCCATTCTGTATGAACACCTCTCGGTCGTGCTGTTGGCGAGATCTTTGTGGAGGCATCGCGGCTACAGATGTCCTCCTCCTCCGTCGGACGTTATGCCAATGCACGTTTCGGCGACGTTCTGTCGTCTGGACATCCTCCTCCGCTGCATCTTCCGGGTCGTCTCCAGTTTCCGGCAAGCTAACTACGCCATCGACATGGTCCTCTAGAACGATGTTGCACGCCTCCTGGAGGATTACTGTCACTTTGGATGCTTCATTGAGGTGGCGGACAGAGTCTATCTTGTCGAGACTCCTCGAGCAAAAGAAGAGAGTCTATGGGCGCAATTCGACTCGATTACTCAATCGGGGCGTCTTTGGGCGACACTCGAAGGAGCGCATCAACGGGTGGACACATTTTGGGCTTCCTATGCTGATCCCGAACCATCCGATGTCAACGACGTCGCTTACGAAGTTTTGAAGACGGAGATAGCAGGCTACCTTTACCACTAGAAACTTTGATTATTTAGGTTTCTACTTTTTTTAATCTTTGTAAGAAGCGATTGGTCAAGCCGATTGAACATATATAAATACATAAATCAAGTATCCAGTTTGAATTTGTATTTATTGTCTATGATGAAACCCTTTACTGAATGGTATATTTTATATTACTTCCTTCACGAGCAATACAAAAAATTCAAGCAAGCTTTTACTATTCTACAAAACACCTATTTACTTCATTGGATTTGCTCGGTAACCTAACGCAATTACCTTACATATAGCTAATGTTTGACACTACCTTTTTACTATAAAAAAATGATTGCAAAAAGTGGTGGTAAAAACAGGAAACCGATTATTATGTACGCTGTTATGTTTTACTAACTGACATATGAGCTCAGAAGTGAGAATATCGTGTTCCCCGGAAAAATACAATAAAAGGGATACACGAATTCTTGTTCGATACTTGACAATTACCGTCGAATCGAGACTGCGTGGGCGCGATGCTTCCGTCATGAGATCAGTAGTTGGTGGGCAATGGTATAGAAGAATGTGCATGAGCGCGTCGCACCTAACTTTGGTCGTGCGCTGATGGGCTACTTAGGCGTAGAATATATATATATATATATATATATATATATATATATATATATATATATATATATATATATATATATATGAATAGTTTATTCTATCTGTCGAATTAGTTTTAATTCTTTAAATTCCAAAATCCTGTTGCTGACGTCAGCATTGTGCAATAAATAAATTTTTCAGTAGAAGAATAATTCGGGAAATTCAATTAAATTTCAGAAATAGGTTTAAAACTTCTAAAATTCATAACTTTTGCATATGAACTCCAAATTGGGTGATTCAAATTGCAAAATTTATATAAAATTATAATCTAGCTAACTAAACCAAAATATTCCAATTTGGAGTTAATTTGAACTATGTTTTTGAATTTATTTGAATTTGAATATTGAATTTGTCGTATTTTCGCGTATAGAATTCGACGACTCGGAGAGTTCGATCAAATCAAGATTTAGAATTCCAAGACATCGACCAAGGCAAGTTACACCATTGACCATATTGCCCCCAATATTTTAAGTTATTTTCAGTTTTTAAATTCTTTATCGCATGCATATGTTGTTATAAATATTTTAATATCATGTTTTACATATAGTTAATTCCATGTGTTATTGTATGGCCAATTTGAATGTTGTATCTGACTACCTTGATACCATAGGCAAGATATTACCAAAATTAAACATATGCTTAGCCAAGCTTAGTTCACACTTACAGAATTTGGGAGGGTTTACACCAAATTTCTACAAATTTGTTTCAAACTTGATATTGTGGTATTGTCTTACCACATGGGTTTATAAATGGAGTTTCATCCAAAATAAAATCAAAAATGGGTTTGAACTTGGGCGAAATGGTCGGAATGGTTGGTGCAGGTTTATGCACGGGATTGATCTGGTTAAGATTAATGCACATGGTTTGTAGGAATGACGCCCAAGTCAATTGAGGGCCGGTCTTTGAGCCGCTTATTGCTATGCCAAATCGTACTACCACATGTCCTGTATGGGCAGGATTTGGCTAATTAATTTGTGATGTTCTAGTATATTTATGTCATGTGATTATGTGGGTGTCGGTTAGACGTTTTATTCCCACCGGCGCAAGAGGGGCTTCGAGGACTTAGTCCAAAGGGCGAATCCTAGCGGGCATGAGTATATTAGGACGTAACATTGTAAAGGTCTTATGGTAATTGCTCACCACACGCCTACTAAGCGTGAATTGGTTGACATAACGAGCATGTCACCTCGTGTGGGTAAAGTTGTACCAACTCGCAGAGTAAAACTATTCGAATAGCCGCGTCCGCGGTCATGGACATGCTAACAGGGCCACTTAAAGTTAGAATTGTTTTTGGTTTTTAAATGCTTTATTAAAATGTTGAGGATGGTTAATCCTTATGAAAAATTGGGCGGAAAGCCAAGTGTTAGGAGGGGATCCTTCACTAAAACATTGGAGGTTATCCACATTGTAATATCACATTTCAAAATATGATTTTAGTCTTAGTATAAAGCGCCTTAGAAAATTACTATGATTATTTACATCAAAAGGTCGTTTATGCAAAACAACCCCGCCATACTCACTTGTTACCTTATGCATGCATTTTTAATTCAATATTGGGTGAGACTTGCGAGCACGGAAGTTGTGCTCATCCTTGCTGAATAAATCTTATTCAGGAGAAGACTTCTACCCCGACGGTGAGGATCCGGACGAGTAGGCTTTTGACCAGATTTATTGCACATGGCGCATCGTGGCTCACCTCTATTATTATGTTTCAGCTGTGTTTATCTTTTGACATTTGATATTATTATTCAGACTCGTTTGTATTAAACAATTATTTATTTATTGTCATTTACGTTTTCGTGATATGAATGTGATGTCCATTTTTGTGAGACTGTGTACACCGGAAATCCTGGACCAGTGTTTGAACACAGAGAATTCGGGATCCTTTGCTCCCGGGTTCGACAGCGACACTCGAAGGAGCGCATCAACGGGTGGACACATTTTGGGCTTCCTATGCTGATCCCGAACCATCCGATGTCGACGATGTCGCTTACGAAGTTTTGAAGACGGAGATAGCATGCTACCTTTACCACTAGAAACTTTGATTATTTAGGTTTCTATTTTTTTTTAATCTTTGTAAGAAGCGATTGGTCAAGCCGATTGAACATATATAAATACATAAATCAAGTATCCAGTTTGAATTTGTATTTATTGTCTATGATGAAACCCTTTACTGAATGGTATATTTTATATTACTTCCTTCACGAGCAATACAAAAAATTCAAGCAAGCTTTTACTATTCTACAAAACACCTATTTACTTCATTGGATTTGCTCGGTAACCTAACGCAATTACCTTACATATAGCTAATGTTTACTACCCTGACACTACCTTTTTACTATAAAAAAAGTGATTGCAAAAAGTGGTGTTAAAAACAGGAAACCGATTATTATGTACGCTGTTATGTTTTACTAACTGACATATGAGCTCAGAATATCGTGTTCCCCGAAAAAATGCAATAAAAGGGATACACGAATTACTGTTACGATACTTGTCAATTACCGTCGAATCGAGACCTGCGTGGGCGCGATGCTTCCGGTCCGCAGACTGTAGTTGGTGGGCCGACCGTATAGAGAATGTGCATGAGCGCGTCGCACCTAACTTTGGTCGTGTGCTGGGCTACTTAGGCGTAGAATATATATATATATATATATATATATATATATATATATATATATATATATATATATATATATATATATATGAATAGTTTATTCTATTCTCCGGCCATAACGTGGGCGGTGTGGCGCGTCAGCCCACAACCCCCCTCACGCGGCCAACTAGACGCCCACTCGGAACCGACAGGAAAACTACACGCGCCGTGCTGCAATTGAGAGTAAAATAGCTTAAAAGCACACACACCAGCAATAAAAAAATGATCCCCCGACTGCCGTGTTGTACATGGAACAAGCCAACAAGCAAACAATCGGTTACTTGTTTTATACATCAATATTTCTTTTCTAGTTTTAGCGATAACTTTTTGATTGGAAGCTCCAATTCACGAACGATTTTCACTAGTATTTTGGTCATGACAAGGGTAACACAATGATATAAGTTTCGCAAATAAAAACCTCTCTGTGTATTTACTAAAAAGATTTAATGCATCGCCAAGAAAGATTTACTACAACACCTAGATAATTTTACTGCCATATTTGCCAACTAGTACAGACAAGTAGACAACCAACTAGTAAACAATTGGATCCTTGTTTTGTACATTAATGTTTTTTTTCTTGTTGCAACAATAACTTTTGATTGGAAGTACCAATTCACGAATGATTTTCTCTAGTAGCTTGGTGACGACGAAGATAACAGAATGATATAAGTTATTTCTCTAGTAGCTTGCAAATTAAAATCTCTCTGTGTTTACTGAAAAAGATTTACTACATCACTGAAAAAGATTTACTGCAATCTCTATATGATTGTACTACCATCTTAGCCAACCAGTACAGACAAGTAGACAACTAACTAACAAACAATTGGTTCCTTGTTTTGTGCATAAATGTGGATTTTCATGGTTTAGCAATAACTTTTGATTGGAAACACTGACTCATGAACGGTTTTCACCGGTAGCTTGGTGACAACGAGGGTAACATAATGATATAAGTCTCGCAAATAAAAACATCTCTACATGTTTACTAAAAAATATCTATTGCGTTGCTAAAGGAGATTTACTACAATCGTCACATGACTTTACTGTTATCTTAGCCAACTAGTACAGATAAGTAGACAACTAACTAGCAAACAATCAGTTCCTTGTTTTATTCATGAATCTTTTCTTTCTTGTTTTCCCAATAACTTTTGATTGGAAGCTCTGATTCACGAACGGTTTTCACTGGTAGCTTGGTGACGACGATGGTAATAGAATGACATAAGTATCGCAAATAAAAACTTCTCTATGCATTTACTAAAAAATATTTACTGCATCGCTAAAAGAGAATTACTACAACCTCCACATCACTTTATTGTTTTGTTACAAAAAGATTTATTGTAACCTTAACATAACTTTATTGCTCTGTTAAAATAAGATTTACTAAAACCTCCACATGAGTTTAGTGCTATGTTATAAAAAGATTTACTACAATCTCTATATGACTTTATTGTCATCTTAACCAACTAGTACAGATAAATAGACAACCAAGTAGCAAACGATCATTTTCTTATTTTGTACATGAATATTTATTTTCTTATTTTCGCAATAACTTTTGATTGAAAGCTCCAATTCATGAACGATTTTCACTGGAAGCTTGGTGATGATGAGGGTAACAAAATGAGATAAGTCTCACAAATAAAAACCTATTTGTGTGTTACTAAAAAAGATTTACTATAATCTCCACATGACTTTACTTCTTTGTTAGAAAAAGATTTACTGCAACCTCCACATGATTTTACTACTCTGTTACAAAAAAAAATACTACAACCTCGACAAAACTTTACTGCTCTGTTATAAAAAAGATTTACTGCAACCTCCACATAACTTTATTGTCATCTTAGCCAACTAGTACAGACAAGTAGACAACTAATTAGCAAACAATCGGTTCCTTGTTTTGTATATTAACATTTCTTTTCTTGTTTTCGCAATAATATTTGATTGGAAGCTCTGATTCATGAACGATTTTCACCGGTAGCTTGGTGACGACGAGGGTAGCAGAATGATATAAGTTTTGCAAATAAAAACCTCTTTGTGCATTTAATAAAAAAATTACTGCATCGGTAAAAGGGATTTACTATAACACCTACATAGCTTTACCAATCTGTTACAAAAAAATTACTGGACTCCACTTGTAGTTTGCTGGCACATCCAGCCATGCGCGTATGAAATAATTGTGAAATTGCTATCACTATTATTTTTAACCTCGTTATAGCGCGCACTAGACGCGTGACATCACACGTGGGGGGATCGTGGTTTAGTCAGCCAAAATGGGTTGTTCGGCGCTCCGTAAAGGCGACTCGGTCGAAGTGTAGTGGGCTGGCTGAGCGTAGAATAACTAATTCCATGCTCATGCGCAGATTTGTGTGTGTGTGTATAGGAAAACGGTATGGTACTTTTAGGAGTACGTACACGCTTTTCATATACCACTTAAATCGTATGATGATATCTCTTTATCTATTTGAGTATACTCCAATAATGATTATAAGATACTCCAAAGTGAGTTCCATTTAAAAAATCATTAAAGTCCACTTTTTATTGCAATATTTGTGTATACACTTCTTTTTATATATGAAAAATGGTATATAACAAAAATAAATGACTCCAATGAAAATTTTTCAATCAAGTCACATTGAAATATCTTATAATTGGTATTTAAGTATGCTAAAGTGATACAAAAGTATAATATGTTTGTTTAAGTGGTATATTAGAAGTAGAAAGTAGGAGTATGAAACGAGCGTCTTATATATATATATATAGAAAATACTTTCTACTCCCGGGTGTAGTTACTCCCACTTTTGATATACCACCTAAAAGAACTTGATATACTCCTTTATCACTTTTGGTATACTCATATACTAATTATAAGATACTCCAATGTGAATCACACAAAAAAAATTGCAAAAGAGTCTATAGTTTTTAGCATATTTTGTAAATACCTTCATATTCGCACATAAAAAGGAGTATATCTAAAAAATTATACATACCACCCCTAAAAAGGTGTGAATACCACCTAGGTGGTCTTACATACTCGTATACTACACATACATACTCTCAGTTGCGCAAGATACTCCCTACGTTGTGAGATACGGAATAGAGAGTAACTACACCCATATGAAGCCTTTTTCCTACTCCCGGGTGTAGTTACTCCCGCTCCATCCACCGTTCCTTACTTCATGAGATGTGTGTGCCTGTCTGAGCCTAACGGTGCTGGATATCATGGATGTGAGAGACCCGATCCATTGTCCTATTTCCTAGACACCTATACACTCCTTTCCATATGTACTCTTTTTATTATACGAGATACTGCCATGCAAACATTATATACTTCCCATACAACTACTTCTAGCATAAAGTATACTCTTGTGCAAACGTTACATACTACCATACACCTAGATACTCCTTTAACCATGCATATACTCCCATGCAGGCATGACATACTCCCATGCACCTACGTACTCTTTTTTTTTTGCTCCTAGTTCGTTCCTCAGGCTATTCTCTGCAGCCAAATAGGAAGTTGTTCCATAAAAAAAATTACGAAGGGATCGGTTAGTGGTCACGTGAGTATACATACTCCATGTGCAATCTAACAGCCCAACATACATACATTCAATGGAGTATACAACAAAAGCACCATGGACCCACCAGCATACTCCATTCGACAGGTGATACGTATATCACATCGACGAGTTATCACTTTTGAACCTGTTAGACGTACACAGTGCATACGACATATACAGTGCCCACGACGTACTGATCAGGCGCATGCATCCACCGAACACCTGGATTCCCAGCCTCCCGTAACATCAGCACCTACCATGTTTAAGCTTTGCCTTATCTTGGTATGTAATCAGACTCCCATAACATTAGCACCTACCATGTTTAGCTTTGCATTATCTTGGCCTGTAATCCTGATTTATCTTTTGGTAGTTAGAGCTAATCGCTCCCTGTATTCCATATATACGTGAGGCTGCCCAAGGAATCAAACGTGGTATGTTAGTGCTGATATCCAACCCAATAACCTGATCAAGTAAGTGGTATCCCGTGTGAGGTAGATGGATGGTAGATATAATATGAGTAACTACACTTGAGAGTAGCAAAAAGGCTTCCTTTACACTGAGGTAGTATACAATGGGATATTTCTGCTTCTTCGAACTCCTCGCTCTCGCTAGTCATCACCAATCGCGGTCGAAGAACATTAACAGTGAGGTAGACACAATAGCTTGATGCAATTTTCGTCGATTAGAGCATATGCTCTGTGCATAAACAAGCTGCGGATCGAAGCGAATGAACTGGAACACACACACACTGACACGAACAGGTCTCTCGTTAATTCGGCGGTGACAACGACGTCGCCGGAGAGGAACAAGTGCGGCGAGGTTGATCTCTATCGAGGAGGCCCGACCCTTCTTCCCCCATTACTTGACCTCATCATCTTCCTGCATTGCGGGCCGCCGAGTTCCTCCTGCCTGATCCCGTCAGCGTCCCCCCGCGCCTGGGGCCGTGACCTCGCCGACCACCGGCGAGGAGCTCCGGGTGTCTCCGTCGGCCGGTTTCGCCCACTACCTGTGCCGCCGAGTGCGGTCGTGTCGGCGACCTGCGACGGTGGCGGGGGCGAGCCGCAGGAGGAAGCGCCTTGTCGC
Source organism: Ampelocalamus luodianensis (assembly GCA_036346255.1). Classification (NCBI taxonomy): domain Eukaryota; kingdom Viridiplantae; phylum Streptophyta; class Magnoliopsida; order Poales; family Poaceae; genus Ampelocalamus; species Ampelocalamus luodianensis. The sequence goes on from CM070621.1 coordinate 4,961,421, forward strand.
CACGGACGGGGACACGACTTGAGTCCAAAAGATCAGCTCGGAGGATCACCGTGCCGGAGCAGTCTAGCGAGGAGGCCGAGTCCGTCGTGAAGACCCACACGAGGAACCTGGTGCGGGTCAAGGAGTTCGTTGACACCAGGTCGTGGAGGAGGCTGCAGCGCGCCGCGCGGCGCAAAGTCTAACCTCAGCGAGACATGTACACCATCATCCAGGCGAGCCCGCGGAGATGTCGCAATGGGATGCAGGCTAGCCTGCGGTGGTCTCGGCGGCTGTAGGAGCAGAGTTGGAAGAGGGCCTTGAAGGAAAGCGTCAGTTTGGCAAGGATTCAAGCTAAGTGCCAACACCCTACCTTCCTTCATGTCTTAGTGCTTAGGTTCGTTCAGGTTGTCTTTTATCTTGCTTGCTTCTTGCTCTGGTGTTTCTGGGTTCTGTTATGTTCCTGCCTCGAGGCTTGATTTGGTTTTGCTTGTTGCTTCTAACCCATGATCATGTCCGCTTCATCTCCCCACTGTTCCTTCTTGACCCATGTTGGGATGGCTTCTCCCCTTCCTTTTGAGAGGTCATCAGTTCAAGGCGCTGCTTTCGAATCTTTGATGCTAGCAAAGTACTTCGCACAACTTGTGATCCAATAAACCCAAATGTCACACTCCGACTTACCTCCTTGCATCGGTGGTCTCCCGGGCATAATCCTCTCACGAGAGACTAGCCACCTTCTCTCTTCCGCTTGGTGGATGTTAAATCGCCTTCGCAATCGAGAACTTGGAACGAGTCTTTGAATTCAAAGTGGCTTCCTCGACATTGCGTCGGAAATTGCTTTGCGTGGTGGATTAGATCGGCCGCATCAAGATTTCCTTCGTCTACAAAGAACAAGTTCGAAGCCTTTTCAATGGTATGCGCTTGACCATCGAGTACAGAGGATGGAACCATTCGGCGCGACAAGCGGACAAGGCCAAAGGTGAATCAAAACGCGATCTAAGCAGCAAGACAACCCAGTGACATGCATGGACTTGCTGCTCCTCTGGCTCGAAAAGGACTGCAAGAAGATACGAGGCCAATCAATAGAGGACTGAAGATTTGTTTTCCCAGAGAATGCAGTCAAAGAAGCTAAGATTCCCACGGCACTCTGACTCTCTCCCCAAAACAATGCAGACAGCGAAGCTCTCTAGTGACCCAGGCATGCAGCATTTGCATGCAAGCTCCGGGGAGCCCATCCCTCTACCCGTTGTTGTGCTTCCTTGGAGCCAATGTCCTATAAATCAGCTCTCCTCGCCGAGTCATTTTGCCCTCCGCAATTGAAGCTTTCCTACCAAGTCTACCCTAGGAAGCCTAAAGACCTTCAAAGAAGATGTTTTCGATGCATGTCCTACTCCCACTTCATAGCCTCTTGTAGGGATCCCGTAGTTTGTTGGTTCTGTAGAGTTAGTGGCCACCTCAAGAAGAGATGCCCCTTTGCTTCCCAGTACACTCTTCAAGCCAAGATCCGAGATCCACCAGCCAAAGCCTCTCCCATGGAGCCTGACATCCTTGGACGCCCCACTTCCCTTGATGTTCACTGCCCACCAATTCGAGACATGAATTCCATGGTCACAACAGTCTCTGTTGAGCCCTCGGCTCCGTCCACTGTTCCTTGGTTCCGACCCAGCTAGAGAAGTCAGCCAAACCTTTCTGCCCATGCCATTTTCCGGCCACCCGCTGCACCACAGGGTCGTTCCATTTTTTTGCCATCTGATTTTACAAACACCCGGAGCTCAGCCGCAGATTCCTCAAGCTCCAAAACTCTCGCTGAGTCCACTGCTACGCTTTTCCTCATGGGTGATCAGGCTAGATGCAACTTGCAGCAAATCACCACTCCAAAGCTCCATGACTTGCTAGCCTTTCTAGCTCAAACAACTACACTGCAGTTGGAACGCTTCCCAAGATGTGCCCAGCATTCCTCAGTAATCTTCGAGAGGGGAGCCTATCACGTTCGTTTGGAGCTAATCCCGTGTGGAGTTGTAGAAACCTGGATCCTTGTAGCTCAAACAAACCATGCAGAAGAACCTACCTTTCCTTGCTTTAATGTTTTAACTGGAACCATTTCGAGAGAAAGCTATAGATCCCTCATGTCCAACTTGTTGCCGGATAGTGAGGATGGGCGGTGCTTGATCTTCTTCCGACAGTGAATTGCCGTTACAGTATTAAACCAGCATTACTCGACAAGCCTATTGCTGCTGAAGTCGCCCCCTTTCGCTTGTGCCACTATCCGAATGCCCGGCCTTTCTACCCCACAACTCTCTCCAATCAGTTATTATCAAGCAAGCTTCGGCTATAATGCCATCGCCACCTATCTGCACCATGCCCCCCACCATGCTGCCTCTGCTGGCCAAGAGGCTACCAATTCCCCCTGAAAGAAGCCCCATGGCGGTGGTGCTTCTGGTTTCACATCATTGTGTTAGAACCGGTCTCCTACAGCCTCGACTCAATGAAGCATTACAAGACAGGAGCAACAACAGCAAGGATTTCTCAGAAGGTAAAGAGCATGAGCCAGCTTACACAAGTCCTACAGATCCATCACTACTGCAGCTTCTGCCACTACGTGTGCAATCAACTCCTAGGATCCCAGACTTGATTGTTCCTCCGCCAGCTCAGTCACAGAATGATATACAGGTGTATGTGCGAAGAAGCCCGAGGATACAAAAGGTGTATGACGGCGATCATGTCAATCCTATAGAAAGAGCAAGTCGTAGAGTTGCGGTGTCAACACCAAGTTCCTCGGCTAGTTCGATGTCATCCGGAGGACGTTCTCGCAGAAGCAAGCCAAAGGCAAGAAAAATTGGTGACTTAATCCAATTGCCTCTCATACAGAAACCGAAGCCAACTTCGAAGACATGGTCAGAGAGTTAGCAGATCTATGTGGTCTAAATGGGAATGAGATACTCAAGGAAGCGCCGCAGGAGAAAGCTACATCAGGAAGTGGCTGCCGTAACAATGCTTAAGTCTGTTCAGCTATTCAGTCCTTTTCTACCTCCATATGTGCTACACCTCGCCTGTAGGCACATCGATTCGGAATTGCTCCTTATATCCACATGTGTGCTGCCTTCGTCTACAAACTCATCTGCACTTTGTTTATGTTTTTGGTTCTATATTTGCATTTGTGGTGTACTGTTCAAGGTCATTTTCGGTTTTCTGCTCTTTCAGTCCCGACGCTCTGGTGTCGTTTTATTTCAATATTTTGTTTCCGTTTTAGCTCGGTTACACAACGATTGCCTTTTGTTTACGATTTCTGGCTGCTTCTTACATTCTCTCATGTGTCTGTTGGGTCAATTTGTGTATGGCAACCTGAAAAACCTAATGTACTTTGCGCATGCTGGATTTTGGGGATGAATTTATGCTGCCGCATACTGCTATCCGAAGCTTCACAAAGTCATAAATGAGGATTTTAGCTTGGAACGTCAGAGGGTTAGGGGATGATAAGAAAAGAGCATTAGTATACCACACTCTGCTAGACTTACAACCGGATATTATATGCCTTCAAGAAACTAAGATGTCCAGCATTGATACATTCAAAGCGAATAGCTTCTTACCCCCGAAATTGAGAAACTACCACTTCCACCCTTCCATTCACACCTCAGGTGGCACTCTCACGGCTTGGTGTAATACCAATTTGGAGGCGTCAATGATACATGCTGATGTTTGGTCATTAACACTAGCATTTCAATTGAAAACTGATAGAATCAAGTTCAACATTACAAATGTATATGCACCTTTTGAGGATAACACCCGACAACCTTTCTTCGATAGCCTAACTGATATTAGACGGAGCCTGTCTGGACCATGGATGGTAATTGGAGACTTCAACATATATCGCTATGCGTATGAGAAAAGCAACGGCAATATAAATTGGACGGGAATGTCCATGTTCAATTCATGGATACAAAATCAGGGCCTGCTGGATGTAGACATTCCCAACAAAAGATTTACATGGACAAACAAAAGGAGAAGCCCTACAATGGCCAAACTGGATAGGATTCTAATTGATACAGAGTGGAGCCAAACATTCCTGAACATCTCTGCAAAATCAGAAACAACAACGACTTCAGACCACACTCCAATTGTGGTTGACATCAAAACAGATATACAACCGACAAGGATATTCCGAATAGAAAATTTCTGGCTTCATATGGCACAATTTGAAAACCTGGTGATTCAAAGTTGGTTAAGAGGGACTAGGAATTTGGCTAGTATCTCCATTGCAAATCTCAAGCTAAGAAGACTTCGGGCGAAAATCAGATCATGGCTAAAAAAGAGCCGCAGTCTATCAACCCAACTTGAAAACTCCAAAACTACTGTAAATTTCTTCGATAGTACAGAGGAGTGGAGGCCCCTAACAACCCTAGAATTTACTTTCAGAGAAATTGTTAGAAGTCATTTACAACAACTAATTTGGTTCTGGACCCTAAAATGGAGGCGTCGGGCAAAGATTAAATGGTGCAAATTAGGAGATGAGAATACACATTTCTTTCATGTCACATCATCCATAAGATACCGAAGGAACAACATCAAAGTTCTTGTGAAAGATGGAATAGAACACTATGACAATGCCTCCAAACTACAAATTGCGACTCAGTATTTCAAAGTCCTTTTCGGTACAGAAATTCCATGGTCCCCAACAATGGACCTCACACATCTCTATCAGCCAGATCAAAGTCTGCAGGCCCTGTCGGACAGCTTCACTTGGGAGGAGATAGCAAATGCAATTTTACGTTCACCAAACAACAAAAGTCCAGGGCCGGATGGATTCACAAACGAGTTCTACAAAAAGTTCTTAAACACTCTAAAGCCTGACCTACTGCAGGTGTTTGCGGACTTGCATTCCAATTGTTTAGACTTATCTGGGGTTAACAATTCCTATGTCACTCTGATACCAAAGACAGACACGCCGATGGAAATCAAGGACTTTAGGCCAATTTCGCTGTTACATAGCATTCCCAAACTCATTAGCAAGGTATTGGCAAATAGATTGCAACCGAAAATCACGGATCTCATTAGTCATATGCAGTCTGGTTTCATCATGAAAAGATCAATCACAGAGAATTTCATACTCACTTCAGAACTAGTCCAATGGGCATTGAAGAGGAAAAAACCTATGTTAGTGCTCAAATTAGACTTCCATAAAGCTTTTGACACAATAAATTGGGAATGTATTCTACTGACACTGCAACATAGAGGTTTTGACGACAAATGGATAAACTGGATACATGCTATCCTCTCTTCCGTCAAAACACAGATTCTGGTCTATGGGACAGTGGGTGACCAAATTCAATACAAAAGAGGAGTACGCCAAGGAGATCCATTATCTCCGTATCTATTCATCCTGGTAGCGGATATTCTCCAAAAAGTCTTGCAACGTGCCCACGCTGATGGACTGATCCTGCACCCCTTGGATATACAGGAGACCCCACCCACCTTACAATACGCAGATGACACTTTAATCCTGCTCAAAGGTACAACCCAGCAAGCTATGGCTCTCAAAGAGCTCCTTGATTCGTTTGCAATATTCTCATGTTTGAAGATCAACTACCATAAGAGTACATTAGTACCCATACACATGTCTCAGCAGGATGCAGCCTTAGCAGCAACCACCTTACAATGCCCGCTCAGCTCCTTGCCATGCAACTACTTGGGGCTACCTTTATCCACTAGCAAGATACCACACAATTTGCTACAACCTATTATTGACAAAATAGACAGAAGACTGGCGGGATGGATGCCTGGATTGCTATCTTGGGGAGGGAGAGTATTAATGATTAATTCGATTTTATCAGCAATACCTACATTTTATATGAGTTGCATCAAGTGGCCGAAACGCAGTATCGAAGCACTTGACAAAATCAGAAGAGCTTTTCTTTGGAAAGAGCTTAAGGAGACCCGAGGTGGACACTGCCTGGTTGCTTGGTCCATCGTTATACTGCCCAAGGAACAAGGGGGTTTAGGGATCCGTGATCTTCGAATTCACAACAAAGCTTTGATCATGAAGTACACTGGAAGGTTATTGTCTGATTCAACTGAGCCCTGCTTCAATTGGTTAAGACGGCAGTATATTCGAAACCACATACCAATCCAACCTAGACAGGGAGACACATCAATATGGAAAACTTTATCTGCTACCATCGAGATGACTGCACAAGTAACTAGGGTCATAATCGGAGATGGACAAACTACTTTATTCTGGAAGGACCATTGGGCTTCTACAGGAAGATTATACTTACGCTTTCCTACTCTGTTCACATTTGCCACTGATCAGAATTGCACAACCAGCTCACAATTATTGGATGACAACTGGGTGGTCTCACTTCACCCGGCTGTCTCAGCGGGCGGTCTTAGAATACCAGGCTTTACAACAAGTTCTATCTGGGCAACATCTCACTCAGGGAACATTAGACCGACAAATCATTGCCTGGACCATGACTGACATAACTACATCGGCAATGTACCAAATCTTATCATTCCACGGCTTGATATGGAAAGCAAAAGATTATACCTGGCAAAGGTCAATCCCACACAGATACAGAATTTTCTTATGGCTAGCTTTCAAAGGAAAACAAGGATAATATGACAACTAAGAAATGGATGACAGACCCTCACTGCGACATTTGCCCAGCTGTGGAGACAATTGATCACATCATTCTGAGATGTAAACATGCTGATTATCTATGGACCAAACTAGGACTAGCGGCGTGTGCCTCCTCTAAAGACATACTACATTTTGTGGAAAATGTATCAACGCAATCAATGAGCTATGAGAAAGTTTGGCCTATTTGTTTTGCTGCTTGCGCTCATACCTTATGGACTATGAGAAATAAGCGGGTCTTCCAGAATACTGTAATTGGAAACAATACAATGCAGTATCAGATTCGAGAATACATTAACATATGGTCCCACATGACTAAGTCGGAACACCAGGATTCCCTACGACAGTGGTGTCAGCTCTTTTTGTAAATAGCTTTTTGTAGTTTTATTTTGTATTTCTCTTTTGCTTTCTTTTTTTTCTTTGTTCGTTGTACTTGTAATACCTTGACAACCATTTTAATATAATGATCATAAGATAGTGACTTCACTACCTTTTACGTTAAAAAAAAATCTCTATCGAGGAGCTCTCCGAGTCGCAAGTCGCATCATTGTAAGCCCTTTCTTATGTATGGCCAATGGCCATGCATACAAGACAGCCCATCTGTGGCGATAAACTTGGACACACATTCTTAAAGTCAAAAACACACGTACACAGACATCGATCCGTCCTGTTCACCAGAAACACGTGTACGCACAGGTGGAATGAACAAACTTGATCTTAATTTGGCCTAAGAGTCTCGCACTGTAAACTTTTGCCGTTGCCTCTCGCGTACATGGAAGTTTATATTTCGTCTACAGATTTCTGTTGCATACGCGAGAGCTAGTTCGACGGATCATGTATACGAGCCAGCGTCCGTGGTCGCGGAACTGAAGGTAAAATTGTCGAAAATTCAGCTTGCTCTCCGGCACATACAAATTAAGCAGACTGATCGTCGAACAAGTGAGCATTTCCTGATACATAAACGATGACGACCGAATTCGTGGTGGATCTATAAGAAAAACACTTGGGTGTCTTTGTGTGCATCACATGTGTATGAGGTCACTGATCTTATTTTATAGGGTACACATCTATGTATATAAAGGCTTTGATAAAGTAAAATAAAATCAGATCCGGTGTTCTGTGCATCCTTCAAGCCTCACTTGCATCCGTCCATAGACCGAATGCTAGCAAGCATCACATGAGCGTGCTTTCTTCTTCCACTATACTGAGCCTGAGGGAGGAGGCCACACTTTAGGCCGCATCACTCGGACAATTGAACGACTAAATCCCTATGTTACCTGAACTCGCTTGGACCCTAGGGCTGGAAACGAGCCGAGCCGGCTCAATCCTGGCTCGCTCAAGCTCAGATGAAACAACGGCTCGACTCGTTTCGGGAACGAGCTAGAATCTCAGTTTGACTCGGCTTGGTAGTAGGCTCGAGCTGACTCATGAGCCACCGGTGAGGAGCAGAGCGGCAAGCCGTAGAGCCTACTGCACGATGCCCAATGCGGCGAGGTGGCAAATGGAGGAGGGGGCTCTGCGGTGGAGGAAGGAGCGGCAGGGCGGAGGGAGGGGCGGCGGATGGAGGAGGCGACGGCGGGGCAATGGAAGGAGCGGCGGCGGAGGACGGGGCGGTGAGGCGGAGGGTGGAGGAGGGGCGACGGAGGATGGAGGAGGGAGCGGCGGGGCGGCAGCGGTGGATGGGGCGGTGGGGCAGAGGACGGAGCGGTGGGGCGGATGACGTTAGGGCAACAGATGGAGGAGGCGACATACACCCAATGTCTAGCGTGACTGGGTTGGGCTAGCAACTAGCCTATGAGCCAAATGAGCCGAACGAGCGTCTCAAGCTCGACTTAAAAATTTTGCGAGCTAGGCAAGGGGCTCGACTCGACTTGAAAACATCACAAGCCCGAGTCGAGCCGGCTCGAGCTTGATTCGACCAAGCTGGTTCATCCTTGCTAGTTGTCAACACTTGAACCTGCATGTTGTTAATTTGCCCCGGTTAATTTGCATTTTGTCTCGAGTGATTTGAATGATCAACGCACCACACCCGTGTCTCACCGCTGTAAATGCTAATTCAGGTAAGACTGGTAAATTAAGCACTTGGTTAATATATAGCTTGCTCAAGCCCCATCTCATAGTCCAATATATAGCAAGTAGTACCATAAGCTAGAGAGACCTTGTCTAAGAGGGAACGCATCTGTCATACCACCCAAGAACTCCTCAAACGAGTAAGAGGATGCATGCCAACACTTGATCGATCTATGCCGTTCGTTGGGAGGGGAATGAACATGACCCGTCGTGCTCTGCAATGTTACGCAGCATGGTACCCTTGATCCCTCGCTGGTTGGTGCCACCTTGGCCCTTGGAGTTATTCATCAGAGCTTCGAATGTCGTTGAACTTAATTATGTATATATACACCACTTAGGTTTTTTTTACCATTAATCAAGCTAAACTATCCTGTAATGAAGCAACCTATGGCGCCGCGCCACACAAAGTTCCAATTAATTTTGAACTCTCGTTGTAAGGGAATAGCAAAGGGATGGTCGGCCAGGTTGATTGATACGAGGCATTGCCTAGATGGAGAATGCAAAATTGAATAACGTTGTTCTAGAGTGAGACTTACCCCGTAACGTATCTCGAAAGGAGGATTCGAACTCAGATTAGCTAGCTAACCCACCAATGGTACTAACAAATTGACCCGTGATGGTGTTAGCCGTTCGCTGAGTATGACCCCTTTCACTGTTGGACGTTAGCGTCGCAGTCTTGCAAGGCTGGCGACGACTCTATACTACGGTTGCTACTTGCAAGTTTAATTATATTCTCCCATAGAAAAGTAAATTCGCGTAAGATGCACTCTCTTAACTCCATCTTTCTCTGGTCCTGGCTGGCTCGTTCTCTCATAAACCCATGAGAAAATACATTTATACGTTTAAAATCAAGTACTACATATCGAAGATAGAAGAGTCAACTGTACCAGCGTTTCCCCAACTCGTGCATTTGTGTCAGCTTGGTCCCCAAAAGTTGTTATCCAGCTCGCTTGGTCGACGAGCTTAATTCACCGAATTGTACAACACGGCCAACATTTAGGCGATTGTTTGGCTAGCTCAATTAACTTCCAACCTCATGCATGGAGATCGATATGCATGGGAACATTTAGGGTTTATTTGGTTAGTTCAAATTCTCGGTCTATCTTCGTGGATAGATCACGATTTTAGTTCAAATTTTTGGCCTATTCACAAAGATGGATAAAAATTCAGGCTTCCCAAACGTGACTTTAGCACGTAAATGTTGCAAGAAAAGAGGGAAATGCATCAAGAGTATGTAGTATACTTTCACATGTAAGCATCGACAATTTAAGAAAGACAGAGATTATTAGTAGTTCAGACGAGGAAGCAATTGCTCCAAGGATCGATATATCATTGCACTGTCGCCAGTGACCATACCATTGCACTGTCGCCTTCCATCATTCCATGTCGCGCGTCATGCATGCATATCGTTGTTGCTATCTATGCTACCCATGCCATGCCGGCTTACATGTTTGCTGCCGTACCATTGTAGTGTTGCTGACTTTGTTGCTCTCTGGTGTTACCGGACCTAACAAAACTGCTCATCTGTCGTGCATGGCTATGGCTTTCAACTTTAGCGAAGAAGGGATGGAATGCGCCCAAGTACTTGAAAGAAAAATAATGGCAACATTTAAAATATAGTGCAGATGGTTGCTGTTTGTGTCCAACAAGTCCCACAGGCCAAACGGCCTTGAAAGGTAAGGTAGGAGTATGACAGGAAGAGTCAGGGATGGCTTTCAAACGAGACTTTCTACTGTGCTGGGAAGGTACCTCTCTCTAAAAAAAGATCAGTAGTTGATTTGCATAGGGGCAACTTAGGATGAGGAAAATCTGTAAAGATAGATAATTTAGTAATTGTTCTTTGACTAATTAACCCTCTATCTTCGCCCTAACCCTCGTCTCCTGCGTGCTGATCTGTGGCGGCTCCTCCAAACCAACTGCGATCTATCGCTCTCCCCCCCTTAATTTCCCCTCTCCGCTGGCCCTCTTCCATACCGCATGCTCCCCTTTGCAGCACCAGCACCAGCACCGGAGAAAGTCTCTTCAAACGAAAGGAAGAGAGAGACGTTTATAATGCAAAACTGCAACGTACTACATGCATATGTTGTGGTAAATCGGTTGTTATGTTTTTTACTTGGACTGAGGTTGCAATTTGCAAAAACCAAGACAGTCTTCTCTAACAAATTTTTGTGGACTTTTTGTTGGTCAAGGAACCAATCACTTGAACTGTTCGATGAAAACAAAGCTTTACTAGTCTAGATTTACTTCCTCCTTCCGAAATCTAAGTCGATGGGCGTACAGTTGGTGGTAGTTAGTTACCATTTGCTACCATCTACTAATAGCATGATAAGCAAACATTTCTTTGTAATGTACAGTAAACCAGTTCTAGAATAGGTAATTAGGTTGTATTGCCAGCAACAGATGAATGCTTTTGCACTACCCATTGACTAAGAGAAATGATTTAAAACTCTCGGTATGCACTAAATTATTTAGTTCTACCCATTTGCATCGATGCACACATGATGTATCCCTGGTCTATATCCTTTTAACCAAAGCTTGCAGATCTCCCTATCTCTCTGCGAAAAGTTTGTGTGCACGCAAGGGCGAATCCACCCGGTGGGCTTGGCTGGGCTCGAGCCCACCCTCCGCCGGTACCGGACCCCCCGGGCGGCCATGGCCATGGCCATGGAGCTGCGCCTGCGTGCCCTGTGAAGTGAGGGAGGAAGACAAGGTGATGTGGTATGGGCGAAGTAGGTAATATCTCGCATATTAGCCGACAAGGCCAACCTAGTAGCAAGCCCAGCCCAGCCCAGTCCCCAGCCCAGCCCACCGTATGCAATCCACTGATCCAAAAAGAACTGCCACCACTATATAAGCTTCCAAGAGCGCTCTTTCAAAACCCTACCCGCCGTCGCCGCCGCCTCGTCCTCCTCCAAGAAGCGCCTCCGACCCCTCGGCCCGAGCTCCAGCTCCCCCCTTTCGATCATGGTGAGCGACTCTCCCGAAACCCTGGCCTCTCGATCCGAGCGGGCTCTTCTGCCTCTGACACGCGCGGTGTTTTTCGTCGCAGGCGGACGTTGATGTCGACACGGAGGTGGCCGCCGGCGCCCAGCCGAAGAAGAGGACGTTCCGCAAGTACAGCTACCGCGGCGTGGACCTCGACGCGCTCCTCGACATGTCCACCGACGACCTCGTCCAGCTCTTCCCCGCGCGCCCCCGCAGAAGGTAACACCGCTAGTGCTAACATTTTGTGTGGTGGTTTTTGTATCGTTTGGTTTTGGTCTGATCTGATTCGTGATGATGAGTTGTGGTGTTGGATTTTGGGTAGGTTCCAGAGGGGGCTTAAGAGGAAGCCGATGGCGCTCATCAAGAAGCTGCGCAAGGCGGTGAGTGATAGTTTAGCTTTTAGACATTTGTTCCGAGTTGGATGTTGAACTGTGAAATGCTAAGGTTGTGTAGATCTGCATTGTCCGTTTGCTGCGCTGCTAATTTTGGGAATTTGTAGTTTTGGCTGTATGGTTGAATTGAGCGATTTAGTCTCTTACCATGCACTTCTTTTAGTGCTACTAGTCGCGTGTTTATTTAAGCTAGGAAATTGGCCTTTATAATTATAAGAGCATGTCGATCTATTAGTCTTTAGCGGTTGCCAGTTGGGATTAAAAAAATTCGGTGTAGGTTTGTTGCACTTACTGTTAGCATTTAGCAATTAATCAATATAGCTGCGCTCAAGAATTTCAGTTTGTTCTATTGTTATATACAATGTTCACGAGGATGCTAGGTGCTAGTCGGGTGGTGGACCGGCTCCTAGGCGCCCGACTTAGGCGGAGGGAGCGTGGCGCGAATGGAGCGCGTGGTGGTCGATGGAATAAAAGGAGGCGAGGGGAAGAAGGAGGTGGTCGTGTCATCTCGGCCTTCCGATCGAAATTATTCTCGCGTAATCTTAGCCGTTCGATAGAGACCCCACCCCACCATATTGCGACACATGTCCCCCAAAACCCTACAAGCCATTCTCCTCCCGATCCTTCCCACGCACGCCACCTTCTTTCTCTTCCTTCTTCGCTTCTTCCTCCTTTAGATCCGGATGCGGAGCCGCGGCCACCACCTCTACCTTCCTCTCCGGCGAACTCCATGCGTCCCCCACCCCCTGCGGTGGCCTACCACCTGCTGTAGCTTCTGGACCACCCCCACCTCTCTTTCTATCCCGCCACTGCCACCGCCCCACCCTCTCCTCTCTTTTTGTTCCGCGCCTTGGACCACCCCGGCCGCCTAGGAAGGCCTTGGCGGGCGGTTGCCTAGGCACCCGACTAGGGCCCAAGTCGCGGTGCCAGCCAATGCCTATGTCGGCGGCCACCTAGAGCGATTTCATGAACACTGGTTATATGTGATACATATCTATAGTTGTCTTTTCAGTCAATGTTTTTGTTGGATATGTAGTTCTGACAGGTCTTTGGATGTAAATTCTCCATTAATAGTTTGTGTTTGTTTTCACTAGAAAATTTAAATGTTTCTTTTTCATTTTTGGAAATCTGTGATATGGGACATTTTGATGCTTTTGTCTGTACCGTGCTTGTTTTGTTGCAACTTGAATTGGGTAACAATTTTGCCCTGTATAATATCATGTATTTTTGGCATGCTTATTTTGCATTGTCCAAGATTACATTTATGGGTAATATTTCTTTGGACTTCATAGGAGAAATATTTAAAAGTGTGAATTGCTTGATTCTGCATCTGCATGGTATATGCTTATTGTCCACTGTCCAAATTACATCTAGTTGTAATATTCTTTACGACTTAATAGGAGAAATGTTAAGTGGGAATTTCTTGATTCTGCATCTCTATGCCGCTATTTTGGAGCTGGAATGCACATTTTCTTATTTGAATGGGGTTGTTTGTTTAGGTCTAGAGTTTCGATGGGCCTTGTTTGCTATTTTCGTCCCACTCCCACATGATCACAAGTTATCTGCTTAGTTAGATATTCGATCTCTGGTAAGTTTGATTTATGATAGTTGCTGCGTGAAATTAGCCCTATTCAGTAGCATCTTTGTTATGCTTCTGTCTGGCCTGGTGAGTATTGCATTGCTTTTCTCCAACAGTATTGAATTGTCAATGCCAGTTTTCTAATAGGAAGATACACAATTTAGTTATATCTTGTTGATGGCCTATGTGTTATTTTCACTAAGGTACTTTACTCCAACTAATTGGGGTATTGAACACCATTCTTCTGTAATTTTAGAAGTACTCTAATTTAGAATAGATTACTCTGGAACTACCAAAATTCACTTGTTATGTTATAAATGTTTGTTGTAGTAAATTATTGAGGTAAAATGTATGAAAGGCATATATTCAAGATATGATGAACTGCTAATTATGAATCTTTTTAGCATATTTTTTTTTAAAGTTTTTAATGCCCTTGATAGTCCAATGCGACCGTACATAGTATTTAGATTTGAAAACTTCATGCATTCTGCTATACTGTTACTATTTTAATTGCCTCTGACAACCGTTCCTGTGTGTGTTCTCGCCTGTCCTTGCCTGTTCTCTCCTTGCAATGTCAAGTACCTGACTACCTGAATGAAAGCTTCTATTTACACATGCATTTTGTAGGATAGCATCACTATCCTGTCTCTGAGAACTAACATATTTTCTCAATTTACTCTTTAGGTAATTAGGCAATCTGGTTTATGCTGAGTGTAGGCATGCATTTTGTAGGATAACATTATTGTCCTGTCTCTGAGAAATAACATAGTGTCAATTGTCTCTTTAGGTAATTAGGCAATCAGGTTTATGGTTTAATGACAGGCCAGTTACTGGAATAATTATTTGCGTGCTAAACAATTTGTCATTTCCAGTCAGAATTCGTTTAGTAATGGATATGGGGCTCCTAAGAAGTGTTTTGGTTGGGAGTTACAATCATAATGTGGGTTTTCCAGTGCATGTAGTTGGATGTGGAATGTATGTTGGATACATCCCCTCCTTTGATTATATTGGAATTATATAACACATGTATTGCAATTATGGAGTAATCTAACCAAACAATGGGACATAATTCCTTTTACATGTAATCATAGTGTGTAAGAAAAAGAACTGTGAACCAAATGCCTCCAAATGCAATCCACTGTCTTATCTTTTATTGTCATGTTTGATGTACCACTGAGTTCTGGTTGTTACGCTTATGTACTGCTGCTTGCCTACATGGAGAAACACTGTGCAGTCTTTTTGGTTTATAACTGTTTGTTATGTATCTCTTCCAGATGATTGTTGCTACTATTTCCTTTTGACTTAACATATACACCTTAATTTATAAATTTTGCCATTGATATCAACTTGTAACTCACCTTTTGTTCTTTTGTAAAATTCTTGTAAGCAGAAAAAGGATGCTCCTGCTGGTGAGAAGCCAGAGCCCGTGAGGACCCACCTCCGCAACATGATCATCGTACCTGAGATGATTGGAAGCATCATTGGTGTCTACAATGGCAAGACCTTCAACCAGGTTGAGATCAAGCCTGAGATGATTGGCCACTACCTCGCAGAGTTTTCCATCTCTTACAAGCCAGTCAAGCACGGCAGGCCCGGTATTGGTGCCACCCACTCCTCACGGTTCATTCCTCTCAAGTGAGGTGTGGTCAGAAATGTGATTTTATGCTCTTTCAAGAGTTCATTTTCATAGCGTGGCTATGTAGCAGTTGTTGAATTTGAGCATCGTATACTTACTGTCTACCGAGCAGCTCTTGTGAACCTTAAATTAATCTGATGTTACTTGATCGAGATTTCGAATGTTACCCTTTGCAATGTGAAACATGTTATCTCTGTTGCTCTTTTGCATGAATATACATAGCTTACACACCATCCTTGTTGAACCGGTAGTTTGTCATGTCCGCTTCTGTGTCGGTAACCGTTAGTTTGGTGATGAACTAATGATCCTGCCAGACCGGTGTTTGAAGGAAAGCTAAATGAGGTGGCTTGTCTGGTTTACGGGATTCCCTTGATTTGACGAGTGGTTGATGTTTGCCTGCTTGTGTGCCGTCTTACTGCAGAGGCATACTGTGTCTGACAGAAAAATACTCCGATGTAACACTGCAGCGGTACCGTTGAAACAGTGAAGCAAATTGTAGCAATTGATCTGAGTATTTGATTTTTGATCGGGTACTGGAGATCGCCCCAGGATCCCGATCCCTTTACATCTGATGGTTTAGGCTACCGAGGTTTTTTGTGAATGGTGACCAAACCTGGCTAGCTGAGCCCCGATTAGCCTTGCGGTGTTTTCCCCCCCTTTTATTGGGAAACTTAGCCCTGTGTACCCTTTTTGTTGTGAAGGAAGTGCTAAAGTGGTCGCAAAGTTGTGAACTGTTTGTTTCAGTCCCACGATAATACTCATGCAATTCGTGTTTCTACTTTCTTCTGAGCTACCGTGGATTGTGGAGGATGGGATTGTTGGAATTCTTGACAGATACGGCCTGTTTTCGTTGCGTATTTGCGGATCTGACCACTGTTTTCGTTGCGTATTTGCGGATCTGACCACAGAGACGAAGTATTTGCAAATCTGGCACCGCGGGCGCACGACCACCATACGCCAACGCCGGATAGCACGGCACGTGATGTTGGTGCACAGCCACCGTGCGCCAACTAGTGGTTTTCCAGAAGTATGGAAAAGTATAGCTTATTTGGAATATCCCACAACTTTCTGTGGACCGCAAATATACCTTGCTGCCAAGACATGTATATGTAATCCGGCAAATCTCAAATACATTCCAAGTCATATGAAATTATAAAACCCTAATTTCTGAAACCTAAAATCGAAATATTCGCGATAATACCAGAACACATATAAAATTGCCGAAACATTACACAATCAAGTCCACTGCGTAAGGACCCTTCAAAATAAAATTCATTTTCTAACCTAACCTAACTAATTATTGATTGCCGAAATATTGAGTTCATTTTCTACATTTATTGATTCATACGAACATGACACTTATACGAAATAGCGAGAACAATTCTGAACGAATAAAATTATGAAAAATTTACACAAGCAAATACACGGTCTCGGGAGGCTCCACAAAAAAAATTATAATTTTTTGAACTCATTTGCTATATTTTAAAATTCCTCCAAATTTCAGCCTAAAACTAACTAACATAACTAATTAACTAACCTAATTAAACTAACCTATGCACTAATTGGGGCTGGTTTGGCTGGCGCATGGTGGCCATGCGCTAAGAAGTGGCGCCACGACCACCATGCGCCCGTGCCGAGGTGGCGGGGTGGCGAACGCGCGTCCGGCGGCAGCGTTAGCGCCGGTGGCCATGCGCCAACACCATGTGTCGTGCTTTCCAGTGTTGGCGCATGGTGGCCGTCGCCATGGTGCGGTTTGCAAATACTTTGCGCGTGGTCGATCCGTAAATATCGCGACAAACCGTGTATCGCCAAAAATTCGGGATTGTTGCAATAGTATGTATATACGATCCCAGATCCTGATCTCTCACATGACGTAAAGCTAATGCATTTGTAGAGAGCTGGGGTCGGGTCGTGTCGTGTCGGGCACGATGTGCTTCGGGCGGCCACGTCGGGCTGTGCTGGCCGAGCACGGCCACCTCGTCGTGTCGTGCTGGCCCAACTTGCCTCCAACGAGGTCCAGGCGAGGCCTAGGGCACGACGGGCACGCCTGGTGCCGTCTGCCGAGCCGGCCTTGAGCGAGTTGGCGGCCTTGATGATGACGAGGCCGAGGCCGAGGACCGTGTCGCCCAGGAAGACGAAGACGCCCGTGCGGCCGTGCGCCACCTCCGCCCGCTCCCCCTCGTAATGGCCTCCTCCTCCCGAACACCAGCTGGGGGATTGGGCCAGGCTAGGGGGAAGGGTTGGGCCAGGGGGGATTGGGCAAGGGGAAAGACCGGACCTCTTTCGTGCCGTACCGGCCTGAGCACGACCCAACTGACCGTGCCGTGCTGCCTAGCGGGTCGCATTCTCAGGCCCAGCCGTTCGTGGCGTGCCGGCCCGGCCCGCCACGTGGCGTGCCGTGCTGTGCTTGAGTCGTGTTGTGCCAACTGGGCCTCAGGCTGACCCGAAAAAGCACGACCTCCTAGGTCTACATTTGCTTTTAAGATTCTGAGTTTCTGACAGTGGAGTGCTGAATGTGCAGCATGGCAGACTGACATTACACTTGCATCCAGTGTTAGGAGGGGCTATGCATTAGAGGTTGGATCATCAAGTATAGTACTACTGGTTAATGACGTTGATCGATGTTCCTAGTACTACTGGTTAATAATTCTTGTACTCTGAGAAAAAGGCTGATCATTCTTTTGCAGCTGATTGTTCTTTCTGTTAATAGTACTCCATGTCTCCAACTGCATTGCTAACGGTTGTTTCTCAACACTAGTTTTTTTAAAAAATATTAGGATAATTCAATGGTCAGACTCCCTCATTCGCGTGCCTTCTCAACCACTAGGAATTGAAATTCAATGCTTGTATTGCTAGGCATAGACCACTGCCTTTTACAGTTCACGACAAGACTATTTTATAACTGGAAACGGCTGCTAGTTCGCTTGTTAGTCAACTGAAAACAGTGGCGTAACTTTGAACTGTCCATTTAGAACTACTACAACGCTTGCTATCATTAGGAGAACAATTTGCGAGATAAAAAAGATCACCTACTGTTATCTTTTTTAGACTAAAACCACCTATCTAGTGTTATTCCAAAAAAGAAATATTGACACTGTATTATGACAATTTGCTAAGAAAAAAACCCATATTGTTCTAGTCTATAGAGGGATCTGTTATAAGCCAATTAAAGAACAACAGGCATGGGGCACAGACTGTACACATCATATTTGCTTGGATTTATGCTTTATATTCAGGGTAAAGATCAAGTCTAGATTTTTCGCTGTGTGGGCGATTATGTTTGTAACAAATATCATGCGCACGCATAACACTTCTGATTAAAGAAGTGACTGAATCAACATTACTAATAAGCTAAGCCAGGTCGATATAATTGTTGGACAGCTCAATCTCTCCTGAAAAATAACCAGTAGTAGTGTTATTAAGATGCACAGCACGGGGGCACATGCTTAGCGCCACTAATCATCGGCGCTCTTCGTGGGGGTGCATTTAATGCCTTGATAATCTTGTTGATTTCCCTTCATGTGGTACCGTCAGAACAGAGCTGCTTGCCTGCTTGCTTGTTGTTTAACTGCATGTTTCAGTTGCAAAAACACCAAGGGAATTAAATTGGATTTTGGTCAATGTTTCCAGCTAGTTCGTTGATGGCTTGATGCTGATTAAGCAGCACCAGATAGATCACCATTCCTAGTTGAGCTAGAATTGGATTTAACATGATCTTACATGAGCATCTGGACATCATGATCTAGTTGGTTACTCGAATTAATTAGTATGAAGCAGCGTGCGTCGTGATAGTCACAATTAGGGCCCGTAAAATACGCTTAACCGCACGTTAATGGCTCGGAAAAGACGGGGAATAACTACAGCGAAATCACTCTTGCAACGGTTGAGATGCTCATCTCCTTGAGTTGTTCATGCTGCATATCTACAGTAAATAGCAAGATTTTAGTAGTCACAGAGAGATTTTATGGGCGCAGTTTTAGTCTTTGGTAAGCACAAGCTAGAGATGCCATCACTCATCACAATTTATCTGAACAAAGGTTAGAAAACAAACGCATTGCACTCCAATCAAGTGTCCACTGTACATTGCGAAAAGAAGATAGCGAAATATGCGCCTCTCTGTTACAATTTCACTTGCTTTTCATTTCTGTCAGACTGAACAATCAAGGACCAACTGATATGTCCATCACTGCCTATTCATGGGACAAAGTTGCTCTCTGAGCATCGAGGATGAACAGCAGTGTAGGCTACAGAGATTTTTCATGAAGTGATCCCCTGAAGAAGTTCTGGCACAAATATAGAATTCTATTTGCAATTTTGCATTGCTCCTGACATTGACAGCCTCAGGCTTCAGCATTTGTGGCTTGCACTGACAGGTCCAGCGGCTGCGCATGGTTGTGCTCGTTTTCGTAGGTGACGATCATCATCGCGGGGTCGCTGCGACACCTATCGACGTGCTTCCTTGCAGGGCAGTCCTTCATGCTGCTGCACCTGTAGTATCCCCTGCACAAACAAGAAATTTCACTTGCAATCATCCATACTGATTCAGTCGTCTCACTCAGCAATGCGCAATGATGAACACTACAGAGCTACAAAGTTCAGAACTTCTCGGCCTGACTATTCCATTGCATCATTTTAGCCTGAATATTCCTATCTGATGTTTGGAGGAACCAAACCAGTTGCAAGTGAAATTGGTTTGATAAAGATTAAAGAGTAGGATAAAGAAGATGGCAGGTTAATTTAATTGGCATAACAAAGAACTTGAGTTCTACTAATTAACCAAAAGTGTGAAGATAAATGCTCACAATACCTTGGATGAGGAGAGCCTTTAATCGGTTTCTGCCCATACTTCCTCCAAGAGTAATTATCTGCAGGTATATCTGCAATCTTGTCGCTGATTGCTGGCACCCTCACCACCCTTTTCTCCGTCGGCTTCCTGCAGAAATCAGAAACAAAATTACCAAATCAATATCGCAACAACATGCAAAATAATTTCCAGCCAAGAAAGAATGATGCAATTGACACCAACTTTTTCTTTGGGCAATGGCATTTGCCATTGGCGTCATCCCCTTTCCTAGCACACGCCTTCTTCGACAGCGCCGCGGAGTTGGTCGCGTCGGACATGCTGATCAACTGGCTGCTGATGGAGGTGAAGAACGAGGTCGCCGCCGACGAGGTGCAGACCGAGTTGTCGAAGCTGAAGCTAATCACCTCCTTGGCGCTGCTCCTCGGCATCTCGATGTGAAACTTTTCACTTTGCTTCTGATCAAACTGGAGGCTCTTCTGCTGCTGCTGGAATTGGATGTGAGTAGTAGTAGCAGAAGAATTAACTGCAGGAACAACACCAACTTTTGAGCTGTTCTGCACAGAGACTGTGGAGGGAACACCACAACCATTCAAATCCAAGAGTGGCGTCTCAAGAAACATGTTCCTATCAAACATGGCCGGTGTGATCTTGGCAGGAGGAGTCACCACCACCACCTCCTCCTCTTGGCTGCTCGGCGCAACGCTTTTCGCCTGCGGCGGCGCAGGAGTACTAGCACTACTGACATGAATTCCATTGGGAGTGGGACATGATATCAATGGGTGATCCAAGAGGCAGCTTGGATCAACAGGAGGTGAGCTCCTCTTGCCAACCCTTGCCCTTGCATGGCCTACCCTGTTGCTCAGGATGGTGACCACCTTGTCGAACCGGGAGACGGCCTCGTCGGTCTCCGTGACGACGGCCATGAGCCGGAAGGGATCTCCGGACTGCGAGAGGAGCGCGACGAGCTTCTTGCAGCTCTCCACGGCCGCCCGGTTGGCTTCCTCCACCCCCTCCATGGTGAAGACTGAAGAATTTGCACCAAGAACAATGCAAGAAGCACCAAGAATTCAAGTACTAGTACTGAACTAGTAATCTTGATGGTGCCATGGAACAGTGAGCTAAGGAATTAATCGAGGAGTTCTAGATTGGAATGAACAGATCTTAGATAGGTAGCAACAAGGTGAATGGAACTAATCAAAGATGAAGAAGAGTTTGACCATGGGTATTCAGAAGATAGAACCATACAAACACATGCAGAAACTTTGTAAGATTGGATTGGTTGCAGAAGCAGGGAGATTGTAAGAAGTAATTCGGGAGTATAATATTCCGTTTGGCAGTCAGGTGGAGCACCATCGGAATAAAATTTAGCAAAGTCAGAGATTGTTGTTGATCGGATGATCACAGCCGTTGGCAAGATAGACGGGCAGGATGTTATTTGATATTATTTTATTCTTGAATTTTGATTGATACCGAAAATTAACATATATACACGTCAACTACTTGATCTCCATACTTTTTTTCTTCAGTTTTTTAAGCTGGTCAGGTCAATTAAGCACTGTACGTTAAGAAAAAGGTTGAAATCCCCGCGCAAAAAAATTTAACAAGGTTGATAAACTCGTAAACATTTCTGCTGTTTCGATTGAAACTCGTAAAGTCATTTTTTAAATTTTTGTTTATTGAAACTAGCAGAGAAATTTGTTCAAGACTGAATTGATAATGCTCTTCAGCTGTGTTTATATTTTGGCCAGCTCATCGGCAGAATGGATCAACATTAGGAAGTCACTGGAAATTTCATTTGTTTTTTGTTCAGTGGAATTGCTGTATATATAATCGGCTAGTTGTTCAACTCCAGCCGTCGTCTCAACTATGACACAAAAAACAATTCCATAAGAAGTTATCCAAAACTTTGAATAAGCCCAGCCTCCTTTAACCGATATATGATTGATTACATAACAATCGTTTGATTAAATCAACCCTAGATAAGAAAACAAATAAGCATACTCACACGTTGTATGATACAATAATCACAGTGTAGAATATATTCATATTTTCCTGGCTAATATAATTCATCGCACATGTCATCTTCCTATGAACAGTATTAGAGATGTTTAAGTGCAGCTCGTAAGACTAGTGAATTTCATTTCCTTTATAGGAATAAGACTAGTGAGTTTTTTTTTTTGAGAGAGAGACTGTTTTTCTTTCTTTTGAGAGCAAGAGGAAACTAGCGAGATGTGCTATAGAAAAACTCGAAGGAACAAATAATAGGCAAGGACAGCCCAACCAGCCCCAATTTAGGCCCGGCCCGGAAGCAGCATAGGGCCGCATGCACTGAGCGGGTTCAGCCTTGTTATTTGGAAATGTGGGCAATATTTTAATTCCAAATTTTACTACAAGGCAAATATCATAAATAACTAGTGATGCAATAATCGAAATCAGCAACAAACAACTCATTGTACTTGAAATATGCATAATAACATAATAATAACAAAGTTGAACGATCACACGAATGACTTACAATAGGGTTTAATAAAGAACAGTAAGCAGTATTGAAGCGGTCATGGAAGTAATCGACATCGAGGAAAAGGCCAAATGGTCACGTGGATGTGCTTCCTAAAAACCTTATTACTGTCCTATGCAGATACCCTCTGCGGCAATGGTTCAGAGATCCTGCTCTCCTTCCTTTCGGGTGCACACCAAGAAGAAAGGTCGGTGCGGTACAACAACTCAATCCTGTAGCATAGTTGTTCAGAGGAGATAGGCGATGTGTAAGAGGAATGAAGGTAAAATCTGGTTGAAACTGGATGTCTCCGGGTCCTCTTAAGGACTTAGTAATTGACATAATTAATATAATTAAACCAAACACTTAAATTCACAATCAAACAAAATTAAGAGAGAGTTAATGGCACGATTTAGCAAAATAAAAGGTTAATTTAATGCACCAGGATTCGAGCTCCACCACAGCAATGCAATATGATATGAGACCAGATCTTAGTTACCTACAACCAGTTCGTGTGCAGGAGTGGACTCAACAGGGGGCCTGGCACCCCAGCTACCCCTGAGCACACAGTATGATGAAAGCGGGGTGCCCGATCTTTCGATGAGATTGATAAATATCGATTTTGATGGAAGTGACTCTTGCGATCCGACTACAACCGTACGATGACGCTTGCGCCTTAGCAATCGTTGAACTAACTCCGAGATGTTATTGACCTTGCTGAAAGCGCGATCAACCTAACCACGAAGGCCTATTCCACGCAAGAACAAGATAAAACGCAATCTAATGTATTGCAAATATTTATGAAATACTGATAAGGTGGGATTCCGAAAGTTGTCTTAACAGGTGGTCTTCCGACACAACTGAAGAATAGAAGTTTTGCATAATGGCTAAACCTTAACTCAACAAAATCCAAGAAAACTAGAGGGGTGCGGTCTCCTTAAATAGGGAGGGAGCCGCACATAGCTAAAAAAAAAGGAGTTGGTACTATTCATAGCACTGTTCATGTGAATAGTATAGCCATGAATAGTATGGGCCAAGAAAGGGGCGCCTTCCCCTTTGGCCCAAGTATTACAGGCTCAATTTGGCCCAAATAGGTGATGCAACACCTTTTTTGATGATTGTGATGCGCACAGAAGTGATTTGGAGGTGAGGCCAGATCCGTTTGAAAGAGGACGAGATTAACTTTCAATCAAGTACTTGGGGACCTCAAACGAAGTCCGTATGCAAAAGTTATGTACGTTTGAAGTTAGGGCTGTCTCCCGAGGCCGAACTGGATTCGAGAACGTATCCAACTTGCACCCTTTAGGTGTTGATGCATTCCTCCTTGTATAGATGCATAAATATACATTTTCATTATTAGGTAGCATCATATAGTTCATATAATAAAAAGACACTCCTAAAAACGAGCTCACCTGATAATTTAAGTGAAGTGTATGAGTTCTTCTAATTGAAATAGCAAGCATAGCAAATATGGTTGTATCCATAGGGGTCATGTTCTCATCACAGTAGGTACCCCCTAGTGCCCCCCTTTGTAACATCAAAAAAATCAAACTTGGGATATTTGTACTATTAATAAAATAAGGAAGCATTTTGAGCATGTTTTTGAAATTTGCCTCAAATCAATTATTACATTTGCATACAAACATAAGCTTTAAAGAATTTTAGAGACAAATATAGAAGAAAAAAATTCTGAAAAAATTCACAAGAAACTACACTGTGTCAGGAGCCTTCACAAAAATTTTCATAATTTTGGAGCCCGATTGCTATGCTTAAAAATCCATCAAACTCTCAGCCTTTCTGGAAAATTTCAAACCCAAATTCAAATTTTCCGCTCGCCCTTTGGGCTAATACTACCGCGGTCCATTTTCTTTCAAGCGCCACCACAGCCCAGCCAGCCCGCTCCAGCATGCCCGCTTCCCTCTCACCGGCTGTGGCCCCACCCGTAAGAACCCGTCGTCCACCTCACCTTCGTCTCCGCACATGAGTCCCCGTTCAATTCCTTCCGTCATCACCATTGTCAGCATGTCTTTGAGTTATTGCACACCTTCTTGAAGCACCTTCAACACCAAACCATGACGTCACCATGAACCTCTTTGCTGTCGTCGCTGCTCACAGTCGACAAGCCGCTCTAGTACCCCACTGGCCCCATCATCTTTACCTTAGTGGTCGTGGTGAGCTCTTGAACCTCATGCACATTTCAACTTGCCGAGGGCGTGTAGCTTTAGTCAACATCCTTGTAGCCGTCGATGGCGCGTTGCGGGAAACACCGTCGTCTCACCTCCAGTGACCCTAGGTCTTCGCGCTCCACAAGTTAGCACCGCCTAGACTCACTGAGTCCAGTGCGCCCAACCCTTAGCCCGGAGGATGCCTCCTACGCGAAGCCCGTCGTAGACCCGAGGCACCCCGCCGTGACGCCACCTCTGGCCACCACCACCCGTAGCTTCACCATGCTACCCTCTTCCCATCCCGCCGCTCAACGTCGCCGTTCATCGCGCCGTTTGCTGCTGTTGAGCTAGCCATCGTGCTCGGCCGCACACGCCATGTTCTCCCTTCTCTCTCTCACTGACAGTGGGTCCCACTCGCGTTTACGATTTGATTAACGCTAATGATAGTGGTTAATTGTATTAAGTCACTAACAAGTGGGACTGGTTGAAAAGATAGTAAAAAAACCTAATTTTAAATGTGTTTAGTAAATGAGTCACTCACTTGCGATGGAACATGTTTTAAAACCGGGAGGCTGACTAGTGGACCCCACATGTCGAGAGTTAACTCAGGATTACCAATCAAATTAGGTTTAATCATTTAGTTAATAATTAATGAGTCTATGACATGTGAGACCGCTACTTTTTTCATAAATAAAATCAAGAATTAAAATACGAGCGATTGACAAGTAGGGCCCACATGTAAGAAAATGATTTTTTAAAATGAAAAAAAATAGAAAAGTCATCTTCAATATAAAGGAAATACACTTTCTCTATTAGAAAGTGTAATATTCAGAAAATACGCTTTTGATGTCAACCTTTTATTAATTTCAGGATTTTTCAAACCGAGCAAAATTGAAATGCTAATAACTTTTGCATATAAACT
The DNA here is from genome assembly GCA_036346255.1 of Ampelocalamus luodianensis. Classification (NCBI taxonomy): domain Eukaryota; kingdom Viridiplantae; phylum Streptophyta; class Magnoliopsida; order Poales; family Poaceae; genus Ampelocalamus; species Ampelocalamus luodianensis. The sequence continues at coordinate 4,987,081 of CM070621.1, forward strand.
CCAAATTGGATTATTCTTTTTCTAAATTAATCTAAAATCATGCTCTGTCTGAATATGAAAAAACATATTTGGATTTGGGTGTTGTTGAATTTATTTTGCTATTTGTGATTTGTTTTCGACTCTTTTGAATAGATGTCAAAAACACGAACGAAATATTTGACGATCAAGCGACCTAATTCTCGTGAGTAACCAGAGCAAGGCAAGCACCTCCTTTGACCACGTTGACCCCATTATTTCAATTATTTTACTTTGTGTTGTAAAATCTATTATGCATGCGTGTATGCTTGGCTAAAATAGTTATATTTGTGGATAACAATAGTTAAATTCCTATTGTATGCATGATTCTCCTTGAGATGTTGGTATCCTTACTGTTGTAGCCTTTAGGACATGGTTTAGATAATAGATGATGTCAATTTGGGTATTTTGACTATGAATAGCGAATAGATGCTTAGCCGGGCTCTAGTTTCACTAAATTCGAACAATTCATATAAATTGAGTATGGATTTGGGAGGATTTGAAATGTTGGTCCAGAGGGGTTACCTCTGTTAGTTTGGTATAAAATTAAAATTAAAAACTTAGTTTTTGATGTGGGCGAGTTATATTATGAACTGAGAAGCATGAAGGGTGTATTGTAACAGCCCAAATTTCAAATTTCAGTAAAATTTAAAAGTTTACTTATGTTTGTGGATTTTCCTGAATTTACAAAAGCTTTTTATAAATATTTTAAAGCTAAACCAAATTTATTTACAAAATTAAAAGTCAACAAATAGTTGGAAATAATTTTATTAAGTCCAGAAAGAGTATGGGAATTTCTGTGAATTTTTCCATAATTTTTGGAGGTATTTTGCTATTTTCTAAAGCTATTATGAATTAACAGAATTAAAACAAATGAAAAAGCAAAAGAAAATCATCTAACAGTGTTTGGGCCGAAACCCAAAGGCTCCAGCCCAAATCTCCTTCCTTGCGGCCCACTTGATCCAGTACCGATCTCTCTCTCTTCCCTATCCATCCACCGTTGGATCAAAATCCAACGGCTGCGCCCGAGTCCCACTTACCGTTTCGTCCATCTAATTTTGACCGTCCGATCCTAATCCAACGGCTGCGCCCGATATCAACTTACCGCTTCGCAGGATCTAATCGCGACCGTTCGATTAAAAAACAGACGACTCCGCGTCATCTTCCTCCTCTCCTTCTTCTTCGCGCGCGCCGTCACTTCCGCCATTGCCGCGCGCGAAGGAGCCGCTGCGGCCTCTCCCAACCACCCGCACTCCCGCATCATGCGCACGAAACCGCACCGTCTCCGCCACCTCCTCCACGCCGTTTCCCCTCTTTCTCCGCGCGAACGCCACGTTCGGCCGCAAGCGCCACGACCCCCCACTCCTCCACGCCGCTATGGAGCTCCCGGCGCCTATAAAAAGCGACCACAGGTGCGCTCTTCTTCACCGCAACCAGCACCCACACTCACTCCTCTTGTTTTCTCCCGAGCTCGCCGTAGTGCAAAACTCCGCCGTGGTGAAAAGTAGGATTTCTCGATTCGGTGAGACCGAGCCGCTCGACCTCGCCGCCGCGCCGTCGACATCGCCTCGCTTCGCAGGCCGGTGCACGCACCATCTTGGCGGAGCACCCCGAGCACCATCACCACCGTGAGCTCCACTGCCGCCGCTCATCTCCGTCGCGACAACCTTCCCGACCTCCTCCGTCCTCGGGAGCACACATTCAACATCGCCGCCTCGCGAAGCTCAAGCACACCTCCACTCGCGGGATCATCACGGAGCCCCATCGACAGCATCGCACCCGATCAACGCGCCGCTAAAACCTGTCGCCGGCCGACTCCGTCCACCTCGGTGACCATTACGTATCAAAATGATCACGATCGCCTCCTCTACACTTTGGTACCACTCACGCACACCCGAGAGCACGGATCGCCGGCGAGCCCGCGGCCGGCGCCGCCGGCGCTGCGGTGGCGTGGTCCAACCACGTGGTTGCCACGCAGCGCCACCAGCGCCACGCGCACTTGCGTGCGTGGCGCCATGTGGCGATCCACGTGGCGCTGCGTGGCGAGCCACGTAGCCACACACGCGGTTCCACCGTGGACTTAGTCCACGAAGCCGTGAGGCCGACATGTAGGCCCCACGTGTCGAAATTCTTTAAATTCTTATAAATTCCGAAATTCGGTTCAAGGCGTCGGCATTCGCAATAAATAGATTTTTCAGAGAAAAATAATTCGGAAATTCAATTAAATCTCGAATTTGGTTTTAAACTTCAAAAATTCATAACTTTTGCATATGAACTCCAAATTGAGTGATTCAAATTGTAAAATTTATATAAAATTATAATCTAGCTATCTAAACCAAAATATTTCAGTTTGGAGTTAATTTGAGCTATGTTTTTGAATTTATTTGAATTTGAATATTGAATTTGTCGTATTTTAGCGTATAGACTTGGCGACTCAGAGTTCGATCAATCAAGATTTAGATTTTCAAGACATCGACCAAGGCAAGTTACACCATTGACCATATTGCCCTATTATTTTAAGTTATTTTCAGTTTTAAATTCCTTATTGCATGCATATGTTGTTATAAATATTTTAATATCCTGTTTCACGATAGTTAATTCCATATGTTATTGTATGGCCAAATTTGAATGTTGTATCGACTACCTTGATACCATAGGCAAGATATTACCAAAATTCAAATATATGCTTAGCCCACTTAGTCCACATTTACTGAATTTGGGAGGTTTACACGATTTTCTACAAATTGTTTTCAAACTTGTTATTGTGGTATTGTTTTACCACATGAGTTTATAAATGAAGTTTTTATTCAAAATAAAATCAAAATGGACTTGGCGAAATGGTCGAATGGTGGGTGCGAGTTTATGCAGGTTTGATCTGCTAAGATCAAGGCCCATGGGTTGTAGGAATGACGCCCAAGTCAATTGAGGACCGGTCTTTGAGCCGCTTATTGCTATGCCATAACGTACCACCACATGTCCTGTATGGGCAGGATTTGGCTAACTAATTTGTGATGTCCTAGTATATTTATGTCATGTGATTTTGTGGGTGTCGGTTAGACGTTTTATTCCCACTTGGCGCAAGAGGGCTTCGGAGGGCAGTCGATCCAAAGGGCGAAACCTTAGCGGGCATGAATGTACTAGGATAAAACATTGTAAAGGCCTCATGGTAATTGCTCGATCACACGCCTACGGAGCGTGAATTGGCCGGCATAACGAGCATGTCACCTCGTGTGGGTAAAGTTGTACCAACTCTGCGAGTAGAAACTATTCGAATAGCGCGTCATGATCATGGACATGCTAGCGGGCCACTTAAAGTTAAATTGTTTTTGGTTTTAAAATGCTTTATTAAATGTTGAGGATGGTTAATCCTTATGAAAATTTGGACGGAAGCCAAGTGTTAGGAGGATCCTTCACTCTATCATTGGAGGTTATCCACATTATATCATTACTATTTCAAAATATGATTTTATCCATAGTATAAAATTGCCTTAGAAACTACTATGCTTATTTAAACTGAAAATCTTTGTTTATGCAAAACAACCCGACCATACACACTTGTTTCCTTATGCATGCATTTAAATTCAATATTGGGTGTGACTTGCGAGCACGGTAGTAGTGCTCACTCTTGCTGAATAAATCTTATTCGGAGAAGATCGCTATCTTGACGGTGAGGACCGGACGAGTAGGCCTTCGACCGACGATTGCACGTGGCGTATCGTGTGGCTCCCACTATTATGTTATTTCATTGTGTTTATCATTTGACATTTGATATTATTATTCGACTCATTTGTATTAAACGATTATTTATTTAATACCATTTGCGTTTCGTGATATGAATGAGATATTCATTTTGTGAGACTGTACACTGGAAATCTGGATGGTGTTTGAACACGAGAATTCGGGATCCTTCGCTCCGGGTTGACAAAAAGTGGTATCGAGCCATATCATTTGTAGGTCATGGCCCACGGTAAATTGGTAAAACCATTAAGGACTATTTTTCAAAAATTTACAAACTATTTACTGTCTTCCGAGTCTTACTCTTCCTTTTCTCTATTAAAAGATTTTTAAACTCTTGTCCTTTCTAAAATTGTAGATGGTCGAGAGACCGACCCGTATCTCCCATGGAGTCTGTTTGGAGAATGGGCGGATATCCTATGGAAGATGATGCAACATCCGAGTTTCACGAAGAGACCCACATACCAAGGATACAAGTATATCGTGGGACAAGGGAGCGCTGGAGAGTGGAGGTTGTCCTCTACTCTAACTTAGCGCGGATACATCCTTCCACATCTTCGACGCCCCAATGCGTCGGGAGACTTCGAGACGGCATCAAGATGCGGCAAGAGAAGGCAGACTGCCGACTTCGCTACACCTCACGCGCCCATTTTCGGAATCGCATTCCAGTACTATCCCATGCACATCCCCACTCGGCTAGGCAGTGCCTTCAGCTCAGTCGAGAATGAGGATATGCCGGAGATCACCCACCAGGTGGAGTTAGCCAAGGCGATGGATTACGCCTATGGCAACACCACAGACAGATCTCGCGTTCGGGGAGGCTAGAGGTCGCAGAGGAGAGGTCAAGGCACTGGCCGAATTGGCTCTGTACAAAAGGGCCAAGCAAGACTGCAACTCCCTGACTACACCCCGTCCACTCCATAGATGTTTACCACCACCATTTTAGATATTTGCTTTCCCTTTAGTTGTTCAATTAGGCTGCGAATTATGAGCTACTAACCTTTTGTGGTAGCCATAATCAGATGAATAAAATAAAGAATTACTTGCAAAAGAAAAATTTGCTTCTTTGCCTTGTTGTTGTGTGCTTTTTGGGCTAATATAAATTTACTCCCCCTTAGTGCAATCTTTTCTTCCCTTTCCTAAGTCTTTGGAAAATTCAAGCAGATGGTGAACACCACTTACAGAAATGGCGACATCCAGGTCGAACAACGAAAATACCGACCATCGGGGCGGCATGTTCAACAACCTCCCCACCACCAAAGAAGGGGACGGATTGGCAGCGCTTGATGGCCAATCAAACTCACCTTATTGAATTGTTGGCTCAGTCGCTCAACAATGCTCAGAACAACCAGGCAACAGCAGCTACCGCCGCAACACCGGCTCACCTTTCTCAGCGGGTGACCATGTCGGAGTTCATGCGTATGCGTCCTCCGACATTCTCCAGCAGCACCGAGCCGATGGATGCTGACGATTGGCTTCGTGCTATCGGAAAGAAACTAGACATCGCGCAATGCACAGATCGCGAGAGGTTCCTGTTCGCAACTCATCAGCTCAACGGACCAGCCTCAGAATGGTGGGACAATTTCTGCATCTCCCACGCCAATGCCGAGGCTATCTCGTGGGACAAGTTTGTGAGAGCCTTCGTCATGCCCATCCTGCCGGCGGATGTCATTGAAGAAGAAGGAGTTCCATGCCCTTCGCCAAGGCAATCGCTTCGGTGAGCGAGTATCTCCACCGCTTCAACCAATTAGCTCGCTATGCCCGGTGATGTGGCGAGATGAAGAAAGGCAAGAAAGGTTCTGGAGGACACAACGATGACATCTCCGTCCGGCTAATCTCTCGAACTTCACCGACTTCCAAGGTTGGTGGACAAGGCAGTCGCCAGAGGCCAAGCACCATGAGATGGAGAACATGCAGCGGAGGATGGCGCCAGAGGATCAATGCGAGAGGTCTTCCTAAGCCTCGTTTCATTATTGCGACCACCGCGGCGTGGAAAGTTCGATCTTCCACCTCCGAACTCCATGCGAAACCGGCCCTAACACCTCCAACTTCGCGGCACATCAGCGGGAGAATATTTGTGAAGAGCTCGCCCCTCACCGCAGGAGTGACATGTTTCCACCGCAACGAGGCAGGCCATTATGCCAACAGATGCCCCAAGAAGCGGCGACGGCGGCGTCTTCCAAGCCACACCGGGAGCCACGACCACGGCGGCGCAAAGCCCGTCGAGCGATTCGTCAAGGCGTGTGAACCACGTCACGGCCGAGAAGCCCGAGCGACACCGGATGTTGTGCTTGGTATGTTTCTTGTCAATTCAATACCGGCTTGATGCTATTTGATTCGAACCGCATTCATTCGTGTCAAATAAATTTGTGGGCAAAAATGGGTTACGGTATCTTCCTTAGCAAATCCATGATAATCCATTCCCGGGCTCGAAAATGAGAACTAGTTCTTTATGCGAACCTCACCCTTGAAATATCAGGAGTATCCTTCCTAGCGACTTGATAGTCTTGCATTCCCAAGGCACGGGCGTTATTCTTGGAATGGGTGGTTAGCCAAGAATCATGGACAAATAGGCGTGCCAATAGGTCTATTACTCTCACAAATGGAGAAGGAATTTGATTGAGTTCAAACCCAAGACTGCACCAATGGAAGTTCTATCCTCACCAAAGATGAAGGAAGTGAAACTTGAAGACATACACGTAGTCAGAGAATATGCGATGTCTTTCTGATGAATTACGGCATGCCACCGGATCGGGCGTCATGTTCTTAATTGACTTAGTCGGGGGACAGCTCCAATATCGGCGACCTATAGAATGCCCGGCTAATGAGTTAGCGGAATTGAAGAAGCAGATTGAAGAATCTGCGAAGCGAGGTTACATCCGACCAGTTCATCACCTTGGGAGCACCGGTCTTTGTCCACAAGAAAAGGACAATAGCATGAGAATGTGTGTTGATTCTGAGATCACTCAATGAGGTGGCGATCAAGAACAAATATCCTTTACCGGGATAGATGATCTGCTTCGATCACCGAAAGGAGCAAGTGTCTTCTCGAAGATTGATTTGAGATCCGCTATCACCAATCGAAGATCGGGCGGAAGATATTCCAAGACGACCTTCACCACCGGATATGGGTATGCGAGTTTACTGGTGATGTCATTCGGTTTGTGAACGCCGCGCTTATTTCATGAATATGATGAACAAAGTGTTCATGGAATTCTGGATAAGTTTGTGGTTGTCTTCATCGACGACATTCTCATCTACTCGAAGGATGAAGAAGAACACGAGAAGCATATCGAGATGATCTTGGACAAGCTCAGAACATCGACTTTATGCTAAATTCAGCAAAAGTGAATTTTGGCTAAGTCAAGTGGCATTCCTTGGACATATTGTGTCGGCGGGAGGAATTGCGATGAGATCTGCCAAGGTTGAAGCCGTGTCAGTTGGAAGCAACCGGGCGGTCACCAAGTGAGAAGTTTCCTTGGACTAGCGGGTTATTACCGCGAGTTCATTGAAAATTTCTCTAAGATTGCAAGACCCATGACTCAAATTACGAAGAAGGAGAAGAAATTTGATTGGACGGATGCACTGTGAAGAAAGTTTTCAAGACACGAAGAGGAGATTGGTCTCAGCACTGTGTTAGTTTTACGATATCCATAAAGATTTGAGATCTTCTGCGACACATCCCGTCAAGGTCTCGGATGCGTATTGATGCGGGAGGGCAAGGTAGTAGCTTATGCATCCAGCGATTGAGGCCACATGAAGGAATTATCAACCCATGATCCGCAGTTAGCGGCGATTGTGCATGCCTTGAAGATCTGGCGGCATTATCTCATTGGTAACATTGTGAGATTTTCACGGATCACAAGAGTTTGAAGTATATATTCACACAGCGAAATTAAACCTTGGCGAGAAGATGGTTAGAGTTGATAAAAGATTACGATCTTGGAATCCATTATCACCCGAGCAAAGCAAATGTAGTTGCAGATGCCACGAGCGAGAAAGGCCTATTGTAATACCATGATGGTGCGAAGGAACAACGAAACTACATGAAGAATTGAAGCGTCTAAACTTGGAGATTGTCAGTCAAGGTTGTGTGAATGCTTTGGAAGTACAACCGACTCTTCAAAGTCAGATCAGAGAAAAAACAACTAGAAGATGATGACATCAAGGAGATGAAGAAGAATATGCGAAGAGGCAAGGCTCGAGGATTCGCCAAGATGAACAAGGCGTGTGGTTTGGGAACCGCATTTGTGTACCTAACGGCGGGAGTTAAAACAATCAATTCAAGGAGGCTCATGAAGCGCCTTACTCCATTCACCGGAAACACCAAGATGTACCGGGATCCGAAGGAGAAATCTTGGTGGAGTCGACATGAAGCGAGAAATTGCTGAGTTAAATGCGCATTGTGATGTGTGTCGGCGAGTTAAAGCGAGAACATCGAGACCACCGGATTATTCTGACCACTACCAATTCGAGAATGGAAGTGGGAAGAGATTAGCATGGACTTCATCACCGGACTTCCTAGGACCCAATCGGGATATGATTCTATCCGGGTGATAATTGATCGGTTGACCAAAGTAGCTCACTTCATTCCCGTCAAGACTACATACTGAGCGGCCAGTTGGCGAGTTATATGTGGCTAGGATTGTTTGTCTACAGGGTACCCAAGAAGATCGTGTCAACAGAGGCTCTCAATTTACATCAAGATTTTGGCGATGCATGAAGCCTTAGGCACGGACTCAACTTGATCTGACCTATCATCCTCAAACCGATGGTCGACGAGACGCACCAATCAAGTCCTCGAAGATATGCTCCGAGCACTGTGCCACCGAATTTGGACAAAGTTGGGACAAGAATTTGCCGTATCACGGAATTCTCGTATAACAATAGCTATCAAGCTAGTTTGCAAATGGCTCCTTTTGAAGCATTGTATGGCGAAAATCACGAACTCCATACGTGGGATGAAGTAGGAGAGCATCGGCTCTTTGGACTGAGATAATCAAAGAGGCGAAAGTAAGGTCAAAGCCATAAGGGAACATCTGAAAGTGGCACAAACCCGACAAAAGAGTTATCTTGATAACAGTCGGAGGGATCTAAACTTTGAGGTAGGAGACTTGGTCTATCTCGAGTCACTCCACTCGGAGGAGTAAGAAGATTCCGAACAAAGGAAAACTCGCACCTGATTTGTGGGGCCATACAAAATTCTAGCCAAAAGAGGTGAAGTGGCATATCGGCTGAGCTACGAAGCCTTGTCATTGTGCACGATGTCTTCCATGTATCCCATTGAGAAATGCTTACAAGCGCGAAGACCATACCTTCTTGGAAAGCTTCGATCTTGAGAAGATCTCACCTACGTAAGCGACCAATCAAGATTACGGATGTCGCGAGAGAGTCACTAGAAGCGAAATCATCGGATCATACAAGGTGCGGTGGAGTCATCACCCGGAGTGAAGCCACTTGGGAAAAGAAGAAGACCTCAAGACCAACTATCCGATCTCTTTGTTGACCAATCCACGAATCTCGGGTCGAGATTCCCTTAAGAAGTAGGTTTGTATGACCCAAATTTCAAATTTGATAAAATTTAAAAGTTTACTTATGTTTGTGGATTTTCTGAATTTACAAAGCTTTTTATAAATATTTTAAAGCTAAACCAAATTTATTTAAAATATTAAAAGTCAACAAATAGTTGGAAATAATTTTATTAAGTCGAGAAAGAGTATGGGAATTTCGTGAATTTTCCATAATTTTGGAGGTATTTTGCTATTTTCTAAAGCTATTATGAATTATGAAATTAAAACAAATGGAAAAGCAAAAGAAAATCATCTAACGATGTTTGGGCCAAACCCAAAGGCTCAAGCCCAAATCTCCTTCCGGCAGCCCACTTGATCCAGTAGCGATCTCTCTCTCTCTCCCTATCCATCCACCGTTGGATCAAAATCCAGCAATTGCGCGCTCGAGTCCCACTTACGTTTCGTCCATCTAATTTTGACCGTCAGATCCTAATCCAGCGGCTGCGCCGATATCAACTTACCGCTTGCGAGGATCTAATCGCGACCGTTCGATTAAAAAACAGACGACTCGCGTCATCTTCCTCCTCTCCTTCTTCTTCGCGCGGCGCCCGTCACTTCCGCCATTGCCGCGCACGAAGGAGCTTCGCTAACGGCCTCTCCCAACCACCCCGCACTCCCCGCATCATGCGCACGAAACCGCACTGGTCTCCGCCACCTCCTCCACGCCGTTTCCCCCTCTTTCTCCGCGCGAACGCCACGTTCGGCCGCAACTGCCGCGCACGACCCCCAACTCCTCCACGCCGCTATGGAGCTCCCCGGCGCCTATAAAAGCGCCACAGAGTGCGCTCTTCTTCACCGCGGCCGGCACCACACTCACTCCTCTTGTTTTCTCCTGAGCTCGCCGTAATTCGCAAACTCCCGCCGGCGGTGAAAAGTAGGATTTCTCTGATTCCGGTGAGACCAGAGCCGCTCCGACCTCGCCGCCGCCGCCGTCAGCATCGCCTCGCTTCCGCGAAGCCGGTGCACGCACCATCTTGGCGAGCACCCCTGGAGCACCATCACCACCGTGAGCTCCGCCAGCGCCGCTCATCTCGTCGCCGACAACCTTCCCGACCTCCTCGTCCTCGGGAGCACACATTCAAGATCGCCGCGTCTCGCGAAGCTCAAGCACACCTCAATTCGCCGGATCATCACGGGCCCCATCGACGATCGCGCCCGATCAACGCCGCCGCCAAAACCTCGTCGCCGGCGACTCAGTCCACCTCGGTGACCATTACGGTATCAAAATGATCACGATCGCCTCCTCTACACTTTGGTACCACTCACGCACACCAGCGAGCACGGATCGCCGCGAGCTCGCGCGGCCGCCGCCGCCGCTGCGGTGGCGTGGTCAACCACGTGGTTGCCACGCAGCGCCACGCGCACGCCTGCGTGCGTGGCGCCATGTGGCGATCCACGTGGCGCTGCGTGGCGAGCCACGTAGCCACACACGCCGTTCCACCGTGGACTTAGTCCACGCAGCGTGAGGCCGACATGTAGGCCCCACGTGTCGAAATTCTTTAAATTCTTATAAATTCCGAAATTGGCTTCTGGCGTCGCATTGCGCAATAAATAGATTTTTCAGTAGAAAAATAATTGGAAATTCAATTAAATCTCGAATTTGGTTTTAAACTTCAAAATTCATAACTTTTGCATATGAACTCCAAATTGAGTGATTCAAATTGTAAAATTTATATAAAATTATAATCTAGCTATCTAAACCAAAATATTTCAGTTTGGAGTTAATTTGAGCTATGTTTTGAATTTATTTGAATTTGAATATTGAATTTGTCGTATTTTCAGCGTATAGACTTCGACGACTCAGAGAGTTGATCAATCGAAGATTTAGATTTTCAAGACATCGACCAAGGCAAGTTACACCATTGACCATATTGCCCTATTATTTTAAGTTATTTTCAGTTTTAAATTCCTTATTGCATGCATATGTTGTTATAAATATTTTAATATCTGTTTACGTATAGTTAATTCCATATGTTATTGTATGGCCAAATTTGAATGTTGTATCGACTACCTTGATACCATAGGCAAGATATTACCAAAATTCAAATATATGCTTAGCCCACTTAGTCCACATTTACTGAAATTTGGGAGGTTTACACGATTTTCTACAAATTGTTTTCAAACTTGTTATTGTGGTATTGTTTTACCACATGAGTTTATAAATGAAGTTTTTATTCAAAATAAAATCAAAATGGACTTGGCGAAATGGTCGGAATGGTGGAGTGCGAGGTTTATGCAGGGTTTGATCAGCTAAGATCAAGGCCCATGGGTTGTAGGAATGGCGCCCAAGTCAATTGAGGACCGGTCTTTGAGCAGCTTATTGCTATGCCATAACGTACCACCACATGTCTGTATGGGCGGGATTTGGCTAACTAATTTGTGATGTCCTAGTATATTTATGTCATGTGATTTTGTGGGTGTCGGTTAGGCGTTTTATTCCCACTTGGCGCAAGAGGGCTTCCTGAGGCAGTCGGTCAAAGGCGAAACCTTAGCGGGCATGAATGTACTAGGATAAAACATTGTAAAGGCCTCATGGTAATTGCTCGATCCACGCCTACGGGCGTGAATTGGCGACATAACGAGCATGTCACCTCGTGTGGGTAAAGTTGTACCAACTCTGCGAGTAGAAACTATTCGAATAAGCGCGTCATGGTCATGGACATGCTAGCGGGGCCACTTAAAGTTAAATTGTTTTTGGTTTTTAAAATGCTTTATTAAATGTTGAGGATGGTTAATCCTTATGAAAATTTGGGCGGGAAGCCAAGTGTTAGGAGGGGATCCTTCACTCTATCATTGGAGGTTATCCACATTATATCATTACTATTTCAAAATATGATTTTATCCATAGTATAAAATTGCCTTAGAAACTACTATGCTTATTTAAACTGAAAATGCTGTTTATGCAAAACAACCCCGGCCATACACACTTGTTTCCTTATGCATGCATTTAAATTCAATATTGGGTGTGACTTGCGAGCACGGTAGTAGTGCTCACTCTTCTTTGAATAAATCTTATTCGGAGAAAGCTACTATCTTGACGGTGAGGACCGGGCAGTAGGCCTTGACCAGACGATTGCACATGGCGCATCGTGTAGCTCCCACTATTATGTTATTTCATTGTGTTTATCATTTGACATTTGATATTATTATTGAGACTCATTTGTATTAAATGATTATTTATTTAATACCATTTGCGTTTTAGTGATATGAATGAGATATTCATTTTGTGAGACTGTGTACACTGGAAATCCTGGACTGGTGTTTGAACACAGAGAATTCGGGATCCTTCGCTCCCGGGTTCGACATGTATCTCGCAAGTAGATAGGGGAGATCCTTGCCGGGGTCGATTAATGACCAAACATCGGTGCCACCAATCTAAACCTAAGCATACAACCACACGATGAAACTGGTACGGTGTAACATCCCAAAGTGCTATTACCAAAATAAAATAAAATAAAGTTATTGTTTTATTGGATTTTTTGAAATTTGATAGAGTTTCATTGCTTTATCTGAATTTCTGACATTCTAAAAGTCAAAATTTAAAATTTATTTGAAGTTCTTGAAGTTTTAGTTGGTTTGATCTGGAAAATAAAATTTTAATTAATTTCTAGAATTTTTTGAAATTTTACAAGCTTTTTCCTAAATATTTTAAAGCCAAAATAATTTATTTTGCAAAATTAATAGCCAACTCTAAGTTGGAAATAGTTTTATTAAATCCAAAATGTCTCAGAGAATTTCTGTGAATTTTCTCATAATTTATGGATTTATTTTGCTATTCCTAAAGCCTAAATGAATTACTGGAATTAAATCAAATAGAAAAGCAATTTAAAAACCCTAAAACCCTTTGGGCCGAAACTCGTCCGACCCATTTCCTTCCACCGCACCCCGGCCCATCTCGGCCCATTCTCATTTCCCCGCGCCCCGGCCCACTCCACCCCACCATGCGCGCCGCTCGCGTCAGGTTTACATGGGCGCCACCCACGCCTCCACGCCACCCCACCTCCCCGCACCGTTGGATGCAAATCCAATGGCCCACGACCCATCTTCCCCACCACCTTCTTCGCAGCTGCGCCGCACCCGCTGCCGTTACCGCGCCCCAGAGCTCGCTCAATCCTGCGATTCCCTCCCCCTCATCACGCGCGGGCACGCGCACTAACTCGCCCGTGTTCCGCCGCCCCATTTTCGGCTATTTTCCCCTCGCCTACGCGCGAAATCGTCGGGATTCCGCCATGGCCGCCGTGATCCCTGCAGCCGATCTCCCGCCCCGGCCTCCTCCGGCCCCTATAAAAGGCGCACCGGATGCGCCTCTTCCTCCTCAATCCACTTCCACCACGCACCCCTCCTCCCTCGCTCTCTTTTGGCCGGATTTCGCATTTCCCCACCGCCGGCCGCGGGCTCTTTCTCCTCCGGTCGCACCGAGGCGCCTACCCGTGTCGCGCACGCACGCATCGCCGCCACTCGCCGTCCGTGCGCACCCTTCCCGGCAGAGACCACCGGGCGTCGCGTCGTCAAGGCCGCGCGCGCGCGCCCGCCGCGCCGCCGCCGACCGCGCCTCGCGCCAACCGCCGCCTAGGTGAGCCACAGTGATCCCCGCATCCTCCGCATCTATTGGTGCCTCGCGGCCGTGGTTGTGCCGCCGTTCGCGGCGCCATTCGAGCCCGAGCCGGCTGCGGCTCTGCTGCGTGCGCGACCACGTGGTCGCACGGTGCGCCACCGTGGCGCCACCTCGGTGCCCGGTCAGCGCCATATGGCAAGGTCCACCCCCCTCAGCCTCAAACACCTGTGGACTTGGTCCACATGAGCCGTGAGACCAACATGTGGGTCCCACATGTTGGAATTTATTTTTATTCTTTTAAACCCGAAATTCTCATGGCTGACGTCATACTTGCGTCATAATTCCCTTTTTCAATAGAAAAATAATTCCAATAATTCGAAAACCCATAATTCTATCATTTCATGTAATTTCAATCTTCTAAAGCTCATATCTTTTGCATCCGAACTCCGATTGAGCCCATTCAAATTTCTAAATTTGTATAAATTCAATATCTAGCTAACTAAACCAAAATAATTTAATTTGGAGTTCATTTGAATGGTTATTTGAATTTGGCTTATTTTCACGTTAGATTTCGACGACTTCGGAGAGTCAGATTTCGACGCCGTTTGAAGAGCAACCTAATAGGGTTGATTTTGACTGTATGATAATCGTGATTGTACACTTGGACCACCTGAAGAAAGTACTTGTGAGTACTAGGTGACTTGTTAAGAAAAACAACATCACCTCAGTACTAGGTGATCTGTTAAGGAAAACAACATCACCTCATCAAGCAAGGCAAGTTATACCCTTGATCATATCGATCCTATTATTTCAATTTATTTATATTCTGTTTTAAATTATTACTACATGCATATGTTTATACAATTATTTTAATTCCCTGTTTTAAATGTCTAGCTATTCCAATTTTTCTTGTATGGTCAATTTGAATATTGAACGTGAATACCTTGTCACCATTAGACAAAATGATACTAAAATTAATCATATGCTTAGCCAATGTTTAGATCAAATCTTGTATTTGGAAAGTTTTTAACCAAATCTTTCAAATGTGATTTAAATTGGGTCTATGGTATTGTTTTGCCATAGAAAGTTCATAAAATGCTTACACTTGGAAAATAAAATAAAAATGGGTTTAGACTTGGGCATAATAGAAGTTTGGTGGGTGCATGTTCCTGCACGGGCTCAATCGGGTATGATTGAGGCCCATGGGTTTTCTTGGAAAGTTGTCCAAGTCAGTTAAGGACCGGTCTTCGAGTGCATGATGCTAAGCCATACCGTACCACCACATGTCCTCAGTATGGGGAGTAGGACTTGGCTGACTAATTTGCAAAGTTCCATCGTGGTCGATCCAACTATTTCGGTGGGTTGTCTTTCATGACTATGTTGTCCCACCTGGCTCAAGAGGGGGCCCGAACTCGGAGGTTTTCATTCCAAAGAGGGTGGCGAAACCTTAGAGAGGGTAGACTGCGGAAGGATGGCGCATTGTAAAGGTCTTGACACATGCTCTAGACTGCTTACCTAAGGTAGTGAGCGGTGGTATCGACGGATACCAAATAAACTAGAGAAGTCGTGTCTTGTGGGTAAAGCTGTACAACCTCTGCAGAGTGTAAAATTATTCGAATAACCGTGTCCACGGTTATGGATATGCTAGCAGAACTGCTCAAAGTTAGACTTTGGTTTTGTTTGAAAAAGACTTCTTCAAAACTGGTTTATCCAAATGGGAATTGGGCAGGAAGCCAAGTGATAGGAGGGTATCCTTCACCATTCATGTTGAATAATATCTGACTATAAAACTGAGAATTTATAAAATAATTTATAGTTATAGAATAACTGCTTTGGAACTTAGTACAAGTATTTAAAGAAAATGTTGCTTTATGCAAATCAACCAATAAGCCATCCTTTGTTACATCCATATATGCATGTCATTACATTATTTGTGGTGTAACTTGCGAGCACGGAAGTTGTGCTCATTCTTGCTTTATGCAAATAAAATTTGAGGAGAAGGACTTTGCTACCGATGTGGACCTCGGCGACTAGGCGCTTCCCGATCGATTGCACGTGGCGGTAACTGGATCCTACTACTTCTTCGTCTTTCGCTGTGTTTATTTTATTGTTGGCCTGTAAGCCTCCTTTGTAATCAACTCTGTTGGTATTTATTAATAAAGTTACGATATGAATTTGTTACCATATTTGTTTACTGTGTGAACTAGCGACTGATCATGGGACTAGTTCAGTTATGCACAGAGGATTTGGGATGTTAATCCCGGGTTCTGACATACGACCTTAGAAAATTAAGTTATTTAGATCTAGCCTTGCATGTTGGAAGGCTGCAGTAGTACGAGCATATTCGGGTAGGTTTGCTCGAAGGGGCTCCATTCATCGAGGTGTTGGGAACAAAGCTTGCCGATACAACGGTGAATGCTTCATTGAGACGGGGGATACCCGGGTAAAGTCAGGGTGTTTCATTCGGTGGGCCAGCACAAGGTTAGGACTAGGTGATGTAAAGGCTTTGTTATGAACTCTAGACTGCTTACTAACGTGTTATGAGTGACGGTGTTGACGAATGCCAAACAAACTATAGAGATCGTATCGTGTGGGTAAAGTTGTACACATCTACAGAGTGTAAATATATTTAAATAGCCGTGCTCGCGGTCATGAGTGTGCTTAATGCAGTCACATCGGGTATAATCTCTACTTTTGCAAAAATGGCTTATTAGGAAAATGTTGGGATGGTTGGTTGGTGCGAGTGTCATGTCTATGGCTGAGAATGAAATGTTAATCGCGGCCGAGGAGGGTTGTGAATTTATTATTGTTAAGTTACATACTTGTTATTTCATTATCTGTCAACTGCTCCTTAAAATTTCAGTTGCAAATTACTTGACGAGGATTAAAACCTCTATGTATTATCTTTAATACATAAAAAGACCATACGTCTTCATGGTCGTAACTCTGAGTGCACGACCTCCTTGGTCGTAGGAATTCGGAGGTTACGCAATGGATACACAGTCGGGCGGAGGCTAGTGCCAAGCCTCCGACCGGAGAGCTGTTCACAAAGAGTATGAGCGATATCGGAACTAACTCGGGAATATTCCCTACCGTGTGAAGAATGGAACACGTGCGTAATCCATATCACGGACGTTATACGGATAAACAACTACCTTGCGGTTGTTTATCTCACAGACACATAACCGCCGAGCGGTTGATCATTCATAACTATCATATGACTCGAGCCAGCGACAACGCTTCATATTAGACGTCTTCTCGAAGTAACTGCCACCTCTTCAAAGGTTATTTAAAGAAAAAAGATGGAACATTGGAGGAAGAGATCAAGAGATCAAGAGATCAGATCATCAGAAGATAGAAAGAAAGAAGCATTGTCTTGAACTCTAGAAAGCGATCCGTCATTACATCGCCGGATACACCCTTGTAAAATCTCGGTTCATACTAATAAAGCGGTCCATTGCAATCCCAAGATTTCCCGTCATTCTCTCTTTTCCATTTATTGTAAGATCGCGACTTGATCGTCGGCGGTGGCGCCGTCCGTAGGGAACACGGCGTGGTATCTTGGAAGGCGGTGTTGCTCACCGATTCTTTGTCCATTTCCACTCGTGTCGCTCATGCGGTTATGTCGGGAAGTTGGGGCGAAGAGAATTGGTTCGACACAGCGGACTCGCCAACCTTGACATGGGCGCATGCATGCGCGCCATGGAGGAAAATAGAGCATCTTCATCATCCTTCTCTTCCATCGAATTGCGCCTATTGCGAAACAAGCGAAATCGGCGGATGGATGAGGATACACCTGCGATCGGTGGTATTTCCGAAGGAGCGCACCGGCGGTTGAAAGCGAAGGCAAAGCAAGCCGGACTCGCGGCCGGCAAGAAAGGTGAAGAAACCCAACTCATCAACTCGAAGTCAATATACTTTTGATGCGATCATGGTTGATAGATGCTCACCGACGGCTTCTAGCAATTCCAGAGCCAACCGACACTTGGTGCGGTGTCGATGAAACCCGTGGTGATAAACGGATGGGGATAATAAAACTCGACATCGATCGGCGATTCGCCCCATCAGTGAGACCATTACAAGGACCTCGGAGTAGTGCGATCACCGATTATTCCCCATCGTGAAACTCTTGGTGAAAACTCGAAGGCTCTCCATTGATTACGATGGAAGCTCATCGAGGATAAGCGTTGGAAACACGAGGTCAATGCGATCGGAGATTCAAATCAAGATGTCGTGTACGGTCCTCCACACATTGCCTCGCCACCACATAATGATGGAGATGATACGGCGGTCGGGCACCAAATGCCGAGATCACGCAATCGGTGGGCGTCCATCGATTAGTCGCTGATCTTGCCATAGCCAATGCAGAGATCGAGCAAGACCGATGGGAGAACAGAGAATTGAGCCATCAAACACCTCTTTACGGTAGAAACCACAGTAAGACCTTGGTAACAATACAAAACTGCGGCGAGTTAGAAATATGTTAAATACTTCGACCTGTTTTGGCGAAAACTCGAGTTTTGCACGACTTGTAGGTCAAGTATCGGAGATTATCCAATGACCATGCGGCGCACGGAAGCATATCGGAGCGAAGGCAACCACAAAGTCGGACCATGACTTCATCTCGGCATTCTTCCTGAGGCGAAGCGGCGTGGTCGTGTTGAGGGTCAGTGCGCAAGGACCATTTCGGCGCTTCCGACCGGCGGTCATGAGGAAGAAGATTGTTTCAGGAATCTTCACCTCGCCAACAAGAGCAAGCGCTTGGACTCGATGATCTTGGTATCATCTTAACCGAACAAGCGGTCAAAGGCGTTCTCGAAGCGTACCGGCCGGATCGGGATACGAGAAAATCAGCGGCTGGTCGGGAATCGGTCCCGACCGATTATAATCCGGCACCTTTTCAAAGAAGGCGCGTGAGGCGATCACGAGTTGTCGAGCTTTCTGCGAGGGCTCCAAGGCATGCGTTGGCCAAGCAGTTCCGACACGCCAACTGGATAAATTCAATGGGACCCAAAATCCTTTAGAATTTCTTGATTTATACCACCGCCATCGAGGCGGCGGCGACGAAAATGTAATGGCTAATTATCTTCCCACGGTACTAGAAGGATTAGCCCGATCATAGTTGCTAAATTTACCTATCGGATCTGTGTATACTTGGGAGCAGCTTTGCGATCTTCTAATTGCAAACTTTCGAGTGCGTCGATGCATGGAAAGGAGGATGATCTCCACGAGATACGGCAAAAACCTAATGAAACTCTTCGACAATACATCAAGAGATTTAGCCAAGTTATACAACTCGATTCGGAGGTTGCGAGTCTTACGTTATCCGGGCTTTTAAAGCGGGATTAAGAAATCGAAGGTTTACGGAGGATCTAGCAATTCATCCACCACGAACAACCATCGAACTCTTCGACATGGCTGACAAATACGCAACGGGTAGCGAAGCGGTCGAGTGGAAACGAATGTTGATCGAAAGACAAGATCCCCAACACAGTGCGGATAAGTCGGAAAAGAAGCGGAAAGCTCTCAAGAATAAGAAACACGCGGAACTAACAATAAGGAGGTCTGGCCGTTTCTGATAAATTTCTAAAGGAAGACAAGATTACTACGGTCATAGCAAAGCAAAAGCTCAGACCAATGAGTATAAGAAAAGCAAAAAATGGTGTCCTCTCCATAAACAAGCGGGACACGATTTACATAGCTGTCGCTTAGCGTAAGAAATTGAATGATTATTATGCGGTAAAGGTCCACTTCCTTCAATTCAAGAAATTGAAACAAGCTCGAAAAGGACAAGGATGGTGGCGAGGAGATGGAGTATCAAGAACCTCGACATCTTTATCGATGTAATTTTAGGGGATCTTCTTCATACGAATCCGCACGTCACTGAAGGCCATGGGCGAAGTCAACCTTCTTTGAAACTCCGATCATCACCAAACCTTCAAGGTGGTGGAACAATAATCTCCTTTAGCAAAGAAGATTGCCCAATTCCTTCAACTCGACCGGTAGGTTTCCAATTGTCGTTGAGCCTACTATTAATAAGCGCAAGGTTAATCGGGTTTTGATAGATGGGGTAGTTCTTTAAATATTCTCTTTGCAAGCGCATTGGAAGATATCACGATTCCAAATTCTAAGGTAAAGCACAGTGAAATATGCCTTCCATGGTATAGTTCACGGATCTACGCCAAGCCAATAGGGCAATTATCCCTATTGGTTACGTTCGAAAACCGACAATTTCCGAGCAGAAAAGTTTCTTCGATGTAGTGAATTTTGAAAAAGATATAATGCAATCCTTGGTCGTCCGACCTTAGCAAAATTCTGGTAGCTCGCGCATTCACGTTACGAGTTTGAAAATGCCGGGACCAAAGGGTGTTATCACGGTCGAGGTGATCGAAAAATCGCCACGCATGTGATCGAAAATGTTTAGAACTAGTCGATGAGCTTCCACTGGAGGAACTAACACCGCTACCATGCGGTCAAACACTCAAGACCAAAGATAGCACCAAAGCCTTCCGCCGGATGAAAGAGGTACCACTCGACGGCGCTTGAGAGAGTGCCAAGATTCTCGGTCTGGGAAGGACTCAACCCCAAATAGGAAGAGTCGCTCGTCTCCTTCCTCCGAGCAAACCAGGATGTATTCACTGGCGGGCATCGACATGCCGGAGTCCCGGGAGGTGATCGAGCATAGGCTAGCATTGCGGCCGATAAAAGACCGATCAGCGAAGCTAAGGCGTTTTGCACTGATCGAAAAATAGCAATCGATCGAGATTGACAAGCTACTCCAAGTTTGGATTCATCAGTGAGTCGACCACCCGATGGCTTGCCAATCCTGTAATGGTTAAAAGGCCAATGGAAAATGGCGTATGTGTATCGACTTTCTGATTTAAATAAAGCTTGTCCAAAGGATGATTTTCCCTTCCTCGCATTGATCAACTTGTAGACTCTACCTCGGTGTGAGTTATTAAGTTTTTAGATGCATATTCGAGGTACCACCAGTTAATATGAGTAAAGAAGATGAAGAAAACTTCCTTCATCACTTGTTATGTAAAGATGTCATTTGGTCTTAAAAATCTTTGGTGCGACGTTCCAAAGGTTGATCTGAAAAAACCTTTAGTACAGATAGGTCGAATCTTGAAGCCTATGTTGATGATTTGGTCGTAAAAGTATCAACATTGGTGACCACATTCGGACCTACAAGAGACTTTAATAATTTAAGGCGTCATAACCTTAAATTAAATCCGGAAAAGTGTGCGTTCGGAGTTTCATCCGAAAAGCGCCGGGTTTCTAGTTTTACGCTAGAGGCATTGAAGCAAATCCGGTGAAAATAACGCTATCGATCGAATCGTTCCCGACCACGAAAAAGGAAGTCGAAGCTAACGGTGTATGGCGGCGTTAAGTCGTTTTATAGCGCAGTTAGGTGAAAAGGACTCCCATTCTTCAAGCTTCTCGGAAACATGGAAGTTTGAATGGACTAAAGAGGCAAACGGCGCTTTTGAGGAGCTTAAGCGGTATCTTACGAATCCTCGGTCTTAGTCTCTCAAGATTGGAAGAGACATTGCTAATTTACGTCATTTGCAACAGCACGCAGACGATTAGCGGTGTATTGGTCGTAGAACGTGATCGTATCCAACGACCAATATATTACGTGCGAAGTCTTGCATGGACCAAAAGCGATATCCACGAATACGTAAATTGCTCTATGGTCTCCTTATGACTTCAAGGAAACTTAGACATTATTTTGGGCCCATAAAGTGGTCGTACCTCCGGATATCCGCTTGGTCAAGTCCTAGGTAACAGGAGTCATCGGGACGAATAGCGAAATAGGCGGTTGAGCTTGGGCGTTTGACCTCCATTTTGTCCCTAGAACAACGATTAAGTCTCGAGCAATAGCGAGAATTCATTGCGAATGGACAAACCACGAACCATCCCAAGAACCCGAGTGCGAGTTTCACGACCGATGGACAATGTACTTTGATGGTTCCTTGATGCTTTAAGGCTCGGGGTGGGGTCGTTTTGATTTCCCCTCTTGGCGAACAACCGTCGCCATTCGATTAAACTTTCTGCTACAAATAATGCGTGAGAATCACGAAGGTTTCTTTGGCGGGACTTGGCGGCTTCGTTCGCTCGGGATTCGCAGATTGCTAGTGAAAGGTGATTCTCAACTAGTAGCGAATCAAGTAGGAAAAGAGTATCAATGCTCTAGTACCAAGATGTCATCATATCTCGGCGAATGCGGAAACTTGAAAAGCATTTCTTCGGTTTTGGATCAACACATTACTAGAAAGGAAAACTTTCTAGCGACCCGATTGGCGGATGGCTTCCACACGGACATCCGTCCCGCCTGAGTTTTCTCGAAACTGATTCACCCTCGTAGTCGAGCCTTCCGAGGACATAGATGTTAGCAAGGAGGTTGCACACCTTGATTACGCAAGCATAGATGCTCCACAGGTCAATGATGGTTGGCGCCATCACGATCACGGTAGAGATTGGATGACATCGATCTACAATTATCTTGACATGACATAATTCCGAGAAGATGATGTAGAGGCGATCGTATTGCACGAAAAGCCAAATCATACACTCTCATTGAGCGTACCTTATATAGCGAGTATCTCACGAGTGTCGATGAGATGCATATCTCAATCGGATGGCATTAAATTGCTAACCGAAATTCATGAAGGAGTGCGTGGAGCTCATCATTCCTCTGACGCTGGTCGGTAAAGCCTTTAGGCAAGGATACTCTTGGTCAATCGCCCTTCATGATGCAAAAGAGCTCGTGACGGCGCGTACAATGTCGGTTTCATAGCCGATAAGTACATCACCGTCTCAAGCTTTGCAAACAATCCCTCTTTCTTGGCCTTTTGCAACTGGGATCGGACATTCGGGACCTTTCCCAAAGGCACCGGGGCTTTGAGTTCTGTTCGTCATGATTGACACGTTCACTAAGTGGATCGGCGAGCGGTTGTAAAACTACAACCGAAGCCGCCAAGAGGTTCCTAACAAAAGCGTGATTACGGTTTGGTGTACCCGATCGTATAATCGCGATAACGGTGCCCGGTTCTCAAGCGGCAATTTTCGAGAATGCGTGAAGAACTAGGTGTCAAGATACATTTCGCTCATTGCTCATCCACGAGCAATGGAGCGATTGAGCGAGCCAATGGTATCATAATGCAAGGGATCAAGCGACGAGTATTCGACCGATTACTTCAGCGGTCGGGAGCTTGGGTTCGAGAACTTCCCTCAGTATTATGGGTTGTTCGTACCACAACTAGTCGATGCGGCCGGGAAACACCATTCTTTTTAGTTTACGGTGAGGCTATGCTTCCTCGGAATCGAAAATTGGTTCGCTCGAACTCATTACTTTTACGAAGTGATCAATCTGAGCGACGACTTGGCGACATCAATTTCCTTGAAGAAAGACGAAATCAAGCCTTGATACGATCGACAATCTACCAACAAGCCATGCGTCGGTATCACGATCGTAAGGTACAACCTCGCAGACCTAGTCAGGTGATCAGTTCTCGAAAAAATCGAAACCAAGCAAATCGCAATAAACTTTCACCTAAATGGGAAGGTCCATACACGTAGTCGAAGTAACCGACCGGGATCGATGCATTTAGCTATGTCGGATGGGCGAGTTTTATCTAATTCTTGGAATATTGATCAATTGCGTAAGTTCTATGTTTAATTTCATGTATTTCATTTTTATTCATTTTTCTTCAATAAAGATGCTTTTCCTTAAAAATGATAAGTATGGTTGTTTATACTTATTATTTGTTGCATCCGGTCGTATGCCATTCCGTTCTTGGTTGGTGGAGAAGACTCTCATTCTCTCAGATATTCCTTCTTTGGGATCTCCACTACTCATGGTTGTTGACTTAAATGTCACCAATCACATTGGTTTTAGCCGTGATCATTGCTTCAATGATACACATTCACGACCGGACATTCTTTTCTTAAAGAGTCATACGAGTATAAGGAGTACCAACTCGACGATTTACTTGGCCTTCATTTCTTGAAATTGAAGATTGTTATTTTATTTCAACATTCATTTCTAATCAAGTTTGGCTCTTGGTCGGATACGAAAAGCCTCCCGGTGAAGTCTCTCCTCTCTGCACGTGGTCACCTTGCTGGAAGGAGCTTCCTAGTGACGGTCCTTTCCTCGATCCTCATTGCCGATCGGTTTGAGAATGAGCACGTTTGCGAAATATTTTACAAATCTTGATTCTTAAGATTCGATACGACTGATCCGAATATTTCTAAACAACGGTACCTATCTCTTCATTTCATTTCTTGCATACATTCTTAATGCATATCTTCTTATAAGCAAGATCTAGTCTTTGTTATGTCTTCGACTACAAGTGGTATTCCATAGTACTTGATAATGGGCAAAATCTAGACTACGAAGTCGTCGGTTGGTTCCACCACATGATTTCCTAGTATTTCCTATATCATTGTCATACACATTATCAAGACTCTTACCATGGTCATCGTTATTACTCAATTACAGTCTCTGCTTTCTTTTAGTAACGTTCATCTACTAACATAAGCGATCGGGGCTAGGAGATATATGAGTATTTAACAACATTAATAAGACAAAGCAGATCTTCTTTGATAAAAGGTAAGTTTTCATTTTACATAGTCTAAAGTTACATTCATTTACATGTTGAGACCACGGATCGGTCGCTATGTGATGGAGATCCGACTTCCATTTCTTCGCAACTTTCTCTCAGAGAGGTCTTACTTCCTCGAAGTTTTGTTGCTTCACTTTGAGCGATCGAAGTCCTCTTCCACGCTTTAAGACTATGAGAGGGTGGAAGCCTTTAATTTTGCTAAAGCAACACTAACTCCGATTACAATAGCTTCTGCATTGTGCAGGTATGGTTTTCCTTCATAGTTTTGAGCGGGCCTTTGGATCTTCCGAAGTTGACCAAAGTAGATCATCTTTTCCGTTGGATCTCCTAATGAAGGCAAGCTTGATCCTCGATCCCATATCAAAGATCATTTTGTTAAAGGTCAGTGATCTTCACATCAAGGCCAAATACAAGGGCCGCTTTTGCCACGCTCAAAATCGAGGTCTTCTCCGCTCGTTCAAGTGCTTGATTTTTACGCACGAGTAGATAAAGAAGAAAGAGGTTAATATACTCTTTTAGAATACAAGAGTCTTGGTTAAGTCTCGACCGAAACCTTTGATTTTCTCGCTCACAGAGTCGAAAACTTCTTTTGCTGGTCATTGCATGCTCAATTGACCGGTCTTTATTTTGGTTCTCTTCTTTAAGTTTTATTATCATGGCTTCCTTAGCGCGACCTCTTCTTTAATTTTTTCTAAATCACAAAGATGATAGAAAGAATTAAGTTAAGGAGAAGGATGGATAGATAAAACACGGAAGATAAACAAAAGAGAAAAGTTCTTACTTTTCAATTCGAGTGCTTTTGCTCCAAATTACGTATTATTTGGGTCAGTCCTCCGACCACAGCATAATTCTCGACCAAGTGCTACAAAAACACATACTTTGTAAGTTTTCAAGGGAACTTCAAAAGATTAACACGGTCGTGGAGTACTAACCTTGATTACCACATCGTTATAATCGGCAAAAATCAAATTTGGATCCATCTCGAATTTGACGATCCAATATCTTCCCCGAGCCGTCAAGTTCCTTATCCTCGATAAATCGGGGACAAAAAGGGAACTTGTTAGCCTGAGGAACATTCTCAGTAGGAGGTGGAACCTGTTGAGGGTCTCTGGGGATGACTACCTTCGGAGAAGGAGTAAGGATTACTAGAGGATCTGAGCAGATCTCAAAACTCGCTCGGGGCTTCTTTGCTACTTCATCATCCTCGGTAGTTTTGCTTTAGGAGTATCACGGTCGAGAGCCTCCACGACCACCTTTACCTCGGGAACTTCTTCACGAGGGTGCTCTGATCGGACACGGCCCGAACACGAGTAAGATCTAAAGCGATAAAGAGAGAAGGTAAGGAAGATCCAAGGTATGTATAAATACGACCTCTTCATTATATATATATACCTTGTTGTTTTTCTGAATTTACCCTTATAGCGCATGGAACTAAAGTTCGTTGCGCTAGCCTTCCTCTTCCTATCAACTGATCTCACCGGTTTTAAACCGGTAGGGTTGACTAGGTCTTGCACATCCACTGATCGGAAATCAGAAGCGATATCCGCAACCATTTGGTCGAGGTCCCTGATTGCCGGGTCAGTAGATGTAGATTCGTCGACCTCCACAACGATGGCCTCGTGAGTCACCGGAGGTTCTCGATGACCTTCTTTGGAAGGTACGACGACCGCCTAAATTCATCATCAAAGAAAGTTAGGCGATAAACATAATTTATCCAAAATATTATTTGTGTTCGATTACCTACCTCCGAAGGCTTACATCCCGTGTGTGGTCGAAGGGAGATCGGATCATCAATTGGCTCACATCTCTCAGTGACCTTGTTGATTCTCAACCCAACCGACTACACATCAAAGAAGATTTATGGTATACCGATCAAAAATAATATGTACGATAACAAGACAGCAGTTGATGTTTTTACCTTAAGTCTTTCAATCCTCTCTTAGTGAAGCAGCCGCTAAGATCCGAGGAAAACTAGCCTTATCGCCGAGCTCTCCCAGCGCAGATCATCTTGATCCGCTTCTAATCTCATCGTAGATAGAGCAGTAAGGTAAAATGAAAGAGTTAAGAAATAATCAACTAAAATAGGTAAACTGGTCGGAATCCTCAAAATGGCTTACCATCTTTAGAGTCTCTGGTTGTATCATCACGACCAATGTACCAGAGCATCTTATGTGCTCGGGCTTTCAAAGGGCTAACCCGGCGGATGAAAAAATCCTTCACCACATGCCAAGATGTTAGACCTTTGACACTAAGAAGCTTGATTGTTTCAGCCCATTTCCCTACATTTCCCTCTTTTCTCTGTAGAGGAGCGCCATCTCAGATTCTCGACCGCCTTCTTACTAGAATAATAAAGACTGTCTTTCTTCGTGATCTTCATATAGAACCAACTCTTCTTCCACGACGACCACGAAGATTTTGAGTACATAAAAATGTACTCATCAGCTTTTCCATCATGGAGACGCAAGGTGCACTCTCCAGGCGTCCCAATCGCCTTTCCGGACTTTGTCATCCTGTAGTAGTACCTGAATAGATCCAGATCTGCTGGAATCCCCAAGTACGCTTCGCAGAGATAGATAAAAATACTGAGATTGGCGATGGCATTGGGAGCCAGATTCACCAATTCAACTCCATAATACTCCAAAACTTGAGGAAGGAAGGAGTGAATTGGTAGCCGAAATCCGCATTCGATATATGCGAGAAAAACAGGAATTTCTCCATCTTCACTGCTCGGGGAATGTTCTCCTTGCGGATCTCAAGAAATCACATCCTTCTTTGGGAGCATCCCGATCTTCTCCAGATTCTCCAACTTCTTCTCACTCGTGCCTGAACCAGACCGGTTGGTGATTTGGTCCGACATGGTTAGTTTCTTTTTGGGTGTGGAAAGCAAAGGAGGTCGGAAGAAGTTTTCACTCGAAGATGAAGAAGGAAAGGAGGAAGTGAAAAAACCCAAAGTCTCCAAAGGGGTTTTATAAGCTTCAGAATTTCTAACTGTAATAAGGAGTTACCCAAAAAGTCCAACGGACACAGAAACTCTTCAAATCCCAAGACAAAGTTCTCAACTTTAAAGTGAATACAAACGCTTCAAATGCCCTTGTATTTAATAAGCGTCATCCCGATACGATTTCATCGGAAGAAAGGTGTTCACACGACCTATTCATTTAAAGTTCGGGGGCTAGCTGACGAGGATTAAAACCTCTATGTATTATCTTTAATACATAAAAAGACCATACGTCTTCATGGTCGTAACTCCTGAGGTGCACGACCTCACTGGTCGTAGGAATTCCAGAGGTTACGCAATGGATACCCTGGTCGGGCGGAGGCTAGTGCCAAGCCTCCGACCAGGAGAGCTGTTCGCAAAGAGTATGAACTGATATCTGGAACTAACTCCAGGAATATTCCCTACCGTGTGAAGAATGGAACACGTGCGTAATCCATACCACACGACGTTATACACGGATAAACAACTACCTTGCGGTTGTTTATCTCACAGACACATAATCGCGAGCGGTTGATCATTCAAAGAACTATCATATGACTCCGACCAGCGACAACGCTTCATATTAGACGTCTTCTCCAGAAGTAACTGCCACCTCTTCAAAGGTTATTTAAAGAAGGAAGATGGAACGCTGGAGGAAGAGATCAAGAGATCAGATCATCAGAAGATAGAAAGAAAGAAGCATTGTCTTGTACTCTAGAAAGCAGTCCGTCATTCTGTCAGGATACACCCCTTGTAAAATCTCAGTTCATACTAATAAAGAGCAGTCCCATTGCAATCCCAAGATTTCCCACGTCATTCTCTCTTTTTTCCATTTATTGTAAGATCGGCGACTTGATCGTCGACATTACTGCATATCGATATCGCAAATTAAACTTGCTTAATGCTGGAAATAACGTGTAGTGTAGTCTCATCCTTTAATAGCCTTGCATTTATAATTATGTTGTGATATACTACAAGTCTTGCTGAGTACAAAATATACTCAATCTTGCTTAAATTGTTGATCTGTATATGAGGATAAGCTGATCCCAAACGATGCTTTCTTCGCTCCTGATACTGAAAGGTACGAGAACAGGTCTTGCTAGGGTTTGTCCCTTGTCGGTTGCCTGAGGTATGACTGGGCACACCGCTGGAGTTTTGGGTTTCACTTGCTATGCTTCCGCTATTATTCTTGATACTTAAGATTTAATTTGGTCGGTCGGCCGTATAATATAAACTTGTCATGTAAAGTTTAAGTTTAATACCCTGTATTTATTTCATGTTGTATGTATAATGTGCATGGATGTGAGTATCAATGTTGTTCATGTGTGTACTAACCACTGATCATGGGATTAGTACTGTACACACAGGGGCTTCGAGTACTCAAAGCCCAGGGTCCTATACCCTTTCTTCAATCCGATGGAGTGCCACCATGGCCGGGAGCCTGCCCGTGAGCTTTGCCTACTTGGCTACTTCGGTGAACCGGAGGACAGGTAGAATATAGCTTAGAGAAGATTTGGGCCAAATATTCTTGGGTGGGCCTCGTCAGATTGTGTTTTTTTTTCTCTTGCTAGGCCAAGCCCATTAGTACCCCTATCTCACTACCAACCAATCCCCAATCCATCAAGCCATCAGCAAAGCGATAGCGATAGCGAGCGAACCCTGGCGGTGCGTGTCCGCGTGTGCTGCACGGCAGCCGACGGTTGTGGGCGTGCGGCGGCACTGGGGTGGCAAGCGGGAAGGGTAGGCCAGTGGCGCAAGAAGGCAAGCAGTGGGCGGCAGGGAAGGGAAGGGCAGCGGTGTCGGGGCGGTAGTCACACAGAAGGTTAGTGGCAGCCGGCAGCCGGCATGAGGTATTTAAAAGAAAAGGTATTTAGGCCCTGTTTGGTACAGCTCCTGCTCTCAGCTTCTCAATCGAATCTCGTAGAGCTATGCCAAACACCCAACTTCTCAAAACGATTAGATTCTGATTCTCGCGAGGAGCTGTCTCGAAAATGAACTAGCAACGAGAAGCAGCCTTTCCGCAGATTCTCGTGGGGAGCTACCTTCACTAAGGAAAATACCCCTTAAAGTTAGATAAAATTACCCGCAATTGCCACTGGATTACCCCTCTCCCATCCCACCGCATCCCCTCGGCCCCTGATCGTACCCCTTCGGTTTCCCCTCGCCTGCTCAATCCTTCTCGCTCCTGCGACAGGCGATCTCGCGTCGGCCCCCGTGCGCGCCGCCTCCGGTTCCTCTCCCTCCGCCGGTCTCCCCACTGGCCCCGCGCACCCTCCGCATCTCGCCTCGCCCTGCAGCGCCCTCCTCCTCTCGGGTCCCCTCCTTCCCCGGCCGCTGTCGCCATCGCCCCTCCCCTTGCACGCACCCTCGCGTCGCCCTCTTGCGCCTCATTCTAGCCCCCCTCCCCTACGTCCTCCTCTTCCTCCCTGTAGAGGTCTGGGCGGCGGGGGCCTACCGTAGATTGGACCACAGAGGCCAGGAGTGGTGAGGATGGCCGGGGCTAGCGGCGGTGGGCTCCTAGGTGCCGGAGACATGCCGGGATAGGAAGGTGGCACGGTTCGCGGACGACGGCGACTCATGGCGGAGGACGGCTAGGCCTGGCCGGCTGGTCGTGGCCATGACGCTGCAGGCCAACGGCGCCGTGTTGGTTCTCCTGGGTGCCGGTGACATGCCGAGTTGGGAAGGCAGCGCGGCTCATCGCGAAGGTTTTGCATTTCTATGTTGTTCGTAGCAAATGTTCATGAGACTCGGGTCAGTGTGTGGCTAATTTTTGCAGTGTGTTCGTAGCAAAGGTTTTGCATTTCTGGAATTATTCACATCTTGTTGGTGCTAATTTTTGTGTGTGGCTTTGAGGAGGGAAATTACATCTTGAATGCATGATTATGCTTGCTGCATATCTGAGTAGGAGGAAGATTGGCAGTGGAGGATGTCTTGTAGTTGGTGTTATTTTTTACCCATGAATGCCTCATTCTGCTAACTCCAGATCTGATTGGGATGGAGATTGCCAGTAGAGGATGATTATGCAGACGAGGATATTTTTTTAATGGTTCTCATGCATATAGAATTCACTGGTGTTAGTGCAGATGTTGACTTGAAGAATTCATTTGTAATGATGGGTTCAGAGAAGTAAAATTTGTTTCTCATCATCTGTTTTCTACATTTGTAGGGCTGAGGCATGAATTTCAACTGCGAGCTGGTTATGCTAGTTGCCTAGTTGTTCAAAGATGAAATGCTGCTAACTGTTCTGAAAGAGACGATGCGAGTTGTTCTGATAGTTCAAAGATGCAAGTTGTTCTAGTAGTTTGGAGATAAGGTTCAGAGATGTATGAAACTATCATACACGTGCTAAATTGACACAATTGGTGATTGAAGGATGCTAAATCTTGCTTCTGTGATTGATGATTTGTATGGATGAACTTGTGTTTTTTTTCATGCTACTATGATTGATGATGCTGCTGCAAATATATATTCGACCATTTGTGCTTGTTGCCTTTTCATTCTGAAAAATGATGTGCATCATGCATGCTTTTCTTGAATTCTGCTTCTTGAGCAATTGGCATTTTACAGCAGGTACTAATACTAACACCAAAGTTTAGCATGCAGTCACACCATTCCCCAAATCTCTCAAACTGTCTCTCATGCATACTTTATTTATGTTTTAGTATGAAGTTAGTCACGTGTTTATTTAATGCAATCGATGTGGTTATAGTCTTCCTGTATGATTTTGTGCATATGAACATCAAGTATGGTACTTATGCTTTGTGTTTTGGCTCTTAAACAAGGTGAAGGAGAAAACCATCGCTGCCAGGAGAAGTGGGGTAAAGACGATCATATTCCCATCGTGAACAGAAGGGATTTCGACGAGCTTGCTTGTAATGTAAAAGAAGGTCTTGAAGTCCATTTTGTTGACAAATACAGTGAAATATATGATTTAGCTTTTACAATGATGCTGAGACACAAGCAAGCTAGCGTCTCGAGAGAGAACAGATTTCATCAAGACCACGGTGATGGCCGAAATATGGGTTGTTTACTATCCATGACAATCGGTGCATTGCCCAAATAACTTGGCAAGTTGTACAAATCATTCCTTTTCTCCTTACTGTAAAATAACTGTCGTGTGTAAGTCCAGAAATAATGATAATACATTGGTTTAGACATCCTCTGAGTTGTAAACGGAATTCCTGCGGCTGATACATGTATAAACCATTAGTTGCAAGTGCAAAAATATAGTTTGCCCATTGACTTGGCCTGATTTGCATAAATATGACTCGTGTTCTGGGCCAACAAGTAACAACTACAGTGGGGGATACTGATACAATTTGCCCAGTGAGAACTGGAAGGTACTATAGCATCTTGTATTGTGGTCTCTTGCTGCTATTTTAAAATGAGTATAGATGCTTGTGCATCGTGCCAGAATAAGCCGTATTTAAGGGTTTTTATGATCATGTAGATCAATAATAAATTAATGATTGTATTGATTATATCAGCATGCCTTAATTTATTTTGCAGGTTTAGGTGGCCCATAATTGGATTTAACAATATTTCAATGCTTAAGGTATCTACTATGCTTTTGAGGGCAACGTTTCCTATGCTGGTTTGAGATCAGAAGGTGAAGGCTGTACCTCTACAAGGCCCATTTTCCTATTTGAATCATGACGCAATGTTTGTTAAAGGACAGATTCAATGTTTTTTCTTGAAAAAAGGTTGTTAAGTATCCAACGGATGTCTGCGTACTCTCTTTGCTAGAGATACATGTTTATTTTAGGGGAAATTAGCTACAAATACAATTAAAGTATTACAACCAGGGGTAACATGGTCTATTTGCCTCTAATCCTCGCTTATATGGTTTTTAGAACCAACCTACCAGCCAAACGCTTTTAACGGACAACTCCAGATTCTCGGAGAAGTGGATTCTCAGAGAATTAGGAATAGAATCTGAAAAATAAGAATCTGGAGTTGTACCAAACAGGACCTTAGTTTTCGATTTGTGACTTAGTTTCATTTATTATCATTTGTCTCATGGTAGCATTGTCTCGTTAATCTCCTCTAAATTTTAGTTGTGGGTCCTTCACTGTCCGTGTCGACGATATTAGCCACAGACCTTGGGCGACGAGCCCCATCAATCACACTTTTTTTAAGGCTGGAATGATCCCAAATGACATGCATTTTTCGGCACGTCTGGATGTGTTTGTATCGTAGCCCTCTCTCTCTCTCTCTCTTCACGCTGTTTGGGTGATCGGGCACATGATGTGTCCTCCCTTCTTGCCCATTTTGCGACCGTGGATCTGCGAAGGCGTCACTTGATCTCTCTTCTTCGTCGCTGTCCAATCTGATCTGCCGAGATCGATGAGCATGTAGACAATTTCGACGTGGGGTTTGTTCAACTTGCATGCGTCCATTCGGTCGGATGGCCGTTTCTCCCTGTCCGGAATCACCCAACATAACGTTGCATGATTCAATACGATTGCCACTACTCTCCTTTGAAGTTTTAACATTTTTTAAAAGGTACTTTCATGGACTTTTAATTCTAGACTTCGGGCTATATCTTATCCAGTCCGAAGCCCAAATCCACCCGTTATTGACACTGTCTGGAAAACACTGTAAGTGAGAGAAAAAAATATGCCAAGCGCAGAAATTTAGCGGCTATTTCACAGGAACGAAACAGTTCAAACGACCCTTCTGCGCGCTTGGGACGGAGGACACGCTCAATGCTAGTACGTACGCCGTATGTCATCTCTCCATAAATTCCTTATTAGTACGATTTGGTTCTTGCATATGATATGATATGATATGATATATGTCGTAGGTACGGTATATGCTCGATTACCATTCTTT
Organism: Ampelocalamus luodianensis; assembly: GCA_036346255.1. Classification (NCBI taxonomy): domain Eukaryota; kingdom Viridiplantae; phylum Streptophyta; class Magnoliopsida; order Poales; family Poaceae; genus Ampelocalamus; species Ampelocalamus luodianensis. The sequence goes on from CM070621.1 coordinate 5,020,399, forward strand.
TTCGCTTGAAACCTAATCATTCCGTCCGATTTGATCTCCCGACTAGACCTAGACTTGGCCGTGCCGAAGCTAGGTCGGCACGACACGACATGTGACGGGTCTGGCTGTGCTGAGAATATGACCGGTTCGGTACGGTCAGTTGGGCTGTGTTCGGCTCATCCTAGCATGAAAGGAGTCTAATCCCTCAAATCCCTCAGCCTGGCCTAACCCTTCCCCTAGCCTGGCCCAATCACCTCGGTCTACCCAACCAACCCTATACCCCACTCCCCCTGCCCTGGCCCAAATCCCCCACACGACTCCCGCATCCCCACCACCTCCCGACTTCCTAAGTCCTGACTCTCAACCCAATCCCTAATCCCTATTCCTCCAGCCGCCTCCCTCCCTCTCACTCCTCACGCGTCGCCGACCGCCGCCTTCCCTCCACTCCTCCAGCAGCCTCCCTCCCCACACACCGCCAACCACCGCCCTCCCTCCACTCCTCCAACCGCTTCCCTCCTTACGGTCACCCTCCCTCCAACCGCCTCCTCTCCTCCCACTTTGCCGGCGTCCGGGAGGAGGAGGCCATGGCGAGGGGGAGCGAGCGTGGATGTCGGAGGTGACGCATGGGCATCTTCGTCTTCCTAGGCAGTGGCGGCCATCGTCTTTCTGGGCGACACGGTCCTTGTCATCGTCAGGGTCGCCGACTCGCTCAAGACCGGTATGGACCGACACGTCACGGTAACAGTCTGTCGTGCCCTAGGCGTCGCGCGTGCCTAGGTCTCGTTAGAAGCGAGTTGTATCGGCAAGGCACGACGAAGTGGCTGTGCCCAGCCGGCACGGCCCGAAACACGTTGTGCCCGTGCCGGCACGGCCCTGCTCCCGACGCTGCAAGTGCAACAAGTCGTTTTGCATGGGAAGCCTAGATATTAAAGGAGCTCGCGAATTGGCCAATTGGGATCTAAATTATCTCCCAAAAAAAATTCTCTTTCCTCCAGCCGGAACCAGATCCACTTGACAACCCGATCGAAGGCAAGCAGCCACCCCAACACAAAAGCAATCATACACTAGTCACCAATCCCACCGCCCGATCCAGCTACTAGGGTTCGCCATGTCCTCCTCCACCGCCTCCTGGTCGCGCTACGGGACCGTCCCGGCCACCTCCCCGCCGGCGCCGCCGAAGCCGGAGGCGGCGGCGGACGGGGAGGGCGAGGCGGCGCCCTCGTCGTCGTCGGCGGCGGCGGAGGCCGGGGTGGCCTTCTTCTCCCGCGCGCGGGTGCTCGCGGGGGCCGCAGCGGCGGGGCGGCCGCGGGCGTGGCGGGAGGTGCTCGACCCGACGGCGTTCTCGCGCCCGGACAGCTGCGGCGAGGCGCGGGCGCGGGCGCGGCGGAACCTGGCCTACTTCCGCGCAAACTACGCGCTCGCCGCGCTCGTGCTCGTCTTCCTCGGCCTCGTCTACCGCCCGCTCTCCATGCTCGCCTTCCTCGCGCTCTTCGTGGCCTGGCTCGCGCTCTACTTCGGCCGCGGCGACGGCGAGCCGCTCGTCTGCCTGCGCCGCGAGGTCGACGACCGCGTTGTGCTCGCCGTCCTGGGCGCGGCCACCGTGCTCGCTGTCGCGCTCACCCGCGCGGGCCTCAACCTGCTCGTGTCCCTGGTCCTCGCCGCCACCGTCATTGGCGTGCACGCCGCGTTCCGCATGAACGTTTACCTCGACGAGAGGGACGCGTTCGACGGCGCCGTCTCCTCCTTCACGGGGAGCACCTACGGCCACACGCTCCCAAGATGAGGCATTGAATCCGGAGAGGATTCTTGGTGTGGTTCTGATCTGTTCTTGTGGTGTTCTTGGAAGATGTAATGCGCTTGGATTTTTGTAGTTTGAATGTTGTGTACAGAATTTTGTTTTCCATTTTGAGGGGAGTTTTGATTTGTTTGTAGTCTTATGGTTGATGTTTGAGTGAAATTTTTGAGGTGATTCGGATGATTTTGGAGCTGTTTTCAAGGGAAATTCTGTAAGCTGCTGCTCCAAGGTGCAGGCAAGTGTAAATCATCCGTTCTTCCAATTAAATTGGGAAATAAAGCTTGTGACCACCAAATGCAATGCATCTTACGTATGAATACAATAGCTAACAGGTGAAGAAAGGAGATTATTGGTAAAGCTTAGCCATGGAAGAGATCAAGTGGCAAGTGAGCTTAAGACTTGGGCCCATGTGACGAGTACAAAAGGTAGATTTGCTAGTACTGTTTTCTTCACAATTCTGGTAGGAAGCCATTAATTCTGATGGTGCTAATCCTCACTTGTAAGTACACAAAAGGCAACCATTCATGTAATCATGTAACCCTCTTGCTATCATATTAGAGTTACTCTTTACAAAAGATTATACCCCCAATGCTAAGATTCTGTTCTGAACTTATACCCACCAATATCCATATGGTGTTAATACCCCGTCCGTTAGATGTACAAAAGGCCATTCATGTAACCCGCCCAGAATCACTTTAGAGTCAATTGCTCACAAAATATATAAACCCCAATGCTAATTAAGCGCCACTTGGACCAACCAAAAAATGACTTATCATGCAGTTAAGCTACTCAACGCTTAGCATTGATGACTTCCTTGAGCTTCCTCCCGAGTGCATAGGCGAGGGGAGGTGGTACAGCATTCCAGATCTGCCTGTGCTTGCTCTGGATGTTGCCAGCGAAACGTAGCTATCAGGGAAGCCCTGCACGCATGCATTCATGTCATGGGATCGGATCAGAAGCTTCAGAAAAATAGCAACAGATTCGATTCATGGCATTATGGCTTATATTGAATGCATCCCGTAGAGGTTCAGCCGAACGATGGGCAATGCAATTGTGCTACAAACTGTACAGAAACAGTACTATCATTCTATTAAATAGCTCAACCTACTGAGTCTGTAATAGCATTGATGCAGGCAAAAGCTAATACGAATTGCTTAAGTTAGGTTACTCAAGTTTACTTGTTAAGGCACCAGTGGATCTATTCATCTATACGGCAGCATCTTTTTTTTTGGAAAAATCAGTTAGTCTATGTACATAAAGGATATGTGCGAAGGTAGTTCACCTGAGATCGAGCACATTCACGGACAGTGATGATCCTGTCCTGCTCAGGGTGGAAGCACATGCCGACCTTGCCCATTGGCTGGGGATCTGTTACAGATGTGGGGAAATTGCCTGCCCACCGCCCCCCCCCCAATCCAAGCTCCCGTACAGGCCTTTCCACTGATTGTGCCTCTTGGCTGTGTTAGGCAAACACAAAGGGGTATCAAGTCCACCATCTGCCCTGTCGATAGCTTCACCTGTATCCACATCATGAGAATCAACTACCCCATGGTTACCAAGAATGTAGGAAAAACCATGAAGACAAAGCTAATGCGATGGCATAATGCTACCTTCTCATCTGGCAGGTCAAGCCAGTCACAGCCTGGGCGCTTTGGGATGTGCTTGCATCTAATGAGATTCAGTTCATTCATCTCTTTAGATATGTGGTCAATCAACGAAACCGTGTTGCCTCTGATCTTCTTCTGGAACCAAGAGACAGGTTCGCTTCCATACTGCATCACAGAAAGGGGTAAATTCAGATAATACAAATCAAGAGCATCGACAGAAGAAACTGTTGTACAGATGATGCGATACATACTTGTATTGTTGGTTTGCTGGCACCATTCTCCACAGGTGGTAGATCCCCAACTGTATCTCTAATTGTTATTGAGCGGAAAGGTGCCCCGCCAGCGGTGCTCTTGACAGCTGCATAATATTCGCCATCAGGTGGAGTAATTTTCAGCTCAGGGCTAGTAAAGACGTGCATTGGTTCAGGCCACTCAGGAAGGGTCTCTCCAGGTGCAGCAGCCCAAATGAACGCCTTTTTCCTCGATTGTGCAACACCATAAGCCCCTGCCTCTAAAATTCCAAATCGAACCTAGGAACATGTAAACAAGGTTAGACATATAAGTTAAGGAAATGCTATAGCACGAGGACAAGCAGAGAAGAGGAAGTGTCAAGCACCTGGTGTCCCATCTCCAGGAGTGATGCCAGTGTTAGCCTGAAGGTCTGGCCTTTGTTGAATGAAACAAAGTTCCTAACGTTTTCTAAAAGAAAGAATCTAGGACGGAAATACTCTGCAAAGGACAGGAATGCTAAAATCATCTCGCACTGAACTTTGCTCCAGGGACTTTGATTGAATCTGTTCATCCCAGAAAACCCCTAAGAAAAGGATACGCAAAAGTCATGCAATCAGCATGGAGGACTGAACAAAGCATGAAGCATTTACTGGTATATAGGCAAAACAACATACCTGGCATGGAGGGCCGCCATTGATGAATTCTACTTCACCCGGCACAGGCAGATTCTTAATCTTCCCATCTGAAAGTTTATGTGCTCGTTCAGAAGCCTCAGAAGTCGAGATGCAATCATCAGCATCAGCACACTTATCCATTGTTGCCCTGCAAGGCCGGGGATTGCATACTTCAAAATGACATTGCAGTTCTCCACAAAATACTGAAGCTTCTGGATGATTTTCACCAAATGCTTCTCCAGCAGGTTCTTCATATTCAATTGCCCATTTTGTGTGTGATACACCTGTAGAATTTAATGGTCAGAAAGTATGTGGAGGCCAAGGCGTTGTTGTGGACGCATTTGTCGGGAAGACATATCAGCGACACAAGCACAAGAATGACAAGGAGGGTTTGGCAGGGAGTCCTTCGGCTGGCACTACTGCTACCGCACCGGATGCAATTATTGTTGCCGGTCAGGACACGGACAAGAGTCCTATTGCCGGTATGGCAACGGATTGAATTATGGAAAGAGATAAAGATAGTTAGAGATAAGTTAGTTTCCTCCTTAAGAGATTGAGTTTGTTTGTTTTTCAAATCTGTTAGTGCTTTCCTTAATTCGGTTTTCCGAAATTTCCTTGCGCCTAGTCTATAAAGGTAGCACGTGTAAGTGGGAAAAGCAATCAAGAAATAAACTGAGATTTCCTCATCTAGTTTCGGCAAGATCAGAGCCTCTGCCGGCCGGAGCAAGCCTCGCTGACTAGAGGGCGATCCTCGCCTCCACCAGCTATCTTCGCCTTTGCACCTTCACCCTCATCTATCCCACGCCACATCAATTTGGTATCAGAGCCATCACCACCACCCTTTGACATGGAAAACAACATGGAAAACAACACTCTAGACGACGTGTTCCAACAGCTCGCATTAAGGCGCATCAAGCCGCACATGATCAAGTGATCATTGGGTGGAAGACCGGCTGCGCGGCAGCACCGCCCATAGCATCCAGTGGGGGCGGCGGCGGCTTCCACGGCTGAGGCAGGCCACCTGAGCCCGGGTTCCGCAACAAAGAAGATAGGCGCACGGTTCCTCGCTTCCACAAGCTCTCCTTCCCTCAAGTCGTTTATTCGCCGTTTTGTCCTTGTTTTCTTTGACTATATTTTGGTCTACAACTCATCGTGGGCCGAACATCTTCAACAAGTGCGCACCGTGCTTCAACTCATGCGCCATCATCAGCTCTTTCTGAAGAGGTCCAAGTGTCTGTTTGGCGCTGAGTCCGTGGCTTATCTCGGCCACATCATCTCCGGTCAGAGTGTGGCCATGGATTCCAACAAGATCAATGCAGTTCAGGCATGGCCAAAACCATGTACCATTAAGGCACTATGTGGGCTCCTCGGTCTCACCGGTTATTACCGCAAGTTCATCAAGGAATATAGCTCAATGGTGACTCCCCTCACCAAACTCTCAAGAAGAAAGCTTTTTCATGGACACCAGACACCAACCTGGCTTTTGCAGCTATGAAAACAACTCTTGTGATGGCGCCCATGCTCCATCTTCCTAACTTCACCAAGTGTTTCACGGTGTATTGCGATGCGTCCGGTGCAGGTTTTGGGGCTGTATTGCACCAAGGTAAAGGCCCAATTGCCTTTTTTAGTCGGGCGGTAGCTCCTCGCCATGCTAAATTAGCAGTTTATGAACGTGAATTGATAGGGTTGGTCAAGGTCGTACGACATTGGCGGACGTATCTTTGGGGGCAAGCTTTTCTTGTTCGGACGGATCATTGTAGCTTGAAATTTGCTCGATCAACGGCTCTACTATTCCTCAACATACTTGGGTGAGCAAGCTGTTTAGTTGTGATTTTTCCGCGGAGTTTCGTCCTGGCCGACAGAATGCCACTGTGGATGCATTGTCCCATAGAGATGAGGAGGACATGGCGGTTCGAGCATTATCCGACCCAATATTAAACATTTTTGCCGCCTTTCAGTAGGAGGCTTCATCAATTCCTGAGCTCGTGGTACTGCGGGATAAGGTCTTGGTCGGCACAGCTGACTTCGGTTGGACCTTCGTGGACGGATTGCTCTTATACAACGGGCGTGCTTTTGTGGCAGATTCATCACTTCTTTGGGCCGATTTGCTTGCCGATGCTCATAGTACTAGTCATGAAGGCATTCATAAAACTTTACATCGCTTTCGAGCGACCTTATTCAACTCTGGTGCTAACAAAAAGGTCCAAAAATATATGAAAGGTTGTGTGGTCTGTCAGCAAAAAAAACTGAACATTTGCATCCAACAGGACTTCTCCAACCTTTGACCGTGCCATCGGCGGTTTGGGAGGATATCTCCATGGACTTTACTGAAGGCTTTCCCAAGGTGGGAGGCAAAACGGTTCTCTTCACGGTTGTTGATCATTTTTTGAAATACAACCATTTTATTCCGCTCGGTCGTCCCTACATGACAAACTCCGTCGCCCACGCCTTCTTTGATGATATTGTTCGTCTCCATGGTATACCCTGTTCTATCGTGAGTAATCGCGATCCCGTCTTCACCAGTAATTTTTGGATATAACTTTTTTGTCTTGCAGGAGTTAAGCTTCACATGAGTTTCGTTTTTCACCCACAATCGGATGGTCAGTCTGAAGTGGTCAATTGTACCATCGCTATGTACCTACGGTGTTTGTCTGGTGATCATCCTAACTCTTAACCAATGGCTTCCTTAGACAGAGTTTTGTTACAATATTTTCTATCATTCCGCCTTGCGTACCACACCTTTTTGGGTAGTCTATGTGCGCGGCCCTCCTACTTTGTTGACTTACCAGCCGAGTACGGCACGAGTGGCGTCTGTTGATCGGCAATGGAGTGACTGTGATAAATCTCATTGAAATTCGCGAACGACTACTTCAAGCCCAGGATTACATGAAGCAACACTATGATAAACATCACTGTTAAATCCACTTTGAGGTGGGTGAATGGGCCTGGCTTTGCCTTCATCACTGAACGACGGTTTCCATCACAGACCAACAACGTTCCAAATTGGCTCCCCATTTTTGCAGTCCCTTCTTGGTTGAAGAACGCATTGGAACAATTGCTTATTGTCTTCAGTTTCCTTCAAAAGCTCGTATACATAATATCTTCCATGTCGCTCTACTAAAAAGTATCTTAGACCGATTCCTCCGGTTCCTGGCCGACTACCGGACATTGTGCATGGTCGTGTGGTTCCTTCGCCATTATCTGTTGTCCAAGCTCGTCTGAACCGTGGTACTTGGGAGCTGGTAGTTCAATGGTTAGGTTGTTCTTCCGCTGATGCAACATGGGAACGCTTGGATCATTTTCAACAACATTATCCTCTATTCCAGCTCGAGGACAAGCTATTTCGTGGAGAGGGAGGTAATGTTGTGGACGCATTTGTCGAGAAGACATATCAGCGACGCAAGCACAAGAACGACAAGGAGAGTTTGGCAGGGAGTCCTTCGGCTGGCACTATTGCTACCACATCGGATGCAATTACTGTTGTCGATCAGGACACGAACAACAGTCCTATTGCCGCTATGGCAACGGATTGAATTATGGAAAGAGATAAAGATAGTTAGAGATAAGTTAGTTTCTTCCTTAAGAGATTGAGTTAGTTTGCTTTTCAAATCTGTTAGTGCTTTCCTTAATTCGGTTTTCCAAAATTTCCTTGCGCCTAGTCTATAAAGGCAGCACGTGTAATTGGGAAAAGCAATAAAGAAATAACCTAAGTTTTCCTCATCTAGTTTCGGCAAGATCAGAGCCTCTGCTGGTCGGAGCAAATCCCGCCGACCAGAGGGCGATCCTCGCCTCCACCAGCTATCTTATGCTTTAGATCAATATTAATGTTTTAACATATAGAAGTTCTCCAGAGAGTGTTTTTCCAGCTGTTTGACCTTCCCATTTGATTTCTTTGCAAGTATTCAATGACGATTTTCTAGACCGTGTTGATGGTGGGGTCCTCACAAGTTTCTCCTCTTCAGCCTTAACCTCCTCTTCAGCATCATCATCTTCATTTTCTTGTTCCTCCTCAATTTCCTTCGGTTAATTCCCATCACCCTCCTTTGAATCCTCTGGGAAATGAGTGGCATAGTAATCACCCCATATCTTGCTAATCAACCTTGTAGTTGTTGCACGCATGAGTTTCTTTCTTAATATTGGGCCCATTTTTGCACTTGGGTTCAGATTCTCTCCTCTCATTGATTGAGATTTTTTCTTCAGCACCAACTTTGTATGCCTTCTTTCTTCCATCTTCGCTACAAAGCCCGCGACAAAGGTACTCCTTCGAATAGACTCATCTGGAAAATCTGCAAACTGCTGAAGTATTATTTGTCCATGCACCACAACATATCTTTCAACAAGTGTTGACTCTCAAATTCTGCTACTTTCTTAATAACATAATGGAAAGAAAGCCTTGAAGCACGACTTTGCTCTTTTAAAAGGGTTCGGCACGGAGTCCTTCGCCTGGCGCTATTGCTACCGCGTCAGATACAATTACTGTTGCCGGTCAGGACACGAACAAGAGCCCAATTACTGTTTTCAGCACAGGCTCACACCATGGAGCATATTGTTTTGTTGGCTGCTGTAATTTATACCTGGAATAATGGAAGTGGTAATCATAGGTGAGTTGGAAATTTGGAGAGATGTTTAATAGAAAGGAATTGCAAGATTCCATGCATCAAATAAAGTGCCAAATTTAAAGACATAATACCCTTACTGCATCTGAAGCTATTGTTTATAAAGAGCTGCCATTAAACAGGTGTACTCAAGCTCAAAATGTAGCTACCCTTTGAGACAATTATAATACAGGATAAAATAGAGCTGCAAGAGTATTTACCAAGCTACATCAGTTCGAATGGTTATGCAGATCATTGAACCACCAAATTCTATAACCCACTCCTTGATTGGACTCAGATAAAGGGTCTTCCTGGTCAGATTTACTCGAGGAAGAAGGTAACTGTGCCGGCTCAGCTGTTGAGCAGCAACTACCATCATCCTCTCTCATAAAACCAGATCCAAAGATCACTGTATCATTTTCTGCACCTGATTTCATAGGGATGGGCTCCAAAGAACTGAGTCTAGAATCTGAATTATATAGAGCCCAATTGTTGAGTATTCTTACTGGCACATCATCAGAAAACATGCCAATATCGCTATCAAATATGTACTCGTCCATTTCTTGACTATATGGTTTATAGTATGCTGGCAGTGGGTAGTCGTTGGCAATTTCAGTTTCACTAATCTTGATGTAGACATTCTTCTGTGAAGTTCCACGCTTGCCTCTTTGCTTCATCATCTTCCACTCTTCCTCTTCCTGCAATAATCTTGCTAATTTCTCATCCTCATCCTCAGTCACCCCCTTAGACTGCCCATCCTTTATCCTCCGAGTTCCACTTGAGGTCATAGCTGGCAACTTGCCAAATTCCACTCTAGATTTGCATTTATCTCTTAGTACAGCAAGAACTGGCAGTGTGGCCAATATCTCATTATCGTTGCTTGCTGTATGATCTAACCCAATAAGCTGGTTATGTATGAACTCACCAATGGAGATTACAAAATCCTTGCTCACTGTTCCACTGAAACTTCTGTTGGAATTAATGGAACGGACAACACTAGCAAGCAATTCTTCCAGGCCCAGCTGAGGATTTCCGCCAACTGATCTAGCTAACTTTCTATAAACTTCAACACAGACACGAGCCTTCTCACTGAAGTGATCAAAATAAGACCTAACTGCTTCCTGGCTTCACACATTTATAATCAGCTAGTTCTGTTGAGACCGAAATTACTGCGGCACCTTCATGGTAACCAGAAATTGCCCAGCCCTCAATTCGCCCAAATCCTACGCAACGTATTCCCCTTCCTCTGTCCTTTTCCAAATCATCATCCAAGGGCATGACAAGAGCTGTTATGAAAATACCATCAACTTCAGACATTTCAAAGGGTTGCAGATTACCATCTCCATCATGCAAGATGAAATCTATAAGTTTTCTGCAAGGTCGCTGATCTTCAGGTCCTGTTTTTGTCAACCCAACAGCTTCTATTTCTTCTTCAATCTGATTTTCCTTGATTGTGACAACCGAGTCTTTTTCAGATAAGTCTAACGCCTTCTCTTTGAAATTAGAACAGGCAGCTGCTCTCTTTAGTCTCTTGTGCGCAACGGGCTCATCACCTTTTTCAGTGGTACCATTGCTCTCTTTCTTACCGTCTCCGACTTGTCATCTTCAGTGGACGAACTTTTTTTATTAATTAATTCTTTTAAAAATTTATTTTAAAGTTAACCCCCGACGCACTTTATTTTCAATTCTGACCTCTTTGGTCACGCCACCACCTATGACGTAACAAAACAATATTGTCACGCATAGGATAAATCCGAAAAAATACACTTTTTGTCACACCATTGGTGGTGGTGTGACCAAACAACACTGTCACGCCACCACCCGTGGCGTGACAAGAGTTTGCCCAGAAACGGGCTGGCGTGACAGTGTTATTTTGTCACGCCACGAATAGTGGCGTGATCAAAGGGGTCAGAATTGGAAATAAAGTGCGTCGGGGGTTAACTTTAAAATTAAATTTGAAAAAGGATTAATTAATAATAAAAAAAATTCAGTGGACTCATCTCCCCTCTTATGAGGCTTTGCTCTGCGCCTCTTTGTTCCTGAAAGCCACAATAATGCTGGACAGGTTGAAAGAACTGAATGCGATACAAGTATGTATGCTTCAGGATCAGGTGAAGCACGTACATAAAAATATAAAATGGAGTAAAGAAAGAAAAAAAAACGTGGCAGATAACAAGTGTCTGACTGGACCGAAGCAACGACTCCATTTAATACTTGATATTGTCCATATCTAGATTCTGGATTACACCCAAGCTCGACAACGTTGAATTCAACTGATATGTATAGTCAAATCTGGACGTAGCTAACGTATGAATCTGAGTAGACATGCTGTTATTCCCTAGTAGCTTAAACTTTCATGCAAGATGGTAAATGAATGAAATCTGGAAAGGCGCGAGACAAGTTGTCTTATCTATCCTACAAGTTTGGTTACAGATTGGTAAAGTATTAACTGAAGAAGAATGGATGGCACGATATATAGGACTTGAACAAGCTACAAAACTTGGACCCCCTTGTTTGAACTTGCTGAATTCCGCTCTAGATTTACATTAGCTGGCTATTTACATTTATTCACTCTGAAATGGTTTGTAGAGTAATACAGCAGAAAAAGGGTGTTTAACTGCTCATTCTTTGATCTTCCGCCGCACCTAGCATATGCTATCCAAAATTCACAAATTCAGAATAGCAAAAGGAGTTCTAGCTTATACTCCCTGCATAGATTGGCCTTATAAATCTCTGATGAAGGCTCATTTAAATGCATGAGATGACATATGTATCGATAAACAACAATGATGTCTGAATTCATAACCTCGTACATTACACTACAGATTAAATTCATAAAATAACAGAACAGAACATGTAGTTTGATAATATGGACAAGTGCAATATTGCAGAAAACTACAGGATTTCCATTAATACGTTGTTAGCTAGCACCTAGCAGAAACAAAAAGGTTGCAAGGTACACAGAAACAAGACCTGAGGTAACAGCAGAACGTGGATTTTTTGCCATAACTCCCCTGTAAAGTTTAGAAGCATGTAGACATGTCAACTAGAAGTTTGAAGATAAATGTAAGAATCAAACTGCAAACTGAAGAGTTTAGCAAGTACATCACAAAGCAAGCATGACACAAAAAAACAATTTACCAAAAAATAATATCAATACACCTTCAGTGCATATTTTGGTTGCTTCAGAAGTCTACTGGATTATTAGATTCCGCATACAGCCTAACTAGAACAGATTGACTTAGCACAATTTTTCCATAATGACCATAATGGAGCGAGTAATAGTAGTAGATAACATGAGATCACACGATCCCATTCCCATGTGCAAAAGCAAATGCACTAAGTCAAACACCGTAGAGACTATTGATCGTGCACTGTGTGCTGTAATTAAATTGTTGATAAATATAGTAATACACTTTGTCACCTTTTAACTTAACCATGCTAAAAGGTTGCGATAAAAAAGGTGTTATTAGGGCATAAGAACAACAAAATTATGTTGGGTTCCAGACTCCTATGTTCATGCCATAAATATGGTACCTTAACAGAGACAGTTTGTGAGTTAAATCATTCATAAACATAAGGACCATGGTCAGAATTAACAAAAGATCTTGAAATAAGATAGAAATAAATAGGATTTATCTTCGAATCCAGAATTGTTGATATCTTACTACATCAACTACAAAAGGTACATAAAGCTACATATATTTCTATAACAACAAAACTACAGGCACCAAGGTTCTGACAATGAGAAGAGTGTGATTTCAACTAAAGTATTCCTCTTCTAAACAGAGTATTAGGACTAAGAATCACAGTTGCAGACTTGTAACATAAGCTACCCTAAAAATATGGTTCCTTTTGCGCTGCACGCTATGCAACCATCAAAGCAACAATTCATTAACACATTCCTGAACCAAAATGGACCTAGTTCGTGGACACAGGGAAAAACGAACTTGAACAAAACTAATGAAATCCGGTTTATATCAAGCATTGAAGAGCCACATGAGGTACAGGGTAATGAAAGCCTGAGATCACATAACAACGAGGGCAGTAAAGATCAACAGGCAACAATTGACTGCTATTGTAGTTCGTAGGGAAAATGAACAACATTTATTTATTTATTTTTGAACGGGGACATTTATAAATAAATAAGATCAAATTAAACAATGCGACATTATGCAGAACTCGTTGAACCAAACAAATTCACCGGCTCTACTATGCAAAGACAGCAAGAGCATTGCTAAAAGGCGCCTAGGCCCCATCATTGGAGCATACAACGTCACTAAGCAACAATGCCGCGGTGCAACAACCACAGATAACAAGGCAACCAGAGCATAAGAAGCAGCAAGGGCAGCTGCGATGCGATTACCGAGGCAAGCGAGGAGGAGCAGGCTCCCGGCCCTCGAGCCCCCTCTCGCTCCGGCGACGAGAGGAGCAAGCGCGCGCTTGCGGGATCTCGTGGGGTTTGGAGGCGGAGACAGAGACCAGGCGAAGTGATGAGCGATTGGGGGTGTGGACTGGAATGGAATGGGGCGGGGGATGCCAAGTGGCGCGGAGGTTTTGAGTTTGAGTTTTGACATTGAGGAAGGGAGGGAGGGGGTCCCTAGTACAGCTGGAGCGCGAATTTTCCGGATGGCTTGGTCCACGCAGAATCTTTACTATTATATAAAAAAATAGAAATTTTTTTATTTTGGCCCTCTCTCACGCCACGTAATTACAAAAATGGCCCCTGTACGGTTTTATTTGCAAATATAGCCCCCTCCTGAGCGTGGAAGCACTAGACGCCGACATGTGTCTCCTTCCGCAGTCCGTGAGCGCGGAAAGATAGCGACGCCCGTGGGACCGGCGAGTTGTCGCGGTCGCCGAGCGCAGAATACCGCCGGTGACCTTCCACGGTCACCGAAGCGTGAACGCGCGCACGGCGCGCGCGCTGTGCCCCCTTCTGCGCTTCGCCACCGCAGACACGCCGCTTGCCGCCCTTCCCGCGCTCACCCACCGCAGGAGGTTGGACGCCCTGGCCCTTCCCGCGCTCGGTCACCGCAGGAGGAGGCTTGTCGCTCGCTTTCCGCGCTCGCCGACCGCGGAAGGAGGTTCCGCGCTCGGGAGGGCTACATTTGCAAATAAAACCCTACGGAAGCTATTTTTGCAATTACATGACGTGAGGGGGCCAAAATAAAAAAGAATTCAAAAAAATAGGACTAGGTATTGGTAATAAATCTGTCATTTATCTCCTCTTGAATTAGTAAGATTTTTTATAGATAAATATGTATATATGTATAAGATATCTGAAGGATTTTCTATAGATAATTAGTAATTAGTGTTTGTGGTTTATGATAAATTTTTATATGACTTGTTAATTGGATCGTATGAAATTTTTATTTATAGGAATAGTTACCTTTGCATATTGGTTTTCTAAGTTTATAATTTATATTATGTTTTATTTGAAATCCGTTGCAACCTACCGGCACTCGGCTAGTTGAAATATTGAATTGGGGTTTGGACTTTGGAAATTTGAATCGGTTTCTGATATTTCCACCCTTTTTTACTGCTGCTTGTCTGTATATACGCTTATTTTCTACTACTAGCATGCACGCACGGTTATTCAACCGTAGGGCAACTTCTTTCCAGGAAAAAAACGGCTTATTATATTTTACAGTTTATCATGAAGGCATGAAAATTTCGTGGCAAAGAAAACTTGAAGACACTATCAACAAAAATCAATGGCAGTAATTCTACGCAGTATTGACAAATGCGACGGCTTATTACATTTTATACTCCATCAATAACCATTTCCAATGCGATGAATTAACGGCAATGAATTCCGGGGCTTACAGTAAACAAGTACAGTACACATCAACAACTCAGCATACCATCTCAAACATACAGAGGCCTGCTCTACGAGCTCCATGGAGATAACAAGAAGACCGGTTACAACAGCGCTCAACATCTCATTACAGATCACATCGCTAGGTACATCGTCAGAGAAAAAAGAGTAAGAATGCCTTAAACTAGAGGATCAGAAGCCCGACATGGCTTGTCAAACTAACATTTTATCTACATATCAATAGGTGGCTTGAGCCTCGTGTAATTGATATCGATGCTCGGACCAATCAAGGGCTCCGAATCCGACGAGTGAAGTGAAGCGGCACTGCACTGACTCAGAAATGAGGCAAAGCTCCCGATCAGATCAGCCATGGCAACTTTCAGGTGGGGGTGGGGGCGGGGGCAGTTCTGGCCTGCCATAGAATAACGTTGCCACGAACCCAGTGGCAGGGGAGCCCACAGACGACCGCACTCGGCTCTTTGGTCCTTTGTCGAGCCAGCAGTCTGCTAGGTCATGCAGGGTCATTCCCGGGTTCACTATCTTGCCACCACACAGCATCTCCACCTGCAAGCACACACCGGTCAGAACTTATTGAACAGTAATGTTTTAGTTTATGTAGAAATGGGACGGTATTTCTCATATTCTATAAATGTCAAGCAATGACATGCACTTATATCAATGAACAAACTGTTGCACAATGCAAAACAGAACGTGTAGTTATGCTCAAAACAGAATGGAAAAAAGACCTCCAACACGAACTCGGCTGGAAACTGGACGGCTTCATTCCAGCACCATTTGGAAACAATATGTTGAGTTTTCTTGGATTTTTCACATATAATTATGAAATATATTTTTTACTCAAAGAACAACTTCAAAATTGGCCATAACTGGATCTAACTAAGGTGTAACTTGGTGGGATTTCAGCTCCAGTTGGCCAGCCTTGCCCCTGTCAGGAAATCTGGAAACTGATGGTATTCTTTCTCATTCCTGATTCTAACTATTCTGGATCTTGGCATACAACTAAGTGACTAACTGGTATTATTTATCCTTGGGAGAAAGAAAAGCATACCTCAGCTTCACTTGAAAGATTAAGTTTCTGCACAAGGTACTTCTGTATGAAGGAAGCAGGCAAATCAACATCCCTAGGACAATTTAATAAAGATATCATGAGTCAGTGCAACTTAACAAATAGACATAGTGTTTTGATCAGGAAAGCATAACCAGAAAACTCACTTGATCCTCAAAAAATTTGTAGGTAGCTGCGGTAAAGGAGGTTGTCCTTTCCTGAAATGAATGTAAACAGAAGAGCATGATTTCTGCTTTTTCTTTGAAAGTAAAAAGGCCCCGTAAGAAAAGACTAGTGTTTCTCACTGGTCAAAAGCAGCAACTAGATAGAACCATAATGCTCGCAATCTCCTCTTTTTACTAGGCTGTTTTGCCTTGAACCTTTTCTTTTTCCCCTTCAGAGTGAACACCTTCTTGCTTCCACTCTTCTTCGCTAGATTTCCATGTCTTGTCAAGTGCTCTCTAGCCTTTGCTTGACTGGCAGGAGCACCATCATCTGGATCGCCAGAATTATCTTCGGTTCTATTGACATCTTCTGAACCAGATTTAAGAGGCTTTCTATCTTTACCAACTCTAAGTTGACTGCCCAAAGGTCTCCATCCCCCAACCTTCTTTGCTGTATCTTTACTGCCCCGCACGGTAGAGTGCTGCTGCATATAAATAGTGTAAGGTGGGAAAATGATGAATTAATCGCAAACATTTTGAATCCAAATAGAAGATGAAAAAAACATAGAACATAAGACATTTTGTGTCATTGCAGAGTTTGAAGGGGGTTAAAAACTTAAAATGTGGACAGGACTTCCCTCTAACAAACAACGGTAACTGTATTTGATGCATGCATAAATCACACCTAGGTTACAATGCAACCTTAACCACCAGGAACATGATATATATGGAAAACTAGTAAGATTTGAAGACACATATAGGGACTCTAAGCCTCACCAAGATAGGTTCAAAAGTGTCAGCTCAATTGATATGTATTAGCACTAAAATAGTGGTGTGCTGATGCTACTCAATTACTATCTTTATGACTACATGAGACTAACCTCTCATGCACATAAACCCTTCAGGTATCACATAAACACAAGATCAAAGGGTCTCATGGCTCGTGTTCTATTATTCATTTAGCATACCACATACACAGAAGTGCCCAGAACCAAGATGGGTTCAAAAGAGTCAACTCGATTGATATGTCTTAGCCCTAAAATAGTCACATGCTGATGCTAACATTTAGCATACCAGTATACCACATACACAAAAAAGTACCCATAACCATCACCTAGCGCAGATTAAAAGAAAAGGTACATACCAAAGGAAAGTTGTGTAAGCATGATGCTTTTGTTCTCCTCTTTGTCAAGCATTTCTGTATAGACACCCGAGGAGCATAAATTGTCAGTGAAGACAAAGATCTTTCTTTCCTCTTGACAGGTGATGCAACTGGTGATATGACTTCCGGGTCCTCAATCTTCCATCTTTTAAAAGGAAATATCTTTGACCTTACATACTGTATGCTATGATCAACCCTGTATAGAAAATCAATTAGCTATAACATAGCTCAAATTGGTTTTTAAAAAATAAATAAAGGAAAATAAAATTTTCTTGTTATATGTTGGCTGATATCAAAGGCTGAAGATTAGCTAACTAAGATTGGGCCAATCTTGCCCCTTCATAAGTTATAACAAAAAAAAAAGATGATGATGAGGGAAAGCATACCAAAAGGACGACATTATGGTCATCAAGGTTAACTGAGTCAAAACACATCATAGATAGTTTGTTAAGACCATCTAGTAGCCAAGGTTTTACGGATGGAGATTACTATGTTGTCTAGAAGTCCAAATGATGAAATCAGTATAGCCCAATGGTGGCATTGCAAAAGCATGAAGATCTCTGAGCAATGCAGGAACAGGCCATGGTGTGCATGCACAAGAATGTCAAAAGGCGGGACAGCACAATTACTACATGGACGATGGAAGTCGTGGTAGCGTGCAAAAGACTATCTCACTTCTACATACCAGACAGAAAATTTCTAACAAATGTTGCCCATATATTTCCCATTGCAGACTTGCATTTTCTTACATACACTGGCATTGGGCCCGCAATTTCAAAAAGGAAATAATTGGCAGTGACATAAAAAGAAAATACAATAATAACTGAACAATGGCTGAAGAGCCTCAGGATTATGCAACAATACAAAGCAAAAACAAATAATTAAGGGAAACAGGGACAAACCTGAGTTTCTCCAATGGAGCACAACCCAAATCAATGTTGCAAGTAGGGCAGCAGCAGACCTCCTTATTGATGAACTCCTCAGATATGCACTTTCTGCAAACTGGTTAAAGGTATAAAACCAATTATTGAAGCACAATAATGAAAGAATCAATTGAGATTTACAGACAATTTCTTAGAGTTTCTTGCCCCTTAAACTTGTGTCCGTTTGCACCACAGCTCCTTCCCGAGCTTAACTAACAGACTAGCTGAGGTGGACAATGACATGGTGTGCAATCAAGCTATTGTGGCAATACATCGCGGACGTCTAGCAATACATCACCACCTCCAGAGCCCTTCAGTGGATGTCCACCCCTGCGACCCTGGTCCCTCCACTTGTAGCAGTCCTGGTACTTGTGGCCGTCACGCTGACAATAGGTGCAGCGAAGACCAGCAGTAGAGACAGCAACCACTAGTGTTGTGGGAGCTGGAGGGACCATAGTCAGTGCTGAAGGAACAGGCACTAAAGTAGATAAGATGACCTGCATCTGAGCTGCGCCACGAAGACGAGTCTCCTTAGCACGAATACCCGTGAGGGCCTCCACCAAGCTCGGGCGCGGGTGGCGACTCAGGAGCTGAGCATGCACGGTCTCGAACTCAGGCCGGAGACGCGTCAGGAAGTCGTAAAGACGACGAGTCTCCTCATGAGCGAGGAGCCACACACAACAGGGACAGGTCCGGTAGACATCCGGCCCCAGAGAGTCGAGCTGACGCCACACCTCAGACATCTGCAGGTAGAAATCATCCATAGTGGCATTGAGCTGCTGAAGGGAGTGCGTTTGGTGCACGACGGAGAGGTACATAGCATCACTTGTCAGCTGGTAGTGAGCTCAAAGGCGCTCCCACATCAGCTGAGTCGTCGGCAGCTCTGCCACATCCATGGAGATGGCTACAGGCATGCTACCCACCAGGATGGCGGTAGCACGAGCTTCGGCATCATGTCATCTCTCATAGGCGTGCAGCTCAGACTGATAAAGGTCTAGGGCCTCCTCCAGAGCAGCAGTGGCGGCCTCATGAGTAGCCTGATCCGCACCAGCAGGAAGAGCAGACAGAATTGGCGGCGTAGGGCGAAGCGGATAAGGGTGCTCGCCAGTGACGTGACCCCAGAGGCGCTGGTTGTTGAGGTCAATCGTCATGTGAACAACCCACTCCCGGAAGTTCATCCTGTCAAACCGAACATGAGGGAGCGGGATGGCGAGGGAGCCGCCGCCGGTAGCCATCAGTGGAGTAGATGCAAGCACGGGCGACACACTAGGTGGAGAGGCGAGCTCAGGCAGCGAGTTCGATTGAGCAGAGGTGAGCTCAGGCGGCAACACTCGGAGGCGAGGTCGGCGGCGGCGCGGCTCGAGGGCGAGCTCGAGCGGCATGGCATCCGGAGCAGAGGAGGCCGCTCGGGGGCGCGGTGGCGTCGATCCAGAGGCGGTGGCACTGGAACCGGAGCAGAGGAAGGCAAATTCAGAGCGGCGACGGCGGCTCGGGCGCATGGAGCAGAGGACCCAGATGGTGGCTCAGGCGTGTGGAGCAGAGGAGCATGAGACAGAGCAGACGGCGGCGGCCGGTGAACAGCGGCGGCGGTGATCACATGGGAGGAAGGAGAGGAGAGGAGAGGCTAGGGGTAGGGTTTTTGGAGAGGAGAGAGTCATGTGGTCTGATGCCATATTGGAATGAACCCTTGATTCTATTCCAATGGACCAAATACCAAAATATACAAGTTACAAGTGTAGGTCAATATGCAAAGAGCACTCTATACAAGCTACATATCTAACATCTAGCAAAACATTCCATTAGTTTCATATGCCAAGCCTCCACAAATTACCACATTTATTATCTTTAAGTTTACCAAACTATGAACTAATCAAAGCATCAAACCACACATATTTCCAAGAATGAAGCCCAACAAATCATCAAGACACAATCTTTTCTTTCATGTAATGTCAGATATACCTAGGATCCTACGCCAAACAGATAAACAAGCCAACGTTGTGCTTGCAACACTTTCTGCTGCATTTGAGCACCTGCCCATTCAAACCTATAACCTACAATAAAACAAAAGCATAACCTACAATAACACAAAAGCGCCAGCTTTGCCTGAGCCTTTCCTCAGCACAAAACCCCCCAACAAACCACATAAATAACTAATACGGCCTTAAACAAGTTGTGCACACCCTCCTGGCAAAACAGAATTCATGTTATTTTCACTTGGATCACTGTGCACGCACATAAGACCACTGCCGTTCACGCACCCGATCACTCCTGTCACCTCCCAAATCCCTCATAAAAAAATGAGCAACGAACCCAGAATTGTGCAGTTGCGCTTCCCGGGAACCAGAACTTAGCCTCACCGCAACAAGCTGACAGAGCGGAAGATCACACGAAATTGACACATCTGACGGACATACCTCTCGCGCATCACCTCAAAACCCACACAAATGGCACCCAAAATGCTAATTTCGCGAATGAAACGAACAAAGTGTCCACCTTTCACACATCGGCTGAAAACCCACACAAATCACAGCGCATGGAACGATCGAAGCTGCCACCTTCTCACGCATCACCTCAAAACCCACCGGGGATCACCGCAAAAGGCGCAGATTTGACGCATGGAACGACCGGAGCATGTGCCTTCCACGATTTCAGTCACAACGCGCTAGAGTAAAAAAAAAAACTCGAACCGTGTTTTCTCCATACGGACGGGGAATGGGCGGAGCAGGGAGGAGAGGACTCACAGGTGTGGAGGCACTCGGAGATGGTGGCGGCGTCGCGGAGGAGGCGGCCGCAGAGCGGGCAGGTCAGGCACGCCGCTATGCTCGAGCGCTTCACCATCACGACGTCCCCGCCGCCTCCACCGCCATCTCCTCCTCCTCCAGGCGCGGCGCAGGCGAGCACGGCGCTCTGCATGCCGGGGACGGGCGACGCGCGCTCACAAGGCGAGGGTTTTCTGGGTATACCTCTCTCGCAGCTTCGCTTTTCTTCCTCGGCTCTGTGGTTTGCGGCGTCGCGAGCCTCTCGGCGACAGTGACAGTGCGCCGTCTGATTTCTTCTACGCTGCCTGCGTGTAGGCTGGACGAGACGAGCCGTGTGTAATGAATGGGCTTCTTCGTTTCTGAAACTGCGGCCTGCGGGGTCGGACCGTGGGAGAACGGATCACCGACCGGGCAGTCTCTCCTCTTTACTGGTCAAATCTCTGTGGAAAAATCCCAGAAAGTTCATGGAGATGGGGAATAGACTATAGAGTGGTGAACCATCCTACAAATTTTTTACTAACTTGGATACAATCATCAGAGGGGGAAATGCAAAGGATAAGTTTTAGTTCAGTCGTGGATACAATGGAAAAAAATTATCTGGGAGAGGGCCTAAACTCCCACCTCTTAAGGCCCTGTTTTAGATTTAGGACACTGGAGACACCAATCTCAAAGCATTTCCTTCTTCCCTGTCTCATCCTCCAAAATTATTCATGCCTCTCTCTCTCCCCATCTTACCACAGAATTATTCATGCTTCTCTCGCCCATTCTTCTTTATCCATGGCCATGGCCATGGACGCGGCCTCGCCTCGCTTAGGCCAGAAGAGGAGCTGGAGAGTCGGAGAGAGAAGATTGGTATTTCCAAGTGTCCTAAATCTAAAATAGGGCCAAGGTGGGAGTTTAGGCCCTCTCCCAGATAATTTCTTTCCAATCGGCATTGCGTAGATAGCCATTTTCAGTTGGAGGTTAGCTTTTGTCTTCTACGTGTTATCTTATGTTATCTTATCTTAATTAATAAAAAAAATTATCCTCGTACTGCCGGACGATGTCCTTTCTTCTTTCTCATATGTCCTTTCGGCATATTATGGAAAATATTTTGAACATATTTTTTAAAAATTTCTCGAATCGTTTATTTTATTTGCGTACAAACAATAGTTTTAAAGGAATTGTAGAGAAAAACGCAGAACATATAAAATTCTAAAAAATTACACAATCAAATAGTGTAAGGAGTCTTCATAAAAAATTCATAATTTTTTAAGTTGATTCGCTATATTTAGAAATTCATACTAACAAGTAGTTTTAAAAGAATTTTCAAAAATTTGCAGAATATATAAAATTATGAAAAAAAAAATACACAAATAAGTACACTGTGTCAAAAATCATTTAAAAATTTCTACAAACAGTAAGAATTTCATACTCATCCTTAAAAAATTGCTCTTCAAAGAAAGGAAACAACTCACGTGAAATTATACTAGCTGCACACAGGTCCCGGATATTCATACACCATTGACATTACACTTGCTATACAAAACCCGTGCTCAAAAAGCTCTATTACTGTATCATTTGTTTTTTTAGATGATCATGCTGTATCATTTGTTTTGTTGCAGATTCCAGCATGCCAGCATTTTACAATAATCCATCAAAACTCTTAACTTTAACTTGTTTAGGCCCACTAGGCCGTGGGTCGAAGCGATTGATTAATTACTCACGCCCAATCTGACTTCGCGGGAGTTCGGAAACGGAGGCATCCGACATGAGACGGGCAAAAACGGGCTCAAAACAGCACAGATTTGATCACAGCCCATCGTGGCCTAACACGCACGCGCGTCGCGACACAGGACCACATCTCTGTGCCTGTGCGCACCAGGAGGCCGCGTATGCAGCACCGGCGATAGATTGGGGGCCCGGCCGGTGGCGCGCGGAGGGGGAGCCCATCGACGTCGGTCCGACGGATGGGCGCCATGCGGCACGTACGCGCCGACGTGCTATCGTGCGTATCATATTTATCATGCACTGGTTCAATGCTGCGCTTCGCTACGGATTTAAAATATATATTTTCAGCATATCTGATAGTCAACCTTCGTTGTACTCAGCCTACAATATGATCTCATCTCCACCACCAAGCTTAGTCCACGTTTTGCACCCACGGCTCTGCCACCACACCTCGTCTGCATCGCTGTCCTCTTATCACGCCGCTCATAGCCAAATTGAGCCTTCTTGCCTTACCCAACCACTGAAAAAAAAAAATTGTATCCAAACTGTTTGACCATTAAAATAAGCTTTTGCTCTGAACGTTTTACCATACTAAACAAAATTGCATGGTTAAAAGTATAATAACAATTACCACTACAACATTCAGATGGGTTCTGTGTCATCTGCACAATAACTACCAGACTTAACAATCGGTAACCAAAGCTGCACATGGAAAACTAAAGAGTTTTACATGAAGTACTACCTACCAACTTTACTTCTTGCGATAAGTGAATGAACTTAGAACAATCCGAGCTGCACTTTAGAGTTGTAAGTAGAAGGAAAATTTCAAGTTTCAACCTTTCTAGGTCAATTTGAAGAGCACTACCCTCACTCCCTCAATTGCTGAAATTTGAGATTTTGAAGCATCTGATGCACATATAAAGCATCCTCAGCCATAACCAGACATGTGTATGTACATGGTAGAATATGTAGGGAAAATTTTGGGCTGTGTTAAGCGTTTTTTTGAATTATGTACAAGGGCTTTACCTTGTGCTATGAGTTGCACTAACGGCTTTACTAAGGAAGTATATGTACTTGTACGTGACCGTATGAAAGGATGATTGTAGATGTCCATGAGCTTGCATCTATCATTCTCCTTTTCAATGCCTATTGGCCAGCATCTTCTTAAGGCCTCTCAAGATCTTGGCAAACTACATCGTGTTCCTGACGAGTAGTATTGTGGGGACAACAAATATCATAATGCAGCTAAAGGTATGCATATGCTTGATCTGTCAATAAACAGGATCAAGTTTAGTTTCAGAACCATCAGAGTGATATTTGTCATGTACTCATGTATTAATAAAGAGGAACAAAGTACATGATCAAAGTGGAAGTAGATGTGGTAAAAACAAGTAGATGAACAAAATTATTCATGTCACCTGCAATATGCAAATAGTTGTCCACATTAGATTATAGAGAGAAAATTATAGAAACTTCCTAAATAGTACCATAAAGGTTGTCTTACTTATTAGGCCAACATATATTGATTAAACATGGCAAATAATTCAGACTGGTAGCATTCATATTTCCACTTGTAAAGTTTAATAATGTACTTCGAGCGCTTCCTCTCTCTCTAAAACCCCACAAGTCTACGAGTCATTGCATCTCAATCACAAATCCAATAGTTACCTACTATATCCCACGAGAGGTTGGAAATGTCCAAAATGAGTTACCAATAACACACACACACACACACACACACACACACACACACACACACACAATATCTAGTTAATCTCAAGATATTCCAAGATGGTTGCAATTTTAAAAAGGAGATTCTAGAATAGAGTGTATAAAGGACCAGATGAATCTATAAACTTAAAGCTTTCAACAAAATAAACCTAACAAAGTAAAATGTTTGGATTTGGCTATACAATTTGATGCTCATTCATGTATGCATGCACTACTGAAAAAAAATGATCGAATGCCTCCATGAAGGTGACTACTGAACCACAAAGCTCATTCTTATACGGTAACAAGGAGTACAAACATATATTTGGTTCCTACTTCTTAGGCATCCTTTTGGCAATGATCTTCTTATAAGGACAACTCACTTGTAAGCATGATCTTCACGCATGACTCCAAGTCATTCACTATCTGATACGGCAGTAAATGTCATGGAGGCTTGCTTTGTGTATTGCGGCAACAAAGGAGAAGTTTGCCATGATTTGTGGCTATTTTTCTTTCCTCGTGCTCCTGATCTTGTGTACACAAAAGCCCAACTTTCAGGAATGTGCCCCAAATCTCTCTGGTCATGCAAGAGGAGAATCCCTAACTGTCATGCAGGAAGTTTCATATAAAGATACTTTCATTCATAAAAGTTAACTACTTTTCTAGGTAGTAAACACTGCAGAATTAATTGTGTGATAACAGTTAAAATCAATTAAGGTGTGACTTATTTACAACGAACAAACAATCAAAATTTGACAAAGGTTGGAAAAGTTTCTGCCATGACGTTGTTTCCAATACCAATTCCTACGTACCTTAAAATCTTAGCATGCGAATCCATTAGCCTAAACGTCATAATTTCTTTAACCAAAGATTTGACTGTAATTAACCAAAGATTTGACTGTAAACCAAAGATAGTGGTTTTCATCTTTGAGCCATACCTTTTGTGTGATAAAAATACTAATATTTATTTGTTGTTTTGACTAACATTTTACACATATCAACAAAACCCTATCCATTGGATGTTGTTGTAATGTTAAATGAAATGAAAGTAAAAGAGGCAACTTGTAGTTTATTTCTAATTCAGTTTGCTACACGGAATTTCAAAACTGATACGACCATTGCGTTTATAGGGAAGAAGAATTCTTATATCAACTGATAAAACAAAAAATGAAGAATTCCAATTCACCATCGAGAATATTATGTGTACTACTAATTCTTATTTCTAACGAGGTCTTGGCCTCTTGGGCCAACTCATCACAGCGGCGTAAGGGTGTGGCCCAGGGGAGGGCTGAGAAGGGGGTTGGCCAGAGCGTAGGTAGTACGGCAAGCCACCATCAACTTGGCACCAGAGAATGCGGCAACCGGCGAAACCGGCGGTGGACCGGCGCCATGGTCAGAGTAGCCGACATGGCCACGGTGGATCTATCAGTGAGGAGCATTAGAGGGAACCCGAGAGGGAAGCGCATCAAATCTGTCGACAGGGAGGCGACGGAGATCAGCGGTGGCCGAAATGGGTAGCGTCAGCGGCGACATCTTGGGTGGTATCGTTAGGGGAGGACCACAGGAGGCCTCTTGTCATCCTGTGCCCGTGGGGCGGTCGCTGGCGGTGACGTGTTGGCACCTGTAAAGTGAGTTGAAGGGTGTAGGGGGAGGAAAGGAGGCGGAGCTACGGAGGTGCAGCGGCTTGGGGAAGCCGAGTGCGTAGCGACGGGCGATGCGAGGTAGGTGAGGCGGAGAAAAAATTGGGGGAAGAAGCATGATGGCTTGAGGAGGAGAGAGAGATGGGCATTTGGGGTGTGAGGGGCATGGCCGCATGCGGAAAGGGGGGGAGAGGAGCGGTTGGGTTGAGACGATTGGTAGTTGCGCATACGGAGGGGGAGGAGGAGAGCATAGACGACCACTAACTCTAATTTTTAAGTAGTAGAGATAGAGATACGTAACCGACGGTGGCGCCGTGTATTTACGTACATGTGGTCGTGTCTGGTGGGGGGAGGGCCGCGCGCGCCCGGCAGGGGAGTAAAGAGGGGTACAGTGCGCGTGATACGGGCCGAGCTGTACGTGCGTGCGATGTTGATAACCTGGCCGGCGCCGGCTCGGCGGCTGGCTTGCTAGCTCCGTGAGTTTCGTGGCCAGGCGTAGCCGGACGGACGCGCGCAGTATACGTACGCACGTGTAAGTGCTTGCCCGTCCGGCCGGGTCGAGGCCCACATGTACGTGTCAAGCCGCCCTGGCTCCATGCCGCGTTGCTGGACGTACTTACGTAGATCGTGTAACCTTGTTATTGAGTGGTAGTGTACGACGTTTCGGGTGCCATAGTGTCATATATGTACAACAATACGATAAAGAAAGATTGCACAGCAGATCTTACATTTTGCGGACTCCTCCGAGTGACACATACGATTTTCTCCCACTATATATATATATACTAGCACCGATGACCGATCTACCATACATCCCATGACATCCATAAGCAAAACCCTCCTACTAATTGTTTTCCCCCATTGGAAGCTGCTTTCAGATTCTTCCTGATCCAAAGCGACAGTAGTGGAGAGAGACGTACGAGAGAAATTATGCAACTTGCATTCCGGCAATGCCAGTTCATCAGAGAGAGAGAGAGACAGAGCCCTCCACTTGCACACATCGATCATCCGCAGGTTGCGCGTATTATTCGAGCGCCCACTCGCCCCCGTGTCCACAATGTCGCGTGGCACGCATGCCTCGACCGGCACCTATTTTATCCTCCCCAAACCACCGAAAATCACGGAGCAATCTCGATCAAGCTGATCTCGGTCGCCCGATCTGACCATCTCATTGTTGAGGAACCGTCGCTGGCGAGTTCAGTCCGAGCGATTACCTCGTAGACAAGCGTATAATCGTAAGAACAATGCATGAACAACAAGAACATAATAAGAGATTGAACACAGAGGTATAGGGGGACGTCTTGCTTCTCTTTATTCCTTCATCCATCGATCAATCCTTTCTGTAGAACAGACCAAGTTCTTTGCTTCCTTAGAGGTATCGGAAGATATCCTTTATTCCCTGCCAATGCCTTTGGTAGGTTCTGCACTATACCTTGCTAGTAAGTTCCCGGCAAATACAATGTCCATTCTAGTACAGTTTGCTAAATACATTAGTGCTTCTATTGCACCTCAGTGTGGGAGTTCCGGTCCCAGGACTTCCTCCCCTCTTCTTTAGGTCTCAGATGAGTCTTTGTCTTGTCAGAAAGATCTTTCGACCATTGGCACTTTCAAAGGGTATGTCTTTGCCAAGTCGAACATTTCTAACACCTTCTGAGTGTAGGTTGACTGATACAATAATGTTCCTTCAGGGGCATGCTCAAACTGCAAGCCTAAACAATATTTGGTTTTACCCAAACCTTTCATTTCAGACTCCAACTCCAGGTAAGAGTTTGCTTTCTTAATATCCTTCAGGGTTCCGATAATATTCAGATCATCTTCATACACTGAGATTATACAAAATCCATTCTGGGATTGTTGTATAAATACACAGGATTTATTCTCATTGTTCGTGTAGCCTTTCTTGCATAGAAAGTCGCTTCAAGCGATTATACCACATTCTGCCTGATTGCTTAACTTCGTACAATGACTTTCTGAGTTTCACACTGTACATATTTACATTTGCTCTATCTTAGTTCGGGACAGGGATACATTCAGGTATCTTCATATAAATGTCCGAATCCAATATTTCATAAAGGTATGCTGGTACCCCATCCATCAATTTCAATTCTAACTTCAAGTTCATCGCCATTGAGATAAATATCTAAAAGGAGTTCCGCCATGACCGGGAATAGGTTTCTTCATAATCATCTCCGGATGTTCAATAAAACCTTATGCAACGAGCCTTGCTTCTTTTCATTTCTCTTTCGAACAAATATCCACTTATGCCCTACAGGGTGCACAAGGGGAGACGTACGCTTATGTGCCCAAACGCCTTCTTTTATTCGGAGAGAATAATTTAGTTTCTATCGCCTTCTTTCAATCCGATCTTTTCTTTCATTCAAATGACGTCTGATGCTCAATCAAGATTGATGATTGTGGCAAGTTTCTTTGCAAAGTATATGTCGACATTGGTTGTTGTCATATTCAAAGATTCTCCCGATGTCATAAATTTTATAGCTATTTCTTCAAGGGGCGATTCTTCTAATGCTTCTACTTGCTCATCGCCGCTTTCAATTGCGTGGCAAGTCCTTTAGTTTTTCAGCTCCGATGTGTGCGCACACATCCATGCTGATGTCTCCCTTCATGGGGATGTTCAATTCTGGTATGCCTTTTCTGAAGGTTCCATACCGATACCAGGTCTCAACTGGCTCCTTTGGTTCTGGGGCACTTCGGTGATCGGCCGTGTCAAGTTCTTCTTATCCTTTTTCACCAGCGTCTCGGTTACTTCGATTCGAGGCCGGAGTTCTCGCCTTTCGAGGCCTCGGACGGGATTAGGGATACCTTCATTGGTATTTAAACCCTCTCCGGTGCATTGCGTACAGGCAAATGCTACTTGGTCACGCTCTTCAAATCACTAAAGTGGTCTGACAGTTGATTTGTTAATATTTGCAAATCTATTATCTTACGGACTTCAATTGTCTTCTAGACTTCAATTCAATTATCTTCGACGCAATTATCTTACGGACTTCTCTATTTGCTTCACTAGTGCGCGGTCATATGCATAGATTTTTAATTATCTTCGGATTTCAATTGTCTTCTAGACTTCAATTATTTCCGACATTATCATAAAGGGTTGATTTCCTCCTAATGACGGAAACTAACCTCATCTCATGTACTATCGTGAATCGGGCATTTGTTCAAATCTCCAATCATCGGTCCAGATACTGATTATGGATGTTTGTCTCATAACCAACGATATCCCGGACTTTCTGAGAGGCCCATTGCAATCATTGTGGTGGTGGTATAGGTACATAAACCTTGCAACCAAACCTTCAGAGATGAGAAGTTTTCGGTGCTGACCCTTGCGCTAGTTGCTTAGGTGGATGGATGTTATAGGCCGACGGTCTAAAATTGATGAGAGTTGCTGCGAGCAGGACTGCGTGTCCCCAACACGTAGTTGGTAAATTACAATTCTTCAAAGTTCTGCTAGTCCATTCTGGGTACGGACATGCGGTACAAAATGCTCAATTTTAATTCCCATTTTCATGCAATAATCATCAAATGCTTTCGGAGTGAGTTCTCCGGCGTTGTCCATTCAGGTGGACTTTTCATGATGATCAGGGAAAATATTTCTAATTTAATTATCTACGAGATTGGCTTTGCAAAAGCATGATTTCTCGTAGACAATAAACATACGTGCGACCATTCCGAGGAAGCATCGATGAACACTATAAAATACCTCAAATTACCCTTACAGGGGCTATTTAGGACCGCAAAAGGTCTCCCTGGATACGGTCCAGGAATGCAGGGACTTCATCCTTTGCTTTCAGAGCAAAAAGGTCTAGTAATTAATTTCCCGGTGGCACATGCGGGGCACACAAAGTCTTCCTGATTCGAGAAATTCTTAACATTCATATCACGTCTCTGTGAATTGTTAATTATATTTCTCATCATCCTAAGACCTAGACGGCACAATCTATCATGTGAGAGATAGAAAAGTTCAGAGCTTCTAAATACGGTTTTCAGGACAGTATAGGCTGTAGGTGCCTTAATATTAGTGTAGTATAGCCCAATTTCATATGGAGGAAGATATTGTAATGCAATTTTTCACTTTCTTCACGCTTTGTAATGAGCAGGTATTCTGTACCATACTCTTCTTCAGTCTCTACATGGAAACTGTTAGCGCAAATATCCTTGAGAGTTCTAGTCGATTCTGGGTACAACGAGTCTTCTTCAATGACCAAAGTTGTGCCCGTTGGAAGTATAATTATGGCCCTTCCTGAGCCTATTATACAAGTATCACGCTGCGATCGTCGTAAGACTACCAAAGATTCTTGCCGATCGATTGGAAAAAATTGCTTTCTCTCGGATGGTATTCGTTGTGCCGCTACATGCTAAGCACACTTCCTCCATAGGGCGCCACACGCCGTTCTAATATAATGTACTTTATTAATATGTAGCGAGAAAGCAAGCAACACATAAATAAAATACTTGGATATCGAACGTAACTTGCTATTATAAAGACGGGAAAATAAGTCTTGCAGGACTCATAATAAGAATTTAATGCTTTGCTCTCCCAGAGCTTGCAACCATTATTCAATAATTCAAAATTTCGCTTCAATTACAAACTACAAGTTTCTATAAAAGGTCCGAGTGCAATGCGTGCACTGGATCTAATAGGCGAAGTATTCAGGAACTTCTGCTTAAATCGGCTCCATGCGCGACTTCTCCTCTTGGGCAGCTACGGCTGTGGCCGCTGCGATGTCCAAGGGAGGGATGATGGGGCTGTTACTGGGCTATTCACATTCATAAGTGCAGGCTAATGGATGTGGATCCTCTGTGCCTGCAACGGCGAGGTATGCCTCATGCTATCATTTGCCCTTCTTCTTAGACTGTAAAGCATCAATAATGTGCGACGCACGACCTTACCCTTCTTGCTCCTCTCATTTGTGAGAGACTTCATCACCTTGTAGCTGCTAGCAGTGGCTTCATGGCCAACATTGCTACTAGGTGGCTGCAAAATAAAGTTTTTTTTTTCCTAGAACATCACCTTGAGCTTCGCAACTTGCATGATGTCAATTAATTCGGCATACTTCTTGTAGCCGTCTTGACGATAGTTGCGTATGGATTATACCGCATTGGGGTGAAAGGTAGCGAGGTCTTCCCAATCGCTCGCTCATCCGTGATCACATTACCACGAACTGAGACTGATACAAATTCTATACAAATTCGACCATACTCGGTCGCTTCTTGAATTCGATTCGTGATGCGATCATCTTCATATTCATGCAAAAGTTCAAAGGATTACTGCTGGTAATCTGCATAAAATGGTTGCAAAAATCTCACAATGCTCTTCGAACTCCAGGTTCGTGTTCCCGTATTTTTCTATGTATTTTTCATGATTTACTGCTATTTTCAATGATTAAAAGCAATATAAGTAATTACAGATAATCAAAATAGTAAATACTGTAAATAAATTGCATAGAAATAATAATAACAAGAATAAACATGCTTCAAAGTTCAAAAATATGCAAACTTTTGGATTCCAGAGGCCCTTTTCTGCTGGAAACAAGACTTTCGGCGAAAACTGCAAGTTTCGGGGGTTAAAACGCGAAATTTCAATTCTGAGAGAAAAATTCGCGTAATTTTCAGATTTCTGAGGGGTTATTCTGTAAGAATATACATAATTCCGTAAATCTCTCAATTCCAGAGGGGGTTTTCGCAAAATTTCCTTATATGCGAAACTTTCTTGTGATTTTTAGAATTTCGAGGGACTTTATTGCAAAATCGGGTTTTTTCTTTTGCTTTGCCCTCCTTTTTTTCTTCCTAGGGTAAGTCACTGGACCTATTTCGCCCATGCATTCAAGGCCCAAGAGGCCCACCAGTGCCTCTCAAAGGTAGTGCTAGGGTTTCCCAAGACTATGCAAAGAGCGGCGGCACCGATTCGGAGCCGATGGGCGGCGAGGTGACCGGCGGCGGCGCGCGACGCGGCGAGGCAACGGCCCGGCAGCGCGCAGCGGGAGGAGGCGGTGGCGACGCCGCCGCGCCGCCACGTGACGCAGCATCGGCGGCGCGCGCGCGCCGCGCGCGCTCGTTAGCGGCGGCGCGCGTTCGCACTCGTGCCCGCGCAATGGCGGCGGCGGCGCGCCGTAAAGCGCGCCGTGTCCGTGGCGGCGCTGCGCCTCCGTGCGCGGCAGCGGCATGCGCAGGCGCGGCGCGCCGGCCGGATCTTTGCCGGTCGAGCGCCCGCGACGGTGTCGCGGCGGCGGACGCGATGACGGAGCCGACGCGGCGGCTGCGGCGGCGGCGGCGACGGCCTCCATCCCCGCCCCTCTTTTTTTTTCTCTTTTCCTTGGATTATGTCGGCCGGTGGTGGGGGGTGCCGCTACGGGCGGTTTCAAGGTGGTCGGCGCGCGCCTTCAAGGCGCCAATGACGGCGCAACAGCGCGCTACGGGCGCGGGAGGGGGTTGGGGTCAGCGTCGTGGCCGCTTCTTCGTGGCGCACAACGAATTTTTCTCCGAAAATACTATTCATCAATGATTGTATGCAATGTCATGCGATGTAAAACAATGCAATCGACATCGGTTCTTTCATGCAACCTCCGATCGGATTTTCCGCGACTTCAAGTCACTCGCGGTAGGTTAGAACGGATTGCAATTTTCAATCTACTGCATAATCGACATCCGCTCTTTCATGCAATCTGTCGATCGGCATTGTCCGGCGACTTCAAGTCGCTCGCGACGATTAGAGCAAATTTGCAATCGTAGAAAACAAATCTAGAAAGCCAAATTTACAGAATTGAAAGCAATCTAGAAAAACGATTCAATCTACGAGTGTCGTTCATCGACGGTTATCTTTTCGATGCGAGGAGAGTCGATCGTGCTGATAACGTGTTGAGGAACCGTCGCTGGCGAGTTCAGTCCGAGCGATTACCTCGTAGACAAGCGTAGAATCGTAAGAACAATGCATGAACAACAAGAACAGAATAAGAGATTGAACACAGAGGTATAGGGGGACGTCTTGCTTCTCTTTATTCATTCATCCATCGATCAATTCTTTACAATGAATAGCACCCCCTATTTATAGTCTACGACCCTGCTAGGGTTTGAGATGGGACGCCCACTAATGAGCCGACTGCAGCGTCAGACCCGTAGTTTCCCAACACTCATAACCGATCGTACGTGTCTCTGCTTGTACACGCATACCTTCAGGAAATTAAGGGGAAACACAATCAATCAATCGCCAACAACAGCGCACGTACGTACGCGCGCGCGTGACAGCGAGTAGACTCGGTCGCGAATAAAGCTGCGTACCCAACAGCGACGCTTGTGCCGATCGATCACGCGTGAGAGGCCGTGCGATCAAGCGCGTATATGGGTAGTACGTACGACATGGACAACTAACACGGCCGCGCACCGAGCTAGCTAGTGTAGGGTGCGTTGGTTCGTTGTCGAGAGGGGACAGACACCAACCCAGCGGGGAAAGCGTGCTCGGTTGGGTCACTCGTCACGGCACCAACACGATATGTGCGTGGGCGTGGGCGTGCGTGGCCCGGCCGGGTGGCTTTGCCAGTTACTGGAGGAGCAGTAGAGCATGCATGCGAAAGTTTGCATGATTCTGCTTGCGTGCCTTGCTGGCTCGCTCGTATTCGTTGGACCATGCGGACGCGTCTCTCTCCCTCGCGTTGTGCCGATCGATCGTTAGCGTCAGCTTCGTTTCCGGGATCTTGTTCCTACCGATCTAACGATCTATCCTGCATCATGCATGTCGATCGTCGGTTATATATCAAGGCAGCAGCAGGCACGCGATTCAACTACCCCTTGTCTAACCTCTTTCTGGTGATACTCCATCGGTACACGGGATCTTTTGTCCAAAGCGAGATTATCGAATTAGTACGTGTTCCACTTAGTTAGAACCGTATGCTGCTCCCCATAATCTCCGTCATCCGAACCTTCATCTTCTGACAATGTCTTATAGTTCCGGTCTTTGAGCGTTATCCTTTCAACTAGTGTTTCGATCTCCTCACCTTTGTCGGCAATCATACTAGCTTACCGGACCAAAGGAGTTTCTTTGACCTGTCTTCATTGACGACATTAGCAACTTTCCGATCGACCTTCGGCTGTTGTGTGCACCGCGCTGTGGCTGGAGTTCCCAACTTCTTCGGTATCACCACCAACTACCCCTTATTGAGCCCCAGATGCATGCGAAGTTTTGACATATGCCTAGGCCAGAAGGATCAAATCCCAACCGTGATCCCTCGCCATGCTTAAGTATGATTGCTATGACCTTGTTCCCTTCAACTACAATAACTCCCATTGTGTGCGCCGTGGTGACCGGGTGACAAATCAACGCAATTTTAGATTGTGCAGAGCATGATCCAACTCGAAGGTGTAATACAACAACCATGTCACAACGGCCTATGTACGCTGCTCTGATCTTGCTAGCCTGATGGTTACCGATTGGAAATAACGCAAATCAACCCTATCGGGACCTTACAGAACAGTCCATTGACCGTAGTAAATTTTGAAATTGATTGCGTCTGACATATTCGATGTATTGCACTATAAACAAGATTTACACGATTAACCACATATCTAAAACTAAACTACAAACACCTAAAAGTATGTACTACAACATACTACACTGCATAAATATACATCTAAAACTATCTAATCCATTCAGTTACAAAAAAATTACCTGCAAGGTAGACGATCGACGGACAACACTTCGCTAACTCTTCTCCTCCCCTCTGCTCCTCTCTATGAGATCTCCCCTCTTTTTCTTTTCTTTTTGGAATAAAAGTGAATTTCGGTCGAATTTTGTGGACCTATTATAGGAGAGGTGGTATCGTTAGTTGAAATGATGATATTGACTCACAGGGTCTCTGTTGCCATTTGGAATGACGACATAAGCATTTGCCACTGTTTGGTAGGCGACAGGGCTCCTATCGTCAATTCAAATGACGACGAGCGACATGACCATTTTGTTGTTTGGAATGGCGACGTAACCTCATTTTTTGTAATTTTATTAAACCAACATTTTATTTTTGTAATCTATTAAAAACATATTATTTTAAAAAGTCCTATGACGTGTACCTATCTGATGTTGCGTACATCGGAGGACGTGACGTGGCCCATGCCATGAGCTAGCCAGCCAGCCCATGCATCCTAGCGAGACCAGACTGGCCGAATCGCGACACGTGTGAGCCCCGCATGTGGCAGCGAGCGGCCCACCGACCGCAGGGCCCCGCCGCAGCCACATGCGCTGCCCCCGAGGCCCAACAGCCCCCGACCACCGCAAGGAATCTACCCCGTCCCAGTCCATCACCCTGTCGGCCGGGGCCCATACACGTAGCCCGCGGGCCCACTCCCCCATCGCCAAACCGCCCTCACTGTCGCCGGGACCCACCTGGCATAGTGAGACATGTCCTAGCTAGCACGAGGCACGAGCGGCTTAAAGTTAGAGCAAGCCACCACTAACCAACCCACCGCTCTCTCTCTCTATATATGCAAATGCAAGGCACGCAACCGAACGAACGAACGTCTCAAAGTGGATCTCAACCGCAAGGCTCGCTCGATCTCACGCGCTTCTCGTTCCTCTCCCTGCACATCCATTTGTTGTTATCGTTCGGCCATGGAGACCATCGATGCGGAGCTGCGGCTCGGCCCGCCCGGCAGTGGCGGCGGCGACGTAGTCGCCACGGCGGCGAAGAAGCGGTCCTCGTCGACGGCGAAAAGCGAGGCCTCCGGGACGGACGACCGGGACGCCACACCGGCATCCAAGTAAGTGCATGTGCAGGACTGTCCGTCTTTCCTTCGACAGTTTAAGCTTTTCGTGTAGAGGTGCTAATGATATGTTGCTGCGTGTGCACATGCAGGGTGCAGGTGGTGGGGTGGCCGCCGGTAGGGGCGTACCGGAAGAACACGTTCCAGTCGGCGGCGGCGAAGGCGAAGGCCGGGGAGCAGGAAGGGAAGAAGCGAGGAGGGCTGTACGTGAAGGTGAGCATGGACGGGGCGCCCTACCTCCGGAAGGTCGATCTGAGGATGTACGGAGGGTACAGGGAGCTGAGGGACGCGCTGGACGTGCTCTTCGGCTGCTTCTCCTCGGCCGACGGCGCCCAGTTCGCCGTTGCGTACGAGGACAAGGACGACGATCTGATGCTCGCCGGTGACATGCCCTGGGAGTGAGTATCCTATCAAGATCTACATATATATACATGTTGTGTACATTTTTCTGTGGATCTATGTATAACAAGGAGTCTAATGAGTTGTCGTTAACTTCTGTTGATTTGCAGTATGTTCATCTGTTCTTGCAAGAAGCTGAGGATAATGAGAGTGTCTGAAGCGAGATGAATAGGAGATCGACGTCGAGCATGCAGCAAGTTTGGACAGATGGAAATGGTCGTGACTCATGAGAGATGCATGGCGTCCTATCTATGAGATCATGCATGGACGTCAGACCAGGCCGTGGTTGAACGCATGAGAAGGAGGACCGGGTTATACGTGGATGCATCGTATTCTACGTACGTACTTAGTACTACGTATACATGAATCGTTCGAGGATCAGGATTCAGAAGACAGAAGTACGGCCTCCGCATCGGCGGTGTTGTACATGGACAGTCAGAAATTCAGCCAAGTTGTTGCTGGAAGAAATGAGATTTCTGTATATAAGCTTTCCTTTTCCTTTTTCTACTTTTTAGTTCTCTTTCGTATCAGTGAAGAAACCTGAGAGAGCTGGGGAAAAGAAACAAAAAAGAGAGGGAAATTTGACTCAAGTTTGGTCGTTTTTCTCCAAGATTCCTTTTTGTGTCTGCTTTGACAGAAATGGTAAAAAACTAGTAGTGTCAACTGTCAAACCAGAACTCGTCTCTGTTTCATTTTTTCTTCTTCTTGTCTATATACTCTTACTTTTCTTTTCTTCTTTTCCTATGGATGACTTTAAAGTTCACTGCAGATAACAGAATACATATAAAGTCAGATCCGAGCAGTGAACTCAAAACAGGATTTTTGTTTTTTTGGTTTCTGGTAATCAAACACAAATCGACCATTGGTTAATCCTAAAAAATTGATATCGATGGCGATTGTCACGAACACTGCTACTATATCCGACCAAGCATACGATCACCACCGGCTTACCGTGCAATCATCTTCAGTGATATTAATGATTCCTGCCAGAAAATGTACAAACAAGCATTCAATTTTCCCAAAGGAAACACGCATCATTCATTCCCAGAGTTCCTGTTTTCTTCAGTGTATAAACTTACAACATAAGAGACGCCACATATACCGATCAAAAGGGAAATGGATCCAATGCAGAGGATCTACAATGTATGGTATTAGAAAATGATCTTCACCGTCTAATAAAAAATCAAAAGATGAGATCAATAGCCATAATGTGTTTCGTTATGTTTCGCTGGTGTAAATATTTTCCTGCATCGTATTGTTTACCCACTCTGAAGCAGCAATACAGAGAATCCGAATCCGATCAAAAGATGCAAGTGACAGTAATAATGTAGAAGATCCGGGTCCGATGAAAAGATGCAAGTAGCTGCAGAAGCATCCAAATGCACGGCAGCCATGCATGCTAATCACAAGAACATTTGACGAGTGACGACACATCACATAGAGCACAACAGAAAATGGAGTAACTGATAACGATGGCACCTGGAGCTTTCTTGCAGCCAGAATGTCACTGCACACTGCACGAGAAATCCAGCTAAAATTCAGGCAGACGACAAGGAAATGTAGCTGCCGTTGAAACATTGCTCGGTAAAGTAAAAGCAGAGTATGATAGCAAGAAGTAAAAATTTCCTTGTAAATGATGGGAGAATGCTTCTGCTACAGACAACGTGCACTAGACCCACATAATAGATGCGAATCAGACAGCAGGGAGACAATAAAACATCCATATCATGCTTACAGGTCATGAAATATCAGAGCTAGGAGCAGACAATGACAACCAATTCACAGCCTAGCAAGGATAAAAGCATGCCTTCAGACAAGAATCAGTGTGTATTGAAATACTGAATTCATGGAGCTGTTACAATTTCAGCTTTCCAGTACCATGAGTTGATGGGAGATCATGAGAAAAAACATAACTGTAAAGCCAGTACGTTTTGGACGGCAGGCGTTACTGTAACAAATGGATGCAGAGCAATTACTGTAACAAATGGATGCAGAGCAATCGAAGGGTCGTTTTACATCCAGAGCATACAAAATCATCAACTTGCGCAGGCACACATGCTGTGTTTTTTCTTTTGAAATTAACCAGGCTTGAAGTCACACTTTGGCAGGAAATAATATTAGTTTCTGCGTCCCTCACGCTTCAGAACATTCATGCCTGTTGAGATAAGCAAGTAGCATGATGAGATTTCATATATTGATTAATAGCATTGAGTACAAAGTGACATTGCATGGCTAATGTTTTGCTCAGGCAGACAAATGGTACAAAGCAAACCAACTAAGATATTATTCCCAATGATACATCGTCACCAAACATAACTCGGTATCAAAGTACACACTAGACTTATGCAGGAGATACTCTGGTGATGGTGATAGAGATTGCACTTGAATCTCATTAAGAAACTTGAGAAAACAGGACGGATGCAAATTTGAAAACAATTCATCAGCTGTTTTGTCAAATGTAGTTATAATGAAAAAATGCATAAAGTTTAAAGCATAGATGCAAAGTTATACCAGCTTCCTTTTCTTCTTATGTCTCCTTTTGCGACGTGGTTTATGAGCATCAGAATTTGAACTTAGATTGCTGTTATGATCTCCAGGAAGATTTGGTGCTCTCCTGTTTTTGAATGAGTCACCACTTGTGGTGTTTGAAGTATTACTAGAGCTGGATAGCACATGTTTGTCCCCAGATCTAGCTCTATTTGGTGCTAATGAGCGTGGTGGTGGCATAAGAACTCGAGCATCTCTCTGCCGCTGCAAAGCACAATAGGTAGGGTTAAGTATATGGGAGAAACTACGACAGCTAATTGAAGGAACTTTAAACACACTGCAGAGAACAACCTGGTTCTTTTCATCGCTTGACATGCCAGATGCTGCCCTACCTGAAGCACTGGAAGCTGGTTCTCTACAGAACATTAATAACATTAGGATACATTAATAAGAGCCTATAGAAGGACATATTAAAAGACTATGATTCAGACTTAACAAATTGGTGGGAATAAATTTATTAGGCAATATGATATATATTCATTCTCCAGCATAATATGAAATGCTTCTACAATATATGATTTAAACTGTACAACAGTCAACAAAATACAGAGTATGTCAACGCTTTTATCAGCACTCGATAAACTTGTATATTGACAATGCTAGATTTCAAAACTAATTGAACAACATCACAATTGTTACAGAGCTCACTGTACCATTTCTTATGGAAAGATTATGCTCAGTCTATTCTATCACAAAACAAAGGGTGCTATCCTGTAGACCAAGATAGATATTTTACAATTTGCAAAAGAGTATCTCATGGATTTGCTTACAGGTTTAGGATTATCCACATAAAGTTTTTGGACAAACCTACTTCAGTGACTGACTGCACATGAGAATATAAGCCAAACAACTACAAATAGTAACTGGTCACCGCTTGTCATGCTCTCCGAGCAACACAGCATAGATTTACTACTTTCATGCCATTATGTAAATAAGTGATAGTATTACAGCATAATAGCATATCACATGATATATCAGAGGGAACCTAAAAAACCAAGTACAATGTCCAAGAGTCATGAATCCTACTTTGCGCTTTTGTCGGTCCACTCATCATCTGCCTCTTCATCACTTGAACTTCCAGACATAAAGAAGTCATCATCACTCACATCCAAGGTATCATCATCGCTTGCTGTCTCTGTTAGGTGATGCAAAATAAAAATTAGTACTTTAGACAGTAGATATATAGCCAACAAGGCATACAAATTTCAAATGCAAAGCTAGAAGTGCATAGAGGATGCAAATAGAACAGAGGTAATCTAGAAAATTAGTAATGAAGCATGCACCTTCTAGGTCTTTTCCACTCGCTGCAGCAGCCATGAGATTCTCTTTGATCTGTCTACGCCACTTATTCCTCTTCTCTACAATATCTTGGTTATCCCCCAGTGAACAGTGAGATATATTTCTCATTCTTTGGGAAAAACTGCACACAAATAAAGATAATATTTAACTGAAAATTCAAGCAGGTTCAGTTTCAGATAAAGCAACAATTGCTCAGATCCTCCCGTCTTAGAAATTTATTAAACACCTACTTCAAGTACCATTTATGAATGTGACTGAGGATAGTCCTTGCCAAAAATATACTAAATCTATTGCTAAGAGAATTATTCAGGAAGCAAAATAAAGTACTGTGGTGAGCTTACTCTAACATATTCGAGATCTTCTCGTAATTTTGACAGCTTATTGCTGGCATCATCAGCATTTGAACGTTGCTGCTTCTCAAGGCGCCTTATCATCCTCTCAATCTTTCGCCTTTCTTCGACGTTCGAACACCCATACCGAGATAATGGTAAGTACAGACAGGCAGAGAAACGGCACTAGAAATGAATAGGAACAAAATAATTAAGTGATAGCAGACCAAAAAATTTTATCTTTCTATCTCTCAACTGTACTGTTCGTTGAATAGCCAGTTGATTCTGAAGCTCCTGCTGCCTCTTTAGTTCTT
Source organism: Ampelocalamus luodianensis (assembly GCA_036346255.1). Taxonomy (NCBI): domain Eukaryota; kingdom Viridiplantae; phylum Streptophyta; class Magnoliopsida; order Poales; family Poaceae; genus Ampelocalamus; species Ampelocalamus luodianensis. The sequence continues at coordinate 5,060,888 of CM070621.1, forward strand.
CCAATTTCTTCTCTTGAGCCACCCTAATGTCATTAGGAAGGTCCTGAAGAAAGAAATATACAACATTACCATCTCACCAACAAGGCTGAAAGAAAAGTAGGGCTAACTGACTAAGGCTTATGTCTGTAATAATTAAAACCACAACGACAAAATCTTGATTCATGAAAAGCTCAAAGTGCTCATGCGTGTTCAGCAAAATGGCACCAATTAGATTTAGAAGAGGCCCAAACAAATGCTAAACCTCGTCACTCTGGTTAAGTTTTGGGCACGCATACTTAAAATTGGGACTAGTGCGAGTCACAACACAGATGGCTGTAATGATTCAATATACTACTTTATTTTCTCAAGGGTAAAAAAAATCCTGCAAGCCTATCAGAACAATTCCTCACAGATATATGGACAGTATCATAGACATCATACACTGTGTATGCACAAGCAATGCTGCTTGAATAGAAGTGAAATAACAATAATCAAAAGGGAGAGGCTAACTTTTCGTTGCATACACCCTTATAGAAGGCCTAACCGACCTTAATTGAGAACAGGGGACATCAAATAATATGCATACATGCCTCCTTGAATATAAGTGAATTTTACAATCACTTGACATCTTAATCCTACTTGTTTCCCATGTAAGTAGAGCTGTCAGCCTACAAGCATCTCAATAAGCTAGGATATCCCACCATCATCATCGACCCAGCCTGTACTTCCCCTTTGACAAGAACAAAAGCACGACTTTTCTATCATTTTTCAGATTCATCTAGTTAAGGCAGGATACTTAACATCAGATAAATTATTTTTGCAAGCAAGGTTCCACATGATTGTTGCAATTTGCGACGTGAATGGACACTCGCACAAGCTACCAAAGCGAGCAGCAATCAAACTAAAACACGAACTACCCGAAATCCTTAACGCTGCCACTAAACGGAGCGCAGTCCGCAGTGCAACAAAAGGGGGCCTCAATTGAACCATCCATGGCTATAATCCCTACACTAGCTAGTAGCAACCGGTACTAATTGAGCAATTTCATCAACGCTGTCGACCTACTACTCATTGCTTCGCCACAAACTAGTATCACCACTCCACACGCCGCGGCTACTAAACCCTAACCATGGGAACAACAACAACAACAGCAGAGGACCGCCCCAAGCTTAGGCAGCCGAGGATACCCCCGTTCCCAAGTACCTTGCGGAGGAGGCGCTCGGTGGAGCGGATCTGGTTCTTAAGGGAGACGGTCTTGGCGGCGGCGGCACGCTTCCGCTTCCGGTCTGCGGCGGCCGCGGACGCCGACGACTTGGGGCGGCGGACGGAGGTGGCGCGGCGCGGGTAGCCGCCGTCCGCCATCGCCGGAACCCTAGGCGGAGGAGGAGGGGCTCGGCTTATTGCGTGGTGGCTGTGGGGTTTGGTTGGGTTGGGCCGGGTGGGTTTCGCGCGTTTCGCTTCAGAGCCGAAGGAAATTGTCCGTCCATCTAGAATGCTCGGCCTGGCTGCATTTTAATGTCGTCAGTAAACGGCCGGGCTGTCAGCGACTCAGAGCTGCTTTGTAACAACTGGGGATGGTTTCTTAAAAATTTTCTTACTTTGATTAGTAGTTAGAATTTGCGACTTCTTTTGCATTACAATAAGTAATGATTGCCTAATGTACTAGCTTAACATACGTTCATGGCTATGATTGCCTAGTGTACTAGCTTAACATACGTTCATGGCTTATTAATTGGGCTATCTGTCCGTGTCGTTGACTAGTTCAGTCGGTGCGGCGCCTTGATTATCTAATTGAAAGTTTGAGCTCAATTTTCAGTAGTCATATGTTTGGTTGCGTTTGATCATCACTGGAACGGAAGACTTACTCGACGAGGGACAAGTACTCTAGCCGACTCTTCTTACTAATTTCATTATCGTTGAGTTCAAATGTGATACAAATTTCATTTTCTACTTTAATCTACTTCTATACTGAATCTTTCATGTCACTATAAATTTATCTATGTAGTCTATAGGTAGAAGTGTTTCATATATCGCTATAATTTTTTTTATAGTCTATAGGATAGAACAAGAGTTTTATTATAAACATTTTCTTATTTAGTGATATCGTCTTGGTGCGTGTGTGGTTTTTTTCCAAAAGTACTTTTCACATAAAATTTGTGCCTTCCGATTCCTATTTTCTATGCATTATTTGCAACAAATATTACTCACGCTGGCTCAATCTATGGGAGAATCTGCAGTCAAGTAAACCTTGTACGGATTCCCATTCTGAGCTGTGCATTGTTGAAGCTCAGACACTGCATAATGTACACCGAACCATCTTAACAAAGGTCAGAAACTCATGGGTTCTTCATCAATGCAATGCATGAACGCTGCAACAATGTTTCGTTCCATGCGGCAGAGAAACAAGCAAGCAAAACCATTTACGATGATTCCACGAGCAATTCTGCAGCTACAGCTTCCTGTCTGTTTGCCTGGCAGTTCCCAGGCAGGAATGGGATTAACAGTTCAACATCCACTATGGAAACATTCTGGTAGGACACCCAGATGGTAAGAGTAGAGCTTTGGGGTGCGATCAAACAATGGCATGTTGCGAAACAACTGCTTCACTGCACTTCAAGGACAGGCGACAAAAGACAACATCAATTAGAACCAAATCTCAAAAATAAAATCAACTACAACAACATTTGAGCTATCTTAAGCCTAGAACAACATTACGATCACAATACCAAAGCATCAGGTACTGCAGAATGATGTAAGAAATTGCCTTAACAGAAATGAAAATTATGCACATCACGCCAGATATGAACTGAACTGCCGGAACCAAATTTATGACAAGTGCAGACACATATATACAATGATCCACAGAATTCAAATCATGGGCTAAGTCTATATTCAAATCATGGGCTAAGTCTATATTTTACGACCAGGTCACTATAACTGATAGTAAGCAGTCATATTTACACAATTCAACGAAAGTTTCGCCCTATCTCAGGCTGCAAAATAAAAGCAAATTTCCTGTTGATCCAAGCGCAGGATATGAACACATGGTATCATTAACTATACCATCAGAAATACAAAATAAGTTTAGGAGAAACGATTGCAGTATAGAAGGACGGAGATAAGGATATATCAACTTGGACCACCAAAAGCACTAAACTGGAAACAGTTTTCTAAAACAGCACAAACAGGAATAAGCTGCAAACAAATGGCAGCAAATATACAACACTGATGCGGACATGAAAGCAGTAGTCTTTTCTAAAAACCAATATTTCAACCTCGTAGAAATGAAAGGGATCAGTCTCTTTTTAATAACATGGTTCCCAGATAAGTATGGCGCCAAACAATAAAACCTTTTCAAAATCAAGGTGAAGGATAAATTGTCTTAGGCTTGTTTGGATACACTGTGATCCGACTCAATCCCTTCGGATTGACTCGGAATTTGAACTAAAATCGCTTTCAATCCGAGGGGATTGGTTCTAATTCATCCCTATCTAAACAAGCACTTAGTGGAAACTTGACCAAGTACCAGGTAAAACCCACGAACTATAAATAAACACGCGGCCACATATCATGCCAGTGAACTATTTACAGTAACATGCAAACAAACCATCAAGTCACACAAATCATTCGATTTTCCGGGTTGTGCATTCTCACTAGCCCACAAACTCAGGAAACTGTGTTATTACGGGCAGTGAACAGTGCAAGAACAGCTGTTCTCCGCAAATAAGTTGGAGAAACAAATCTGGGGCAGTGGATAACTCATAGCAGAAAATACATAGTACATCTATGATCTATAGATTAATCAACAATATAAGATATTTAACTTTATATGGCAGTTCTTATCAAGAGTATGACTCAATAGAGATAAAAGTAGTGCATATAGATAGCAGACCCACTAGCAAGCGGATTAACGCACGCCCAGCCTCCATTGACCAAAGCCTCCGCCCTCCGCCTCCACTTTGGAAAGATGGAGATGAACGAACATCACCATCAACATCATCTTCCATTTCATCTTGTGTTCAAATTTCGTCAACCATTTGTGCAGGCTGCAGACACACGCATACACCAATCACTTTTGATTAGTCCAAACACCCACTACCGAAAAAAGCAGTCCCCACCACCAAGTGTATGGCTAGTGCACTACAGACCCGAAAAGAAACAATATGAGAGCATGCCAGACTCTTTAGTAGCTCTCTCCATCACTCACGCTCATAGGGACATTGAAAGATGTAGGAGCATGAGCAGGTTATTGCTTACCCTATCCTTGCAATTAAAGCACCTTTGAACAAAAGATGGAAAGGGCAGGTGACATCATATACCATTGGTACAATTTCAAGTGGAGAGGATCTTTTAGGTCTTTTCGTGCCTCCTTGTTAGTTTTATCTTACACTTTGATAGGTTGACGCCTACTAGTAGTTGTAGGGATGCATGTTACAGTTGATGCTACTATACTAGGAAGGAGTGTTGGGTTCAGGCTTCACGGGTTGGCCATCTTGTGAATGTTGTGTGTCATAGATTGCCATGGCGAGCGAGATTGGCATCATGCAGAGTGCTTTGGATTGGAGAAATTGCATTGCTGCCCCGATGTCTTCTTCCATCATCTTTGCTACCTGTCTTTCTGTGCCATCTGTTGACCATTTTTCCCAAATCTGCTGTTTGCTCCCACTATCACTTGCTTCCCCCTAACGAAATTAAAGCAAGATACAGTTTAACAACCAAAAGATATGACAGTGTAGAGATGGAAAAGGACTCTCAAATTGATTCTTAAAGTCAAGGCACAATCATTCATGAAAGAAGCAATGCACATCATATTATTACTACCGTGGATCTAATGTTGGGGTTATATGAGGCTCTAAAATTGGGCTCTGAAGCAGGGCGAATGCCTACAATGCAGACACTATGCTGATCAAAGAGCTAGATGACACACAGACCATTATGGGGGATCTACAAGGCATGGCTGAAATACTTCATGTCTTCATCTAGCCAACACATTAGTAAAGATGAAATGCTCATTGGTGTCAACTATAGAGCTACTTTCATTGTCACTGACAGCAAGAAGTACAAATGGCTTGCGCAGACATGGACAAACAGATCATGAAATCAGTAAAAGGTCAACAATGGAAATAAGGTGCTGAACAGACACTGCCTTTCAACACCACTGCCTAGAAGAAAGAAAGAGAGAAACTTAACAAGAAAAAAAAATAGAGGTTGATAACGAAAATGCTAATAGTTGTCATTATGAAAACCGACATAAAAAATGTTTTGAATTTGTACAGAATATCTGATTAAAGTACAAGTGAAGCTTTCCCATTCCCATTCAGCAGAACAGACAGCAACTAACACAAAATGGAAAGGTAGGTGACATATAAAACATACAAAAGAGCAATCAGTTTTACGGTTTTACTAGCCATAATTTTTTGTGGTAATATGATGATTTATTATTTTTGATATAACAGAACAAAAACTCAGAAACAACTTGAGCTAACAAACAAGCCTATGTTAAATTCTTAACTAAATGGCAGTAGAAATCAACTTACAGAAGGTTTACCTTAACTGAAAGTGGAATATCAGCAACCAGCTGCGCAACAGCACCAGCACCGCCCAGTCTGCTCATGCTTAAAACCTACCATCACAGAATCAAGGTTCCGTCAAACAAGTAAAAACACAAACAGTGGTTTATGCTTCATAGATAATAGCACACTGAACTGTACCTTTACTTGAAGCCTCAGGAACTTCACATAATCGAGGACCTCATCTAGCATAGCTGCCCTATCTGTCTGCATGGTTTAAAAGAAGACATAAGAATTTCTTTTTGTTGTCACCTTTTGATGTTACAAAGTAACTGAACTCTGTATTTGGTGATTATAAAATCATGTATTGTTCTAAATATTTATATAATCCAAGGATACATGCTTGCTTATCTCAGAAGGGAAGGCATATACTATACATACATAGCATGGTTCTCTGTGAGATAGATAATAATAAAAGCTAATAAGATCTTTTAAAGCAGAAAAGCTATTTGTCAAAACAACAAGAAGCACAACAATAATATAATATTGTCAGCACATCATGACACCATACCACTTGCTGAAATTCTGTCAATGGCAGGCATGTGAACCATAGAAGCCTTTAACTTTATAATATCATCTACAAGTATACTAAACATTATTACCTTGTTTGTATTGGGGACCAATTCCTGTAGGGACCTCATCCTTTCCGCTATTCTCTCTCTTCTTAGCTGCATTAGAACAAATATGGTTCAAAATACTGCTAAATAAACACCTAGCAGGGTCGTAAAATAACAAATGGAAAGTGAGAAGCCTAAAGTAAGGTGGACATTCATATACATAAGCACAACATAGAAAAAAAGAGAGGATAAAACAGGACATCCATCGATGCCCCAGTCCCATTTTATTTGAAACTGAGTTCCAGTTTCATAAGCACAACATAGAAGCAGCAAACAAAATTCTACCGCTGCTAGAAACATGAAGTTGAAGTTCAAAGTAAGCAGTCTACCTTAAAGCAGTAATATCCTATAGCTAGATAGTAGTACAACATGACATATGAATCGTCAAAAGGAGCAGACTTCTAGTATAATACAACGACATGGCAATTGTGAGCCTTAAAGGAAACGCCAAATGCCTCTGCCAAATGGCCGCCCGCCATCTAGCTAACACAACTGCCCTTTTTAAAACCTGTGATGACTCGCCCAGCAAGAGAATGTATTCAATATGGCAACATAGACGCTCAGTACCAAGTTGAAGCTGATTGCTCAATCACACTACGCAAGGCAGAACATGAGAAAAATAATTGCCTGTGTATATGGAACGCGGCGCTTAGGAGTCACAAATCTAGTTGTAAACAATGCGAAACTCCGCACCAAAAATCTAATTAACCCCTGACCCCTGCAAACGGCATGGATGCGTTAAGCTACGAGAGTTCAACCGCAGGAACGGATTTCATTACCCTCTCGGCGATGCTGTGGGGGTCAGTCGCCTGCCCTCGACGCGCCCGCACCTTCGGCCTCGGCGCCGGTGGCTGCGGCCCAACGGCTGCCCCGCCCTGCTTCGACTGCGCCGCGTGGAACACCTGAAACCCACCACAAGCACCACAATTAGCACCAGCCCTGAGAATTCCCAACTAAAATATACACGATTGGTTAGCCTCCGCTGCAACAGGGTACCTGGGGAGGCGGGCTGGGGCGGAGGTGCGGCGGCTGCACGCCACCGCCGAACACCGGCGGGAAGAGGCCGGGGATCTGCACGGTCTCCCGCTCCTGCATAGGCGAGCGAGAAGCTTACCACGTAGCACACCACACGCGCTCCGGTTCCACTCGACGAGGGCCAACGCAAAAGCCAAAAAGGAGGGGAAAGTGGAGAGGGCGCTCACCGCTTTGCCGCCCTCGGCGTCGTCGCCGAGGCGCTTCCCGCTCCCGGACGCCTCGTACGCGGGCGCGGCGTCGAGGCTGAGGGCGAGGGAGAAGGGCTGGTCGCCGGCGGGGCGGCCGCCGGCCGCGGCGGCGGAGAGGGAGTTGGTCAGGGAGAAGAACTGGTCGAAGAAGTCGTCCTCCGGGGCCTGCGGCGGCTGCCCGGCCATGCCCGGAGATGTGGGGTCCGGCCGCCGGCGACCGCCAAGCTGGTCGCTCCTTGCTGCCTCGGCTCGGAAGGCGTTCGTTTTCTCCTCAAGGGTGAACTGTGAAGTGGAGATCAAGTGTTCTCACTCGCTCGCTACCCTTTTATTTACTAGCGGTCGTAGGCAGCACGGTAGCGGGGGAAGAGCAAAGTAGTCTACAGGCCCGAATGGGCCTAGTCGGGCCGGAATTTGATCGAGCTGCGTTAGCGACAAGAAATTTGTTAGGCCAGAAGTGGAAACCCAAAATCCCAATATTTGGGCCCAAGAGAGAAAGAGGGGGAGAGTTCGAGGCCCATATCTCAAGCCGAGGTTTGTAAAAATGTCACGGTCCTTGAGATTAACCGCGATCTCGCTGACGGCGACAATTTCCCTTAAACTAATCACTAATCAGGCTCAGCACTACGATTACAATGCACCAGCTAGGAACACGAAAACACAAATTAAACGCATGCAAAGAATGTTTGTCGGACCCGGATTTTCTAATCCAGAATCCTCTGTGAAAATACTGTGCTATTCCCTGGATCAGTAGATAGCACTCACAGATACATTGCTGAACCATTTCATACAGGGCGTAGAACCATACCATTCATTAATTAACACAAAAGAGTTCACATAGACCGCGTCGGGTCAGGTTTTACAATACGGGCCGAACATGCCAAATTTATTACATCACAAAAAGACAGTAGCTATAGCGGAAGCAAAAGGGTAGGCTTAACTCTCCACAGTAAGCGCGGCGGGGGCAACTCAGTGTACAACTGATATTAACCAAGGACCTGGATAATATCGGATGTACGCAAGTACCAATGAGTCCGCTAGACTGGGACGAGACCTAGACTATAGAACCTAGACTATTCTTCATCGACTCCATGCCCATGGACTTCTGGTTCCTCGTAGTAGGCATAGTCTCCTTCATCTGCGTTGTCCAAGGGTTTGGGGGAGAGCGAGAATGAGCACAACTTCCGTGCTCGCGAGCCAACACACAATGCAATAATATACATGCAAGGCTTAACAAGGATGGCTCGGGTTATTTTATTTGCTAAAGCAATGTTTTCAATTATCATAACTACAAATTCCTATCACTTAGCATTTTAACAAATTGCAATTGGTTAAAGAGAATAATTGAGCAATATTTATATCGTGAGAGGTTCCTCCACCTTCATGCTTATTTTGATTGTGGTTACGTCCACCACTAAACAACACTGGTAAGGAGACCCGGAAAAACAATCTCGAGGCTAGGTGAGCCCGCCACAATTTTCATACCACCCAACAAGGTTTTTGAAATAGAACTAACTCAAGTTAAGTTCTCATGTCCGCCTTTGACCGTAGGCACGGCTGTTTAAACAGTTTATAACTCTGCAGAGATTGTACACTTTACCCACAAGAGACAATTAACTCGTTGCCCTACACGATTCCGTAGTCGTGTAGTCGAGAGGTTGTCACAATAACTTTTCTAAATATCTCGCCTTCCATCATCTCACCCATATGGGGTTGCGCCCATACGTTGCGCGGGATGTCCACCTCAGCGGACTGGCGTGGCGTGGCTACACCTCGGCGATGGGTGAACTTCACCCTTGACTCGGTGTCCCATCCACCCGACATACCCAGAGCTTTTGCCCCTTTGTCCCTCCAGTGAGGTGACTTTCAGGATTTGATAAATGTACTAAGCCAAGTCGCAGTTTGTTGCAGACTTGTGGTTGTACTTGTTATACACAGGAGGTCGTGACAAGATTAAGTCCTTAGGGTTGTCTGGACGGCTCAACCACATTCCCGCCATTCTCGTGCTCCATCCGCACCCACCATCTTACCATCCGCCCAGACGGGGTATTAGCAGTTTAGGGTTTTTGAGATGTAAAAATACAACAATTCAACCATCTCAGTCATTTACCCGCAATGACTGCCCAAATCATTTTATGTTTGAAATGATGATGATTAGGACATGTTAATGCCCCGGTACTTAAGCAAGTCTAGCATGTCGCTTAAGTACAACCTAAAGCTAGTATTACCATATAGTTACTAGGGTGACAATGGAATTAAGGGATTCAATTTATCAAGGATGACATATTAATTAATTATTCCACAACTGGGTATTTATCTACCTTAAGCTTTAACATACATTTGATTAAGGAATTAAAGCATGCAATTTGCTATTTTAAAAGAATATAATTTGAATAAAATGTAGGCTCAATATGATCAAAGTATTGACTCGCCTTGAGTGTAGGGAAGAGGGTCCGAGTAGTCTTGTTCTTGATCAACGTGGAGGTCTCCGGTGTCTCCGAACTCTACGCGGGCGAAGTACCGGAAAAAGACACAATAGGCAAAAGAGCCAATAAATACACAAGGATACCCAAATGAACTCCAAAATGAACAAGACCTATGCCATTAGCAAGATCTTGATTTAACAAATTTTTAGAAATTTACTTTATAATTTTTGGAGTTGAAATGGGGGAGTTATGCATATTGAAGTATTACTTTTAAATTTAAAAACGAAAAAGGAAAGAAAATCCAACAAAAATTAGAAACTGACGGCGGCCCACAGTGGTCTTTCGGCCCGGCCCAAAACTCGGGCCGAAACCGAAGACGCCTGCGGCGCGCCCGAGAGGCGCGGCCGGGAGGGCGCGCCTAAGAAAAGAGCGGGCGGGGAGATCGAGCGGGTGGGGAAAGATAGGGGCGGCGCGCGCGGCGGCGAGGAGGGCTCGGGGCGCACGGGATCCGGAGGAGGAAGCGGCGGAGGTGACAATGGTGGCGGCAATGGAGGAGGCTCGAGCGCGCGACGGCGGCCGGAGGAGGCGCGCGGCGACGACGACGACGGAGGCTCACCGAGCGGCGGCGGCAACCGGAGGTAAGTTCTTTGGTTCCTCCTCTTCTTCTTCCTCTCGGGTTTTCTTCTGCTTGGGGGAAGAAGGGAAAGCGGGGTAGGGCAAAGAGGGTGCCGGAGGAGGGGGGCTTTATAGCCGACGGGCGTGGGCACGGCGAGCGGGCGGACGGGGCGGAGCGGCAGCGGCAGCGGCGACGCGGCGACGCGCGACGGGTGACGGGCGAGAAGACGCGCACTCGCGCAGTGGAGTGGGTGGGGGAGGCGACGGCGGAGCAGGGGCAATCGCGAGCGGCGAGGACGACCACTGGCGCAATGGGGCCCGGCGAGGACGAGTTGGTGGGGGAGGTGACGCGCTGCACGGGGGTGTTGACGGCGCCGGGGTCAACGCAAGTCGACGGAGGGGGGGGGAGAGAAGGGGGAAGAAGGGGAGGGTGTTACAATGTTAATTAAGCAAACGGAGTATCAAATGTTAATTTGTTTGACTTCGACCCAAGCCGCCCTCATTGCCACGACGTGAATTCGTGATGGATATACCGTTGTTCAAGGCTCACGCCATCCAGACGATACGTGTACATACGCTGAACCGCATACGCGCCACTTACATCCCTACGTGTACATTGATCAGCTGAGAGAAATTATATGACATAATTTTCAATGGAAAAAAGTTCAATGTCACCGGAGAAATTATACATGACATGATTCGCAATGGAAAAAAAACAATGTCACCGGTGCTACGCATGACTTGATATCACCTCTAGAACGCGAACATGTGTCATAAATCTTTATGTATCTCACCTTTTAACCCCTACTTTTCCCTGTTTTTCCTTTCCACGTTGTGCTTGCCACGTATTCCTATTATAAGGATGGTGCTATATTGTCATGCCTAGATTCGCAATTGATATATATTTCTTGAGAGCATTCTATGATCCGGTTCATTGTACCATTAATGCGGCAAGTCTTGCTATTATAATATTCACATGTGTACTTATCAGTTATCATTCATACTGTCCCATGGATGTGCATTGCAAATTTGCAATGCACTACGAACACATTAAACACACGCAAAGGTGTTAATTATTATATGCAAACAAATTGAAAACAGCAAAGCAAACATATATACCTTCTTTCCGTCCACTCTCGACCACCTTCCCCGTTGTCCTACACGTGCTTCATTCGGAGATCGCAAACGGAAATTTCGGTCTCTCAATCGAAAATCTTAAGTACAAATTTTCCAAATAGAAATGCCACGTCGAGACTCGAGAGTCCAAAATTCCACGTGAAAGTTTCACATTTCCAGTCGAAGGTTCAAACTTTGACTGAAACTTAAACTCTCACTGCGAAAAATTGACTTTTCACCAATAAACTTTAACCTTCAGCTGCGAGCCTGCGAGAGGGTGTGTGGTTAACGGTGGCGACAGACACGTGACAAATGATTTAACCAACGGATATAGCCACGTGCACGAAACCAATTTAATCCATTAAGTACGTGCCCCCACGCCCCAGAAGAAAACTCGATCGATTGGCTATATGCAGCATGATTCGATATTTCGACAATACTAAATTAAACAACAACTCGTTTCTCACAAAAGCCCGTCCGAACTAGCTAAAACAATAAAAAAGAGCAAATAATGCGGTAAGTAGCGCACACGTTGTTCACGGTGAATAGGTGGTATTCGGTCCACCCATCTCAGCTCGTGCGGATCCGGATTCTCTGTTACTGTATAGAATCTCAGCTTAACAGTATTCAACAGTAGTATTGTAGCAAATAGAGTAGAAGCATTGAAATATAATATCTACTGCAGCGAAATACACTGTTGAGATTTTACTATTTTGTTAGATACTGTGGTGCTTGATCTAGACCATTTGTTTTGTATCGAACGGTGGAGAGAAGAACCGAATGCATATAACTGTGCAAGCCATCCGCTTCCCATTCACGCGCACCGTTGCTTCCTTCCATGCCGCCGCCGCGGCTGCCGCTATATAAACGTAACCAGAGCAACACGTTCTACCCAGGCCGATCACCCCCAGCTTTCTTCGCTCTGCACACGCATCCATCGATCCCGCCGGGCTCGAGCGTTGCATTGAACACTGGCAGCAGCCAGCGGCACAGGGAGTGCTAGTACTAGTAGATAGCTGCAGTGAAGCGCGAGTCCCACGAGCTAAATTTTGAACTCCTGAGCAATCGTACAGCGACGACGTTGCGTTATACGTAGCTACATGGCTTTCGCGGTCAAGGCGTCTCCCTCCCCGTTTTCCTCGCCGGCGCCCCTCCCGAGGCGGCGCGCGGCGGGGGCGGGGAGGTCTGTGGCGGTCAGGGCGCTCGCCGCGGCGGCGCCCGTGCGCGCCGCGGTCGGCAAGCGCTGCCTGTCGGTGGCGCAGACCTTATCCAGGCTCAGGGAGAAGGGCAAGGTACGTACGTACGCGTGGGCTAATTAAGCTTGATTTGCAGCATATGTACCTAACGATCGACGCTGAAGTTTTATTGCACGCGTGACCATGCAGACGGCGTTCGTCCCGTACATCACCGCCGGCGACCCCGACATGGCGACGACGGCGGAGGCGCTGAGGCTGCTCGACGCCTGCGGCGCCGACGTCATCGAGCTCGGCATGCCTTTCTCCGATCCCTACAACGACGGCCCCGTTATCCAGGTACGTACGTACATACACACGCGCGGTCACTCAATCGGTCGCGTCCCACGCTTGCGCTTCGGACGCGCGTGCGAACTTTCTTAAGTTGATGTATCCCGTACGTGAGTGCTGATTCATCTTGATGTTCAGGCTTCCGCGGCGCGGGCGCTCGCGGGCGGCGCGACGGCGGGCAGCGTGATGTCGATGCTGAAGGAGGTGACGCCGGAGCTGTCCTGCCCGGTGGTGCTCTTCTCGTACTTCGGGCCCATTATGCGGCGAGGAGCGGCGAGCTTCACGGCCGCAGCCAAAGAAGCCGGTGTACATGGTAGGCAATTTAACAATCGATTAATCTGACTTACACATGTATGATCGATCGATGAAAATTAATGCTGCTATTGATTCGCCGTTACTTTATCCGTCCTACTAAAAATGTGATGAACTCAAAAACGATATGAGAGTTTAACTATATATAATCTAGTATCTAATTAGATTAGCTAGCCGGGTCAGTGTCAGTGCGTCATCGTTCAATCATCATATACATACACTGTTATAATGAGACCCCTTCTTATGACAGTAGTCCTAGATCGGATCAGAGTTGCGAGATACGACACGAGCATGCACGATATTAAGAATAAAGTAGATGAATCTCGTAGAGTGAACCAAATAACAATAACAAAATAATCACGATAAGATAGAAATATTGGTAAAGCCGATCGCAAATTCTTTAAACACAATATCTTAGCAGGTTACTCAACGGACACAAACAAACAATGAAGTGTAATCATCTTGCGTACTGTGTATTGTCTTATGCGTGCATCATTCTGCATTTTTAAATCGATATATTATTGCACGACTCTATGTAGATCATCGAGTTGGATCTTGAGTCGGTCTCATTTGTTTTTCTCGTGCATGACTACAAAGCAGCCTGGCCATCGACTTGTTTTTTCATTTGAAGATTCTTTTTCATCACTGTGACAACTAATGGAGTTACTAATTCGCAGTTGTTACATGTGTTCCAGGTCTTATAGTACCGGATCTTCCTTATGTAGAGACATGTTCTTTCAGGAATGAAGCCATTAAGAACAACCTAGAGCTGGTATGTAGGCTCCTCCAACAATATAGCTCATTAAGCATTTCCTACTGGTTATCTACATTGCAACGGGGAAACAAAGCAAGTACAGTGGTACCAGTTATTAACAAGCTCTGTTTTGTGTGATGGCTGCAGGTCCTGCTTACAACACCAACTACACCAGCAGAGAGAATGAAGGAAATCACAAAAGCTTCAGAAGGGTTTGTGTATCTTGTAAGCGCCAATCGATTTTACCCTAATTAACTGGTTTTGCAAGTTTAGTTAGATTTGTGACCAGGGCCTCATAGCATTTCCTTGTCCTAATCGTATTACGCAGGTAAGCGCCAATGGAGTTACAGGTGCCCGCGCAAACGTCAACCCGCGTGTCAAGGATCTTCTTCAGGAGATTAAGCAGGTTTGCAGAAAAGAAAAAAAGAATCATCTTTGTCTATCAGGAAATAGTAAACATTGATGTCCTAATCACAGTTTCTCTTATTGTCTGCAGGTCACTGACAAAGCTGTGGCTGTTGGCTTTGGCATATCGACCCCTGAACATGTTAGACAGGTAGATAAATAGCTAACGAGCTAGCTAGTTTCATTCGCCACAAGTTTTCATTGCAAAAATTTGACAAGCTAATTAAGTTGCTGCCTTCATCAACTGTTAATGGACACAGATTGCAGAGTGGGGTGCAGATGGAGTGATCATTGGCAGTGCAATGGTGAGACACTTAGGTGAAGCAGCTTCTCCCAAAGAAGGGTTGAGAAGGCTAGAGGAATATGCGAGGAGCATGAAGGATGCACTGCCATGATATGCATATATAGAAGCAGTTAATAAACTGGATTGGCTAGCTAGCTTGTTGATCATAACATGATCGGGCCGAAGCAATGAAGCTGCCTGTTCTTTTTGTCTGACAAGAAGATACCAGTAGTACATCAACAGGAAAGTCAATTTAGGGTTCAATTTGAGTGTTGTTGTATCTGTTCTTTTTTCGACAAAATAATCACAGAGGGCTTTGTTTATGAGCTCCAAATGGATTTATGCCATGGAAGGTTGTTTAGATCGAGTCGATTCAAACCATTGTTTGATCTTACGACTCGATGATGAGATCACTGGATCATCGAAATTGATTTGGCAGGTCCATGATCCTATGATCATTAGTATTCTCGAAATGGATTTACTTGGTAGGTTCATTGATTATATTTTAGTACTAAAATCAGCAGGATTCCATCGGTGCTGCAAATTGTGCCAATGCTTCTGCCGTTGGTCAGTTCATGTGGTCTCGGAGTTGTTTGCTGACAGATGGTACACAGTGACGCTGACGCCTCTGCTAATTTGGACCTCTACTTTATTTCCTTGTTGAATGGAAGAGAAGAACCAACTGCAGGTTCCTGAGAGAGAGAGTTGAAAATACCATCGATATCTCTTATGCGCTTGCCTTAAACATGCAGAAAGGAATTGCAAACAAATCAATGCAAGCCTGTTTTGAACGTAGGGACTTCGTACACGTGTCCCAAACGGGCCTAACTCCATGCGATATCCGTATGTACTAGTCACCATCCTGTCATGCATCGAAGGCACAATGGAACGCATGGCGATTAAGTGACTGTAAGACTATTTGGTGGTGCGCATTGCGCGCTTACTGAGTTGATGTGTAAGTCTGCCGCTCAAATTGGCAAAAGTTGTTCCGTATACCTTCCGTAGACAAGTCAATACAAAAGACTCATGCATCAGCTTTAGCAAATAGTCATGAAACAAGTGTACACATGTTTGATGTAGCATAATTGCATAAATCCAACAGTGACACGAGGGACAGAGACATGGGACCTGTGGGAGCCCTATTCCCAATGGTTGATGAATCAATTTAATTACATAGTTCTTAGTTTGTTCAAGTAGAATAACAAAATATTTATACTTGGTAACCCTCGATATTTAGTTATCACTGTATGACTTCCTGGTAAAAATTTCACTGGCCATCCTACCTGGGAGGAGCAAATCTGGGCATACCTTCAAGTATTGTCATACGAGAAATGAACAACATGAATGATAGGTCGGTAATCTGGACTGCACCTCAGGAACCTCATCTGACCGCCCCGCTTGAGGCGGGCACCGTGGAAGTCAACATGGCAGACACGGAGGTGGCGGCCACAGGGATAGTTTATCTTTTTGAAATATGTTGTCATGAATATTTTGCTTACTATCATTGTGATTTGTCAAACATATATCCTATTTAGTTATATTATCCGATGTACTGATGTTATACCGTGCGTCGAATAATTCTATACAACATATGTACTACCACTAATATTATTTCTTATTACTTTCTGTTTTCTGTTTCTTATTATGAACAACGTAAGCACATAATTTTATGTCATCTGTTTACCAGTACTTCCAATTTTTTTGCAAAAAAAAAAACTAAGTCATGTTGCCATTTGAATTGGTGACGGGGATTTGCGGGGTCTCTGTCGTAATTTGGAATGACAATTTACCTAGATTTTAGATAGATTGCAATTCCAAATGACGACATTGGCATTTCACACTGTTCAATAGGTGAAATGGCTCTTGTCGCCAATCCAAATGGCAACATGCATTTCGCTATTTGAAGTGCTAATACAAACCTTTTTATTTATTTTATTAAACAAATATTTATTTATGTAATTCTATTTAAAATATATTATTTTAAGAAAGTCTCCATGTGTACAATTGCGTAAATAATTAGTCATCATCCAGTCATGCATCGAAGGCACAGTTGGAACACATGGTGATTAAATGACTATAAGACTATTTGGTGGTGCGCATTGCGCTTACTGAGTTGATGTGTCAGTCTGTTGTTCAAATTTGCAAAAGTTGTTTCGTATACCTTTCGTAGACAAGTCAAAAGAGAAGATTCATGCACCAACTTTAGCAAATAGTCATGAAACAAGTGTACACATGTTTGATGTACCATAATTGCATAGATCCAACAGTGACATTGCAGGGATGGGGACTAGATCTATTCATGTGCGGCTCGGCCCGCTGGCCCGGCCCGAGCCCGATCATGTATGGGTCGGGCTTGGGGCTGGAATTCCGACCCGAAATGTCAGGAAAAACAATTAAAAATAAAAATATATTATTTTAATTCTGAAAATAAATTAAATAATACTTTTTTATTCCAAAAGATTAACATATTATATTTTAAATAGAAAAATCAATTTTCGGCCAGAGCTGGGCTCGGCCCAGCCTTAGTATTTAAACAGGTCTAACGGGGACGGGAGGACTAGTGAGAGCCCTGGCCCCTCATAGTTGATGAATCAATTTACATAGTTCTTAGTTTGCTCGTGTATAATAACAAAATATTTATATTTGACACCTTTCGATATTTAGTTATCACTATATGATTTTCTCGGTAAAAATTTTACGATTCCGTCCCCGTCCCCGATGATATGAATTTTTTTACGAATCACCCAGTACAACACATAAACACCCCACACACGCACACCACCACACGCACGCACTCACACACATGCAACGCCTACTGAAAACCGGACGAACACGACATCAGTGGGCAAATAGTAGAGTTATCATCGAAAGCCATCAACAATACGTCTCTGCTAGCCAAGGTTTGGATGTCTGAACTCGTTTTCACATTCTGCCGAGTGCTGCCTATTCACGGTGAGAGAGAAATATCGGAACACATGCATGAAAAGCAATAATCTGCACATTTTAAACGTGGAACTAACACGATATACTTGTATGAAGCAAAAAAGAAAAAGAAAAAACTCCCGTTGCCTTTGGCATAGAGTCGTGCATCAACTTTGGCAAATCTGGCATGGAACAAATGTCAAGACATGTTTGGTGTAGAATAAATCCAACAGTGGCATGACAAACGGATCATTCAAACACAACCTCAGGGAGCAAATAGTGGAACTACACTGTCCAAAACCATCAGGAATACTTCACTGTGAACCACGGCTTTGCAAAGTCTAAACTCGTTTCCGCATTCTGGTGAGTGATAGCGAGAGGGAAATATCGAAACACATGCATCAAAGGAAATGATTTGCACATACTAAGGGCATCTCCAATAGTTAAAGATAACTTTGTCTCTAACATATGTTACATCATCTTTAGAGACAACATCTCCAATAGACAGTCTCTAGTACACTCTCCAACACTAATATTTTATAATTTTTCTTTAAAACGGGTCTACATGTCAACTAGAGTAAATTCTTGTTTCACGTGTACGATCGTCTCTTCAGGAAGAGACAACTTGTTCTCTCTCTTCTCCCCCCTCTCATCCACGTAGAATTTTGTTGACGTGGCATAGCTAAGAGACGACAATAAATACACTATTGAAGATGCCCTAAACGTGCAACTAATTAATGCAATACTTGTATGCAGCAATCACCTCGGGTTCCGTGGGCAAACCCATGAAAAAGTAGTTGCTGTACGTAGTTACGAAACTTACGTACAACTGAACCAAACCATATACGACTCTATGTCATAAAATTGATGTATGTGTTGCCTAAGATAAGCCTATTAGTACTCGAAAAATTATACTTTGGGTTTGTCTAGTCATAAGGCGGCCGAATTTTTTTAAAAAACTTAAGTCATACTTTTTATCTTTTGGATCACCATCCAATCATATGACACACCAATTTCTACGTAAATATAATGATCACAAAAATTGACTTAGACTTTAGAAAAATTTAACGACTTATAAACAGCAAATCCGTTATACTTTTGAACGAGAAGATGTACAAATGGGAAATTAGTCGGTGGAACATAGCTAAATCATGGACAATAACTTGAACCAAAACATATACGTGGTTGAATTGACGAATTCTATATCATGAACCAGGACACGTGAGTTGAGTAGAGATATGTGTAGTCAGATACAAATTGAGCTAACCCGACCGACGATCAGGCTCAGCATGTCATGCGTCCATCTAGCTCCGAGAACAATTAGTTTTGGTCCAACCCAGTGTTCCAAAAATCAGTACGTCAAACACGACGCTGATCAATGCCGAGTGACGTCACCGTCGGATCGTCATCAGCGGTACATCACCGCGAAGCTCAGCATAGGAAAGAAGATGGCGTACGTCCACGTGGGCGGGGGAGAAGAGAAAAGACCAGTCCACGCAGAGGGAGAGAGACCCTCTCCATTGGTGCTCTCAAGGCAGCAGATATACTACAGTGCGCAGGATCGTCGAATCGTCGGCTGTCAGCCGTACGCGAGCTCCCGGTCAGCCGTCACTTGTTCTCCGCGTGGTGGCGCACCGCTGGAGGCATCAAAGATGACGTCCATATGGGCGCGTACGAGACCAGGCCCGATCATGGGCCCTGCCGCCGTGGGTTTTAAGCGTGGTACATGTGTTGTTTTCGTCAATCCGCTCGAAAGACTATTTTTCGCTAATTCACTTCAAAACAATGTCATTTAAACCGAGAACGGTACCGTGAGAGGCATGGAAGATGATGTCCAAGTAGGGATGGCAATGGGCCACATTCCACATTCCCCGACAGGGAATTAATCTATTAGGGGACGAGGATAGGGCTATTTCTTTCCACACGGGATCTAATATGCAATCATTCCCATCGGGTGAAACGGGATGGGGACATTCCCTACTCCCATCCCGTTACCCGCAGGGCCCGATAAGACATGTAGGCCACTCGTCCAGTACCGCACAACCCGATGAGGTGATAGCCAGATAATCTTATTTGCATTCTTTTACTTTTTAGATGCTAATTAATAAAAAATATTATCATTTTAGTATTGCATGTGAATGTTCATACTCATTTTATAACATTATGAATCTTATTTTCTCTTTTTCGATCCAACTTGCGGGTATGGGTCGCGGTGAAGCGATAACTGATGGGGCGGGACGAGGACAAAGGAGAATAGCACCCGAGGATAGGGATGGGGATGGGGACGGGGAATTTTTCGTCTCTCGGGGATGAGGATGTTCCACCACTCCCCGATGGGGAATGACCCCGTTGCCATCCCTATGTCCAAGTGGGCGTGCATACGAGACCCATCCCGACGACCCCACCCAGCTCTGAAGCGGCAACTGGTTAGGGACCATGTCACCGCACGGCGTCCACGTCAGAGGTCATTTCAAGGTGACCAGGACAGCCTGACATAGGGGTTGTTTGGTTTGCTGTCAATTGTTGTCAACGCATGTCTTACCAAATTTTGGTAGTGTTGACCCAATTTGGCAAGTATTTGGTTTGCTACCAAACTTTGGCAAGGTTCCCTTCTCCAATGGCACTCTAATTCATTTTCTTGCTGATCTTTGCCCAAAATATTGGTAGCCGGTTTGATGGTGAAATTTTGGCTTTGCCAAATTTTGATAAGGTTTGATAGGTTAAATTTGGTTCCAAACGAAACAGTCCATAACAATAGTATTATCCCTTCAATGGCAGCATGGGGATCATTTACCAGAAGTAGCATGGATTTATGTATGGCCTGAACTGCTAGCTTTATTAGTTCTCATAATAAGCTTCTACGTATGCCTTTTTTACGCGCAGTTCGGTGATGATCTTTTGGAGCGATTTTGGGAAACGCCATGCAATTCGCTAGAGAGGACAAAAGGAGTTTTTCTTATTGAAAGGTGGATTTTGGTTCATTTTTAGCCGTTTCTTACTTGTAGAATTTGTCTCTACAACCAATCGATCAGCGAGCAGCGAGGACTTCAAACAGCGCCACAGTCTGTTCGGTTGCGTGGTTCAGAGCCATGGTTCTAGGTATCCATCATGTTTCGGAAGAACTTGCGAATACATACGAGGTAAACGGGAGGGTCCAGTCCAAGAGGAGAGAAAACGACCAATCTACGCACGTGCTGCGTGGCGAAACGCACGTGGCGCGAGCCCACGGCGCGCTTTCTTGGCCCGGCCCGCGAATGCTACCGAGGCCTCCACTATTAATAGCCCCCCGTTCGAGCTCACCTCACCTCACCTCAGCTCAGCTCACACTCCAACTTTGTACGTAACGTTGTTTCCTGTCGAACAGGTCCACATCGTCTCACTGCCTCACCGGCACGTTGTCACTCACAATGGCATTCGCACTCAAGGCTTCCTCCTCCATTTCCTCCGTTGCCGCCGCGGCGGCCTCCTCGTCGTTCTCCTCGTCGGCTGCTTCGCTGCCGCTGCGGAGGCGGCGCGCGGCGGGGGTATCGACCAGGGCGGTCGCCGCCGCTCCCACTGCCGAGTGCCGCCGCGTGGCCACCGGCAAGCGCAGCGTCGCGGAGACCTTCACCAGGCTCCGGGACCAGGGCAAGGTGCTGTTTCTCAACCCTCGATTCTTGATTCTACTCATGCGACTTGGAGACAGTTGTGCGATTCGGTTCTTAACTCTTTTTAACCTTGAAAACTTTTCAGACCGCGTTCATCCCCTTCATCACTGCCGGCGATCCTGACTTGGCAACCACATCGAGAGCGTTGAGGATTCTCGATTCCTGCGGTTCGGATGTCATTGAGCTCGGTTTACCTTACTCGGATCCATTGGTTGATGGACCGGTTATTCAGGTATGGATTCTGTTTTCTTTGGGCTTATCAGTCGCAATATTGCCGCGCTACAAACTCGAGTTTTGGCTTCGTATCATTTCAGGCTTCTGCATCACGGGCACTCAAGAAAGGCACTACACTCGATTCTGTCATGGCGATGCTCAAGGGGGTTACACCTGAGCTGTCTTGTCCAATAGTTCTCTTCACATACTACAACCCTATTCTAAAACGTGGAGTGCGCAACTTCATGGCTACTATTAAACAAGCTGGTGTACATGGTAGCTTTTCTTGCATTTAGACTCTTGTAGTGGCTGTGCCAATCAGGGTTGCTGATTTAGACACTTGTTATGTTGCAGGTCTTGTAGTACCTGACGTTCCTTTGGAGGAGATAGCGTCGTTGAGGAACGAGGCCATTGTGCACAACATAGAGCTGGTTGGCCCTCACTCTCACCTTGTCATGTATTGTGGATGTGAAATTTGCTTGTATTTGTGTAGTTATCTTGCCTTTGGTCAACTTTAGGGCCTAAATAGATTCTCACTCGAGATTGGACCGATGCATCTTCAGCCTGGGCTATGCTCGGTCCAGGCCAATGGACAGAAGAGTTATCTTGAGTTCAGTCGTTTAGCAATTTATAATTTTCACGATTGCCTGTAGGTTCTACTTACAACACCAACCACACCGACAGAGAGGACGGAAGAAATCACAAAAGCTTCAGAAGGATTTGTTTATCTTGTAAGTGCCAATGGATAGAGCCCTAACTGGTTGTTGTTGCAAGTTTAGCATTGTGACCGGGACTAACATTTCCTTGACCTAAACGGTATTATGCAGGTAAGCGTCAGTGGAGTTACAGGTCCCCGCTCAAGCGTGAACCCGCGTGTCAAGAATCTTCTTCAGGAGATTAAGCAGGTTTGTAGAAAAGAAAATGTATCCCTTTTTTTTTATCAGGAAATAGTAACAATTAATGTCCTACCTCGTCCAAAAAAAACAATTAATTTCCTATATATATGCTTATATGGTAGTATTGCGATACAAGTGTTAATTTACGTCTCTCTGGTTAATTATCCGAGTACTGTCAATCACAGAGCTTCTGTTATTGTCTGCAGGTCACTGACAAAGCTGTGGCTGTTGGCTTTGGCATATCTACCCCTGACCATGTTAGGCAGGTAAATAAATAGCTAGTTAGCTAGCTATATTCATTCACCACAAATTTTTATAGCAAAATTAATTTGACAAGCTAATTAAGTTGCTGCCTTCATCAACTGTTGATGGACACACAGATTGCAGACTGGGGTGCAGATGGAGTAATCATTGGCAGTGCAATGGTGAGACAGTTGGGTGAAGCAGCTTCTCCCAAAGAAGGGTTGAGAAGGCTTGAGGAATATGCGAGGAGCATGAAGGATGCACTGCCATGATATGTGATGTATATATAGAAGCAGATAATAAACCGGATTGGCTAGCTAGCTTGTTGATCGTAACATGATCGGGCCGAA
The DNA here is from genome assembly GCA_036346255.1 of Ampelocalamus luodianensis. Lineage (NCBI taxonomy): Eukaryota > Viridiplantae > Streptophyta > Magnoliopsida > Poales > Poaceae > Ampelocalamus > Ampelocalamus luodianensis. The sequence continues at coordinate 5,083,979 of CM070621.1, forward strand.
GCAATGAAGCTGCCTGTTCTTTTTGTCTGACAATAATATACTAGTAGTATATCAACAGGAAAGTCAATTTAGGGTTCAATTTGAGTGTTGTTGTATCTGTTCTTCTTTTTTCGACAAAATAATCACAGAGGGCTTTGTTTATGAGCTCCAAATGTATTTACGCCATGGAAGGTTGTTTAGATCGAGTCGATTCAAACCATTGTTTGATCTTACGACTCGATCATGAGATCACTGGATCATTAGTATTCTCGAAATTGATTTGGCAGGTCCATGATCCTATGATCATTAGTATTCTCGAAATGGATTTACATGGTAGGTTCATTGATTATATTTCAGTACTAAAATCAGCAGGATTCCATCGGTGCTGCAAATTGTGCTAGTGCTTCTGCCGTTGGTCGATCAATTCATGTGGTCTCGGAGTTGTTTGCCGACAGATGGCGACGTACTGTGCCAACATCGACCATATTTTTCACGGTGGTATACAGTGACGCTGACGCCTCTACTAATTTGGACCTCGACTTTATTTCCTTGTTGAATGGAAGAGAAGAACCAACTGCAGGTTCCCTTCGAGATTAAAGTTGAAAATACCATCGATATCTTTATGCGCTTGTCTTAAACATGCAGAAAGGAATTGTAAACAAATCAATGCAGGCCTGTTTTGAACGTAGGGACTTCAATTCGTACACGTGTTCCAAACGAGCCTAAATCCATGCGATATCGGTATGTGCACCTGCGTAAATAATTAGTCACCATCCTGTCATGCATCGAAGGCACATTGGAACACATGGCGATTAAGTCGCTGTAAGACCATCTGGTGCTGTGCATTGCGCGCTTACTGAGTTGATGTGTAAGTCTGCTGCTCAAATTTGCAAAAGTTGCTCCGTATCCCTCCCGTAGACAAGTCAACACAAAAGACTCGTGCATCAGCTTTAGCAGATAGTCATGAAACAAGTGTACACATGTTTGATGTAGCATAATTGCATAAATCCAACAGTGACATGAGAGACGGAGACAGGAGACTAATGGAAGCCCTATTCCCAATGGTTGATGAATCAATTTACATAGTCCTTAGTTTGCTCATGTAGAATAACAAAATATTTATACTTGACACCCATCGATATTTAGTTATCACCGTATGACCTCCTGGGTAAAAATTTCATCGGCCATCCTACCTGGGAGGAGCAGATCTGAGCCGTGGACATTGATAGGTTGAAGGGAACAGATGGCCGGCGGCAGAGACGGCGTATCAGGAACGACATAGACGAAGCAGAAGCTGAACATCGTACGAAAAAGTGCTCTATTTGCAGGGAGTTCGATCATACCTTCAAGTATTGTCACGTGAGAAATGAACAACATGAATGGCAGGTTGGCAATCTGGACTGCGCCTCAGGGACCTCATCTGACCACTCCGCTCGAGGCGCAGTGGAGGTCAACATGGTGGACGTGGAGGTGGCGGCCACGGGGATGGTTTATCTTTTTGAAATATATTGTCATAAATGTTTTGTTTGCTATCATTGTGATTTGTCGAACGTATGTCCTATTTAGTTATCCGATGTACTGATGTTATGTTGTGCGTCAAATAATTCTATGCAACCTATGTACTACCGCTAATATTATTTCTTATTACTTTCTGTTTCTGATTCTTATTATGAACAACATAAGCACATAATTTTATGTAATCTCTTTAGCGGTATTTCCAATTTTTTTGCCAAAAAAAAAGAATCTAGGTCCTGATGCTATTTGAATTGGCGACAGAGACTGCAGGGTCTCTGTCATCATTTGAAATGATGATTTACCTAAATTTTAGACACATCGCAATTCCAAATGGTGATATTGCCATTTCACACTGTTCGACCAATCTAAATGGCAACAGAGGTATTTTGTCATTTGGAATGCCAACATAAGCCTATTTTTTAATTTTATTAAATGGATATTTATTTATGTAATTCTATTAAAAATATATAATTTTTTTTAAAAAAATCTCCGTATGTACACCAGCGTAAATAATTAGTCACCATCAAGTCATGCATCGAAGGCACATTTTGGAACACATGGCGATTAAGTGACTGTAAGACTATTTGGTGGTGCGCATTGCGCGCTTACTGAGTTGATGTGTAAGTCTGCCGCCCAAATTGGCAAAAGTTGTTCCGTATACCTTCCGTAGACAAGTCAATACAAAAGACTCATGCATCAGCTTTAGCAAATAGTCATGAAACAAGTGTACACATGTTTGATGTAGCATAATTGCATAAATCTAATAGTGACATGCAGGGACGGCCCCATGGTTAATGAACCAGTTTATATATTTCTTAGTTTGCTCATGCAGAATAATAAAATATTTATATTTAGCACCCTTCGATATTAAGTTGTCACCTCCTAGGTAAAAATTTCCTGACTCCGTTCAAGGTGACGTGACAAATGGATAATGTAAACACGACATCAGGGGACAAATAGTGGAGCTATCATCTAAAGCCATCAACAATACATCTTTCTTAGCCAAGGTTTTGGTAAGCCTGAACTTGTTTTCACATTCTGCTGTGTGCCGCTTAATATTCAAGGTGAGAGATAAATATCGGAACACATGTATGAAAAGCAATATTCTGCACATTTTAAGCATGGAACTAACACGATACTTGTGTCGATGCTTTAATATCTATCTTATGAAATAAATGTAGGATCACTATAATCAAGATTATGCCAAAGGAGATAGGGATTTTTAGAAAATTCAGACCTTTTGGTGAGAATAACAACTCCTATCCCTCCATACACCGGCATCACCCCTTATATAATTCTTGAAAGGGTGGCGTTAACGTCAGGAGACGTCTTGACGGTTGACCAATTGCACACGTTGATATCGGTTATTGTCAGAGAGACACTCTCCTGCATGTTCGCCATGCGGTTACAGCAAAGACAAAGGAGAACTACGTGCAGTTATATCAGAGACAACACACATATTAACTACCACACGTGAATGAACGCAGTGTACAAAGTTCTTAGTCGATTAGATCCACATATCTGTGGGTTTTATCGACTATAGGGGTGGTCATAGTTGATATGTTCGTGCAAACCTTTGGACCATCTTACAACCATAAGATTTCGTAGTAGATCATACGACCATAAGATGATTGTGATAGACCTTACGACCATGAAATGATCGTAAACTCGTAATCTTTCTTTGTCATTGTAGATTAATGACAAGGGATACTCTTATGGTTGTTATAGATACCATTATCCATAATAAAACACTACAAATAAATAGTTTTATTAATCGAGGATTGTTTAATCCTCATCAACTTGTATGCAAGTACTCCATGGGCAAAATCATGAGAAGTACTCCTCTTACCAATAATTTTACGAGTAAAGAAAGCTAGGAACATAGTCAAACGCGCATCGAACACAATACTTGTACGCAACAAAAACCCGGTGACCAAGCTTAGATTTGCCATTTTGGTCGAACGCATTGTGGCAAATCAGTGGTACCAGTACACATGCTAGAGGCAAACACGCCAAGTGACGTCATCGCCAGATCGTCAGTTGTCAACCGTACGCAAGCTCCTGGCCGGCCGTCACATGTGCTCCGCGTGGTGGTGCACCGCGGGAGGCATGGAAGATGTTGTCGCGCGTACAGACCTGGCCCGACCGTGGCCCCCTGCCGCCGTAGGTTTTAAGTACTGTATAGGTGTTATTTTTGCTAATTTATTCAAAAAATTATTTTTATTATTTCGCATCAGAACAATATCATTTAAGCCAAAACTCAACTGTAGGGGGTATGGAAGATGATGTCCACGTGGGCATGCGTACAAACCTGGCCCGACCGTGAGCCTCCAACTGCCGTAGGTTTTAAGCATGGTACGGGTGTTATTTTTGCCAACTTGTTCAAGATTTTTTTAACTATTTCGCTTCAAAACAATGTCATTTAAGCCAAAACTCTACTGCGGAGGCATAGAAGATGACGTCCAAGTGGGCACGCATACAAGACCTGGCCCAAGGACCCCGCCCCAGGCCGATGCAGCCCCTCCACCTCTGAAGTGGCAGCTAGCTAGGGACCATGTCACCGCATGGTGTCCACGTTAGAGGCCATCTCAAGGTGACCAGGACAGCTTGACCTAGGGGTTGTTTGGTTTGCTATCAGTTGTTGCCAACGCCCGCCTTACCGAATTTTGGTAGTGTTGGGCCGAATTTGGCTAGTATTTGGTTTGCTACCAAACTTTGGTAAGATTCCCTTCTCTATTGGCACTCTAATTCATTTTCTTGCCGATCTTTGCACAAAAACATTGTAGTCAATTTGATGACGAAATTTTGGCTTTGCCAAATTTTGATAAGGTTTGATAGGTTAAATTTGGTACCAAACCAAACAGCCCTTAACAGTAGTATTATCCCTTCAATGGCAGCATGGGAATCATTTACCAGTAGTAGCTAGGATGATAATGTATGGCCTGAGCCGCTAGCTTTTATTAGTTCTCATAATAAGCTTCTACGTATGCCTTTTTTATACGCAGTTCGGTGATTATCTTTTAGAGCGACTTTGAGAAACGCCCTGCAATTCGAGAGAGAACAAAAGGAGTTTTTCTTATTGAAAGGTGGATTTTCATTCATTTTTAGCCATTTCTTACTTCTAGAATTTGTCTTTACAACCAATCAGCGAGCAGCGAGGGCTTCAAACAGTGTCACAGTATGTTCAGTTGTGTGGCTAAGAGGCATGGTTCTACGTATAATTTTTGGAGCTCATTTGTTGTATTTAAAAATTCCTATAAAAATATACATAAATGATTTTTTCGAAAAAGGGGAAAAATTGCTACAGTGTGGTTGCGGCATGGTCATGTGCTACAGTGCTACAGTGCGGTAACAGGCCACATGGCGTGCGGGGAGGGGTTGCCGCACAGTGGCTATGCGGCAACAGTGTCATTTTTTTAAATACACTTTGAAGACAGATATTTCTGTAAATACACGGCGAAAACGTGCCAAAAACTCTCAAAAGAACTTGCGAATACATACGAGGTAAACGGGAGGGCCCAAGAGAGGAGAAAACGACCAATCTACGCAAGTGTTGCATGGTGAAACGCACGTGGCTCAGGCCCACGGCACGCTTGCTCGGCTTGGCCTGCGAATGCTAACGAGGCCTCAACTACTAAATAGCCCCTTTGATTGAAGATTGAGCATAGCTTGGTTGGCTTGCATCGCTGTTGAGCGGGCAACCCGTCTGGGATCGATTTTAGGTTGTCTCACCTTACCATTTCGATAGTTTAAAAATAATATACGTACACGTGAGTGCGTTCAGTCGGCGCTACGTTATAGAAAACTGACTTCCCGCTTCCGCTTCTCTACGTTCAATACAACTCTCGGCTTTTCTAAAAAAACGGCTACCGAAAACCGGCCAAACCGGCTTTTACTAGCGAGGCTACAGACACATGACCTTCGCACTCGAGGCTTCCTCGTCCTCCATTTCCTCGGTTGCTGCCAACCGCCGCCGCCGCCGCCGCCTCCTCCTCCTCGTCCCCTTCGTTTCCTCTGCGGAGGCGGCTCTCGGCGGGGGTATCGACCAGGGCGGTTGCCGCGGCGCCCATGGCCGACCGCCGCGTGGCCACCGGCAAGCGCAGCGTCGCGGAGACCTTCTCCAGGCTCCGGGACCAGGGCAAGGTGCTCTCAAGTCTTCTTAATCTTTGATTCGTGCTTCTACTTATGCGATTTGGATGCAATTATATCGCGCGTTGTATTCCTGATTGTGCCGTGGGGGCGTGGGGCTGAATTAATTGGTGCTATGGTGGAGCAAGGTTAATTTGGTGCTGAATTTTGTGGAAGAACAAGGCTTTGGATCGATCTTGTCTTGTATATTCCTTTCCTGGTCTTGTCAATGATAATTAACTTAACAAGACCAGGAAATTTATCGCGTTGCGTAATTAGTTAACAAAATTAGATGTCCGTCAACTGTTTTGACCCTGAGGCTGCTAATTCAATGTATAAGCCCGCGGCCGTTAATAATCTGTTCGTCTCAGCGATGTAACTTCATCACGATGGTCGTTTCCAAGTTACTTAGAAGAATCTAATGTAGATAATGAGGTTACATATACGCTCAATGATCTTGCCTCATGGTATGCCATTTATGGCAAATAGCAACACAACAACAGGATCACGCATACTTTTTGGGGGAGGGTTTTACTTTAAGCTGCTTGTCTAACCTTGGAAAATTTTCAGACTGCATTCATCCCGTTCATCACTGCTGGTGACCCTGACTTGGCGACAACATCGAAAGCTTTGAAGATCCTCGATTCCTGCGGTTCCGATGTCATTGAGATCGGTGTACCTTATTCGGATCCATTGGCTGATGGACCGGTTATTCACGTACGTGTTCATCTTTCTTTGCACTTATTCTCTGCAGTATTTACCGTGGGCCACAACTTAGTTTTTGCTTCACATCATTTCAGGCTTCTGCATCACGAGCACTTAAGAAAGGCACTACACTCGATTCTGTCATGGCGATGCTCAAGGGGGTTATACCTGAGCTGTCTTGTCCAATAGTTCTCTTCACATACTACAACCCGATTCTAAAGCGTGGAGTGCGGAACTTCATGGCTACTATTAAGCAAGCTGGTGTACATGGTACTTTTTGTTACATAACACAAACTTATGATGTGTTGTGCTTGCTACTTTTAAGAGGTTTCTTGTTTTTACATTTTCTGTTTATCTTAAATATGAAGTGAGATTACCATCTCTTCTCCATTACATTGCTAAGCAAACAATGAACAAGGAATCCAAAACAGAAACACGATGTAGACTAAATTTCAGTGAGTTCCCGATTTTCAGGCAAAGAAAAACAAAAAGAAAAAGAAAAAGAAAGGGAAGGACATCTTTAAGGCATAAGAAGGAAATTTTACTCTTGAAAAGAGAGGACCAATTTAAAGTTAGTTATTGACTTATTATCACCTCTAGCTTCAATTTGTCATTATGTGTAAAATTTCTCATTTAATTACCAGACCACTTTCAACGATATTTCTTCCAGTCAGTCTGTGAAATTCCCTGTTCCTGTAATCCTTTATTTATGTTAGAATGCCGTCATACAGATGTGGCCAAGCAAGCATTTCACTTTGTTGATATCTCTGTTTCCTTTTTGAGATGATATCTCTGTTTTGTGTATGAATAAGATATAAAGTTATGCTAGATAGTTATAATTAATTCTACTTCTTCCATATTCGTTTCCTTAAAATTGCATAACTGTATGGCAACTTTATCCCATGATCTCTGCAAATTTATTTTACTGGAAATTGGTGAAAACAAGGTGATTATTGCAATAATAGATTAGCTTTTGAACCTGGGTGCCATTCTCTTCTGTGAACTGATGTTTTAACTCTACAGAAATTATATTTGTAGTTCTGTATTTTGCATTTATACTCTTGTAGGAGTTGTGCTAATCAGGGTTGTTGATTTACACTTGTTATGTTGCAGGTCTTGTAGTACCTGATCTTCCTTTGGAAGAGACAACAGTGTTGAGGAACGAGGCCATTATGCACAACATAGAGCTGGTTTGTCCTCACTCTGACCTTGTCATGTAATGTTCATCTGAAATTTGCTTGTATTTGTGTAGTTGTCTTGCCTTTGGTCAACTTTAGGGCCTAAATAGATTCTCACTCGAGATTAGACCTATGCATATTCAGCCTGGGCTATGTTCGGTCCAGGCCAAAAAATGAAGAAGGATGTTTACATCAGATTATCTAGACCCTGGACAAACCCAGCCCTAGAAAGTAGAGACAAGATCAAGTCAACCAGCCTACCCGGGTCAGCCGAGTTTGACCAAGCCGCATGCAGAAATTCAGGCTGGGCTGGTCTCAAATCATTTTTTTTTAAGATTTGGGTACCTCATGTTGATGTGGACTAGGCTATGCTCAGGCCGGGCTGGTCTCAAATCGCATTCAGAAACCCTGGCCCTAAACATTGGGCTGAACCAGACTATGCTCAGGCTTGGGCAGGCTGACTAGGCTGGGATGGGTGGGCCAAAAGCCATCCAGGTCTACTTGACATCACCTGGTGACACTTTTGTCATTTATTCGAAGCGTAAGGTCATCAAATATTTTTGCATTCAAACGCTAAACTTGAATGATGAGTTACCTGCACTGCCTAGTTACAATGGTGTCACAGCAAAAGAGATTTGTGGGTACCTAGTTATGACGGTGGCCTCATAAACAGAAGAGTTATCTTGAGTGCAGTCATTTAGCATTTTAGATTTTTCATGATTTCCTGCAGGTGCTACTCACAACACCAACCACACCAACAGAGAGAATGAAGGAAATCACAAAAGCTTCAGAAGGATTTGTTTACCTTGTGAGTATCTAGAAGACCCCAACCATTTGGTCGAATTTTGTCATCACATCCAGACAACATTTCTTTCTTTTATCCCCTAGTTTTTTTTTTCATTTTGGCTAGTACATATGGAAGAATTATGAACTAGTATTTTGTGTTTGCATAATGAAACACCATATAATTTGTCATCTCAGGCTTCTTATAAAGTTCCAGGAACTTAAACTAACATGTTTGAACAGAAGATATTAAGGAAAATGGAACAACAGAAGTTTGCACGAAATTTGCAAAGTGGAAACAGTAAAATATTATGGCACCTCAAGCACATGACTCGTCACTTTATGTATTAGGTTGACCACAATATTCTACCTTTACCCTTGAATTTGTTTAGCGACCTCCAATTGTATTTGTATGTGTGGTACCTAACCCGTATGTTATGCAGGTGAGTGCTGTTGGAGTTACAGGTGCACGCTCAAAGGTAAGCTCACGTGTAGAGAATCTTCTTCAGGAGATCAAGCAGGTTTGCAAACTACATAACCTTCTTCTCATCAGTAAACAGTAAACTAGTGCAAGTATATATACAAATTTGTCTGTAGAAATTTGTGCGGAAGAATGCTTAAGTTAATATAGCTCCTCTTCCTGAGTTTACAGGTTACAAACAAACCTGTGGCTGTTGGCTTCGGCATATCAACTCCAGAGCATGTGAAGCAGGTGAATTATGCTCATGCAACTTTCTTGTTTAGTATTAGGTCTATATTTGTTACAGCTTTGGACAGCTTTGCTATTTGTAATACAGATCGCAGGCTGGGGAGCGGATGGTGTGATCATTGGCAGTGCAATTGTTAGACAGTTGGGTGAAGCTGCTTCTCCTGAAGAAGGGTTGAAAAGAATAGAAGAGTACGCCAAGAACATAAAGGCTGCTGTGCCATGAGATGAGCAGTTCCATCATGAGCAAGCCAATTACTGAACATAAGCAGATTATTGAATTTTTTTCGTAGTCTGGTTGAAGGGCTTAGCATCGATAGTTCATCTAGTGTTAGAAATTCGGAAATGATCTGAAGCTTTATCGCATAAGACACTGTATTTTCTCTTTCGAGGAAAAAGACACTCAAAATATTGTGTTCATGTGCAGCCTGAAACATGGAATATTGGAATGAGTTATCCTGAGAGGATAGGAACAACAGGATAAGGCCGTGATCGTTCATATGGCTGACTTGAGATTTGCCATCTGAATCCATCATATCGTGTCCATGGATGAGGCGGCATAACGGCTGTGCTGAAAACGACATTACCTTGAGATTGTTCTTCTTGCCCTCTTCAGGAGAGATGCAAGGCCCGTCAGGCTGGGGCCAGAGGAAACTCATATTTCCCCATGGTCCCAGATGGTGATACCTCTAGTTCTCCATAACGAAACTCGTATTTCTTTCATGCTTATCGTGTACTCGTAACATGTCCGTAATGAAATAACCAATCAAGTGGGTGGCTTGGCTTGTCAAGTCAGCATGGAAGAGGTGAAGCATATCTGAATTTTAGGAAGCAGTGTTACAATCGGACAAGCTAGCAAATAGCCGCATAAATTTAGTATTTAGCATGGACTCCCTGGTCTGTAGTTGTCTGATCGAAGTAGCCGGGGAAAGTGAAGTCAATTGCCTGTGCAAGGACGCAGCATCCACGCGCTAACATCTTCTCGCGTTCAAGTGGATCCCAAAAATCCGCTCAGATATTGAAAAGACATAAAGAAGAAAAGAAGGGTTTTAACATCGGAGTTTGACTCAGGGTTTTTTAATTTTAAACTAGACCAGTAGAAAAGTAGTATTTGTTTGTGATATTAAAACAAGAGCTATTTCTATATATATAAAATGTAACTTTTTTCGGTGACGTCAAAACACGAGGCTTCTTAGAAGGTAAAGGTTAAAGCACGTTTAGGTAGACACACACGACACTTGTACACGCGAGAGCAGACTGACTGGTCGCTTTAGAACACGGAAAAGGAGAGGACCGAACGCTTTGCAAATGGCAATGCATAGGGAGCTTAGCAGGAGTTTCTCGGATTTTGCACTTTGTTTTGTTTAACGGCGGTGTAACAATATCGCTCGTTTTTGTGCTAAGCAAGTCGTTAGTAAGTCCTAGTCGGTGTACGTGGCTCGAGATATCCGACCTTATGAAAGCCGCTTTGCTCTAGGATTGTAATCTTGCCCAAGCCCTTAGTAAAAAAAAAAAAAAAGAGTCTTTATCAATGGAAAGAGATGAATAGCCTTTGCCCTTTCTGGAAGAGGCTAAGATCGCAATCCACCACCACCACAGGGTAACAAAAAGGATATCATTGCTTCCAATCGGAGACGGTGAAGGGAGAATTCAAGAGTCTGTGTCCGCCCTTTTGTCATGTCGGTCGATGCTGCGAAAAGGTCACAAGCATGGGGATCACGCACCGATCGAGCGTGTCATGTCATGTCATGCTATAATCGATCGAGATTCACTTGTATCATCAACAAGATCACAGTATATATATATATATCTTGATTCTTGAAGTAAAACCAGTGAAGCAGGATTATATTTCCTTCTCTCTTTTTTGATAAGGGAGAAAATTCTAGCTTTTGATAGAAAGCCACATAACATAGTTTTATACAAACCAACAAAAGCAGGAACAGCTGGAACGCCAGCTAACCAAGCAAAACAACTACCAAACCAGACCCTAAACACCAACGAAGCTAACTTTGATTACAAAAGTCTTTAGACCAAATTTCAACCACCCTCACAAAGCTATTCATCTGGTTTCTATCCCTTTTTTTTTAGCAGGACACTCCAGCGCTGCAAACAAAATAGAAAATTGAAGATCACTTCCATAGGTTACTTAGGAAAATGTTTGTCAAAAGCCATTCTGTTCCTACAATTCCAAAGAGTCCAAACCGAAGCTACAAAACTAAACATAACAAGATTGTAATAATTAGTTCCCCTATTCTCTAACCAATTCAAGTGGAAATCATCTAAAGAATTTGGTGTCCTCTCCCAACTTAACACCTCCTTCATACAGAACCAGAAAAAATTAGCTAGATAACAAGAGAACATAACATGATTTAGGGTTTCTTCATAACCGCAAAGCACGCACTTGTTATCCCCTTTCCAACCCCTTTTCTTGAGATTATCAAGAGTTTGCACTTCACCATAGAAGCATAACCAAAGAAAAACTTTGACTTTCAAAGGAAGTTTACTTTTCCATTTTTTTGTAAATTCTTGCTCATCAACGCCCCACCCCCCCAAAAGCCAAGTGCATGTACAAAGACTTTACAGTGAACTGACTGACTTCTCCAAAGCCCAAATTACACTATCACTATCATTAGTAAGCTCTACCTCCGAAAGATAAGATTGAAGATCCTCCCACTGTGTAATTTCCTCCACCCAAAACTTTTCTTAAAATTAATATTCCAGACCCCTTCCACCAGACCTTTATTAACCCGCAGATCAGGCATCTGACAAATGGCAAAGAGCTTATCATACTTGATTTTAAAAGGGCAATCACCCAGCCAAACATCATCCCAAAAAGACACATTATCACCTCCCCTACTGAAAACAACACCCTGATAAAACAAACTATTAACCTTCTGAATACTTTTCTAAAATTGTGAACCATTGTGCCCTTTAGCATCTCGAAAACCACCCCAGAGATTTCTTCTCTCTTTTAGAACTCTGGAAAGCAAAACCTGTTCTTTTGTTATCCGAGGAATTTGTTTTGTGGTAATAATCCCAATTGCCCATAAGAGAAAGGGGAAGTCATCGAAGCACTTCGCCGGTGGCTATAAAAACGATAAAGCTAACCCGCAATTTTATAGGGATTAAAAAAACAATACTAAGAGAGTAGAGAGGCACGGCACATGTATAACCACAAAAGGCTAAAATACACCCAACATTTCCGAAGTCCAACCGTAGGTTTTATATCGAGAAAATAGCTCCATTTGTAATGGCATGTAGGGTTTGTTTGGTTTGCATCCCGACGTCGCTCGTCTGGGAGCCTACCGAGGTGGTGTTTGATTGTTGCCTTGGGTGTATCTGCCTGCTAGGCGAGTGCTCCAAACCTAGACGATCGAAATCAAACGCCTCTTAGGCGAGCTCCTCTAATCGCTTTTCTTTCCTAATTGTCGAGCTCCACCCCCTAATCATCTTCCTTCTTACGCTCATCGATGCCGAACTCCACCTTACAGATGTTGACGGCTGTCGGAGGCCCACTCCCGCCACCGTCAGAGGCCCACAACCCATCGCGCTCGCCGTCGTAGACCCGCTCCCGCCGCCGTCGGAGGCACGCATCTCTCTGCTCTCACCGCTGACGCCCGCCCGCATCCTGCTGCTCTCATCGCATCCCGACGCACGCATCGCCGACAGCGCCGCCAGACTGGGCGAGGAAGACGATGTTGAGACCTTACCGATCTACTTGCCCCAATCCAAATCCCATTAACTCCACAAATGGGTTGCCATCATCGGGAATAGGAGGAAGACGGTTGTTGGTGGCGAAAGGAGTCATATGCGGCGACGAATTTCATGGCGAGAGTGCAAGAGAAAGATGGTGAACGGAGAGAACGGGGGAGGACGAGAGGAGTCGTGTGTCGGTGGGGATGAGACTGGTTTTAAAAGGATTATTATGAAATCATATTTTCATTTCTACGTTTTCTCCTTCTCAAAACGTGATTTTTTCTTTTTTCTTTTTACATTTTTTTCAGATCCAGATCCCCAATGGCCAGGCACCGAACCAGCCGGCAGTGCCCCGCTCAAAATAAAAAGATAATCCTATAAACTTACAGATAGGAAGAGAATAATCCACTCCGAATATCTCAAAAATGGAAATCCGCGTTTTTGTAATAACGTCGCTTGCGCGGATGCGCCGGCGCGGAGCCGTGGACTCGTCGTCTCTCTCTGCTGCCATAATTTGCCTGGCAGGCAGCCAGCCACTTTCCAATCCTCTTTCTTCTTCCCCGACCCGACCCTTCCCTTTCGCTCTCCTCTTCTCTTCTCCAAGCGAATCACTCGACTTTTTTGTAGATCAAACCGTCGAATCCCCCGAAACCTTGTGAATCCCACCAGAATTCGCCTCCCCGAGGTTACGATTCGCATCGGCGCGAGCCCACCCGCGGCGGATTTCGCATGGAGCGCGTCTTCTCCGTCGAGGAGATCTCCGACCCGTTTTGGGCCCAGCCCCAGCAGCCGGCGGCCGGCGCCGCCGCATCGGGGGGAGGAAGTGGTGCTTCTGGTGGTGGTGGCGCGGCGGGGAGCGGCGCGAGCGCGATGAACCGGTGCCCGTCGGAGTGGTACTTCCAGAAGTTCCTGGAGGAGGCCGTGCTCGACAGCCCCGGCCCCAACCCTAGCCCGAGGCCCGACGCGAGCGGGAGGAGGGGCGGAGGGGAGGCGGCGGACGTCAAGCAGCCGGCGTCGGCGGTGGCGAGCGCGGTGGTGGACCCGGTGGAGTACAACGCGATTTTGAAGCAGAAGCTGGACAAGGACCTCGCCGCGGTCGCCATCTGGAGGGTACGATCATTCGCCCTTGGTTCTCGAGCGCCACCCACTTGCAATGCTACTGTATGCTTCGAATGTTTAGGCATTTAGATCGGTGGTTAGCTTACCGTGTTCTTATGGGTTTATGACGTCTATGATCTCTGCTCCACCTGCTCTGTGTAGGGATTTGTAGAGGGTACAAAGCGGCTGATTAGTTGGCGTTGCCAATGAGATTGTGGTGTAAGCCATCACATGTGTTCTTATGAAATTTGTCATTCGTGGTGCATCCTTGTGTGTAGGTATTGGGTAGCATAGATCATTTGATTGTGTTGCGAGTTTGATGATTCTGTGACTTTCTGTGAGTGTTTGGGTGTTCAATGCGAATACGAGTTTGGTGTTTCTGTGACTTTTTGTGAGTGTTTGGGTGTTGGATGCGATTACGCTGTCGTATAGCAGTTCATAGGTGCTTGTGCTTTAGTTGGATGATGTCAGCTTAATTTGTGTTTTGTACGTTATTGCCAATTTTGCGATAAATGAAAATAGGTTATTTTGTATACTCTTGGGAGTTATATGAGCTTTGGCCTTCAGGATGTTGATTATCGGATTTACTGATCAAAACTTCATGCTTTGGGTTTGTTTCCCCAAAATCTGTTGTTAAATTATGTCCCATTTCTGAGCCTATCGTTAGATCATTGCAAGTCTAGCTTTTGTTACATTTTGGCGCCTATCATTAGTTCATTGCAGCTCTAGCTTTTGCTACATTAGACCTTGTTATAAAATGAACAAGTAATGCAAGAGTACATTGCTTCGTTTTTGTATTATATATATTCCTGTTATTCTGTTAATTTGTAATACTAGCCCATGTCATTTTCATCCGCAGGCCTCTGGTGCAATGCCTCCAGAACGTTCTGCAGCTGGTCCGACCTTGCAGAATGCAGATGTTTCACATTTAGGAACTCTTAGTTCCATCGGAGGTACCTGTCTTCTCTGGTCACGTCTTCTAACTAGTTACGAAACTGTGTTAGGGTCTTAGGATGAATGACTATAAGTTCCATATTTGCTTAATGATTCTTAGACCTTTAGAATTGTTACGTTTCTTTTTCTGTATTGTCATAAACATAAAAATATTTTTTTAAATGAACAGGGTTAACATTTTTTGGGGGTTTCATTCCATGAAAAGGTGACTTGATTTTTACGTTGGCTCGCCGGGCCTAACACAACCCTCCTCCTCGATGAGATCAAGGATAGGTGGAGAGATTACTTTGATGAGCTATTCAATCATGACAATAACGATAGTATGATTGAACTGGATGATGCTTTTGATGACACTGATAGGAGGTTTGTTAAAAGAATCCAGAAGTCAGAAGTAAGACAGTCTTAAAAATGATGAAAGTGGGTAAGACGTTGGGGCCTGATAACATTCCAATCGAGGTGTGGAAATGCCTAGGAGAAGTGGTGATCGTTTAGCTAACTAATTTGTTCAATAGCATTTTTAGGTCGAACAAAATGTCGAACGAGTGGCGGAGAAGCACATTAGTACCAATTTTAAAAAATAAAGGAGACATTCAAAGTTGTACTAATTATAGAGGAATTAAGCTCATGAGCCACACAATGAAAGTTTGGGAGCGAGTGATCGAGCACCGTTTAAGAAGAGTGACTAGCGTGACGACAAACCAATTTGGTTTTATGCCTGGGAGGTCAACCACGGAGGCGATTTTCTTGACACGACAGTTGATAGAGAGATATAGGGAGCAAAAGAATGACCTTCACATGGTGTTTATCGATTTGGAGAAAGTCTATGACAAAGTGCCAAGAAAAGTCATGTGGTGAGTGCTTCAAAGGAAAAAAGTACCAACAAAGTATGTTATCCTAATTAAGGATATGTACCAAGATGTTGTGACTAATGTCAGAACATGTGGTGGTGATACTAGTGATTTCCCTATTAAGATAGGACTACACCAAGGATCAGCGTTGAGCTCATACATTTTTGCCTTAGTGATGGACGAGGTCACGCGGGACATACAAGGAGATATCCCTTGATGTATGTTTTTCGTTGATGATGTAGTGTTAGTTGATGAGAGTAGGATAGGTGTCGATAGGAATCTGGAGATGTGGAGGAAGACCTTAGAATCGAAGGGTTTTAGATTTAGTAGGACTAAAACTGAGTATATAAAGTGTGATTTCAGCGGTGCCGGGGTAGATGATGGAGATGTTAGGCTGGATGGACACGTAGTGCCTAGGAAGGACACGTTTCGATATTTGGGATTGATGCTAGAACGAGACGGAGAGATTGATGAAGACGTGAGCCATAGGATTAGAGCGGGGTGAGTGAAATAGCGCCAAACATCGGGTGTCCTGTGTGACAAAAAAGTCCCTCAAAAGTTAAAGGGTAAGTTCTATAGGATGGCGATCAGACCTGCGATGCTATATGGAGCAAAATGTTGGGCGACTAAAAGACAACATATACAAAAGATGAGTGTAGCGGAGATGAGGATGCTGCGGTGGATATGTGGGCACACAAGGCGAGATCGAATCCACAATGAGGATATACGTGATAGGGTGGGAGTAGCACCAATTGAAGAGAAGGTTGTCCAACATCGTTTGAGATGGTTTGGACATCTTCAATGGGAGGCCTTCTGAGGCACCGGTACGTAGTGGAATGAAGACGTAAGAAAAGGTAGAGGTCGACTAAGACTAACGTGGGAGGAAGCAGTTAAAAGAGATATAAGGGATTGGAATGTAGCTAAAGAATTAGTTTTGGATAGGAGCGTATGGAAGTTAGCGATCCACGTACCGGAACCATAAGAAGATTTAGGGGCTGTGTTTTAGACTCTCGGTTCAGATGACAGGATATACGGCTTAGAGTTTTAGCCTTGTAGGTTTTTTTATCATTATTATTTTATTTTATTTTATTTGTAAGGCTCTCGTCTCTTTGACCTTGAGGAGGTTTCATACCTAGCCTACCCCAACTTGTTTGGGACCAAATGATTTGTTGTTGTTGTTGTTGGTGGTTAACTTTTTTTTTCCTTGGAATCTGGTTAAAACATTTCCTTGCTGGGTTGCCTGCTAGGAGGCGTGTTTGCGGTTGCCTTAGCCAAGGATGGATAACTTAATATCCTTTTTTTTCGAGCTAGGAGGGAACACCTCCCGTCTTCATTTATTGAAACACTTGATATCTTGTTTTTAGTGCTCAAAAGAGAACTTAACCTGTTTTGATTAGCAAAACCTGGATCTTTAGGTCCTGCCTCTCCAGTTTATTGCAAGGATGGGCAATTCACTTCAAAATTTGACTGACTAGCGAGAATCATGGTTCCTTGTCATGATGTTATGTCATGTGGTGAAACATACAAAAAAACTGTAAATGCTAGTTTTGACTTCTGATATGACATCTGTCTGGATTTTGGGCACATATCAGGTAATGCGATTCCAGTTCAAAACAAGCTAGGAGGTGGCCCAAGTGGGGGATCGGGTCCACAGTTGGTACAAAATACTGATGCCCTTGTAAAACAAGCCACTAGCTCTTCCTCACGGGAGCAGTCAGATGATGATGATATGGAAGGAGAAGCGGAAACTACTGGAAATGCGAAGCCTGCTGAACAAAGACTACAGAGGAGGTGATCCTTTTTACCTGCTTGTGAGATATACGTGAATCAATAGCTTGTCTCATCATGCATGAATGCCCCTTGTCCTCAAGTTAGCCCTTTCTCTAGGATTTTTTCCCCTTGCGTGGTAGCTTCTTCACTTTCCTACTGTATCATGCATTTGGTATATATTTTCTACCATATCACTATATTAGTTTTCTATATGCCAGACGTTGGCTCTGAGTGCATTACAAGAGGATAATTTGCATGGCCATTGTTTTCTTGTTTATGGACATAGCTCTTTTTTTATATGTTTTAGGATTGTTGAGTGCATAAGTTATTTGGAATGGATTAAATCAGGATTCATACCATATTCCTTAGATGCTTAGGTTGTTTGAAACTAATGCTATCGAGTATAATTACCAAAAGTCATAAAGAAAGGTCTGCTTGACTGAAAATGGTGTCTGATACATGTATGCACAGTACACAAGTTATAATGAGCTGCCTATGAATAGTGTACACATCCACAACTGTGTCTTCACTAACATCAATAGATTCAAGTGTCATATGATGGTATTTTAGATTGCATTATGTGCCGTATTATGTTACCTGTTCTAGATAGTAATCCAGATGTTCTGTCGGTGTCTTTTTTATGAGGCTGTTGAGCCTGCACTAGGATATTATACTAGTTTTTTTTTACTGGTTCCAGGAAGCAATCCAATCGGGAATCAGCCAGGCGTTCGAGAAGCAGAAAGACAGCTCACTTGAATGAGCTAGAGGCGCAGGTCTGATAGTTCACATTGTTGTTTTTGACTGAGAAAATTCTAAAATACTAGACTAATGAGTTTGAGTTGTGGACGTTTTATTACAGGTAGCACAGTCAAGAGCTGAAAACTCCTCATTGTTAAGGCGCCTTGCTGATGTTAATCAGAAGTACAATGCCGCTGCTGTTGACAATAGAGTATTAAAAGCGGATGTTGAAACCTTAAGAGCAAAGGTACACGCATGTGTTATATGCTTTTTGAGCTATGCATCTGTTGGATCAGCCACTTTAGCTTGTTTCAAATGACGTGTCTGTGCACCATGTTTTAGAGATAGAATCCATGTTAATGTTAGCATTGTACCCTATAGTCACTGTTTAGCCATTGGCTCATCCGAACATGGTTATAATCTGGTCAATCTGAACACGGAAATGAATCAAATTTTGCAGGTGAAGATGGCAGAGGACTCGGTGAAGCGGGTGACAGGCATGAACGCTTTGTTCCCTGCCGTTTCTGATATGTCATCCCTCAGCATGCCCTTCAACGGCTCCCCCTCCGATGCCACCTCCGGCGTCCCCATCCAAGATGACCCAAACAATTACTTCGCCACGACCAGTGAAGTTGGAGGTAACAACGGTTACATGCCTGAGATTGCTCCCTCGGCTCAAGAGGAGGACGATTTCGTTAACGAAGCCCTGGGTGCCGGCAAGATGGGCGGGACAGCCTCGCTGCAGCGGGTGTCAAGCCTGGAGCATCTCCAGAAGAGGATGTGGGGTGGGCCGACCTCATCTGGATCGACGTCGTAGGATAGGAGCCTACTCCGTTGGATCAGAAAGACTGAAGAAATGATAACTCGACAGCCATTTTAGTGGACATTGCTAATCCTGTGATGTTTGTTTATTGGCTGTGATCATTGTGCATTCTTTGAGGGGACCTCTGGTATCCTTGCTGCTCTGTTCCTAAAACACAACTGATTAGCAAAATATGCGTTGTCGTCGACTGATTTCATGCATCCAATCTTAATAATATATTTGAAGTTTTTCTCCTTGTGTCGAGCAATTAAAGCTTAAACTGTACAAGGTCGAGACAACGTGAGATTGACCAGAAGAGGGCATCAACAAACAAGGTCATTTGCTCGAGAACTCGTGACAACCATCACGACTAAACATTCAGACCTAGCAAACGATTTGTTACGAAAAGCAATTCTTATATAAGATTCATCAGCTGTCGCTTCGTTTGGATGTGAACAGCAATCAATGAATGTAATCGTAACACGTAAGAGCAGCCTAGCTAAAAAATATGCATAAATATTTCGGGTAGGAATTACAACAAACGCTTGCTCAAGTGCCCGATGCCAGAACTTCATCCCTCTTCATCGGCCAAAAAGAATCCGAGATACATTGGCAAAGGCCATCGTCAAAATAAGGCCCATCCAACGGCATGGATGGAAGAATCGCAGCTATCTTCCTGTTCAACGAATTTGATATTTTTGTACCATCCTTCCAAAAATAAGCCATATGTTTAGTCTGATCTTGGGCGACTGGAGTTCTTGTAAGATGTCTTGTACAGTGGCAGGAGTGATCGGCTGCCCCGTTTCCTTCTACCAAAGCAACGCCAATAAAGAACCGAAAACGATAGAAATACGACAATGGGGACCGCCCATCTGTGCAAAGCGTTGCATGTTAGAAAAGAAAGCAACAGGGTAAGCGAATATATGCTATTACATGGTGGTTGAAAGACTACCTGTCCAGGTCCAGAATAGGGCTGTACACAATTGTTTCCCAGGAAGAAACGATGATGTGCCAGGCTGGATTGTAGTACAGCGACTCAGCTGACCAAAACATTCTCGTGTACGTCTCCAGGAAGATAAACATCACCCAGGCAACAATTTCAAGTAAGAAGAACTTGATGACAAAGCGCCCGACAACGACCATGACTAGGGAGAAGGTCACCAACCAATTAAAGAGCTTGTTATTGTACTCCTTGATGAAAAGAGCACGAGACTTGGCAAGCATCTGGATGCAATATCAAATTAGAATCTAGTTGCATATAAATTATAAAGAGTTTCAAAGATTTGAAGCAGACTGTAGGTCGACAAGAAAAGCCAGAAGACATCAATTTGCAGAATCTGTAATGGGCACTCTGCTCTCCGACTGAAGTGTGGCATATCAAAAAGTAATATTAACATGTCGCAGATGAACGAGAGACGAAAAGAGCTGAAGCACGACTTTTTCTGGGGAGGTTTCTGAGGTCTACGCATTACTTCATTAGCTCACATGATTCTTTTCTTATTCACAAATCAGGAAAAGGGTTTAGTAGCACCATCAGGTTGCTAAATAAGGTTAGCCTTCCACAGGAAAAAAAAACATGCTGCCAATATGTAAATGCCTGAATCTCTAGCAGCAGCGAGATGAGATGAAACATGATACTGAGCAATGACTGGTTTGTTGTCAATATTTAAGTTGTACAATGTATGAATAAATTATGGAAAAGAGCTACCGCCTCAATTTGATTAAAAAAACTCCTGCCCCAATTACGGAGCAAATGAAAAGTTATAGCACGCTAAATGACATTCCTGATTTCATCCTTAAGTTAGCTCCATTGTTGCCATGCAAACTATCTTGGAATTTAAGAAACAAACCTTTGACATTCTACGTTCATAGCTTTCCTTTGCAGGCCCCACGCAATCCCTTACAAAACTTCGATTGCAATGAAGAAAGCCTGCACTGAACTTTGCCATGGAAGGAAGCTTCAAGACTTGAAGGTGATCCATTTTATCTTCACATTCCGAGAAACGTGCTTCACACAGCTTTGACGATTGATACTCATTAGCTAGAAGGAAGTTTCTGTACACCTACAAGGTACACCCTGTAAGTATGTAAATATATTATCTTATATAAGTGATAGAAGGTGAAAGTTGATTACAGCACATGTAAGAGATGCCATGGAAAGGACAGGAAAAAACCGAAATGCCATCTAAAAGGTTCCGCACTTCAACCACACCACTGGGATTATAATTTTATAACAAGATCAAAAACAACGAACAGAATCGAGATTTCATCATGTAAAAATCCATAGAAGTAATAGAACATCATTACATATTATATTCATACCAGGAATATAAAAGGTGCATTTTTTACTTCAGTCTAAAATGCATCCCAAGCAATGGTAGTGCTTGGACTATATGCATATTAAATATTCATTAGAAAAGAACATTAAGTACTGTTAATGAACCTTTTTAATCTCATCATCAAGCTTGAGGATTGACTGAGCAGCATGGTGTTTACCAAAGTGCTGCTTATCAAAGAGCATTCTAGCTTGATCATTTGCCACCTCATGAACTTGCTGCAGTTTGTCTACTGGTACTGGTAGACCTAAGACATCCATTTTCTCCCTATACACCTTCAGACATCGTTCAAGAATGGCCTTATTGAAAATTTCAACAAGAGATCCCGTTGATGGAATCTCTCCTTTATTCAAAGCCTCAAGAATCTGAAACACAAGAGGAAGTTTTTTTAAAAAAATCTGATGGATCAGATGCATGTCAATAATAACCACATGAAGTATTTTTACCTGCTGCAGGAAAGACACAAATTCCTTCCCATTTAGAGTTCTCCCCTGAACAATTTTTGGTTTTATGATGGATGCAACGACCTGCTTCAATTGCTCCCGCCTGTTTACATATAAGGGATCAAGCTCTTTGTCCTCCATTTCACACAACTTTGTTCTTTGCAGATGAGGCTGAAAAAATAAAAATCAGCACCATGATGCTTTTTTGGGTATACAAAGCACAAGACAGAAGCATCATTGCATCAACATTAATTGGTATCATACAGAACATATGTAATGACTGGTATCAGTTACATAACAACAATGTTAAACACTCAAAGTGCAACTGTTGAGCAGCCAATGATATTGTAAATATGCTGCAAGGAAGTAGTCAGAAATGCACCTGGGGCAAGCTAAAAGCAGTGCTGTTGTTGCCCATAACTGCCAAAGAATCTCTGATTTGATTGACCTAAAAAAACATAGAAAACAAATTCTGTAGCAGAGTTTGGATCTCATATCTTCTGGTAAAAAAGTGTAGACTTCATAAATAACTGTACCTCTTCAATATATTTGTCCCCTGCAAAAATATATACAAACAACATGTCAATTCAACTATGCATAAGACATCTCTAGATGCTCAAATATCATTAACCTAACAAATAGTCACTGAGGCCGCTTGAACTAACCACTATCATTAGGAACCCGCTGGAGGGCTTCATTGACCATTTGTTGAACAGATTTTCCTTCTGCACACAAAGTTACACAAAGTTACACAAGCAAATACAGACAAAAGCAAAAATAGGGCATAACTCCAGTGAAGGACATACTATTTAGAACCAAAATATCATGAGCCATGTTATGGTTGTCATCACTCTATCAAGTCCTAAGCTCCTAAATACTTATGTAATGGGAAATAATGAATATCACAGCTATAGCATAGAAGACATCAGCTACTGACTGAAAAGCCCATTCATTCAGCAAGCCATTATGGGGGAAAAAGTTGAAGTACAGGGCAATTGCCCTTGCCCCCATCAATTAGATTAAAATTGTAGCGCTCACCTCAATAGAGCAATCGCCATTTTGACCAACATTAGTACTACATCATCTAACAAACAGTAGAAATTTAAACATACTAAATTTGAATTATGATACCCCAGCAGTGTCAAATGGAGGGGAAAAAGTCACATATCATTATAATGTCACAATTTTTTCAACAGAAAGAAAGGACAAGAACAAGATAGGCATTTTCAAGAGTTGGCTCCATTTAGCTTTTACAATCCCACAGCAAAATCAAGTAAAATGAGCCATATATTCAAATTAAGTTTTCATTTCATAAAAAGCCAAGCTGTTGGGAATGGAGTGATTTTAATGGTACGTGATCATGCAATAACTGAGGTGGAACAAATTACATTTCTTACTGGTTGTTTATGCCACCATTTCTCTCTATCAAACATGGTATGCTATGCTTCACAGAATCATAAATTACTACAAGTCTACAATACACATTGAGATCCAAACAGAATGGTCACATACTCATCTGTAGTTTATTACATGCAGTGCATAACAAACACCAAAAGTCATATCTAGGTTAAATTCATACGCCAGTCTAAACTTTTGTATAAACAAAATGACAACTGTTACAGAAATCATGCTAGTAGTAACTACAATTCAAGCAGCAACTTACGGAGGAAATCCCTCTGGATAAGCCAGAGAAGCTTTGCTGGTTCAAAAGCAACATCTTGACCCTGAAGAAACAAGCAGCATATTGCATTAACAGTTGTAGATATTCCGATTGTGCAGACTTAGACTCATGAAAATGGAATATTACCTTCACTCTGCTCATCACCATGCAGCAGAACAAATTTTTGAGGAAAGTGTTAGTGTCAGAAAAGAATAATATTGCAAATAGAAACGCAATGAGATAAACAAACCTCCCATAGAATTCTTCGGCAATTTCAACAGCAAATGAGAGCCTAGATATATCAGCTTCACGCACCTGCAATGTCACAACAAATAAATTTGACACACGTACACACGAGCGAGCGAGCGAGCGAGAGAGAGAGAGAGAGAGCACCGTCTCAGGAAGGTTGTAGACAAGCACCGAACTTAAGACAGTTGCCAAAGCAAAGATCCTGCCATGAAAGAAAATGGTTCCAACAACAATAGTGACCTTTCCATCCTTGAAAAAGTAAATCAGAAATAGGTACACAATTCGTTTCTAGGCACAAACCTATCATCATATACATTTGATTTCCCAATACTCTCAAATCCTTCAGTGTCAAGATAAAGGACAGACACTTTGGAACCATCAATATCCATCTCAACAGGTGTACCCCAAACCCATATACCTGGAAGAATAGAACATGTATTATCATAACTTGATAAGCTTCAATCTGCAAATAGACAATATAGCTACAAGAACATGAATCCGGGAAAACCACTTCACCTTTAGTTTTAGTATCTCGCATATGGCCAACTCCAAAACCTGCATAGTTAAGTTTATCGTGTTCTCATTAGTCCTAGTATGCATTTTACAAAATCCATGGCTTGTAATACCAGAAGCAGCATCTACCTTTGTCACATGATAAGGATAGAAGCTGGTTGAGGAGAAAAGACTTCCCAGATCGATATGGACCAATGACCTGTGTTGACAAACAATCGATCATTGAGGTACTGCACTCAAAATTGTGCCCGAACACACTTTAAGATTGCGCTTTGGCTTTATTCAAGAAAACAAAGTGGCGAAAGAGTTAAAGCTCTTCCAAATTATAAGTTAAAACTTACAGCAACAACAGCGATAGGAGTTTCAATCCTTCGAATTGCCTCTAGACCTTGTTCTGACAGACGGAGTTTAGTGTGGCCATAATCTGGCTCCACGATTGGAAACCTGTATAAGTACATACGGTCAATACTCAACAGTAGCCAATTGTGCGAACTTCTAGCATATGCCTCCTTGAGAAGCATCAGTAATGCATGCAAAGATATTTCAATGTTTACAATGGAAAGTTCAGAAGCATACTAGTAAACGAAGTTGCTGGCATCAGGGTTGCACGAACTAAGAAAGTACTCGCTTCTGTCCTCTCATTGTACCCCCCAAGTGTGCTTTCTCACTCAATACGATATACATTGTGGGTGTGCAGTGTGCCATAATCTATGAAGAACTCACATTCACTCAATTGAAAAAAGGGGCGGATTCTTACTGATCTAGCAAAACCAACTACCAGCTATCTGGACAGCCGCCTAGCACACATCTTCACCAAATTATGTAATAGCACGAAGAAAAAAAAAACAAGCAGCAACATTAATCAATAAGCTCCATAACGAGCATAATTCATCAATGCAGTCATTGTGCAATCGAAGTCCAAATTGCAATACAGCTTGCAAGGTGCAACATTTGCACCCTTTCATAAGTCATTCACTAACAAAATGCCAAAAATCTGTCCGCTTGGCCTTTTCCATGTACAAGTAACAGAGTACCAACCACCTATTATTCCTCCACATCTCACCTAACTTGTTCTTTTAACTTCCCTTCAATGGCGACATGAGAAACACATGACGAAACGGTGTGGGATTGGGAAACGAAAAGCGAACCAGAATTAGCACCTCATTGCATCGTACAAATCACTGAACATTTCCCATTCATACTCTACTATACCTTATCATCACGTTGCATGCATCACCCAAACCAACACACGCGCACGCACTAAGCTGGCAATAGACGCAACCCAACATTGCGCAATCCAATGCAAAATCGGTTCCGCACCCCAAGCACAAGCAACGCAATCGCTACAAAGTTACCAACAAAGCAAAATCGCGGAGCAGAATCGAAGCTTACGCGCGCTCCAGCTGGTCGGGATCGGGATCTCCCGCGGCGGCGGCGGCGAGCCAAATCAGCGCCACTGCGCAGATCCCCGGGGCCCAACGCCCGGTCCGCCCCCACCCCATCTCTGCCCACACGGCCAAGCACCACCGCCTCCTACTCCCCTCCTTTACCCAGATCTCCACCCCACGAGAAAACGCGACAACCTAAGCGCCCCAATGCGGCGAAGCGAGCGGCAATGGCCGGCGCGGGGGCGCCACCACCTGGACCCCAGGCGGCGCGGCGAGGGGAGGGATCCAGCAATGGACAACGGGAGCGAGCGGGAGGCGTGGGGATCTGGGGCTAGGGTTTTGGCGAATGGATTCGGGGTTGCTTCGACGAGAGGGAGTTGGAATCGGAGACGACGACGAGGTCGGAGAGGAGTGGGGTGGAGGAGGAAAATTTGGGGGGAGGGAACGAGTGACGCGAGCCTCGCCTCGCTTCCGTATTTAAGCGGGCAATTGTTTTTGCTCTATATCGCGTGATTAATGTCGTTAATCATGTTTATTAAGCAGTTTAACCGGTCGTTAGTGCGCGTGACGTTTTCCCGGGCCCGCGTGGCAGTGGGATTGGGGTGTGGTGCACAAAACGTGCTGTGTTTCGCGAGCTTGGGCTTTTAGGGGCAGCCACGAGCCCACGAGTCCGACTTCGCGGCGATGGCGAGATCTCCCTGGGGATGGGAGTGCGCACGTTAGCGGGGCCCGCATGGCGGTGACTGGTCGCCTGTTGGAAACTCTACCTGCAAGCTCCATCGCTGCATGCGTCGGTTGCCCGTCTCATGCGGAGTATTTGGCTAAAATGTTACGTTCTTTAAATAAAATAGCAAAACTAGTTCTTTCGCACCTGAAATGATAAAAATATCATCTCTATCGTACGAATTTGCCCGTGGCAGATGAAAATAGCAAAACTAGTCCTCTCGTACTCGAAATGATAAAAATAACATCCCTGTCGTACAAATTTACCCACAGCAGGTCGTCTTCCTGCCGCCGGGAAATTCACACTGATAGGGGTGTCATTTTTTGTCATTTCGGACATACGGATGTTAGTTTTGCTATTTCATTTCAAAAGACGCTAAATGAGATGAAAAAAAACTCTCTTATGTGCTACGGACTATAGTATTGAAAATGTATTTTGCAGCACGTTTGATAGTGAGGTATTTGTCCAACCGTTGCAAGTCTTTGAGATATCTTTTTTGTTACGCATTTAGTTAACGGGATTAAATTTCAGAGGATAACGCTATGGCCTAGAAGTTCGATACATCGGATGCCCGCTCGAGCCCACTTCAGCCCACTCAAAACACACTCTCTCGTAACCGAATGCAAAATATTAGATGTTTCACTGACACCTAAGTCGCATCTCAGCCCCTCCCTTCCTAGCAGCCTCCATTTCTTCTCCTCCCCCTCAGGTAGCTTGCTGGTCATCGGTGGCCAAAGCCAGCCATACTGTAGCCAAACAGCTCCCCCTCCCCCTCCCCCTCTCTAGACCGAAAGGACAGGGCGTCACACGGAGGTCTCCCCTTCCAAGGGTGGATGGATCTTGTCGGATCCGTTGTCGTCAGAACTCGTCGAATCTGGCGATGCCGAGATCAGAGTAGTTGGCGTTGATGAGAAGTGGAGGATAACACAATCGAGGGATGATGGGGCAGTGATGCCAGGTCGGGCTCACCCTTGCTATATTTGGGCTAGCCGACAATGAGGTAGTGGTGTGGGCATCCATCACCATCCTCCTCCTCTCACGAGTTTAGCTTCGATAAAGTTGTTGCATGCATTTCTTTGATTTGTTGCAACCCCTTTTCTCCATTTGTTGCAAGATCTGTCCTAGATGTTGTGGTTGTTGTTTTTCGGTGTTGCATCCTTAGTTGCACAATGTTGCAACTTTTCTTTCAAATGTTGTAGCACAAGATATCAACTGTTGCAGTAAGATGTATTTTTATTGCAATGTTATTTTTTATTTGTTGTATAAAAGTAAACTTTTTTGTTGCAGTCCCTTACCATTTGATTGTTGCATCATTGTTCCAAAAATATTTCAACAATTATTTTCGAATGTTTTCACTATTATTTCCAAATGACGCAATGTTGTAACATTGAAATTTATTTGTTTGTGACATTTGAACTAGTTTTTAAAAGCGCAACTAGGTTATTGATGGTTTCATGCAATTTTGATGTGAGTATGATATTTTTTTCCAATTTTTCCTTGTCATTGTATTTGTTATTTGTGCATTTTGTTGCACACATGAATTAAAATTGTTACGCACATTATCTACGAATATTGTACCAAAACATACAATGGGAATACGTCGAGCGGCACTTGCTTCCGATTTCAAAAGATCTATAAACGAACCTAGTATACATGTAGTTTTTGGCTACATGACACCCTTTAATGTTTACAAAACACAAGATCGGGGATTAAATCTCAAAAGAATGTCACTCCTTAATGAACCCAGTATGTATTTAGTGGGACTCGAACCGCACCTTTGCTGTGTCGGTTGGACTAATAATCATATGGCCTTCGAGAGGTTTAAACTCACGTCACAACTCGTAGTATTGAATGTTTGTTCAGTCGATCGTTGTGTGTCGCGGGAGCGTTGAACGGATGGTAGTTTCTTCACGCGAGAGGATCGGTCCATTCTTCTTTCTATGCACCATCGTAGCAAAGGGTTGCACAAATCTTGATGCATCAAAGGGTAACAGGTAGTTAGAAATGATGTGCATTAATATCTGTGTAACTCAGCTACGTATGCTGAGAGATACGATACATGCCCGAGTCCGACACATGACGCATGGCGCAACTACACGCAACAAACCGCACGACGTGTCGCAGACGTGTCAGGACCTAGGTATCAATCCCTAGGACCCTCTATGTACCCCAAGCTAGTCCTATAATCAGTAGCTACCTTATACAATTTTTAACATAGGTGTAATCAAATCCAAACGATAAGCTTAAGATAAAACAGACAAATTAACTTATATTAACAAAAAACTTTATGGTCAAGGTTGTTATAGAGGTCGCCGCCACGGGCTTACAAAAATGACAACAGGAACACTTGCAGCGGAACGACAAAAATACGTGCAGAGCCATCCGACAAGCCCAGAGGCTATTGAGAGGATGACGTCCCCTAGAAGGCTTGGTCTTCAAAGAACTCCTATTCAAAGAGGTCAGAGCACCCTTGGTCTTCTTCGGCCACTGCTCAATCAGATGGTTTAAAGTCGTGAGTACATTGAATGTACTCAGCAAGTCGCATGGAAAGTATGCAAATAATATTTATGCAAGGTTTGGCAAAAGAGAGCTTTAGGGTTAATTTGCAGAAAAGTAATATTGATAGTGAATATTGTAAGTAGATTGCAAAGCTCAAGTTAAAAAAGTAATACATAAGTAACAGTTTTTTTGAAGGTGATCATGAGCACCCTGCTCACTCCCAAGACCACTCCCAAAAGGTCGGGTCGTACCAACGACCTGGACCACTCCCACGCCTAGGTCGCACTAACGACTAGGACGTCCTAGACACCAACCACGACCACCAATTTTGAGAAAAGCTACCCCTTGTACGATTTCACCAAGCATTGTCCATAACCGGGAATACGGCTATTCGATTAGATTTACACTCTACAGAGGTTGTACAGTTTTACCCATAATTTATGACCTCTCTAGGTGGTTGGGTTCCTGTTGATACCCCTGTTCACTTCTAAAGGTGAGCAGTCTAGAGAGCGTGACAAGACCTTTACAAAGTTCTGTTCTGACTTGGTTCTGCCCGCTAAGGTTTCGTCATCCCAGCCCCTCTTGCGCCAAGTGTGAACGTAAATCCCAGGCTCCACACTTCCACCACAACAGAACCAAACCATAACATTGCTAATTAGTTGCCTCATACTACCCCATAAATGATCTTGTGGTTGCACGATAGACCCGGATAAATGGAACACAAAGTTAAGTCCTTCCACCACTCTGGCGAGACAACCTCATCCCAATGTTTATATAACACCCCCTTTATTGCACGATCACTCGCCCAAGTGAGAAACAACAGTGGCATCGCATCACAATTCCATAGTTCAATTAGTCAAGTTTAACAACAATGATATATGATTCGCGAGACCAACACAACTAAAGTAAGACTAAGCATAAATACGCTCCCAGGTTGGTAATACCAGTACAAGATCAACTAAGAATACCTATACTATGGTGTCCAAGGGGAACATGTCAACATTTCAAGCACAATTATTCAAGGAGGCATACTGTCAAATAGGAATTTAAGTACTGCCCAAACCATTTTTATACAAATAGCCATGCATGTTGACATAAAACAATATACTTTTGAAAGCTAGGTACAACATGATCAAAGGTCTGCGACTTGCCTTCGTTGAAGAGTTGTGAGGCTTCGGTAGAGGTCGCTGGATCCAGATACTCCTCTACAAAGTCGGAATCTACACATTTGAAAAGAACCAAATAAATAAAACAACTCTAAACAAATAACTAAAAGAACTCAACCAAAACCAGAAAGCAGGAGGTCCCAATTGAGAAGAAGGTCCAAACAAAAGAGGGTGGTCTTTTCAAAAATACCAAGAGGTGGTCATGACCGAGAGGTGGTCATGGTCGAGAGAGTGGTCTTTGCAAAAAGATCAAAAGGGGGTCATGACCGGGAGGTGGTCATGGCCGAGAGGATGATCTTTGCAAAAAGACCAAGGTGGTCCAGATGGGGAGGGAGGTCTTGACCCAAAAAAGAGGTCTTGACAAAAGGAGTCCCAACGAACATGAAACAAAACACGTAAACTCACCGGAACAAAGAGAGACGCTGAAGGAGGTAGCGAAAGAACTCCAATAGAGATTGAAGACGATGCGAACTCCAGCAGGTCCTCCGACGGAGAGGAGGTTGAAGATGACACAGACTCCAACTGGTTTCTTCAACGGCGAAGCTGTTGAAGAAGACACGGGCTCCAATCGCTCAGGCGAACTTGAGGCACAGAGAAAAATGAGCTAGAGTAAGAGGGAGTGGAATTGGAAAGCTGGGGGAGAAACAAGAGGTCTAAAGGGACTCCCTGGAGTTGTATTTATAGAGGAAGGAAAAAAAGAACTGGACTACAAGATGTAGCAATGGAAGTCACGGCACTCGCAAAGGTACACTGCCATGAAGTGAGGAAAGGTCAAAGGGGCAGGTAGGGGAAAGAGATAAGAGGGGAAAATGATCAAAGTTGAGGTAGCATTTATTACGATCCATTAGCATTCAAAGTGACATAACAACATTTAATACGACTCAACAACATTTAATGCTCGAAGACTTCTGCAGCAAATGTGCAGGAAGGAGAAAATGAGAAGGACTGGCTCAAACAAAGAGGTTGGTCACGGTCAAAGGAAAAGGTTGTGATCAAGAGAGAGGTTCAACCGCAAAAGGGTGGTCACAAGAAGAGGTCCTGAGGACAAGGGGGTCCTAAGAAGGAGGTAGTCATGAGGATAAGGAGGTCCTGAGGAGGAGGAGGTCCTGAGGATAAGGAGGTCCTGAGGAGGAGGTCCTGACGGTCAAGATTAAATCAAAGGAGGTCCTGACGGTTAGATTAAATCAAAGGACCGTCCGTCACTATTGCAGCCAGTATATGGCTCTTATACTTCCCAGTTAGGAATGTACCATCCACACATAAGATTGGACGGCAGTGCCGGAATGCATTGATGCATGGACCAAAGGCAAAGAATGTTCGCTTCAGTGTCCTCTTATTACCACACTTCGGATGGGTGGAATCTTTAATGCCGACATGAGTACCAGGATTCCTATCCTGTATGACCCAGAGTTGGTCGGACAAGTTGTGGTAGGAGTCTTTGAACATACAGAACCTTGATTTCAATGCCTTCTAGTTTGCCATCTATGCCTTCATATAGCTGATTGTGTACTTGAACCTTGCCTCAATCGCCCGAATAATGGATCGTGGCTCACAACCTAGATTATCCACGATCTCACTGTACTTGATGTTCGTGGTGAAGCCTGATGACAAATTCTTGTGGGACTGCATTAACTCAACGATGACACATGTGTGATGGACCACTATAGAGTATTTCCAGTAGGTGTTTCACTTAGGCTGAAATGCGTGCACTCGCCAAGGGCATCCCTCTATATCGCACTTCACGTCGTAGCTCTTGGGTTAAACTTGACGATTGTGAATGTACACAGCATCGATAAGGTCTAGATTTTGTCTGCCTCCTGCACAACCTCCTTGTATTTGTACATGACTCTCTGCCTGACCTCGCTCTAGTCGTACTCCAACGGCACACGAGACTTCGTTAACGACGAGATTGTCGAACTGGTATGTGTTTCACTCGGATGGAACCGTCTGTAGTTCCACAACATACTCGTCGTCGAATTCTTCATCTTTTGACAATACCTGATAGTCCTGGTCTTCGAGATCCATCCTTTGGACCAGGGCTTCGAGCTCTTCACCCTCGTCAGCAATCCCACTAGCTTGCCTAACTGAAAAAGATTCTTCCACACGGTCTTCATCGACAATATGAGCAACTCCCGGACCTTTGGCCACTGTGTGCGCCGCACTATAGCTAGAGTCCCTAATTTCTTTTTCGGCATCACCTCCCCCTTTTTGTTTAGCCGCTGATGCAGGAGTGGGCTTAGCATATGCCTAGGCCAAAAAGACAAAATCCCATCGTTCCTCTCTCGTCCTGCGTACATATGACTGATATGACCTTGTTCTCTTGAGCTGCACTAACTCCCAATATATGCCCTATGGTGTTCAGTTGGCAAGACAACTCAATTTCAGATCATACACAATATGGTCTAAATCGAATGTGTGGAACAACTATCGCATCACAGCGCCCCATGTCCTCTGCTTTGGTCTTGTTAGGGGTCATGATTGCCGATTGGAAATAATATAAATCAATCCTTTCGGGATCCTCCAGAATAATTCTTTGACCGTAATAAATTTTGAAATTAATAGCGTCCAACATATTTGACGTACTGCACCGTAAACAATATTTTTATGATTAACCACATGTTTAAAACTAAACTACCCACCAAAAAGGATTATGCATAGCATAATACACTACGTAACCATACGTCTAAAACTTTGTAATCCATTTGGTTAAAAAAATACCTATAAGATGGACGATCGGACGGGCAGCGTTTCGCTAGCTTCTCTCATCCCCTCTAGTCCTCTCTGCTTCTCTCCCTCCCCTTCCATCTTTTTTTTTTGAATAAAAGTGAGTTATGCGAGAATTTTAGGGTATTTTATAGAGTAGATTGTGTCGCCATTTGGAATAGCAACAGGGACTTGCGGGATTCTTGTCGCTGTCATCATTTGGAATAACGATTTTTCTAAATTTTAATATTAAAAAAAATACTCAGGAATCCCTGTTGCCAGTTAAAATAACGATAGGATCCTATCACGAGTTGGAATGGCGATAGGGTCATGTTGCCGGTCCAACTAATTTTATTAAAAAAATAAATTTATTTATTTTTGTAATTTTATTTTAAAATAATACTATTTCAAAAAAATTATCGGATCCGGCAGTGACCAAGGCACGGCGCCGAATCAAACCTAGTAGCTTACACTGGTGGTAGGACACACCACAGCACTTAATCTGCATCGCCTCGTGGAGACCTAGCAGCTTCGACAGGCCTGTGCCCAATTCAACACGAACAAATTCTAATCGCCTCTCTCTTTGAAAAGAAATTCAACCAAGAAGAAGATGTGCACTCACTCATTATTTTTCGTTCTGATAAAGTATATTTCCACGACAAATTAACCCAAAAAATCACTTCAAAGCATAGAAATAGAATTATCTATGGTAGAGGCGCAGGAATACGCTACAACGACGCCACGTAAACACCAGTGGCACTAAACATTTTATTACGAGCGTGTAGATTTCATTTCCCCTTCTTTTACACGACAGATGCTTCAGCTTCGTCTTTTGTGTACGGAAGACGACGCATTGCTTTTTGGTGAGGATATTTACTGTTTTTACGGTTTTTGCTTTGTTATTTGTTTATATTTTTGCGGTATTTGTTTTGTCATTTCATTATAGTTTATGAGACTATTGTTTAGTCTGATTAAGATTTTTTTTTTTGTAATTATAATAAATTTTGGGTTGTATGTATCCTTAGACACAGAAACTGGAAGAGTTTTTTTCGCTTTCATTATCTTAAAAACTCGCTTTTCGACGAGGACAACTCGAGAGGCAGGCATGAGCCGTCGCACGAGACGGAAGATCGATATGTCGATGCATTTGAATCAATTTTCGTCGTTGTACTTGTTTTTAACTCACATTTGTCTCTCTTCGCTCCCGCATTATTGCCATGAGCTGAAAACAACTTCAGATGCGACTGCCTGGCTCGGAACGAACACGGTAAAGATGCAAAAACAACAGAAAGATTTGTATTTTTCAGCTGTTCCGACTTACCGACATTATTTCCTCTAGCTCGATCGATGGCGAGTGGAAAGGGACGGCGCTGGAAGAAATCAAAGCGGGGGCCTCTCGTGGAAAGGAAAGCAAATGGTAGCTTTTACTCGTTTTCCCCTTCGTTTTATTTTTGACGTCTTGGATTCTTCTCCCTCAACTGTTTTCCCCATTTGATTCCGTTCGTCGAAAAGCTTTTCATCGCAATAATGGTAGTCTTTTCCTTTTATTCTCAAGCCCCCCGTGAAAAAGAAAGATGAGCAACGCCTGTCCTTTTGCTTTTTACCCCGGAGTTTTTCTTTCTTTCCATAAGTCATTTCCCCCTCCTTTATCTTCTATTGGAGGGTTAAAGCTGTCAAGTCTTTTTATGTGGAGAAAATTGAGAGACAAGAAGTCTAATTTTGAAAAACAAAATTGTCGCTGCAAGCTAGAAACGGATCGATCTTCCTGTGGATATTACTCTGCCTCGTTGCTTGTCAAACACAACCAAGAGGGGAAAAGAAACAAATTAAAGCAAGCCATTCATGTGGGATTATCTTCTTCAAACAGCCGGTTCGATGCCTCTATTTTCGACAAACTGTCGAATTGTCGTGTTTTTATCAACCACTCCATGGTTCTCCTCTTAAGTTCCCGAGTAGACAGACATCAGAAAAGTTCAGAACCCATCAGAATATTATAATTTAGTAAAGAGTAAAGTACACTGTAGGTACCTAAACTTAATCGAGGGGTTCACATGGATCTAACATCTTTGAAAGTGTCCAATCAGGTATCTAATCTATTTAAGTAAGTCAAACAGATCCAAAACAGCCCGAACTAGCCTTGACCGTTGACGTGGAATGTTGACCGGTGACATGGACCCTCCAGCGTGGACTCTCACCTGGCCACCTCACCTCACTACACCTCTCTCTCCACCACATTTCCCCTCCTCTCTCTCTCCCCTCTTCCCAAATCGCCGCCCACGCCCGCTCCACCTTCTCCGGCGCCCTCTCCTGCCCACGCTTCCTCCCTCCACCTCCCGAGCCGCCGCCGCCTCCTCCCTCCACCTCCCGATCCGCTGCCGCCCTCCCCTCCTCCTCCCGAGCCTCCGTCGCCCCCCCCCTCATCCTCCTCCCAAGCCGCCGCTCTCCTCCTCCCCCTGACCCGGCGCCGCCCACATCCTCCCCCCGTCCCGATGCTGCCCTCGTCCTCCCCTGTCCCGGCGCCCTCGTCCTCCCCCGCCGCCACCTCCTCCCGGATCCGTGCCGCCGCCCCACCTCCCTCCTCCCGACCCCCTACCGTCATCCCCTCTGGCCTCCTCACCCACCACCGCCGCACCAGCAGAAGCAGAAGCCACCAAGCTTGGTGTCAGCGGCGACGGAGGCAGTGGAGAAGAATGCCGCCAAGCCAGCCAAGGCGGTCAAGGAGGCCAAGCCCCACGCTGCCGTGCCAAGAAGCTGTTGGAAATATGCCCTAGAGGCAATCATAGAGATGCTTATATTTCATTATGTTCATAAACATTTGATAATATGTTATCTTGTTCCTTGAATTAATCATCAGATATATAGATCAATGAGTATGTGACTTGTTGGTGAAACTTTTATCTTATATGATGTCGTTCTAAAAGCATCTCTGGTCGAATGTCACTGGTCGGAACACCAGTGACTCTACGACCAGTACATGTATTGATTGATGACCATGTTTCACCGGTCATGGATATAGAGATATCGAATCAATAATGTGGACACATGTTAGAGAACATAGTGTTGGATAAGACCCACCTTAAGACACTATTGAGATTGTTATGATTCTATGTGTCGTTAGCTGGTCTCAAGCAATGATGATGTATAATCCTTAGACCCGAGATCAGCATGGTTTTCTACATGTGTAATAGCACTCTTAGGGGCTGCCAAACGCTACTCCGTAACTGGGTAGTTATAAAAGTAGCTTTCAAGTACGCTATGAAACATACGGAGGAATGTGACTGGTCGGATATGGGATTTGCCCCTCCTAACATAACGGGAGAGATGTCTCTGGGCCCCTCGTTGTGGTCGAATAAAGAAAGTGCATGGTCATGCCACTAGTGGTCGAAGTGTCGACCACATGAAGTTATTCGACACTTGATCGAGAAAGTATTGAATAGTCCATGGATGACATATTATCTCACCTGGAGTTCAACCAGATGTCGTGAGGCAAAGGGAGAATACACAAGCAGGTCGTTAAGTTCCCGGTCGTGGATCGTGAAGTCGAGGGTGGTCGGTCGTATGAAGATGCGACCTAGTCGAAGACTACTCGAACATAACCACTAACTGGTCGTAAGGAGTTGTAAACTGGTCGTAAGGAGTTGCAAACTGGTCGTAGTTAGGTACTAACTGGTCGTAAAGAGTTACGAACTGGTTGTAACTAATTATGAACTGGTCGTGACTAAGTACGAACTGGTCGTAAGTGATAAGGACCTGGTCGTAGATCATATTGCACTAAGGTTCGTCCGATATATTCTGTGTGTGTTCGGGAATCGTTGTGTGCTGCTAGGTACCGCTGACGGCTCGTGATAGGGAAAGATTTTCCGAGTCACAACCGGTTACACACGAACCTATAGGGTCACACACTTAAAGGGCTAGGATTTGATTTGGATGATGATCCGAATTCTTATAGGCCACGAGTTCCTAATGGGCCTCCTGTTCGGGACCCATTATGGATGGCTATATATATAGAGGGGCGGTGGCATGGGGATGGGGATCGATCAATCTTTCTGGAAGAAATCCCGAAACCCTAATAGCCACGCTCTCCTCAATCACGCCGCCGGCGCTAGCACTCCTGCGCGTGGTGTCCCCGCCCGCACGTGGATACCTTGTAGTCATTGTTGCGGCATCATCGCGACTAGAACGATCCGCGACTCACGATGTTCATCGGAGTAGGAGGAGAAGGCGCGCGACAAGTACGACTACGACTGCTTTAACTCGCTACATCGACTCTACTTCAGCTACGAGTCGGCACGTCTAGTGGTAATCTCGTGATCTATTATTTGCGGTGGTTCCTTGGTTGAGCGGTAAAATTTTTGTTTGTGCTATCGTAGCCTTTCCGCACCGCTGTGCCAAGAAGCCCCCCGCGCCGCCACCGCCCACCCACTGTACGCCGAGGTTCGATCGAGATGGTTTCTTTCTTGGTGCTTCAATTCGCGTTTGTGTTTGCATTTGTGTGTGGTGGTTTCGTTGGATCTGAGATGGTTTTGGTAGGGGTTGTTTCACAAATGATCTCAGAGGCGATCGCGACGCTGAAGGAGAGGACGGGGTCGAGCGCGCACACGATCGGGAGGCACATCAAGGCGAAGCACGACGCGCAGCTACCGCCCAACTTTCTGGCGCTCGCGTGCAATGAAGAAGTTCTCCGCCACGCAAGCTCACGAGGTGAAGAACTCCTTCAAGCTACCCTCTCTCGCCGCCGACGCCAAGCCGTAGCCGCCCAAGGCGTCCCTGCGCGCGGCGAAGACCGCATACAAGACCACCAAGACGAAGGCCTCCTCCTCCGCCGCGCCGGCCAAGCCCCACGCGGCCAAGTCCGCCAAGACCTCCGCCAAGGATGCCCCTGGCAAGAAGGCTGGACCCGCGGTGGCGCCCAAGACGACCGCCGGGTTACCTGTGGGGCCCGCTCGACCCGCTCTCCCACCTCGGTGAGCTCCGCACGCTCGTCCTCTGTGGCAACTGCCTCAACAGCACGCTGGACACGCTCCTCCTCGGCGTCCCCAACCTCAAGCTGCTCTACCTCTCACACAACGACCTCTCCGGTGCCATCCCGGACACCATTGCCCGCTCCGCCTCTCTTCGTGTCGACTCGCCGACAACACCGCACGGCCCATCCCAGTGGCCGCGCTCGCCAGCCTCGCCCGCCTCCTCGCGCTCAAGCTCCAGGACAACCTCCTCACCGGCGTGCTCCCGGACCTCACCACCGCCGTCCCCCGCCTCGCCGACTTCAACGCCTCCAACAACCAACTCTCCGGCAGGGTGCCTAGCACCATGCACGCCAAGTTCGGCCTCGACTCATTCGCCGGCAATGTCGGCCTTTGCTGGCTCGTGCCGCCGTGTTCTTTCCTGCTGCATGAGCCCGCCTCGACGTAGATTACCGAGCCACCGTCCACGCTGGAGGGTCCATGTCACCGGTCAAGGCCAGGCCGGGCTGTTTTGGACCTGTTTGACCCACTTAAATAGATTAGGTACCTGATTGGACACTTTCAAAGATGTTGGACCTAAGTGAACCCTCCGGCCAAGTTTAGGGACCTATAGTGTACTTTACTCTTTAGTAAATATCTAAATTGACAAGATCTACTATTCCAACTTGTTCACCGCGTAACCAATGGTCCAATCCTATTATCCGAGCCAAAGTTGATCCACATGGCACATGCATTTCGCCTCTTTCTGGGAGAGAAAAAGAGACCAAAATTTCCCCTCACCAATTAGACACCCTCTCACGAGGACCCCTGTTTCTTACCCAGGCCTTCCCCTTTTCATCTATTTTCACGCCTTGATATAGCACTCTCTCTCTCCTCTTCTCTGTGAGTCTTTGAGTCCATTCCTTGGCTGTGAAGTTTAGTACGAGTTCTGACCCTGTCACACACTACTCTCTCTGCAGGAATTTTTGGCGCATACGGCCAGTTTTGAAAGTGTATTTGCACTTCTAACCAGTACGCAGTAGTATTTGCAAAAATGTCACCCCGGCCGCGCGGCCACCGTGCGCCCGCGTCGTGGGCGCGACACGTAACCCCGGCGCGCGCCACCCCGCCGCCTGTTCCCGCCACCTCGGCCGTCCCGCCACCCGCCACGTCGGCGTGCCCGGCCGCCACCTCACCCCGCCGCCTTGCTCCGTCCGCAGCCCCACCTCGCGCCCGCCACGCCCCGCCCGTGTGCCGCCACCTCGCGCCGCGCCCACCCCGCGCCCCGCACAGTGTGCGGGCACTATTATGGTGCGCATGCCCACCCCGCACCCCCTTGCAATAGTGTGCGCGCACTATTGCGGGTGCGCATGCCCACCCCGCGCCCCCGGAATAGTTAGGTGGTTAGGGTTAGGGTTTAGGTTAGGGTTAGGTTTAGGTTAGGATTATGGTTAGGACGTTTGAAGTAATTTTAAAATATGCCAAACGAGTTCAAAAAATTATGAAATTTTTTGTGTAGCCTCCTGACACCGTGTACTTGCTTGTCTAAATTTTAATAATTTTATTCGTTTAGATTTTTTATCGCAAATTGGTATGACTGGTATGACTGTGTTATTCGTAACATGTGTCGATTGAGCAAAGATTTCAACCAGGCCCTCGCTCCACTACTTGCAGCAGGTGACTGTGTTGTTCATAACATGTGTCGATTGAGCAAAGATTTTAACCGGGCCCTCGCTCCATTTGCAGCAGCTGTTGATTGTCCAAAGATTTGAACCAGTCCCTCCCTCTATTTGAGCCATTTGTCTGTATTTGCATAATTTTTTCTCACCGAAAGCATCGATCTGTCACCTCTCTGTCTGTCTAAAATGATTGTGCGCCGAAATTTATGGCTTAATTTGCGCAGGGAGAGAGCTAGTGCGATTGTATTTCCCTATAAATTGGAGAGAGCCTTGTTCTTCCAGTAGTTCATTTTGTTCTTCTAGTAGTTTATTTCATATCGCACTGAGCACGCGGCAGAGAAGGGAGAAGCCAACCAGAGAGAAGTTGAAGTGTCATTCACATTTGCTATAGTTTTAGCTAGTTTTAGTAATGTGATTAGGATGTAATTAGATGAATTGTAGTTTGTTATTGTCGGAACTGAGTAGTTATAGTTGTGTAGTTGGTGTAGTTTAGTGTGATTAGCACGTAATTAGAAGACTTAGTAGTTAGCAATGTGATTAGCCCATAATTAGTTGACTTAGAAGACTTATTGTTGTTAGTATTGTAAATTTTAAATCGGTGATTTGCATAGTTTCATCTAGGACGACAAATTGATGTGTAATGTTCTGTACTTTGAGGTATCACAAGAATATGACGACAAATAGCTTTCCGGCCATGAACTATGAGGAATACCGAGGGTGGTGTAGGGGATACAATATATGCTACGGTGTTGTATGGAGGCACATGCATACTTGCTGAATTCCCGTCTATTCGGCTATAATCATTAATGACGCATGGAGCCGAATTATATACATTAGGTGTTGCATATGGTGCTGAAAAGGAAAAAGTATATGGTGTAACCTGGGTTCTAGTAACATATGGTGTAGCATATGATGGCTTGTAACAATTGGCAGAACTCATCATATTGATTGGGCCATGCTGATCGGCACGCTAGTTTGCAGTACTCTAGGTGGTGTAGATATTACCGATGAATTGAAAGACGCAGGCTCATGTTGTATGTTGGTAATAGCAATGAAAATTGAAGCATGCATATTGTTTTGCATTGGTTGTTGCATATTATCAACACCTTGTAATTCTAAAACTGAAGATCTAAAACAATTACCTAACGTGTAATCTAAATTTCTAGCCGATGCATGTCAGTGGTAGAGACTAGGAAATTCTGAAGTTCTCACTAATATTCTCTATCCATGTGTTGCTAGGCATGTCTCTACCGGAGCTACTAGAACAATTCTACGATGAGGACCACCGGTGCAAGCTGTGGCTCACCGCTGACGCGGATGGCCCTCCGCCCGGCGCCGGCGGAGAGGATCGTGGGCGCCGGACGATCGTTACGCCCGATCCTCGGGAGACGGGCTTGTTGCCCTTTGCGAGGATGGTCTCCGTCGACCGCGGGTTCACCTTAGACGGCAGCCTGCTGTCCGCACTTACCGACAGGTGGAGGCCCGAGACGCACACCTTCCACTTTCGGTGGGGTGAGATGACGGTCACCCTACAGGATGTGTCATTCTTGACTGGTCTCCTGATTCGGGGTGTGCCGCTTGTTCCGGGCCCTCCGAGTGCGGACTGGAAGGCCAGGCTGGAGCAGCGCTTTGGCTCATCTCTCCCAGAGGGTGCACGTGGCGTCCCCCGGGCTTGGCGAAGCAAGACCTTCCCCTCCAAAGGAGGGAGGACTTCGGGCCTAACTACCGGTTGATGCCGAATAAGCGTGCTCAACCGGTATGGCCGAAATGCAGACACAGGGAGGATGCTGTCGTGCAGGTCTTGGACGGCTATTTCGATGGCGGACGACGTTTCTTCCGATGCCCACACTCTGGGGTACAATTAGTAAGTTGTTTGCTTTATGTTACTGCTAATAGAGCCTTCATGTTAACCCTCCTTTCCAGTAGATGGTGAAATGCGACTTTGTCCGCTGGATCGATCCTCCCCATGAACGACATGTTGCAGTGTACATTGATACATTGTGGAACCGAATCTTGGAGTTGGAGGCGCGGATTGACGATCTCAATGAGGAAAGCGATGTCCTCCGCCAACAGATGCAGCGCGAGAGGGCCAACGAGGAGGTCGTCAACATAGGAAGTTCCTATGATCCCACATGCTGCTGCGCGAACCTGAGCTGCATATGAGCGTGCCACTACAACGACGACCAGCCACGTCCGAGGCGCCCCCCCTGAACAACACTCTATGTGGGTGGTGCCTCCCCTGAAAAACACTCTATATGGGTAGCGCGAGGCACCTTCTACCATTAGGCACGACCAGAGAAGCTTATACCTCCGTACTCGCCCCCTTATTTACGCAATTATGTTTAATCTCGTGAACCATGTAACTTAATGGTCGATGCATCATTGCGGTTGCCTTTTATGGAGTGGACTGCTTCATATCATTGCGGTTGCCTTTTATCGAGTGGACTGCTTCATTGATGCGTCGTGTGCATTGCATATCGATATCTCTAATGGACTTGCAATTTAGCTTTTTTTTCTATACATTCCAAGTAGGGGGAAGTATAACATATTTGAAATATCCCACAACCTTCTCTATACCGGAAATATACCTTGCTATCAAGACATTTATCACCAAAATGTAACCCGGCATATCTCAAATACATTACAAGTCACATGAAATCATGAAACCCTAATTTCCAAAAACCTAAAATCCAAATTCTCACACCTAAATTCTATTTTTTTTTATACAATACCATAACACATATAAAATTGTCAAAACATTACACAATCAAGTCCACTGCGTGAGGAACCTTCAAAATAAAATTCAAATTTTTTGGAGCTTATTTTC
The DNA here is from genome assembly GCA_036346255.1 of Ampelocalamus luodianensis. Classification (NCBI taxonomy): domain Eukaryota; kingdom Viridiplantae; phylum Streptophyta; class Magnoliopsida; order Poales; family Poaceae; genus Ampelocalamus; species Ampelocalamus luodianensis. The sequence continues at coordinate 5,126,006 of CM070621.1, forward strand.
TACATTTAGACACATGTTACGAACGGCACAGTCATACCAATTAGCGATAAAAAATTAAAAAATTTAGTTAAATATAGACACATGGCTCAAATAGAGGTAGGGGCTCCTTCAAATTTTTGCACAATCAATACCTGCTGCAAATGGAGCCAGGGCCTGGTTCAAATCTTTGCTCAATCGACAAATGTTACGAAATCATAGTCTTAGCGATAAAAAAAATCTGAACGAATAAAATTAATTTAGACAAGCAAGTACGCGATGTCAGCAGGCTACACAAAAAATTTCGTAATTTTTTGAACTCGTTTGACATATTTTAAAATTCCTTCAAACTTACCTAACCTAACCCTAACCGCTAACCTAACCCTAACCTACTATTCCGTGGGCGGGGTGGGCATGCGCACCATAATAGTGCCCCACACTATTGCGGGCCGCGGGGGCGTGTCTGCCGCGGGTGGGGCTGCAGCACGGAGGTGGCGGGCGGCGCGCGACGTGGCGTGGTGGTGGAGCGAACCGAGGTGGCGGGGAACAGGGGCGGGCGCGGGGTGGCCGCGCGCCCGGGGTTACATGTCGCGCCCACGACGCGAGCGCATGATGGCCGCGCGCGCGAGGTGACATTTTTGCAAATACACCTGCGCACTGGTCAGAAGCGCAAATACGCTTTCAAAACTGGTCGTATCCGCCCAAAATTCTCTCTGCAGTCGTAGAGTAGGGGGAGGAAGGGCAGCGGGTGGGGCGTAGCTTTCGCGAAAGCAAGATGTGTAAGCTATTCGGCGTTGGCATCTGTAACAGCAAACCCCTCTTGCCGCCCTTGTCACCCTCAGGCGCTCAGTCACATCACACGCCACCACAATATCTCGCTCGACTCGTGCTGCGAGTTTCCCCCCTGAACTGACACTTTTTAAAGGGATAATTTGCTCAATAATATCTCACAAAAATCAGAAGTTGAAAAATAATATCGATGTGTGGATGACATGGTTCACATGTCATTCACGTATTTGATGTTATTTTTAATTTTACCTCAACATTGTGTTACTAAACAAATTAATCCTTTTTTTTTATCCCGCCACCACAATATCATCTCCCACGACTCGTGCTGCGAGTTTCCCCGAATTGCCACTTTTTTTAATACGTAACAACAAAGTAGCTTCTGTTCTACAAATAGCGTCACGGCGAGTTTTTAGCTAAAATAATACTGTTGTAGCGTAGATTAACAAAACTAATTGCTTGTTCGAACCAAACGTAAAAATATCACCACGAAATCGCCACGTTGCAATTTCGGCCCTAGGGGCACGAATCGCTCTCGTCCACCCCAAGGACACTTTAGTGCCACGTGGCACCTCGTTCGCCCCCAAGGGTACTTCAACCCCCTCATCCGTGCCCCTGGAGCACGGTTGAGCTTCAGCCCCCCTCATCCGTGCCCCTGGAGCACGGTTGAGCCTCGGTCGGACCCTTGGACGGGGCCGTAGCGCCCTCGTGCAAGGTATTTGGTTTTTATCATTTCATGTGAAGTTAGGGTTTAGAGAATGAAATTTGAAAAATGAAATTGTCGAAGTTCTCGCAATAAAATTTGAGAGATACGAAATTTGTGAATTACATTACATGACACACAACAGTTGATTACGTGCATTAGAAACGATAGCATACACAAATCAAAAAACGGAAAATACCTATGATACACACGCGCCTTTTATGGAATCGAAAAAAGGAGGACCGAAATTAGTCTCAGTGACACATCGGTCTCATCCCCTTGTCTCCTGATTGTCCGCAGCGGCGACCAGTCTCGAAGGAAGCCTTTGTTCTGTGAGGCAGGCTGCAGGCTGGACGATTGAACAACGTTAGCAGAATAAGCATCGAAGCAGCAAACTTCTGTAGAAAACTCAACCACAATGCCGGTCACCGAGACACCATCAGAGTTGGCCTTGCTTGAGTTGGAGACTTTGAGTAGAGCCTCCCCTCCTCTCCGCCTGGGCGCTTGCCCCAACCCACCAGGTGGTCAAAAGCCACGACTCCACCCGCGAATTTTCACGCCTTTTCTTTACCGTCTCCGAGACTCCGACAGCACTTTCGCTTTCAGTTTCGCCACTCAAGAGTCAAGTCCGTGGTGAGTCGTCTCGGTGGTTCCCTTTCCTTCCCTCACGCAAGATCAGATCAGGCGGCCGGAAAAGAGGCCGGTTTGCGAGTACTTGGGTTGGGAGACGAAGAAAAAGCGCGATCACATTATCATCATAGTTCCCGAGATTTACGTCTCTCCAGAGTCTCCTACACCGGGGGCATCTGCCAAGCACGACGCACGCTGGCCCCAATGCCGAGGCCGCACACTCCAAAGTTTTCGATTTTCCTTTTACACGATAACTTAGGCATGCACGTTCGGAACATACTACAGCTAGCAATCTTGCTGAGCTTCACAAGAACAGTCTAGTCTTTCCAGATGTTTTTGTGTAATTTCTGCGAGGATCTACACGTGCAGCGAGTGTATGTACTCCGGGTAACTGAGGTGGTAGCAACTTAGAGAACACATCTAACGTGGGACGGTACCACAACCGCCATCTCACCGTCACATTATGGATATGCTAGATTTGCTTTTTTGCCGCAGTGTGTAGCACATTATTCTCTCTTCAAAACAGGTTTTATAATTAAATAAAATATCACATAGTTTTCTTTCACAATACTTTCTCTCTCCATCTCTTGATTTTACGAGTGGGCTTGTAACTTCTTTTTTTTAAAAAAAAAAAAACTAGTATCAGCACATGTAGATTTTTTTATATTAAAAGAGTTTTTATCTCCCGATTTTAATTAGTGAAATCAGCCACAGTATCATCTACAGTCTCTAGTTACAGCACCATCTACAGTACCTTAGCTACAGTATATCTACAGTCTCCCAAGTGCTTTTCCAAGTGATCACCTATCCTGTTTTTACTCTCCATCCAACACGCTCAATGTACAAGACCTTAACCTCCTGTCACCGGCTCGCTCATCGTGCTGTTACTATTGGTGCACGTAGATACATCGGTGCTAGGAATGCTTGCGCTAGATTTCCTCCCAGCATCATCAAACGCCGCGTTGGCCTCAGGATCACGAGAATCCTGAACACAGAGATGGTGTTTTCAACGACCGAGCTCTGAATTACTTTCAGGCGCTATTTGGAAGAATTACCGCGGTGAACGGGGAGGTGAAGTGAGAGCGGGGTAAAGGTGAAGCAGCATGGTCACGCCATTCCCGTGGGCATCGGCATCGGCATCGCATTTCGCAGCGCCACTGCCATCGATGCCGCAGCCTGCAGGGCAGGGGGTGGGGTGGCACGGCTCTCGAGACCGCACGAGCGGAGTCATGCGGCCACACCTCTCGGGCTCAGTTCGCCGCTTATTTTAATCTATTTTATTCTAACAACAGCGAACGATGGATGCATGGATGGGCCCCTCCCCTCCCCGCAGTAACTGCCCCCGCTTCTCGCTTGATCAGGTGAGTAGTTGTCGTCATACCATGTTCAAGTTCAACCTGTACATCTTGCCCCCATCAAACCTCGTCTTTTCTCCAACATGATACAAGAGTACAAAATCATCTGAGATCACACTATCAAGTTCAGGAACAGTAGTAGTACCATGTAAGCAGAGGGCAAGGAATTTGTGGCAAAACGTCATATATTTGCATTACTCATTGCTCATCTCTTCCATAGCAATAACAAGTACAAGTACTCGCAGAGGAGGTAAGTAATTAATCCTACAAGTGAGAAGGAAGGAAGCAGAGGGGATCATGAGGCTTGCAGCAACCAGGCAAGCAAAACCTCAACTGATACTCTTTTCTTACAGCTACTGCTACCACTCAGCACAAGGGGTGAAGAGTCACAGCTTCACAAAGCCCCTAATGCCGAAACCAAAAATTGCAAGGGTCAAAAAAGAAAGCAAGGGAAATAAGAAGGCAAGTGTTTTTTTCTCTTTTCCGAAAAAAACCCCGGAAAAACACCAAAACACCAAAAACTAGAGCCCCAAACGGATCGAAGCGCGCGCAGAAAAAGGAAACGAAGACGAAGAGGAAAAAATTGGAGGGTGATTGAGGAGTTGAACAGCTAGTGGTAGTAGTAGTTATTGTCCACCACGCCACTCTCAGAGGACGGCGGCGAGACCCGTGACAACCTTCGCTTTGGGCGGCAGCTGCGGCTGCTTCTTGCTCGCTTCCTCCGTCGGGCGCCACGGCGAAACCACAACCGTGATCTTCTCGCAGCCGCCCTCCGCGGCGGCGGCCTCCCCGCTCTGGTGCCTATCGAACAGGAGCTCGAACTCGCCGGAGAAGCTCGCCGCCGACACCGGCGTCGCTGTCGCCGATGTGGCCAGCGCCGCTGGGCCTGTGGGGGCTGCGGCGACGACCTTGTCGCCACAGCGGACGTGCGGGGACAGCCACTTGGCGCGCATGTACTCCGGCTTGCGCCACGGCGGGAAGTGCAGCCCCTTCTTCTTGAGGCTCTGCCGCGCCGCCTCCGCCACGACGGCCACGATCTGTCCTAGGCGGTCCGGCGCCCCCACGAACAGCAGCGGCAGCACCTGCAGCGCCGCGCGGTAGGCCTTGGTCGACCGCGCCACCTCGAACTCCGACCGGAAGTCCACGTCCACGATCAGCCTCCCCTCCTCCCCCACCACCACGTCGATGTACTCGTGCTCCCCTGCGCAGATAGATAGATTTCGCCGCCGCGGTCAGCGCCGGCCGTGAAGGGGCTATCTTTTGAACTGAACTGAGGCGGGGTGGGTACCTGCGGGGTAGGAGGGGGTCTTCTCCCACCGCGACTTGCAGACGGCGGCGTCGTAGCCGAGGGCCCTGAGACCGTCGGCCACCGCGCGGCGGCACTCCGCCTTGCCCTTGCAGCCCTTGCCGCACCTCTCCGCGATACTGGACGCGTCCGCGAGAAGGTTCCGCTCCGCGACGCTTGCACTCTGCACCAAACCCTGCCACGAATCGCACGCAAAGGAGACAACCCCTTCATCATTTCGATGCGAAAGGAAAGTGGGGAAATTGCAATTTTTAATTTGGGGGTTCGCATGTGCCTTGCGAAAAATTTCGTCGCACCTTGAGAGCCTCCAAGGTGTCGCCGGCCGCGGCGGGTGCGGGCGCGGAGGCGTGCTCGGAAGGGAGGAAGAAGTCCTCCTCGTCGTCGCTCCCCTCGTAGTTGCTGCCGTTGAAGCAGTTACAGCGGCCGCGTGGCGGCCGCTCGACGGCCGCGGCCTCCTCCATGAAGCTGAGCACCATGCGGTCGAGCCCCACCGACCCCGCCTCCGCCTCGCCGCCGGCGACGGCGGGGGTCTTCTCGTCCTTATCCCTCTCCTTGCCATCCCCTGCGAGCCACTCCGACGCAGAGACCCTCACCAGCAACCTCCGGAACCGCGAGACCCTGGGCGGCGCAGGCTGTTGCGGCGTCGACGGCGGCTTCCCCTCCATGGCACCGTGGTGGTGGTGGTGGTGGCCGTTCTTGAGCTGGAATGGCATCGATCGCACGAATCCTAACCACTACAACCACACCATCTCGCCCAAGCCCCTACTCCCAAGCAACTAAAGTAACCAACCACACCAACACTGCAGCACACCACCACCTGTCTAAAACCAACCACTACTCCAACCGCGCAGCGGGTGCGTTCTACTACTCCGGCTGTTCGCTGGAGGCGGCGGCCATTTCCGGCGAGCGGCGGAGACGCTCCCCCTCTGTTTTTTATCTCCTTTTTCACAGTTCACTACGCAGCGCAAGCAAAGTTAACCACCGAGCGAGAGGGAGTTCAGACGGGAGGAGCCTGGGGGATTTTAAAGTGGGGTTGGCTCAGGTGGGCCAGGGATGACGTGGCGTAGCGGTGGGCCCGGATGCACAGTAGTACGTGGCGGAGTCGGGCGAGACGTTGGTTGCGGGATGTTGACACGCGGACCGCATGGAGGGCGCACGGCGTTGCCGTTTGCTCGGGGGAACGTAAACAAATGACGGTTGTGCCCTCACAATTTGCGGTGGTTTCCCGAAACCGCGTGGTGCGGAGCGAGGGGTAATGTGGGGATTTCTCGGGAGAGAGGTGTGGATGTTGTGCGGATGCCGGTCGTGGGCAACGGCAGGAGTGGAGTGGAGTGGACTGGTACTAGTACCGACCGGTTAAAAATTTTCTTTTCTGGTTTGGAGGATTTGGATAGGGTGGTTATTGTAGTAATAATGGTGGGCCCACTATCATACTTAAGTTTGAGAGACTTTTGTGTGCATGCTGTTTCGATTTTTCCCCTCACCTTTCTAATTCTGGAATCACCAATTGCTGAAATATGTTTCTTTTAACATATTTCCTCCTATATATTGAAGCTGAATTGAAGCACTTAATTCAAGACAATTAGAATTGAAGAGCGAGGAAGATATCAGATTCTGAATATGCAGTGGTTTTTCCTTCTAAAGAATTGCTAGAGACCTGGTTTAAAACAAGAGGAGTGGAATTAGCACTTCACTCCATTAAAGCCAAGATAGAAAAATCCACCATGGACCTTGATGCTTCCTCAATCCTTTCAGCATCTTGGATCAAAGTTTCTAGCATCCCTCTCCCAGCAAAAACTGCAGAGATTGTGAAAGAAATAGTAAGTACTGTAGGGGAACCTTTAGAAGTGGATGAGATCACTTTGATAAGGGTTGACTCAATTAGGGTTAAAATTCTCAGTACGGATCCTTTATCCATCAATTGCTATGTTGAAGTGTTTATTAATTATGTGGGTTATGAGATTAAATTTGAAGCAGAAAGGGGGGTGAGGAAGAAAGGAGCTCTTGTTTGTGATCATTTTAATAAACCCCATGCTCGTAGAAAAGATGAAGATGATGAGGAAGATGAAGCTGATTCTCATGGGAATGATTATAGAACTGAATGGGAGAAGTTAACAGAGCATTTTGGTGGGGACATTCAGCCTCCGGTTGAACAAAAAAGTGGAGGTGGATCCAATCAAAACAAAACTAAGAAGCAATCTAAACAAAAGTGCATTCGGCCCGGGTGGAGGCGGCCCAGGAGGTGGCCGGTCCAAATAACCTAGAGTGGTGGCTGACTTTTGGACCAAATAATTGATACAAATACAAGTCCCTCGGCCCAATGTGAGGTGTCGCAGCACCAGGTATAAGTGAAGTAAATTCATCGGCGCGTTGGAGTAGCGCTTGACGCAGCCGAATCGATGGCAGTCGAATCGCCCGGTTGGAGATGGAGTAGTGGTCGTATCCGAAGGGTTGATGTCCTCATCAATGCGAGGCATGTTCTTTTTCGGTGTGTTCTTGCTAAGTTTGTTTGGTCTTGTTGCATGGAAGCTTTCGGTTGGAGCAGATGTCCTAATTTTCTTGAAGATTTCCATCATAATTGGTTAGATCTGTGGGGTGTTAATATTTACAATATCTACTTACTTAATTTTGCAGCTCTAGCCTGGGCGCTTTGGAAGAACAGGAATAAGATGGCGATCGAGAGAATTTTACCTAAGCAGCCAACTGAAGTTGTGTTCCAATTTATGTCCTGCTTGCAGCGCTGTAAGTTGGTGATCAGAAGAGAGGATCGTCAAGGGCTGCAAGAAATCTTATTGACGCTTGAAGGATGGTTGAAAAGATTTTGCATTATGGATAGTTAGTGGCTGTCTGTAGTTGGTTGTTTTTTGTAGCTTGTTTACTGTCCCTAGTTGTTTGTTCCTGATAGTTCTTTGTTGCAAATTGGTATCCCTAGTATGATCTCATTTTGGTTGTAAGAACTATATTTTGCTTTCTATAAAAGCAGGACACGTCTTTTATCAAAAAAATATGTTTTTTTAATTAAAAGGAAAATAGACAGCTAAATTCATCCAAAGAGGGCTTGAGGTTGTATTGCTTAAGAGCACATATAATTTTTTGCAGGTTTAATTGCAAAATTCTATTGTCCTCTTAAAAAGTTAGTGAGAATACACTTAAAAACACAAAAAAGTTGTATAATCAGAAAGCGAGTTGATCAAATGGTTTAATCCGCAAGTTGCTTGGTTTTTCCTTAGCTTTAGATTAGCTCTAAGATATGTATGTAATATTTTAGATTGATCAAATGGCGAAAAGTAATACACACAAAGTTGACTAGGCATGTAAATTTCAGTGTCCTACGCTTTCTAGTAACGTGTACTGTAGGTGCGTACTATACTACCCGTCGATCACTCTGCTGAGTTTTTTTCCGTATTGGTGCCTTTCCGGACGAATTAGTGAAAATAGCACTCATTGCGTGGTATTTGCAGAATTAGAGCATCCTCCGCATGGCAACAGTGTGGTTTTCCCAATGGACTGACACATCGCCAAAACCGCACGGCTACCGTGTCGTGGAGCTAGGTGCCGCACGGCCACCGTGCGGTGGCCGCCTTTTCTTCATTTTCTCAAAAATTTATTTAAATATACTTATTGTAGGAATTTTTAAACATAGCAAATGAGCTCCAAAAATTATAATTTTTTTGTAGAGCCTCCTGACACAGTGTACTTTCTTGTGGAATTTTTCAATAATTTTATATGTCCTGATTTTTTCTCAAAAATTCATTTAAGTATACTATTTGTAGAAATTTTTTAATATAGCAAATGAGCTCCAAAAATAATGATTTTTTTTTGAAAGCTCCTTACACAGTGGACTTGATTATGTAATTTTTCTAGAATTTTCTATATTCTAAAATTATCTTAAAAAATAAAGGTTTATGTTTCGAAAATTAGGATTCTAGGTTTTGGAAATTAGAGTTTCATGATTTCATGTGACTTAGAATTAGGCCTTAATGAGTGTTTGTTACATAGAGTAGTTATGTGGTACTAAACTTCTCACATTCCAAGTCACATGAAATCATGAAACCCTAATTTTTGAAATCTAAAATTCCAATTTTTGAGATCCAAACTCTTAATTTTTGAGATAATTTTTGAACATATAAAATTCTGAAAAAATTACACAATCAAGTCCACTGTGTAAGAAGTCTTCAAAAAAATTTATAATTTTTGGAGCTCATTTTTTATATTAAAAAACTCCTACAAACAGTATAAGAAAAATCAGAATGAATAAAATTATAAAAATGTGTTAGGAGACTGCAAACGGCGCGGCCGCACGGCGTCCAGGTAATTATGCGTCTCGTGCATTGTTGGCGTTCGCTCCTGGAAAGAAAGCTGGGCAAGAAAAGACAGGCAGCGACGTCCCACAAGATGCTCTACGCATGGTCACGAGAGATGATATAATCTAATTGATCTAGCTAGGGCCTAGGGATCGATGTCCTGATAAATAAGGATGATACATGATGGCTATTGATTAACACAAACAAAAATACAAACACAAACTGCTCAACATTACTGTACTCTGGCCATCAATCGCCTACTAGTTGGTTGTCCAACTGCATGATACGGGATTGCTCTGTGCGAATATATGGCTCTATCTGGTCACTGAATGTCAAGATCGTTTAGGCCTTAATTGTCTTATATCAACAAAATGTCTAAGCTATCTACCGGTGTCATCAGAAACTTGATCGTGTGACGTCTCCAGAGTCTTTGCATTTGGTTTGACGTTATCCCATACGAAAATTCATTCTATGCCTCTAAAAGTTAACTCGTTTTCTTCTATGCCACCAAAAAATAGTACTTTCTCTTACGTACTGCCGAGAGTCTATTTTAATCCCCTCTGTACCATTTTTGTCAACTCCGTTAGTTGGAGACGTCGTTAACCCCCAAAATAACCATCACCGTCATCTTCTTTCTTTTCCACTCTCAACCCCCCCCCCCTCTCTTCTCTCTTCTACCCCCACCGGCCACCGGCCACCACCTCAAGCGATGGCAAATGGATGAGGAGAGGATGCGCGAAGGTCATGCTAGCACACAGCCTGAAGGAGCGAAGGGCGGCGTGTGGCGATGGAGGTGAGAAGAGAAGAGGCAGAGAAATAGGCCTTGGGCCAGAGAAAGAAGAGGAAGAGAGTGGAAGGAGGAAGGAGAGGAAGAAGGACAATGAATACGTGTCACTTGACATATAAGGTGGCAGAAATGACATGTAGAGGATTAAAATGGATTAAAATGGATTCTCGATGGCACATATAGTAGAGCTTTTTTTAGTGATATAGAAAGAAATACTTTTTCTATTCTTAAATACATAACGTTGGCTAGTTATAATTTCAATTACAAGACATCAAGCTTTGTAGAACGGAGGGAGTAGATCAACTTTTAGTAGCATGGTAGAAATTTTCATGTCTCGGATGCCACCTATGCTTTACAGTACAACGTACGCCCGTAGATTGGTATTCCTATGTTCCATAAAGATTTTGTCCATACGTGCATCATTGGTCACCGTGTTGGCAGCGTCTGATGTAGGTTAAAGACATTTGCAGTAAGGCCCAAAATATGGTAGAATTTGCTCTAGTATTTTGTCAAAAATTTGAGGTCATAGGCTCCACCTGTCTCGAATCCTAGCTCGGCCAACCCAGCTCATTTGGAGCACGAAGATTTTTCTGAACTCCGCAGGAATTAAACTGTCGTATTGGAAAATTCTGCTAAATTTCTATGAAATCCCTGTGTACTAAACATGTCCTACGTATTGACGCTCAAGCGTTTCATTTCAAGTTTTTGGCTTATTTAGTCTTTTTTCAAGCAAAATAATAGAAATAACCTTTCAAAAATCGGAATAACAAAAATAGCACCCTGCCGATAGTCCACTTGTCGTGGTATGAGTGCGCAGTAGACCACCTGCAGCCGGCTGGAGGTCACTACGTGTCATGTCGCGCTTTGGGTGAGTGACCACCATGCGTCGCTGTATTTTCACACGATGGAGATGTTATTCCTGCTATTTCATTCACGGTGGGCTATTTTTGCTATATCACTTGAAAAACATGCTACCTAAGCTAAAAACTATTTCCATGCTAACTCCCCCATCTACCTCCACCAGGCAAACCCCTCCTTTGTTTGTTCATGATTGCGCTGGGTCAAGAACAAAGTACGTTCTCTCTCTCAAAAAAAAAAAAAGAAGAAGACGAAGACGAAGAAGAAGAAGAAAGTACGTACTCGACCTTGCACCAAGAGAGGCGAGCCACGCGTGTACCGGCGAGGGAACTGACCCATAAATGTCGTTTGAATAACGCCGGTGGTTGCTCGTACTAGCACTAACTCGTCTGTAAATCCTACACTGACGCCACCATTTGACCCTTAATTCTGTCGTTCTCCCTGTCGTCCTTGACTCCGTCCAAGCACAGCCCGTTTTATTGCCCCCCCTAAGCCCTAACTACTGATTAATTGTGATATCACGGCTCTCTTTGGAAACTGAGATGGCTTCCGAGAACGAGAAGGATTCAGCATGAAGTTTCTCACTACACGACTAGCGTCTAGAGGACGGTAGGCGTATCTGGGGAAACCTCGAGAGTTGGCTGATGATGCCAAGTGGCTCGTTTTTAGGTCCACCTCATATGCTCGTACGCTGGCATGGTCATGTATACCACCTTTGATTGGCGTTTTTTTTAATAGTATTTTTGGAGGCTATTTATCATATGATTAGATATTGATCAATGGATATTTGATTGGATCTTGATCCAATGGTCACAACAAGACTTAAACTTAAGAAATTTTCTACAACTTATGAATAGCGTCCACGGAATAATAGTAATTTTGGAATTTTTAAGTCTAAGATTCCCATCTAGAGCCCTGTAAAGCCCCTCGCGAGACGCATGCAACGCTTCAACCGTGGTAGACATAAAGCCCCGCCATGCGTGCCCACGCTTCACTGTGCAAGCACAGCCGCGTGAGGCTATTTTTGAGATAACAATATCCGAGCCATCCGATATTTGATCGGACGGCTCCTGAGTTCTTAAGGGGTGTGACGATGTTAAGACGGTTTTATGGTGGAATTAACGCTGCGAGTCTAATACTAAATAGTTACCGCTGTTACTAAAGAATCGTTAGTTGTCCCGATTACTAAAAAATATATCTATCCCAATCAACCTAAGCTAAATTGGTCCTATGCATTTTCCTTGGAAAAAAGGTGTGTACCTAGTGAAGGTCTTGTGTGTGTCTCGCTATGGTGTGTAAGTGATGAGTGTTGCAAACTGAACATATACTATGCATTATTGCATACAGAATAATGCTCCAAAGCTACGCGGCACATTGTTTTCCTCGGTCGAGATGGATAAGGCGCAATAATTTAGCGCGGGCAGCTTGCTCCGATCATGACGTGCTTTGTTCGATTGATACATAAGGCTGCTCTTAGTGCTTCCACTTTAGCTAGTATCTTAATGGTGTTATATAGATAAAGTGTTAAGATGATAGTAGATTAAATGAGGTGGGAGATTGTTACAATATCTAAATAAGAGACTGCTTTGACTCGAAGTCATAGACAAAAAAATTAACTCATTTTCATCTTGTACACACCATCTCCTTGATATTCTACATCTAATTAATTAAAAAGACTTAAAATACTACACCATAAAAAATCATGCATTGGAAAGATAATATCCTAACACTCTTCATACACTAAAAAAAACTACACTAAGATACTGTTTGAAACAGTCTAACCCCGTTAATTAACTTAGATAGTGTCGATGCCGTAAGATTAATTGAGCGACGGCGACGCGCTGCGGCCTTAAATGTCACCGGTCACTCTCAAAAGTCTTGTAGATGTTTTTTTTCCCTCTTCACAAATCCGTGATAGAACCTAAGACCAACTGCTTCTTCACGGTCTATGTACGCAGATAACTCCATTTGTTTTTCGTACGTCAATCAAATATCAATATGCAAGCAAAAGATCTACAGGTATATGCGATCGTATACACACATCTTGTAATAATAATAATAAAAAAGATGTAAGTCGCTTCTACTAGTGAAACTAGTTTGCTCTCTTTCTCATCCATCCGTGTTGGGCTCTTAGCCTGAGCCACTAAATTAAATGGACTATTATGTGAGTCACTCCTTGTATGTATTGCATTGGAGTTTTTTTATTGTCGCTAATATAGCACTGGTTGTACACGAATTAGCAAATTTAGCTCTCTCTTCATGCCAAATTTAAAAATAATGTCAACTCCGTGTATTAGAGAACCGGAGCTCCTCGTTCGTGCGTCCAGGGTATGGTGTCGCCGTGTCCGTGCGCCCGGTGCCACACGAGCATGGACCATGGAGCTCCGTGCCCTTGGCGCATGGACGAGGAGCTCCGGTCCTCTAGTGCACAAACTCGACGTCATTTTTTGTATTTAACACAAAGAGAGAACTAGAATTACTAATTCACACGGCAACAATGTTATATTAGCCAAAAACTTGTATGCATGGACCCAGTAGTTGCCATCAGCAATGTCATGGCCCCGTGTTTTGGATCATTACGTGAGATCATCTGATAAATTAACCAATTGATTATAGGCACATCAACGGTACGTGTATGAGTGTGTGTGCACGAGCGCTTAGGTCATATGCTGCATAATTGAGTAAAGCTCTCTGTCTCTTACGTAAGTCCTAAAAAACACTGCTCCCTCGTTTACAGAATACTTAGCACGGTTGTCTTAAGCCGGTCAAACTTCGATCAATAATTATTTTCTAAATATTTAGATTGATTGTGTTAAAATGATATTATTAGATTTATCATAAAAAATGCTTTCATACTATTGTACTTCCAAGACATTTTATAAATGTATTATTGTATCAAAGTTTAACCTTGGAGACCGTGAAAAATCAACGGTGCTAAATATTGTGAAACAAAGGCAGTATATACTATATGCTTGATGCTTCCAAAAGAAGAAGAAAATTTCAACTTGTATCGTAAACTGAGATCCTGATTTACAACTACGAATTACTCCACTACTAACCGTGCTATTTCAAGCTTTCTTATCGTCGAAAAGCATGGAAGCGCTACTTGTAGGGGACCCTTGTTAGGGGGGTTTGCTAATGCAGCTGCAGCCTGCAGAGAAACAGGTGTCGCAGTAAAAACCAGCAACTTCATTAGAAAGTTTCAGAAACCATTTTGTTTGAAGGCAAAAAAAGAAAGGTGAACTTAATTAAGATGCTAGGTGGTCTGTCTCTGTCTCTGTCTCTGTCTCTGCTGGGCCTGCAACCTGTTGGATCTGCAAACGCACTAGACTGCTGCTCTCTAGGTAGCAACAGTCCATCTGGGTCACTCCCGTTGTTTCCTTTTGCACAACCGCGTAAAGCTACAAACATGTGCTTTAAAAAAAAGCTCGTTGGTGAACCTCATTGGTCTGGTTTAAAATTATTCTAATTATACTTGTTAATTGGTTAACACTGAAATAAGTCGATTGAAGTTGAATTTCGCTCTAACTCGATTCGACTCTACTCGCTAGCTTGGTTCTGAAAATGCTTTCAAACTATGAATAAAACGATATTAAATTAAACTACGTTAATTTTGAGATAAAAACTTGATAAGACATGCACCTGACACAATAACCTCTAATTGTAGACTATAGAGGGTGCATAGTTACTCCCACCTTTGATATACCACCTAAAAGAACTTGACATACTCCATTATCACTTTGGGTATACTCATATACTAATTATAAGATACTCTAATGTAAATCACACGAAAAATTTGCAAGAAAGTCCATAATTTTTAGTATATTTTGTAAATACCTTCATATTCGCATATAAAAAGAGTATGTCTAAAAAATTATACATACTACCCCTGAAAATATGTAAATACCACATATATGGTCTTATATACTCGTATACTACACATACATACTCTTGGTTGCACAAGATACTCCATACGTTGTGAGATATGTGAGATATAGAATAGAGAGTAACTACTCCCAGGAGTAGAAAAAATGTTATATATATATATATATATATATACATCCCTGCCGATCATCTGCTTCTGCTGTATACTGCTTGTCACCTGCTCACTTCTCAGGGCACTGGATGATGCATGCTACGACACAATGTAGTACTGCATTTTGTATTACTACATGTAGACACTGCCACCACTGCCTGTCTAATGTCTTGCCAAGGTGAGTGGATATATTGGCTTAGCTAGAGTGCTCCTTCTGTCTACTTGCTGCAGACAGGTGAATAAAATACATGCATGCATGTGTGGGGCCCTGCAGCAGTGTGTGTGGGCCTGCCTGATGTCGCCATGATTCCGCCCGTACATCTTGCATCGGACGGCCTGGGCCCCTACGGTGACACCATGTGTACTACCGTGCCCTCGGGGTTAGATAGTCTGCGGATTGCATCATGGATGTAACGGCGCAATTATTCGTATCTGCCACAGTAGTCATTGAATCCCTGCAGTGGCGGTCACAAACTTACTACAATCTATGTGTGCTTGTAAGCTCAGCGACCGTTCAATCGTAGAATCAATGGTTCTGATTGAGCGTCTAGGCGAGGCGACTACACAAGAAATCGTCCGAAGTTGGTTTCCTCCCCTTCCAGTCTCGAAAATCAAATTACTCTATTTATGCAGTTGCCACACGACTGCAGCCGGCCGTCTGTTTTGATTCACGGTGGAGTTAGAAAATTTGTGTTGGGAATGCACCGTTAATGCTTAAAGATGGGTAAAAAGACGGATGTTAAGTGATTATCGGCTAATCAAATGTTACCGTCGTGTAAGCCATACATTATGAATATTGTATTCATATAGTACTTAACATTTCTATATAATTAGTTGGACTTTCTTTCTAATTAATTGGTTAGTTTATAAAATTAGTTGTGAAAACAACTTATTTTATGGATTGGTATGATAACAAATACTAACATTGATAAATAAATTTTAAATATGTGTGAAAATATTTATTAAAATGTATATCCAATCCAAAAAAATTTAGTGTGTCATATGACCCACGTGATCGCAACAACACAACAATGCAAACAGCCAGAGAATCATGTACTTAATTATTTTTTGGGTGTTAGAAACTAAAGAAATTGCTAAGAACTAAATAAAAGAAAGTACTTTCGTATCATTCACAATGCTATACACATAGGTAGAGAGAAAAAGTTGTTCTACAAAATATGAATACAAGACATAGAATACAATTTGCATATAATTCCAAAATCAATTAAAACTTATAGATTGTAAGGGTATATACATATAATGCAAAAAAGGGGCATCGGGCACCCTAGCAGGCTCCGCCCCCTGATCACGTCAACAGTTGCTTGAGAGAAATTCAAGAGACTATTTTCCTGCAAGTTGTCGATACATGAAGATTGCCAAAGAAATGCATCTATAAGAAGAGAGCATTTTTCAGGATTTTTTAAAAAAAATTGCTCTCGTGCCACCACCTTAATTACAAAAATAGCTTCTTTGGCATCAAAATTGCAAAGCTAACCCCTGCCGAGCGCGAAAGATCTGGATGTCGATACATGAAGATTGCCAAAGAAATGCATCTATAAAAAGGAGAGAGCATTTTTCAGGATTTTTTTAAAAAAATTGCTCTCGTGCCACCACCTTAATTACAAAAATAGCTTCTTTGGCATCAAAATTGCAAAGCTAACCCCTGCCGAGCGCGAAAGATCTGGAGGCCGACGCGTGGCACTTACCATAGGGGGTAGGGCATGCGAGCGCGGGAACCAATGGCGTGGCTCGGAAGGTGGTAGGCCTGGCCCGGTTCCGCGCCACCGGCTACAGTATATTCCCCTAGCATTTCTCTTTGAAGGTACTTACTAACGACATCTTTTGTCTACACGTAGTCTCTGGATCCGATATGCGCCTACCGCAACTTGATCGATCACAAGATCCACCCACACGACCGGTGGCGTGGAACCGGGCCAAGCCCGCCACCTTCCGTGCGGTGCCGCTGGTTACCATGCCGGCCCACCCGGCCTAGAGCGCTGCGCACCGCACGTCCGCACCCCCAAGTGCGGGAAGTGGCATGCGTCGGCCTCCAGATCTTCCAGAGCCAAATTAAAAAAAGTCAATTTTCAGGGTGCTAGGAGGCCCGGAGATACGGGGACCCAGCAGACAGGCACCAGGAGAACATAATGCTGTGTGCAGAGCTTTGGCATTAAGCGATGTGTTTGTGCAGTGCAGCTAGGTCAATTAAAGGGATCAAATAAATAGCGAGAGGCCCCATGGGTCGTAACTAGTAGCATCTCGAAAGCTCGCATGCGGTGGCGACTGTTCCCTCTTCCGACCAACAATGGCAACGCATGCTGTCCTCATCCAGATTTTGCCAGATTAATAATTTAAATTGTCAAGGACCAATAATAAAATGGACAATGATATATGGAGTACGCGTGTGAGTGAGAGAGGGAGGGCCATACACCGAGATAGATAATTTCCTCCATGAGCTTTGTTTGGGAAGCATAAATTTTTGGTCAATCCCAGTGGAAGAATCGTATGCGTGTGAGTGAAAGAGGGAGGGCTATATATGGAGATAAGATAATATCCTCCCAAGAGTCTAGTTTGGGAAGCCCAAATTCACAGCCAATCCATGTGGATGGACTCATCCACAGGAATTGATCGGGAATCTAGACTTCTCAATGGACAATGATATATGGAGTATGTGTGTGTGTGAGAGCCATATATGGAGATAAGATAATTTCCTCCTGAGCATTTTGTTTGGAGAACTCAAATTTTCGGCCTAAAAGCAAAGAGTAAAATGGGACCCATTCACAGAGATTGATCGGGAATTTGGGCTTCTCAAACAAGACCTAAAAGCAAAGAGTAAACCGGTAAATATGGTTTCTTTGATGGAGAAACAATGAAACATGGAGGATGCATGCTTTGCTCAAATGAAAGAGAAACATAACAAAGTCTTACTTCCCATCGCTTGCAAGTAGTTGCACTCAAAGGTGGGTCCACTATGATCATCAATAAGACCTGATCAACATGCAATATCATATATATTTTCAAATTAAAAATTCATGCAATGCAAGGGCATGCATGGCAGAAATGGTTGTTAGAAAATAATACATTGATCTTGGCCTTATCTTCTCAAGTGCATGCCTTTTGCTTTCTTCTAGGTTTTATCACCTGCTTTTTTTTTTCTTGGTTAAGAAAAGATGAGACATGCTAGAGTGAAGATCTGCATTCCTGGTCTAGTTCATAATCAAATAGGGGCATCATTTCATATTTCAGTGTCACAATAATATATTTGCAAGATCTGCATTGCTATTTGCTGGTGTAGTACATAATCAAATAGGGGCATCACTTCATATTTCAGTGTCACAATAATATATTTGCAGAAGGCCCCTGGTGTGCTAGAGAAAGAAAGGGACCCAAAACGGTGGGCCCACCAGCCTCACTACTCACCACTTTGAATGTTTTTTTTTTGCCCCTGCAAGAAAGCAATGCTTTTGGAGGCTTTGTTTGCAACAAACGAAGCAGGCGTTACATCTAACAGGATCGGGGTCATCTTCGTTGAAAGAGAAAATACAGAGGATCTACAGTGTATAATATTAGATTGTGATTTTTACTGTTCAATCAAAAAATCAAATGTCCAGATTAACTATCACAGTATAAATATTACAGAGATTCTTTGTATTACAACTGAAGATCCGGATCCAACAAACCAGCCCTTACTAGTGGTTAACAGGGATAGAGAGGTGATGATGATACTACAGGGATGATGCGTGAGAGGATTTAGTTGCAGGAAATATGGTTTGTTTGTGTCAAAGTTCATGGTTGTTTGCGCCCCCTTTGCAATCGTGTCCGTGTTGTATTGTGAGAGCCTTTTTTAAAGGTTATCTTCGGATCATTTACTTTATAGATTGCTTCGTAAGCCAGTTCTTTCGTACAATAATCAGTAATGACCATTACTCGCCGTGTTCCGTTCCTCCCTCTGCTCTGTCTAGGGCCACGCCATGAGTTAGCTAATATGTGCGTCTGCTGCTTCGTCTCTCCTCCTCCTCCTCTCTCTCTCAATCGAGGGGCGTCAAGGTGGTGTGCTAGAGGAGCCAGTACGCCAAACCTGTATATATAGATAGAAATGTTTCGACAAATGACCGGCGGCGAGTCACTGGACTGCATTTGGATCAGCCAGATCTGAGCCTATCGGCGACGAGCCTCCAAGCTAGCTGTCTCCTCCCCCTCCGGCGATCTTGGTCAGCAAAGCTATGGGTATGGCCTCCTCCAGTAGGCTTTGTTGCAAATATTTTTCTCGAATTGTTGCATACTCTTTTATTGATTGTTGTATGAAATGTTATATTTTGTTGCAATGTGGTTTCTGAAATGTTACCGCAAGAGGTATTTTTTTGAGGCAAATATGTTTTGTTTTGTTGCACAAGGGTTTTTTGTTTGCAACGGGTTTCTTAAATGTTGTTGCAAGAGGTTTTTTATCGTTGTAACTGCGCTTTTGATTTGTTACACAAGAGTTTTTTTTTTGTTGTAGTAAGGACTCCCTTATTTTGTTGCACTGCTATTGCCATGCTTGCTTCTGGACATGCTCACATTGGTTGCATCGACTTCTGTAGATGTTGTGCAGGCTCCGATTTGATAAAATGTGTTGCAACAATCACTGACAATGATCGCATGAACAAGCACTTGTTTGTATTCTGGATTCTTCGGATCAGTCATTGCTGGGCTGCTATATATGTCTTGGCACATCCCCAGCCCCGGCTCAGGGCTTAGAGATATTTTACGGTACATCTTACGAATAGTATATAATGGTAGTATAAGTTAAATATAATCATTGACTTGTTAATGGTGTAATATACTTTTTTTTGTATTTATAATTTTTCATGAGAGCATTATGAAAAATTTTAACTATAGTTAAAAATATTAATCTTGTACCATGTAATCCTCACATAGACAATTAGAATTCTATCCTTTGAGATTCTACTACTCATACTACCATGTCTAGTATAACTATATCAATTGAACTATTAAATAAAAAATATTAGACGGTCCATATTAAATTCATTATACCCTAAAAGGCTATAGTGCTCCTCGAAAATAAAAGAGAAAGCTCTAGGGCTAGGCCCGGAGTCAAGTTCCGTTCGTGGGCGTAACGGAGCGCGCCCCGATCTCATCAATCCGCACGCCCGATCTCCTTCCTTCCTCGCGTAATTGCGTTGCGTCCAGATCGATACATCCACGCGTATCATAGCAGATGGGGTTGGGATTCGCCAACCACGGCACGGCCATGGCCGCGACGTACGGCTTCCTGCGTCGTGGTAAGCTACCTTCGTGGAGCAGGCTAGGTCTGTGGTCAAGCGAGAGGACGAGTGGGCGATCATCAGGTGTGCAAGCAAGAAGGCCTACGGGTGCGGCGAATACGGCCAGTCGGTGCTGGAGGGCCTGACGCTCCTCGGGCGACCTCTCCTCCGACTCCGAGCTGTCCATCCGCGCGAGCGACGACGTGTTTCGATGCATCCGAGCGCAGCTAGCGCTAGATCGGGGCGACGAGGAAAGCCCCGTCAAGAACCCGCGCGACTACATGGTGGTCCACGGCAACGTACGTCTGAACTGCACAGGAAGCGAGCTCCCGTACGTCGCGATCGCGGACAGGAACCTCATTGTCCACTCCTCAGCGCGTCCTTCTCCAACCGCGGTGACTGCGACTACTATCTCGTCTACGACGCCATCGCCGCGTCGCTCTCCATGATCCCTCACCCGCCTCAGCACTGCCCACTCACTCGCCTTTACGCCGCATCCTCTCCCCGTGAGCTGCGCAGCGCCCTGGTCCTGATGGAGAGAGACGGTGCTCTCTGCATCTGGTCGCCGTGCGCCGGCATTGGTCCGTGGCAGAAGATGGGGCGGCGCTTCCCGCAAGAGGCGCCGAAGTCCTTCCGCGCGCACGTGATTTTCTCCTCAAAGGCCAGGCTTTCTGGGCCGATCTCGCGCAAGGCGTCCTGTACTGCGCCTGCAGCGACCTGCTCACCGGCAGCGGTCACGTGAATTTCAGCTTCATCGAGTTGCCCCCGGAGTGCCGCCTTGACCTCTACGAGGCCCAGAGATTGGGGATGGAGCCGTTCCGGATGCACCGAACCGTGGGTGGCGCCGGGGACTCCACCAAGCTCGTCTCCATCGTGACCGTGTGGACTATGAACCTGGCACTCGGGCACGGGTAGTGGAGGAAAGAGTGGGAGCTCCTTCTGAAAAGCCTCTGGGAGATGGAGGACTTGAAGAAGGCGGGGTTGCCGGAGCTGGTGCCCAATTGTCCCATGTTCAGGGCGCACGAAGATGGCGCCCTCTACTTCCTGCTGCCTAACAAGGGAACTGTGTTCAGAATTTCGGCCGAAAATCGGCAATTTCGGTAGCGGGGCTGGTAGGAATACAAACCCAAACCCACAGTGGACTACATTTGCGCGCAGTAAGAGTCTCCTGCTGTCCAGGCGTCTCACCTGCTTCCTGAACTCGCCTGTTATATTGGGCTGCGATTTCTTCAGATAGATACCTTGATCCTCTTGTTTCACGCAAGAGGAAGTTGTCGAGCATCTTGATGGAGGACTGACTGACTGGCCACAAGTGAAGTCCTGCAGTCGGCCAGGTAATTCTACGACTTCATTGCTTCATTTGAACCATGCAAATTATAGTTCTTGAATTTGCCAATTACCGCACCTCGTCTTGTTTATAACACACTAGCAACATGGCATTGATAGCACTGTCAGTGTCATCCATCTAACTTTGTAGATTGTTCTGTTTGGCAGCAATGGTGGGATTGGAGGCAGGGAGCATGCAAAAGGCAGCAAGACAACAGCAGTACATCTTGTTAGGGAACGTTACTGCAGTACATCAATCCAGCAATCAATCGCGTGCGCAAAAATCTCACCTCGCGAGTTCGACTACACCTCAATGCAGCAATCAATAGAAAGCTATGGAAAGATTGAATTTCCCAGAATATCAAGAGCAGATAACATTAAATTGAAAACACAAAGTGCATATTACAATGACAACACATTTACTTCATGTTTAGGTGTGGTACACCCTATGCTCAATTGTTGCACAATATTTTTAAGTAACATTAACAATGACTATCTCAACCTACCTCGCAATAAAAATCCTGTCTCAACCTTCATAGTGAGATTTTCAAGACAAATCCAACAAGCATCTTTCAACCAACATCTTAAAGAGTGGTACAAATGAGCTACAATTGTCCAAAGGCCCATATTACATTGTCTACATGAATAAAGGAATTTTTTTATGGCCATTGTGTTCTGTCAATACTATATGTTTAATATAAATGACTCTACAAATATTATCTCGATACAACTTTTGGGAAACAATAGCTATGATAATTGTAAAGCAAAGACAGGAGAATCTCGGAGAAACTCAATAACTCAATGATATCTCATGAAACAAGATGGCACAGGAGAGTAAACTACCATGAATTTAAACAGCAGAATAACAATGCTGGCTTGTAACTCAAACCATATCTCATGAAACAATGCACTCAACAAAAATATTCCGTACTAAATATTAAATACATGTCAGATCCATCCCTGTTCCTCCTACACAGAACTAAATCTGGCTACCAAATAGCTACTAACATCTGACTATCCTGAATCAACCATAAAATCCTGTAACAACTCATCAACAACAGGGGGGAGCAATGGAAAGGGTAAGAGAACGAAAGCTAGCATTGTTATTCTGCTGTTTAAATTCATCAACAGCCTTGGCGCGCGGGGGCAAACATAAGTGTTGAGATGATCCTTCACTATGAACAAAGGCTAAAAAAATTGCTAAAAAATTTCCAAGGACAGCGCAGGTTTCAAGTCGGTTTAGTATATTTTGCTGAACCATTTTGTACCTCTCCACCAGGAAGCTCTGCCAGATATACCTTACCAAACATATTGTCTCCTATCAAATTTTCTTCACTGAAATTGTTGGTATATTGCTGAAGGGATGCAATAGAGAAGGACTTTACAGTAGTTGTTATGTCCATCTTTCCAACCGAAGGTACTCTACCCTCTTTAGCACAACCACTGGGATTGACAATGACCTTTTCAGTACGCAGTGCCATAGGCTGTGGATGATGCAGTGGTTCCTCCACAAAATTATCAGTTTTTTCCATATCAATCACATGCTCTTTTTGTTTCATTGTAACCATCCCAGGAGCAGCTGCCATGTAAGTTTTTGTGTTAGCTTTCATATACTGGTACTTCTGCATATTATTTAGTTTCAGGTCATTTACCTGTCATCGATCTAATTTCCGCTCCTCCCTTGAATTATAGACCGCATTTGAAGTTGCAGCAAAACCGTATTAAAACGTCAAAAATCCAGGGAAAACAGGCAACTGCTATGGTAGTGTTTCTGTTAAGATTTCCTATACTCAAACTTGCAAGGCAATAAATCATAACAGATATGTATATTTCTTTTCAGGTTTAAAGTCATTCACCTGCTGTTGACATGTTCAACTTCTGCACCTCCCTTGCATCAGAAACCACATTTGAAGTTGTTACAAAATGAACAGGACTTCTTTTCTTTACCAAGCGAAAAGATTTAATACCTTTCCTGACATTATTCTTAAGATTACCCGATGGTATATTTTTTAGCAAAATATAGTAAACCTTATCTAGTGCAAGTTTCGAAGGATATAAAATATACTAAACCGGCTTGAGATGATCCTTCATTATGAACAAAGGCTAAAAAATTGCTTCCAAATATATGGACTATGCTAAGATAGATTTTTTAGTTAACTATTTAGTTCTTTCAAGTGTATAGGTGCTGCTAAAGTGATATCGACAAAAGCATAGTAGGAAACATAAGGTTAGGAAAAAACATATGACAAAATATCGTCTTTCACTAAACCAAGTAAGACATTCACTAATCCAATGAAAACTTGCTCTAAATTGGTAAGTATACCGCAATCTCCATGCAGGAAAGCCTAGGTGGACTCTTAAGTTTTTCAGTACAATATTAAGATGAAATAACTTTGGCTGATAGGAACCCAACACTACACATCAAACCTAGACAATCCAAGCCTATTTATTGGATGATAGTGATAGGAACAAACACTAAGATGATAATTCGATGAATAACAACCATCAATGCTATGATAATATTCGAATTAATAGCTAGTAAAAGCCATCTATGAGCAAAACGAAATGTTGCCTATCCATAAGGAAACTTAATATAATTATGGAAAACAAAAGCCCCCTTGTGTCTGTGTATGCTTCTGTGGCAGGGAAGATAAGCACACCTTAAGCTAACTTAAGTCCTCTTTGCATCGAGCTTCATTAGCTTTTGAGATAGACCTTAAATATAGAGGAGATAAATCACACCTCAGTCCTGCCAGGCTATCAATCTACAAATTTAT
Source organism: Ampelocalamus luodianensis (assembly GCA_036346255.1). Classification (NCBI taxonomy): domain Eukaryota; kingdom Viridiplantae; phylum Streptophyta; class Magnoliopsida; order Poales; family Poaceae; genus Ampelocalamus; species Ampelocalamus luodianensis. The sequence continues at coordinate 5,150,114 of CM070621.1, forward strand.
CACATCGCTCCTTGTAAGACATCCACACACTCGCTTGAGCAATTACCTGGGCAATAAACATCTGCTTTAGCAGCAACATATTCTCATTTGGAGCTGCATATTATATTCTACAAAGAAGGAAAATTAAACAACAGTATAGATCTTGATTTGCATATTATATTCTACAAAGAAGGAAAATTAAACAGCAGTATAGATCTTGATTTGCCTAATTTTGTTGAGTGAAATAGATTTTGGGAATGGAGGAAAACCTCACACCTGGTGTTGGATTCGGCAAGGTAAGAGCTGCGAGGACTGTAAGAAAAGCTAAAAGGCGAAGAACAACAGCTGGCTTCACCCGATCCATTGTCTTCGCTGTACCTGGCACAACCACCGGTGGAAATCGAGGAGGAAGAGGCAGGCGACCGACCGCGAAGACAATGCAGTCGACGCTTCAGGACGCGCAAGGAGGCGAGGTGTGCCAGCTCTACAAAGAAGAACAATTAAAGAGTGGGGACGGTGCGGGCAAAGAGGAGGAGGCGGCGCGGGTGAACGGGAGGAGGGGGTCGGCGTAGGTGGGCGGCGAGGACGGCGCAGGCGAAGGGGAGGAGGGACTGCGGGGACGACACAACCAAAGTGGAGGAGATGGCCGCGGGCAGCGAGTGGGGTGGGCGGCGCGGGCGAAGTGGAGGAGGGAGCAGCACGGCCGAAGTGGAGGAGGCGAGTGGTGGGGGCGATGTGGGCGAAGGGCAAGAGGGGGGAGGAAGCCAGTTTCGGGGCGGCACAAGCAGATGGCGGCGAGAAGGAGTCGGGGGAGGGAGAGCCGGTGTCGCAGGGAAGACGGAGGCCGCGGTGCGGAGAGGGGAGCAAATGGAGGAGGGGCAGGGGAGGAGGAAGCGACAGTGTTAGGAAGAGGAATGGCAACGGGGAGGAAGAGGCGAGTGACCGGCCGCCAAGACGATGCAGCCGACGCTTCAGGGCACGTGAGGAGGCAGGGTGTGCTAGCTCCGTCGTGTGCGATGACAGCGAGGCAAGCGGTAGACGTGTGCGACGAGCGGGCGACACGAGCGAGGAGGAAGAAACGGAGGCGATGAAGACAAGAGACGGGCAACCGACCGAGTGCACGGGAAACGACGCACTGAGAACCCTAGCGACGCACCTCTCCTTGAACGAGACAGGCACGCGTGGAGAGCAGGAAGAAGCGCTCGAGAACCCAGCCGCAAACCCGATCGGACGGCGGGGAGGAGAAGAGCAACACAATCGAGCGGATGGGAAAAAAAGGTACACGTGGCCATCATGATTGAGCTCCCTTTCTGCCATCTTTTATATAGAAGGACTAGTGGCCCGTGCGCGCTGCCTGGCACGCCGAGGAAGGTTTTTTGTTTTGTTGCACAGTGCAGATAGTTCGTTTGAGAAAACAGTTTCCGTCGAGGAAAAAAATTTCGTCGAACTGACTTTGAACTTCCACAGTATATGTAGTCTGTCATGGAGAATAATTGGTCGCTAGAAGCAGGAAATTTAGATGAACTGATGGTTAACTGTATGGGTGATTTTTATATAGCCGGATTGTAGGCGCGCGTTGGGGTTTTTTTTTGTAGACGCAGCATGCAATAGAAGCCAGGGGGGACACCTTAGACATAGGTAATAATAGGTCTTACTTGGTATTGTTATTACAAAAGACTACATAATAATATACCGAATTGTTTTGAAAACACTACAGCATGCTGGATAATATGATACATTATATACATCGGATTTGTAGCTGTGGAGTAAGAACAAAAGGTGCTCGACGTACAGCCTACAAAATCGGGCCTAGCTAGTAAGCTAGCATATGAACATATGTTCTGTAGTAGAAACATACAGTCTACATTCCTGCTACACATGAAAAATGTAGAAAGAGTTGTCTTAGCAGTTACGCATAACGAACTGTGATATGTCAGTATGGAAAAGCAAGTTCACTTACGCTTTTTTTATCTATTCATTGGCCAAAATCGTCCACTGACCTGTATAATAAAAACAATATGAGGTTTCGACGTGAGACAATACCACTAATCTTAGTAGCATGTAATAATAAGTAAGAGGAAGCTGCTTAAGCTCAATTATTACATGTCGGTAAAAATATGACAAGAGCAGATGACCTATCACTACCATGGAACATGTCGGCTAAACAACATGAGAAGTCGTATATCAGAACAATGATGACAGTCAAAATTCTTGGAAAGCGAGCACACTGATGGCATTACTGCTTGGAATTAAAAGAAAGAAGCAAACACTTACAATGACACGTGGAAACCAAGAGTAGCGGATCGTTCAACCAAATCCCATCACTGGATGCAACAAAGACTTTCGGACCGCATTTTTGCAATCGTATTGACAAAGCAAGTATCACTTTAGAACACTACTAAGCTAATACATTTTTCAATTCAGGCACTACAAGTACCTTCATGATGAGGTCCAGAGCCCCTGGGAACCCAATGCCAGAATTTGGCTCTACATACTGCAGAACAGAACAGAATTTTTTTGGCATGTTGCAATCAAACTTTAATGAAGCATGGATGAAATAGATTGTATGAACAATTTAACCTTGTCAAGATATATTTAAAAAAACTCGCTTGTTGGCACTTTCAGGGTTGAAATCTTTCACTCATTTCACCCTTGCGACAGCTCTAATGAAATTGGACTCGCCTAAACCATATGTATCTGTCTATCTGAATTGGAAACAAGCTACAAAAAAAAATGAAACTGGCAATAATTCCTTTCAGGTGGGACTGGGATCATCCCGTTATGAAAAGGAAGGTAGATCTTGGTTTGATGTCCCTCAAGGTAGGAATAGGCAATAGATTTATGCTTACAGCTAGCCTTATACTCTCAAGTTTTGTATTTTCTTAAAAAAATAGTGTTTCCTAAAATCTTACATGTAAGAATGTAAATAAGTTAGATTAGAGTGGAACTCAAATGTGGAACTGGAAAAACTTGATGTGTTGATTTTTTAACGTTTGCGAATTAACAATGTCCAGTTGTTGTAAGTGGCAATAGATGTGCATGTGGAGAAGGTAAAATAAGAAGATGTATATACAATATATGCATGGTATAAAACATCTCACAATAGCAATATCCATGGTATAATCCTTTCCATCATAGAGCAATGGGGAAAATAGAGGGAGTGGAGGAGAGTTACCAATAGACCATAGCAACCGTGGTAGTAGCCACCTTCACCCATTACACCATGTTTATACATCCAGCTTTCACCATCAACTTGCATGCATGAACATCATCAACACACATCAGTAAAACAACTCAAGCATCAAAAGATTTAATCAAGCTTATAGCATGTTAAAACCAAATCAGCGTAGAGAAGCATTTTCGCCCAGAGAGTAAAAGGCCAGAGGTGCCAGCCGGTAGTGGCGAGCCCGAGCCAGGCCCGGGCAGGGCCAAACCTCGGGCCAGAGGCCAGGCGCGGGGGGGACCAGGCCCAAGGCCGAGAGGAGGAGCGGCACGAGCTGAGGGCGCAGGAGGCAACGGACGAGCCAGGGAGGCGGCGGCGGCAGGAAGGCAGGCAAGCAAGCGGCACGGGCGTGGGGCGGCCATGCTATGGAGGGGTGTGCACGGGCGGCGACGCTAGGCGCCGGGCCGGCTAGAGGGAAGAGCGCCGGAGGAGGCGCCATAGCAAGAACCAAGGAGCAAAGCTCCATTTAGAGAGAAGGGAGAGAAAACCATGAAGGAATTGGAGAAAAAATAAAGAGGAAGGAAGGCACCGGGTAGCTTTGGTTGGAATAGATAAGAGAGAGAAAGGCAGGAGGGAAGAGGCGGCGGAATTAGCAGCAGCAAGCGGCGTGTCCGGAGCAATTGGACGACCGATAGCGAATGATACCAGCACGGGACTGCTGAGGAAAAACAAGCAACGTGGAAAACCCACAACCACGGACTCGACCCATACCAGCCATTAAATGTGGCACAACAGCTGAAGCCCAAAAACGCGCTGGCAGGAACGCAGCACCCGAGCGCATCGCTCGGGCGATCGACGCCGCACATAGACCCAAATTGAATCTAACGATGCCAACTCACGCCAGCGAGACGATAAAACGAGACAACGTTCGAAGCTAGACATTTCGATCGCATCGATCGGACGACGCACATGAAACAAAACAGGATCCAACGATAAGACCTCAAGACGACAAGACGAGAGCAGCAGACAACGATCAAACGACGCTGAACAGCTCACGAGGACATCAGATGAACCAAATAAAAGTAGTGACGTAGCGACCCTCAGAAGGCCCCATCGCTGCGCCCTTTTATATAGAGAGATTGTTAGTGCGCAGTTTTGGTGTCGGGGGACTGTCGTCCCTATAAGCGATTTCAGCACCATGCAATGTTTCAAAAAATATAAAAAAACATAAAATACGTTACACGTAAAGTTACGTAAACCTGTAAATTTTTTATTTCAAATTTATCTTTGGTATCAAGAACAAAAAAAGATAAGCAACCAATCATGCACTATTCAAATGTGGTAAAAGTATTGCTTGTCTCCGGTATCAAGTATGCAGGTCGCCGGACGAAGTGGTTCAACGACAAAGACTTCTCCGGCAAGTACGACGCGAGAGGCGAGGACAGGGCGGGCGAAGGATAGAAGGGGGCGTTGCTGGCGGGGAGGAGGCGGGCGAGTACGGTGTGTGGGAGGGTAACCCTAGGGCTAGGAGTGTGGAGCTGGGGCGGGCGGATCTGGGTCGTTCATTCCAATGCCGCGATCCTATGGCTGCGCACCCGCTCGATTCCGATCGTACGATCGTGATCTGATGGCTGTCGATCGACGAACTGAAGACCCCGACGCGATTCCGAAAAGCGCGAGGGTTTTTTTTTTTCTCAAAAATGGGATGTAGGGGCTTCCAAAGCGTGACGATTCTTTCGGCTATAAGAAAGAGAATATGATTAGGTGCTATTAGCCAAAAGATCTAGAGTTTTATGCAATGACCATAAAACCCATTATATTCCAAAATATATTTATTTATTATAACAAAATTCAGGTTCACAATGCAGGGGTTTGCTGTGTGGTCAACCACGTATGGGTATGGCAACCCTCGACATAAAGTACAAGCAAAAAAAAAAACGAAAAGATTAAACCGTTGTGCGGACTGTTGAATGAGGCAAATCCAACCCACAAGGGCCAGCGTTCCCATCAAACAACACGGAATAGGACCAACCCAACCCAACCCACCCTCCGCTCAAAACCAATGGCACAGATCTTACCTCTCAAACCCAAACCCAAACACCAAACTCTCGACACCCCAACCCTAATATAAACTAACCCTAATATAAACTCGCTCGTTCCCTCCCCCCCCCCGGCCAAACCACTCCCCCCACCTAGCGGCCGCCGCCGCCGCCGCAGCGCCGCATGTTCGCGCCCACCAAGATCTGGCGCCGCGCCAACCTCCGCCTCCGCCGCGTCGCCGTCGCCGTCGCCTCAGCCCTTGCCGCCACAGCCGTCCCGTCCCGGGTCCTTGGCCGCGGCCACCGCATCGAGACTGTCCCTGAGCTCCCGCTGGTCGTCTCCGACTCCGCCGAGTCCATCGAGAAGACCGCCCAGTCCATCAAGGTGCTCAAGCAGCTTGGTGCCTACGCTGATGCTGAAAAGGCCAAGGACTCCGTTGGCATCCGCCCCGGCAAGGGGAAGATGCGCAACCGCCGGTACATCAACCGCAAGGGCCCCCCTCATCATCTACGGCACCGAGGGCTCCAAGATCGTCAAGGCTTTCCGCAACCTCCCTGGTGTTGATGTTGCCAATGTGTAGCGCCTCAACCTGCTTGACCTCGCTCCTGGTGGCCACCTTGGCCGGTTCGTGATCTGGACTGAGTCCGCGTTCAAGAAGCTGGACGAGGTGTACGGGTCCTTTGACACGCCGTCGGAGAGGAAGAAGGGTTTCGTGCTCCCGAGGCCCAAGATGGCGAACGCTGACCTGTCCAGGCTCATCATTCATCAACTCGGATGAGGTCCAGTCGGTGGTGAAGCCCATTAACAAGGAGGTGAAGCGTAGGGAGGCTAGGAAGAACCAGCTGAAGAATGTGGCTGCTGTGCTCAGGCTGAACCCTTATTTCGGGACTGCACGCAAGATGGCAGCTCTCGCTGAGGCAGCACGCGTCAAGGCCAGGAAGGAAAAGCTAGACTCCCAAGAGGACCAAGCTAAGCCCGGTATGATTATCTTTTTCCATGTCATGCTGAATTTCTATATACTGTAGTGATGCGGCAGATTTAATCTGTTAGCTTCACAGTGAAGTTGTTTGCCTTGATTTGTTTTTAGCCTATGCCACCTCTCCAATAAAAAGACTGCCGTCCAAACAACTACTGCCATATAGAAATGCATGCATGGCCGTTGGTTTGTGCATGACTGGTCGGTTATTTTTAGTTTGACCAGTCGTAAGTAGTCCATGTATGATTGTTGATCATAATTACTTGCAATGGCTACTTATTATGTCCCCATTATCGATGTTCCATTCATGTCACCTTACAACTGAATTTGAAAGATTCGCAAGGTGGCTTGAGTTCGAGTGAAGCAACATCTGAATTATAATGCATTTTCTTCTGGTTTACATTGTCAACTGATGAGGTTTTAACCCTAAATTGTCAAAGCTTTGGTCTTCAAACAGAATTGTTCGAGCCCTATATACTATCATGGACTCTCATGTTCAAGTTGTTACATATAGAGTTTAATTTGGCATATCTGAAGAATCTGGTAGTAACCAAGTGATGCATCTATATCTACTGAACAGTACAGAACTATAGTAAGAAGAGCTTGAGTTGAACTGTATAACAATACTTCTATAATTTCGTGTAAGTAGATACATGGATTAGGACTTTGGACAAAGTTCATGCTTTTTTGTGTTCTGCAGTTGGTACTACTTGCGCAAAACAAAGGGTGGACAAAAAGTCGATATATTTCTTTACCTGAACAGTTAAGCTCCAAGCTTAGAGTGGTACCTGGCTCTGTTCCTGTGTTACGTATTTTGGCCACAGTTTTATAGGAGATTTTAGGGTTTGGCCACCTAAGATTTTACTGTCGGAAAGATATACAGGCGATGTACATTCACATCTCTCCGTGCCCAATGCTGTTAAGGTTCCAGGTGTAGTGTTATGCACATTTCCTCAATAGAATCGGAGTATGACAAAGAAAAACAATCTTTTTCACTCTTTTTTTCTCCCTCTCGGACTTGTCATTCTCACTGAAAAACGGTAGTTGGAACAATAAAATTTCCAAGAATGCAATTAGTAGACAAATTAATTGTCCTCAAAAGTTTTGATTCCAGCCAAGCTAGTGGCAATTTTTTCCAACTCCATCTTAATCACCAATAAAATCACTTTGTTTTCTTGGTAGTATTCACTTATTTGTGGACCCGAGTGCTTATGACGCTTAAGTCGTGGTCATATCCATTTGCTTGTCACTGTTTTGAGTTCCCCCCAAAAAATTCTTCTATATGTCTTGCAAAGTTTTATTACAAATCAACTTTGTTCTAATTCTTAAAAAAATCTACTTGTACTAAATCTAGATGACATTGCGTATTTTCAACTTAACTTGCAGGAGTTATGAATTTGTATTACAAATCAACTTGTACTACAATTGTTGCTTAATTGATTTGTTTCCTTTCATGTTTAGTGACTTAAAAATTATTGTGTTTTCTGCAGTTATATTTGGCTGTTTTTGCTCTTTTTTTGCAGATCTCTTATTTCAGATGATTCAATTTGCTATTATTTATTTGGTTAGATATGCTCATATTGAACAACTTATCTTTTCCTTGTAGGAGGCGGCTTCTAAGATCAAGACTGCCGGTAAGGTGTGGTACAAGACCATGATTTCTGACTCCGACTACAGGGAGTTTGATAATTTCTCGAAGTGGCTTGGTGTCACCCAGTGATCTTTTATGATTTTGGTTATGGTCATGTCATTTGTTATTGTTACCATTTTGGCAGTTCGTTATTGCGATACTTTTTACTTTTGGACACATTTTAAGAGACAGAGACATAGTATACTGCATATTTTGACAGCCAAATTCACTATTCGTTGTGTTTGTATTCGTTGTCTTATATTTTTCATGTTAACTCCTTTAATTTCGTGGGAAGGCTGGTTAGAATATTGGTCCCAAAGGTTAAATTTCATGGTTCACGTCACAACATGTGTATGGATTTCTTTGGATGGTGTTTTGTTGCACAGTTAAACTACCAAAGATTGAGATTTGAGGACTGAACCAGCCTAACATGTTTACTGGGTATTGCTCCTTCTATTCTTCTATTCATGATGTATTCCTGGTTTAGTCATTACGAGGTTTGTGTTCCGTTGTTGCTTCGATTGCTACAGAAGGTAGGGGGCGGAGATTATTAATGACCTGTTATGAGTTGTGTGTACATCTATCATTTCGCGTTTGCTCGTTTTGCCATTTTGCAACGCTGTCAAACCTGCATATTCTTTCTGAGAAAGAGAGGAGCGTTATGCATCGGGTGTCTCTTCTATCCACTTAACCTGTGCAAGTTGCCAATCACCCTGCCCTGCTAGCCTGCTACCCGTGTAACCATCTACACGTATGCAAGCTTGTCTGCTAGCTTAAGCCTTATCAGAACGTAAATAAATTACCCCGTTTCAAGAAAGAAGTCGGGGAAAAGCTTCAATCCAATAAGCGTAGCGTAGCAATTACTAACAGGAATAACACGTTTAGTTTCGTTGATGTAGAAAACCAATAATTACATCATGTAATTTATGCCTATTTCACTTCTTTAAGAGAGCGAGAGAAAGTGGACTACGAGCGTTGAGCAAAGCTATTGTACAACCCAGACTCATTTGTTGTCTTCTCTTAAATTAAACGAGAGTAAATGAACAGATCAGAGTGCAAGACAAAATTAGCACAAACATACGAGGAAAGCTTTTGTACAATTGTCACGACAGAAAGGAACATACCTTACAATAAGATCCCTTGTTCTCGTCGCCATTTTCTTCAGGAGATACAAAAGGAGGCTTTTTTTTTTTTTTTTGGCTACACACGAGCAGATTAAATAAGCTTCATTTGTGAGTAATTATATTAATAAACGATGGCGTTTGCCAATTAATCTGCGCATTTTATGAGCAACTATTCCTTTTGGAACACCTGATCGTATTTGAATGGTGGAGATGAACAAAGACGAGTACGACTTATTTGAGCATTTAGATTCCTCACAGTTCTCTGAAAACTATCTGCAGGATGGCGACCCCTGATTAAACCATTTAATTAACCAGTGTCGCCACCAAGTTTTTAAAAACTTATTTTAAGGTAGTAATTTCGAAAAAGAAAAGAAAAGGAAAGGAAAGGGAGAGCCATGAACTGAACGAAAGAACAGCCCATGTATGCAGCAAAAGAGCACGCCATTTCCAAGGTCCGGGCTCTCGAACTCAGGCGTCCCGATCGCTTCGTAACCGCCTGATTAATCTTTCCGCTCCTCCAAGGTTGGTCTCCGATCAGTCTCCAAATCTCTCTCTCTCTCTCTCTCTCTCTTTTCACATCCAAATTTTATTTTCTATTCTTGGAGTTTGGTGGTGGTCAATTTTTCAGCTTGTTTATTTCCTTTTTCTTTTACCAGAACTGCTGCCTCCCTGGCTTTCACATCGAGGGTCAATCCCAATTGGGTTGGAGCGACCCAATTGGGGATTAATTAGAATTAATACTCCGAGGTTGCCTGTTTCGTGTAAGATTGGCAAGGCGAATTGACTGGCTTGTTGCAGGTGAGAAGTATTCGCAGCTGCCCAGCTGTTGTATTGGATTTCTTCCACGCTCAATTTTGCATCTTATTTAGATTGTGTGGTGAAGATTCGATCCTTTGGAGTCTTGTTCTTGGTGTTCTTGTTTCCAATTTGAACTGCTGCTGTTAGTTTCCAGTTCGAAATCTCAATCTGATTTCTCCGAAGTGTTTGTATTTGTAGGCATTTCTTTCATGTTGTTGGATCGTTAATGCCCAATGTTTGAGTTGTTACAGGTTGGAAGTGTTCATAGTTTCATGGATTCCTCTTCTTTTCCACCTTGTACTTTGGGTTTTTAGCTGGAAATCTCAATCGAGTATTCTGGAAATTAGGACTCAAACCAAGTCAAGTTGGTAACTGTCAAATGTTCTCTGTTCATGAAAACTAATCCCTTTCTTCAGACTCAGTTTATTGGGTGCTCTTGCGTCAAAATTTCCATCGTTGTATGTAATAGGATGTTCCAACTTGGATCTCTGTTTATTTCTTGTGTTCCTGATTCTTATGGGTTGATTAACATGCCATGGGATCTAGACGGCGGTGGTTTATCCTGTATGAGACAGTAGAAATTTTTTGACTTCTGTGTTTGTGTTAAAGGTGCCCAGTTTGGTGGTTTTCCTACGTCGAAACTTCTGAATTGGAGCAGCCGTTCGTAGTTCTGAGCTCGAAATCGAAGAGGGATCCATTTCTTAATTTGTGTTGGTCTGTTTTTCGGTCATTTTCAGTGCATATGTAGGTAAATTATGATACTTTTCTTTTCTAGATCTTGGGTCATCTTTTTTCATGCTGAAATTTGCTACTCGTTCCACCGTTTTTCCTATAATTATTCTATATGGTAGAACTCTTACCCCCACTGTTTCAGGAATGGCATATATTGCCTTCAATAATATCTTGAACCGTCTTTAGCCAATAGTAAGAAACTGCTTACACAATTCATGTTGGCGAACGTGTTGACAAAACTGTTTTGTCAATAATATTGATCGAGAAATAATTGTGATTGCTTTGATCTATTGGTTTTCTTATTGTTAGACCTTACGCATCAAGATTGTACTATTCCGCCTTTAAAAAAAGATTGTACGATTCTACCTGCTATTCTAGGCCTTGTTGCCTTGATTCGGATATTCGCCTTAGTATCGTCTTTGTTACTCATCTGTCCACCTTTTGGTTCTTTTGGTACTTGCATCTTATTGAATGGCAGTGGACTAGCTCTTTAATTAGCTCAACAGCGAGGTCTTCTGCTATGATATATTCGGATAAAATTGAACAGACCTTTGGACACAGTCAAGCACAAACTCTCTGCTCTACTTGGATCCAAATATCCAATATGGAGAAAACAATAGATTATACTCTTACCAGAATATCTTTGCTATTGTTGTCAAATCTTGTTTACATTTTCTTCATGTGGTGCTAGCACATATTTTGACCTTGTTTTTTATCTTCTCATGGGTCAGTCAGGAGTAGAATCATGAATCTGAAATATAGCACAGCGGAAATTTTTAGGGAGAATGGTCTGATTTTCACTTCTGAAGGGAAACTTGGAGCAAAAAAAGTGCAAAGGGATTATGATGTTAGTCCTAATCAACCAGCTGTTGCTCAGACAAGATGCAAATGGATTATTGGAGATGTAACTGAGGTGTTGGATCATAACACATGGAAGCTTGGCAAAATTGCAAAGATGCTAAAGAACAATTACTTTGTCATCAGGCTCGCTGATTGCATCCAACTGAAGGAGTTTCACATATCAAGCTTGAGAGTTCCACTTCCACATGCTCCTGCAGCACCTCATAGCAAGCAGTTTCCTGCAGCAGAGAAGGTAATAACCAGTTCCTAAAGCATGTAAAAGTAGCTTTTCATTATAGACATGGCCATTTTTCAAATGAGTCACTCAATAGCTGCTTTGCTTAGATATTTACATGTTCATATCTCTTACATGATCCTTAGCTAATGTTCTAGTGAACTTACTGCTTAGGCATTGTTTATTCAGATTTAGCTTTGTTAGCTTATGCCCCATCACACAGGACTAACAACCTTTGCATTGTTTATGATTTTGGTATCGTTAGAACATGACTAATAGCCATCAGTGTGAACCTGAGTATCGTTGGACTGAATTATTCATGTCCTAGAAGGGAGAAGCTTCGCAGACTTCAATTGTGCTTTATCAGCCTTTATTCTCTTTTGGGACTACAGATATGCCAGCATGTCCATCCTCCATACTTCATGGGTAAATCAGAAGATGGAACTAGCAAGGCTAAGATGAAGCAGCTCAATTTGTCCAACATCAGAAATATGTCATGGCACTGCTTTAAGTTATAGGTGTATGAATTTAGTATTTTGAATAATGGAGGTGTTCCTACATATTGCTATTGCTTTGTTTGTGATGCAAATCTAGTTACATAGTCAGGTGAAGCGTTTATCTTTTTTAAAAAAAAAAAAAAAAAAACTGGAAACATTTAACCTCGTATCTCACTGCGTTGTTGAGCTTCCATAAGTTATGAGAGCCACTGAAATATTGATGTTAATTACAACAACATGCTACTGACATGAATTGTACAATCTCATCATGTGTTCTCAAATATGATCCTCTACTTCTTTCAGATGTCTAATTTGTTTACCACCAAAGAGGCACCAATCACTTGTCTACTGCAAGACTTTAATCTCATAATTTGACTACTGCAACAGACGTTAATATCATAATTTGACTACTGCAAGTGCAACAGACTTCAGTCTATAACTGAAGCATTAGACTATCTTTTCCATCATTGTGCATTTCTCAAACTTTTCCCGGCAAACGTTTTTATTAGTTGTCTTCCCTTTTCAGGCAACTGAACGGATTAAACGGTTACCTGCTGATCACAACTTTCCTTGCTCAAAAGCTGGGCCGGGAATGGGTCATCAAGTCTATGAAGGGCAAGGCCACTGTGCAAAGAAATCTGAAGCAATTAGTCTTTGTCCTTATACTGGTGTAGCTACAAATCTGAAGAGCAGTAAACTTGCTCCGAGAGGCCAGATGTCATCTGATGTCTTGCTTAGAAGATCAGGCAAGAAAAGAAAAGCAACTGCGGTTGAATCTCATCAGCGAAGGCAGAAAACAACACAGCCTCGAAAGGCAGCCAGAACTTCTGCTCTGAATGGTGTAATGGCTGATAACTGCTTGTATAGATCTTCACAAGTCAGAGAAGGGACTGAATGTTCAGTGGCTAGTTGCAGTATAAATAATGTGGAATACTTTGCCAATGACAACCAGCAATGTTCTGTCGGATGTGCGAGCTCCTCCCCTGACGACGCCATGTCTGCATGCCCATGTACATCTGGGAGGGAGAACAACAACATTTTCAGCAGCGAGTCGGCCATTGACATCCATGAGCTGGAGCTCGACGCATATCAATCGACAATGCGAGCTCTCTACGCATCTGGACCTCTGACGTGGGAGCAAGAGTCGCTTCTGACGAATCTTCGCCTGTCTCTGAACATATCAAATGAAGAGCACTTGCTCCAGCTGAGGCACCTCTTGTCTTCTTGATCCGTCTTAACCTTATCCCTCATCAGGTCATTGCTAATTGAATTACTCGAGGCTCTGCACACAGGGTGTTGCGAAAATAATGTGCTGTTCTTAATTTTTGAAAAGGAAAAATCTCCATCTTGTGTAGTCGAAGTAGAAACCTTTCAGTGTGGAGTAGAACTCTGCATCTTTGTCCTCCTGCCTTGTCTGTCCTGAATTCATGATCTTGTTGTAAATGTAAATCGAGCTGCAGCTTATCTAATTCTCGTGTTTCAGTTTATCTGATAATTTCTTTCGAATTTACTCTCTGAACTTTGAAAGGCCACACACTTGTTCATGAAACATGCAGTGTCAGAGTTCGATTGGATCGTCTTACCACGCACACACGTGTCGCGAGAATCTGCCTCCTTCCGACACGCGTCCACGTGCCGTGGCCCTGACCCTACACGCTCCGTTCATCGCCAAACGTGTCGACTCGAAGGCCGTATAAGTACATTGCTAGTAAAGTTTGTTCGTCTGCTCCAATGGTTCTTGCATACGTGCCACTTTTAGCTCGCAACTATAGCTTCTCGAGAACACCCAAGATTAGAAACGCTCGCACCGGCAGACGAGCATAGCGCAACGATGCCGGCAAGCCTCGTGAGGACGTCGTTGCCTTCGTGCCGTTACATCTGCGACGCGACGGCGGCGGCGCGTGGTCTGCGTTCTTGCCTGCACCGGCCGACGTCCTCCGCCCGGCGCGTCGGCGTCCGGTGCAACGCCACGCCGCCGCCGGAGGTACCGGGTCCGCAGCCGGCCGAGGTGCCGGGCACGGACCGCCCGCCGGAGGAGCTGCCGGGCATTGACCTGCCGCCGGAGTTCGACGCGCCCCCGGGCGTGGACGTGCCGATGCCCGACACGCCGGTACCGAGGCCCGGCCCGTCCATACCGTCGCCGCCGAGGCCGGAGATCCCTACCGTGCCCCCCAATCCCGACGTCCCGCCGCCGCCGCCGGAGGTGGACCCGCCGAGGGCGCCGCCCGAGGTCCCGCCGCAGCCGCCGGACGTCGTGCCGCGTCCGTTTGTATAAGCTAGTGCGCCGTCGACGCGCGTGCCGCGTGGCGTCTCAGATAAACAACGGTGCAACTCGGCAGGACGCGACGTTCTTTTGTCCCGTGCAAGACGTGTCGAGCCGAGCCCTTTTCCCGTGCAAAACGTGTCGAGCCGAGCCCTTTTCCCGTACAAGACGTGTCATCCTTTTGTTTTCTTACCGCTAAGTGGAATGCAAGTGCGTGCAGATCAGCATGTACAGATCACTCGCTGTCCCGTGGGCCATGGAACAAATAGTACGTTGTACTGAACTAGTGATTGGTAGCACAGCTTTGCTTAAAATATCTTGGGAGTGTATTCAACGTGACAAGGGCACGCGCTGAGTCCGATCGCCCGGCCATTTTATCCCGGACGTGCGTGCGCCCTTGGCTTGCCCCCGTGTAGTCGTTGTAGGGAGCGAGGCAGGGCCGTGCAGGTGCTGGTGTTACAGGAGTAGAGCCTCGGTTGAGCTGCGGCCGCAGTGGAACTCTTGGGCTGGCCCCATGTAGAGGTGGTATTTGTATTTCATGTATCCATGGACTCTCGCATGGCTTAGACCTTCTTGTTGGATTGGACCTATTTGGATATTGGACATGTTTTGGTCTGGCACAAAATGCAATTTGGATATCGATGGATTGGGCTTTGGACTGTACAATTGGCTATCCAGAAGTTGCGCTGCTCTATCCAGAAGAGGCCATCCTTCGTTGACTGTTCGGGACATCGTCGGCATGGGATGGGAGAACATGAGGGGGCGGCGCGGCGAAACTGGTGGAGCAGGAAATCTCTTGCGCCAAACCTGTCAACGGCGACGCGTATGAGCTCCGGCGATGCTCGTGTTTCGTGCTTCGGATATGGCGGCTCCGGAGAAGCATATAACGGTGTAATTGGAGCTGATACGGATGAATATTATTTATTCTGTATTTTATTTCGTATTTTTTTTTGTTAGGGTCGTAATCAGGGGCGGATCTAGACCTCGGGTAGGGTAGGTTGTAGCCCGAGGTCCAAAAAAAAATAGCAGTGCAAATTTTTGTTTAGATATAAGCCCAACCAACTGAGTGTTAGCTTCTAGCCCGAGGCAGCCCGAGGCTCAGCCAGCCCACCGCCCATGCCTCCCTCCCACGCCGGCCTGCTGCCCACCGCTCCAGCTCCAGCTCCTCCAGGCTCCAGCACGCTGCTGCAGGGAGGTGGGAGAGCAGACTGCAGACCTAATTCGTAATCCCCACTGACCACGCGTTTCCTCCATGCCCTCGGGCCTCGGCGGCGCCCTCGCGAGCCCCGCCCGCTGCCGCCCGTCGCCCCTCCCGGCTCCCTCCACGCCCGCCAGGCGCCGCGGTCGCGCTCTCCCTCCACCTCCACGCCCTTGGCGGCTCGGCGCCCTCGCCCTCCCGCCGCCCCTCCCGGCTCCCTCTGCGCCCTCCCTCACGCCCGCCGCCGCGGCCGCGCCCTCGCCCTCCCTCCACCTCCACGCCCGACGGCCGGCTCAGTTCAGTCGCTCAGGACAGGTAGTCTGAAGACTGAAGTAAAGTCTGAACTCAGAAGACACTAATACAGAAGTAGTTATTGGCTTCTTGCTTAGTTGTCTTCTTGCATTTATGTAGTTGCTTGACTTAATACAGTACTTCAGTAGTTCAGTATACGGCTTCTTGCTTGTAGTTCAGTACTTCAGTAGACAGTAGTTGTTTTGACACTTTGACTTATAGTCTTATACAATTATTCTTATACTGCTTTGGCCTTTGGTTGATTGGTTACTTGGTGGCTGGTGCAAAAATCAAAATAACTTTGATAAAAAAGGGCATATTCTTCAGTGAAATGGTCCATTTGTGGGCAACTTATGATCTTTAGCTATCATGATTTTTCTAATTTCCTTTGTGTTATTCGTAGTTGTCAATTTCTGAAATAAATCATGGATTATCGTACCTTTTAGTTTCTTTAAGATTGTCTTATGTGTTATCAAGGACTTAGCCAATTGTTGCTGCACTGCTCGATTACCAACGTAGAGCCTAGTATAATGCACTCATAGTATTGTAGGAAGAGGTTTTCTTGTATTTTATTCCCTCATGGGATTGTTCGCTTTCCTTTGATGGAACGGTTGACTGCTATGAATTTCATATCATAGCCTTTTCCATATAGTGGAACTGAAGAGTGACTGCACACCATAGTCTTGGTGATGACAGATCTTCAGTTTAATATTATGCACTCTTGATTATATACACCGTAGTTTCTACAGTTTACTTCAGGTTCCGTGACATGGATGCCCATCCATTTTTTTACTGTTACTACTAATTTCATTATGTATCTATGTCATTGAAGTTTACTTTTCCTCATGGTGCAGAAGGTGAAGAGTAGTGTCCAGAAGAAGAATCCCAATCCAGAATGGAATGAAGTACTGCAGCTCTCCATCACAAATCCTACAAAGCTAGTGAAACTTGTAAGTTAGCTATTTGAATTGCTTCATCACAGTGAGCTCTCCAAAAAACATATGGACTTATATATATCATTATAACTTAATGTTGTTTTGAGCATGCTTCCACTGGTTCTTTGTTCAAAATCTGTAGAATTAAACTGAGCAATGCTTGATGGCTCAATCACTGGACCTCAAGTTCGATTAAAAACCTGAACTATAAAAGATTGACTTCTGAGCTATCAGATTTACCTTTGGTTTTCTTACTAGGCTGTTCTACATGCATGTAAAAGTGTTAGTGTGCCTAAGCATGTCAAATTGTCAATGGATTAGATTAATATGGGTATGATATTTCTAAATGTTCAAGCGTTATTGGAAAGATTTTTTGTGGTTCTTTTTTTGTTGAATCAATTGAAAGAATCCTTGCTTGTTTTAATTTTATTTTTGACAAAAAAAGTTTACCTGATTATGTTTTATGTTGAAGCATTGAGCTAAAGTTTTATGTCAATGATGCATTTGTAACTTATTTTTGTTATGTTGTGGTGTGGGTATAAATTGACGTTAGTTCTAGGATGTTAGCCCTATTAGAATTTAGCCCGAGGCGTGATGAAATCCTAGATCCGCCACTGGTCGTAATCAGGCACGTATATTCACTTCTCCATCCCATATTCGTTTAGTGAGCATTCGGTTGGTTGGACGGAAATTATCCACTTCTTTTACACTTCTACATAGGACATTAAACAGTAAGAATACAATCAGAGCGAATACGGAGAGGCTAATCGCTGAAATGTCAAAGGAAAAACACTCAGTACCCCATGCTTACTCAGATACAACAATCTACCTATTTGCTATCTTGTTTCTAAGTGAATTCACAATAGACTTTTCTATACCACCTGACATACAGACATATATTGTTTATACTGTATTATATTTCATATTTCCCCTCAGAATTAGATATAAATAGTATCGAACTTATTTTTTCATCCATAATCGCTCCACAAACCTTTGATCGGTCGATGAGAAATTATCCATCCGCACAGTTTGCAACACTAAAGCGTACCCTCGCTCGCACCATGCCCGCCATGCAACTCACCTGAGAAAATAAAACGCCATGGCGGCCAAGTCGAACTGCGCTTCCATGATGTGGCCGTGGAGGTGGAAGTCGGCGGCCGCGTCTCCAAGCGCAAGCCACGTGCGCCTTGCCGCGTGCAAGACCTCCTACGTCTGCACTGACCCAACCAATTTCCGCTGCATAGTGTAGAAGATCACTGTCTTCCCCCGTCCCCGGTGCCAGTGCCGGCGTCGAGCCGACCTTCACCGGCGCTCAAGCCGGCAACGCTCGCGTGCGCGCTCCCGACGCTGGACACACCCGTGTCCTAACTTGACCGCACCGCGCTCCTTCGCCGGCGCCAGAGCGGTAGCAGAATACTCGAGCGGAGGCGAGGGCGGATGATTCGTCGCTTCTGCCGCAGGAGCTGTGGCCTATGGTGTTCTAATCTCAGGTCACGCCACGGATGTTTTGATTTTGTTTATGTCTGAGACAGGGACTGTTCTGTTATTACATATCCAATTGGACTTTGGATAATCCTTGGATTTTTTAGGTTGGATATGGACCTCATCGTATTTCATTGGATTGGATACGGATTGGGTCAAATTTATTTGGATAGAAGCCCAGCTTTTGTAGTTTGGATGTGGATGTCCATCCGGTAGCACCTCTACCCACATACTACCAATCTCCTAGTTTTTTTGTTTGCTAATATAGCATTGTTGACATACAAATTAGCAATTATAGTTCTCATTCTGTGCCAAATACAAAAATAGCGTCAAGTTCGTACACCAGAGAACCGGAGCCACCGTGCGGGTGGCACGTCGGCGAGTCTACCCCCCAAGGCACGTCATGCATTTTGCCGGCCGTTTTAAATGGCATGAACAATGTTTTCGACACTATTTGAATGTTATTTAATACCATTTAAAATACTATTTAACACTTCAAAAAAATTAACCGAGAACATTTTCTTCTTCTTTTTTCGTATCGCACTCACAGCTTCAAATATATTACAACATGTACCACTCAAAAAAATCCATAATATTTTCACATAAAATCACGATGCAACACAACACACGTAACTTAAAACTTAGGTGTCAATCGTTGTCATCGCCACCCTTCATTGCCCTCGGTGGCTTAGTGAGTCGATGGACGAGGGTCGCGTGGGCAGCGACCTCGACCTCGAGACCTATGCTCGAAGAGCCGGTAGCGTCGGTAGCGAGCGTGGAGGTGGGGGTGCCAAGTGACTAGCACATTGGTCAAGGCATGCGCACACGCGTCGCTGTCGGTGGCAAGGACAACGCACCGGGGGCCTATTGGTGGCGAGGACAACGCGTCCAGTGGCAAGTGTGGTGCGCGTGTGGCATTGTCAGTGGCGAGGTGGCCGCTCACTAACCTCAATGCGGTAGGGTACAACAAGCGCACTTCGGCTCAGCTTGGTCCCAAGAGGCCGAGACTCGACCGAAGTCTAGGACGACAATACCGCCCACAGGGCTGAGGACCATTGGCGCGAGCGTGATAGGCGGCAGCCATGTCGCGCCACTGAGGACACCTTACACCCACGTATAGGTGTGCACCAGCCGGCCACCTCTGTGACTATGTCTCCTTCCTCTCTCCACGAGGATCGCGTTGGCGCTGACCGCAAGGCAAGGCACGCCACCCCGCACTGCCATAGTGTCGTGTTAGGGCGCGCTACCACGTGGCACCGTGCTCTACCGCTGCAGGATGCGTGCCCCTATCACGGGCCGTTGTGCTTGTTTCGTGCCGTGCCGACCCAAACACAGCCCACGCATGTGTGCCGTGTTATGCCACCCATCGTGCCTGGCACCAGGTCTAGCGCCAACCCAGTGCCTAGGTCCAAGTACGCATCGTGCACAGGCTGGTGTTACCGTGGAGTGTGTACGCGCGACGGCCAGCATGGGATGGCAAGGTCAGTGCAGTGAGCCGGTGATGCGCACAACGCACGGCCTTGTTCATGCTTAAAAGCATAGCCATCTTGCTAATTTACGGGGCGTTGCGCTCGTGCGCCGCGGGCGGGCCGGCCGGCACGTAGTGGCGGATCTAGAACGAAAATGACCGGGGGTCTTTGAGGCAAGATGGACCACGTTTGGTTGGGTTGTGGCTTGGGGTGTCCCATCCTGTTGGGCTAGGGGTGTTCACACTACATATACATGATTATATCTAATAAAAATTATTTTTTGGATCTGATATCCTGTACACCCTGCTATGACACTATAGATCCACGCCTGCCGGCACGGGTATCGCTGCAACCTATAAACTACTACAGAAATTGCTCGGCATCCAGTCCTGGGGAACCGAGACACTGCTACCGAAATTAACGAATCCAGCATCTGATGCAATATTTCAAAATTACAAAAAAAAAAAAAAACATGAATGCAGCACCTATCAAGTTACGTAAGCCTACAAAGTTTCAGTTTCAATTTTGTTTTTCCTTGACGCGAGGGATGAATTTGATTTTTTTTTTCCAGGTTTACATAAAGGGCACGACTAGCGCTGGAATGTACAGTCCGAGCGCTAGCTCCGTACACCGTTGCATGCAATATCCCCGGACAACGGTTACAATATCACAAATTAAAACAAATCATCTAACGCGTTAACACCATCAACATCATTGTGAAACATCATCTCAAAGAACATCAGAATAAAAAAACAAAGCATTTGAGAAAAAAACGCATTGAAAAAAATTGCAATATCACTGTGAATAGTATGCAACACTTTTTTTTTTATACAGTTGCAATATTTTTTCTCTACGTATGCAACATCTCAAAGAACAGTATGCACCATTATTTTCAACGGGCCGTAACATCAACATTAGAACCAGAAAACAACGGATGAACGTAAAAAATGAAGAATGTCGGGCGACGCGAGCTTGCAGGAGCAGCACCATGAGGAGCTACTATGGCGTGCAGTTGGGAGAAGGGGGGACGAGAGAGGAAAGCATTGGGGGAGAAGGAGAACAGGGGAGAGCAAGGATAAGAAATGAGTGGAGAGACTAGTCGGTGGTGAGTAGGTAGGAGTGAGTGTTTGGTGGTGGATGGGAGCTGAAGAGATAGGGTGAATAAGTGACGAAGGTTAAAACACGTGAAGAAGGTAGTCTCTATTTTTTTGTTGTAAGAACGGATGACTGTAGAGTATCTTTGCCTTTACATAAAGCCATGCTCGCTGCTAGAGTATGAGCCTCGATGCGAGTTGTTGAGAGCTGTCCCTACGAAGCAAGACTACGCGGCATTAGCAATTGAGTTTACACTCCATTTGCTTACAAACAAACAATGAGATATAGTAGAAAAGGCGTATGTGTTGGAGGTATTAAACGTGACAATGGCACGCGCTGAGCTGAACAAAATAAATTGTTCCGGCTGAAACGACCGGTGAACGGGCCAAGACCAGGTTTTATCGTTCGGCTGTTTCGTTCCGTTGCCCGCGCGCCCCTGACTCACCTTCGACCCTACGTGGCGCCTCGCCGCGCCATACGTCGTACGTGCTGCGCACCCTGCGGCCATGCGGTGCCCCGCTGCTGCGCATGCAGCATGGTCGGCTGCTCGTGAAACCCGCGCGCTAGCCACTAGCGGCGCGGCCGCTTTGCGCGCCGACCAGTAGAGTAGGTAGCCACCCCCCCGCCCGTGGGTTTCGGTTTGATCCCCGACGGCTACGCCGCTACGGGCCATATGGTAGTTAGTCCCCGTGTCAGTGCGCGCCGTGCAACGGGACGGGAGTAGAGCGGCGACGCGCGCGGTTGGGACTTGGGGCTGCACAACACGTCGTGTCGTCGTCTTTGTACCAGGCCCTTCAAAGATGCATGGGCCTAAACCACTTAAAATTCACCGTGTTCGGTTATCCAAGTTATCTTCAACCCTTCGGTCCATGGGCCTGAGCCTTCTAGGTGCCTAGGTGCAATGCGTGCGACGGCGGGCATGTGCCGCGCGGACAAGTTAAGGCAAACACGGGCGGTGCGTGACCGGGCCCGGTACGTCTGCAGGGTTAAAGCGTAGCCGCCCTGCCGATTTCGGGGGCAACAGCGGGCACGCGCGCGGCGTTGGTTGTCGGCCGCGATCGGCACGGGGGCAAGCCGGCAGCGGCGCGGCGCAACGAAACACTCGGCAAGCTACATGTGTCGTATTCTGACTTTCTCCATCTTGGACGCCGAGTCACTGTCGATGCGTGTTGATTCTTTGGGTTTGAATTAAGATTTGGTACACCTCCTCGTGGGAATTTTCACCGCAAAGCAAGCTAGCGTGGAATGCAACTCGTTTGGCTCACCAGACATAAAATGCGTGGATGGACGGGGTGTCGCGTATCGGCGCGCCGCACAAGCACAGGCTGTGCTCCTTGATGGTCGATGCAGGGCGGCGTTGCAATTGTAGGCGCAGGACCACACCACGCGCAACGCACGCCATTGGCGACCAACACGAATCGCAACATAATAATGCAAACGTACGCACCTGCCTGGCGTGGCACCACTTCCACCTGCAAACAAATGGCCTCAAATTTAACTTGGCTCAAGCATCCATTTGGCTTTAGCTTACTGTAAGTCGCATGCATCTTGGATAGCACAAGCGTTTGTGGTTTTGGAGGGCACCTAGTGTTGATTTGAATGAATTAGCATTGAAATGTGTCCAATTCTGGAACTAACTTCGACCTTTTCTGGTTGTGTGGTAGCTCTGTTTTGTTGAACTAGTTCTGTCATTACGTCTGCCTTCGTCAGCAAGTGAAAAGAAGAAGAAAACAGCTTCCTTTTGCAAGTGACGAAGAAGAAGAAGAAAACGACGCTTCCTTTTGCAAGCTAGCTGCACTGTTCGCAGGAATGCAAAAGTCTCCATACGTATGCACCTGACCCTGTGCAGAACATACTAGAGAAATGGAGGATTTGCATTTGTCAAGACTGTTAGAGAGTAAACCGGCCCGTGGGCCTGCCGACCCAGGCTCCCCACCGTGCCTATATGTATGCACTCATTTCCCTTGAGTAATGCATCGAGTATTCTCTCTCATGGTATCAGAGGGGTTCGCTCCTGCGCCCTCCACCGCTTCCGCACACCCTAGCCGCCGCTATCCACGCCGTCGCCGAGCCCTGCTCGCCGGTCGCCCCTAGCCGCCGCTACACGCCGTCGCTGGCTCGCTTTCGCGGCCGCGCCGCCGCCGCTGGCCGTGCTTTCGCCGCCGCCGCTGCCGTCGCTGAGCTTCACGCTCGCCGGCTCGATCTTCCCCGCGCCGCGCGCCTCCCTCCACTCGCGATCCGCTTCCTGCTTGCGATCCGCGCGCACTCGCCTTTCCTTTCCTGCTTTGCATGCAGCCGCACATTCCTTTCCATGCATGCACACACCCGATCGTAGCCTTTCCAATCATAGCTTTTCCTTTCCATGCGTGCACCCGCTCGCACGTAGCCGCATGCAGCCACTAATCCCGCGTCTGCCTCTGCGCCGTTGGCCGCTCGACCGCGCGCGTGCCTGATCCACTTCCTTCTTCCCCACGCGCGCGCCCCTACCCGCGACGCTCCGCCCGCACTCATCATGTTCGAGACCGACGCCGAGCGCACCGCTCGTGAGGCCGCGGCCGCCCGCAAGGTCGCCGCGGATCGCGCTGCTGCCCTCGACGCCTACGAGGCCCAGCACGCCGCCGTCCACGCCCAAGCTCTCGCCGTCCTCAACATCAAGGTGCTCGTTCCTGTGGTGTTGGATCGCGCCGCCAACAACTACAGCCGATGGCGCACCCTCTTCCTCGTCGTCTTGGGCAAGTATGCCCTAACCGACCACGTCCTCTCCGACGTGGCCAACACCGATCGCTCGGCGTGGGTACAGATGGACTGCACCGTGCTCACCTGGATCTACGACACCATCAACGGCGACCTCGAGCAATTGGTGATGTTGCGCAACCCTAACGCGCGCGTCGCCTGGACCTTCCTCGAGTCCGAGTTCCTCGGCCAGCGCGAGTCGCGCGCTCTGCTGCTCTCCGCCGAGTTTCGCATGGCCAAGCAAAGGTCGTTGTCGATCACCGACTACTGTCGCCGCCTCGAGACGATGGCCAGCGTCCTCTGCGAGTACGGGGACCCCATCGGCGACCGTACTCTCGTCCTCACGCTGCTCCGCGGGCTCAGCGGCAAGTTCCGCCACATGGTCTCCAACCTGAAGATGCAGCGCCCCTTTCCCACCTTCGAGGAGGCCCGCACGCTGCTCCTTCTCGAGGAGATCGACATCGACGACGCTGCCGCCGACGCCACTCCGCCGCACCACCTGCCTTCGTCGCTGCGCCCAACGCCGCCCCACGCCGCCTGCTAGCGCCGGCCCGGGCAGCGCCAACGCAGGGCAAGGCGCCCCGTCTTCCCAGAGCTCCAGTCGCCGTCGCGGATGTGGCGGCAAACAGCAGGCCTCCGGCGGCGGCCCTCGCCCACCTGCCCCGTTCGCCAATCCGTGGGCCGGCATGGTGCAATTTTGGCCGCACCCGTACGACCCTGGTGGCGCACCGGGGGCGCCTACTCGGCTCCCGTCGACCGCCTTCGCCGCCGTTCCACAGCAGCAGCAGTACCCCTACGTGCTTGCGCCGTACGTCTACTCCGCGCCACCAGGGTTTGGCTACGGGGGCGTTCCGCCCGCCGCCTACGCCGCACCCCCGCCACAGCAGCAGCAACCCCCCTGGACACCGATGCAAGGGGGGTCCTGGGACGCCTCATCACTCATCAACAACTTCAGCACCATGTCGTTAACGTCGCCGCCCTCGACCGACTGGTATGCGGACTCCGGTGCCGGTTCTCACATGGTCAACACCACTGGTATTCTCTCTTCATCTCACCCTCCCCCATCATCTGGTCCTTCATCTATCATTCTCGGTAACGGAGCCCTGCTTCCTGTTACTTCTGTTGGGTCACACTCATTTTCCACACCACGACGACCTTTGTTTCTTTCTAATGTCCTAGTCTCCCCTAGCATTATTAAGAACTTGATTTATGTTCATCGTTTTACCACTAATAATAATTGTTCCATCGAGTTTGATCCCTTTGGCCTTTCTGTGAAGGACCTACAAACAAGGAGCGTGATCGCCAGGTGCAATAGCACGGGTGACCTCTACCCGTTCTTCCCACCAGCCAACACTCCTGCCCTCACTACTGCTGCATCATCCACCAACCTCTGGCATCGCCGCCTAGGTCACATCGGTAATGAGGCTCTGTCTAAGCTCATTAGTTCCAATGCTATTTCTTGTAATAAGCGCCACAATGATCATATTTGTCATGCCTGCCAATTAGGCCGCCATGTGCGTCTCCCCTTTAGCATGTCAAACTCTCGAGCGCTGCATCCGTTTTGATTTAATACATTGTGATCTTTGGACATCTCCAGTTGTTAGTGTGTCAGGCTATAAAAATTACCTCGTCATTCTTGATGATTGCACTCACTACACCTGGACTTTTCCCCTTCGCCTCAAGTCCTATACTTTTGGCGTTCTCTCTAATTTTTTCTCGTATGTGCGCACACAGTTCGACTCCCCTATCAAGGCAGTTCAGTGCGATAACGGCCGCGAGTTCGATCACTCCTTGGCCCGCACGTTCTTCCTGACCCACGGTGTAGTCCTTTGCATGTCGTGCCCATACACCTCCCAGCAGAATGGTCGCGCCGAGCGCGCCCTTCGCACGATCAACAACATTGTGCGTTCCCTTCTGTTTCAGGCTAGTCTTCCCCCGGTCTATTGGGCTGACTCTCTTCACACTGCCACCTACCTCCTCAACCATCACCCCACCAAGACTCTAGACGGCCTCACTCCTTTTTTTGCCCTTTACAGCACTCAACCTTCTTATGCTCACTTTCGCGTCTTTGGCTGCGCTTGCTATCCAAACTTGTCATCCACAGCTCCACATAAATTATCACCTTGCTCCTCCCTGTGTGTCTTTCTTGGCTACTCTACTGATCACAAAGGGTATCGATGTCATGACCTTCATTCCAATCGGATCATCGTCTCGCGACATGTTGTGTTCGATGAGTCGCTTTTCCCCTTTTCCGAGATGTCCACCTCCCCTTTGGATCCCACCACACTGGATTTTTTGAGCGATGATGATCGTTCCGCTTTGCCCGTTGGGCCAAGTGTTGTGCATGTAGGTACCCGTCTTCCCGGCGGTGCGGATGCCTCCCCTTGCCCTGTGCGTGCGCCTGCTGCCACCTCGGCGCGGCTGCATGCCTCGCTCGCTGGTTCGGACGCGCCACCAGTCGGCTCGTCGTCGCCAGCCGCCTCACTGCGTCACCGCCACCACACCGCCGCCGCCGCCGCCCGCGCGCGCCTGCGGACTCGTCATCCTGCAGCGCCGCCAGCGCACGGGCGCACTACCGGCCGGACGTCTTCCCCGAGCTCACAGGCCATCGTGCTGGTGACAAATGCGCACAACATGCGCACCCGTGGCAAAGCTGGCATTCGTCAGCCCGTGGATCGCCTCAACCTCAACACTGCGGTCCTCTCCCCAGTGCCGATGACCTTTCGCACCGCTCTTCGACCAAGATCGGCGTCTTGCTATGCAGGCCGAGTTTGATGCGTTGCAGGCTAATAACACGTGGACCTTGGTTCCTCGCCCGTCTGGTGTTAATGTTGTTACAGGGAAATGGATCTTCCGTCACAAGTTCCTGTCTGATGGCTCACTTGACCGCTACAAAGCTCGGTGGGTTCTTCGCGGATTTACTCAGCGTTCATGCATTGATTATGATGAGACTTTCAGCCCTGTCGTCAAGCCTGCTACTATTCGGGTGGTACTCACGTTGGCCCTGTCTCGCTCTTGGCCTATTCACCAGCTGGATATCAAGAATGCATTTTTACATGGGACATTGCATGAGACAGTATACTGTGTTCAACCATCCGGGTTTGTTGATTCTTCAAGACCCGACCATGTCTGCCGATTGAACAAGTCTCTCTATGGATTGAAGCAAGCTCCTCGCGCCTGGCACAGTCGCTTCGCCTCTCATATCACCTCCCTCGGTTTTGTTGAAGCTAAGTCTGACACTTCCCTGTTTATTTTCTGCCGAGGCACTGATATGGCCTTCCTGCTCCTATATGTTGGCGACATTGTTCTTACGGCTTCGTCTACGAGTTTTCTCCAGCACATTATTTCAGCTCTTCACCACGAATTCTCTATGACAGACATGGGGCCTCTTCATCATTTTTGGGTGTCACTGTTGACCGCCGAGATGACAGTTTGTTCCTCTCCCAGAGACAGTATATGCTGGATATTCTTGACCGTGATGGTATGCGTGAGTGCAAGCCGTGCAGCACCCCTGTGGATACTCACTCCAAGCTCGCCGCTGATGGGGCCTCCATATCTGACCCGATCCATTATCGCAGCATAGCTGGGGCCCTCCAGTATCTCACTTTCACCCGTCCGGATATTGCCTATGCCGTTCAGCAGATTTGTCTTCACATGCATGACCCACGGGAGCCTCACCTCGGCGCCATGAAGCTCATCCTGCGGTATCTCCAGGGCACTTTGGATCTTGGTCTTCACCTGTACCGGACCTTACCGGCTAATCTTACTGTCTACACGGATGCTGATTGGGCAGGCTGTCCTGACACCCGCAAATCCACATCGGGTTATGCAGTGTTTCTCGGGGACAACCTCATGTCCTGGTCGTCCAAGCGCCAACCCACAGTGTCCCGGTCCAGTGCAGAGGCTGAATATCGCGCCGTTGCAAATGGAGTCGCTGAGGCCTGCTGGTTGCGCCATCTTCTGCAGGAACTTCGCTGCCCTCTTCGGCGCGCCACAGTTGTCTATTGTGACAACATCGCGTCGCTTCTACCTCTCCACCAACCCCGCCCAAAGACCAACAGCACCAAGCATATCGAGATTGACTTGCACTTCGTTTGAGAACGAGTCGCCCTCGGTGAAGCCCGTGTACTGCACGTTCCCACTTCATCCCAGTACGCCGACATCTTCACCAAAGGTCTGCCGACGTCCGTCTTCACGGAGTTTAGGTCCAATCTGCATGTTCGCTGTGCTCCTAGTTCCGACTGCGGGGGCGTGTTAGAGAGTAAACCGGCCTGTGGGCCTACCGACCCAGGCTCCCCACCGTGCCTATATGTATGGACTGATTTCCCTTGAGTAATGTATCGAGTATTCTCTCTCAAAGACTACAAGGCACTCTCTAGCAAACAGTACTACCATTTTGCACCGATCCAGAATTTCAAACACGTAGTATATTGTACTCCTATGTGTGTTGCATGCTCTGGTCCTGTCCAAGTACAAAGGGAACAGTGGCAAGCTCCCCTTGCACAATGTTGTCACTTGTTCTTCCTCACATCACATTTCTTCCCTCCCTCCTCCAAAGTAAACAAAGGCCAGTGCAAAAGTTGGCACAGTGTGGCTTTCCAACGCCCCAGCTCATATGGGCGAGTAGAGTAGTTGTACTAGGACAGTACAGTGCCTCTTTATTTGTCCTTTCCCTCGCTTTATTGTTTGTAGGCTTTGGATGTGAGAGGTGAGGAGCACAAGTACGCATGCATACATGCCTAAGAGGACCACCTAAGCAGCTAAGCATCTCTAGGCCTGCACCTGCTTGTAAGTTGTAAGAGATCTAGATCAGTGCTGCATCTGCATGGTGCTTTAACTGAGTTACCAGTATATTTTGTAAAAGAAGTGAAGGAAAATTTGTGGTGTGGTGGTGGTAGTACTGGCCTTGGACAGTACTCGGACCACAGGCAGGCATGCAAGTATTAAATTTTAGACCAAAGAGAGTAGATTCAAAGTGCATATGATGTGTCCAATCAAGCAGCATGGCTGTGTATTAATCAACCTAGCTTCTGAGTTCATCTCCACTCTCTTCTGTAGCCTGTGCCTGTGTGTGTGTCAGCTGCAGCTTGCTACTACAAAATTTGCAGCATGCCTGCCATTGCCTCTGTTGATAGAAACAAATATAGCAACCATAGAGATACAACAAAACTCTCATGATACAAGACACTAGCTGGTCATGCACTCACCCCCCTTCTGCCTTTTAGATTGGACAAGAAAACTCTCATGATACAAGACACTAGCTAGTCATGCACTCACCCCCCTTCTGCCTTTTAGATTGGACAAGAAAACTCTCATGATACAAGACACTAGCTAGTCATGCATCCACCTCCCTTCTGCCTCTTAGATTGGACTATCTCCTGTCATTTGCTTTGGTGTAAATCTTAGTAGCACAGACCCATGGGCACGCAAAGATTTTGCATTTGTACTTTATGCATTCTTAGTTAGTTGGGTCATAATATCCCTGTCAGAGTGTTAGTGGCTTAGTGACACCTACCAAGAAGGATCTGATTATATGCAATTTAATGCCGGCTTTTCTTTTTGTCCTACTGCAGTTACAGGATACAGCTTAGAGCCATTACAATGGTTAGACAATTTTGTCTTAATTTATGCCACATGATTCTTAGAGACAACATCTACAATACTTTGTCTCTAGTAAACTCTTCAACATAAACTCTTTTGCTTTTTTTTTTCTTCTTTAAACTGATCCACCTGATAGCTTTTTTAATTTACCTACGTGGCTACCCCTCCATCACCGTCCTTTCACGTTGCATAGCCTCCCTTCTCGTCGCCCCCTCTCTCCCACCGCCTTTGACCGTTGCCCTCTCCAAAGGCGGAGCTGGGTCGCCGAGGCAATGGCTCGAGACCCAACTGAAAATTGCTTCTTGTTTTTTTTTTTTATAGAAATGGAAACGTAATGAGTTGAGCCGTGCTATTTCAGCTGGGCTAGCCCGAGGCCTAGCCGAAGGCTGGCTATGCCCCTGGCCCTCTCCTTTGCCACATCCGCATGCCGCTCTCTCCTCTACACCACCTATCTCTCCCTTCCTCGTCACTTTCTCCCCCACCGCTTTCGGCCACACCCTCTCCAAGCTCACCGTCGTCGGCCCAGCCATATCTGGCTTGCTGGCGTCTGGATCCGACCAGATTCGGTCAAATTAAGGCTCCAGCAAGCCAGATCCAACCCGATCATGTGATCCACCGATCGCCCTTGTGTTAGTCGCCATTGTCGACACGGAGCTGGTCGCCCTCGCGTTCGTCGTTGTCACCAAAGTCGAGCCGGTCACCACCTGGCTGTGGTAGTGCCAATACGTGGGGAGGGCACGGCTTCGCTCTAATAGCGCACACGGTCATCTCATCACGTCTTGTTTCGCATGTACGACGATCGCTTCAGGAAACGATGACTTATGCTCCCTTTCCTTCCCCTTTCTCCTCTACATATGATTTTGGTGATGTGTTGTAGCTAATAGACAGCTGAAGTGACACTATTGAAGATGCCCTTACAAAATCATCCCAAAAGTTAAGCAGATTTTATTTATACTGCTCCCACAATATGTTTTCCAGATATTGATTACCGGTAAGCGTGTCTGTGACTAGCTGCATTTTGAGTGTATATTGAGTTCCATCTCATTCTCTGCCAAAATATACTTAGTGGAACAGTATCGAGGAATCTACGATTACACTCATGTTCATGCATGAAGACTGGTTGCTTGGTTGTCCATAGACCTGTTCAAACCCTATGTCAGGTTGGATCTAGAAAAATCCGGTCTTGAATGCAAAAGTCCGAGCCTGACTTGAAAATTATTCAGCGGGAGAAATTGCCATCTCTAAGCATGGTAAGACCAAACAAGCTAGAACCTTTCTTGTAAAAACTTGACTTTTGTGCTATCTTGTTTTGATCTGGTTAGGCAAAGATGTTTGAGAAAGAAAAGAGAGACGCAAAGCGCAGCATGCTCTCGCATCCTCCTCCCCAGAGAGGACAAGATCTTGGAAAGGCCCTGAGCCAGATCACGAAACAAACAAGCCACGTTTGGGAGGCATAAACAAGAACCAAGCAAAGGCTTCTTTTTGGCATAGCTCTCTTTTGCTAAGCCAAGGTACAGTCAATCACTTGGGCTTGACTGCTCTCTCTCTCTCTCTGTCGATGCACGCCTAGTGGGCAGTAGACAGTAGTGTCTAGTGGCTGGTTTCTTTCTTCTGTGCTTGTTCTGCCGCCCGTTGGGAAGAAAGCTGCGGAGTACATTTCATTTCACTAGGAGGATCTGGTGGTTGGGGTGGTATAGATTCCAGGCTAGGCTATAGCTGAGCTAGCGAAGTATTGTCACATCGGCAGCCACACCAGGAGGAAGATGAACAAGAATATATATATATAGGTACTTGTAGTTTGGAGCTATTTCAATCCCACGATATACTTTAAAATATCTTACATTATTTTAGAATTATATAAAAAGAAGGGGGAAATGAATATTGTAGATATGTTATTCTCTTATTATGTACGAGGGTATCATGGTATTTTTTTTAAAGTATAGAGTGGTATTATATTTCCCATACTCTCGAAATATCTATTGTTTTTTTACATGCGCAAGGCAAACTTTTTAACTTTTAACAGAAATATGTTTACACATTTCATGATTGATCACAAGAAAATATGATTTCATTTATCGTAAAAAGTATTTTCACAACATTGTGATTTTATAAACTATCAGTCCGTGAAATCAACGGTTAAAGTCGCAATTCTGAGAGCACACTAAAAAGACAACATTTTGGGTTGCCACATTGGTGGTGGTATATTTCTTAAATAATAGTATACATTATTTAATTAATATAAATTAGGGTTTACATTCAAATTAAATTGTTCCAGTTAAGTCTCAGCAATCAATTGCTTTAGATTTTACGAATGCAATTGTTTTATCTGACTGGCTGAAAAAACATATCACTATGGTTAGTTACTTGTGTGGCATGAAAACTAGGAAATTTGTGTACCCTCTGTTGTTCTTGCATAGCTTATTTTGTTGGAAAAATTTTGTTCCTGCCACTCCCAATATGTCTAAATTCATTTCTGTCATCAGAAATTTTATCATTTCATTTTTGTCATTCTTCTATCAATGCACATTTCAATTTGCCACTTTCTCCAGTCAACGTGATTTGACCGTCAAGAAATATGGAGAAAACAGAAAATACCAGAAAATAATAGAAACCCAGAAAACACGAGAAAAAATAGAAAATTCAATGATAACTTTTGAACAATTTTGTTTTTTAACATACAAATAAAATTCCTCAAATAATTTACACTAACGAAAATGTTTTAATCTTTCTCAACTTTTATAGAGCATTGCTAAATTTTCCTGGTGTAAAACTTTTGTGCACTTTTAAACTTTTGTTTAGAAGTGGTTCCTTAATTGTTCTTAGTGAAATTTTTAAATGTTCACAAAAGTTTTACACTAGGAAAATTTTAGCAATGCTCCATAAAAGTTGAGGAGGATTAAAACATTTTCTTTAGTGTAATTTTTTTGAGAAATTTTATTGGTGTATTAAAAAACAAAAAATGGTGAAAATTTAGCCTTGAATTTTCTATATTTTTCTTTTTTCTTTTTCTAGTATTTTTCTGTTTTCCCGTATTTCTTGATGGTCAAACCCTGTTGACTTGGACTGAATCATAAAAATAAAATGTGCCCTGACGAAAGAACGAGAAAAATAAAATAGCCAAATTTCTGATTGCACAATCGAATTTGCACACATTTTAAGTGGTGGAACAAAAAAATTTCCTATTTTGTTTGCTCCAATCTAATTCTCTGCTGCATCTCTCAATCGGCCACTAGTTGGAGCTTGGAACCAAATCATGTCTTCTCTCTCAATGCGCATAATCATTAATGCTATAGTGCTGAAGGCAATGGTTTGGTGTTATCGTTACATTTGTATACCTATAATGTTGTTTTTACAAGGACTAGCGCTATGAATCTATTGATACACAGTACCAGTGGCACAACATAGAAATGCTATGTTACCCTCAGTGCAAGAACCCTTGTGAAAAAGAGAGATCAGGTGTTTGGAATCCTACGTACATCGGCTGCCCTGGGCACCCCCTCCCCTACCACCATCATATTCATACGTCCGTATCCAAGCAAATGTACAATACTTCTGCAGCTGCTACCGTCTCCTCCTGGCGCCTGCACACAAACACAAACTGCACAAACGCTTAGCTTTCCCTTGCACATGAGGAATCTTCGGCGGATACGGCCAGTTTATGAATCGTATTTACACTTCTGACCACTGGCAAATGTATTTGTAAAAATAGCAACGCGCAAGCGCCGCGCCACCCGCGCACACATTGCAATGCTTATACCACGTCAAAGCGCAGTGCGCACGCCACCCCGCGCCGCGCCTGCCCCACCACCGCAGCCATGCGGTGCACGCTCACCGCGCCCGCGATCAGACGTTTTTTCAATTTTTTCTTTTTTCAATTTTTTTAGATGTAAAAACATTTTTTTTTAAAAAAAATGCTACAGTGGTGGGCGCACCACTGTAGCGTTTTTTGTTTTTGTTTTTTTTTAAAAAAATCATTTATGTTTTTGTTTTTAAAAAAAAATCATTTATGCATATTTTTTGTAAGAATTTTTAAATATAATAAACAGGGTCCAAAAATTATGAAATTTTTTGTGGAGCCTTATGACACTGTGTATTTGCATGTGTAATATTTTCACAATTTTATGCATTATGAAGTTTTCTTGAAAATTCATTTAAGTATATTGTAAATAGAGTTTCATCATTTCATATGACTTGGAATGTATAGAAAAAACACTGCATTGCAACTCCATTGGAGATATCGATATACAATATGACAACACATATTATACCACAGGCTAGATAAACTTGTACATGAATTAATCGAGAAAATCGTGGCATGCAGATCATATAACGATGGACCGTAACCTCCGACTCGTGTGCGTTTCGAAGGCTACAGTACATCGTTATATGATCTGCACGCCACATATTTTCCCTATTTGGTTTATGTACAAGCCTATCCAGCCTGTGGTGCGATGCAGTATTAAAGAATAGTATTCATATTAGGGTTTCATCTTGCATCCCGAGCTTGTCTGGCTCCCTCTCTACCGTGAAGTGATAGGATATGTCTCCTTGTAGATGGCTCTTCGAGTAGACGGTGACCTTGACGCGCCACATTTCCTTGTCGTACTTGTTGATAGTGAAACCATGATACTCTGGTCGGTGGACGTAGCCCAAACCCTAAAGTATGCACCACAACTCTGCATAGAAACCCACCTCCTTCTCTACGTAGGTGTTCATGAAACACATCTATTTTTTTTTTTGAAATTAAGAGAAGATAAGTATCCAATTTAAGCCATAACATTTTTCTATATACGACTAACAAAGTTAATTACCACTAAACTAATTCATTACTACTAAACTAATTCATTACTAGTCAACTAACTAATTATGACTAATTAATTACTCCTAAACTATCTAATTACGACTAGCTGACTAAGACTGACTAATTATGACTATGATAATAACGGCAAAAACATAGCACAAATTACCTGTCCTTTGAAGGAAGTAATCAATCAACCATTCGGGGGAAGTAATCAATCAAGGTTGAGCGACGAACGAGTGCCAGAGTTCGGTATTTATAGCCGAGCGGAGAAGGAGTCGCGGCGTTGGCGCCGGGAATTCCGTCAGATTTGGCGCCGGATTTTCTGGACGAGGCGAAAGATGTGCGGAGTAGGGAGGAGGGACGGTGGGATAATGGACAAAATTTCATGAAATCATTCCAAGTCACATGAAATGATGAAACTCTATTTACAATAAACTTAAATGAATTTTTGAGAAAAATTCATAATGCATAAAATTTTGAAAATATTACACATGCAAATACACAGTGTCAGAAGGCTCCACAAAAAATTTCATAATTTTTTAACCCTGTTTACTATATTTAAAAATTGTTATAAAAATATGCATAAATGTTTTTTTAAAAACAAAACATAAATAATTTTTAAAAAACAAAACAAAAATGCTACAGTGGTGGGCGCAGGGTGAGCGTGCGCCACCACTATAGCAATTTTTTTAAAAAATGTTTTACATCTAAAAAATTGAAAACGCTGTGCTGGCGTGCGCGAGCGAGCGTCGCGCGCGCATGCGCGCGGTGGGGCCGGGCGGCGCGGGGTGAGCGTCTCGCGCGCCTCGACGCATGGGCACAAAGAATAGGCGCGGGGTGGCAGTCGCGCGCGTTATTTTTGCAAATACCATTCGCCAATAGTTAGAAGTGTAAATACGATTCGTAAACTGACCGTATCCGCCAAAGATTCTGCACATCAGCTCTCTCCTGCTAGGCTATCAGCCTACCACTCTTCCTCTCGAATCTTGGCCTTTCCTTGTCATCCGGTCTCTTTCTCCGCTTCATTACTACGCAACTACTATTCTGACATGAAAGTTACATGTAACATTCTGATGCCGCCCTTGCTAACCACCATGCACATCGAAATTAACCACTCCAAAGGGTTAGGCTGGGTAGTTAATTTGTAACTTAGCGGGTTAGCTAGGCCTGAAAACGTTAGACGTTTGGGACCAAACATGCAATTCTTAAAACCTGCCATGCCCAGTGTATATATTGCTTAACAGGACCATATGATAGTTAGGTAGGTCTACTGTATAGTCATGCCAGTTTGACTATGATGCCATGTATATATTGGCATTTGGCGCACAGTGAATGGCTCCGTCTCGGCACTGTGCATCAGCCTGGATGTGCATGTGGTTGTAAGGAGGTTGTTATGGGGCACGCCGTGAATTCAGAATCTGCAGCAGCTCATGATGCTGTACACTGTAGATAGATGACATCATTGGTGAGCGGTGATTACTTCCCATTTGGAATAGGGGCAACGGCGGATCAACGATACATGACACTACATGTATATGGAGTGAATGAGTATAAACTACGTGTTACATATCTATATGTGAGAATTTTGATAAGGTAAAATAATATTAAATTTGGTATTCTGTACACGCCTAAAACTTCACTTGAATCCGTCCTTTGTTAAGTTTAGCTCATGGATTCGAGCACACAGCAATCATCCGCCCGAGTCCCATGTGCGGGGAAGGCTTACTTAAGCAATAAAAGAGAGGAGGTATGTACACTATTTTCTGAAAAACTCATTTGGATTTCTTATAGAATAGTCGCATTCCAATCATGCGGGATTGTTTCTACCACTACTGCATTATTCCAATCTAGATCTACTACGGTCAGTGCATGTGTGTGTCTTTTGTTGCTTGTGCTTATCTTTATATATTGTTTCATAGGTTTTGCTTTCGCTTGGCTAGTATTCCATTAACTCCGTTATTATCTTTTGGTGGGTAAATTTCTGATACTCACCGCAGTGTTGTCTCAGAAAGTTTTCCCAACAAATGGATGCCGT
Organism: Ampelocalamus luodianensis; assembly: GCA_036346255.1. Taxonomy (NCBI): domain Eukaryota; kingdom Viridiplantae; phylum Streptophyta; class Magnoliopsida; order Poales; family Poaceae; genus Ampelocalamus; species Ampelocalamus luodianensis. Next base: position 5,186,031 of record CM070621.1, read on the forward strand.
CAATTTTTTTTTTTTTTTGCAAATTCAGTGGTTGCTTGACATAAACTTTACATCAATGTAGTACAAATACAAGAGAAATACATCATTAAACCGTAGGTAGGAGTAGAGAGCTGGGATGCCCTAAAGGCAAAGCAGGAGCAGGAGTATAAAGGTGGCGGCCATGAATGAAACGGCAGAGCCCGCATGGGGTACGGCTGGGTGTTTGTCTCGCCTCCTCCTCCTCCTCCTCACGCCTGGAGAGTGGAGACCTCTCTCTCCTATCCATCCACGGATCGACGCAACGCAATGCAAAATCTTTTCCCCCTTCTCTTTTTCCTGCCCCCCCTTCTGCACCCTCTCCTGTCCTGACACCCTGCACTGCACACACACACACCCCATCTCTGCAGCGGTGGCTGTCTAGGTCCCCTAGGCCTCTAGAACCCTAAGCTAGCCTAGCTACCTCCCCCTACTCCACTTGCCTCCTTGGCCTCTTCTGCCGCCTCCTCTCAACTCTCTCTCTCTCTCTCCACTTTACTACCATTCAACCACTATTCTGAAGAGCTGAGTCACATAGGTTGCAAACTTGCAATATTGTTACATCTCCTCCCACCATCCACAACCCCTCTATAAATCTTGCGGCTTATTCTCTTCTCGCTTTACCATCTCTTCTACAAGTCTTGGAACTTGCCATGTTCTTGTTGTCTCTCTCTCTCACCCTCTTCCTCTCTCTTCTCCCTGCATGTGTCCTGGATAGCTTATTACGTTTCTTGGATTCATGCCAGATCAGATCTCATGGCAAGTTCTTTGTGATGTAGGTAATCCCCATAACACTTTGTAGGTTCTCCCCTGATCATCTATCTGTCCTCGGTTTGGTCTTATCTTCTCTGATGCATGCTCCCATGGCTTTCTCAACCATCCCTCTCTACCCCCCTCTAGTTCTAGACTTCTTATCCTGTTCCTGGGATTTCTCCACTGTGAGGGTGAGACTGAGAGCCCCTAGTCCTAGTATTTTATGCAATCTTGGAAACTGTCCAAGGGAACGAGTGAAGCTGCCAGCATGATCTAGCTCTGAGTGATCAACATGAAGCGCACACATGTTTGTGTGTGGATTTCAGCTTTATCTTGTGGTCACGCCTTGCTAGGTCATGCTGCGGCAGCCTCACTTCTTCCCATCATTGGGCACAGCTATGGCGATTCTGCACTATGCATTACGGAGAGACAAGGCTGGTAATACCAATCCTTTCAGTAGGATAAACGCTTCATCCGTTTCTTATGGTACTGATTATGGTAATAGGGTGAATTTATTCAAGATAAGCTACCATTTTACCTTCTTTCTAGTTTAATGTGACATGGGTTGGTTTTGCTCTTGCTCCAAATGTCTTAACCGCTTAACCGAAGGATTAAATCAATGGTCAATGATTTAGGTAGCTGTTTGGGCCTTCCATGGCTTCATTTAATTGGCTGTTACCAACGGTGTCTTTTGCTTACTGCGCCTTGACTTGGGATCAGTAGTTAGTACTCCAGTGGAGAGTATCTGTCTAGCTTGACAACGGCAGCATCCAAAGATGGCAAGTGTATAAGAGCTACTAGATGAGTTCAAAGTGATCTGCTTAGGAATTTAGTGTTTCCTGCTTCCATTTCCCTGCTGCTTTCTCATTTTCTTGTTCGGAATGCTTGTTTCCGAGTTTCTGAATGGGAGCTTGGGGTCCCAGCCGATTGCCTGTGGTCCCTGATGGTTTCATTTGTTGCCCATCGCCAAGCTGTTGAGGAATCATTTGCTCCTAGTTGCATTGAGTCGTTTGGTTCCTGATCTATTGGTTGTGTAATCACTACTAGCTATAAGCCTACAACTCATGGTTTGAAGTTTCAGAAGTGCCAATGTGTGTTAGATTATGTGTTGCTTGATCTGCTGATACCCATCCATACTGGGTACTTTATGCTGCTGCTTGTCTTATTGTTGCAAAATGCAAAAGTTGATCGGTTGAACCACCAAAATTTATTTATGAGATGGAAGTGTCTTGCCTGAACTGGCTTGGTACCCTTCATAAGTAGTTCTCTTTTGTGCTTAATGAAAATGACTAATTTGAGATCAGCTATGAAAGAAGTATAGGAAGAATCAGCTTAATTATAAATTTGAAAGTATGTCTTAAGAATCTTTTTTGCAGGTTAAGGAGCCATGTTACTTTGCAAGTTGTAAGCTGTTGTACAGCATTATGCAAAGTTTGTTTAGGTACCCAATTTTGTGTTTAGTATTTGCACAATGCAGTCCTTGCCATGATCACTTGGTGCTAAGAAATCTTTTACAATGATGTTTTGGACTTGTGCACATTTATTAATAAGTTTACTGCCATACCCATATTAATAAGTTACTTGTGAACTGACCGGAGGAAGTATTTTGGAAGCAGACATTTGCTGTTCAACCCGTGAAACTACATGCTAATAAATTATTTTAGTTTGATTCTTTTTACGGATCTGTAATACCTGAATCAATAGATGTGAAAATCAAGGTTGAATTGTTATCCTGAATCAGATCGAAGGTTGTTCAGGAGGGTCGTCAATCGTATGATTGTCGTTTATATTCTTGTCTTATTCTACCAAAGAAATATGTTTTAAATCTACTTGTATTTTAACACTAATATTTTAAATCTACCCTGTATTTTCGTATAGATTATTTGTTATTTATGCAAATTATAATAGGCATGGAACAGATAAAATATGAAAGTTTACAATGGAACAGATAAATTATGAAAATTTGATCAGGATTCTATAGAAAAATTTTGTTAGAATTTTCATAATATCAAGACTGCCAAATTAAGACTCTAGAATCCGATGGGTCCAATCAATCAATATTGTAATTTTATAGCCTTACGACTACCAAATCCCATTTCCACTTATTATTTGTTAGAATCTTAATATGCAAATTATGACTCCGGAATCGGATCGGTCTATTCAATCTATAGTGTAATTTTTTGTTAGAATCTCAATAGCTTTAAGACTATCAAATTAAGACTAGTATTGGATCAATCTCTATTGTATTTTTTTTGTTAGAATCTCAATAGCCTTAAGACTATCAAATTAATACTTGTATTGGATCGGTTCGGTCTGGGTCCTATAAATATAGGATCGAACGACTGATGGAGATTTGAAAACGAAGGGAACATTGTATAGTACTAAACAATTTCACACACGTATGAATTGATGAAGGCTCGCATTGGTGTTGCCGTGACAGGAGACCGACGCTTCTCGCGTACCAAAGCACGTACCTTGCTACATTTGAGGCTTGCGCACATACAAAATTACTTGCATCAGTCTGCCAAATTAATTTTCTGGTAGGTTGCCCGATATACCTTATGCACTTGATGTGATTCCATGGCCTCTCAATTGCTGGGTCTAAACTCTCATGATGGTGAATTGTGACCAACTGTGTTAGAGATGGTAATTCACACCATTTGTTCACTTACCTTCCAAAGCGTGTAGCGTAGGCTCTGTTTGAATCACATGAATTCTATATATATTTCCCTACCAATTTCATATAAAAAAAATCCACACCTGTGAGAGTGCATGTGCCTTTTCAAACTGTCTTGGCCTTTGTCTTTCTGTATTTAAAAGCCCTTAAATCGTCTCTCGACCTCTCACGCATGGTGTCTGCCCCCTACCTGTGGGTAGTTATGGTTCACCCACAAGGAGCTGAAGTTTCCAGCATGGTCAGACAATTCATGAGTGCCTGCTCAAATGATGCAATGATCGATCAAAACGGCCAGAAGATCTGTTCAGATCGTTCATATGCTACCTGCAGCTTGACCTGCCTGATGGATGCATGTACAGGAGGAAAACATGCATTGATGCATTCATATTCCCCAACCAATTGGAGTAGCTCCCCTTATGCTTGCACCTTCAATTCGCCATTGCTCACTCACGGCTCAAAAACCTTGGCAGTTCGATGGAGAGCCCGGCGCAGTGTCAGTCGACAGTATTGTATGCGCATATGTACGATCGAGCAAGACAAGAATTAAAGGTAAACAGCTGAATGCTACGGGTGCATGTAACTTGGAGCTAACTTTGTCAGTGTTCAGTTTGCTTGTTTCTTTCTTCATCTCTTCGATCCTTGAAATTTTACTTTTACTTGTCAGTGCGATCAGTTGATCCGGCTCGATCGTCTTCCTTTTACCGCTACGTGATGCAGGAGCCGTACCACCCGTGTTTTGTTTGCTATCGTGTTTGCCCGCTGGTAAATTCGTTGCCAGCGGTTAGTGTTTTGTTTTTGGAGAAAGGTAGAGTAAAGGAAATTCATGTTAGCAACTAATTTTTTTGAAGTGTTACTTCCACCTAAATACCACTCTTTTGCTCTAGAAACTTTATTTAACGAATGTAAATGTAATGATATATGATGTTAACGTGTTTTGTTCTTTTTATGAAACATATGATCATTAGTAAGGCATGTGATGCTCTTTGAGTGCCGCAAAATATTATACAGAAGATATACTTCTACAAAGCTCGGTAAACAAACATATTAGCCAAACGAATTCCGATGAGGATTGAATAATAATTCTCAATTAATGAAGCACTTATCTATAATATTTTTTATAGGTAATAATATTTTAAATAGCTCTCGAATATACCATTGATCGGTGCTATTTACCACAACTAGGGAAGGTTAAGGCTAGTTCAGGTTAACGACCATCCTACGGTTAGAAGGTCTGCTACGATCAGATCAAATCAGACAACCATATGATTGATCTTATCGATTAAGGACCCTGTATACTACGTTCGATTATGCATGGTAGTTAATACAACTTGTGCACATATGTCTCTCACATAACTGTATGCATATGTGTATCTGATAATAACCGCTCAGCGAATGCGCAAGGAGAATGTCTTACTAACAAAAACTGATATCAATATGCGGATTCGAGTAATTGTCAACTCGTCTCCTGACCAATAGCAACTACCACCCGTTCAACTCTTCATAAGAGGCGGTGCTGGCATACAGAGGAGAAAAGACGAACTGTGACGATCCGAGATTAACACCCTAGATCTTCTGTGCATAACTGAACTAGTCTCATTATCAGTGGCTAGTTCACACAGTAAACACGTGTGATAACACAACCATAAACGCTAAAATTTATTAAAATGACAACAGAGTTGATTACAAGATAGCCTTACAGAGCAACATTAAGTAAACACAGTGGAAGACGATGAAGAAATAGTAGGGTCCAGCAATCTGTCACAGGCAATCGACTGGGGTAGCGGCCTAGTCGTCATAATCCACACCTGAAGCGAAGTTCTTCTCATCTGAAATTTTGTTTGCATAAAGCAAGATGAGCGCAACTTCCGTGCTCGCAAGTTACACCCGTCAAATAACAGAATGACATGCATACATGGATGTAACAAAGGGTGGCTTATTGGTTGATTTGCATAGAGCAGCATTTTCTTTAAATACTTGTACTAAGTTCCAAAGCAGTTGTTCTATAACTAAGATTCATTTTATAAATTCTCAATTTTATAGTCAGATAACATTCACACATGAATAGTGAAGGATACCCTCCTATCACATGGTTTCCTGTCCAATTCCCATCCGGATAAACCAGTTTGAAGAAGTCTTTTTCAAACAAAACTAAAGTCTAACTTTGAGTGGCTTTGCCAGCATGTCCATGACCGTGGACACGGCTATTCGAATAGTTTTACACTCTGCAGAGGTTGTACAACTTTACCCACAAGACACGATTTCTCTAGTTTGTTTGGCATCCGTCGATACCACCGCTCACTATCTTAGGTAAGCAGTCTAGAGCACGTGACAAGGCCTTTACAAAGTTCTACCTTAAAGTATTTATGCCCGCTAATGTTTCGCTTCCATTGGACTGACCGTCCTCCGGGATCCCCCTCTTGCGCCTGATGGGTCAACTGTCTGACAAACACCCACACAAACAACATGACACAAATAACAATGAGGTATCACAAATTATTAAGCTCAGGTCCTACTCCCCATACTGAGGACATGTGGTAGTACGATGGTGGCGTAGCAAGATGCGGCTCGAAGACCGGTCCTTAACTGACCTAGGCAACTTTCCACAAACCCATAGGCCTTAATCTTAACCAGATTAAGCCTGTGCATAAACCTGCACCCACCAGACAACCAATTCGCCCAAGCATAAACCATCATTTTATTTTATTTTACAAAGTCGTGTATAAAACTCCCATGACACACTAATGCCAAGGGTACAATTTAAACAATAGTTGATTTTTGGCTGAAATTTCCCAAAAGAAATATGTTTGGTCTTTAAACATGGCTAAGCACAATATTTAAATGATCCTAGTCCATACTATTGTATCAACTAGGTTTTATCTAGGGTGACAATATGTTTGATTCGATATCCAAAATTGGTCACACAAAGGATTTTAGGCATAACTATAAATTCAAAAACAGGTATTTAAATTACTGAATATAAATAAGCATGTAGTAATAATTTGAAACTGAATTTAAATAATTTTAAATAATAGGTGCAAGTATGATCAAGAATGTAACTTACCTCGCTTGAGGTGAACAGATCAACTGATATTGAGGTGATGTTGTTTTTCTTAACAGGTCACCTAGTACTCACAAGTACCTTCTCCAAGTAGTCTATGTGCACAAGCACGATGATCACACAGTCAAAATCAATCCTCTTATGTGTTCTTCAACGGCGTTGAAATCTGACTTTCCGAAGTCGTCGAAATCTATACGCAAAAATAAGTCAAATTCAAACCAAATTCAAATAAGATTCAAATTAACTCCAAATTAAATAAATTTGGTTTAGATAGTTAGATCTTGAATTTAGATAAATTTAGAAATTTGAATGGGCTCAATCGGAGTTTGGATGCAAAAGATATGAGCTTTCGAAGTTTAAAAATTACATGAAATGATAGATTTAGGGTTTAAAGGAATTTGTGGTCAAATGAACTCAAAATTAAATAATTTTGGTTTAGTTAGCTAGATGATGATTGTATACAAATTTTGCAATTTGAAACAGCCAATTTGGAGTTAGGAATCAAAAGATATTAATTTTACAAGTTTATAACCTAAATCTGGAATTAATAGAATTTTCTGAATTATTTTTCTCTTGAAAAGCTAATTATTGCGCAAGATGATGTCGCATGGAATTTTCGGTGAAAAGAAATAAAAGAAAAAGAATTTGGCATGGGGCCCACGTGTCATAGACACGATCCTCATGGACCAAGTCCATGGGACTTCTGCTCGGGGTTGGGGTGAGGTGGCGGCGGCAGCACGTGGCGCCACGGGCAAGCCGCGTCGGCGAGAGGATGAGTGGCGCCTACATGGCGCTCACGTGGGTGAGCCACGTCGGCACAAATCGCGGCGCCCGACCTTGAGCTCGCAGCGAACCGCGACGCGACGAAATGGGTGGTACCAGTGAGAGGAGGTGACGGGAATACGATGCTTACCACGGCGACGTGAGTGCATGGGAGGAACGCCGGCGGCGAGGTGAGAGGCGGCGGCGCAAAACGGCTTACGGCGGCGCGGGGCTCGGGTGGTGCTCCGGCGAGGCGGGCGCGAGCACCGGGTGCGCGAAAGTGTGGCGAAGCGAATGGTGGTGTCGGCGAGGACGCGGCGGCGGTGACGGCGGCGCAAACGGCGGCGGAAGGAGCTTCGGCCAAAACTCTTCGCCGGCGAATTCCGGCCAAAAGAGGGCGAGGGAGGAGGAGAGGGTGGTGGCGGTGAGATAAGGGGGTAAGAGGGCTCCCGGGGCATGCTTTTATAGGGGCGGAGGGTCACGGGAGAGGGAGATCGTGTGCGGCATGGCGGCGGCGGCGGTTGGGCGCGCGGGTGGGATCGTGCGCGGAGAGGGGGAGAACGTGGGGGAAGAAGATGGGGGCGAGGGCGGTTGGAGGCGGCACGTCGTGCGCGCGTGTGCAAGAGGCACGGGGCCGTTGGAGGAGGCGGTTGGATGGAGCTTTGGGAGCGGACGAAAATGGCGGGGCGCGCGACGTCGTGGGGAAGAAGGGGAATGAGGAAGAAGAGGTGCGGGCGGGGCCACCTGGCGGCGACGGGGAGGTGGTTGGCCAGTATGGGTGAGAGAGAGAGAGAGAGAGAGAGAGAGAGAGAGAGGAGCCAGGAGCGGCCAAACGGCGCGGCACAGGAGGAAATGGGCCGAGCTGAGGAGTTTCGGCCCAAAATCCATTTCCGGATTTTAAATGGTTTGCAAATTTAGATATTCCGATTAAATAAAAAGGGCTTTAGAAAATAGCAATTTAAATCCAAAAATTATGGAAAAATTCACAGAAATTCCCATGATTATTTTGGACTTAACAACATTATTTCCAACTTATAATTGGTAATAGATTTTGCAAATAAATTTGTTTTGACTTTAAAATATTTAGGAAAAAGCTTTTAAAAACTGAGAAAATTCTAGAAATTAAGTAAATTTTTATTTTTCAGATTAAATCAAATAAAACTTCAAGAACTTCAAATAAATTTTAAATTTGACTTTTAAAACTTCAGAAATTCAAATAAAGCAATGACACTCTATCAAATTCAGAAAATCCAATAAAACATTAACTTTATTTTATTTTTAATTTGGTAACATAACCTTGGGATGTTACACGAACCCACAGACAAAGCCATTGACAATAATTTTTAGTTTCAGTGGTTTGTTTTGCTTTGGAACATTATTCAATACAAGAATACAAGAGTATGATTGTTATTCTTTCTGGAGAATTTCTGAAACTATCTAAAAAACCCCATCTCTTCTTGCGTGATCTTGAGAGTTGTGTCCCCAACATAAATATCGATAGTAATTCATCTACAATTTCTTTGCAAACTTCAGAAATAACAATATACTCGACTTCTGTAATGGACAAGGCAACATTACCTTACATGTTTGCTTTTCAACTAACGACACATCATTGAATCACATAACCAATAAGAGATCTTTTATCTAAATCTATAGCAAAATCTGAGTCCACATAACCAAGCTGTAAACAAGTATCAGATGTGCCCCACAAGTATATGAAATTCCATTAAACTGCTTTCCAATGATCTTTGTGAGGATTAGATATGTATCTACTAATAATACTCAATGATTGAGATAAATCAGGGCAAGAACGTACCATGACACATAAGTGAACCAACTGGACTAGCATGTTGAACTCTAGACTTGTACTCAACTTCATCATGCTAAAGAAAGTTTAAAATATGGAGCTAACAGAATTTTCATCGGTTTGGCCTTATGAATATTGAAAAGACGAAGAACTTTATCAATATATCATTTCTGACTTAGGTATATATTTTTTTGAAACCTTCTATCTCTGATTATTTCCATGCCAAGAATTTTCTTTACTGCATCGAGATCTTTCATATCAAATTAACTACTCAAATGTGCCTTCAACTTTAAATTTTTTTGCCTTGCCTTTTACAGCAATTAGCAAAGCATCAACAAATATGAGCAAATAAATAGTTGAACCATTAATAATATTCAAATAAACACAACTATCATACTATCATAATTGGATCTTTTGAAATCTTGAGAGATCATAAATGAGTCAAATCTCTTGTAGAGTTATTTATTTATTTTTTTTATTAAAAAAAATAGTTTAAAGATAACCTTTTCGTATTTTTTCCCCAATGCTGACCCATTTGGTCATGCCGTAACGCGTGACGTGGCAAAAGCACGTTGTCACGCCAAGGACCTTGGCGTGGCAAATGAGTCCTGTCAGGCCACACGTTTTGGCACGACAAGATTTAGCCCAAAAATGGACGCGTGTTGGCTCGCTGGGCTATCGTAGCACGTTGGCCACGCTGTGGTCGGTAACGTGGCAGCACAATTTGGTCACACCACGTGTCATGACGTGATCAAAGGGGTTAGAATTACAAGTAAAGTTATGGAGAAGTTATTTTTAAATTATTTTTTAAAAAAGGATTAAAAAATAAAAAGCACTCTCCTGTACCACCACCATGATGACTGCTTTAGACCATAAAGATATTTCTTCAACTCGCAAGCATAATTGTCCTTTCTCGGATGTAATAAAACATTGTGGTGGTTGAAAGACAACATGAACATCATGTATGTTTTCATTTTTAGCTGCTGGTGTAGATTTTGAATCAATAACAAGCTCCTTATGGACACTTAATTTCTGCGGTTTCTCAATAGAAACATCAATAGATGGTTTATCTTGTAATATAACATATTCATCAAAAGTAACACTTCTGCTAATAACCACTTTTCTAGTTTCGGGATTCCATAATTTATTTGCTTTCACACCTGGTTTATAACCAAGAAAAATGCACTTAGTGATTCTAATCTCCAATTTACAATTGTTAATACGAGCATAAGCAAGACAACCAAATATTCTCAAATTTGAATAATTCCTCAATCGAAGTCTTGTTATCAATTGCCAGGTTGGGTGGCCGATTGGTCAAATAACAAGTAGTGGACGCGGCTCTAGGCCAATAAGTCTAAGATAAGTTGGAGTTAGATAACATGTAACATACATTGTCCATAATAGTAATGTCTCACAATGCCCTCTAATATGCATAAAGCTTCAAATTCTGCAGAATAGAACTCCAAGTCATTATCAGTAAGTAGCGTCTTGACATCCTTGCCAGTTTATGTTTCATTCATAATCTTTCACTCCTTGAATATCTTGAACACATCCGATTTGTGTTTCACAAAATATGATAAAAATCTTCCTGAATAATCATCAATTATGATCAACATGTAGCCAAAACTTGCAAGAGATGGAACGCGCGATTCTCCCCACAAATCAAAGTGGACATAAACCAATATGCCTATTGTACAGTGAATTGTTGTGTTGAATTTCACCCTCTTTTGCTTGCTAAAGACAAAGTGTTCACAAAACATTAAACTATCGATGCTTTGACCATCATGGAGTCTTCTTTTGCATAACTCTATCATGCCAATTTCGCCTATATGCCTTAGACATATATGCCAAAGATTAGTAGCATCAGAATCAGATGATTTATTTGAGGCAACAATAGCATTACCTGAAATTGTAATACCTTACAGATGATATAAGTTGACAACTTTATATCACCTTTTATCACAACAAGAGAGCCTTTGGAGATCTTTAGAACTCCCCTCCCCCTGAATACTTGTACGGTACGAACCACACAGTTGAACAACTTCATGCAGTCATGAAGGCTATTGTTGACGATGTTAAGCACGTCGTTTGCAGCATGAGCTGTGGAAGGCCCACCGATGTCGACTTGAGGCAACGGACAGAATATCGTCGTGTACCCTCAACTCCTCCATCTTTCGGTCCAAGCGAGTCAACCCAGGGGTGTAGTGTCGGTGGCCAATCGTCCACGCAATTGCGACGCAGGGACTTTATGTTGACATCGTCATTGTCACGGAGGCAAGAAGAGGTCGTACCAGAGAGCACGGAGGTGCAACCCGGAACCGCTGAGGTTGTCCCAGATTCTCCTGCCGAGCACCACACTCAGACAATATCAAATGGGCGATATGGCCCCATGGTGTCAATTCGGTTACACGTCGTACCCCGAGCAGTTCACCCCGCAAGCTCAGTAGAGTTGGTGCCCCTCCGCTGATCATACTGCGCAGCCACGGGATTGGATCACCGAGATGTTACCAACGCCACTCCCCCAGGTGATCCCCCCAATATGACGACACGACGGGTAAGGAGCCCCACTACGACCTGCGGCAGAACACTTGGTCACCCGAGAGGCTGACGTTCCCCCAGAAATAGATTCATCGGAGACCTATGGCATGAACACGACATGAAAGGCCACTACAGGGTCCTATGGCCGGGAGCAGCGAACACCCGCATGACTAGTAGGAACACCGGCATGAAGTGCGGCACCACTTGATGCTCTGTGTGTAGGCGTAGTAAGATTAGAAATGCTAGCATGTTGTAACTTGTACTTCAGTTAGTAATTTGTAATCCGAACAGAGTGTGGTAATGGAATCGTAATTGGGCACTTCTATTTCGTTACCTACCTCAGTAGAGCAATTTTATTAATCCGATGGAAATAATTATGGACGAATAAATGGCAATTTGTGTAGGTTACTAGTTTATTCTCATTCATGAAGGACTACGATGCATATATAAAGAGTTGACATTACAATCTCATTACAACCGAACTTCTACTTGGCAAGAACAACATATAATAGAAGAAAGATCGTAAAACTAATTATCTTAACTAATTTCTGAAGTATTTTCTCAACTCTTTTCATCCTTCCATCCAGTCTTTTAAGTGTTTTTTTTTTCATTTTGTATTGGTTGATCAGAGGATCGAGCCACTGGACGAAATGCAGTAACACCACATGAGTCTTATTGAAAGGAAGCAATTTGCATTGCAATATCTCGAACCACTGGGACAGCTTCATCAGTCCACTGCCAAAACTGATATGTTGTGTTCTGCAAAAGATTTACAATTTCAAATGAAAATAAGAAAACATGCTATTTCTAATGAAATTCATTTGGGGTGATTTTCCACAAGTTACACTAAGATTTGAACATTTCATGAACACTCGGGATGGATCCGTTGGCGTATGCGAGCTGAACACATTCGCCGAATCCCTGCAACGAGGGCAAACCACGTGCTGCGATAGTGGTTCTAATTGTTTGCTCACTCGAAAGTTAGATGAGGTCGAAGATATCCCGTTTAAGACTGGAAGAAAGGAGAAGATGAAGAGAAGAGTGAGGTGAACGACAGCCAAAGCATCCATATATAGTCTTAGGAGCACGAAGGGATCACTCTATGGAAAGCAGGACGTGACCACGCTTTGCAAAGTAAGACATGACCACTCTATGGAAAGCAGGACGTGGCCACTATCTGGAAAGCAGGACGTGACAACTCTCTGGAAAGCAGGAGGTGACCCAACGAGGCAACTTTGCGCAGTCACATGATCACTCTCTGCAAAGCAGGGCGTGACCCAACGAGGTAGATATCCGTACGAGTTACTGCGATGCAAAGATATTGAAGCGGTAATAACAACTTGTAACATCATACAAAGCAGTGCAGGTAACAATGCAAATCACAACAACACTCACATCACTACACCTTCCAGATAACAACCAACATGACTCAATAGTACAAATTTTTAAAAATTGAACACACCGGAGTACAACGCAGTGCAATACACCAGATACCTTACATATACTAAGTAGCGCTGGAGGAAGAAGGTTTGTTCGGGCAGTTCCTACATGAGTGCCCAGGAGTCTTGCAGAGCCTACACCTTGTTGGTCTTGGCCGGTCTCCACGTTGGCTCGCATCCATGTCATTGCAGATGCGCCTTCACTAATGCCTCCCACGGCCTGTATGTCGCACTGCTTCATTCGGTGACCACTTCATCGCTCCCGCCATAGGTCCTCAGAGTGGCCTTCCATGTCAGAGGAGTTGAACTCCCATTCCAAGTATCATACAAGTGACGCTCATTGTAGTACTCGACATCTACATGCTACAAGATTGGTGAAATACAGCGTATGTAGCTTATACGTGGGATTAAGGCTTGTGCAGGAGAAGCCCTGGAATGCCGGGCCAAATGCCCAAAAGACTCGATCAAGGATTAGGGAATATGAGATATTTGACAGGTGGGGCCTCTCCATCTTGTTGATGCATGTCTCTGGATTAGCTTCCGCAATTTGCTTCAACATTCTGGGGACTAGGTCGTATGCCTCCTTGAAGGTACTTGACGAGGAATAAAATCTCTATATATTATCTTTAATACATAACAGACCATACGTCTTCATGGTCGTAATCCCTGAGGTGCACGACCTGACTGGTCGTAGAGATTCTAGAGGTTACATGATGGGTACCCTAGTCGGACAAAGGCCTAAGCCAAGCTCACAACCAGGAGAACTGTTTGTAAAAGGTATAACTGATACTTGGGACAGATTCAAGGTATATTATCTACCGTGTGATGAATGGAACACGTGCATATTCCATACCATACGACGTTTCTTATCCAGAAGCACTGACGAACAACATCCATGCGGTTGTATGTCTCATAGACATATAACCGCCGAACGGTTGGTTCATTATCAACCGTCACTTGACTCCGACTAGACGCAACGCTTCACATCAGACGTCTTCTACGGAAGTAACTGCCACCTCTTCGAGGGCTATTTAAAGATAGAACATGGACGGATCAAGAGAGAGAAAAAAAGAAGGCAATACAAGACAGAGCCATCAGACTAAAGCACAAGCTGTAGATTCGTGTGATAGGTCTGAGGTTGTAAGGGAACAAGAAGTGTTCTCAGTTCATATTCTGTAAAACCCAGTTCATATTAATAGAAGAGCAGTCCCATTATTTCTTTAGATTTCCCACGTCACTTTCTCCTTTTCTTTTCGTAAGATCGACATCTAGATCGTCGACAAGATCTTGCACAACCCTTCGAGCACCTTCGCCGCCGCGGCACTCTTCAGTAGCTAACAACATACCCTACTATATTCGCTACGTCAGTCATCAGAACCTTCGGCGAAACGGTTACATCGGTGACAACTACATAGCTTATGACGGTCGTGATGCAGCCCAAGGTCACATTCATAAACATTTGCAATGGCTCCTCAAGCTTACATGTGTGATCCGTCATGACTGTGATGTGGAAGTCCGTTCCCGCCCTAGGGAATCTCTGCGCACGGACTTTGCCCAGGCAAGAGCTAACGATGCACTTAACTATGTACGTGTCAGGGTTAGACATGCAGATAATGGATGCCAGATAATGGTCAGTACGGTTTACTATAGACAGTTGAAGATACAATAAACAACATCGAAACACACCTGTAAACTCGGTAAGTCCGACTGGTCTTCACCGCGAAACTAGCGATAGCTTGCTTGGCAGCAGTCTTGTGTGGGAAATATTGCCCCACAAGTACGGTGTCCGCATCGAAGGCCCACGAAGACTCGCGGTCCTGTGGCAGAACATGGAAAGAGGTCGCTTGTCAATCCAACCGACTTGGAACATAGTCCGTGTCGGTGGAAACAATGCCCCCGACGATCCCACCCTCATCGTCGGCTTCGTCCTCGCCGGATTGCGAGTCAAAATTATCCTCATCTTCGGTAGTAGTGCCCTCGGACATGCAATAAATAATCTCGTGACAGTCAACACAAGCACCCCGCCATTTGTCCACACCTTCATTCAGTTGGAAACTAGCAGAATCTCCATCAACTAGAGCATGCTGCCTAGCGACGTTCGGCGCTTCTGAGACCTCTCCCATCGTCAACGAACCGAAGAGGGGGACAAGAGTGTCGCTGGCCCCTTCGACAGCAGCCCCCCGGGGGACTGAGCGGGATAAACAAAATGGACATACACCATGAGTTGTCGATAGATCGGAGCATGAGGATTGCTAATGATCTCCATGTAGTGTGCCCACATGGCACTGCTGGTCACCTTCGCTAGACCCTACAACATCTGCCCGTGTGTTGGGACCATGGTGGCGGTGACCGCCTCTATTATTTTCTTGTTCCTGGCAACGTGCCTATCGAACAACTACCAAATGCACCGTCGTAGCTCCAGCAAATCCACGTGTGCCAGGTTGGGAACGTTTAATAAGGTGCGCTGGCAGCTCGACATATCAACTCCGTCTGGACCGCCACGTACGTTACCGTGGAACACGCATAGTGTCTCCATTTCTGACGAAAATAACACAATATTTCAACAAAACATAGCATAAAAACCATACATACGTTGTTAAAATGAACATACCGTTACGACGTTACCATTTCTTAACCTCAGACACGGAAAACTGCAAATTCAAACATGCATCGCATTAGTAATGACTTCGGCAAATGGTGCCAACAAAGGACTAACAAAACGGTTAAGTACTAATTCTCCTACTCGGACAGAGGGAGACACCTTGCAAACAGGGAGAGATGCTTGAGAGGAACGAGTGAGCTAGTGGGAAAATTTCGCGAGTGAGACTTGAGGCTTGTGAAGAATGAGTGCGCGACCGCGCACTTAAATAGCCAAGCACGGGAGAAAACGACACATGGGAATCGGTCGAACGAGCGTGTGAGCTGCAGTCATCCTCTGCCGCGCCCCCACAGGGTGCAGGTCACCTACCATGCCTGGCATAGGCATAGGGGGCAGATCCCTATCGCGCCCGCACCGAGGGCAGCTTTACGCGCGACGTGAACCAACGAAGCAACTTTACGCACTGACAAGATGGCTTTGCTCGACGACATGACGCTACGCTGCTCCAAGATTCGTCCTACGCAGACAGCGAGTGACTCGACGAGACGTGACATGACGACGACGTGGCGTAAAGGAGAGAAAAAACGAAAATGGGAAGAAGACAAGAAAACCTTTCGGAAAGCACACATGCATGATCACATCGTAGGAATTGAACTCCCCGTTCCAAGTATCATACAGGTGACGTATGTCGTATTAGTCCGACATGTACCAAGGTACGTGACAGCACTCTGCCTCACCAGCTTTTCAGATCGACATGACAACACTCTACCTCCACATCTTTTCGGATCGAAAAGACATGAATATGCAAAGTAAGACATGGAAACACTCTACCTCTCTAGCTTTTCAGATCGACATGACAACACTCTACCTCCTCAGATTTTCAGACCGAAAAGACATGACTCTGCAAAGCAGAATGTGACCACTTTCTGTAAAGTAAAACGTGATAACACTCTGCCTTACAGGCTACTCACACGAATTTAACCACACCATGCCAACTCTGTGGCTTATAAGATGAAGAGGCAATGGGACGAAATCCGCGAACAAGCAAGGGCTGTTGCCGCCAGGAAGAACAAGGAAGCGTTGGTGCGCCCCGGGACGAACAAGCAAGGGTTGCTGCACCCCGGGACGAACAAGCGGAGCGTGCCAAGAGGGCACCTCTCTGCAATGACACCCCTCGTAGCAGCAATCCCTACCAGAATATTCCCACCGAGCGTTCGCTGCAAGACCTGCCCAAGGGGGAGACGCCGCCCCTCTGTTGGTGTAGGGATACATGCAAGTTCTTCAAGTCCAAGCAGCGGCTCAGCCTAGGCATGCGTTACTGTGGTTGTGCGAACTACTTCTGTGACTATCCCGATCACCGTTGGGGCACGGGAAGCTATCGACAGCTGGTAAGGACCAGTTACACTATGTTTCTCTACCATTTCTCTTTCAAAGTACGAACTAACAACCCACATGACTACTGCAAGTGGATCGATCAAGAGATCCACCCACATAACCAGTGGCAAATCGACTACGAGGAGTAGGATGCCAAAAGGGCCCGCGAGATCCGGGAGAAGGAGTGTCGCAACGAAGAGCAAAACGAGCGTAACTGTTGGGAGACGAAAGCCCATCTCGAGGCATGCAAGCGCACAGAGCGTGAGGAAAAGAGAGAAATAGCGGCCAAAGCCAAGGAGGCCGGCGAGGAGTACAACGACGAGCTCGCAACGAAGGGAAATGGCCCTGGTCCACGCAGTAGGTCGGGTCATTCTGTACTAGTCCCCCGAAGGTCGAATTTATTTCTATTCCAAAAATACGCACATGTATCGTAGGAGTACTTCAGTTTGTTGTATCGTGCATGATGTTGTTTCTTATGCACTAACCAAACCCTGTGTGTCGTGTAATTCCCAACTTTATTATAAAGTCTATTTTATTTCGCAACTGCAAATCTCGTCGTCTTTTCACATTCAATTCTTCGCGTAGCAAGGCATCCAACAGCATAAAAAAACGTGTTCTGAAAGTAGGCATGAAATAGTCTACGACTCTAAAGTGACGACGAGCATCACCTATCATTGCAATAGGTTTTCATGATCCGATTAAATTCAATTTCAAATATGGTCTCTTTACAAGCAAAATATGAGTTACAATCAAAGGAAAATAATTTGGATCGGAAGGATTAATCGAGAATCGAAATTCCATAATTTAAACTCCATAAATCAAGTACAAATTAAATTCAACCATGAGGTCGATTCATAATTTGATTTAGCAATCCAAATGCAATGACACATGCGAAGGTGAATAAGTACAAAAAAAAAATAAATTAAACAATTTCTATTTTATTGGATTAATTAAAGCTTAATTACAAAATTCTAAAAAATAGAAAATATTTTAAATGAATAAAATAAACTTCAGTTAAATTCAAAAATATTTTATTAAATCTATTCATGTTCCAAGGATTTTTATATAATTTTCTAGAAATTTCAAAAAAAATTTTAAAAAAATCATATTTTTTTTTCTTATCTTTCCTTTTCTCTCTCCTCTTCTTGCCGCGCCTCATGTGGGGCAGGTGTACTGTAGGGAGCTAGATCTGCAAATAAGGGGTACGTGACCTACCGCGCCCTGAGTCGGGAGCAGGTACACTGTAGGGTGGCTAAATCTACAAATTACGACGAAAGGAGCTAGTTTTGAAAAAAAAAAAAAATCAAGAGTAGCCGCCAGAAATGCCAAAATTTACATGTTGTGTGTGTACATCGATCATTACATGTACATGAACACCGAATATATAGTTTGTTTATTGCTACTGGCTAGTACTATAGCATGAACGCATGATAGTAGAATACTATTATCTGATGCATCGTTTTATTCCTTCGTGTATCGATACGCATGTTCGCTCCACGCACGCGTGCCGCGCTCCACACATGCAAAAGCTGCCGCGCCGCGCACGCGTGCGGCTTGTGTAACTGCAAGCCGAGTCTCCAATTATATACGCTATCCTCCAACGAGAGAACACCGTCGTCCTGCATAATATCCCTGTGCTTGAACAGCCCACGAGCATCATCAAGCGCCTGTTTAGATGGTATGAATTTTTATTTGAATCATTTTATTTCCGAGAGGAAGCATAATTTCCAAATGGGGCATAATTTTACTTACGACAGGACTAATTTTACTTCAAATGGGGGGCATAATTTTACTTTCGACAGACCTAATTTTACTTACTAAAGAACGACAAGTAAATTATTCGATGAAACAGTCCACACGCAGTGATATGCATGACAAATTATACGACATGCCATATGCAGTGGCAGATGAACACTAGTCAGTCGTCACTGCGCTCGACTTTTTTTTTTTTTTTTTTGGCTCCGGGACATATGGTTGCGGTGGTGACGCAGCCACAATGATTAGGAACTTTGGCAGGAGTGAACGGTAGAAGAGAACTAACAGCAGGTAAAAGGGAAGGAAGAGGGAAGCGTGTAAGCCAATTTGTCCTGTTACAACATATGGCCCCTGCAACATGGGATTCAACCACTCCCCGTCTCAACGGCCCCCACACACAGGAAAAATTATTGGCGACAATCAAGAGGAATGTATGCAGCATCTACAGCAACATGACAGCATAAAATGCCCGACAGTTACATCTAACACTATTTCAACACAGTTATGCTCTTGTCTGCTAGCTAGTTTGCAGTATAAAATGCCCAACAGTTAGTTACACTTACATCTAACACTTTTCCAACACAGTTATGCCCTTGTCTGCTAGCTAGTTTGTCCTTGCAATTCTTGGTTTTCTTTTTTCTTTTTTTCATTCTTTGTATTAAAGGAAGGTGGGCATCAGCAAGCCACGTAGCAATCCAAACAAACAGGGCAGTAGGGCACAGATCTTGCAACTAAACTACCTCTACAACTCCATCAAGCACACTATTAAGACAGAAATAGTACCATATGTATTTACCAAAGGGGAAGAACTGGACATGGCCATAGATGCAAAGCAAGGACATGTCACCAGTTTCATGGTTTAATCTCCAGGAGAGAGAGGCTCATTCAAGAAACATTGGAGCAGAGAACATTACACACACACACATCCTAGATGGATTTACTAGAGCAGCAGAGAAAAATCAGACCACCGATTAGATATTCTGATTCTTCAGCATTATAGAAAATATAACATCTATTCACAAATCTGCAAGGCCTTGCCTTTTATTGGAATAAAACCCCACATGCTCATTCCTCAGTAGGGGTAGGCAGAACAGTTATTCAGATACAACACTGACATAAGGCTGACCTCCAGATGAACATTGGTAGATGGCAAAGGCAACATCTAAAAGCATGACATCCTAGCAGTCCAATACCATGTAATTGAAGCAGAGTTCTAGATTCATGTCATATTGCCATATGCTTCTGGCGATCTACAGATTAGTATTGTGAAGACCAGTCTGCAGCGCTGCCAACCCTAGGAATGCTGGTGGTATCCTTCTTGGCATGTGCATCGACTGTGTAAGTTGTGCCGCATACCTCTCCTTTGCGGTCGACCCTTGGCACTGGTTTTACCTCGTTCAAAGGATGCTCGTAGCTCTGCAATCCTCCGGATGACGTGAAGAAGAAACCTGATGAAATCATTGAATGCCAGCGATCAGAAGAGAACAGAGTTCCAAGTCTTACGAATACTTGTGATGATTGCTTGGCTGATTATGAACACCTTTAGGGAATGGTGCAAAGGATTTTCCACAAGCGTTCGTCACAATTTTAGCATCATCAGAAACCACGAGAGGACCCTCAGAATCAACTCCCCAGTAAAATGGAGCGTTACCATCAGCATCCTGTAATAAGATGGACGGGCTATCATTTGACCGGTCTATACTAAGTAGGGGTCATAATACAAACACGGGCAAGGATGAATAAATGAACAAGACAAAGTTTTTGTCTATTCCATTGAAGTAAGATGCTGACATGTAGAATGCTAAACATAATGGTTATTAAGGCGGTAAAGCGAGGCGACCCACCCCTCACACCTTTTAAGCGATAAGGCGCGAGGCGAGGCGACGTCTCACTCATCCTAAGGCGACAGTGTAGAGCAGTCCGCAGCAGGTCAGAAGCAGAAAGCAGTAGGCCTTTTGGCCGCAGAAGATCCCGGAGCAGGTTGGAATGCCACAGAAAATCCCGCTGCCCGGAGCCCTACCCCGCCTGCCTGGCTAACTCTTTCCCCCCTGCCCGGTCGAGTGCATCGCATTCGCACGCCACGCCACCGCCTCCTCAGATCTCTTCCCTCAGCGCCGCCTCCTCAGTCTCCTCCCTCAGCAACGACTGCCGATGTCGAACGACGGGGAGAAGGGAGGGTCTCCCCTACTCCCCCGACGCGGCGCCGGGCCTCCCCTGCTCCCCCCTCCTGCCCGGCTCCGGCTCCCCGACGTCACCCCGAGCTCTCTCGCCCGGATCCGGCGCACGAGGCCTCCTCTGCTCCTCCCGCCCGGATCTGGCTCTCCAACGCCACACGGGCGACAGGAGACGGCAAGGCGGGGCGACGCCTTGACACCCCGGACCGCCTTACCGCTTAGGCAAGCGACGCCTTAAAAACCATGCTACACATGCACAAAGAACATTTATTTTAGAAGAAAAAAAACAGAGGGAAGTGGTACCATTTAGTTGATGTTGGCTGATGATATTTTCAACTAGAGTTCAAAATATCGACAATTCGAAAATTGGCGTGTGTTACGTAGCTGATCAGCAACAGGCCAGTCTAATCTCAGGATAACTGATTAACCCATTTCAATTAAAAAAAAAGGAAATGTGAGCTGGGAACCAGCAAGTGTTAGGAACCAGATAGCAGAAAGTTGCCACTGTTGAGTGATGATCCATTGATCCTACAGTCCTATAAACTGACTATCTGTTATCTGAAGTGCAACCACAATATTTCAAATGCAATAACAAAATCTTGTCTTCACCAGATATAGAGAAAATTAACACAACCACACTATTGAATTGAGTATCGACATTGACAAAGTGGAAAACCAATATTCACTTACAGCAGCCATGAAGATCGAATTAGTTGAGCAATCATACAGCAGAAACGCAAATTTCCCACTTATATCTCTGACAACTTGATCAGCAGGGTAAGGTCCCCTGTCCCTCAAGGTTCTGTAAGCCTCAATAACGATGTTGACCTCAGTAGCACCTTTACTCAATCCATATTGCTGCTTCAGCAAAGCAATGTTCTCAATCGTGCCTTGGAACAAGCAGAATATGCCATCCACAGCAGCAAACAACCTACAAGCACCAACGATTTGGTCAAAGAAAAGGTACAGCATATACCTAAATTTTTTCTCGAAAACACACAAAAGCTTTGCATGTCTTTTACACACCTCAAATTAGGAAAAAAGTGACAAACCATCTAATGAGAACTTGACAATATTGTGTATGTTGTGGCCGTGACTAGAGCAAAGTTTGCAGTAATCAAACCGGGAAACAGATTCAGTCAGATGCTAATTTATTTATTTATTTTTGACGTAAACAGATGCTCGATGGTTGTTTATAACGCAGTGATAGTTCAGAACGTAGACCCTCTTAGGCTCACCAAAATGTTAACAAGACAAGTACACCTTTAGTTCTTACAGAGCATGATACCACACAAAGGGAAATAGTCTAGTAATTAATCATCAGGCAGGATTGGATTGGGTTATGAAACATGAAATTAGCCATTGATGAATCGATCAGCAGGGACCAACAGTAACACCAATCTAACCCTATGATACGAGCATCGCATTTTATGACAGATCATATCCACACCAATCGCTCCATGCTCGCACATGATGTTGAAGCACCGGACGCGTAGATCATAGGAGCACACCACGGGGAGAATCTATCCTCACCTGGGGAGGAGGGGGCTCTGGTCGTGGGACGAGTAGGCCATCGTGGCGCTGCCGAGGCTGACGGTGACCGCGCCGTGGCGATCCTCCCGGAACCGGTCGGCGAGCCCCGCCGCGCCGTCCCCCGCTGCGCCCGGCTGCTGGAGCCCCTCCGGGCTCGGCGCAATCGCCCGGTCGAACACCGCGAGCATCTCGTCACCCGCGTCCCTGCGAATTTGGCCCGGGTCACGCCGCAACGCAAGCCCGAATCCGCTCGGCTCCTCGTACGCTTCGATCCTCTACGCGCCGCGAGTCTCTAAAACCGCAGGAGAGGAATGATCTCGCCTCTTATTATAGTATATTGCTACTGCAGCAGCGGCTTTACGTGGCCGCGCCGTACGGACGATGGATCGACCTTCACCTTCTGTCAATGCGCGCGCGGGGAATGCGGGAGAAGGATCGAGACGAATCCACACGGCGCTACACCTGTCATGACCACCGACACCCGTCGGACACCGAGAGGATAGAGCTGAAAGAAGAAGAGAAATGGAAAATGGAGAGTGACCGTGGATGCCCAATTCTGTTACTATGTGGCCTAGTATCCATGACATACTATGATACCCAGCAAAAAAACTATGCTTTCTCTCAAATAATAAAAAAGTTGCCTTTTGCTGACAGTTGGGGTCGAATCTGATCTGGTAGAGAAAGAAACTACAGTAAATATAGTGCCAAAAACACCATTTTCCCCTAAAAAACAGTTTACACCCAAAATAATATACTGCGATAGCTCTAGTTCACAACACATTTCTGAATTCTGCTACAGGAACGAGCTGTTTGAGCACTGACCAACCTTAGGCATGTGGTTAAGGTTGAGTACATCCACTTGGGAGCAGTTGCATACAGCGACGCACAAACACGGTGATGATATATATATATATATATATACAATCTCCAAAACGGAATGCAGTTATACACATACTGGTTATATAGTATCAACATCCTCCGGAGGCAGCATGGTAACTGTACATATACAGGGTACATACATGGTCTAATAGCGATTGTAATAAACCTATCATTTCATACCTAGCGACATGTCATGCCACTGGACAGTGGCAGCAACACTGCAGTTAGTTCGATGGATACAGAAGTCCCAGTTCTGCCTGCAGCATGACCATGGTCTTTGCACAAACAAGCATTTCCATGGCAGTAGGACCGACAGATTGAGGAAAGAAACTATTAGACCCTGGAAACCCCAAACATCCTAACCCAAAATATCATCCTGAACGACGGGGTTGCCAGCCTCGTCACTGAGCCCCCCTTCGTGCAGCAGGTCCTCCCAGAAATCATCGTTTAACTCTCCGTTGGGCTTGCCCTTCGCTCGTTGAGAGCTGCTGGAAGCAACACCTTGTTGCACCTCGAATCCCTTGGTCTCGACAGATGAACTCTCTAGATCAGATGGGCTGCTATTGAGAAGCGAATCCGCTGGCTCCTGGGTTTCAAACAACACCTGTGATCCTTGCTCCAGGCTAGAGCTAGAGCCCATGGTATCAACAGCTTCAGGTCCCTGATCGATGTGGCGCCTTCTTTTCTTTGAGATGGCATCTTCGAGCTCCTTCCTCATCTCACTCTGGGAGATCAGCTGGCGTATGAACTCAGGATTCTGCATAACTCGTGCCAAGAATGCCATCATCTGCTGTTGCTTCTGCTCAGTCCCTTGCACCCTCTCTTCCATGGCTTGCAGATCTGACCTCGTGTTTTGCTGCTCCTGCCTGAGCTTCACCACTTCAGCCATCAAGAGCTGCTTGTCCCTCTTCAACTGATCGATCTCACCATCATATCCAAAGTGTCCTACCTCAAGGTACGAGCCAGGAGATTGCTGATTTGGAGTTGTATGTGGAGGTTTCCGACGCTTTATGTTTTTGAGAAGGTGCCTCTGTCCTCTCAGAAAGCCCTCATTAGCAAATTCCCACCTGTCAGGATCCACCTTTCTGAAGCCCTGCCAAAGGCGATAACCAACACATCAGAAATTGCAAAGATCACTCAATTCAATGAGGCGAAGATGGTTTCTTCAACAGAAAATTAACCACCCAAATCATTTCAGATCAAAACAGTGCCCATGAAAAGACAGAACTGTATAAAGAATATCTGCTGTTTACCTCCTCATGACCAGTGTTGGTTTACTTGACACGTTTTTCAGTTTGCATGGTTTCAGTTCGTCACTTATTTCTCAACTTTCCTCTTCATCCTTTAATATTGTTTTCAGGTAGAGGACAGAAATGTATTAATCAATATCCCTCCCATCACAAGGCAAACAAACAAATGGAGGATTTAAGATCTTTGGTAGACGAACATATCACTCAAAAATGCAGGTGATAGCCTGACTGCAAAAGTTCAAAACTTCAAAGGGCTAACAACATCATGAAACCATTGAGTTAGCTACTACCTACTGCACACATGCTCTAAGGCTCAACAAGGCCAGGAAAATCGAACACAGAGGTTGACTCATAGCCCAAAGCCCCAAAACAGTAAAAAATTTCCTAGGAATGCAAGACTCAAGCCTGACAATGCTGTCACAGATATTTTTATAATGCAATCTATGAACGATCTTCAACGATCATGGGTTTCAAAAATAAAAGATTAACCCACAGTATTGGCCATGTGCAATTTTTACTTTTTGGTACTTGTAACATCAATGTTGCTACTGGTAGCGCAAAAGCTAGTACAGCATACTTTCTCTTTTACCTTTTTCCAGATTTTTTTTGGGGAAAATATATTTAGATGTTGAATTATGTTTGCCGGTTCTAAGATTTTGAGCAGCTTAAATTTCCAAACTGTGCTGTTTCAGCTGGTTTTATGGTTATCCTAAGCTTCTAATGTTCTAAACTGGATTGTGATTCTGTTGAGATTTTCCACACAATTGCAACTTTGGTTGCCATTAATTCCAGGATTTTTGTGAAGTACTGCATAAAAAGAAAAACGGCATATGAACTATCATGAACAATAACTTAGAACTCTTAGGGACCTAATGTGCACCTCTCTTGCTGCATAACTTCAGTGAAATTGAAATACCATAGACAAGAAAACCCATTACGACAAAATAATTGACCAATTCATCCAATTATTCAAGTACCATAACGAAGAGACGTTTGCAAATATCAAATTCTTATAACTACTAGCCATTCCATAACTCTAATCACGCACCGGGGTTATGCATACATTGATTGGGTTCTATTTTAGCACATCATTGTATCATACACAACAAGGGACCAAGCCACAACGCCGGGATAACTTACATAGGTGTTGAGCTGCCGGACGAAGCTGGAGAAGTTATTGTGCTTGAAGTACCTTGGCAGCAGCACGGTCCCAAAGATGTGCGGATCCCACACCACGAAGCTGTTGTTGGTGGCGCCCCACGACACGACGGCGTCCGTGGTGGGGTCATCGACCATGTCGTACGTCTTGGTGAGGAACGGCGGCGGGCCGGCGTCGGTGAGCCCGTCCATCGGCCTCGGCGGGCCGTTGGCCGCGCCACTCAACGAGGGGCGGCTCTCCACCTTCACCGGATGCATCATCATCCGGTGGTTCATGGCAACACTCACCAACAGCAAACCAAACCAAGAACCTCCTCACCTCAGCAAGAATCAGAACCACACACCAAAGATCGTACCTGTTGGCACCGGAAATGGTGGATTTAAGCACAGGTTGCAAACCCTAAGACACTAGACGAAGGCAGGCACGGTTTAGGCGTGAGAAAAGCAAGAGGCACGGGCGCAAGAACAAGATGCAGTGAAGCGCAATCTAGTCCTGTGACGAACACTTCACCCCATCGCGAGCCTCGCGCACCTAACAGCAGCAGCAGCGGAAGCACTCAAGAAGTGGGGTCGAGCATGTGAAAGGAACCAGGGGAAAAAATCACACACGGCGTGATCACCCTGACGCAGGAAAGCCGAGATCTTTCCGCAAGTTCTGCACCACGAACCGAACCAGAGACTTGATTCCGGCGTGAGGAGGGAGGGAAAAGCGCGTGGCGATGGGTGCACGCTTTTGACCCGCAGGCGCGCAAGAAAGCGCAAAGACCCTAACTTTATCTATCCCTCCCTCCCCTACAAGAGAGAAGGGGGCAGCACCTGAGACGGAGAAGCATGGGAGAGCTTGGGATCACGAGGGTGTTAAGTAGCGGGAGTGGGGTAGCCGTTTTGGGAATGGGAGGTTCTGGAAGGCCGGGCGTGGGAGCAGGGGAAGCTTCTGGAACCGGAAGCGGTGGTGGAACGGGGAACGGGGATGGATTCTCCTCCCTGGCCTGGGCGATTGGGAGAGAGAGAGAAGATAAAGATGCGACGATAGAGAGAGAGATTTGTTAGGCTCAAATGGACCCAATTCTCGTATAGGCCCACGGAACCGTATAATGGGCCGGAAATGGATCATCCGGCCCACGTAACCGTATAATGGGCCGAGAAAGACGCGTGTACTGTACTGTAACCTTACATGCGAAGTCGTTGGTTTCCTTCCTTCTCCAGCCTCCATCCAGCCGACGAACCCGAGTACCCGTTGGTTTCATTCGGTTGCTTCGTCAGGTGAGCAAGCAGCCCGTCGGGCATTGAATTTAGGCGTCTCGTCAAAACCATTTCGGTGGTTTAAAAACAGTATGCACACATGTAGATCTAGATGTATTTAGTGATCAAAGTGTGTGTTAAATGTGTGTTATGAATACATTCACATGTGCGTTTGGATCTGTGTATAATATGTACGGTTAGACATACGTGTAGTGTAGTGTATATGCATGAGTGCGTCCAGCGTTTACTTTGGAAAAACAACGTCTCAACAAAAAAAAAAACGAACCCGAGCATCGTCTCAGGAAAAAAAAACGAACCCGAGCGTTTGCTTCCTTCCCGCCTTCGTCTTCCTCCTCCCATCCGCGTCGTCTCGTCTCCGTCGGCCTCCGAAACCCTAGCGGAAAGCGAAGCGAGCGAGAGGCGTCGCGATGTTTGGTACCAGAAAGGTGCCGGACCTCGAGGCCGGCGGCGCTGTACCCGGGGATGGTGGAGAGCCCCGACCTGCGGTGGGCGCTCATCCGCAAGATCTACGTCGTCCTCTCCGTCCAGTTCGCCATGACCGTCGCCTTCGTCGTCGTCAGGGTCCGCGCCGTCTCCGAGTTCTTCGTCTCCTCCAACGCCGGCCTCGCCCTTTACGTCTTCCTCCTCGTCCTGCCTTTCATCGGTCGGCTCCCCGCGTCTCTCTCCTGAAATTTATCGTGTTAATTTTTTGTTTTCGTGAAATCTGTGTGTTAATGGGCTTGCCTCGTTCGTTTGTGTCCAGTGCTGTGCCCTCTGCACTACTACCACCAGAAGCATCCGGTCAACCTGCTGCTGCTCGGTCTCTTCACCGTCGCCATCAGCTTCGCCGTCGGCATGACATGCGCCTTCACCAGCGGTAAGAATACCTCCATTCTCTTGTTCCTAGCTCTAAATCATGGTTAGTTTCTCCGCCGTCGGGATGAATTTATGCATTTGGTTTAATTGAGCATCCGAAACAGTTGTGCGTGTTGATTGGTGATCGTAATTAACGAGCTGGTTTCATTAGGAATCGCATGCTTTCTTGTGCCATTCACTAAAATCATGTTAGATATGTGTGCTTCGGTGAAATTTTCCATTTTGGTTTAGTTGAGCATTCGGATTAGTTGTGTAAGGTAATGCGTGATAGTAATTAATGGAAGCCACTCTTGACATGTGGATTCTGTTGCCGAGGCAATACCTCCGTTCCCTTGTTCCTTGCTCTAAATCATGGTTAGTTGTGCTTGATGATATTAATTACGGATTTGCTTTTTCTAAGTTGCCTGAATTTTTTTTAAGTTTAAATCAATTGTTGTGACCATTGAATTTGTTCCATTGAATTTGTGTAGAGATTGATGTGTCAAATAATTGAATATTGCTTCAATGGATAAAACATGTGACTTATGTTTAATATAATTTCAGTAACCTTGGATGAATTTTCCAATTGGTCTAATTGAGCATCAAAAACAGTTATGCAAGATGATGCGTGATAATAATGAATGGAAACAACTCTTAACATTAGGAATCTGTTCTATGATTTTCAGCAAAAGCATCTATCTGGTGATGCTGGTGTTTTGCTAAGTCGAACACCTTATGCATGAAGCTTTTGGATTGCTACACAGAATGCACGCAAAAGCATGTGCATGTGGCTATTTGGTACCACAGAACTGTGCTGCAATAATAGAATGCAACGCTGAAGTCTCCCCTTTGTAGATCTATCTGTAGATTACAGTATCCTATGACGGGCAATTACAGTATCCTATGTCTGTTTGTATTGGCATTGAGCTTTGCTTTTACGCAGGGTTCAAGGTTCTTACATATAAAATGTTCTCCAATTTACTGCGCCAATTCTATTCAGACTATACTATCATAATTGCAAATGTTTGTGACTTTGTTCCACCATAATGGGTCAAGTTTTAGGTGTCAGAAACTTTATAATATTCGCATGCAAAACAAAAGCATTTTGTTTATCGCCACTTGTGTGGAATCGGCCCTTTTCCAATATTCTTGTTGTTGCCTTGTTCAAAGGTTGTCTGGTAGTGGAACACTTTGTTCTTTTCTTCTTTTTCTTTTGTTAGTAAAAACTTGTGGGGAACCATTCATCAGGTTTATCCCTTTACAAGTTTAGATTTCTGGAACTCACGAACACCTGTGGAATTTTTATGGGCTTTACTAGACCCCTTTTTTTTTCTGAGAATTAGAGTCATCCTGTGTTTCTTCCCCCCTATATTTTTGATGGGCATATCAGCAAAATTCCATTTGGCCATCAATATCAACTTTTTTATAATACAATCACTTTAGGTCTAGAAATCAGCTGTAGAAGAACTACTTGAGTAAGTTTTCAGGTAGTGGTGCCTCCTTGTTGAAAGTTTTCCTCAGGGATCCAAAGTGCTCTGAAGCATATTGCAGAGCTGCACAATGAAATCAATTCTTATTAGTTCAGACTTCAGAGATACCAAGTTTACTGTCTGGACTGTTGTCATGTGTGATTACAGTATGCGCTGCTGATTTCAAACAAGTTTAGATGTTGAGCATTTTCCACTAGCATGTGAAGGCATTAGCACTTGAGATATCACTGATACTGATTTAGCATCACTGAAGGTTGCTGAGAATGATACTTCTCCCTCCTCTATTTTGCTTTTGATTGTTGGATGTTTGAATTGGTTTATTGATGTTTGTGCTAAAAATAACAAGAATTTAGCCTTTCAATTTTCTTTCAGTTATTATGCATGATCTTCTACCTTGTTTTTATTTGTGTCCTAGGACATCAACTGTTAATACTCTTCAATTCTCCATAGGAATTGTGCACATCAACTAGTATTGGCTCTCTATCGAGGAATTGATTGTACCATGTGTTGTGAACAGGAAAAGTCATTTTGGAGGCTGCAATTCTTACAGCAGTGGTGTAGATCAGCTTGACTGCTTATACTTTCTGTGCTGCAAGGAGAGGCCATGACTTCAACTTCCTTGGTCCCTTCCTGTTTGCTGCTATCATGGTGTTGATTGTGTTTTCCCTGATCCAGGTTGGATGGCTGGGCCTTTGTTCCCTCTCAAGTCTTTTATCTTTAGTCTTCTATTTTTCTTGAGATGGATATTGTAGGTTTTCTATTGCTTATGTTGATTTGTACATGATACTGATGACACTTTTGCTGCGTAGATCTTTTTCCCATTGGGCAAGATCTCTGTCATGATATATGGTGGACTGGCATCGCTCATCTTCTGTGGCTACATCATCTATGACACGGACAATATCATCAGGCGCTACTCATACGATGAGTACATCTGGGCTGCAGTGTCGATCTACCTCGACATTATTATCAACCTCTTCCTGAATCTTTCATCCCTACTGAGGGCAGCTGATTTCTGAGCGCATCCAAGCCTTTGCTAATCTAGTTCTCTAGCTTGTGCATATCATAAATTCCTGAATGTTCACGGATCCCTGTACCCTGATTGCCAGCAAATTCTGTCGATACTCCACAAATGCTATTTGGTAACCGGAGACTTCTACGAAACCACATAAAGCTGTTTAGCAGTTTTTGAATACATGCAATGTTGCCTTATTTCTTTGCACATTCAAAATATGAATGCTAGTGAGTTACAGTGCGTAGAACACGTAAATTTATAATTCCCTACTGTGAAGCATTTTAGCATACTCCTGAAGAAAATACATGTTCAGGCTTGCTAACCAGCAGTCCAGCACCAGTGCACGATCCTGCATGCGTAGAACTTGTCCAGTTATTTGGTTTTCGCAAAATGAACTGGACACATTATGCCTGCCAAAAGCTCAAGAAAACCTGTTTCGACCACAACACGGCGATGGTGGGTGAAGATGCTGCATCTCAAGTTCTGAACCATGTGTGGATAACTTAAACTGAACGTGCTGGGTGCATTAACATGGAGCTATCCATCTGTTGCTGCCATGGTCCATCTCACTGGAGGTGGTTGTTTATTCAGTATTTAGTAGGAGTACACCACAGTATCTTTGCAGAAAGGAACTGAAACAATGGCTGCAGATGATTTGAACCATGAGTGAACTCCATGTTTAGAAATCATGCTTGCTGCAATCTATCGTAGCCTCATAGCAACCAAAGCACTCCACATTCCACAACCAGATAATTACTCGGTGAAAGCGTCAGACGACGCAGCCGAATGGCGAAATGGACGATTTGATTCCGTCAGTGTGGTGTTAGTTTCTATCTGTTCTTCTTCTTTTCTGGCCAGGCCACCGCGCCGCCGCCGACGACGACCACGGCGGAGGGGCAGATCGAGGGGAACAGGGGCTTCTATAACCGCCTGTACCTACCGGCTGCCGAGCGTGGTGGCGGGGCTTCAGAGAGGAAGGAGATGGAAAGTGCGGCCGGGATGCGGCGGAGCTCCGGCGAACGGCACTGGCGACCGGGCCTATGTCAGGAGGGTCCCACCTACCGTGCGCCCACGTGTCAGAGAGGTGCGTTGCCGTTTTGTGTTTTTCCACTCCTGATCGCGATAAAGATGTGCGATCCAAATCTGGACATTGTTTGACCTACTGGGACCCTTGGTTTATTCTATATTTGTTTTACGTCCGCCCTGGTCTCCACTAGCCGTTGGATTATGCTTTCACGGCGTGGATTGAGGGAGAAAGATAGCATAATGGACGCCGACGGTCGGAGGGCTGGGCGGCGGAGCTCCGGCGAGCGGCTGCCGGGGTTGTTCTCCTCCCACGGATACGCCGCCAATCCTTTTGGTCAATTTGTTCCCCCCAAGAGCGACATCTTTGTCCCGTGTTCTTCAGTTTCCCCCCAAGAGCGACATCGTCGGGCCTAGTAATTCGTTGGTGTGTTGCATCTTTTCTTCGAATTCTTGCGGTGTTTCGGTGCCATTTGGCGTTATGCTCCTACCGCGATAGTGACAGTGCAAGCAATACTGCAATCCATGAAGCGTCAGAGAGAGAGAGAGAGAGAGAGAGAGAGAGAGAGAGAGAGAGAGAGCTCTGCCGAAAACACGAGAAAAACAAAACGTTTTGATCGACCACGCCAAGAATAGGAGACTTGCCGCCACTTCTCCACCATCCAAACCTATAAAAGACCTCGAAGAATTCATGCCTCACGAACCTATCCACCATTCGACCAACCTGGAAAGGGAGGCCATCGAGGCGGCAGGCAGCCATGGGGAAGCAGGGCAAGTGCGGCCACGACGTGGAGGCGTGCTACCCGCCGGGGCAAGGCAGCGGCACGTACCCGTACATGATCGAGAGCCCGCAGCTCCGGTGGGCCTTCATCCGCAAGGTCTACGTCATCGTCGCGCTGCAGCTGCTCGTAACGGTGGCCGTCGCCGCGGCGGTCAACCTCACCGACGCCATCAGGTCCTTCTTCCTCTCCCGCACCCCGGCCGCCCTCGCCGCCTTCGTCCTCATCATCGTCTCCCCCGTCATCGGTGAGCGCCGCCCGTTCTTCGACCTAGCTTGCACCATTTCTTGGCCCACCTAAACAGAACCGTACGTACGTCACTGAGAACGGAAGCCACATTGCTAACCAATTAATTGCCGTGTTTAACTTGACAGTGATGCTGCCGATGATCTATTTCCGGAACCGGCACCCGATCAACCTCGTGTTCCTCTTCCTCTTCACCGTCTGCGTCAGCTTCTCCGTCGGGCTGGGCTGCCTCTCTGCGAAAGGTAGGTACACGCATACTGTGCATGGCTTCTTGGCACTCACCATTGTGTTGTGCTTGTCAAATCTTGTCCCTGTGCACAGATTTCTGACACTGGCGAAATGACGAAATAGGGATCGTGATATTTGAGGCGGCGTCGATAACGCTGCTGGTGGTGGTCGGCCTGACCGGCTACACGTTCTGGGCGGCCAAGAGAGGCCATGACTTCGAGTTCCTCGGTCCCTTCCTCGTCGCCGCATGCCTCGTCCTCATGCTCTACGCGCTCGTCCAGGTGATTAAAACCTCGTGATCCATCGCACGAAACGAAATCAGACAAGAAATCGACCGGCCGGTCTATCTGCTGTTGCTTGCAGATCCTGTTCCCGATGGGCAAGACCGCGACGATGGTGTACGGCTGCGTCGCCGCGCTGGTGTTCTCCGGGTTCATCATCTACGACACCGACAACCTCATCAAACGCTACACCTACGACGAGTACGTCGCCGCGGCCATCACGCTCTACCTCGACATCATCAACCTCTTCATGGCCCTCGTCACGGCGCTCCAGGCTGCCGATTGATAGGACCAAACATGCATTCCGCCTGTATACTAACTAGATCATAT
Organism: Ampelocalamus luodianensis; assembly: GCA_036346255.1. Taxonomy (NCBI): domain Eukaryota; kingdom Viridiplantae; phylum Streptophyta; class Magnoliopsida; order Poales; family Poaceae; genus Ampelocalamus; species Ampelocalamus luodianensis. Next base: position 5,219,291 of record CM070621.1, read on the forward strand.
GTAATGTACTATGTATGTACAGATAGGGTTGAACGGCACCGCTGCGAATCTGTGATTGGACATTAACAAACAAGTATCGCCAATCCGATCGTCCTGTCTCTCATTTAGTCATGGCAGATTGGTAACCGTACAAAGATCACCGAGCAGGCAAGCAACAAAGCACCACCATACGACTGCTACGCCACAAGGCGATGAAGCAGACAGGGAACAAGAAAGGTTCACCAGAAACTAATCAAACTCCCCGGAAATAAAGCTCTGCTTGCAAATGTGGCGCAAACAACATGCGCGCAGAAGCCATGGTCCATTGGCTTCATTCACGGAATGAATATGAATTTCGTAAGAGGAAACATCGTTTCATTTGTCACACCGAGCCCGTAAGTAGCACTACAGCCTGCAGGAGGCCAGGAAGCAATTGCTTTTACATCTCTACCGGAGCCTGAGGCTCTTAAAATTCCGCATGTATAAAATGGGGCACAAAGTTGCCAAGATCAACTGGAAATTCTTCAACAAACGGTTTCTAGTATGCCATACACCCAACCCACTGGAACACACTAACTTTGTTGGGTCTTAATGCTCTTCTATCTTCTTCAGGTCCTTCATATTTGTTGTGTCCACACTACAAGAAGAGCATTTTAGCAGATGAATCACAAGTAACGACAATTTCCATCATACATGTATTGGGATGGAAGGTGGGTGGGAAGGAGAGTTTCAGTATGCAATTTCTATGAAGAGGAAATTTTGATCTACACTTGATGCAAAATTCAAAATTTGAACTTTGTTGTCTCCGGACTCCAAAATAGGATTTTTTTTAGCACATTCAGTTTGGACTTGGTAAATTTTTTTTGCTTCCACCATTCATTTTCTTTTTATAAAATAGTCAGTTGCTAAAAATGGAGAGCATCCACTCAGCGAAAGTTATTGCTACTTCTGTAATATAACATGATCCACCTGGATTGTTGTGCAAGCGGATAAAGCCTCCTTTTTTACCTTTACACTCCTCTTACGCTGTTAGAAAACTAAGGAAGGACACCAAACTAGGATTTATAGTCTTGACGGAAAAAATCAGTGGTATGCATAGCTATAATCAAAGGCCAACAGTTGCAGTGTCACTCCATAATCTTATCAATCATCAAGCGGACAAGCCTAACCCTTGTTCCAAATACAATGGGTATGTATTATGGTCCAACACTAATCCTCACAAATTAAACAACTTGATTAACTCGGTGAATAGGTTGTTCGACTTTCTTTTTTTGTGGTACTATTAGAATATCGTCTTCCGTCCAGACAGGATCTTCTGGATCTTCCGTTACTTCTACTTCAGATGAGACTGCATCCTTTATTATCTTCACTCTAACAAAACTTAACTAATTATGAACCTTCCACAAAATCGGAGTAATACAACTAAACGGGCAATATAATAGTATCATCGAGTGCTAATTAGGAAACAAGCGATAATAAAACTTACGTAGTTCCATAAAGCGTGATCTTCTGAATTTTTGAGACATCACTTCCACTTTGATTGTCCTCAACAAATATATTCAGGCTGGAATGATAAAAAGATGAAATAATAAAAGAAGAAGAATACTAAAAAAGGGTAGCCACACATGAGAGAGAGAGAGAGAGAGAGAGAGAGAGAGAGATGTACATACCTGCGAACATTCTGGAACTTTACATACTTTAGCGTCACAGGCTTACTCTACAGAGAAGAATGGCCAAGGCTCATCAATTTGAGGTAAAACATTAGCTAAACAGGAATGACTGTGATGTCGAAGACTAGATGGCCATCCAAAATTTAGGATAATAAGATACCTCTACTAAATGATCGGCGGACAGATCAAGACTGTCACTTGGTGGATAGTCATTGACGTTGCTGTCATTCATTACAGAAATTTATGGTCAGCCTAAAGAGAAAAGGTGACATGTTTTGAAACTAGAAGCATCAATGAGCTTCACTTAATATTTGAGAGGCAGTATACCTGAAACCCATATGCTCTTTGTTGGAGAAGAGTTTAACCGTTTTGGGGCCTGTGATGACAGAATAGATGTTATTGTCTTCGTCATTTGAGAAAACATAAAGACCCAAAAAAATATTGGAAGTGCATTAAGAAAGGGACTACTAACTTCTAAGAACTAATTAGCTCACTCGGAGATAGGGAAAACGAAGCATGAACACAAAAGTGTGGTGACAGAGAAGCAACATGTAGTTTCATTCATAAAGCAATCGTTGTCACTTGTCAATTTGTTGCAGTGGAAAGCGTCAGTTGAAACTTGAAAGAACACAACTCTTATGCTTTCAGGAAATTTAACAGAGCCAGAAACTTAAGAATAATCAATTACGCATGGTTGTTTTGCACAGAATGTGCTTACAGATTTCCTAATTGGTGAGGACCAAAAATGGTAATACATCATAGGAAATTAGGAGGTTCTAACTCAAACTGCAGCTTTGTTCGAACGGTACAAATCTCCAATAAATGGGTGACTTATGCATGCATGGGCAAATATGACAATGTTAATGCAAAATGTCATTGATGCAATGCAGCAATCTGGAATTTGAACAAGCGATCACCTTTGTTGCAAGTCTTTGAACATTCAAAGTAAACACCAACGCTAGCACACCTAACAACTTTTTGACATAGCGTGGAAACTAGACGATAGTTCCAGCTGTCACCACTTAGGTCGGTCCCACGGAATCACTAGTGATCATAAATTCACAAAAACACAACTGAGGTTCCACCATCTAGTCACAGGGGTCCTCGCGGTCACAAGACCTAACAGACAAAATCTAACACACTTGCTCCGACACCGACAAATCCTCCTTGCATCTAACTTGGAGAAGTGTCTTAACTCTAACCAGTCAATGCATACAAAATCTAGAATTCATGCATAAAGCCCTAATGGGGAATTGCAAATATCACCTTCTTCCTCGGGGCCTTTGAAGAGCGCCGAATGCAGCTTGACCACCTGCATGAAGGGGATGTGGACCAGCAGCTGCTCATCCGAATCGCTGGCGAGGTACAGCCCCTCGTCGTCCCGGTAACCCTGCAACCACCAAGCATCGCAACGTAATCGCCTTTAAAATCCGCAAAAGGATAACACAAAATATACACGGCTTCGCTAAACACGAGCGATCGGGCACAACAGCAACATCTACGAAACCCTAGAAAGGTTTCTAAAAATTCGAACCACCCCACCAAAAATCGCGAAAAAAAAAATCCTAAAATCTGCGGAATCGGGAGGGGATCGATCGAGCTAGGGCTAAGTCTGGGGATTGGCTTCGCTACCTGCTTGAGGGCGTTGGCGATTTTGTGGGAGGCGTCCTGGTTGAGGCACTCGACGCCGCTCCAGTCGATGAAGTCGACCAGATCGACCTGCCCGCGCGGCACGGACGCGGCGGGGACGGCGGCTGCAGCGGAGGGGGCAGCGGAGGCATTGGTGGTGGCCATGGCTTCCGGAAGCTTCTGGAAGGTAGGGGCGAGGAGGGTTCGAGAGCGAGAGGCGGGCTTGTGCGCGAGAGCGAGCGAGCGACTCCGACTCGTGAGGCGATAGGGATGGCGATCGGGCGCGGCGCTTACGGGCAGGGCTCGCCCGTACATGTGATCGCACCCTATTTTACGTCTACGGGTGTGGCCGCGAAGCGTGACGGGTTGAGAACCTCGCCCGTATCTGTCGTTTGTGACTTTGTGGTACCTGTCACACGTATCACATTATTTACTCTCTGTTTTTACTGCACTACTATTTTCCAAAATCTTTCACTTCTGCACAAGAGACTATCAACAAGAACAAAGCATCAAAAACAACCGACTAAGATTGAAATCCATTTTTTCTCAAAAAGAAAGAAAGATTGAAATCCATGATCCAACCCAAGAACATACAATGAGGGTGTATTGAGAAGAGAATAATACCTTAGCCTTAGTGATGGCGTGGCGAGGCTGACACGCGACGCAGTGGCGCACACGTGGCCATGACGTGGCATGCCACGTCAGCACGATTTACGACGGCGACTCGGGAACCAACGGTTCCGACGAAAGGCAGCGCGGCAGCAGGCGACGAGGGGCGGAATAGAGAGAGGGGACTACAGGGGAGTGTTTCTACTTCACGTAGGCGGCTGGAGGAGGATGGAGGCGATCGACTGCGAGGAGAGGGCGGCGGCATGGTTCGGTCGACGGCGTTCCAACGATGGAGAGGTGAGCACGACATAGAACGCGGCGAGGCGAAGCTAATGGTGAATACGATGATGGCGTAGCCCCTTTGACGGTAGCACAATCGGTGGCAGAGAGGCTCAGATGCCGGCGGCGAAGAAGTCGAATTGCGGGGTGGAGAGAGGGAGAGAGAAGCTGAGTTTCGTGGGGATGGGTTGAGTGGAGGAATGGGCTCCCGGTGCTCTTTTTATAGGGCGAGGGGGCACGGGAAAGGGAGATCATGCACGACGATTACACGCCGGCATGGGCGGCAGCGAAAGTGCGCTTTAACACAAGTTAAGTGGGGAGAAAACAATCGGAATTGAGTACATAAGAGAGTGTAAAGTTAAAGGACTTGAATGCACGAGAAAAGAGGAAGAAACGACCGATTTTAAGAGCTCGTGAGGGTGTTAATGGCGATCAGAGCGAGAGAGAGAAGAAAGCCAGAGGAAGGAGAAGGTGGCCTGACAGGCGGGAACCAAGTAGAAGTGAGAAAGAGACAGGGAGGGCCGCTTTGTCGGTGAGAGAGGGAGAGAGAGAGAGGGAGTGGATTGACGGGGTGGAATGGGACCCGAGTTGGGTTGCTGGCGCGGGAGAAGAAATGGGCTAGAGAGGGAGATTCGGCCCAAAGGCAAAATCCGATTTTTTTTTTAGGTTTAAAAATTCAAAATTTCAAATAATTCAAATAGGCTTTTAGAAAATAGCAAATATGCTCCAGAAATTCTGGAAAAATTCACAGAAATTTTCTGAATTATTTTGAACTTAAATAAATATTTTCAAATTAAATCTGGTTTTTTTATTTTTGCACATAAATGATTTTAAAATTCTAGAAAATAGGAAAAACCTTTTTTAATCCAAAAAAATAATTTCATTTTTGCACATAAATGATTTTAAAATTCTAGAAAATAGGAAAAACCTTTTTTAATCCAAAAAAATAAGAAATTAATTAAAATATTATTTTTAACTTTAAATCCAAGAAAATCCCAGATTCTTTGCTTTTTGACTTAAAAAAACTAGGAAATTCCAGAAAAAATCATGAAAACTCTTTTAAATTTCAGAAAATCCAATAAAATAGTAACTTTAATAATATATATTTTTTACTTAATTTTAGTAATAGAACTTTGGAATGTTACAAACTACCCCTTTAAAATGAATCTCGTCCCTGAGATTCGAAGAGGCTAGCTAGAAAGTTGAGAGTACTTGGTCTTCAACTGGAACTGTCGTTGTACGTACACTGCTCCATATTCGACGTGGTGTGAGCCGTGGTGTTATACAAATGTTCTTTTCCTGAGTTATGCGGCTTCCTTTTTACTTGCATGGTGTTGACTATTAGGACTTCAGAGCTTTTCGTGATGATTGGATTTGTTGTCTATTGCTTCTTTGGACATTTACTAGTAAAATGTCCAATCTCATGGCAGTTGAAGCACGTGATTATTGCGACATAGAGTGAGTCCTTCTGTGATTGGCCACCCTCAGATGTGTTGGAGGACACAAAGTTGACTGGATGGTTCATTGTCGGCGTTCCAATTGAAGCTGCTGGTTGGAATTTGGCTTGATGCGATGAAGTTCCTCTAGTTCCAGGAAAACTTCCAGGGTTGAACTTCTACACGACCATTCTTCTCTTGCGGTTCTCTATCTCCTAGAGCTTGTCTTCCTGACGTATTGCCTTGTTGACTAGTTGCTGGAAATTAGGATAATCCTGGGCGATCAACTGCACAGACAAATTATCATTGATCCCTTCAAGGAATCTCTCCTGCTTGGTTTCATCTGTCGCAACATCTTCCGGTGCATAGCATGCTAGTTGATTGAACTTGTGAAGATATATGTTCACTAAGCAGCTTCCTTGGCGCAATTTACGGAATTCCTTTTTCTTCAAGGTGATCATGACTGACGGAATATGAGATCGACGAAAAACTTGTACAAACTCAATCCAAGTGATTGCTTGAGCATTAGCATGTAAGACACTGAAGTTGTCCCATCATTCAGAAGCATGTCCGTTCAGTTGGTGAGAAAACAAACAGGACCCTCTCACGGTCACTGCACTACGAAATATCTAGCTTCTTCCCAATAGCACGTAGCTAATCATCTGCATCCATAGGTTCTGTATCGCTGGAGAAGGTAGGAGGGTGTGTTCTCATGAACTCTGACAGTTTGGACTGCGAAGGAGGAGGAGGTGGAGTTTGGAAAAGTGTAGTTTGTTGGGCTTGGTTGTTGTTGATGGACTGAGCAAGTAGTTCGATCAGATGGTTATGATTGGCCATCATCTATTACCATTATGATCCCTTGGTTGGTGGTGGTGGTGGTGGGATTGGGGCACTTCTATTTCCAGGGACATCAGGGTTGGTATTGGTTCTACTTTCAGAGCGACGAGTGTTCAACATCTACCGGTTACTATAGATAATTAGGGAATATGGGAACTAAGAGGGATAGAGTAAAACAACACCCCAAACAAAACAAACTAACTAAAAAAAGCTTTAAATAACTTTAATAACTTTATACAATGTTCTATTGATTGAGACTTTTAAGCTAATGGAACAACTCAATGCACAGAATGAATCTTTGACCAACTTAGACTATATGGCTTGGCTGACAATGCGGTCCTAGTACGACGAGGAAGATGAGGGCGCAGGTGAAATGCTTTTCGGACTGGATTGAGCACGAGCCTAAGAAAAAGTGGTTGCTGCTATATGACAATTGTGGCACTCGATATGGTGTCATGACAACCAATCTAGCCGAGGTGTATAATTGAGTCATATGTGATGCTAGGTGCCTCCCTTGGTTGGTATTGTGGAGGCAATTCTCCGCGGTACCACAAATTATTTTGTTAACAGAAGCAACAACGTATCCCTCGTCATGGCAAATGACAGAGTACTGTACTATGCCATGATCACCAAGTAAATAGGGGAGCAGAGCAAGAAGGATGAGATGTATCAGGCATTCAAGATGTGAACAAGAGAGTTTCGCTTCGAGATACTGTGCAGAGATAAAGGACGCCATGTGACAAATCGCGAGAGGATCACCCACGAGTGCATGTTGCGCCGCGCTAGTTGCGTATGCACTTCCAACAAGCCTCTTCTTCTGCATAGGCCCTGCTCACATGTCATGATCACATGTTCGATAGTGGCGCAGCATCCCAGTCATTACCTCTCTGATTATTTCAACAAGGAGGAGGTGATGCAAACTTAAATCTGAGAGATGTATGGTTACTACGTGATTGGTCATTTAAGCGGCCATCGACACGAAGCAACTTATCGGGTTGCGGGCATTGATATCTTGAAGAGAAAGGTTGGCGGCGATATGTACGTCGTATCAGGAATGACATGGACGAAGTAGAAGCTGGGCGTTGTACGTAAAAGTGCTCCATTGGCAGAGAGTCTGGGCACACCTTCAAGAAATACCATACGAGAAATCCACAGAACGAAGAAGGCATCGGCAGTCCGGACATCGCCACGGGGACCTCATCCGACCGCCCACTCGAGGCTGTCGACATGGCGGACGTTGAGATTACGGCCACAGAAAAGATTCGTCTTGTTGAAATATATGGTGCCCAATGCTTTATAATATCACTTTGATTTGTGCTGAATTGTTTGTAATATCAGTGTGATTTATCGATAAAACATGTGAGGACATTGTGTTGGATGTTCTGTACTATCATTGGGATTTGTCGAAAAAAATGTGATGACGTCGTGATGAATATTTTACAATATCATTACGATTTGTCCACAAAATATATGATTGAAAGTAGAGAGTAAAAAAAAACAGGTAAAGGTCCATGTCGCCAGTTGAAATGACGGTAGGATCCTGTCGCCACTTGGAGTGATGATAGGTCCCTGTGGTCATTTCAACTGACGATAGAGACACCTCTGCACTGTTTACGTTTTTGTCGCCATTCTCTATGCTACTGTCGTCATTTGGAATGACGACAAGACCTTTTCACAATTTCAAATGGCGACAATAACCTAGTTTTGTTAAAAAAAAAATCTACTGTTTATTTTTTGTATTTTTTTTAAAAAACTAATATTATTTTTAAAAAATTAGCTGTTTTTTATCCAGAAAGCTAAGGAGCTTAGGGTAAAACCTACTGCCCTTCAATTCTCCAAAACAGTACTTAATTCTGGCGTACAGTGAGAGGACTGCAGTGACCTATACTACTGACGTACATGGGCCCTTCGTTTGCACTGTGTTTAATGCTTTGATTAGCTATGTGAGTTTTAATGTGAACTAGCTAGTACTGGTCCTTCTTCCCTTGGATCGTACACACTGTCCTGTCAAGTCTCATAGGTTGTGCGCTGGTGACCGACGAGGGCTCTCAGGCGCTCAGCTTGTGACATGGGCTCTGTATCGTGGACGACGCAGTTTTCAGCAAACACTCTACCGGGAAATCCCGTTTAGACTTGAGAGCAAGTCAGCAAACCGGTACCGAATCACTTCCCGCTGGCTGACCGGGAACGGTTACCGAAATTTTTGGTTTTTTTTTTTGATAAAATCAGCTTGAATTTGAGTAAAAATTGATCAAAATTCAAAATTTAAATTCACTAAACATGAACAAAACCGGCCGGAATTGTATTTCTCGAACCCGAGCGGTAAGCGGTAACCGGCCGATTTTTTATTCCCTGCTTGAGAGTAGTACCTCCGTTCTCCCTTCTGTTTTACTAGCCGTCAGAGACACCGCTGAAGTCTGCAATACACTGCCTGTTACTTTTTAACTAGATATATTAAAAATATTTAAGATTTAATGATATAGAAGTATTTTCTATGACAAATTTTCTAGTATAATTTTCATACCATAAATCTAAACACTCTTGCATATTTGTGACCAAAGTCTTAAAAGGTTAAAGTTGATTGCCCGCATTTGAAAACAACAAGTAAAGAAGAACCGAACAAGTAATTTTTGTAAAGCAAAAAATGTTTGTTAACCGATCGAATGTCACGATCCTATGGACCTTGCCGGCAGATCATAAATAAAAATGTTATGTATAGCTTACAGTAACAGAGTAGTAAGTAGTAACAAACGAAATGGAGTATATGACACGAGAGTGAGAGTGAGAGTGAGACCAATATATGTAACTGATCTCTGCTGCAGAGTTAGTGAGCATGCAGTGGTTGGGCACACGTCGACCAAATCTTTCCATCTTGGAAATGGTCGCCTCTTGCTAGCTAGCTCTTCCGTTCCAAACGATACACTGCAAAAGTATCAAACGAAAGGGACATGCTTCTGATTTCTTGCAATGGACTGGAGTGAGTACTTCATATAAGTTTCACGACGAAGAAGCCGTCAGCTCTCTGCGCAAGTTGCATGCCTTAGTCTTCTTTCTGACGGAAGAGCAGAGTACTTCATATGAGTTTCACGACGAAGAAGCCGTCAGCTCTCTGCGCAAGTTGCATGCCTTAGTCTTCTTTCTGACGGAAGAGCAGAGCATACGTCTTATTTAGGGGTGAAAACAGATCGAATACGAATTGAATAGTAGCAAAATTATATTTGAATTTTTATTTTTAAATGAATACGAATTCAAATATACTCGAATACGAATACAAATTTGAATCAAATATATACTCAATTCAGTCCGATCCGGATATCCTTGTAACTTATGTAATGTGAAGATATTAGTGGTACTTTATCGTTATACAGTCACACTTAATCAATCTAACCTATTTATTCCACCTAAAAGAACATGAATTCACATTAAATCTAAAATACTTGTCTAACTAATTAGGTATACCGCAATAAAATACTTATATTGTTTTGTCGAATCCGAATAGTTCGGATAAAATAACAATTCAGATGGAATATTTTCATACCATATTCGTATCCATATTTTCTTTTTTGTGAATTCGAATATGAATACAAATAGGAGAGAAATTGTTAAACGAATGGAAAAATCTATACCATATTCATATCATATCGAATACGGTAGTCGAATAATACGGATAATCCGTATCCGTTTTTCATCCCTAGTCTTATTCTCTACATGCATGCATGAAACATATCCTCTACACACACACACACACACACACACACACACACACACACACATATACATACATACGGTAGCGTTATTCAGTGCTCGCGTGCTGAATAGCTATTCTGCGCGTGGATGCGCTAGCCCACGCTCCCTCCCCCCGTGGGTGGGATTGGCGGTAAAACACACACGCGCTTGTTCCAATCGGCTGTAAAGTCTCGGTATCGTCCAATCTGGTCGTAAAACTCACACATATCCTTGTTTTGAATATGAATGTTTCTTTTCTTGTTTTATCAATAACTTTTGATTGGAAACTCTCATTCACGAACGGTTTACACTGGTAGCTTGGTGACGATGAGAGAAACAAAATTATATAAGCCTCGCAAATAAAAACTTCTCTGTGCGTTTACTAAAAAAAATTAATTGTATCGCTAAAAGAGATTTACTACTACATTCACATGACTTTAATAACATCTTTGACAACTAGTACAAACAAGTAGACAACCAACTAGGAAACAATCGATTTCTTGTTTTGTACTGAATATGTCTTTATCTTGTTTTAGCAATAACTTTTGATTGGATACTCTGATTCATGAACAATCACCGGTAGCTTGGTGACGACGAGGGTAACAAAATGATATAAGTCTCGCAAATAAAAATCTGTATGTGTGATTACTAAAAAAATTACTGCATCACTAAAAAGAGATTTACTATGGCTTCCACATGACTTTACTGCTATGTTACAAAAAGATTTACCAGAATCTCCACATGACTTTACTGCTTTGTTAAACAAATTACTAAACCTCCACGTGACTTTACTGCTCTGTTACAAAAAAAATTTGCAGACACCCAACTAGAAAACAATCGATTACTTGTTTTGTTCACAAATGTTTCTTTTCATGTTTTCGCAATAACTTTTGATTGGAAGCTCCGATTCATGAACGGTTTTCACCAGTAGTTTGGTGATGACGAGGGTAACAAAATGATATAAGTCTTGCAAATAAAAATCTCTCTATGCATTTACTAAAAAAGATTTACTACAATCTCTATATGACTTTACTGTCATCTTATCCAACTAGTATAGACAAGTAGACACCTAACTAACAAACAACCAGTTCCTTGTTTTGTACATGAATACTTCTGTTCTTGTTTTCGCAAATAATTTGTATTGAAAGCGTTGATTCACGAACGGTTTTCACTGGTAGCTTGGTAACGACGAGGGTAACAGAATGATATAAGTTTTGCAAATAAAAACCTCTCTGCGTGTTTACAAAAAAATATTTACTGCATCACTAAAAGAGATTTACTACATCCTCCACATGTTGTTTACTGACCTATTGTTGTCATTTTGGAGAAATCTAACATGTACGGCAAGGACATGTGTCTATGCACTTTATGTTTATGCATCGTCGATGTTATCTTGCTTTAGATGCAGTGTTCACCTAGGCGCTAGGCAGAAGGAGGGCGGAGGGTGGCCGCCTAGCACCTAGCCCGCCTAGGCGGCCGAACAAAACAGCGAGGGCGGCCGAACAAAATAGCAAGGGAGCTCTGCTAGGAAGGGGAGAAGAAATGAATAAAAAGAGAAAAAAATATAAAAGAAAGGCATACTGTTCACGATGGGCCAACCCATAACTCTCTCTCACCCATAAATCATGCGTCGATGCACTTGCCCAACTCATCTTCGCTCTTCCCCTGCCCTCGCTCTCTCTGCACCGACGCCGACGCCTACGCAGACACCGACGCCGACGCCGATGTCATCCTCTTCCCTTCCCATCCTCTCCCAGATCCTGTCTCCCGCTCCCGTCCTCTTCCCCTTCCTCATGGTGGTAGGGTGGCGGAGTCCGACGGCGGGAAGGTGGATCCGGCGGTGGGGATGACGGATCCGACGGCAGTGGAGACCGATTTGACTGGTGGCGAGCCGGAATCGACGGGGGTGAGCTAAGTTCTCTTCTCCTCTCTTCTCTGCCCTCTCCCTCTCCCATCCTCTCCGCCGCCTTGGACTGCCACGCCTTGCCCGCCTAGCTCCGCCTGGGTTCGCCTTGGACCGACGTTGACTGCCTAGGCGGGCCGAGCGCCCAGGGGGGCGATTATGCCCGAGTCGCGGCGGCCGGTGTGCGCCCAACGCCTAGGCGGCCAAGGCGGCCGCCTAGGGGAACACTGTTTAGATGTTGCACAACTTATGCTAGATACTCAGATCATCCCACCCAGCATGGACAATGCCACATGTAGTTATTTACCTGCAGATCAATGGGTCCGTAGCTCAGAGGGCTATCAAGGACCTGGTGGTGAGGGGACTCATAAGGATGGTGTCAGTTCATTGCAGCCAACATATTTACACCAGGGCGACAAACACATGAGGGATCATATATGTCTAGTGGTGGTTTTCTAGCCTATTAGACTTGATGTTGCTGTTATGTTAAAGTTTATTTTCAGCGAGGCACTTTGTTTGTGTTACCTTATATTAGTTCATTATCGCAACAACGTTGAATGTTTTGTTACTTTTGGCACAATTTTAGGGTGGTTCTGTCAGGCCAGTTACCTTATGTTTGTCAGATTATGTTGTTTCACCTTGTGGGTGTTACCTCCACGTGACTTTACTGCTCTGTTACAAAGAGATTTACTGCAACCTCCACATGACTTTATTGCTATCTTAGTTAACTAGAACAGACAAGTAGACAACCAACTAGTAAATAATCGGTTCCTTGTTTTGTACACGAATGTTTTTTTTCTTATTTTCGCAATAACTTTTGATTGGAACCTCCAATTCACGAATGATTTTCACCGGTAGCTTGATGACGACGAGGGTAACAGAATGATATAAGTCTCGCAAATAAAAACCTCTTCGTGTGTTTACTAAAAAAGATTTACTGTATCATTAAAAAGAGTTACTATAGCCTCCACATGACTTTACTATCATCTTAGCCAACTAGTATAGACAAGTAGACAACTAATTAACAAACAACCAATTTCTTATTTTGTACATGAATGTTTTTTTTTCTTGTTTTAACAAATAACTTTTGATTGGAAGCGCCGATTCACGAACGGTTTTTACCCTAGCTTGGTGACGACAAGGGTAACAAAATGATATAAGTCTCGCAAATAAAAACCTCTCTGTGCGTTTACTAAAAAAGATTTATTGCATCGCCAAAAGAGATTTACTACTGCCTCCACATGGCTTTACTGCTTTGTTACAAAAAGATTTACTGCAACATCCACATGAATTTACTGCCCTGTTATAAAAAAAGATATACTACAATCTCCACGTGAACATACTGCTCTGTTACAAAATTTTTTACTACAACCTCTAGATGACTTTATTGCCATCTTAGTCAACTAGTACAGACAAGTAGGCAACTAACTAGCAAACAATCGGGAGCTTGTTTTGTACACGAATGTTTCTTTTTTTTTTGTAATAACTTTTGATTGGAAGGTCCAATTCACAAACGGTTTTCACCGGTAGCTTGGTGACGACGAGGGTAATATAATGATATAAGTCTCACAAATAAAAAACTCTCTGTACATTTACTAAAAAAAGATTTATTACATCATTAAAAAAGAGTTACTACAATCTCCATATGACTTTACTGCTCAGTTGCAAAAAAAAAATACTCGGCTCCACTTGTAGTTTACTGGCACATCCAGCTATGCGCGTATGAAACAATCGTAAAAATATAAATGAGATGATACACGCGGCATTGGACACGTGACGTCACGCGTGGGGGATCGTGGGTTAGTGGGCCAAAATGGCACATTCGGCGCTCCGTAAGAGCGGTACGGTCGGTGCGCGGTGGTCTGACTTATATATATATATCGACTGCACCTTTTCTCTCTCTCCACTGCACACATCCACATGCAATATCGATGGTACGAATTATATATATATATATATATATATATATATAACGTCCGTTTTGTACTTCCGGGAGTACATACTCCCACTTCGAATATACCACTTAAACAAATATATTGTACTTTTTTTTTATCATTTTTAGTATACTTAAATACTAATTATAAGATACTCCAATACGACTTGATTGCCATTTTTTTTCATTGGAGCCCTTTATTTTTTTGCTATATACTCCTTTTTTATATATCAAAAAAGTATATACACAAGTTTTTTATGGAACTATAAGGTGAACTTTAATGATTTTTTATGGAACTCACTTTGGGGTATCTTATAATTATTATTGGAGCGTGCTCAAATTGATAAAAATGTATTATCATACGATTTAAGTGATATATGAGAAGTGGGAGTGATATATATATATATATATATATATATATATATATATATATATATATATATATATATATATATATATATAAATGGTATGGTACTCCTGGTATATACACACGCGCACACGTGCAGGGCATGTCAAAGTTGTTCTTCCTCGTGTGTTCAAATCTTCCATCAATGGTGTTTGTGACTATTTACATCATTACATGTCGAGGACAACATGTGTGATGTGTTGAATGAAGTGACTACTCTTATTAAGCTAGTGATATGAGGTTTATTAGCTTAACTTTCTGCGAAGAAGAAGAAGAAACTAGCTAGTGCATTTGTACCACTAGCAATTGAAATGGAGACCTTCTGAATTGATGAGTTTGATATTGAATGCTCCTTTTTCTGTTTATAAAAATGTATTTGAAACATGATATTAAATGCAGAAAGGAAGCAAAAAACGAATTATACAGCTCAGAAACCACATGACACATCACCCAACCATATTTAGGTTCTAATAATCTCCAACTATAGTTTCCATGAAGAGAAAAATCTCCAATGATGGTGGTACCCCTTGCATAATTAAGAAGCTTTGCGATATTATTTGGTCAACACATGCAACAGACATGGGGAGAGAAGACATCATAGAAAATAAGGTGCAATTAGCTGAAATGATCATGTCAAATACTTAACATGCATGCATACCAAGATATATAATTTAAGGTCAATTTTGAACAGCCATCTCCATCACCGACCAACCACATTAATTTACCAAATGCAAATGTTGCAATTGCTTGAGATGAAAAAAAAGGGGCAGAAACATCTGAGTTAACAACCCGGAAAATCGTCGTCTTTCCTCTATTAATACAAAGATACACAGGTCTCCTGCATGTTTCCGGGAAAAAAAAATCAACCCGAAAAATTGATGTTTTAACTGATTCTGGATCGGTGGTGGATTACATTATATAGTGGTAAACAATATAATTAAAGTGATAACAAATCATAGGCAGAGCGATATAAAATGCACCACAAATTATTACGGAAAACGAGAGCAATATCTCATCAACGGGCGATTCAAAGAGCTTGACGTGCCACCAAATGCTAGCTGCTGCGATGAACAGCAGCAAGTCGCAGGTCACGTCAGAATCTGATGCGAACGGTTCTTTGCCGGGGCGTGACGTGAGGTTATCGCAGCACTTGAAAACGCAAAAATCATGTGAGATTACGGGCAAATCGCATTGCTCGAGAGCAATAACGAGTAGGATGATAATTAAGGAGATGGTTGACCCACTACCTTACATTGCAACATCATGAAATTGATTGAATTATTAGTCGCCATCTGGAACAAAGATACAGGTCTATTAGTATTCTAGTACTACACCAACAGACAAGCTAGTATTTATATCTATATATTCCTTTAATTTATCATTTCTGTTAGATATTCTCTTTGTTTGGATTTTTTTTTTTTTGTGATGACTCTTTGTTTAGATTTTGATCTAGTTGGACAGCTACTGGATGATGCTTTTAGTTCACCCATTAGAAAAATTGCAGATGGGCCTGAAGTGATCCGATGCGTTATCACTCACCACTAACTCTATTTCCTTAGTTTTTTCAAGTACAAGAACTATAGTTCCTACTCTCTTGTTTGATACTATACTCCTTTTATGGTCTATTAATTCTTGTTCATATATGAAAGATAAATGTGAGATCTAGATAATAAGAGTTAGAACCCATGCATATTACTCGTAGCAATGGGAAAAAAATATACCTTCCTAGAGTGGAATAAAAATTGTCCCAAAGGGAAAGACTAAAATTGTTAACAAAGGTGATATGGCAATCACCTAAATCCTCTCAGAAGTAGACTCTGAAATTGACGACGACTGAACAATGAATACAGAAAGGAAAGCTACACAAATTGTGCCTTTCTACTGTTCCATACAGGAAGCATCCTGGAAGCCCAGCCCCCATCGTCAAAATTCGTGCAGGCGACATATTTTTAGTTGTCTCTGTTGATTTTGACGTGCAAGCATAATTTTGATTGTTTCTGCTGGTTGGTATGGCTGCAACTTTTTAAAAAGCGGTTTTCGGCTCGATTGAAGGGTTGCACGACTGAACGGCTGAAATGAAGAGATTTGGTATTTGGTATCGCATGTCTTTTCTGTGTGGTGTTTACGAACACGAGATGAAAAATGTTTAAAATGCCTCTAAGGCAAATGATGGCTTGTTTGATGCGGTTTAACGTAATTAACGCGACAATTGACACAATAGACCACAATTAACGTAATTGACTGTAATTAACGACAATTAACGCAACAGACTGCAATTAATGCAATTGATCGCAATTAATAACAATTAACACAATAGGCCGTAATTAATGACAATTATGCAATAGACCGCAATTAACGACAATTACTACAATAAACAATTATTATATAAATAATTACAATGAATAATTATTACAACAATTAATTTTTACATAAATAATTACAACAATAATTATTACAATAAATAATTATTTAAAAAATTATTACATAAACATTTAATTTACAATAGACCAAAAAAGAAAAAATATATATAAAGAGAGAGACCGGCGTCGGCTAGGGTTAGGCTGCCACCAGTGGTGGCAACGGTGGGGGAGGAGGAGGGCTGCACCTCGTCGGGGAGGTGGTCAGGGCTGAAGGCGTAGGCGGGCGGTGGTGCAGGAGGAGGGCGGAGAAGGGACGGCGGAGGGCGCTGACGCGGGAGGAGGATGAAGAAGGGGCGGCGGTGGCGGGAGAAGGAAGGAGGAGGAGGGAAGCAGCATGGGCGCGGGAGGAGGAGGGAGGAGGAGCGGTGGCGGAGGTGCAGGAGGAGGAAGGCGGGGGCGCCGTGGGAGGGAGGAGGAGAGTAGTGGTGGCGTCGGCTCGGGAGAAGGAGGGAAGAGAAGGGTGGCGGCGTCGGAGCGGGAGGAGGAGGGCGGCGTCGGGGGAGGGAGGAGGAGAGCGGTGGTGGCGTTGACGCGGGAGGAGGAGGGACGAGGCGGCGACGCGGTGGGAGAAGGTGCGGGTGGGGAGGTGGGAGGAGGCCTGCGGCGTGTGGGGAGGAGGGAGGTGGCGCTTAGGAGGAAGAGGGAGCCGAGGGAGGAGCAGGCAGGTGAGGGGAGTGCTAGGGTTTTGGGGAGGGGGTTGTTGAGTGGTAAAAGCGGGTAATTATCTCCAACTTTGGAGGTAAAGTTGAAACAGGCCGTAGGAAGCTGTGGGAAGCTGATCCGCGGCAGCTTCTAGCTTTCTCACGTTAAAAGCGGCTTCCGACTTTTTTGGACGAAAAGTCAAAGTCATCCCAAACACCCTCATAAACAAAGTAAAAAGAATAGCGCAAGTGGCTAACAATCACGGGGAATAACTAGAGCCAAAGGCATTTCTCTCTTTTTAATAAGTTTAATGAAAAGCACTTATACGATTTATAAAAAAAGTACCAATGCTTCGCCTTGTCAGGTTATTATCATTTGATTGATCACTAGAAACCATCTTTTAGTGTATTTGATTTGAAAATGGTCGAGAGAAGAACATGGGTAATCAAGATCAGCGAAAACGATATACTAACAGCATCGTAAAGAAATGAAGCTGTGACCGGATGAGATCTCCAGTGGCACAAACAAATGCAACTATGAAAGACAAGAATTTAAAGAGATAAAGTTAGGGCCCAAAAAAAAAACGTCAGGAAATGAGTAGGAGAGTTTCCCTAGCAGAAAGAAATGGAAAATAATCCTATGCTCCATTGGTACTGTAACTCTGAAGGAAATGAGTAGCACAAGATATGATGATGGTTGTCAGTCTCAGTGCAAACATCAGTTTTGACCGTGTCCTCCGCACACAAAAGGAGGCCAAAAACTTGCAGCTGGGTCAATTTGCAGGTAGGAAAAACTCGAATCACTGCCCCCTTTCATCCATTTGCCGGCAATATGAACAGAATCGTCGCGAACGAAATTGCAAACGAAGCAATCAACGATGCCAATGATACAGACATTAAACAAAGAAATTAAGAACAAATGATGCACACACGCATCCACCAACGAACACCCAACACAAAGCCAAAAAAACAAGCCCAAGATTCCCAAACAAGTGCCTATATAAACCAAATTAAACGCACGGCAAGAACATACTAAACACAAATCAGAAGTAGTAGTACTTCATTCACATAGGCACATAGCGAGCAACCAACATTCCATTGCCCGTTCCATTGCATCTTGCATGCACACGCTGCGCGGCCCAGGCGTGATGAGGAGCTCGACGGCGGCAGTGTTATTGGCGGTCGTCGTGGCCGCGCCGCTGCTGGCGTCGTCGCAGCCGGCGCCGAGCATGCCGCAGGCGCCTGCGGCGGCGACGGCGACGAACAACTCGCGGCTGGAGAAGGCGTACGTGGCGCTGCAGGCGCTGAAGCGCGCCATCACGGACGACCCCAAGAAGCTGACGCACAACTGGTGCGGGCCCGAGGTGTGCGGCTACTTCGGCGTGTACTGCGCGCCGGCGCCCGACGACCCGTGCGCGCGCACCGTGGCCGGCGTTGACCTCAACCACGGCGACCTCGCCGGCACGCTCCCCGAGGAGCTGGGCCTCCTCTCCGACCTCGCCGTCTTCCACCTCAACTCCAACCGCTTCTCTGGCTCCCTCCCGGAGTCCCTCCGCTCGCTCCACCTCCTCCACGAGATCGACGTCAGCAACAACCAGCTCTCCGGCCCCTTCCCCTCCCAGTTCCTCTGCCTCCCCAACGTCCAGTACGTGGACATCAGGTACGCACGTGTTATACACGTATACATACAAGATACACCTGTACCTGCACTGCATAAAAAAGCTATGGATTAATGCAACGTATATATACAAGTATATATAATTGGCTGTCGGCGTATATGGTGTGTGTGTGTGTGTGAAGGTTTAACAACTTCTGCGGCGAGGTGCCGGTGGCGATCTTCGACAAAAAGATCGACGCGCTGTTCATCAACAACAACCACTTCGACTTCACGCTGCCGGAGAACTTCAGCAACTCGACGGCGTCGGTGATCGTGCTGGCGAACCTGCCGCGGGTGGGGGGATGCCTGCCGAGCAGCATCGGCGACATGGCCAGGACGCTCAACGAGCTGGTGCTCCTCAACAGCGGCATCTCCTCCTGCATCCCGCCGGAGATCGGCAAGCTCGACCAGCTCACCGTGCTCGACCTCAGCTTCAACAGCATCGTCGGCACGCTGCCGGACACCATCGGCAACATGCGCGCGCTCGAGCAGCTCGACGTCGCGCACAACATGCTCGCCGGCGAGATCCCCGAGAGCATCTGCGAGCTGCCGCACCTCAAGAACTTCACCTACTCGTACAACTACTTCTGTGGTGAGCCACACCGCTGCCTCGAGGTGCCGCGCATCGACGACCGGCAGAACTGCATCGCCGGACGCCCCGACCAGCGGTCTGGCGAGGAGTGCATCGCGTTCCTGCACCGGCCGCCGGTGCACTGCGACGCACACGGGTGTATCGCGCCACCATCGCCGCCACCGCCACCACCGCCGGTGCATGCGCCTCCACCGCCGGTATACTGATCCGTGGTAATACTGTAATTTGTAATTGTTAATTTGCTGCCTTTGTGCTGTGATAAAGGGTAAATGCATACATATGGTATATACTGTAATCTTTATTTTCATAAACAAAGTAATAATGGATTGATAGATTTGCATTGCAGAATTCAACTGAAGGTTTTGTAAAAAATATTTCAGTGTTTTATAAATGTTTCCTGCTTCATTTCAAAAAATAATTCTCTGGTAAAGGTTTTAATGCTCTAGTACTACATAACTAAATCATCTGCAAATAATGTGCCCTTAGCAGTGCAACTTCTGCAAATACTTAGTGTCGTGTCAGATTTCATCAGTTATTAATTGGATCTGGGATGCAGTTAGATGAGGGACCATGTTATGTAAGAATTCAGTTCAGAATTAGGACCACTGCTAAAGTGGGGGGGGGGGGGGAGATAAAACAAAAAAAGATCACTGTTTTGCTCTTTAAATGTTGGAAAGGATGATTGTTGAGTTGAATTAATTAAGTTAAACATATGAACTTTGGGGATTTATAGAAAGTAAGTACATAACTTCATGCCATTTGGCAATCCAGATATCAACCAATGTCAAAAAGTTTCATTTGAAAAGAATATACACGTCCTAGTCAAGAAAAGAAGCTAAAAACCAGGACAGAAGAAGTAGTAGAAAACACAGACAATAAATTAAGCAAGATTCTAGCTCAGGTACACCAAATGATGAACAGTAATGGGATAAATGCATTTGATAAGGATTGGTCAAAGGGGAATTAATAAAAAGCAAGTGTTGCTCATGGATTCCAGCTGCAAAGAGGGATTTCTTTTAGGGGCAATTAACACTACAGATACCGTAAGTTACAAAATAACATCTAATGTGAGGAGGCCTATCTGTTATCTTCACATTGGATGTTATTTTCCTATTTATACATTATTGCAATTTTACTGAGAAAATTTTCCCTTTCTTTTACTCTTTGGTTGATCAACTCAAAGGGCAGCTCTCCTACCTATTTGTTTGAAAAAAAAAGATCACTCAAAGGGCAAGAAGCTTCTTCTAACTCTCATCTTGGCTGGCTCGAGGCAGGCCGGGGTTCCTTTAAGCAAGCCACTAAACACGACGGCTTCACCCTGTCCACATAAATTATAAGCTTTACTCGTTGAGTCGTTGTCCTCGTCACACACATCAAACCACTAAGATTGGGTAACTGAAAAGAGTATAATGTACCATTTTCAAGTATATTCAGTGTAATACAGCAGTCAACTAATTTCCAGAGACTGACAACAGTGACGACAATGGTATGGGAAGGTGACTGTGATGGTAACAAGAACATATACAGTATGAAGAATACAAGCGGTCGAAATCAATTGTGAGACTGAGTGGCCATGAAGCATGGTATGGCATGGCTGACCTTTTCGTCATTGACCGGTTGAGTGAACGACAGACTGGCAGATGTTAACTGGGCAAGAACGGGACAAATTTGCAGATAATGGAAGAGGAAAATGAAAATATGGCAATGAGGACGACTAGACCAGTGTTGGACCAAGTACAAGATGCTACTTGCCCTAAAATAACTGACAAAAAATGCTGATGGCATCATTCTTACCGCCCAGTCATAAAGGCACAGACCAAGTTATGTGATAATCAAGTCCCCTAAGGCCAGTCTCAGTGGAGGTTTCATATCCCAGTTTCCAACACACCCATATTTTGAAACATGATGCGAAGAGTTTCATCCCATGAAACTCTCTCTACTCTATGAAACTTTTATCATCTCTCTCTTCATCAATACAGTGCCATGTCAGCGTATTTAATGTCCATGAAACTCTATGAAACCCCCACTGAGACTGGCCTAAGATAGCAGGTTACCTAATGCATTGTCATGTTGCTAGGGTGATGGGAAAACAAGCTCTGTTTACCAAGTTAAATGAAGTACAACCAATCTAAACATATCTCAGCGTGTATTAATGGTGGCTGCTTTAGCATTAATTCTTCTCTTCAGTCATCTAACACAATGTGGTTTCTTAATCTAATTATGACATAACATAGTGATGCTGAAGCCAAAATGATACACTATTCTGTGTGAGTAGCAGGAACATGAGGTCTGATCATCCGTAATGACTACTATTAGACATAGTACTGGTTAGCATTACACCGAGTTTATTAGGAGGGCACATGCAAGAAAGAGATATATTACCAACCTAAAGACAGTTTCCTGGCCTGCCAATATCATAAAGGCACGGCCTTTGATGAAGTGTTGATTTCATTCAATAAAAGAATAGGTTTTCAAGTGCCCTCCTAATACCAGTACACAAGTGGAGTACAGGTCATACTCCAATTTCATAATCACCTGACCGGATTTAAGATGGTACTGGTACAACGGAGACTAATCAAACTCATGCAGTACCAATGCAAACAGCAAATCGGACCTACAAACTCTGGTAAAAAAAAAAGTCCAACGTCATATGGAGATAAAAAAAATGCAGATCATCCAACGGGACGTGGTCAAAACTTGAATAACAAAGGAGGTTGTTGAATCGGCATTTTCAATCAAGTATTTTGTAACGTAACAGCAGCCTATGGTTCAGGGAAATCATCCTGGGTTTTCTTCAAGGGACGCTCTCTTTTCACCTTCAGGGTATAATGGAGTACGGTCTGTTTTACCATATTTCATTACCACTGACTAGACACATTCTATTGTTT
This sequence comes from Ampelocalamus luodianensis, assembly GCA_036346255.1. Classification (NCBI taxonomy): domain Eukaryota; kingdom Viridiplantae; phylum Streptophyta; class Magnoliopsida; order Poales; family Poaceae; genus Ampelocalamus; species Ampelocalamus luodianensis. Next base: position 5,241,896 of record CM070621.1, read on the forward strand.
TCTGTTGGAGTTTTCGGACTTGGTCCATTCAATATTCTAATTAAATTATAGAAAAATCTTAAAGGCTCACTCATGCATAAAGACTAGCAACCAGATCCGCAATGGAAATATTTTGTCTCTTGTGTTTCAGAGATGTGGCAAAATTCCTCCAAATTAGAGGCAATTTGGCAATGTTACCCGTCCTAACATCTCTTTTTTTTTTTTGTAAGCAAATTGAGCCGATTTACCACTAATCCGGGAGATGATCATTGACGCGCACTTGAGCAGGTTATATGCTATTTGAAAGGTACAATGAGTTACAGAATTCACTATACTGGGTATCCTGGTGTATTTGAGGGATATAGTGATTCCAATTGTATTTCTGATGCTGATAAGAAAAAAGCTACAAGTAGATATGTATTCACTCTGGGCAGCGCAAGCGCTGCTTTTGTCTTATGGAGGTCTGGCAAACAGACTATACTGACGAGGTCAACCATAAAGGCAGAACTCACAACATTATACACAACCACTGTTGAGGCAAAATTGATGCGAGAACTCTTGATGAATTTACCGGTGGTTGAAAAATCAATTCCAGCTATCCTTATGTATTGTGATAACCAAATAGTTATCATAAATGTGACAAGTGCAAAGGGTAATATAAAATCCTCAAGATATGTGAAAAGGCGGTTGACGTCTGTCAAAAAATTGATAAACTCCGAAGTGATAGCTGTGGATTATATCCAAATAGCTAAAAATCTGATAGATCCTTTTACAAAGGGACTATCACAGAATGTGATTAAAATTACATCGAAGGAGATAGAAATGAGACCCACGTGAGTTACACACAGTGGTAAACTAAACCTATATGATCGAAGATCCCGTAAAATAGGCCTTGAAAAAAACAAACTGTTTAGGTAACAATAGAGTACGTTCTTACTTTATATCCCACTCTGTTGGAGATGTAGTACCCTAATTACTGTAAGGCAGGATGACTTTATATTAATGTGTTCTGAGGCTTAACCGTAAAATATCGTCCTACAGGGTACTCATGTAAGAATGCACCTATATGAGCTTGACTGTTGGTCGCAGTCCATGAGATGTGGGTGATCTCTAGGAAGCTCATGAAGAGACACAAGAGTATGACCTATATGCTCCACCCAAGGAGTAGCACATCGGCGGCCAAGTGTTAGCAAAAGCCTTAGGTGAAATTAGTTGTGGGCAAGTGTAGCTTGAGGTTCTTGGTAGATGTTCAATCTTAACTGGTCTACATCGAAAAACTGATATATCAACATCACTATGGGCAAATTCGTGGTGCTTTTGGGGTCTGGTGGGGGATTGTTAGAGTTTTTGGGCTTGGCCCATTCAATATTCTAATTAATCCTAGGAAAATCCCAAAGGTCCACTCATACATGGTGGAAGGTGGAAAGTTTAGTACCATATTGCTTGTCTAGGTGGAAGGAGACCAATATATAAGGTGGAGTTAGTCTTACCTAGTTGAAGCAAGCAAAAGAAGAACACATGTGCGTGCTCTCTCACCTCGCCACGCCATCACCTGCCCGCGCGCGACGTGCGTGTGAATGGTCCGGCGATTTCATGCTCGATTGGCTGCGCAGGTGCAGCTTCTTTTTTGCACATCAAAACCATGTATACGAATTAGAAACTAAAAATTTGAATTATATTGTTTCAATTGGCTTTTATGGCATACATCAAATGTGTTTAAAACAGAGTAATGACAATAGTTTATTCTGCTGAAGCTGGTTCTATATGAGGGAGAGATCAATATCGGAATAGTCTCACTTAGAAATAGAACAGAGGCAGAATTAGTATCGTTTTGTTGCCCGGTTCCTCTGTGCTGTGCAACCTTGGCTTCTCCATCCATTCTTCGGTGTGCACCGACATAGGGAGGACAGTGTCTCCGAAGTCGGTATCCCTCGTGATCCTGCACGGGTTGGGGTGAATCAGGTTTTTGAGAGACGTTCAGGCGACTGCTCACGGCTTCCTCCTTCTCCATCATCTGCTTCGTGCGTCTTCGCATTAGACTCTACCACAACCTTCGTCGGAGCGATTATCTGTAAGTCGCGGTGATTTCTTTTGATATGACTAAGCCTTGCTTCCTAGAAATAAAACATGTGATAATGTTGATGACTACTTCTATTAGTAGTATTCTTGTTCTAGGCTTTGCCTTGTTAGCATATATATATATATATATATATATATATATATATATATATATATATATATATATATATAGGAAGCCTTTTGCTACTCCCAGTGTAGTTACTCTCATTGTATCTATCGTCCATCTGTCTCGGATACCACATCATTGATTAGATTATTGGATCGGATACCACTACATAACGATCGCTAGCAACCCGCAATACATACCATGTAATACTGCGAAGCAAATCAAAATTAATATCCAACTAACAACTACTACGTAATTGACTATTTCTTTTGGCGGCCGCTCCCATGAAGTTTGGCATTGGGACGTGATTGACATGAGCTGGTACTAATTGCTCTGCACATACAGATTCTCCTGTAATCCCGTTCTTGTAGTGCAAATGCTCCTAAATATATATTCCACGAGTACATATATATTCCCATTCAAAAATTGAAGATACTACCTATCAATGTACATATACTCCCATTTGTGAAGTGCAAATACCACCCTTGTACACGTACGCTCCCATTCATAAAGTAGTTTTTTCCACTTGTGTTTTTTACATATACGTTATTTTTAGAGGTTGAATACATACTCCTTTTTAGGAAGTATACATACATACTCCTTTGACAACAGTAAATGCGCACGAAAGGAAAGCTTTGGTCGGTTGAGGAAATCTCAAAATCACGGAAATCTCAAAAAAGGAAAGCACCCAAAAATTTAGCTAGGATTAAATGCTAGAAAAATAGCTAGGATTAAACGCTAGGAGGTATTGGATTGGGTCCCTTTCCTATCCGTGATTTTCAGGCCCGCTAGACTCTGAAATACGCACGGATCTCATCGAGGATTAAAGAGTGGATGGAGAGGGAGTAACTACACCTGAGAGTAGATAGTATTTTTCCTATATATATATATATATATATATATATATATATGAGATAGAAATATTTGAATTGATGATCATGCTACTGTTTATAGTTCCAAATATGCCTAGTATATGCTGCTGTTGATTCAATTATTTTCTTAGGAATTATAATAACCACACAAGTGCGCATATACCTAACAATTTCTTTGAGATGCCACCATCTTTTGTAAGCATTGACAGAAAAAAAAACTCCACATGATTCTGCTTTACAGCTTATTTGCACTACCCTATGTTCAATGGGCAATTAAAGATCAAAGGCTAAACCATATTCATAGAAAGTTACTCCTCTCATTCACAACATGAGACTCCAATTGCTTTTGTCAGGCTGATGTCCTTCCAGGAAGTGCAGTTGTGTACCAAACAACTACTTCCTTTCCTTTGAAATATTTTTAACATTAGTGTTAGAGTATATTGGGATATCTCCAGATATGGTAGTTTAGAATTAATTATAATCTCAGATACCTGCCTTATCTCTAGGAGAGGCTTCTTGCCCTCCAAGCATTGTATTCTATATAATCCGCTCTCGAGGCTCAGTAATACAACAATCCACATTAAACCAATTCTAGTCTTCTACTTGGTATCAGGCTGGCGCCGTTCCTGAGCCGCCGCCTCCACAGCTTCCGCCGCCCCGCCCCTGGGAGATGCTTCGATCTCTATGATCTCTCCCGGGGGCTGTGCAACCCGTAGTTTAGAGTTTGTGTCGCCGATCATTCGATCGATTTCCAATTAGATTTTTTCTCCGGTCATTTTCAGATCGACATTTTTTCTTTGGTTTTTCGATCAAAGGTCGGTTTGTGTCACCCACTGCCTGTCGATCTCACGTGCCTCTACTCTGACATCGGCGTCGACTCCACCGGCCATCTCCGATCGTGCGGCATAGTCGGGCTCGCGGCGCTCCAAGGGACGCCTTCACGCGACGCTGCCCCGCCACTCCATCCACGATGCTCCACGCTGGTTCGTCGTCGCCACCACCAATCGGGATGCCTCGCCTCCACCACGACAGCCTTGCACGCCCTCGGTCTGATCAGCCGATCGCGCGCGGTTCCTCCCGGCTCCCGTGATGTTCGTCCACGAATACGCGCGTCTCATCTCCAAGTACCGAGGCTGCCACTGCATCACCTCCTCGGGCTGTAGTGTCGCCTCCTATGGTCATCGCCACCCACGGCCACGGTGCCTTTCCAGGCGCGGTCCAGCCAACGGTGGCTCTCGCCGTCACTCTACATCGCCGTTCCGTGCATCAACAACCCTCCGGCCGATCGACGCCACCTTTCTTCGGCGCGTCATCGCCTCAGTCGTCGGCACACATGGTCTTCGTCACGCTGATCGGGTTCTTCATCGGCTTCTTTGAGCACCGTCGTCGTGTCACCTCCGGATCGTCCGGCCCCTGCACCCTTCCGCCTTCGTCCAGCACAACCTCGTCGCCAGCGTCATCGTCTCTTCCCTGACTACGTTCGTCTACTCTGGCAACCGCGGGCTACATCGACATCTTCTACCCCATGCCGCACTGCGCACCGCAACCGTCTCGGAGGCTTTCTCTGCTGGTCCCTCAGACACTGGCGAATGGTTGGGCCCTCTCTCTAGCATGTTCGGTATTGACAACACCGGTGCGTGTCTTCATCCCCGACGCGTTCTACGCCTCGTCAGTGGCGGCCTCGATAGCGTCTTCGGCATCGACCTTCTACCTCAACGATTGCCTTGACTGCATCACCGTTTTCTTCCCCGGGGCCTCCTTGCGCCCCGTCACCATGGCGCCTCCTTGCGCCCGTGGCTTCATGTGCGGCTACTTTATCACCGGCAACCCTGACTACGGCTACGTCGACCACGGCTATCTCACGCATGACATCTTTGACCACGGCTACTCGCCTCGCTCTCGGCTACCTCGACATCGGCACAAAGGGCTACCATCTGCATGAGCATCTCGTCGGTTTCTCCAGTCATAGCGTTCACGGCCAGCTGCGGTATCTCGACGCTCCCATCTGCGGCTGCGGGGATGTCACCGTCGGTTTTTACCTTTGCTTCTTCTCGATCGACCATCCGCGACGCTCTTGCATGGCGATGCTATCGCTTCTGATCATGGGGATGTTAGAGTATATTGGGATATCTCCAAATATGGTAGTTTAGAATTGATTGTAATCCCGATACTGTCTTATCTCTAGGAGAGACTTCTTGCCTTCCAAACATTGTATTCTATATAATCCGCTCTCGAGGCTCAGTAATACAATAATCCACATTAAACCAATTCTATTCTTCTACAATTAGGACTACTGCCATTTGCAACAATTATTATGTTTTAGGTCTGATCTAACTCCATGGCAAGGCACGGTGTGGTGATCTGCAATGCTAGCGTGGAACTGGTCAGATGGAGGCAAATCATTAGGCTAATATGGAGAATACATAATAACTTCATTCATAAAGTGTTTTCTTAAGAAACCATTCATGAAGTGATAAAACATCTGAATTTCTGATTTTTCATGTGCAAGAATAATAGTGCTGGCAAAAAAAAAACTTATCAGCATTTGAAGGTTTACATGGCTTGCTTTTATCACTGACATCGTGACAAACATCAATTTCATGACATATGAGTGAAAAAATAATAATGAAAAGAGCAAAATAACAACATCAGAATGACCTGCTTGGGCTTAGAGGGCTTGGCATAATATTTGCTAGTAATATGAAAGAAAGATGGTAGGAAGAGGTCTTGATTACTGTTGTGCATCATTAAGTGGAGAAGTGAAGATAGTAGAAATGAGTGCAATATTCGGTAACTGAGGTATGTGCAAAATATATTGAATTCACAGGTTCCATAAGGGAAAAGCTTGTGTTGAAACTAAAAAAGAAGGCCACTTAAACTAAAAAGAAGGAAACATTGTGAATACATTTAAAGTGGGTTTAGCAAATTAACTATATATGTTTTTTATTGAAACCTAAAAGCACGATTTAGCAAGAAATAAATTGCAACAAGAAACTTACACATCTTTCCATTAAGAAGAGGAATCAAACAGTCGGGTACAACCTCATTCAAGCACCGTCGAAACGGTGTAGAAAAACAAAGAACTACCTGGGACAATTACAGCGCTTAAAGAACTACAACCTGCCTAGACTCCTACATTAGCTAGCATCTACATTCATGCTAAGAAACAGTGCTGCAATCTGCCTATAAACTCCTACATTAGCTCACATGTTGTGGACACGTTTATTGGCGAGACGTACCAGCGACACCATCACATTGGGGCCACGGCATCGGCACTGTCAACAGCCACGATGCTATTATGGAAGGAGATCAATGTTGAGGAACCGTCGCTGGCGAGTCCAGTCCGAGCGATTACCTCGTAGACAAGCGTAGAATCATAAGAACAATGCACGAACAACAAGAACAGAATAAGAGATTGAACACAGAGATATAGGGGGACGTCTTGCTTCTCTTTATTCTTTCATCCATCGATCAATCCTTTACAATGAATAGCACCCCCTATTTATAGACTACGACCCTGCTAGGGTTTGGGATGGGGCGCCCACTAATGGGCCGACTGCAGGGTCAGGCCCATGGTTTCCCAACACTCCCCCTTGGGCACCCATCCTTCATGTCCATATCTCGTCAAAACTCCATAAAACCCAATGGAAAAATTTGGAGAAAGAGTACATGATACACGTTACTGTGTGATGCACGAATTATCTCATTAAAAACCTTAGCCGAAACTTGGAAAACTCGTCAAGGAAAAAGAGTACAATCCACCCAATTTCATTTAATCTCACGGATTTATTCTTTGGGTACTCGATCTTCATGATCAAGCTTTAATAATGAGTTCGTGAAGGTTCTCCCAGATTCTGCACTTCTCTTAAGTCTCATCATTCCAATTCACATATGCATCTTTCAAAGTTAGATGCTGGAAGTGACTTAGTGAATAAATCTGCAAGATTCTCACATGACTTAGTATGCAGTACTTTAAAAACGTTCATATTTTGCAATTCATGATCATAGAAGAACTTGGGGTTGATATGCTTTGTGAGAGGATTCTTCACATAACCCATCTGTACTTGTGCAATACAAGTTGCATTTATCTTCATAGATAATAGTGAGGGTTAGTGCGGCATTCAATCCACATAACTGCTGGATGTGGTGAATCATCCGCCGAAGCCAAACACATTCTTGTAAGGTCTTGTACAATGCTATGATCTCCAAGTGGTTTGTCGAAGTCGATACAAGATATTTTTTAGACGATTTTCATGGAATTGCAGTTCCACCACATAGGAGTTCATAGTCTGTTTGCGATTTGGCTGTATGCGGGTCCTACAAGTACCCGTTATCTGCATTGCCATTCATAGTTAAGTCTTAGTTCTTTCTGTAGAACAGACCAAGTTCTTTGCTTCCTTGGAGGTATCGGAAGATGTCCTTCATTCCCTGCTAATGCCTTTGGTAGGTTACATGACTATACCTTGCTAATAGGTTCACTGCAAATGCAATGCCGGTCTAGTACAGTTTGTTCAATACATGAGTGTTTCTATCACACTTAAATATGGGAATTCCGGTCCCGGACTTCCTCCCCTCTTTCTAGGTTTGTACAGTCCTTGTCTTGCTGCAAAGATCTCCCGACCATTGGCACTTTCAAAGGTATGCCTTTCCAAAGCCGAACCTTTCCAACACCTTACGAGTGTAGGTTGGTGATGTACTAAAATTCCTTGAGGGCATGCCCAAGTGCAAGCCTAGGCAATATTTGGTTTTCACCCAAATCTTTCATTTCAAACTCGACTTGGTAAGAGCTTACTTTCTTAATATCCTTGAGGTTCGATGATATTCGGATCATTTTCATACACCGAGATTATACAAAATCCATTCGGAATCATCGTATAAATACACGGGTTTATTCTCATTGTTCGTGTAGCCTTTCTTGCATAGAAAGTCGCTGCGATTATACCACATTCACTGATTGCTTAAGTTCGTACAATGACTTTCTGAGTTTCACACTGTACATATTTCTATTTGCTCTATCTTGGCTCGGGACATTGATACATTCAGGTATCTTCAATGTCTGAATTCAATATTTCATAAAGGTATGCTGGTACCCCATCCATCAATTTCAATTCTAACTTCAAGTTCACTGCCATTGAGATAAATGTCTAAAGGGGGTTCTGCCCATGATCGGGGAATAGGTTTCTTCATAATTATCTCCTGGATGTTCAATGAAACCTTATGCAATGAGCCTTGCTTCTTTTCATTTCTCTTTCGAACAAATATCCACTTATGCCCTACGGGGTGCACAAGGGAAGGCGTACGGCTTACAGGCCCAAACGCCCTTCTTTTATTCGAAGAGAATAATTCGGTTTCTACTGCCTTCTTTCAATCTGATTTTTTTTCTTTCATTCAGCGAGCGATACAGTCTCTGAATCAAGATCGATGATTGTGGCAAGTTCCTTTGCAAAGTATATGTCGACATTGGCTGTTGTCATATTCAAGGATTCTCCCGAGGTCATAAATTTTATAGCAATTTCTTCAAGGGGCGATTCTTCTAATGCTTTTACTTGCTCACCGCTGCTTTCTATTGCGGGGCAAGTCCTTTTAGTTTTTCAGTTCTGATGTGTGCGCACACATCCATACTGATGTCTCCCTTCATGGGGATGTTCAATTCTAGTATATCTTTTCTGAAGGTTCCATACCGATACCAGGTCTCAACTGGCTCCCCTTTTGGTTCTGGGGCACTTCGGTGATCGGCTGTGTCAAGTCCTACTTATCCTTTTTCACCAGGCGTCCCCGGTTAGTTCGGATTCGAGGGGTCGGAGTTCTCGTCCTTTTCTGAGGCCTCTGGACGGGATTAGGGATACCTTCATTGGTATTTCAACCCTCTCCGGTGCATTGCGTACAGGCAAATGCTACTTGGTCACGCTCTTCAAATCACTAAAGTGGTCTGACAGTTTATTTGCTAATATTTGCAAATCTATTATCTTCTGGACTTCAATTGTCTTCTAGACTTCAATTCAATTATCTTCTGGACTGCAATTATCTTCTGGACTTCTCTATTTGCTTCACTAGTGCGCGGGTCATATGCATAGATTTTTAATTATCTTCTGGATTTCAATTGTCTTCTAGACTTCAATTATTTCCCAACATTATCATAAAAGGGTTGATTTCCTCCCCCTAATGACGGGAAACCAACCTCATCTCATGTACTATCAGGGAATCAGGCATTGTTCAAATCTCCAGTCATCGGGTCCAGATACCTGATTATGGATTCTGTCTCATAACCAACGTATATCCCAGACTTTCGGAGAGGGCCCATTGCAGTCCGCTGTGGTGGTGGTATAGGTACATAAACCTTGCAACCAAACCTTCAGAGATGAGAAGTTTTCGGTGCTGACCTTTGCGCTAGTTGCATAGGTGGATGGATGCTATAGGTCGACGGTCTAAAATTGATGAGGGTCACACGGCGGGATGCGTGTCCCCAACATGTAGTTGGTAAATTACAATTCTTCAAAGTTCTGCTAGTCCATTCTGGGTGCGGACAAGTGGTACAAAATGCTCAACTTTAATTCTTATTTTCATGCAATAATCATCAAATGCTTTCGGAGTAAGTTCTCCAGCGTTGTCCATTCAGGTGGACTTCTCATGATGATCAGAGAAAATATTTCTAATTTAATTATCTGCGAGATTTAGCTATGCAGAAGCTTGATTCTCGTAGGCAATAAACATACGTGCGACCATTCCGAGGAAGCATCGATGAGCACTATAAAATACCTCAAATTACTCTTACAGGGGCTATATAGGACCGCAACAGGTCTCCCTGAATACGGTCCAGGAATGCAGAGACTTCATCCTTTGCTTTCAGAGCAAAAGGTCTAGTAATTAATTTCCCGGAGGCACATGCGGGGCACACAAAATCTTCCTGATTCGAGAAATTCTTAACATTCATATCATGTCCCTGTGAATTGTTAATTATATCTCTCATCATCCTAAGACCTAGACGGCACAATCTATCATGCCAGAGATAGAAAAGTTCAGAGCTTCTAAATACGATTTTCAGGGCAGTATAGGTTGCAGGTGCCTTAATATTAGTGTAGTATAGCCCAATTTCATATGAAGGGAGATATTCTAATGCTATTTTTCACTTTCTTCACGCTTTATAATGAGCAGGTATGTTGTACCATGCTCTTCTTCAGTCTCTACATGGAAACTGTTAGCGCAAATATCCTTGAGAGTTCTAGTCGATTCTGGGTACAACAAGTCTTCTTCAATGACCAAAGTTGTGCCCGTTGGGAGTATAATTATGACCCTTCCTGAGCCTATTATACAAGTATCGTTGCCTGTGACTGTCGTAAGACTACCAACATTCTTACTGATTGACTGGAAAAATTTATGTTTCTCTCAGGATGGTATTCGTTGTGCCGCTACATGCTAAGCACACTTCCTCCATAGGGCGCCACACGCGTTCTAATATAATGTACTTTATTAATATGTAGCAGAAAGCAAGCAACACATAAATAAAATACTTCAGATATCAGAACGTAACTTGCTATTATAAACACGGGAAAATAAGTCTTGCAGGACTCATAATAAGAATTTAATGCTTTTGCTCTTCTAGAGCTTGCAACCATTATTCAATAATTCAAAAATTATGCTTCAATTACAAACTGCAAGTTTCTATAAAAGGTCCGAGTGCAATGCGTGCACTGGATCTAATAGGCAAAGTATTCAGGAACTTCTGCCTAAATCGGCTCCATACGCGATCTTCTCCTCTTGGGCAGCTACGGCTGCGGCCGCTGCGATGTCCAAAAGGAGGGATGATGGGGATGCTATTGGGCTGTTCACATTCATAAGTGCAGGTAATGGATGTGAATCCTCTGTGCCTGCAATGGCGAGGTATGCCTCATGCTATCATTTGCCCTTCTTCTTAGACTGGAAAACATCAATAATGTGTGACGCACGACCTTACCCTTCTTGTTCCTCTCATTCGTGAGAGGCTTCATCACCTTGTAGCTGCTAGCAGTGGTTTTATGGCCAACATTGCTACTAGGTGGTTGCGAGATGAAGTTCTTTCTTAGGATATCATCTTGAGTTTCTGCAACTTGCATGATGTCAATTAATTCAGCATACTTCATGTAGTCGTCTTGACGATAGTTGCTTGCGGATTGCACCGCGTTCGGATGAAAGGTAGAGAGTCTTCTCAATTTTCTGCTCATCCGTGATTATATTACCACAGAATTGAAGACTGTTATAAATTCTGTACAAATTCTGACCATACTGGGTCAGTTCTCCGGATTCCTGATTCGTGATGTCAGTCATCTTCATATTCATGCAAAAAGTTCAAAGGATTACTGCTGGTAATCTGCATAAAATGGTTGCAAAATTCTCACAATGCTCTTCGAACTCCAGGTTCGTGTTCCGTATTTTTCTATGCATTTTTCATGATTTACTGCTATTTTCAGTGATTAAAAGCAATATAAACAATCACAGATAATCAAAATAGTAAATGCGGTAAATAAATCGCATAGAAATAATAATATCAAAGTTAAACATGCTTCAAGTTCAAAAATATGTAAAAATTTGGATTCCCGAAGCCTTTTCTCTGGAAAAAATCGTAAAACGCAAGTTTCGGGGTTAAAACGCGAAATTCGATTAGAGAAAAATTTTCGTGATTTTGATAAGTTCAAGGGTTTCATAAAATTCCTTATTCGCGAAAAAAATCTCGTGATTGTTAGAATTACAAGGGACTTTATTGCAAAAAAAAAAAACAGGATTTCTTTCAATTTGCCCCCCTCTTTTTTCCCATTCGGCCGGCCCTTCTAATCCGGCCTTTCACGGCCCATGCACGCCCGGCCCATTCGGCCGGTTTAAACCACATGGGGTAGGGTTTCCCCTACCCCGTCTTTGAGTGGCGGCGGCGTCTCCAAGAGACCCGAGGCGGCCGGCGGTCTGGCGCCGTGCGGAGGTGGCGAGCGGCGAGCGACGCTTCAAGGCGGCGGCGGCGGGCACGCAGGGGCGAAGCGGCGGCGGCGGCGCGGGTGATGCCTTCAAGGCGGCGGTGGCTGCCCAAAGAACCCGAGTCGGCCGCGGGCGACGCTCCAAGGAACCCGAGGCGCCGGCGACGCCGAGGCGGCGGCTCCGAGAGCCCTAAGCGGCGGCGGCGGTTTCAAAAAGCGCAGCAGGCCGCGAGGCGCGTGGGGCCGGCGCGACGGGCCGACAGGTTGCGCGCGCTGCGGGCCGGTGCCGAGGTCGCCTGGCGTCGGCGATGTCGGCTTGGCGGCCGGCGCGGCGATGCCGCCGGCGGCGTGCGCGCGCGCGCGGCGCGCGCGCATGGCGCCGGTCGCGCCGTGCTTGGCGGTGCGCATCCTCCCGTTGCGATGCCGCCGGGGTCCGATGGTGGCGCGATGGCGTGCTAGGCGATCGCAGCGGCCGGCGGCGTGTCTTTCCGCGCGGCAGTCGCGTGTCGGGGCCGGTGCCGGCCGTGCAAGGCCGGATGAAGCCGGGAGGACGCTGCGGGCGGCGGTGCACGAAGCCTGGAGGCCGCTTCGGGCGGTAGGCACGGCAACCTCATGCAGCGAGGCGGTGTCCGGGGAGGCACCGCTACAGGCGGTGGTGGCAGTGCCGTCACATGCGGGTGACAGGCGATCGACCGGTGACGGCGTGGCCGTACGGGGCCGCGCCGACCGAGTTTTTTTTTTCTTTTATTGTTCATGCAATGCAATGTAAAGTGGTGCAATGTGGTACAAGATTGCAATGAGGGCGCGACTTCATGTCGTCATGTGCGTGCTTGTCGCGTGCTGACGGTATGGCACTGTCGTTGCCTCCGTGGCGGTACGTGATGGCGGACTATGCCGACCGGTAACATATCGCGGAGGTAGTGACAGTCGCTTGCAGGCGGTGTCATGCACATGATGCCTTTCATGCGATTACATCTACTATCTACGGTACAATCATCATCTACTCTTTCATACAATCCACCGATCGGCTTGGCCGGCGACTTCAAGTCGGCTCGCGGTAGATTAGAGCGGATTTGCACCGTAGAAAACCAATCTAGAAAGCCAAATTTGCAGAATTGAAAGCAATCTAGAAAATACGATTCAATCTACGAGTGTCGTTCTTCGACGGTTACCTTTTCGATGCGAGGAGAGTCGATCGTGCTGATAACGTGTTGAGGAACCGTCGCTGGCGAGTCCAGTCCGAGCGATTACCTCGTAGACAAACGTAGAATCGTAAGAACAATGCATGAACAACAAGAACAGAATAAGAGATTGAACACAGAGATATAGGGGGACGTCTTGCTTCTCTTTATTCTTTCATCCATCGATCAATCCTTTACAATGAATAGCACCCCCTATTTATAGACTACGACTCTGCTAGGGTTTGGGATGGGGCGCCCACTAATGGGCCGACTGCAGGGTCAGGCCCATGGTTTCCCAACAATCAAGTCGTTTAGTAAGAGAGAAGTTGTATTGTTAGTTGCCTCTTAAGAGATATTTTGTTAGTTGCCTCTTAAGAGATATTTTGTTAGTTGTTTTCCTTTATCTTGTGGCTTTCTAATTATAAGTTGCCTAATACTATAAAGGCAGCCATGTGTTAGTTGGAAAGGTAATCAAGATATAAACTAAACCTTTTCCATCTAGTTCGGCAAGATTAGAGCCTCCCTGTCCGACCGAGAACAAGTCCCGCCGGGACCTAGAGGATGATCCTTCACCTTCGCCAGTTATCTCCACCGAATTCTCCTTCCACCTCCCTGACGCCATATCATCACACAGAAGACGCACATGGGAACTTTCTACCAAATAGGTTCAGATTCCGATTAATCTGGTGGTTTTTTCCTGTCAGAATCTTACAAGAATGTAAGCTACATGTCATACACTCATCCTACCTACCGATAGGAAAACAGAACCTGGTTGTACACAAGGCTTAACGAATAATGCTCTGAAAGGATCACGTTATACATGCACCCCGGACAATCAGGAAGTTATTAAGCTATGGGCATCATTAAGCATTAAACATTCACTAAAAAACTTGGGTCATTTATTATTGTTTCAGTACCATCAATCTTTGAAAAAATAATCTTCAATTATCAGTAAGTTTCTCATGGATGTGCAAGTTAATCGTGCCTGAATAGATACAAGAAGGACAGGGCATCGTGGTACAAGAAAACTGTCCCTAAAATCTACCAGTAGTCTCCACAAGAGCAGACACCATCCTCAAGTGATGAAGTGGTGGAAACGATTTAGATATCTGAGTACAATCCGTGTTGGGAACTAGCACAACAAGGGGGAAACATTCGTTGGAGGGAGGTTGGACGGTGATGATTTGAAGTAGAATAACGCTAGATGAAAGAGGACACCGATTGGGGGAGGAATAGGTTTAGAATAGCCAATCAAGGAACGGTTACACCTGGATTTTAAGGACTAGAAATTTGTTTATTCATCTTTGCTTGCTTGATAATAAATACATGATATCCTTTTTATAGAGACGACTCGATTTGACCCTTAAAAAATAATCGTTATTTATAAGAAAATTTATCTCTACTAGATGGAATATATCTACAAAGAAGTAAACTCAATTAATAAGAAAACTAACTATTTTTATCTCTATTGTCCAACTACGAATGCACATGCGGGCGTAACATGAACAGTATGTTGTTGCTACAGTACCACATGTACTGTTTGCTCCCATCAACAGTATTCCACGCCATGACAACTTCACCCTCCCTTCGCAACAACTCATCCTCGAGCTGTGGTGGAGGCCATAGCAATGCCAAGGCTGGCTTCGGTGGCGTCGCATATGGGGATGGCAACGACAAAACCAACGGTGGCGCCGACACAGAGGATAGTTGCAACAGTAGACTTTGTAGCGCCACGACTGGCTCCGGTGGTGTCACCCATGGGGATGGTAGCGGCGAAACCAATGGTGTTGCTGACAACTCGGCAACAGAGGTCGTGGTGGTTGGCTTTGGTACTAATTGTTGTGAACTAGCACAACATAGGGTAAACATCTGTCGGAGGGAGGTCAGACAGCGACGACTTGGAGTAGAACGGCGCTAGGTGAAGGAGAGCACCGATTGGGTAAGAATAGATCTAGAATAGCCGGTCAAGGAAACAACCACAACTAGATTTTAGGGACTTAGAACTTGTTTATTCATCTTTACTTGATTGATAATGGATACCTGCTATCCTTTTTATAGGACCGGCCCGACTTGACCTTTAAGAAATAATCTCTATTTCTAAGGAAACTTATCTCTACTGGATGGAATATATCTCTAAAAAAGTAAACCCAATTAACAAAAAAAACTAACTATTTTTATCCCTATTTCTCGACTAGTGATGCACCCGTGGATCCAGCATAAACAACACGCCGTTGCTACAGTACACCCTGTACAATTCACGCTCGTCAACAGTGATCCGCCTATTAAAGACCATAGGGACAAGCTTTGCCGAGCGTCAACAGTGATCCGCCTATTAAATAAAGACCATAGAGACAAGCTTTGCCATCGAATGACAATCTGGACATACACCGATACACGGAGATTCTTCACAACACGGAGGGTAGTTCCTATTTATAAGCCCAAAAGTAATTGCCAGCTTCGCACTGTGGTATCCTAGGCTTGTCGCCTTCTCCTCCTCGTCCATTTCAACATGGAAGACATGCTAAGTTTTAGGGACATAACCAACAAGTTTTAGCTAGCTGCTCAATCACCTCATCAACCATTCGGCATGCATGCTGTGATTGTGGGTGCCTTCCATCTCCTGAGAAGAACTCATGAACCGTGTTATCTGTCTCGGTTGAGCTACAGCATGGCACCTTTACCACCCCTTTTTCACTCACCAGCTTCCTTGCCCTGCTCATCTCTTCCCATCTCCCAGTGTTAGCGCACAAGTTCGAGAATATTACATAGTCACCACCATGAGAATCATCCAGCTCAAGCATCCTCTCAAAGACACGTTTTCCAAGATCAACATCTCCACGGCCTCCACAAGCAGAAAGCACAACGTCCTCCATAAGATGGCGGTTGGCTTTGTTAGCAGTTCATCAATGAACTTGTAAGCCCTTTCAAGCTGACCTGATCAAGCTAGCAAATCAGTCACACAGCCATAGTGCTTTGTCCCCGGAATGATCCCATAATCTCTCATGCTATCGAAGTATTGGAGTCCTTCATGTTGGGTTGATCTCGGTTAACAACCCCGAGATCCAGAGGGGCCACGTCCCACTCGCGCTCTGATCGGGGGCGCAACCAACTCAAATGGTTTCAGTCCCGTTCACCCCGCGCTATTACAAACAGGGGTACTCGGCAGACCTTCTTCCCCGTGTGGTTCTAGGCTACGAACAACCCAACAAACCCGATCCTTTTTTAGCGCTGTGGTGAGCGAAGACCGAAGGCCGCTGTCGTCGCCGCGACACGACCGACCCCGTCCACGCCACCTCTGCGACCACCGACGGCTCTACATTGACGGATCTATAAGCCTAATGGCATCTTCAAGTCCGAGTATGCAAATCTCGCTTCCGCTCTAAGGATTAGGCTAGGTGTTCTTCACTGAGCTAGGGTTTATATCGTCTAGATCAAGATTAGCCTTAGTTAATGCCCACACTTCACTCACCATACCAGAATGGCTGCAGGCATAGAGCGCACCTAGGAATGTGTAACATCATCAGGCTTTATCCCTTGCTTCTTCATCTCTTCGAACAGCGAAATGGCCTCTCTGCCATAGCCATGGTTACTTAGCGTACGCCACGATCATCACGGACCAAGCTTGCTTATCTCTTGATTCCATCCCCTGGAACGCACCAATGGCATCTTCCAAGCTCCCACACCTTGCATACATGTCAATCAGCGCGGTGTTGACCTTCACGAGCGAGTCAAGCCGTACCTTCCTGACATACTCATGGATCCACCTCCCCAGTTCCAGCGCCCCGGGCAATGCGCACGCCGAGAGCACACTAATCAACGTCACGGACGTCGGCTTGAGCCCCTTCGCTGTATCTCCCGAAATAGCACCGGCGCCTCCCCGGGCCGGCTGCTCCTCACGGCCGCGGTGATCATCGGTCTCATTGTACGAGATCACGCACTCCCCGTCCATCCTGTCGAACATGACGCGCGCGGCCCGCACGTCGCCGCACTCGGCGTACATGTTGATCAGCTTGGGCAGCGCGTACTCGTGCTCCGCGGCGCCGACCTTGACCGCCACGCCGTGCGCCTGCTGTCCCTCCTCCTCCGCCCCCGCGGCCGAGCACGCCTTGAGCAGCGACACGAACGTGTACGTGTCCGGCGCGACGCCCTCCTCCAGCATCCGCACGAACACCCGCACTGCCTCCCCGGGCGGGGCGCCGCCGCCGGCGCGCGCGGCGTACCCACGCAGCAGCATGTTGTACCAGACGACGTCCCCCGGGTGGGGGATTCTGTACACCTGGCTGGCGTAGGCGAGGTGGGCCGGCGCGGCGCCCTGCGCAGTGCAGAGCGTGAGGAGGCTCGTGACGAAGGCCGGGTGCGCGTGGAGGCCGGCCTTGACGGCGACGGCGTGGAGCAGGGCAAGCGCCCGGAGGCTCGTGCAGTGCGGGTGGTGGGAGAGGAGCGGGGGGTGGTGGGCTCTTGGATTCGGCGGGAAGCTTTGCCACTTGGAACTTGGATCTTTTTGGAATTGCGCGCAAGCCCTTTGTGAGAAAATAAAGAATTTTTTCTCCAAAGATTG
The DNA here is from genome assembly GCA_036346255.1 of Ampelocalamus luodianensis. Taxonomy (NCBI): domain Eukaryota; kingdom Viridiplantae; phylum Streptophyta; class Magnoliopsida; order Poales; family Poaceae; genus Ampelocalamus; species Ampelocalamus luodianensis. The sequence continues at coordinate 5,259,610 of CM070621.1, forward strand.
TGGATGAATAGTATTTTTTATAAAAAAAATTACAAAAGAGACACACGCACGCGCACATGGCACATCACATGCACAACATTCAAATTTGTCGGTTTAGATTTTTTTCAAAAACAAATCCATTTTGTTTTATATTTGAGAAAGGATGCAGTTGATTAACAAAGAAATCTTAAAAGCTTAACAATTATAGTAGGATCAAATCTAAGGATGGCGACGGAGACCCCATTCCCCGCCGGGAAATTCACTCATTAGGGATCGGGGTTGGGGCTATTTCTTCTCCCACGAAAGTGTTAATATGAAAATCTCATTCCCCATCGGGGGAAGTGAGGTCGGGGTCATTCCCCTACTCTCCATCTCCGTTACCCGCATGAGACCTCTAAAAACCCTATGACATATGGGCCATTGCATGTCATTTTACTGATTGTGGTTCATTTTACTCATGAATACTTGCTTAATTCTAAATTACTTAATTCTGGATATATCTCAATTCTCAAATGCTTGATATCTCCATTTGCTTGTTTGCTTGATGATGATCCAACTTTCGGGTGTGAGTCCCCGTATGACCCAATAACCCGATGGGGCGGGGAACGGGGTGAATAGCACCCGTAAACGGGGACAGGGGCAAGGAACGGGGCAGTTTCCTTTGCTCAAGGGCGGGGCCATTCCACCACTCGCCGCTAGGGAATGACCCCGTTGTCATCCCTAATCAAATCTAAGAGCCTGTTTGGTAGGGTTTCGCTCCTTATTTTTTAGCTCCTAACTCCTGATTCTGAGAGGATCAACTCTTTTGAGAATCTAGAGCTGACCGACGGAAACGTTTGGTGGGAGATTAGCTCTTAAAACTCTGAAAGCGAGGATTTAAGACAAAAAAACCATACTACCCCTATTTTTAATACCTAAGTCTATTTGTATCGTACTTCTTCCTATTTGTCCATGTCAAAATAGCCGTCGCAGAGTAAACATCAGGTAGCCATTGGAGCTGCAGGCCAGCTTGATCGTCGTCCTAGCTAGCTGTGCAAGGGCCCCGACTAGCTGTTTCAAGTGAATGCTCCTAGAAATCCCCGGCTAGCTGCATGTATGAATCTCCTTGTAATCGCCTTCTGAATGATCGATCTTTCCATGCATGTATGAATCCCCAGCTAGCTGTTTGAAGTGAATGCTCCTAGTAATCGCCTTGTGACAATGTGAATTTGTATCTGAATTATCCAATGGTGGGAACGACGATAGTTGGTGTTCTGTTTCAGTTTTGGCTAGCCGAGAGTTCATCGTATCGATGCAACGACATGCAACAAAAGTTGGTGTTATGTTTCAGTTTTGGCTCCACATAGTATGAACAGAAATATATATAAGTGTTCAAAGATAATTATATAGAAGGGTTCTACGGGCAATCAACGATTTTGTCGACCACATAAATATACAAAAATGTTCAAAGATAAATAATTGCTAATAAAATATTTTAAAAGTTTGAGCCATTGACATGTGGACCCCGTGACCTAGACAATAGATCCATGAGCTCGGTCCACATAGACCTAGCCCCACCTATCAGCTACTCAGAAGGATAAAATCTTGTTTTCCTGTAGAAAGAAAATTAGAAAATAAAATAAAATATAGAACCCTACACGCACAATATTTTCCCTCTCAATTATTTCGATTTTCCCTCCAGCAAAACTTCCGATGACCTGTTCTCCCTCGTACGAACTCCAATTGATCTCGTTCTTGTTTCTATTTTTTTTTCTAAAATCAAAATCTTTATCCAGTACTAAAATGTTGAATTTTTAGCTCTGTTTGAATTTATTTGTGTTATTTGGCTTTCTCTCGTTTAGAAAACGACGTGTTGGAAACATTGGACAACCTCCAAGAGCAAGAGCAAGTGTTCATTGAGCAAGGCAAATGACCCCTTGATCATGTTGATCCTATTTTTCAAATGCTACATTGTTTTCATTAAAAGTAATTTGCAATGCTTACTTTATTGATAAATGTCATGTTGATCCTATAGTAAATACCGACGTTTTGTGCTACCACCTCCATGATATTGAATAACAATACCATTGTCACCCTAGGGCAGGTACCTACTGAAATCTATGAATTTTAATGGGTTAGCTTAGTTTTTTTTATAGCAAATGCTTAGTTATGCTTAGTTGATAAATAATCTAGAATGATTATATATATATATATATATATATATATATATATATATATATATATATAGGGAACATATCTAGTGCAAATGGGTATTTGGGTGGTACAGTGCAAATGCGCACCACAGCCATCGGATCTAGAACATGTGGCTTGGATACAGGTGGGCGGAGCACCACAATCACTTAAACCAGCTTTGCGAAAAACGCCCCGGCTACTTGGTAATTTGCAAAACCCCCCCACCCTGGAGTTCCCTTGCCCCGCGCTGCCCTATCCCCGCCTCTCCCATCTCCCCTGGAGTTTCTTTTGCGCCGCCGCCTCCGGCGTCTCCCCGCGCGCTCCCTCTCTTGCGACGCCACCGCCGTCCCGCCCGTGCGCCACCGGCCTGACCCGGTTGCTCTCCTTGCGCTTGCGCTGCCGCCCTGGAGCCCTCGGCCCTGGAGCCGCCCTCCTTCCCCCTCCCGGCTGCTTCCCTTGCGCCGCCGCCGCCGCCGCCTGCCGCTCGATGCTCCCCGCGCTGCACCTACGGAGAGGGATCCCTCGCCCCTGGAGCCGCCGTCCTTCCCCATTCTCGGCTGCGACGGCCCCGACTCGGTCCCCTTGCACCGCCGCCGCCGCCTGCCGCCACCGTGAGGCGCCCGCGTGGATCTCCTTCCTCACGCGCGCCCTGGTCTCCGGCCCTCCCTGGCCGCCTCTCCACCCTGACGTGCCCACCTTCTTCCCTTGCGCCGCTGGGGTGAGCTCCTCCCCTTTCCTCTCCTCCCTTCCCAGGGCTTGTCCTGAACATTGCTTCAGAGTGATCTTAGGGAATCTATGGGCAATGATACACATGTTTTTACTTCATCAAATTAAGTACATTAGTTTCGTTGATTTGGAAGTCGAAACTCTTGCATTCAGTTTTCTGTGCTTGGATCAAGCATCGATAGTTCATAATTAACATGCATAAATAGTTCTTTGATTTTTTATGTGTGAACTTAAGTATCCTCTATTAGACAAAGGGGAAAAGAAATGAAAATACCATGGCAAAACTATTGCTTGTCAGATATCACTCTAACTGAACTATTATTGAACCTTTTGCCTATCACTGCACATGGATAAAGTAAGTAACCTATAATTGTCAATTGAATTGCATGATAGCACTACTGCTCTTGACAGGCAACTCCTGGAGGTAAACTTTTAACATTTTTGTCCTCTTTCAGATATGCGGCTCTTGTAAGCTGAGAAGTTCATGCAAGCTTGTTAACCAGGAAGTAGCTAGGCATGATAAAGTGATTCTGTCGGATACAATGAAAATTCTTACTTTGTTCATGCTGGATGCTTGTCCTCGACAACTCCAGCTTAATGCTGAATTAAAAGCTAGCATTTGCAAGTTGCTTAAGGACACCATAAATCTAAGCAAATAATTTCTGAGCATGTATTTTGTAATCACTGGACGTACTATGTATATGTCAGATCTAAAACGAAACTGCAACAGGTTTTCTGGTGCTTTTAATAGAGTGGTGTCCACATTTATTTGGAGTAGATAGCTGAGGCCCGTGTTTCATTCACAAACACTTGCACGCTTCGTATGAAAATGTAAGCAAAGAAATTGTAAATCTGGCTTCATGGTATGACATTGTAAGCTTTGTTCCTGTGACACATGCTTGATGTGTAAATATTCTCATCATGAACACGGTAGAACAACTGAGCACAAATGCTTGTTCTATTAGTTACTCGACTCGCACACCATGCAATTCCCTGCATGCATGCTATTGACTTGTTGTCATGCACTACTAGCAGCCTCAACGTATGCAATGCACAACGTGACTCAACTAGCAGCTCCTAGAACCTGATGGACGGGTCTCATGGCCAACTCTAACGCACACAATCGAATTGATACACTGACTCAACTAATGCATGACTTAACTAAGATACTAGTCAAGATTAATTTCCAACAGCACAAGCAAAATATATCTCATTAGTATAGTTGTGATGATATTAGGTTCCCAACATAATAGCTAATACCAGAAACATCCTTACTAGTAACATCTATTGTTTTGTTACACACACATTAGGTTCCCGAAATTATTGATAGACTAATAAACAGAACATAGAAAATGGTATAGCCTCCTTGCTCGAATGTTATCCTTCTTGGTGGCATGCTACACCCTGACAATGCAGCAGCAATGAAATAGTAAGATAGTAACAAAATAAATTTACAAATTCTGAGAACAATTGTATTGACATACCTTGCTCAATTTGCTGTTGTTCTCAAAGGGCAATTGCGGCTATCATGGTATGTCATCTCCTTGCATGACCTACACATGCGTGGCACCTTTGTTTTGTTCTCCACATTCTCGTCTTTCTTCGCATCTGTCTTCACCTTCTGTCCTGGCTTTATTCTCTTGCACCTACCCTTGGAGTTAACATCGTTTGGTGCCTTTATGCTGACTTCCTTAGGGATAGGACAACCTGCAAATGCTCCAATCTCTTCGGCTCTACTTACCACATTATCAGGAATCAAAGGAGTCACTTCTTCCCCAAATGTGACAAACAAATCCCTAAGAAATTTCAAACCTTCATATGTTCCTCCAGCACGGTGAATTAATTACTCCATCTTGCTACGTATTTCTGATGCCAACTTGTCTGTAGATTTTTCTATTGCACTCCTTGGTTTTTCTTGCAACAAATTGCCCTCTCCATCGAAGACGTCGTCCTTAGTTACCATTTTGGTCCACCTCTTTAACACAAATGGGATTGGTAGCTCCTTAAGTGATGGACTCTGCAACACACGGACGATATGGCGGCAAGGAATTCCAAATGACTCAAAGAACATGCAGGAGCAATTGACATCTTTTGTTGTAAGGTTGCAGCGTACCTCTCTTACCTTATTTGAGTTATCGCTAACTATTGAGATTTTGTACTCTCCTGCGCTTTCCATGTTCTCCACATTGCAATGCTCCCGGGCAGCAAACACTTCTTTCTGAAACTCAGTGAAGACAGCGAACGTGAAGACCTCACTTCCATGCTTCTCTATTGCCCACGTAGTCTGCAACATAGGCATTGTGTGTAACGTGGCATTGTCAGCTTCCAACTCATTCTGACGTTGTTCTTCCACTGCATTAACAAATCTGATCCAAAACTCCACTAAAGTGTTTTTGAATCCAATAAACCGATTGAAGAAAGAGTTACAACTCTCTGACCTAGAAGTGGTTCTAAGGATTCCTGCCAATAATACATCTTTGAAGTAAGCGGGTACCCATGATGCGTGGATTCGGTACCGAGTAGCCAACCACTCATTGGATTCCAAACCAAAATCAGAAATAATGGAAGAAAATTGTTCCTCAAATTCCTTCGGAGTTTCTGAGGCCCACACACATGAGTTAACACGTTGGTACAATAAAGGGTTTTCCCTCAAATGTGGCGGTACTTTCACTGGAAGCTTTTGCAAAATGTGCCACATGCATAACCTATGCGTGCTAGTAGAAAAAACAGTGGAAATTGCAGTTTTCATGCCAGTATCTTCATCGGTTATGATAAGCCTAGGTGCAACTCCTCCCATTGCTTTCAAGAATGTACGAAACAACCATACGTACGTCTCAGCCTTCTCATTGCTTAATAATGCAGCCCCAAGCAAGACACAGGCCTTATGATGATTTACTCCAGTGAATGGTGTGAAGATCATGTTATAATGGTTTGTGTTATATGTAGAATCAAATGAGACAAGATCTCCAAAATGGACATAATTCTTTCGACATGTACTATCGGCCCAAAATGCATGTACCAACCTACCCTTGTCATCAACAACATAATCATAGTAAAATGAAGGATTTATGTCATTCTTCCTACAAAGGTTGTCAACAAACATCTGAGCATCTGATAACTTGATACAGCTTCTCAGTTCTTTATGATAATTCTACAAGTCTCTCCTCGTGCATCCTACATTCTCAAATCCACCCTCACTAATACGGAGATATCTATATGCCCCGCTTGTGCCAATGCCTCCTTTATGACATGTGATTAATGCACGCTTGGCCTTCTCATTTACTTTCCTATTAGACCTTATCAATTGTTGTTTGCTAGGTGATACCAATTCATATGTATGTGACTCAACAAATGTCTGCACCCTAAACTCCTTGTCGCAAGTGCGTTTTACAACTAAAATTGCCTCGCAGCTACACCTAGTTAACTTCCTGACATATTTCCTTTTCTTTGTCTCCACATTGTCCTTATCTTTCTCAGACCGAAAGCCTTCTCTTGAGCACATCCATCACTTCCATCTCGTAACACCTTTGACATCTGTATGTTGACCAACACGGACTCCAAACCCTGCTGAATGTGCATACGTCTTGTAGAATTCCTCAGCAGCGTCCAAGTCATCAAAAACCATCCCTTCAAATGGCTTGATAGTTGGGTCAACACAAGGTGTATAAGAAGAACCCTGCAATGCCAATGATTAAGTGTCAAGCATGATGGAATGACCGATAGAATCAAACACATGCACATAACACGATACTTACTACAAATGGGGTGCTTCCACTCTTTTCCGAGGTACCAAAATCAATTAATTGTCGTGAAGGTGAACTAATTTGAGCGACAGAGTGCGCATCAAGACTTCCTTGTCTTGGCAAAGCCTCGGCCACGCTCTCATTGCCCACAGATTCCATGCCCGCTACATTGTGCCAAACACACAAATCATAACGCATATACATTTTCAAACCGGGAACACACATTCCTAAAATCTCACTGCATGAGCACTCTGATTCAATCTAACATATCCCTAAATTGTCACAACATGAACATTCTGATTCAATGTAACTCACAGCCAATAGGGTAACCGAGTCGGGGCACGCGGCTGCGGCGCAAAGGGACCGAGTTGGGGTCGTCGCAGCCGATAATGGGGAAGGACGATGGCTCCAGGGGTGAGGGCTCCCTCTCCGTAGGTGCAGCGCGGGGAGCACCGAGCGGTAGGCGGCGGCGGCGCAAGGGGGGCAGCCGGGAGGGGGAAGGAGGGCGGCTCCAGGGCCGAGGGCTCCCTCTCCGTCGGTGCAGCGCGAGGAGCGCCGAGCGGTAGGCGGCGGCGGCGGCGCAAGGGGACCAACCGGGTCAGGCCGGTGGCGCACGGGCGAAACGGCGGTGGCGGCGCAAGGAGAGCAACCGGGTCAGGCCGGTGGCGCACGGGCGGGACGGCGGTGGCGTCGCAGGAGAGGGAGCACGCGGGGAGACGCCGGAGGCGGCGGCGCAAAAGAAACTCCAGGGGAGACGGGAGGGGCGGGGATAGGGCAGCGCGGGGCAAGGGAACTCCAGGGGGGGGGTTTTGCAAATTACCGAGTAGCCGGGGGGTTTTTCGCAAAGCTGGTTTAAGTGATTGTGGTGCTCCGCCCACCTGCATCCAAGCCACATGTTCTAGATCCGATGGCTGTGGTGCGCATTTGCACTGTACCACCCAAATACCCATTTGCACTATATATATATGAAAAATACTTTCTACTCCCGGGAGTAGTTACTCCCACCTTTGATATACCACCTAAAAGAACTTGACATACTCCATTATCATTTTGGGTATACTCATATACTAATTATAAGATACTCCAATGTGAACCACACAAAAAATTTGCAAGAGAGTCCATAGTTTTTAGCATATTTTGTAAATACCTTCATATTCGCACATAAAAAGGAGTATGTCTAAAAATTGTACATACCACCTCTGAAAATGTGTAAATACCACCTATATGGTCTTATATACTCGTATACTACACATACATACTTTCTGTTGCGCAAGATACTCCCTACGTTGTGAGATATGTGAGATACGAAATAGGGAGTAACTACTCCCGGGAGTAGGAATAAGGTTTCCTATATATATATATATATATATATATATATATATATATATATATATATATATATATATATATATAGGAAAATGGTATGGTACGTACTCCCACCTCTCATATACTTCTTAAATTGTATTATGATACCTCTTTTTCAATTTGAGTATACTCCAATAATGGTTATAAGATACTCTAAAGTGAGTTCTATGAAAAATTTCATGAAAATCCACTTTTTATACCAAAATCTGTGTATATACTTCTTTTATGTATGAAAAAGGGTATATAGCAAAAATAAAGGGCTCCAATGAAAATTTTCCGATCAAGTTACATTGGAGTATCTTATAATTGGTATTCAAGTATACTGAAAGTGATAAAGAAGTATAATATATTCGTTTAAGTGGTATATTGGAAGTGGGAGTACATACTCCCGGGAGTACGAAACGGGTGTCCTATATATATATATATATATATAATCAACTACTTTGGGGGGGGGGGTGCCACTTCTGGGAAATTTCTTTTGTGGTATAAAATGTTAAAACATGATTTTGGCTTGGGCGTGAGGTAGGATTCATTGTAGTTCGCTCGGGTCGTTCAAGGATCGAGCCATGTACTGTTTGTTTGAGCATTTATCCGCGCAATCACATTAGGATATATACACTAGCTGGTCGGGTGTTCGTGCGTTACAATGAATTTCAAATAAAACATAATATAAGTTACAAACTTAGCAAACCCAATATGCATAAGGTAATTATCCCTAAAAATGAAAGCTTGATACATAATTTACATCCAATCAACAAACCACATAAAACCTTATCATAAACCACAAACATGTATAATCTAATTATCCACAGAAGATCCTTCAAGTATCTTATACATACATGTGTGAACATATTTATCAACAAAAGATCCCACCAGCTTAATAATTGGTAGATGACATACTCACTGCCATCACCAAATCATTCTTTTATAATAGTAAAGATATACAAGGATTACAGGTTGGAATTTGGGAAATCACATGATAACTTGCAAGGTGAGAATCACCAAACATAGTACAATCCTGCCGAGTACAAATGCGTGCATCCATGCAAGTGAAATGATGTCCATGAAGACGGTGTGTACGAAGGCAAGCCTTCTCTTGCATCAACCAACGCTGACGCGTACAAATCCAAGCTCCAAAGTCGTCGTCGGCGTGAGCAAGCCTTGTCGTTCGGCTCGGTGGCATTCGTCCACAAGCTACTGATAAGGGGAGTTCTTACACTGTTCCGTTTGACAATGCCAGAAAAAAACATTGGAGGAGAAGAGACATGATCAGATGGCAGCACGGCATCGTGTCTCAAATTCTCAAGTAGAGATCCCATTATGCCAGGCATGTTGGATTCCTCTCACATCTCGCTTTCTTTTGGGCTTCTTGAGACCCACCTCACCAGGAACATATTAGCGCATCCTAAGTTTTGGGTATCCCGGTGCATCTTTCTCAAAACACGAAACAAATGGTCATGAAAAATTAGAAAACAATTTAACAACCTTGACATGAAATCAATCTATCATGTCACAAAAATTCAAATCTAAATTCAATCTACACATGGAGAAACAAAAAGACAAACCCTACTGAAAATGTAATCCGAAAATAAAAGAAAATAAAAAAAGCTATCCACTGAAATTTGTAACCCGAAATTATACAGATCGGCATGTGGATCAGAATTTTATAAAATTGTGGTCCCGAATATATGATCACACAGAATTGGGTAGGATGGTTAGGATCGTGCTCAGGATCAGATACGGGCGTGATCTTGACAACAAACTACATCAACATATAAAATTTGATATCACCTATTGCCAATTTAAGTTACAATAGTTTATTTTTGCTTTGTTTGCGATGTTTAAGTGTTGTTCTAAAGTAAAAGATATTTTTATTATATATTAGATTTTTAAATGATTAATTTATTTTTAAAAATAATTAAATAAAGTTCAAAAACAATCTTAAGTGAATGTAACATGAACAAGTATACCTAGATTTACAAAAATAAATTTAAAATATTCAAAATTCTACTATAGACTTGCATATTTGAAAATATAATTCAATTTGTATACAAAATATGCATGCTTTTAAAAATATGATAGAATCGTGATTCTATGACCCGATCCCGTCAAAAGAAAAGCGATCCTAACTAGGATCGCGGTCCTGACAATCTTGCCTAATGCACGTCAAGTTTTTATTTGAATTTTTGCAGGATGCTTGGTCGCATCATGACTTATCTAACCAATTATTTTGGAATTTTTTATGACCGCTTTGTGGTTTAAAGAGGATGCATGGGATGCACCAAGGTTGTTAGGATCGCGATACGGATCGTGTGATCGTACGATCCTACAGAGCCGAAATGGTACATATTGGTATGTGGATTGGAATTTCATAAAATCGTAATCCTGAAGGTAGGATCGCATAGAATCGGATGATAGTTAGGATCTGGTAGGATCATGATCTTGACAACAAACTATATCAACATATAAAATTTGATATCACCTATTGCTAATCTAAGTTGCAATAGTTTATTTTGCTTTGTTTGTGTTGTTCTAAGGCAAACAATATTTTTATTAACATATTGGAGTTTTAAATGATTATTTTATTTTAAAAATAAAAAAGTTCAAAAAAACAATCTTAATTGAATGTAACATGAACAAGTGTACCTAGATTTACAAAATTAAATTTAAAATATTCAAAATTATACTTACATATTTGAAAACATAATTAATTTTTATACAAAATATACATGCTTTTAAAAATATGATAGAATCATGATTCTACGATCTGATCTTAAGATCCAATCCCGTCAAACGAAAAAACATCTTAAGTAGGATCACTACCGTGACAAGCTTGTGATGCACCAAATATGTTCTCCCACTCCTTATGATGCATGATTTTTTTAAAAAATAATATTATTTTAAAAGAAATTTACAAAAATAAATAGTAAAAAAAATTACAAAACTAGGATACTGTCATCATTTAAAATAACGAAATTGTCCTATCATCATTCCAAATGACGACAGTAATCTAGAACAGTGCAAAGAGGTCCTTGTCGCTAGTTGAAATGACAATATGGTCCTATCGCCACTCCAACTGGCGACAGGATCCTGTCGTCATTTCAACTGGTGACATCAACCTCTGTCTATTTTTTTACTGTCTATTTCTGACCATATATTTTGTGGACAAATCATAATGATATTATAAAACATTCAGCACAACGTCATCATATTTTTTTGCCGACAAATCATAATGATATTACAGAACATTCAACGCAAAGTCCTCATATATTTGTGGACAAATCACAATAATATTACAAAATATTCAGCGCAATGGGTAGTCTGCTCATATTTGTGCATATCTTTACGTCATTCTTTCTTAACGCGTACGTATCTCGACATTTTATTTGTTTCAAACTGACTCGTCCTTGTTTTGTGCATAATAGCAAAACATTAGATCGGTCTAGAATATGTCGGACTCGCCGGCGAACTTTTATGCGAAGATATTACAGAAGCGCAAGTAGCTTGCGAAGAGGGCTAAACCCTACCTAGATTTTTCAATGAAGGATGCGTCAGTACCACTAGAGTTTTCACGCTTGCAATGTGTGTGCGAACAACCGACGAAGATCATTCAGTCGACACACCCGACCAACGTCGCCCAGGCGTACTACACGTGCGGGAATGTCCTCCTAAGATAATTTTATGCATACATCGATTTTTCACACCCTACAATGAATTCTATAAATTTCTAACTTCATCCACATGTAATGGAAGCCCGAGATGCGTTGCAACTTCTTCCAATGGATTGATGGCCCGGAGATATACGATAGAGCATTCATCGAGTAGAAGTACATGTTGAACTACGCGATGCGAGCTGAGACCTTTCAGCGATGGAAATCTTACATACTAACCCTATTAAAAAGGCACCAGAGGAGCCCAGGACAGTCGGGTGGTGGTGGAGGACCCCCGAAAAGGAAGCTAAGTACGTCCGAGCACAACGCGTGACATACAAGGAGAAGGCTCCTGCTATTGAGACCAGCGGCTGTAACAGCCCAATTTTCAATTTCAGTAAAATTTAAAAATTTATTTATGTTTGTGGTTTTTCCTGAATTTTCAAAAGCTTTTTATAAGTATTTTTAAAGCTAAAACAAATTTATTTACAAAATTAAAAGCCAACAAATAGTTGGAAATAATTTTATTAAGTCCAGAATGAGTATGGGAATTTCTGTGAATTTTTCCATAATTTTTGGAAGTATTTTGCTATTTTCTAAAGCCTAAATGAATTAGCAGAATTAAAACAATTGAGAAATAAAAAAGAAAATCAAAATTCAGTTTGGGCCGAAACCCACCGGCTCCGGCCCAAACCTTCGCGCACGCGGCCCACCGGCCCGCGCTCGCCCGCCTCTCATCTTCCCCCACCGTCCGATTTAAATCGGACGGCTACTAGTTACCCACGCCTCTGCTTCTCTTCTGACCGTTGGATCATGCACCGACGGTCAAGATCTTTCACAGCAACCGCACGGTCCGAATGCCATCATCAACGTGAGCCGCACGATCTTAATCCAACGGCCGCGCCAAAACGCACTTACCGCTTCGCTCGGTCTAATCTCAACCATTGGATCTTAATCCAATGGCTGCGCCCGAAAGTCACTTACCGCTTCGCGAATCTAATCTCGACCGTACGTTGAAAATCGGAGGGCCCAGAGTCGTCGTCTTCCTCGCCTTCTTCTTCGCAGCGCCGCGCGAAACCGCCGCCATGACCAAGTCTTGGAGCTCCGTGTTCCTCGCGGTCTGTTCGCTCTTTCATCGGGCAATCGTGCGCAACGGCTCCGCCATGTCACACCGCACCCACTTCCCCCTCAACCCCTTTATCCTCGTGCACGTTTTGCCGAAACCGCCGCCGCACCAAAACCGCCGCGCACGACCTCCACCACCCCCACGCCGCCTCGAACCTTCCCGGCGCCTATAAAAGGGAGCCCCTTGAGCCCCTTCTCCTCCTCAACCATTCCCCCTCACTCACTCTCTCCCTCCCGCCGCGAGCTCGTCGTATTCCGAGGTTTCGTCGCCGCCAGGCTGCACGTTGCCGTCGCCAATTCCGTCGCCGTCGTCCACGCCGCGTCCTCACCGCCGTCACCATCAGCGTCGCCTCAGCCTCGCGAAGCCCGGGCGCACCTTCGTTCACCGTGGGGACCATCGCAGCGCCTTCTTCACCGACGACCCAGTCGCACCGCCGCTCGAGCTCGTCGCCGACGACCTTTCCGCCGCATTTTCTCGCAACCTCGGTGAGCACCACGTTCAGCATCGTCCACTCTTCCTTTTGGTATCAATCACACCTCTCGCCGAGACCTCTAGCGCCGGCGAGGTGATTGCCGAGCCGCCGCCGGCGTCGCACTGACGTGGCCGCCACCGTGGCGGCACGTGTACGCCACCTGGGCGCCATCTCAGCAACACGGCCCGCGTGGCGCCGTGTCAGCGCCCACGCACACACCCACGTGGCCGGTCCACCGTGCCGTTTCTTCCAAAGTTCGGTGGGCTAGGTCCACCTTGAACCGGCCCACTGACATGTGGGGCCCGCATGTCAGAAATCTTTTTAAAATCTTTTAATTTCCGAAAATCCCTCGCTGGCGTCAGCATTGCGCAATAAATGGATTTTCAGTAGGGAAATAATTCTGGAAATTCAATAAAATCTCAGATTTAGATATAAACTTCAGAAATTCATAACTTTTGCATTTGAACTCCAAATTGGGTGTTTCAAATTGCAAAATTTATATAAAATTATAATCTAGCTATCTAAACCAAAATATTTCAGTTTGGAGTTGATTTGAACTATGTTTTTGAATTTATTTGAATTTGCATATTGAATTTGTCGTATTTTCGCGTATAGAATTTGACGACTCCGGAGAGTTCGATCAATCTGAAGATTTAGAATTCCAAGACATCGACCAAGGCAAGTTACACCATTGACCATATTGCCCCTATTATTTTAAGTTATTTTCAGTTTTTAAATTCTTTATTGCATGCATATGTTGTTATAAATATTTTAATATCCTGTTTTACGTATAGTTAATTCCATATGTTATTGTATGGCCAAATTTGAATATTGTATCTGACTACCTTGATACCATAGGCAAGATATTACCAAAATTCAAATATATGCTTAGCCAAGCTTAGTCCACATTTCAGAATTTGGGAGGGTTTACACCAGATTTCTACATATTGTTTTCAAACTTGTTTTTGTGGTATTGTTTCACCACATGAGTTTATAAATGAAGTTTTTATTCAAAATAAAATCAAAATGGGTTTGGACTTGGGCGAAATGGTCAGAATGGTGGGTGCAGGTTTATGCACGGGTTTGATCTGGTTAAGATCAAGGCCCATGGATAGAAGGAATGACGCCCAAGTCAATTGAGGACCGGTCTTTGAGCCGCTTATTGCTATGCCATAACGTACCACCACATGTCCTGTATGGGCAGGATTTGGCTAACTAATTTGTGATATCCTAGTATATTTATGTCATGTGATTTTGTGGGTGTCGGTTAGACGTTTTATTCCCACTTGGCGCAAGAGGGGGCTTCCGGAGGACGGTCAGTTCAAAGGAGTGAAACCTTAGCGGGCATGAATGTACTAGGATAAAACATTGTAAAGGCCTCATGGTAAATGCTCAGTCACACGCCTACGGAAGCGTGAATTGGCCGACATAACGAGCATGTCACCTCGTGTGGGTAAAGTTGTACCAACTCTGCAGAGTATAAACTATTCGAATAGCGCGTCATGATCATGGACATGCTAGCAGGCCACTTAAAGTTAAATTGTTTTTGGTTTTTAAATGCTTTATTAAATGTTGAGGATGGTTAATCCTTATGAAAATTTGGGCGGGAAGCCAAGTGTTAGGAGGGGATCCTTCACTTTATCATTGGAGGTTATCCACATTATATCATTGTCATTTCAAAATATGATTTTATCCATAGTATAAAATTGCCTTAGAAACTACTATACTTATTCAAACTGAAAATGCTGTTTATGCAAAACAACCCCGGCCATACTCACTTGTTTCCTTATGCATGCATTTAAATTCAATATTGGGTGTGACTTGCGAGCACGGTAGTAGTGCTCACTCTTGCTGAATAAATCTTATTCAGGAGAAGACTGCTATATTGACGGTGAGGACCCGGACGAGTAGGCCTTCTGACCCAGACGATTGCCTGTGGCGCATCGTGTGGCTCCCACTATTATGTTATTTCCGCTGTGTTTATCATTTGACATTTGATGTTATTATTCAGACTCATTTGTATTAAACAGTTATTTATTTAATGCCATTTACGTTTTCGTGATATGAATGTGATATTCATTTTTGTGAGACTGTGTACACTGGAAATCCTGGACTGGTGTTTGAACACAGAGAATTCGGGATCCTTCGTTCCCGGGTTCGACAAAAGTGGTATCAGAGCCATATCGACTGTAGGTCAGTGCCCACGGTAGAATTGGTAAAACCATTAAGGACTATTTTTCAAAAATTTACAAACTATTTACCTGTCTCCCAGAGTCTTACTCTTCCTTTCTCTATTAAAAAGATTTCTAAACTCTTGTCTTTCTAAAAATTGTAGATGGCCGAGAGACCGACCCGTATCTCCCATGGAGTCTACGCTGGAGAATGGGCGGATATCCTATGGAAGATGATGCAACATCTGAGTTTCACGAAGAGACCCACATACCAAGGATATAAGTATATCGTGGGACAGCAGGAGCGCTGGAGAGTGGAGGTTATCCTCTACTCTAACCTAGCGCCGGATACATCCTTCCACATTTTCGACGCCCCAATGCGTCGGGAGACTTTCGAGGACGGCATCCAAGATGCGGCAAGAGAAGCCGTACGCCGACTTCGCTACACCTACTGTAACACCCCAAGACCCACATTACCCTGGAATGCTACTAAACCACTCTACAGCTAGCCAATAATTTCAAGATAAATTAATTCGGCAACATCTCTAGACAAAAAGCATTAAGCGGAAGCATAATCATCTAAGGGAATAAAGATAACGGTAACAAGTTCAATAATTAAACAACCTCTAGCAGATTAATCAAAGAATGGTTCACAAGTCCATCCTTATTAAATAACATAATCCTCCACAAATAGTTAAGCATTTGGCTAAAATTTCATCGACTTTATTACAACATGAGTTGATGAACCATGTGCATTATTGTGGTGCCGCTCTACCCATCCCATGAATGCTCAACAATCACTGTAGGGGAAAGAAAACAAGGGTGAGATAAAAATCTCAGCAAGCAAACTGCTTAACCGGCTATTCGGACTACAAACAAACATACAACATCATTAAAGTATCCAAATGTCCACACCCATAATGTGAATCCACATTCATTTACCACCAATTAAACTACAAAGATATTAAGCATCAATATCCAATCCCCATAATGATCACAATTATAGCCTCAACCATATTTACTACCAAAGATAGTAAAATATTAACAATTGAATCTTGATCAACTACTCCATGTTAATCACCACTACCACTACCAATGACAATAAAGTATTAGCGTGTTTTACCTCATAACTTTACTATTTCTCGCATCCACAATCTGCTATCCACAATTACCACAAGAGAGAAGAATCTCATGCCACAACCTCTACCATACCACAAGGGTGAACCCCATTCCACAACCACAACCACATTACTCATACCACAAGAGACTCTCATGAGTCAATTTCCACATTGCAACTGTGAAGTTGCGTTTGTTTGCAAAAATAACTTCACCTCAATATCTTGCACAAGTATGCAAATGATCTTTCCACAATGTAATGCATATGTATGCTATGCTCCATCGCACCTTTACCCAACAAGGTAAAGGTATGCATCGTCTTCTGACAATGCACGATGTTGTACTTGCATCTGATCGCGGTTATAAGCGGCGACATCCACAATGCAAATGTCATGATATGTCATGAATGATATGATAATCATAAACCACAAGAATTTAACCACGAAGGTCAACAACATACTCATCATGAATATTTTCTCATAATCCACATGTGTCTCATTAAGCACAATACCATCGTGTCATAAGACCATTACCACATAACCCACACGATTCACCAAGATCAAAATCAATCGATATAGATGGAACTCTATCACATAGACCACCACATGATCATCATGAAAATAACCACAAGGAATTAACAACATGTCCACCTTGAGTTTATTTTCATATTCCATTTGGCTCATTAAGCGAATTACCACGATACTACCCAAACTCATCCAAACATAGCAATTGATTAATATCTTGCCACCACATTTTTACTTGGAAAACATGTAACCATGGCATATCATTTAACATTACGTCAATCATGCATAGTGCAAATAGTAAGAAAAAGCGGGTTAAACCGTAGCACAACCGCTACATTTACTTGCCTTCCACGATGCGTACGCGTTAGCGGCAAAGATGATACTCCTAAACCTGAGGCTTCACCTCCTAAACAGGTAAAATAATTTCAATAAGGACATAATATACCCAGCGCTACTAATCGGCATTCTACAACGCTTACTTGACGACTCAAAACGAGTTTACAAAGCTGAAACCGAAAAACAACGTTTCCTGCCATATACTGATTCTGGACAGCAGCACGGTAAATGACATAACTCATGAACTGGAAGTCAAAATGAGGTAAACCCAATTTCTGTAAATTCTTAACTGAATAATCTACAATACTCTAGTTGACACGATAAACCAATTCGGCCATAATATTAGGCTAACCATTGTCTGAACTTTCAGTACAGAAACTGCCTACACAATCGAACAGCAAAACTAAAATGACCATAACTTTTAATAGGTAACTCCAAATTGATCGTTCTTTATCAATCTGAAAAGGTTATCGAATTACCTACAATAACCTAGTTGGGTGAACTTTCAGATTCGTCCAATTTCCTTATCATATTTTAGGAAATATCCAGACAGTTTATTCTCGTCAGATTTCTGGCAGCAGATACTAAATCGACCATAACTTTTGACTCAGACCTCGGAATCGAGTGATCTTCACGGCTACTGAAAGATAACGACATAACCCACATAACTCTAGGAGATGGAATCTTAAAATTCAGCCTCTAAATACACGAAAAAACCCACGCAAGGTACTGGACAGAATTGAATCTTCTGCAGCCCAACAATTAACCAACAATTCTAATCGGTTTCGCATGTACTAAGGATCAAACAGCGGGGAAGGCATCTCGTTACCCTTGTAGAACCTTGGGGAAATGTTGGTTGAATCCATGAAGAAGATCCCCTTCTTCTCCTCCTTTCTCTCCCTTCTTCTTCCTCCCAAGACCAGTGCAAGGAGCAGCAAAGGGGCGACATGGAGCGTGGTAGCAAAGGGGAGGAGGGTTGCTACAGGGCGGCGGTACTGTAGCTGCGTGCTCTGATAAAAAGACATAGGGTTTGGTTGGCCCTTCTTAAACCAACTTCCCACTTGGGCCAAACAACGTGGGCAAAAGCCCAAGATTAAATCTCCTCTAAAAACTGATTTCTCTTTTTAATTCTGTTAAATACCTTTCTCATTTCAATTAATTCTCTAATGTTAAACAGGATATTACATAATCAACGATGGATACTTTCTGTTAAGAGAAATCCTCTCTAAACTATATTGCACTTGAAAATTCAATAAATTTCTCTTCCCGAATAATAATTCTCTACCGATTAATTTTTATTAATCCGATTCTTGACTTCTCACACTTAGGAGTATTACATTCTTCCCACCTTTAAAGGATTAGCCTCGAATCCAACTCTCTGAACCACAAAGAAAAGAACAACAAGCAAACAACAACCCAAACTAGGTGTACTCACCACCTCGAAGAGCTCGGGTACTTCTTTTGCAAAAGATCCTCCGGCTCCCACGTAGCCTCTCTCTCCGATGATTCGTCCAAAGGACCTTCACATACTTGATGGTCTTATTCCTCAAGACCCGCTCTGACGTATCTAAGATACGAACTGGCCTACGCTCCACAGTGAGATCCTGCTCCACTGTGACTGTTCCAGTCAAGCTTGTGTTCGGATCCATAAGTATTTCCTCGGCATAGACACATGGAAAACATTGTGCACACCACTCAAAGAGTTTGGCAACTCAAGCGATAAGCCAAACTACCACCCGAGCAACCATTTGGAAAAGTACCATGTACTGCGGGCTAAGCTTCCGGTGGTACCAAAATGAACAATACCCTTGGTTGGAGACACCCAAAGGAGCACAAGGCTTCCCACCGCAAACTCCAATTCTCGGCGCCGAACATCCGCATAATTCTTTTGTCGGCCCCGAGCGATAATGAGTCCTGCCATTTTGGCAAAATTTCCATAATAACTATTAAGACCACCTTCTCAAACCATCATCTTTCTTAAAACACTTTTCTCTTATTAAATATACTCGGGATAACACGACATACCCTTTTAAAGAATTTGATCACAAATTCCACTCACATCATTCTACTAGAAGCACAACGGTATCTTTTGCAAATAGAACCCGAAGAATGAAGAGTAAAGAACTCTCAAGCATCACACTAGCAACCACTTTCCTTCAAAGGACCACGATCCAAATCAAAGGATTCACCACAAAATATTTCTACTCGTCAAAAGACAATTGAAGAACCACACCACATAAGCTAAGAGTGAAAATCACTCGACAGGACCAAAACAATCAATTTCTTTTCCTAACTGGAAAAGACTACGCCTCAACATAAGTCAACTCAATTTGCAAATGGACTCGCCATAAACACACAAAAAAAACAAGAATCAAGAGAGCATCGCACTACTTGACATAACAATAATTTCTCAATTCATTTCTTTTAATAATTTAACTTCCTTGAACCAAGGATTTTCAAATCATTACCCAACACACCAACTCATTTATCTCAAGTTGGCCACCTCAACAATTAGCTCAATTGAGTACATCATCTACACCATTGTAGATAGACTCTACTGGCCCCGCAAATCATACTCTAACCCAAAACCATGACCAACAAAAGGCTTCGCAACCCACAACAATTACCATGTTCTTAGAAGAAGAGGTAAGAAGAAATAAATTCCAGCATACAGAAAATGGTCATCATCACAGTAGCCAAAAGACCAAAAGACCAAGGGAAAAAAATAGATAGCATTGAGGTTGGAAAAACACCAGATAGATCATCTGTACCTCAAATACTTATAGTACAACTTTTTCTTTCAATAAGAAACAATTTTTCTTTTATAGCAGCATCCCGCCAATTCCAACAAAGGATGCTTGAAGACCACAACACGAGATTGAGATAAAAACCAAAAAGATCATTCAACATGTCGCTTTACTCAAAGCAACCTCGACTATCACACAAGTCATAAGGTCCAAAAAGATTCCAACCGTAAATCTCACACCCTTCAATTCAATTAGTATTATGGAATTAACAAATTCCTTTATTTTTAAAACATTCAACACCATAATCACAACTACATGCTATCAATTGTATTCACAACAAGATAAAACATTCTTTGCAAAAATCATCATATCATCTCACTCCTTCATATTTTTTCCAAAAGGAACACCATAAATCACTTCATCATGTTCTTATTATCCAAATAAGATTCCAACTACTTAATCTAGTTAAACCTAGTGCATAAGCCATCATATTAAAACAAACTCTTTAACAAGATGATATTAGAACATAACAACCTCACAAAACATGCTAGTATGAATCTCTTATTAGATTTCATACATTTATCTCGTACTGATGCTCAACTCTAGTTTAGCAAAAGGTAATTACACTATAGCCATTCTTGTCAATAATTGATTATTAATTTTTCATCAGACATAACATTAATGATCCTATCTCTAATTTGCAATCACAAAGACAATAAAGAGCACAGATTCAATACTCCACCTTATGTTAAGATATTAAAAAAATAAAATAACTTTAAACATCAATAATACCAGCTTTATGAGACAAGATTCCACAAGTCAATACATCAGCCTGTATCCATTTCTTTATACATATTTCAACAATTTAGCATGGTAAAAGTTACATAAATTTAATGATTGTACATGCTCATCAAGTATGTAAAGAGAGGACATATAAAGGTTAATCTTATTAAGGCAATATTCCAACACCTCCTTACTTGACCATCCCGAATGGTCAGATTAATTACTTAAGATCAATCAATCCAATACATCCAACAAGTTGGGAAAATTAAACAACTACAATAATCAAAACAATTGTTTTTCATATTCCTTGATAAATGCATGAGTTCTACACTTGTATCGCTAAATTTCTTAGCCAAAGATCTTCAAGAAACTACAACAGGACAACATCATATTAATCGACTTCACTTCTAAAGAGGTTAGTAGAACTTAATGATGTACCACACTAACTTTTCAACTTGATAATTCACAATCTATCAATTATTTACATAATTTCCACCTACTACTTAAACACAACAAAACATCACAAAGGGGTTTTAACACTCCCTTCTAGAGAGAAATCAAACTTCAAAAGTCGAAATAACTCAGAAGAAATGCATAGAGTCAATGCTTCCACAAGTTAATGAACTTCCCACATAAAGCTTTGATTCTCTCTAAAAAAAAAATCAAACGAAATACAAGAGTCATGTTTTCCAGCAAGAAAGATGGAACAACACGGAAAATACTAGTCTCTCCAAAAGCCTTGCTCACGGCGGTCAAACAACCCATCAATCGAAAGAAACAATACTTGGCCTCAAGAACAATTAGAGGCCTAATGACAACCAACAACCGCAATAAACAATAACCCAAGAGAAAATCATTAACTGTAATAGGCCAAGAATTGGCCAACATCAATTCAAGGAGGATAACACTTTTCTAAGAAACTTACCCAAGACATCCGCAACAAAGTTACCCGAGGTAACTGCATCAAAATCCCCGTACTACGAACGGGGTATAAACTGGCAATGCCCAAGGCAACAACTGCAATCCCTACCTCAAATCATTGACTATCCTCACTCAAAGCAGTCATATAAACAAATCATAAACATACAAGATTATCTCCAAGCATGAATCATCAAAATAACATGTCAAAGCTTGAATGCAATGCTTGTCCCATCCCATCCTACTGTGCACCAGTGTGTCAATTTAATATTTTTAATTACCACAGACCTAAAGCCCGCTCTGATACCAACTGTAACACCCCAAGACCCACATTACCCTGGAATGCTACTAAACCACTCTACAGCTAGCCAATAATTTCAAGATAAATTAATTCGGCAACATCTCTAGACAAAAAGCATTAAGCGGAAGCATAATCATCTAAGGGAATAAAGATAACGGTAACAAGTTCAATAATTAAACAACCTCTAGCAGATTAATCAAAGAATGGTTCACAAGTCCATCCTTATTAAATAACATAATCCTCCACAAATAGTTAAGCATTTGGCTAAAATTTCATCGACTTTATTACAACATGAGTTGATGAACCATGTGCATTATTGTGGTGCCGCTCTACCCATCCCATGAATGCTCAACAATCACCTGTAGGGGGGAAAGAAAACAAGGGTGAGATAAAAATCTCAGCAAGCAAACTGTTTAACCGGCTATTCAGACTACAAACAAACATACAACATCATTAAAGTATCCAAATGTCCACACCCATAATGTGAATCCACATTCATTTACCAGCCAATTAAACTACAAAGATATTAAGCATCAATATCCAATCCCCATAATGATCACAATTATAGCCTCAACCATATTTACTACCAAAGATAGTAAAATATTAACAATTGAATCTTGATCAACTACTCCATGTTAATCACCACTACCACTACCAATGACAATAAAGTATTAGCGTGTTTTACCTCATAACTTTACTATTTCTCGCATCCACAACTGCTATCCACAATTACCACAAGAGAGAAGAATCTCATGCCACAACCACAACCTCTACCATACCACAAGGGGTGAACCCCATTCCACAACCACAACCACATTACTCATACCACAAGAGACTCTCATGAGTCAATTTCCACATTGCAACTGTGAAGTTGCGTTTGTTTGCAAAAATAACTTCACCTCAATATCTTGCACAAGTATGCAAATGATCTTTCCACAATGTAATGCATATGTATGCTATGCTCCACTGCACCTTTACCCAACAAGGTAAAGGTATGCATCGTCTTCTGGCAATGCACGATGTTGTACCGCAGACTGATCGCGGCTATAAGCGGCGACATCCACAATGCAAATGTCATGATATGTCATGAATGATATGATAATCATAAACCACAAGAATTTAACCACGAAGGTCAACAACATACTCATCATGAATATTTTCTCATAATCCACATGTGTCTCATTAAGCACAATACCATCGTGTCATAAGACCATTACCACATAACCCACACTGATTCACCAAGATCAAAATCAATCGATATAGATGGAACTCTATCACATAGACCACCACATGATCATCATGAAAATAACCACAAGGAATTAACAACATGTCCACCTTGAGTTTATTTTCATATTCCGCATTTGGCTCATTAAGCGAATTACCACGATACTACCCAAACTCATCCAAACATAGCAATTGATTAATATCTTGCCACCACATTTTTACTTGGAAAACATGTAACCATGGCATATCATTTAACATTACGTCAATCATGCATAGTGCAAATAGTAAGAAAAACGGGTTAAACCGTAGCACAACCGCTACATTTACTTGCCTTCCACGATGCGACGCGTTAGCCGGCAAAGATGATACTCCTAAACCTGAGGCTTCACCTCCTAAACAGGTAAAATAATTTCAATAAGGACATAATATACCCAGCGCTACTAATCGGCATTCTACAACGCTTACTTGACGACTCAAAACGAGTTTACAAAGCTGAAACCGAAAAACAACGTTTCCTGCCATATACTGATTCTGGACAGCAGCACGGTAAATGACATAACTCATGAACTGGAAGTCAAAATGAGGTAAACCCAATTTCTGTAAATTCTTAACTGAATAATCTACAATACTCTAGTTGACACGATAAACCAATTCGGCCATAATATTAGGCTAACCATTGTCTGAACTTTCAGTACAGAAACTGCCTACACAATCGAACAGCAAAACTAAAATGACCATAACTTTTAATAGGTAACTCCAAATTGATCGTTCTTTATCAATCTGAAAAGGTTATCGAATTACCTACAATAACCTAGTTGGGTGAACTTTCAGATTCGTCCAATTTCCTTATCATATTTTAGGAAATATCCAGACAGTTTATTCTCGTCAGATTTCTGGCAGCAGATACTAAATCGACCATAACTTTTGACTCAGACCTCGGAATCGAGTGATCTTCACGGCTACTGAAAGATAACGACATAACCCACATAACTCTAGGAGATGGAATCTTAAAATTCAGCCTCTAAATACACGAAAAAACCCACGCAAGGTACTGGACAGAATTGAATCTTCTGCAGCCCAACAATTAACCAACAATTCTAATCGGTTTCGCATGTACTAAGGATCAAACAGCGGGGAAGGCATCTCGTTACCCTTGTAGAACCTTGGGGAAATGTTGGTTGAATCCATGAAGAAGATCCCCTTCTTCTCCTCCTTTCTCTCCCTTCTTCTTCCTCCCGAAGACCAGTAGCAAGGAGCAGCAAAAGGGGCGACATGGAGGGCGTGGCAGCAAAGGGAGGAGGGTTGCTACGAGGCGGCGGGTACTGTAGCTGCGTGCTACAGTAAAAAGACATAGGGTTTGGTTGGCCCCTTCTTAAACCAACTTCCCACTTGGGCCAAACAACGTGGGCAAAGCCCAAGATTAAATCTCCTCTAAAAACTGATTTCTCTTTTAATTCTGTTAAATACCTTTCTCATTTCAATTAATTCTCTAATGTTAAACAGATATTACATAATCAACGATGGATACTTTCTGTTAAGAGAAATCCTCTCTAAACTATATTGCACTTGAAAATTCAATAAATTTCTCTTCCCCGAATAATAATTCTCTACCGATTAATTTTTATTAATCCGATTCTTGACTTCTCACACTTCCGGAGTATTACACCTACGACGCCCATTTTCGGGATACTGCATTCCAGTACTATCCCATGCACATCCCCACTCGACTAGGCAGTGCCTTCAGCTCAGTCGAGAATGAGGATATGCCGGAGATCACCCACCAAGTGGAGTTAGCCAAGGCGATGGATTACGCCTATGGCAACACCCTGGACGAGCTGTATCTCGTTCAGGGGAGGCTAGAAGCTACAGAAGAGAGATTGAAGGCGGCGGTTGAATTGGCTCTGTACAAAAAGGGCCAAGGCAGCACCTGCAACTCCCCCGACTACACCCCATCCACCCCATAGATGTTTACCTCCACCATTTTAGATATTTGCTTTCCCTTTAGTTGTTCAATTAGCTGCGAATTATGAGCTATTAACCTTTTGTGGTAGCCATAATCAGATGGATAAAATAAAGAATTACTTGCAAAAGAGAAATTTGTTTCTTTGCCTTGTTTTTGTGTGCTTTTTGGGCTAATATAAATTTACTCCCCCTTAGTGCAACCTTTTCTTCCCTTTCCTAAGTCTTTGGAAATTTCAAGCGGATGGTGAACACCGCACAGAAATGGCAAGATCCGTGGTCGAATAATGGAATACTGACAACCATGAACAAGATGTTCAGACCTCCCCCCGCCCAGACAGGACCGGATTGGCAACAGATGATGGCCAATCAAACTCACCTTATTGAATTGTTGGCTCAGTCGCTCAACAACGCCGAACAACCAGTAACAAGCGGCTACCGCCGCAACGCAGGCACCGGCACACCCTCCTCAACGGGTGACCATGTCGGAGTTCATGCGTATCGTCCTCCGACCTTCTCCAGAGCACCGAGCCAATGGATGCCGCGATTGGCCGTGCCATCGGAAAGAAATTGGACATCGCACAATGCACGGATCGCGAGAGGTCCTGCTCGCCACTCATCGACTCAACGGACCACCTCGAATGGTGGGACAATTTACGCATCTCCCACGCCAATGCCGTGCCATCTCGTGGGGCGAGTTTGTGAGAGCCTTCCGTCATGCCCACATCCCTGCCGCATGATGACACCAAGAAGAAGGAGTTTCATGCACTCGCCAAGGCAATCGCTTCGGTGGCGAGTATCTCCACCGTTTCAACCAGCTAGCTCGCTATGCCCTACCGATGTGGCGAGAGATGAAGAACGGCAAGAAAGGTTCTGGAGGGACTCAACGACGATATCTCCGTCCAACTCATCTCCCGAACTTCACCGACTTCCAACAGTTGGTGGACAAGGCGATCCGCCAGAAGCCAAACATCACGAGATGGAGAACGCAAGCGGAGGATGGCCGCCCGTAAGATCAACGCAGAGGCTTTCCCAAGCCTCGTTTCATTCACCAGCCACCACCGCGCGTGGGAAGTTCCAGCTTCCACATCCGAGCCCCTGCGGAATCGCCCCAACACCTCCAACTTCCGCAGCGCACCAACCGGAGGACAATTTCAGCAGAAGAGCTTAGCCCCCTCAGCTGCAGGAGTGACCTGTTTCCACTGCAACGAGACAGGCCATTATGCCAACAGATGCCCCAAGAAGCAGCAAGCAGCGGCGTCTTCCAAGCCAGCACCAGGAGCCACAGCCACTGGCGGCACTGCAAAGCCGTCAGGCCAGTTCATCAAGGGGCGTGTGAACCACGTCACGGCCGAGGAAGCCCAGGCAGCACCGGATGTTGTGCTTGGTATGTTTCTTGTCAATTCAATACCAGCTTCAGTGCTATTTGATTCCGGAGCTTCGCATTCTTTCGTGTCAAATAAATTTGTGAGTAAATATGGGTTACCAATATCTTCCTTAGCAAATCCCATGATAATCCATTCCCCGGGCTCAGAAATGAGAACTAGTTCTCTATGCCCGAACCTCACCCTTGAAATATCCGGAGTATCCTTCCTAGCAGACTTGATAGTCTTGCATTCCCAAGGTCCGGACGTTATTCTTGGAATGGACTGGTTAGCCAAGAATCATGGATGATAGATCGCTGCTAATAGGTCTATCACCCTCACAAATGGAGAAGGAATTTCAGTGGAGTTCAAACCCAAGACTGCACCAATGGAAGTTCTATCCTCACCAAAGATGAAGGAAGTGAAACTTGAAAACATACCGTAGTCCGAGAATATGCCGATGTCTTTCCGATGAATTACGGGCATGCCACCGGATCGGACGTCATGTTCTTAATTGACTTAGTCCGTGGGACACTCCAATATCGGCGACCCTATAGAATGCCGGCTAATGAGTTAGCCGAATTGAAGAAACAGATTGAAGAATCTGCGCCGAGGTTACATCCGACCAGTTCATCACCTTGGGAGCACCATCTCGTTCGTCAAAAAAGGACAATAGCATGAGAATGTGTGTTGATTACGATCACTCAATGAGGTGACGATCAAGAACAAATATCCTTTACCGGGATAGATGATCCATTCGATCACCGAAAGGAGCAAGTGTCTTCTCGAAGATTGATTTGAGATCGAGCTATCACCAATCGAAGATCGGGCCTAAGATATTCAAAACGACTTTCACCACGGATATGGACTATGCGAGTTTACTGGTGATGTCATTTGGTTTGACGAACGCCTCGCTTATTTCATGAATATGATGAACAAAGTGTTCATGGAATTCCTAGATAAGTTTGTGGTTGTTTTCATCGATGACATTCTCATCTACTCAAGGACGAAGAAGAACACGAAGCATATCAGATGATCTTGGACAAGCTCGAGAACATCGACTTTATGCTAAATTCAAGAAAAGTGAATTTTGGCTAAGTCAAGTGGCATTCCTTGGACATATTGTGTCGCGGGAGGAATTGCGGTAGATCCCGCCAAGGTTGAAGCCGTGTCAGTTGGAGGCAACCCAGACGGTCACCAAGTGAGAAGTTTCCTTGGACTAGCGGGTTATTACCGCAGTTCATTGAAAATTTCTCTAAGATTGCAAGACCCATGACTCAACTTCAAGAAGGAAAAGAAATTTGATTGGACAGATGCTCGTGAAGAAAGTTTTCAAGACACAAGAGGAGATTGGTCTCAAAGACTGTGTTAGTTTTACTCGATATCCATAAAGATTTGAGATCTTCGCGACGCATTCCGTCAAGGTCTCGGATGCGTATTGATGCGGGAGGGCAAGGTAGTAGCTTATGCATCAAGGCGATTGAGGCCACATGAAGGGAATTATCCAACCCATGATCCGAGTTAGCGGCGATTGTGCATGCCTTGAAGATCTGGCGGCATTATCTCATTGGTAATCACGTGAGATTTTCACGGATCACAAGAGTTTGAAGTATATATTCACACAGTGAATTAAACCTTCTGCAGAGAAGATGGTTAGAGTTGATAAAAGATTACGATCTTGGAATCCATTATCACCGAGCAAAGCAAATGTAGTTGCGGATGCCCCGAGCGAAAGGCCTATTGCAATACCATGATGGTGCGAAGAGCGGCCCGAACTACATGAAGAATTGAAGCGTCTAAACTTGGAGATTGTCACAAGGTTGTGTGAATGCGTTGGAAGTACAACCGACTCTTCAAAGTCGATCGAGAAAAACAACTAGAAGATGACGACATCAAGGAGATCAAGAAGAATATGCGAAGAGGCAAGGCTCCAGGATTGAAAGATGAACAAGGAACGTGTGGTTTGGGAATCGCATTTGTGTACCTAACCAACAGGAGTTAAAACAATCAATTCGAAGGAGGCTCATGAAACGCCTTACTCCATTCACCGGAAGCACCAAGATGTACCAGATCCGAAAGAAAAGTACGGTGGGTCGCATGAAGCGAAATCGCCGAGTTCATTGCTCGCCGTGATGTGTGTCGTGAGTTAAGGCGAACATCGAGACCACCGGATTGTTGCGCCCACTACCAATCCCGAATGGAAGTGGGAAGAGATTGGCATGGACTTCATCACCGGACTTCCTAGAACCCAATCGTGATATGATTCTATCGGGTGATAGTTGATCGGTTGACCAAAGTAGCTCACTTCATTCTGTCAAGACTACATACGTATGGCCGGTTGGCGAGTTATATGTGGCTAGGATTGTTTGTCCGCACGGGTACCCAAGAAAATCGTGTCCGACAGAGGTTCTCGCCACACATCAAGATTCTCGCGAGTGCATGAAGCCTTAGGCACCGACTCAACTTCGATGCACCTATCATCCTCAAACAGATGGTCAGACGGAGCGCACCAATCAAGTCCTCGAAGATATGCTCCGAGCCTGTGCTTTGGAATTTGGACAAAGTTGGGACAAGAATTTGCCATATGCAGAATTCTCGTATAACAATAGCTATCAAGCTAGTTTGCAAATGGCTCCTTTTGAAGCATTGTATGGCAGAAAATGCAGAACTCCACTTCTGTGGGATGAAGTAGGAGAGCATCAGCTCTTTGGACCTGAGATAATCAAAGAGGCAGAAAGTAAGGTCAAAGCTATAAGGGAACACCTGAAAGTGGCACAAACCCGACAAAAGAGTTATGCTGATAACCGTCGAAGGAATTTAAACTTTGAGGTAGGAGACTTGGTCTATCTCAGAGTCACTCCACTCAGAGGAGTAAGAAGATTCCGAACAAAAGGAAAACTCGCACCCAGATTTGTGGGGCCATACAAAATTCTAGCCAAAAGAGGTGAAGTGGCATATCGCCTGAGCTACGAAGCCTTGTCACCGTGCACGATGTCTTCCATGTATCCCGATTGAGGAAATGCTTGCAAGCGCGTAAGACCATACCTTCTGGAGAGCTTGATCTTCGAGAAGATCTCACCTATGTGGAGCGACCCATCAAGATTCTGGATGTCGCAGAGCGAGTCACTAGAAGCAGGATCATCAGATCATACAAAGTACAGTGGAGTCATCACCCGGAAAGCGAAGCCACATGGGAAAAAGAAGAAGACCTCAAGACCAACTATCCCGATCTCTTTGCTGACCAATCCTGAATCTCGGGTCGAGATTCCCTTAAGGGGGGTAGGTTTGTAACAGCCCAATTTTCAATTTCAGTAAAATTTAAAAATTTATTTATGTTTGTGGTTTTTCCTGAATTTTCAAAAGCTTTTTATAAGTATTTTTAAAGCTAAAACAAATTTATTTACAAAATTAAAAGCCAACAAATAGTTGGAAATAATTTTATTAAGTCCAGAATGAGTATGGGAATTTCTGTGAATTTTTCCATAATTTTTGGAAGTATTTTGCTATTTTCTAAAGCCTAAATGAATTAGCAGAATTAAAACAATTGAGAAATCAAAAAGAAAATCAAAATTCAGTTTGGGCCGAAACCCACCGGCTCCGGCCCAAACCTTCGCGCACGCGGCCCACCGGCCCGCGCTCGCCGCACCCGCCTCTCATCTTCCCCCACCGTCCGATTTAAATCGGACGGCTACTAGTTACCCACGCCTCTGCTTCTCTTCTGACCGTTGGATCATGCACCGACGGTCAAGATCTTTCACAGCAACCGCACGGTCCGAATGCCATCATCAACGTGAGCCGCACGATCTTAATCCAACGGCCGCGCCAAAACGCACTTACCGCTTCGCTCGGTCTAATCTCAACCATTGGATCTTAAACCAATGGCTGCGCCCGAAAGTCACTTACCGCTTCGCGAATCTAATCTCGACCGTACGTTGAAAATCGGAGGGCCCTGAGTCGTCGTCTTCCTCGCCTTCTTCTTCGCAGCGCCGCGCGAAACCGCCGCCATGACCAAGTCTTGGAGCTCCGTGTTCCTCGCGGTCTGTTCGCTCTTTCATCGGGCAATCGTGCGCAACGGCTCCGCCATGTCACACCGCACCCACTTCCTCAACCCCTTTATCCTCGTGCACGTTTTGCCGAAACCGCCACCGCACCAAAACCGCCGCGCACGACCTCCACCACCCCACGCCTCGAACCTTCCGGCGCCTATAAAGGGAGCCCTGAGCCCCTTCTCCTCCTCAACCATTCCCCTCACTCACTCTTTCCTCCCGCCGCGAGCTCGTCGTATTCCGAGGTTTCGCCGCCGCCAGCTGCACGCTGCCGCCGCCAATTCCGTCGCCGCCGCCCACGCCGCGTCCTCACCGCCGTCACCATCGGGCCGCCTCGGCCTCGCGGCCCGGCGCACACTTCGTTCACCGTGGGGACCATCGCGGCGCTTTCTTCACCAACGACCCGTCGCACCGCCGCCGAGCTCGCCGCCGACGACCTTTCCGCCGCATTTTCGCAACCTCGGTGAGCACCACGTTCGACATCGTCCACTCTTCCTTTTGGTATCAATCACACCTCTCGCCGAGACCTCTAGCGCCGGCGAGGTGATTGCCGAGCCACCGCCGTCCGCGATCGACGTGGCCGCCACCGGCGGCGCGTGTACGCCACTGGCGCCATCTCGCGAACACGGCCGCGTGGCGCCGTGTCGCCCACGCACACACCCACGTGGCCGGTCCACCGCGCGCTTCTTCAAAGTTCGGTGGGCTAGGTCCACCTTGAACCGCCCACCGACATGTGGGGCCCGCATGTCGAAATCTTTTAAATCTTTTAATTTCCGAAAATCCCAAGGCCAAGATTGCGCAATAAATGGATTTTCGATAGGGAAATAATTCGAAATTCAATAAAATCTCGATTTAGATATAAACTTGAAAATTCATAACTTTTGCATTTGAACTCCAAATTGGGTGTTTCAAATTGCAAAATTTATATAAAATTATAATCTAGCTATCTAAACCAAAATATTTCAGTTTGGAGTTGATTTGAACTATGTTTTGAATTTATTTGAATTTGCATATTGAATTTGTCGTATTTTACAGATAGAATTTGACGACTCGGAGAGTTCGATCAATCTGAAGATTTAGAATTCCAAGACATCGACCAAGGCAAGTTACACCATTGACCATATTGCCCCTATTATTTTAAGTTATTTTCAGTTTTTAAATTCTTTATTGCATGCATATGTTGTTATAAATATTTTAATATCCTGTTTTACGTATAGTTAATTCCATATGTTATTGTATGGCCAAATTTGAATATTGTATCGACTACCTTGATACCATAGGCAAGATATTACCAAAATTCAAATATATGCTTAGCCAAGCTTAGTCCACATTTCAGAATTTGGGAGGGTTTACACCAGATTTCTACATATTGTTTTCAAACTTGTTTTTGTGGTATTGTTTCACCACATGAGTTTATAAATGAAGTTTTTATTCAAAATAAAATCAAAATGGGTTTGGACTTGGGCGAAATGGTCAGAATGGTGGGTGCAGGTTTATGCACGGGTTTGATCTGGTTAAGATCAAGGCCCATGGATAGAAGGAATGACGCCCAAGTCAATTGAGGACCTGGTCTTTGAGCCGCTTATTGCTATGCCATAACGTATCACCACATGTCCTGTATGGGCGTGGATTTGGCTAACTAATTTGTGATATCCTAGTATATTTATGTCATGTGATTTTGTGGGTGTCGGTTAGACGTTTTATTCCCACTTGGCGCAAGAGGGCTTCCGAGGACTAGTCGAGTTCAAAGGAGCGAAACCTTAGCGGGCATGAATGTACTAGGATAAAACATTGTAAAGGCCTCATGGTAAATGCTCACCACACGCCTACGGAGCGTGAATTGGCGACATAACGAGCATGTCACCTCGTGTGGGTAAAGTTGTACCAACTCTGCAGAGTATAAACTATTCGAATAGCGCGTCATGGTCATGGACATGCTAGCAGGGCCACTTAAAGTTAGAATTGTTTTTGGTTTTTAAATGCTTTATTAAATGTTGAGGATGGTTAATCCTTATGAAAATTTGGGCGGGAAGCCAAGTGTTAGGAGGGGATCCTTCACTTTATCATTGGAGGTTATCCACATTATATCATTGTCATTTCAAAATATGATTTTATCCATAGTATAAAATTGCCTTAGAAACTACTATACTTATTCAAACTGAAAATGTTGTTTATGCAAAACAACCCCGGCCATACTCACTTGTTTCCTTATGCATGCATTTAAATTCAATATTGGGTGTGACTTGCGAGCACGGTAGTAGTGCTCACTCTTGTTGAATAAATCTTATTCGGAGAAGATGCTATATTGACGGTGAGGACCGGACGAGTAGGCCTTGACCCGACGATTGCTGTGGGCGCATCGTGTGGCTCCCACTATTATGTTATTTCCGCTGTGTTTATCATTTGACATTTGATGTTATTATTCAGACTCATTTGTATTAAACAGTTATTTATTTAATGCCATTTACGTTTTCGTGATATGAATGTGATATTCATTTTTGTGAGACTGTGTACACTGGAAATCCTGGACTGATGTTTGAACACAGAGAATTCGGGATCCTTCGTTCCCGGGTTCGACAGCGGCTATCGTAGCTTCACCTGTCACCCTGGCGCACTCTATATCGAAAAAGGTGAGTTATGTACAATTTGCATCTTGATTATGTATTTGGCCTTTCATTCTTCTAACATCATGCAATCGTCCAGCCCGTATCGAAAAAATGGAGGACTTCGACACATGCTACAGACGTGGGCAGTCCCGAGATAATGCGAAGGCTCCTACTACGTAGATCGGTAGCCATCATAGCATTTCCAGTCGCCCGAGCACACTCTATATCGAAGAGGTGAGTTATGTACAATTGTATCATGGCTATGTGTTTGGTCGTATGGTCTACTTACATCATGGAATCGCAGGACATGGATGACTTCGACACTCGTCGCCACTGTGGGTAGTCCCGAGACAAGGGGAAGGGGCTATTGTGCTGTGAAGACTAGTTTTGATCTTCTTTTTTCCCGATTCCAAACAAGTTGTGCGTGTATCTTAGATGTTTTTCAGTTTGTTCAGTCGTGCATGCTGTCGTTTGTAATGCATGTAACCAAACCGCACGTGGCATGAAATTCACAAATCACAATGTGCATTCTGAAATGTCGTCAATTTTATTTATCACATTTTAGATTACAGTTGCACTTGAAATATCAACACTTCGAGTTTTCTGATTTCATGTGAATCTGCAACCAATAAACTCCGACAATATGCATAACAAAAACGCATAACATCTATGCAATTCAATTACACACGGGATACAATATGGCTCACTCATCTGAGCCACTCTCTGCTCGTTGCGTCTATGTCTCCATGCATGTCCTTGTTTTGCATCGAGCATGTCCCATGGGATACGTTAACTGATTCAGAGAGTGTGTATCGGTTCTGAGGGGGTACATAGACCGTTGAGTGGGTGGAGGTGCACCAGTAAGCTGACTCTGGCCCAGCTGAGTCTGTCCAACGTCATTGTCATTCGGCTGAGTCATGCCGAACTGGTTACCACCTACAATCATGTTAGTAATGAAAGAATCAAGAAATCCACGCCCGGATCGTCCAACCCCTAGGTACGCTGTCTACAAGTCCTTTCATGCGGAGGAGCTCTGGCCTTGACCGTGCCATGTGCCAACGACCCCGGACGAGCTCTGCCCTTCGTATGGTACTCCGTACTGGCCAACGTACGACAAAGGTGGGTGCCCTAGGTGTCATGGTCCAAACCCTAGCATCGTGTACTGCTCCCCCACAGCCAACTGAAAGCTAGGATGGGCGTCTCCTCATCGGTTAATGTATGGCCGTCACCCCCACGCTCAACTGAAGGCTACAAGATGGAATGATGTTAGGCCAAATAAAAATTCAGGACGTAAACTAAACATCTCGTACCTTCTGGATGTGCAGTGCGGATGACTGAGGGGGAGCGCCAGTCTGAATACGCGGTGCAGACGACAGAAGAGATGCATCTCAGAGAATGTGCAGCTACAGGACGACATGATGTTAGTACAACCTAAGGCGTAATAAAAAACAGGACATAAATTTATACATAACTTACCTTCCCACCGATCTACAGTGCAGATGACCGACTGGGAGTGCTAGGACGCCCCCTGGTCCGATAAGGCCATGCCGACCTAGCAGGTGAGCACGACCGGCCCACTCGGTGCACGGTATGTAGGACGTCGTCTCTCAAATGACCACAGATCATGTTCTTGATTACATTCTTCGACTCCGTGAAGATGTACTTCAAAGTGCTTAGAAATCCCGGTACAGTGTGCTCTGGGCTACGAATGGTGGTCTCGGATGCACTTGTGATCCGCTGTAGCCACTCGAACTAAAATGGTAGACAACACATGTTCAGTACAAATATCATCAATGAAACAAGCAAATATTGTCAGTGTTTTATGGTGTCGTCACGCCGCGAGGCGCTGTGTCGATCAAACGACTGATGGATCCTGTCTTGGTGTGTCACCTGCTCTAAACGCTCTGGTGGAGGACGAGTCAGTCTGGTGTGCGATCGTAGTTCATACCACTCCATCTACTGGCGGTATGTCCGTACGTCATGCGGTCTCTACTCCTGTAGGACCTCCAAGCCGTAACCCACTCATGTTAGATTGCTTGCCAGTCCTCAGCATGTCGACCCACCCTCGATTGCCTGCATTCAAGAAGGATTCGTGTCAGAATAGGGAATGTGGGTATGGAATGCAAACATTACTCAGAGGGAGTTGGACTCACAAGTGGACGACTCGCTACAGGATCCTGCCGTCGGGACGGGGCACAAGCTGGTACAAATCAAACCGTCGCATTACGTGCTACGATGTGTAAGGCTCCACCGTATGGGTAAACACCAGGTGGCAAGTCATCGTCCATAATCCAACGTCCTGCGTGCATTGCACGGACAGTCCGTGCGATGCTATCATGTTCATGAAATATGGGTTCTATGGAGCCCATATGATGTCTTTGTCACGCAATGACTCGAACTTGTTGTGAAACAATGAGTAGCAGCTCGCCAGTCTGTCCTTGGCCCAGCGTAACTGGGCGGCAATCCACCAGTAGCCCATAGTGGGTCCGTCGATCAGGTCGTTTAACTTGGGGTACAGGTGCATTGCTCTCCCGAAGGAGGGCCGCCCAACAGGAAAGTACTTCCAACTCCACAACTACAGGAGCACCTAGCAAATGATAAGTGATGAGGACATCAAACCTAAGGATGCAATCACTGCTTCGACCTGCTGCACTGCATCCTCTACTTCAACAACATCTTCGCCAATAGGACTTTCGGCTAATGCAAGACCATATTACCCAATTGGATCGAGCTACGTCTACATTCCATGGTGCTACGTCTACATGCTATGGTACTATATCTACAAGCCATGGTGCTACTGCATGTGCCAAGCTGGATACATTTTGGTCAGATCAGTTCGGAATCAGCTTAACAGCACCAACTTCAAATGGGCATAACATTCACATACAGAGTACGTTGGAGGTCCATGAGTACTTGATTGAAAGCTTATTTCGTCCTCTTTCCAACGGATCCGTCCTCATCTTCAAATTCCTTCCGGACTGATCGCAATCATCTAAAGAAAGTGTCATATCACCTGTTTGGGCCAATCTGGGCCTTGTAATTGAACTCAACTTGGCCCATATGCCGGCGGCCCACCTAGAGGTGCGGTTACTGTTTACGTGAACAGTAACCCACAAGTTTAGTCCCTCCCCGCTAGTTCCTTTAGATTCGTGGCTCCTCGTTCCCTATTTAAGGAGGCCACACCCTCTCTAGTTTTATTGGATTTTGTTTAGTTAAAAGTTAGCCTTGTTGCAACTTCGTGTATTGGTTTGTGTCGACTAGACCAACCATAATACCGCTTCAAAATCCCAACTCAATTCAATATTTCAATTCCTATTTGCAATTTCATATTGCTTTATCTTGTTCTTGCGTGCTTCTTCGGTGTATGCAGGAATCGACCTTAAATGGTCGTGTCAACCGGTATTCGTGCACGGTTGATAACGACTTGTCGGCGATTCGGCGATTGCGTGGTTTCGAGCCTTGCGTGTTCGTAGCCAGGATCGTGAGAGTTGAGCGACGCCTACCGAACCTATCGTTCTCATCGAAAGATCGGGCCAACAATCGGATCTTCGGGTTCATCAATAAGGCTCGGTTTCACACCGGTGTCGCGCCGCGAAGCATCACACAACCCCTTGTATGTGGCGCAAAGGATGGCTGAACCCCAACTGTACTGAGGCATGGCCCCAACCTTCACGTCAGCCAAAAACTTGGCGATGCGGACTAAGCTGGGGTACACACAATCGCCCTGTGTGGTGGGAAACAGGGCCCAACCAAAGAGATAGAGAAGGTAACCGACGAGGTCCGTCCTAACAACCTCATCAGGTGCATCCGGCAGGCATTGACTGAAATTCCTCAGCCAGGTCCGAGGGGCACTACGGGCGTTGTCCGACACAGGTATGTCAAATCGATGCCCCAACCGGGCCTTCCAGTCCACTAGCAGACAACTAGGAACAAGTGGCTCACCCTTGATCGGGAGACTAGTCAAGAATGAGACATCCTGGAGAGTGACCGTCATCTCTCCCCACCGAAAATTGGAAGGTGTGAGTCTCGAGTCTCCATCTGTCGACGAGTTCCGACATCACACTACCTTCCAAAGTGAAGTAGCGTCCAACCAAAAGTAGTCTCGCACAGGGCAATAAGCCCGTGTCCCGAAGGATTGGGGTGTAGTGAGCATCGAGCTCCCAGTAATGCTTCTCGGACCGAAGCACGAGGGTTGGAGGGTCACCCGTGTCCTCGGTGATCCACAACTTGCACCGATGATGCTCGTCGTAGAAGGGTTCCAGTAGCTCCGATAGAGGTATGATTTGCAAGAGATCAAAGACACAGATTATTAGTGAATAAATTAATAATAACGATGAATTACTAAAAAATTAAAATTACGAGTAAATACAGACAACAAATTAATATACACTATTTAACTACGACCAAATTAACTGTGACTAATTAAGCTTGTCTGCGCCACGGGTAGGGGCGCGCGGACACGGTGCGTCCAGCCTAGGGGCGCGCGAACATGACCCTGTCCGAGCTAGGGGAGTGCGGAGTAGCCAGGTGTCGGACACGAAAGAATTCAGTCTAGAGGCGCACAGACAAGTGTTGTCTGGGCTAGGGAGCCACGGATGAGGTGGCGACAAGGCTTAGGATGCGTGGTAAGGGAGATGTGACGGTGGAGAGGCGTCACTGGCTCACTGCAACTAAAGAACAGCAGAGGTATCAAAAATAACATTACACACTACAAACGACCAATTTTGCCAGTGGTGCCATATAAGGCAGCAACAACTACATATGTCCTCCCACCTCACCTTCTCTCTCCTCCCCTCGCCTTCTCTCTCCCCTCTGGTCCCTGGCTCCCTGGCTCCCTGGGAAGTGGGAAGCAAGTCTTTTAGTGCAAGATTGAATCTGTTACTGCTCTTCTTGCTGCTGCTGTTGCTGCGTTCTTGCGCAGATATTTACTCCTTTTCTTGGACGGTTTCTTGGATTCACGTGGTTGTTGTGTGCGGTTCTTGATCCAGTTCTCTTGTGTCGATGCGTTCCGGGACAAGATTGCTGCGCGCCTGCGCCTATGACGGATTCTTGGTTGCATTCTGCAACTCCTTGATCTGTTCCTAAGTCAGATTTGATTGATGTGGTGTGTTCTTGGAGCCAGGGGTTCCGATTTGGCCGCTCCCAGTGCTCCAATCCCCCACTCTGATGAGGCTCTCGCACTGTGAGAGCTACTGCGCCCCTCCCTTGTGCTACATCCCCTGCCTCCCCAAATCCGAAGATGCACGCAGCGATGCTGTCTCTGCGGCGCCGTGCCCGGCCGGTGTCGCCGCCGCAGCCGAGCACAAGCCGCCTCCGGTTCAGAAGATTGTGGTGGCGGTAGCCGAGAAGGACGATGAGGACAAGAAGGACGAGGATGATGAGGAGACGGCGGTGGCGGCGGTGCCACCGAAGAGTAACCTTAAGAAGGCCAATTGCGCCGACAGCAAGTGTGCTGCGAAAGGCAATGTGAAGTGGTTGGATTTGCTGGGGAAGGATCTTACCGAGGTTAAGGAATTCGAGCCAAGGTATTTCTCATCTTCCTCTCTCAACTTCTTGCAACTGTGGATGAATTCTGAATCTTGGATTAGTGTTGCCTCCAGTTGATAGACGAATTGTCATCTTGTGGTGTGTATGTTTAATAGTTCATCCTTTTAGATCAACAAGGCGAATATTTTGTGTGCTCGACTTTTGGTAAGCTAATTTTCTACTAGACCTGGTCCTCCTGGATATTATATCATGTTGTGTTTTGAGTGTTGACATAAGTGAAACCAATAAACCATCCCCCAATGCCAGATATGTTCTCTATTTGTTTCCCCTTGAATGATGGCTGGCATTGTTTTATTCTTCCAAGAAACCAGTTTCCTGATAGAAGAAGGGGGCAAGCCACCAAGTCTTATACAACTTGAAATACTTGGTCATGGTGCTTACTTCAGACGTGTATGTCTTACAAGGCATTTTCGTGCTCTACTGCATTTGTATGTGCATGATTTTTGTGTAGTGTAAATTTGTATTTATTGCTCACATCAGTTTTATACACAGATGTTCAGCTTAGTGCTCTATTAGTTATAAACTTTATAACGAAAATTTAGCTTTGATTTGTGAAAAATGTGGACATGGATTTTTGTTTCTTGTGCTCGCATCAGTAATATTCTAGTAAAAATATATTTGAGGTACCAAGTAAACTTTAGTGAAGTAGTCTGAGTGCACATTTTCAACCCGAGTACAATAAATAATTGGGGTATCACCCAAGTTTACCTGCTTAATTTCAGACCACAGTCAGTCAATATTGATTTTTAGAGCCACATTATTTCATTTGTGCTGTGTGATGTTCTGTTTTAAAAGCATTGAATTAAGTTGCAGGTCTTTGCAGAAACATCTTGGGTATAGCCTTGTCCATAGACTCCTAGTCAGTAGTATATGTGATAGATAAGTAAAAGACAAACAGATAAGGACATATACCAATCAAACCATGAAATTACTGATCATCACTACTTTCCAATAAGAAAATTCCTAATCAGCACGTTACTTCTCTTTCACCTTTAAGAAGAGACTACATCTGTTACAGTTACTTCAAAATGATTTATAGAACTGTTACCATGATTCATGAAAGGTTGTCCTGTTCCTGTTCACCGCTTTTATCTTCTTTTTTTAAGGCACCGCTTTTATCTTGAACCAAGCAATAAAACAACAATGGAAACATCATTTTCATTCTTCCTTTTTCGCGATATGGATGGCATATGGACATAAATTCTCAAGCGACTTTTCCACCTTCTAGATATGCTTCTTCTCATGGCATTTTCACTTTTGGTTTGGCTTAGCTTGACATCCTTGACTGCTGAACCTTTTTCCTTGTAGAGCCTTGCTTGCTTGTTATTATTGTACTCACCACATTGTGCCCCTTATGATTCCATACAGCGAATCCGGAGACTCGCTGGATGATGGAGATGGCATCTCAGCATGTGTTTGCGTCATCCAATGAGCCAAGAAGACCCCCCCACCCCCCAGACGCTGTAAATTATGTGAATTAAAAGGGCGGTTCGCATCAATCATGATTTGTTCTTTCCCGTGGAGGGGGCCAGGTTGTTTTGTTGGCACCTCCACGAGCTCCATCGAAGATGGCCATCATGTGTTGCCTGTACCAGTTCATCAGTACATGCCGCCATAGCTGTAGAGGTTTCTGCCATTTATCAGTCAGGTCTGTGTTCGTGTTTGGGTTGGTGTGGAGCTGGTCTGCAGAGTGACACATTTGGCACTCTATTGGTGATGTAGACATGTAGTTCAGAGTATTAATTACTTGTGTAAAGTTTGTATACATAGTTATTCGAAACAGATCCTGTTTTCCTCAAAAATAAATGCATGCATAACTCTCCTTAATTTGAAGCTGTCAAACGAAAAGATGAGATGGTAAGTTGAAGCACCGATAGTCTCGTGGAATTAACCAATACGACATTCACTTCGGCCTTTCGACCTTTATACTGAGCAGGAGAAGGACCTTTGCATTTACGATTGTAGTAATGGTTGGCCTTATGACCAGCCATTCTGTACACAAAGCAGACAATGTCCTCCTCCGTTTTCATTTTCTTTCCTTGCATCTTGATTTGGGGTTGATGTTTGAACTTTGGCTTTCCAGAGCTTCCAGCACTCTTGACCTCCACCTGATGAGTCTGGACTTGAGCCTTACCTCTACTGTCACTGGCTCTTGCTCGCTCTTCGACATTAATAGCTACTGATAGCTTATTGAGTGTCAAGCGTTCCTTTATATGTCTACGAACGGTCACAAAGTCACGCCACGAGGGCGGTAACTTAGCCAATATGATATTTACTTGAAAACTCTTTGGTAGGAGGGAGTCGTACTGAAGTTGAAGCTTATAGAGCTGCTCCATCACCGACCGTCCCTCTACCATCTTATATTTCAAATAGGTAGCAATAATAAAGGACTAATTTCCATTATCCCCTTTGGGATACTTCTCATCTGGTTCGTCCCAGAGTTGTTTGGCATTAGTGAAATTTACATATACGTCGAACAGCCGATTTGATAAGACTGCTAACAACCGAGCTAAGACCAAGTTGTTCGCATCCTCCCACTGCGTCATTTCAGTGGTTTCCAAATGGAACATTAGAGGAGTTGAAATGACCCAGAAAAGTCTGAGGTCAGTCAGCCATAACTTAGTTTTAACCTGCCAACGTTTGAAGTTGGCACCGTCAAACACTTCCGGCTTAACAATATTTGACGATGAAGCCATTTCTTGATATCTAGGTTTTTTGGATTGTTGCAAACAGGGCAATATTAGCAAAATTGTAGAATTAATTTCAGCATAAACAATTGTAAATAAAGCATAGTTCCCTAACTAATTAAATGATACAATAGACATAAGACTATGAAAATCAATCAAGTCATTTAAAAAGAACAATATGCTCATCACACACAATAAGAGTACAATTAAAATCAGCATTTTTTTTGAATATTACTCTCAGAAAGCTAGTTGCATAAGATAAAAACTTGGTCATCACAACCCTTATGTCAAAAGTAATCACCAATTGAATATGAATATCATAGATTAGACCTTGAGCTCAATTTTACAACTTGTTATTCAAATCAAACAGATTCAAGCAAATTTAATCAACTTTACCTATGCCGGACCACAGGAGCAGAAATCAACAATATTCTTCTATGCAAAAGGCAATCCAGAGACTTACAAAAATCACAGATAATAAAAAGAATGCACTGAAATTGTAACATCCCAAGTTTAGACTTGTGTTTCAAATGTGAGAAAATGTGTAGAAATTAAAACTTTTTATTACATCTTGTATTTCATGTATGTTCTGAAACATACTTGTAAAAGAATTATGAAAAAACAAATCACAAGTCTCTTTTGACCTAGAATCTTGACCTTTCAAAAACTTTTCAAGATAAACTTGTGATCATCATCTGTAAATATTTTTCCTTAGTTCTAGGGTTAAGGTGTGACACCTCTGGAAAATTTCACAATTTTTGGAAATTATTTGAATATTTTAAGAGGTTAGTCAAACCAGTTTGACTCTGAGTCAAACCCTAGCCCAGCACCTTACAGAATTGTTGGAGAAAAATGCATTGCATAAAAACCTCTGAGAATTTTATACAAGATCAATCTTAACGTTAGCAAGCTCCTGTAAAAATTTCAGGATTTTTGGAGTTGGTTTGCTACTTCTAAATACTTTTCAAAGTTTCAGTTGCAATTTCAAACCCTAAGTAAAAGTCATGTTTGGGTTGGAGTCGGACTCGAGCCCAAACCCCCTTCCTGGTTGAACCTAACCACCTCCCGCGGCTAGGCCTGACCGCTTAAGCGCGCGTTCACTCTCAGCCGTTGGATTTCGATCGTACCGCCCTCGTTCGTTGGAACCTTCGGACCCCCCCCCCCAGAATCCCGCGATCTTCTCAACCGTTAGATCCTAATCTAACCGCTAGGGGCCTCACCCTTTTGCGCGCTGAGCCCAAGCCTGGCTCGAGCCATTTGCCTTGGCTCACTCAACTAGCGCACTCGGGCCCGTTTTAAAACGCACCTCGATTTCCAGCCGTTGGATTGAAATCTAACAGCCCGTGTTCGTTGGGGCGTTCGGACCAGCAATTTCAACCGTTGGATTTTGATCCAACCGTCGCGGAGCGTACCCCTTCGCGCTCGGTCGCCTTTTTACAACTGGTTCGAGCCACTTGGTTGGGTCAAACCAACTAAACGTACCGGTTCGTTTTAAAAAGGGTGCGTCCATTTGAGCCGTTGGATTTCCATCGAGCGGCCTCTGTTTATTGGGCTATTCAGACCGTCGATTTTTAATCGTTGGATCTCAATCCAACTGTCTCGGCTGTTTTCAATCGCAACTGTCCATTTCTGATCTGACGCTTGGGGAGTTGGACTCGTGGCTTATGGTCTGACTCAACCCCTTGCGCACCATTTCGGCTCGAACCACTTTGTGTCGCTGACTGGTGGGCCCTCGTGTTCGCTGGTCATCGTCTCATTCCTTCGGTCGCGCCCGTGCACGCGTGCTTGTGCGCCAGTACGCCATGGC
The DNA here is from genome assembly GCA_036346255.1 of Ampelocalamus luodianensis. NCBI lineage: Eukaryota > Viridiplantae > Streptophyta > Magnoliopsida > Poales > Poaceae > Ampelocalamus > Ampelocalamus luodianensis. The sequence continues at coordinate 5,302,979 of CM070621.1, forward strand.
AGAGCCTGGTCACCTCCTTGAGCCCCTTAAACGGCTATTCGCTGCTAGCATTAAATGCGCACCAGGCTTTCGGCCCCTAAGTCGTGTTCTTCAACTGCTCTCGTCATTTCTTCTCATCCATGGCAGCACCGTGAGCCAAGTTCACCTGGTGGATCGGTTTTTGCCAAACCCTAGCTCCCCAGCTATATAAAGCCTCCAAAGCTCATCCTTGCGTCCCTTTACGACACCTCTAGCTCCTCCCTTGTTCTTGGAGCTCAAAACCACAGAAATCTCCAAATCGCCATTAGAGGCCGTGAAGCTCAAATCGCCATTAGAGGTCGTGAAGGTCTGTTGGTGGTTTTGGTGCTCCAGTGGTTCTTTCGCTTTCCTTTTTGTACCCTTTTGAGCTCCTTAACCTCTTAATCATTTCCCCTAACTTAATTTTGGGTTTCATTCACAGGAATCACTCAATTTTGAGTTTGAATCCTTTCAGCTGAAATCACCCCCTTTCTTCTCTAACTCTGGTAAGAGCTTCTTTTGCCAAATTACTTGCTTTGGAACCTTCTGTGGGCCTTGTTGAAGCTATTTTGACCACCCAGTGGTGTTCATTTTGCTCAGGCTGTGTTTTCGTAGCTTTCTTCTCCAACTCCGGTGAGCTCCTCCACCGTCTAAGCTTCTCCGACCGTCTTTGAAGCTCTTCTTAGCTAAGATAACTTCTTATTAGTTCTTAGATGCTGTGGCACCCGCTTCTTTGGACAATGCGGAGCTTTTTAGCTATTTTCGTTTTCGGTTGTTTTGGTCACCATCGCTCATCTCTGGCTCGTCGGTGTGCTAGGCCGCCGCCGCCGTCGAGGATACCTCCTTTGGGTGCGCAAGATTATTGCGAGCCCATTTTTGCCCTTAGTTACTGTTGCGGTGGCCGGAGCCGTCGGCGACGAGCTTTTCTTTGCGCTCGGGTTTTGTCGGACGAGCGCCTCTCTCTATTGTTGCCATTTAGGGCAAAGATTCGGTCATTGACTGCTAATCATTATTAATCATTGATAATCATTGCGTTAGCATTTAATGGTTGTCTTAATGTAGCTTGTGTGCCACTGACTTGTGGGCCCCGCGGGCTCAAACCTCTGTTGTGTGGTTATTAGGACATAAATTGGGTTCATTAATTACTAATCATTGTTAGTAATTAATGGCTATCCGAATAGCTCATTGGGCCACTGACTCATGGGCCCAGCCACTTAAACAACCCCTTGCACTGTGCGTTATCGTTTAGGACATCATTAATGCTAACCATTGCTAATCATTGGGTTTAGTATTTAATGGTTGTCATAAATAGCCCTTTGTATCACTTACATGTGGGCCCGCGCACTTAACTCTCTCTGTGCACTTAGTGCTCACATGCGTAAGTGCGCAGCACTTGTTGATTCTGGACCGTTTGTTTTGAGATCTGCGGCTCAGATCCTTGGAACGTCCATCTCGCGATCTGCGGCTGAGGTGGAGAGTGCATTCGGACTTCCGAATGTCCCTTCAATATCAGCCCTCCATCTTTAGATCAGCGGTTGAGGTTGGCTTGGACGTTCGAACCTCCGAACGCCCCGATTGCTGTGAGCCGTTTGATCTAAATCCAATGGTTGACCCTTTTTGTGCACGGGGCGCGCTCCGTTCGGCCCTCACGTTTGGGTCGTTGGATTCCAAATCAACGGCCCACGTTTGACCACGTCGTTCCCCTTTTAATAGGTTGATTTAATTCCGGTAAGCTTTTATTTGTCAACTGAGAATTGTATTAAACTTCAAAAAGTCATAACTAAATCATTTTAGCTCCATTTTAGATGATTCCAATTGTGTTAAATCTCTGGTTAACTAAAATTTAATCTAAAAATATGTTTAGATTCTGTTCTGTACCAAAAAAATTTTGTGGATTGTATTAACTTGCTTTAGTATTAAAATATTGTTCTAGAAATTCATTTAACACTTGAAAAATGCATAAGTAATTCTCTGTAACTCCAAACTGAGTAATCTAAAATTTGTTAAATCCCTCTGATAATGTACTTTAATATGGAATAGGTTTTGTTCATGTCTATGATTTTGAAAAATGATATGGCCTAGTTTTGCAACTTAGAAAAATCATAAGTAATTCATTTTAACTCCAAATGAAGTAAATCCAGTTTTGCTGTTCTTAGGATGACATGTTCTATCTACCATAAAAATTTTAGGTTCTCGAACTTTCTGGAAAATTGTGCCATGAACAGTACCCGAAATTAATTTAAATTGAATTTTCAGGCTGAAAGAAATTGTTTAGGCCATATCTTTTGCATGTTTAGTCCAACTGAAATGATTCTTGTTGCTAAATTCATTTAAAATCATGACCTTGCTGCTGTATAAATTTCATGGGATTTGGATGACTTTGGTTTTTGAGTTTCTTTCGGTGTTTTTCATTCTTATTAGATTTTCGCTTTCTTGCATTAGGTTCCGAAGAGTTTATTGAACCCGAGAGTGATCCCCAGCAGCAAGATTGTGATCTCCAGCAAGGCAAGCAGATGTAGCATCATTTGATCATATTGATCCTATTATTTTCAAATTCTAATATGTTGTTTGTAAATTCTACGTATGCATTGCTATCTTGTTTTAAACTATTGTCGATTAGTTGACCCATGAGATGCATAATCTGTAGGCAATGTTTATCCTCTACTACTGAGCCTAGGAGTATCTTGCTGTGATTTAGGGTTCGTTGGATGAGCCCTTGTCACTTAGTAGTTTACGAGTTAATATTGTTTAGTCATGCTTAGTTATCGGTAGAATTAGGTGGTTGTCGACTTAGTCGATAACCTTGATCGTACAAACACTTATTATGACTTTATTTTCAGCACCTTGTGCTATGATTACTTGAGCAAAATAAAACTGAAAATAAAGGGACTGTCTAGTGATCAGTTGCCTGAAATTTTGTTATTTATCAGTCACTTTTTCTAACCGTTTGATTTGCATCCAGTGGTAAGGATTTTTTTGGTGAAAGAGCAAGACAAAAATGAATCTGGCTCTCGTTCTCTGTTAACGGGTCCGAATTTGAATCAAGACCGCTTTGTAGGCCCGTTACTTTCTGGCTTTTTGTGGGCTTTTTGTGTGTTGTCTGCTTCTGAATAATTTTTATTACTTTAGCCGCTAACACGCATAAGGCCTGAAAACAAACCACAAAAAGAACAATACAAATAAGGCTGTGGATCAAAACCTAAAAACAATTGAAGCTCGATTTCCTGCAACTATACTGAAAAAATAACCCCACATGTCGCTTCTTCCCTATCTCAGACCGCCCATCCGCAAAGAAAAGAAGAGGCTGAAAAAAATACGATCAAAAGCCCAGAATACCAAATCAGAAGCACGATTCAGGGAGTAGAAACCCAATGGAGGATGAGAACGATGGACACGGAGGGAATGAGAAGGCAACGGAAGAAAAGAAGGCAATCAACCAGAAAATTAACTCAAAGGTACTAACCTTTCCAGAAAATTAACTCAAAGGTACTAACCTTTCTTTCATCAGTTGGGATTGTTCTAAAAACAAAAACTCAAAGCAACCAATCTGGATTGTTCTCCAATACCATCTGGGGGATTTTTTTTCTGCAGTAAGCATACCATAACGTCATTGTTTTAACCCTTCTTTCATCACTTGGGATGAGCCCCCATTGAATTTGAGGGTCTGCAAGTATAATACAAAAATTTAAAAAAAAACTGAAGCATACATTTAAGTTGCGCACCAAATGTTCTAAAGTTGCAGAACTAGTCATCATTAAACTTAAAAATAAATAAAATGCAGGTTTATATATCTGACGTGTTTTTGTGGAAAACTTGATTGCAAATACTAAACTACTGAACTGAAAAAAAATGTACACTGAAAGCCTGCAGCATACATATCAAAAAATATTATTTCAAGTGAAGTTGCATCATAAAAAATAAATAACCTAAAAATAATATAAACCAAATACTTCATCCCATACTTCATATTATTTCTGATGGAATGCATGGAAAAATTACAGCATATGAAAATGACTAAATTTTTTTTTGAAAACTGCAGCATACATTTAAGTTGCACACCAAATGTACTAAAGTTGCAGAACTAATAATCATGAAACTTTAGTAAAAATGAAACGCAAGTTTATATATCTGATGTGTTTTTGAGGAAAAAATAAAACAAAAAACCCTAAACAGTACAATTTATTTCAGACATAAATTTACCTCTTTTGCAAGTCGTCTTTCGCAGGGGGGCAAGTTTGAAGATGACATTATCATGTATGCAAAAATGCTAGATGCTGCATATGAACCTTGGCTTCAAAAACAGCAGCTGCAAGAGGTACAAATATGCTGTCATATTGCAAACCAGTAGATAAATTGGAATTAATAATTTATTCGATTGCATAGGGACAAATCTACAAAAACAGGAGGAGCTCAAATGATAGTTGGAGTAGAAGATAACATGAATGTGAGTATATCAATTGTATATCGAATTGTATCGTGATCTAAATTCAACAAGTAATCACCCCAAACTTAAGTATGAATGTACTATGCAACAACAAAGTTACTCTATCACAAGAAGGCAACAACTCATACACTAGCCTTATGCAACAGATGAACATCTTTGCACATATTTCAAAGACAAAACAACTGTAAGCTATAATTTTCACTAAACTTTGCAAAAAAATACATGCATTTGAATAAAGAAAACACAATCACACAAAACTTACCAACTGACCATTTTTTTAAACATAATTGTGTGTAGCTTGAACCCGAAAACTTCAACTACTTGCTGGAAGCACCTGTATCATTTGAGGTGAGGAAAAAAAATATGAATTTCCATTACATCGAACCAATACATGAGAAATTGAAGAAATCAAAAATATTTACTAATAATTTTTGCTCTACATGCCTTTCCAATGAATAACATGTTCATGACTAGCAGCAGGATTGATTACTCACAAAGATCAATCAAGATCTGCAAGAAACACATTCGATATTCAAAGAAGAAAATCAAGTAATCGCAAACATCAAGGAAGATGAGGCAAGATTTGGTAATGAGGTCGACGAGCAAATAACACTACAGATGAAAACATGACTAAGAAGACAACAACAACTATGCACAAGAAGAAGAAAATCAATCAGGGCCATTAACAGAGGGGATATAGAGATTTATCTAGAGAATGAAAGTATTAAGGCTATCCATACAAAGAGCCAAGAGGTCAAAGCAAACATCTGCAGATATTGACATGACATTCGTGAATCGACGAAGAGGCACATACGTTCTACAACGATTATGCCTTCATAGTTGGCTTCTCGAGAAAAGCTGAAACTACCATTCTAGGAGCAAGAAAAACCTAAACAAAGCTACAAGAGTAACATTTAAGTGCAATAAGACCAAGCAAATCAAAGGATGAACAACAAAATACAAATCACTAGCGAGGGACCACGAAAACAAGGTCAACACCCGTAAAGAAAAACAACTTCACCAAAGCCAACCGCAAGAAAAAGGAAGAGCAACACAATTAAGAAGACCGCACGCCTGCGCAGAGATGGTGGTCACGTTAACAGCAGTCTTTGGCACATCACAAGGCTAAATCTTGACCACAACCATGAGCTCACCCGCAAGGAGAGACTAAGTTTTGCGATCACACAAACACATGACAACCAAGAGAAAATGCTCATAAGGACTTTCAATCACGTGAAGATACCAAATGAATGATAATGGCGATTCTTTCGATCTAAGAGGAGGTCTGTCCACTGCACTGCACACAAAAAAAGATGTGAGCAACTTCGAACATCTATAAGAAAAGAAGCTTCAATTAATGACATGATGCGAGTCATGGAATACTTCTCAAGAAACAAGCAATGACCCATTGTTCTTCTACGCTTTGAGACAGATGAAGATAATAGAGTTAGAAATATATTTTGGGCGGATGGACGGTGCAGGAGTTACTATGAGTCAGTATGGTGATCGCGTGAGCTTTGACACGACATACAAAACAAACAAGTATAATCTCCCTTTGCGCCTTTTGTTGGAATTATCGGTCATGGACACAATTGTTTGTTTGGTTGTGCATTCCTAAAAGATGAGACTATTGCAACATTTGAGTGGTCGTTCAAGACACTTTTGACATGCATGGGAGGTAAAGCTCCCACAACAATTATCACAGATCAAGATGGTGCTATGAAGGTCTGCAATCGCCTCGCTTTTCCCTTACACTAACCACGTAAACTGCCTGCTCCATATAATGAAAAAGGCACAAGAAAAGACTGGAGATGCCTTGACTCAAAACTGGATCGCATGATGAGTTTCACGACATTGTGAACAACTCTCTAATGAAACAGAGTTTGAAACTTTATGGCAAGAAATGATACGAGAAAATGGACTACAAAGCATCAAATACTTCCAAGTTATGTGGCAAACAAGGAAGAGATTTGTGCTGTGTATTTTAAACAAAGAATTCTACCCTTTCATACGGACAACGGCAAGAAGTGAGGACTAACTCGGTTTTCAAAAGAAACGTCTACCAACATACAAGATAATAAGTTTCCTTGCAAAGATATGAGAGAATAGCGGACACAATTGTTTGAAAAACTAAAAGAGCAAGATTTGCAAACAAGGGACACAAACCCACTATACTGGTCCAATATTACTTTGAGAGGCAAGCGGGATGACTATACAACAGAGTATTTTCTACGTGTTTGAGGAATCACTCAAGGGCACAAACTGCACTAAATGTAAAAGAGATAGACAAAGATGAATGCTATGAAGTATACAAATCGATAATCATGCCATGAGGGAATTCGGACCTAGGAAATATATTGTGCTAGTTAATTTACCTCAAGAGGAATTCATTGTATATGTGCCATGTTCCGAATGACTAATCCTTTGTGCACACATTCTTAGGGTAGTGATCCACCCGAATATGACACGATTGCTCGAGAAGTATTTCATTGATAGATGGAGACCAAAAGAACGAAAGGACATCGTAAATAAGGAAAACATGTCGCCTCTAGCACTAATTGGGGATGACAACAACTAAGATTCAACATATTGTCAAGACGCTTGGTGGAACTGCATCCAAGCTTCTAAATCAATAGACAAGTATTCATACCTCATGAATGAAATAGTAAGAATTGAAGACCACCGAGCAACATGGCACCCTCTGCACCAAGTGCTGTTACAACAAATGAAACAAATGGATCAGATAACACAGCGGCAGAAGACAACTCAATGATACACATCTACGACCCCGAAAATGCCCAAACTAAAGGAAGACCTCTCACGGTTAGCGTGTGAAGACATTAGTAGAGCAGTTGCGTAGTAAACAACAAATTACCTGCAGTCTTTGTGGCAGCCACACACACAATATTCAAAAGTGCCCGAAGAGACACCTCGACATTGCACCTGCAAAAAAAAAGAAGAGAACTGCAGCTAAGAAAACAGGTAACAATATTTGTAAAATAATGAACCGCACACAATAGTTTTCCCTCTTTTTTTTATTTCATGTTGTTTTTCGTTTTAAGAAAATTATGCATGTAGTTAAGTCTCAGATAACTATCTGATTAAAACTATGTTTTAAAAATGTTGCAGGTAATGATGACAGGGGCTAATAGAGGAAAAAGTCAAGCTACAACATTGAAAGATCAAAAAAGATACAAAACACTACAAGATACAAGAAAGGCATTAAAAAATATTCAATTCATAATGTAATTTATTTATGGATGATGTAACAGCTAATGACTACAAGTTAATTTATTACATGTTACTGTTACTGTATTGAATGAAGTTTTAATAGTTTTCGTTACTAGTTGATATTGCCCGATTGCAGAGCAAACATCATGATACCAGAACAAACGTAATATAGAAAAGGAAGAAAAATTCTATCCTATAAAAAAAGTTGTCATCCTATTAGATCGACTTGATTGAACGAATTGTCGTCCTATTAGATACGTAAGGACAGTTGTCACAGGCATGCTGCTGCTAAATGCTAGATGATGCTTGCATATAAATCACAAATCTCATAAGGCAGGTAAACCGAGTCCATAACTAAACATCATAACTGTGTAACATACTGGTTCATGGAGTACTTGGCTAAAAAGATATGAACAAGAACATGGAGACATAAAAAGAAAACAAGAAAAATATAAATAAATCTAGATAGCAATACGCAGATAGCAACTTCCAATCACATAATGGACCTGAACAGCAGAACACAGATAATATCTAGTTAGAAACTAGCTGTTGGTACTCACTATACAGTTTTAATGCAAATTGGTGAGGGTTTAGTTATCTATTAAGACGTACATTTCAGTTTTGCGGGGGAAGAAGTTGATAGGTATAAATCACAAACTTGTACCAAAATAATCTATCACACTACATTTCTAGAATACATAAGCATCTATCATATAGTATTGTCACATGAAGGGATCAGCACATAAACAAGTTGGATATCAGCAGTATAGTCTTGCTAACACTAAAAGAATCAGAAAAGACATGCACATAAAAGATAGCTAACCTTGAGGTAAATTACTGCTCATGGGCACAACATAGATCGACTTGATCAAGGGACAGCTAAAAAATAACAGAGAAATAGATACATAAGGGACAGTTGTCAAAATATGCATGCATATAAGAAATAAAAAGAGGAAGATTTCAAGAGGCTACCCGAACCAGCCAAGAAATGACAAAATTGCCACTTCACCTTGTTTCAAAGTCCATTTAAACTCATGCGTCGGTAGCACAAGTGCAAAAATAGGAAAATATATGCACAAAATATAAACCATACTCATGTAACAACAAATTAAAAACAGAAATCATACTGTGTAACAACCAAAAAAAAAGAATAAATACAACAAAAACAACATATACCAATTCAATATATCCAAAATTACGCATAATACTCCAAAGATCAAAAACACGGCGTAATTTATTACATATATTGCAACTACTAACTTTACATTCTACTACTACACAAAAGCACCCTTGAGAAGCGTAATATATTCGCACCATTACATCCAAATGCATATCACCGAGAAAATATGCGAGGGTAATATCGCAGTCACATTTACCCGAGAGCCTAAATGAACAAAAAAAAAAGAAAAAAAAATTAGAACAAACAAACAAAATCTACAATATAAGGCAATTTCTTTTAAAAATAAAAGTACCGACCTTGTAGTCATACTCGATGACTAGTCTTTGCGCGTCTTTTGCCTCATTGAATTTACTAAACAAAATGTTGTTTACATATTGAACACGAATATGGGCTATATCGCTTTGGCAGAATTTGTCCTTCAGTGGAACTAGAGGATCCCATATCTCCAAAAATTTCATTGCAAAAACACCTGAATCATCACTAAATAAAAAAAAAATCAAAAAAATAATGAGAACTTTTTCTACAAGTTACATTAAACAAATATCACTCAATCTATTAAAAGGAAAAAAAACATTACATATTTCTTTGTAGGGGAACTTGAGGGGAAATGACAACAAAATCATTAAAATTCTTATCATACGGTGCAAATTCTGTCCATGCCTTCTTGAAATTTGGGATCTGTTGAAAAAAATTAATGAACAAGCAAATAATCCATAAAAAAAAATGCAAATTACCTTCAATCTATTACATTATTGCAAATAAAAATTGCTATGTTGTGGTGGCTATTGGGTTAGTCAACTCTAGATAGTTACTTATGCTATTTATTGTTACCTCGCTGTTATTTTAATGATTAAAAACAGATTTGACAAATTACCTTCAATCTATTACATTATTGCAAATAAAAATTGCTTTATGCGTCCAATTAACTATATAACCATCTCCTTTGTCACAACTTTCATGTAGTTATGTATAAGCTTGTTACTCGTAAGTTTTGCGAGTGTATTATTGTACTCACCTGCATTGCTTGTTGTGTGCAGAAGAGGAAGTGAATCCCCAAGGGATCAACTTCTGTGAGTTTTGCTGCGGTAGGGGCGACTAGCTTGGCGGGCTGGTCGATTGCCTTGTGGGTTGTGTTGGCTAACCGGTCGTCTTTTGTTTATAGCCGTCTTATGACGTTTTTGCTTCCGCTGTCACTTGTTATTTTGATGTCATTTGGCCGGTCGGCTCTTTTGTAATAACTCTATATATTTGTATGTCTTTTGCAAGACTTACGATTACGTGTTGTATGGAAATGATGTATGATTTTGTAAAGGTGTATGTGTGCTGCAATTCTGAAAAGCACATGTTCATCGAGACACAGTTTATTTGTATGTATGCTGCAATTCTGGGAAGCACATGTCCATCGAGGCACGGTTTATTTTGTTTGTGATGGAGTCAAGAGAAGACCAAACATTACAAGCTTAATACACCGGAGTCTCACAGAAATGATACAGAACAACAAGAAGTATTGACTGATAGAGCTACATAAACAACATGTATAACAGGTTGAAATAAATTGCTTAAAGTTATAGGAATCAGCAAGATAATCCATAACTTAAGGCTTAATCTATATACCAATTCACATTCAATTTTATTTTCTTTGCCAATTCATCATTGAGCAGATCAAAACCCACCAATATTTCTTTTACAATATCCCACAAAGCTAGTCACAATGATTAACAATAATTACAGATCAAGAATCCTCAACTCAGCACATACATATATGTAAAGAGATACTCAAAAATTGTGATAAAAAAATACTCACACAGTCGATGCTACTCAAAACCACCAAAATGAAAAACAGACAAGACACGTCACAAGGACGTTGTCCAAAAAAAACCTAGCGTCTTGTTGAGCCGCGCAAAGCGAGGTAATCGGAGATACAATGCCTTTCTCCTTCTTTGGAACCCACCAAAGAAAGAAGCCGAGGTAGACCTCCAAGATGATGCTTCGGTCGGAGCAAAAAACAGAGCACCAGAACCCAATGGAAATCACCCTCCTTTTCTGATTTTCAGATCCAGAAAGCTTCTCCTGAGGGGTCCCTGGGAAGAGACTCCACCGCAACTCACCCAAAGAAACCTCCTTAAGCCCAATCGAAGAAAGAACACAAGAGGAACCAGAGGTAAGTGCCCTGATCAGAATCTCAGCCTTCCCACTGAGTCAATCACCCTCAACTCAATGCTCCAGGAACTCCCAAAATTGAAAATCCAATCGGAAGTGAAGAAGATCAACTCAAAATTGGGGGAAACTCCTTGTTCTTCGGATTAGATCCAAAACAAAGGGGCTGACTTGGTTGCTTATTAAAGAGGGAGGACCAAGCGACCGCTCGGTTGCTCAAACGGCCAGCGCAAAAGTCACCGAGCCGCCTGAGCCCTCCTAAGCCGCCGCCGCCTCTAATTCATCTCACGCGAAAAAGGAGAAAATGAAAACCCTTGCCATCGCGCAAGCTCATCTGGAGCCTTATCTCCTCTCCTTTAACCAACAGGTGGGACCCACCCAACCAAAACCCTTTTCATTTTATTCTTTTCTCTAATTGATAAATTACCGAAAAGCCATCGAGAACAACAGATCATGGTAGATCTGAGCACAGTGTGGTCGGCCCATGGAAAAGCCTGGGCCCATAGATCTATCGGGTTTCATTTTTGCGTAGGCCCGGCCCTAAGCCCATGGTATGTGGGCCGAGACATTGGGCCGCGCCTTTTTGCTCCGATGTAGAGAGAGACGGAAGGTGTTGGTACTTGGCGCGGTGGGAGCCCGAGGAAACGGGAGGAGAGGAGACGGAGCTCGCAAGCATGCAGATGGCCTTCAGCTTCCTGCTGTCCCCGCCGTCCCCGCTCCCCAACCCCGCCGCCGCCGCCGCCGCCTCCACCTCCTCGTCCTCGCACATAGTGTCCGCGCACCATGGCCGCCGCCGCCCGCCGGCGCCTCGCTGCCGCTGCGACCGCTCGCCGGGGATGGCGTCCAGCAGCAGCCCTGGCGACCGCGGCTCGTACGACGAGGAGTCCTCCGCTGCTTGCCGCCCCCTAGACCTCGACGGTGGCGCCTCCTCCTCGGACCATCAAGCCGGTGAGCTACGCGAGCTTAACTGGCGTATTTCTAGAACATTTCGTGTGTGGTTATGTGGTGAGGAGTCAGGGATTGAGGAAATTTTGGAGGTGGGTGTTGTGCTGTGAATAAGAGGGAAGAGAAAAACGTGCAATTAGCTGCGAAAGCAAGTACTGCAGTGTTACGACTGTGAATTTTGACGAGTAGTTAGCTTGCTGAATGTTGGTAAGTTTGTGTGGGGAGCATCGATCCCTCTGGTTTTCTTTCATGCATTTATATGCAGTGGCACTAATTTTTTGCTTTCGCATGGATTCATACTAGAATTTTTATCTGTATGTCTTGAAGTGTGTATTGGAGCCGTCAAACAGTTATATCGTCATCGACTCATCGTGCCATTTTGCTGTTAAAAGTGGGGGGATATATGGAGTAGGGAGGCATTACTCTTTGGAAGTATAAGAAATTCACACGATGATGATTGTTGTTCTTTGCCTGCTTAATGATTCTTATAGATATAGCATAAACCTTTTAAAAGGATCGCTGACATGTTTCGTTTGGATGATACAATGCGCGGCCATTCCTATCATGTTACCTACTATAGGAAGTGCAGAACCAAGATATCAGGCAACTTCGACTAAAGGGGACACTGGTAATGGAGATTTTGAGGGACGGCGAAAGAAGCAATATAGCACAGATGTTTTTTCCGAGAGTAGTTCCAAGTCAAGTTACTTCAAAGCATTTGGGGTGGATTTATCCCCTGATAACATGGCTGTCGCCATTGTTTATTTTGTGCAAGGAGTTTTAGGTCTTTCCAGACTTGCTGTCAGCTTTTACTTAAAAGATGATCTTCAGCTTGATCCAGCAGAGGTATGGCGGCGACCATCCTTGTTTGCTTCCTCTATATTTTTAATTTTATTTTTCAAGTCTCTAGGCATGTGTGGTTTTGTTCCAGTTGAGCATAAGTAGTATGAGTGCATCCAATGCATTACTCTCTGAGAAGCTTTTTTCTGTGAATATTTTTAAGTCTTGGGCAATATGTGTTGGCACAGAGATTAAGATGGTTCCTGTTATCTAGACTGCAGTTATATCTGGTTTCTCAGCCTTGCCATGGTTGGTCAAGCCCCTTTATGGTTTTATCAGGTCTCACCAAAATACCAAATCTCTTTCCTACCATTCTTTTATGTTGTATATACTTAATTCTGATACTATTTTGCTGTGATTTCCATTACAGTGATTCCATCCCTCTCTTTGGATATCGAAGAAGGTCGTACCTTATTCTATCAGGACTCCTTGGAACAATTTCATGGAGTTTGATGGCGACGATAGTGGATGATAAATACAGTGCAGCACTCTCTATTATTCTTGGATCTCTTGCAGTTGCCTTCTCTGATGTTGTAAGTGAGAACAGGAAAAAAATGCTCAAAATATTTTATTTGTTCCTTTGACATGATCATCTTCAATGCTGATGTAGTAATTATGCTATTTAGTTTGTTTAATCCTTACTGTTCAGATTGGTGATAATCTCTCTTTTTTTACTGTTCAGATTGGTGATAATCTTTTTTTTAAGAGCACAAAACCAGTTGGTCCAGAAAAGTGATAGTCTGATCCAATGCTTTCATCACTCTTTCAAATGAAGCTCGATTTCCCTTTTTTTGTTAGTAATAATCATATTTGAACTCTAAGCCTTTTTAGTCCACTAAACCTTGGGTTATCGATTGCTAGCATTTTCTTTATTTTTTGTCCATTCCCTGGAGCAGCAGTCCTAGGATAAGGCATGTATACTATATGGCATGTACATGCTAATATGCTATCTTGGCATCTTTCCAAAAATACAGACACAGACACATAGCCTGATCATATGAGCATTTATGTAATCCATGATGCTTTAAATATATTTTCAACTAATTTTCAAACTACAAGAAACTCAAAATAGATCATCGACACATTATTTATGTCATTAATATGTTTTATTACGAGAAACAGAATGTCATTAATACATTGTCTAGTGTTAGTACTTCTAGCTTGTTTCCATAATGTAACTGAAAATATCACAGGTGGTTGATTCTATGGTTGTTGAGAGAGCTCGAGGTGAGTCACAGAGTACATCTGGATCTCTCCAGTCGCTATGCTGGGGATCCTCGGCCTTTGGAGGAGTTGTGAGTGCATACTTCAGTGGTTCTCTAGTGGATACTTATGGCGTAAGGTTTGTTCCTTGGCAAAGAAACTTAATAAAAGCTAATGAAGCCTCTGCATGTGTCGAGTTCACTGATCAGTTGTTCCCCTAAATGCAGATTTGTCTTTGGTGTTACGGCATTTTTACCCCTGATGACATCTGCTGTTGCAGTTCTTGTGAATGAACAACGCTTGCCTTTGGGGGAACGTTCTAGCTCACCTTCAGGTTCAGGATTAATTGAGAGCACTAAGCAGCACACCATGCAGCTTTGGACCTCAATAAAGCAACCCAACATCTTCTTACCCACCCTGTTCATATTCCTTTGGCAAGCAACACCACAGTCGGATTCTGCCATGTTTTTCTTCATGTATGTTCTGCAGACTCATTTGGTCTGCTTATTTGCTCTGGACTTTTTATGTTAGATTTAGTTTTATATCCTCCGAAAACAGTTTTGGAGTCTTAAAAATACTGTTTTGGAGGTGCTAGAAGAAAATTCTAATCCTCTCTCTCTCAAAAAAAAAAAAAAAAGAAGAAAGTTCCTATTCTAGCTGGTCAGTGGTCACTACATGCTGCATCTACCTTTTGTTTATATTGGTTAGCCCGCAATTTGAATTGAAGAGATTGCCTGCCATGCTACAATTCCATACTCAAGAATGCTGGAGTTCTAAGCTCATAAGCTGCCTTCCTGGTTCCGCCATTAGTAGTCAATTGAATTTCAATGGGGTATAGGTACCACCATTAGTAGTCAATTGAATTTCCATGGGGTATATAGATAAGGCTGCAGGTAACTAATTTTTTGGCATGCTTGTCAGTAATGTCAACAAAGTGTCATATTAATCATATTTCTCTCTGAAGTAATATATTCATAATGAGTTAAGTAAGCTTTGAGCTCAAATTTCTTTTTGCTAGTTGAATACATTGCATCATGCTGCATCTACTTAGAGGCTTAAATAGCCGAAATACATAAGGAAAAACTTGGCCATAAATTACTATATCTATGTACATACATACCTTTGATGTTTGGTATGATTGACATCTCTTTTAAATAGCTGAATTTTCATTTGTTACCTTCTGACGAATTTCAGCACAAATAAGCTTGGATTCACTCCAGAATTTCTAGGGCGTGTCAGGCTTGTTACATCTGTTGCATCCTTACTGGGCATCGGAGTATATAACTCGTTTTTGAAGGCAGTTCCACTGAGAAAAATCCTTCTTGTGACAACAATTTTAGGTTCTACCCTTGGAATGACACAGGTCCTCTTCTGTGCTTACTTGTTCTAGTGGTGCTGCTATAATCTTTGTTGGAAAATCAAATTTAGTTGTGTATTTCCAGGTTCTTCTTGTCACTGGGCTCAATAGGACGTTTGGGATAAGTGATGAATGGTTCTCCATTGGGGATTCCTTGATTATCACAGTCCTTGGTCAGGTAGGAAACACTATTGCAATAACTAGTTAATTTGAGGCTTAATCATTTGCATGTTTGTGGTACTTTATATTACGTGCTATATAAAGGAAACGAAATAATAATTTCTTTGTGTTTCACAAAAGTTTATTCAATCAGCAAATTCTCTCTGCATCGTACTGCAAAGTTTTTAAGGTAATACACCACAAGAGAATTGTTTTTGTTTTATCTTATTTATGACTACTAATATAGAAACCTAGTTCCTTCGTATGCCTACCACTCACTCTAGAATTGGCGGCACAGAGGTGTAAATAGCAGGTAAATCTAGGTGAGATAAATACCTGGTGATGCTGCCAAAATGCCTCCTATTGCTCAAAAGTAGAGTTTCCATATTTGAAGATAATTTTCTTACGTGATAATGGCAGTGGCAGAGCCAAAAATTAGACCAAATAAGCCATACAATGCAACAATACTTGATAAGAGAGGCCAAATAGTACTAATACTATAAAATTTTGTTAAAATATGAAGACCTAAATGCAAAGTTTGGGATCATAGGGGGCCATGGCCCCACCAGCACCCCCCCCCCCTCCCTCCGCCATAATGGTTCTTCAATCTGCATAAATAATTCCTAGGGTTGCCTAAACCTTTTAAATTCCAATGCATCTGAACTTGGACCGTACTTTTTTCATTTTTTTCCCTGTCTAGAATTACACTCTTCTAATATAAACATTTGCGATCTCTAAATTATTATGTAGGCTTCCTTTATGCCCGTCTTGGTGTTGGCTGCAAGATTGTGCCCTCCAGGAGTGGAAGCAACTTTGTTTGCCACTCTGATGTCCATTTCTAACGCGGGAGGTGTCGCCGGCGGTCTGGTTGGCGCGGGTCTAACTCAGCTTTTGGGAGTCACCAAAGACGACTTTGGAAATCTAGCTCTTCTGATTGTCGTGTGCAATCTCAGCTCCCTGCTGCCTCTGCCTCTCCTGGGCCTCCTTCCAGACGAATCACCCGATGCAGATATTGGACAAACAAAAGTCGATTGAGGTTCTCTCTCCATGCACCATTGCAAGTCGAATATAGCCAATCCCTACTTGAATTCATCAGGGGACATGAGAACCAAACTGCATGTGCTGAGTGTGCTTGAGATTTGAGTATCCCTGCAGAAGGTCCAGTTGACAAACACGACCATGGATAAAGTTCAGAGACCAATCTGCACGAACAACTACTCATGTAGCCGCATCGGTCAAGCCAGGATTCATGGTAGTCTGCAGATGAAAATGGAGGCCGGAGCGTTCGACTACTTGTACAAGTGTCTTTTTTTTCAAAAAAAGAAAATACATTGTAGAATATGGAGCGAATTTTTAGTCAGCTGCTTATGCAAGCAGTGCAAAGTTACAAACCGTTAAGACAGGAGGATTAGGCTTGTTTAAGTACATTTATGTGTACTACGTCCATAAAGACAAGTAGTACCTTTAGTGCAAGATTGACTACTTGTTTTTTTTCTAATTGCCAGGGAAGAACTTGATATTGAAGCTTTGCATGTTTATGCAACTTTATATGTACTACGTCTATGGATTTTTAAGGAATTTTTGGAACACTTTATCATCTGAAGTTTGCTGTTGGCTGGACTACCTGATATCCATCATATAGTAATTTCGCTGTAGTCTGTGTAAACAAACCCATAACATAAACCGAAGGAACGTGTTGTAGTCGGTTTGGCTGCCGCAACCGGTCGGTGCACCGACCGGAGTAGGGCTGCCGGTTGGCCTCTCTTTCTCTGCCGATGTATGTACCCGCGGCCTCTCGTTTTTGCCTTGAACCCAAATCTACGGCAACACCCAAGTCCCCGCGCGCAGACTCACGACGACGGCGATGGATTTCGTGTTCGGCGTCATGGGACGCGATTTCGTGGTGATGGCGGTGAACAGTGACAGAGTTAGGAATTTAACAATAGTGGTGCACATTTGAAGGATGGAAAAAAAATTATGTACAACACATAATTAATTTCACAAGGCCAACACAATTACACAAAAGAGTTCGAAATTAGTTAATAGTACAATACAAATAGTTCAAATAAAATTTTACATGAATAAAAGAGTCTTAAATAGCTAATGAAAATCACAATACCACACGACGTGATCTCATTCCATGGAAACACTTGATTATATCATCATCACTGACTTTCGAGAAGATATCTCGCTCTATAAAGATGAATAAACAATCATTCAATACTTGATCGCCCATACTATTTCCCAACTTGTTCTTCACAAGATTTATCGCGGAAAATACTCTTTTAGCGCTCGTCGTTGCCACCAGTAGGAGTAATACCAATTTGAGAAGCAAGCACACCAACTTGTAAATATCATGCTTCCTTGTTTCAACAAGTTTAATAAAAAACTCACCGAGATTCTTTAGACCCTTAAATCTATCATCGCTTCACATATCATTAATGGAGTTATCAAGTTGGAAAGAAAGCCTCGTTAAATCCGTGCTTGAAAAATTATTGGGATAAAAGTTGGTAAGCCTAAGCACTTTGTTCATATCATAAGAAGCAAATGAATTCATAGGATTTAAAGCGGACATGCAAACCAGCAACTCCATATATTGTCGAGCTCTTGGAGAACATTATCAATGATGCCAAGATACACTTCTCTTCTAAAATGATCATCATTTATTTGTTTCGACTCTCATTAATGTGCATTAGTCCATGCTATGATACTAATGATACATAGGTAAAAAAAATATAGTTTTTCTTGGGGTGCCTGTGCACCAGAGGCACCCCCCTAACGCCTCCAGTGACGGCGAATGCATGCCTCATGCTCCGCGGCAAGGAGCAGCAGTAGCCTGGCTGCTGCGCACATGGCTCACTGTGGTCCGGACAAGTTCTCCACCCTCTACTTCAACTTCTCCCACAAGATCATCGACGACTCCCGCCTTCCTGCCAACCGGTAAGGCTTCGGGCATGTTTAGAACGGTTTCGGCTTTTAACTCGAAAAAATCGGAAGCCGTTCCAAACGACTTGCTTTTCTCCCTCCGTTTTTCCCGAAGCCAGAAGTTGTTACAACGTGCGTAAGCTGAAAGTTGCTCGTGGGGAGCTTCTTGTGGCTTCTCGCAATCTCGTTCCGATTTTGCCTATAAACTTGGGGTTATTTACCCATGTTTTGCCATCAAACAACCCCTCCCCCCGCCCGAACCCTAACCCTAACTCCCGCCCCCGTCCCCCCTCATCCTTCTCCCCCCTACCCTCCCTCATCCTCCTCCTCCCGATACTAGCGCCCCGCCCTCGTCCTCTCCTCCTCCCTCGGCGCCCCGCCCCCGTCCTCTCCTCTCCTGCGCTCCCCACGCCACCGCGTCTTCCTCCCTCCTCCTCCTCCTCCCCCACTGTTGCCCCGACCGGATCTGCCCGCCCCTAAGCGCCCACCCAGACCGCCACCACTCCTCCCCCTCCCCTGAGCCGCCACCCACCTGGCCACGCATTCGGCCAACTCTGACCAACCGGATCTACGCTCCCCCGACGCGGCCCCTCCTCCACGGACGCCGGCCTCCTCCCCCGAACTCCTCCCCTGACGTCGTCGCCGGCCAGAACCCTAGCCCCCCCCCCCATTTATTTATTTTTTTCCTATTGTAAATTAATTAATTATGTTTTTTTGTAATAATTATTTATTTTAATAATTATTTACGTAATAATGGTTTATTGTAATTATTATCGTTAGTTGCGTTAATTACCATCAATTGCGTTACTTGTCGTCAATTGTGTTAATTGTCGTTAAACAGCATCAAACAAACCATCATTTGTCTTAGGGGCATTTCAAACATTTCCCAGCTCAGAAGCTGCAAGTAGTCTACCTAAAGGGCTTGTTTGGCACGACTGCCACTTTTCTAAAAAGTGGCTTCTGGCTAGGCTGCAAGGCTGAATAGATGAGTTGAAAAGGTTTTGTGTTTGTCTATTTGGCTTTTAGGTAAGTTAGCTGCAGCTTTTGAGACAGAAAATATCTGAAATGCCCCTGAGGCAAGTAATGGCTTGTTTGATGCCGTTTAACAGCTATTAACACAATTGTCGGTATTTAACGACAACTAACGACATTTCACAATAATTAACGACAAACTAACGCAACTGATGACAACTAACACAATTGACAACGAACTAACGCAACTGACGACAATTAACACTCTAATTACCGCAATTAATGATATGTATCGCAATTGATCGCATTTGATGACAATTAACGCCATATGCCACAATTAACGCAATAGACCGCAATTAACACAATTAACAACAATGATTACATAAATAAAGACAACAAATAATTATTATAATAAAAATATTACATAAACAATTATAATAAACAATTATTACAATAGAAAATTATTACATAATTAATTAATTTACAAAATAAAAACAAAAATAAAAATAAAATTGAAATCAATAGGAACAGCTAGGGTTGTGGCTCAGCGGCGGCGGTGGGGGAGAGGGGAGGTTGAGGGCGGCGGCGGTGCCTCGGGAGAGGAGAAGGGAGCAGGGCAGCGGAGGAGGAGGACGACGGTGGAGGCGGTGGTGTCAGGGGAGGAAGAGGGCGGCAGCGATGGATCGGGGGAGAGGAGGGACAACGACGGCGAAGGAGGAGGACGGTGGTGGGAGGGGTCGAGGGAGGACGAGGACGACGGTGACAGCTCGGGGTAGGAGGCGCTTGTAAGATCGAGGTGACCGACTAGAGGGGGGTGAATAAGCGGTCTTTAAAAACTTCTTTAGCTAAAACCGAGTTTTATGTGGAATTGTAAATCAAATCGGTTTGCACAATTAAGGCTTAAATCAACTAGTCTTACTAAGTGCACCAACAATATAAGTCTATTGACAAGATAGCAAACATACAAAGACATGTAAGCAATCAAATTCTGGGAATGTAAATTGTACAAGGTAAAGCACAAGAGAATAAACCACAAAGATACAAAGATGTTTTTACCATGGTGCTCGGAGACTTGCTGGTCTCCCCTAATCCACGTTGAGGTAAGCCCAAACCAATTGGACTGGTTCCAAACCGAACCAACACCTCGCTGTACTATGATTGCTCTTCCTCCACTCCGGAGATGGTGAGCACCAAACCACTCACAAACTGCCCGGATCTTCTCACAATCTTCTTTGAGAAGCTCACCAGCGCATGACACCTCCACGCCGTCTAGGTGTCAGCAAATACCAAGAGTAACAAGCCTAAGACTCTCACTTGAACCAATCAAGTGTTTAAGCTCAAGTGAATACACAATCCACTATCTAATGCAACATATGCACTGGGATTTGCCTCTCACCCCTTGCTAAGTGTTGCACATGCATATAAGAGTGTAGAGAGTTTGCTCTTGGCTCAAGGGTAAGTGTGGAAGCACTAGCACCTTCCCAACCGGCTAAGGTGGCTATATAAATAGCCTACATACAAAGACTAGTCGTTGGAAACATAATCCCGAACAAATCAAAGATAAATGCAATTATCGCTGCTCAATGGCGGTAGATTACGCCCTTAGTCCAACGGTCGGATTTCAGCAGCAACACATACTCTGAACTAGCCGTTACAAACGAGGAGCGGTACCACCGCCAAGCAACACGTAGTTGTTCCGTTCTCTGGTAGTTCTGCACAAGGCATTGCGCTACTACCACTCAACAAGGAGCAAGCAAACTCCGAAATACACACGTATTGAAAAGTACATACCGCCAACAACCATTCGGACAAACCGATATGCAGTAGTTCCGCGCACACAACGCAGATATTACCGCACTACCAGATGAGCAACTCATGTTCGAGAAACATGTGTTCCGGAAAATCCATACTGCATGAAGGATTCGGATCTACCGACAAACGGTAGTTCCGCAAATTACCATCGGTACTTCCGCTCCCGGTCCGTTAAAAACCAACTCATTTATTTGGACTGACACGTGGCCGGCTTAGAAGCAAAAGGTTCCTCGTTTGGGCCGTTTGTTCCCGGCCCACTAAGGTGGGCCATAACTGGGAAAATAATCCTGCTGGATCGAATCATGGCAAGACAATTGGCGAGAGGTAATATTTGTCATCATTCAGGTGAGAGTGATTCGCTAAAAAAAAAAGGTGAGACAGTCATAAAAATTAAGCGAAAAACTAGGTGGGAAAAAAGGAAAAGCAATTCTATATGCATATGGACTTCTATGCACTATCCAAAGTGCTCTGAGATTTATGCAAGGCATTAAAATTATTAGAAGATGGGATTTTTATTTTGAATTTTGAAAATTTGCATCAACTTCGAGGCAGCGTTTGATGGTGATGATAGTACTTAGACGCCAATGTACATATGGGAAAATTATTCAACCATGATTGGCACTCAAAGTTTGATTTTCCCCTGGACCGTGTGGATTCCATGAATTGGAATTGACCTTCCACGAGATCAAGGGAGAGACGAAGCCAAAGGGAGAGGGAGTCATCGGTCGAAGCTGGGCTGGCGTGGTGATGACCTGCGATTACCAATATATACGAGTTTAGTGGGATAGATCTGCAACCTCTCAATTTTACTCTTTTCTTTTGGAATCAACACTGAGGAACACCGATGCTCTTAAAAGTATTTTACGAGTGTTCATCGTGTTAATGCTGCCGTTATATATATATATATATATATATATATATATATATATATATAAAAATACTTTCTACTCCCGGGTGTAGTTACTCCCACTTTTGATATACCACCTAAATGAATTTGACATACTCCTTTATCATTTTGGGTATACTCATATACTAATTATAAGATACTCCAATGTGAATCACACGAAAAAATTACAAAAGAGTCTATAGTTTTTAGCATATTTTGTAAATACCTTTATATTCGTACATAAAAAAGGAGTATGTCACATCAAAAGAAGTATATCTAAAAAATTGTGCATACCACCCTTGAAAATGTGTGAATACCACCTAGATGGTCTTATATTCTCGTATACTACACATACATACTCTCAATTGCGCAAGATACTCCCTACGTTGTGAGATACGAAATAGGGAGTAACTACACCCGAGAGTAGGAAAAAAGTTTCCTATATATATATATATATATATATATATATATATATATATATATATATATATATATATATATATATATTGTTCATGGTGTTAATACTGGTACCCAGCGTCGAGGGAGGCCAATGAACTGTGATAGTTTCTATTGACGTGTGTGCGCAACAACTACCCGTGTAGGCCCACCAATGAATAGTTTTTTCACTAAAATAGTGTAGTCATATATATATATACTGTAACACTTGGATTTTTGGTCGGACAGTTTGATCGCTCCTAAAGCTGATCACGATCCTTACCGCTAGTACTTGGAATGGAGTGCTTCAGCAGGACAGCGATATGTCGCCAAACTAACACGGAAGGGAAACAGGTAAGCCGACTACCTCGCAAGGAAACATCGATCATTGGTTGGAAGCACGCAAGGGAACATAAGTGATGAGCCTAACGTAACGATGATACGAGTGTACTCAAAACTCAAAAGGTAGCAAGCGCAGTACACAACTGAAAGAACGAAAAAGCATCGATAGCATGAAAGAAAACACCGAATGCAAGAAGACATTTGCTTATAGCATGAATGAAATCACTGAGTGCAAGAAGACATTTGCTTGAGAGTTCAGAGGCCTAGAGCAATCAATCATCACCACAACACTCGCACCGACTCCTACCCAAACGACGCACAGCTGCACCACAGCTAATACCAACAATAAAATACACGACGCCAACCAGAAAAGGGTAACACAGCAGCACTATCAAAATTATAGCTAACGTACACAAGATAACATTAATAAGTCCAAAGTTTCAGTACTTGAGATTACATGCCGATCTTTTTAAATTGTTTAGAGCGCTTTAAACCGGAATTACAACACAAGATTACAAGGTCCACATACATTGCGTCCATAATTTACATTCAGTTTTTCAGTGCAAAGTATAGAGTGCTAATAACGGACAGAACTAATTAAACACAAGCGTCTAGTATTAAGGACACATCCAACCTACCCGTTGTAGTCAGTCACTACAAAACAGTGCCATGGTGGCGAGCCGCCACCATCAGCTGTTGTCATTTAATCCTTCGACTGATCCTACCGGTAATAAGTCCGGTGAAAGGCTGGGGCAATTGCATTGCTGTAAGCTCCCAAGCCGTTGTTGTATCCGCCATAGGCGGCGGGGTAGGTCATGGGAGGGGATGGGTATGGCATGCCAAGGCCAACGTTGGATACCTCAGGTGGGTATGCATATGGCTCCCTCATTGCGAGCGCGCTCTGGCCACAGTAGAGGGTGTGTCCAGCAGGCCTGTCATAAGAGTAAGGAGATGCTGTACCGTAGGAGGCATGGGAGGACGGGGAGCGAACGAATGTGGTGGTGGTGGCAGTAGGCGAAGATGATGCACCACTGTTGTAGTCAGTGAGACGACCTGCCTTAGCAGGGGGCATTGGTCCTCCGTTGCTTGCCCGTATACGCTTGTTGGCTGGACCAGAGCTACCACCACTGGAACTGCTTGATGCTGACTTTTTCTTCTCTGTCTTGGCCTTCTCCAGTTCTTCCAGCCGCTTCCTAAGATCCCCAATGGAAACTCAGCTTCCAGTTTGTGGTCCTCGACACACTTTATGACAGCCCGTAGTGCAGACTGCTCCTTCTTGTTAGTGTTGATCTGCAAGAGAACCAATATTAGACCCCCTAGTTTGGTGCCAGGAACAAAAATGCAGATACTGAAAAATCCTCGTTGGATGCCACAAAAAACTGAAATGCAGTGCTAACTAGCAAGCCGATGTAAAGCAGTATATCCACACCAAGAAGCACACATCGGCACCTTTAAGAATGTCCTGTTTACACACTACTTATACTGTATCAGGAATTCTGCACTGACTTCAAAATGTTTATTTAGACTTACTCCAGATTGGCCAGTGCTAGTGCTTAGGTTATCTGAAGTAGAGGATATCTTCTTTGAGTCCTCCAGGTAGGATTTCAAAAGAGGGACTGGGGGGAATTTTTCCTGAAGGCCAGCCTCGTATGCAAAGTTCACAGCATCAAGTTGTTGCCCCTTGGTGATAAGTTCTTCAATGATATCTGCAAACACAATTCAAAATCAGATAAGGCAGCTTAATTCTGGCCAAAATTACCTAAAGATGATCTATCATTCTGAAAAACGGTAACATGACCAATAACAATCAGTCCATACAAAAATAGCATATGTACTCAATTTGGCCAACATCCAAAACTATCAACCCAGCCCAATAAGGTCATAAGCTCAGAGCAACACATCAAACAAATTACGGGATAAACCAGGGACAAAATAGTGTAATACAGGGGATGTTGAAACATGAGAAAAGCATTACAGGTTTTGATTTGATGAAAAGGCATAACTCTTTGATGTTGACTAAAAAGCTACTCATCATTTGATCAAGATAAAATAATTTTTACCGACTTGGTGTTATAGAAGACTAAAGCATGGCAAATAAAAGGGAATCCAGAAGGCTAATGTCTGCTGATGCAGTGATGCTTACAGCAGGGCAAATAGGGAATCAATAATACAGAACTCATTCAATAGAGAAATAATACCATAGAACTGTAACGATGGGCATAAGAATCCAAATGAATCTATATGATCGTACTTAGTGGCCCAAGCCCCAAGACAAGCACCACTAAAACTTATGATGATTGCAACAGTCAGAGTGGTCCATGGTGCCGGCCAGACTGACTTGGGAAAGACTGCAGCGATTCCCAGCACTTATCTACGACAGTGATAACACATCCCGGCAAAGGACGCACTTAACTGAACTATACAGTCTTCTAATCGCACAATCCCAACAATAACACCACAGCAACCACCTTGTCAATTACAACTAGAACAAGACTTGCTCCAATATTCTAAATCTGTGCTACTGCACTGCTCCGCAATTCCCTGTACAAACGATAGCTTCGTAGTGACTACTGGACGCTAGATCTAAGCCAACTCCAACGATTATATGTTTTGCATCTACCAGCAGCTAGCTCGGTTCATCATTTTAGCACTTGTTTGATCTAGATAACATGTAACAACAATCTGAGAGAAGAGTGCAGAAATTAAGGCATTACCATCCATCTCATCCTCGAGGCCAAGCGTGAGAGCGAGGCGTGGCATCTGCCTGCGCCACGAGAAGCTCACAACAATCCTCCTGTACAGCTCCCTGTCCTTCTTCTCCGCCACTGCGAAAGTAGCGACATGCTGCAGGAACGCGTGCGCGTCCGGCGGCTTGGCGCCCTCCACCCCACCCTTCCGCTCGGCCGCCTCCTTCCACTCCGCTGCCATCCCGCGCGCTCTCTCCCGCGCCGCCTGCGGCACCATCGGGCGCGCCGCCCCGATCTCAGGGTCCGGATCGGCCAGCGCCGGCACCACCGCCTCCAGTATCAGCACGCACGCCCACGCCAGGTCGGTGGGCGACCTCACCGCCCGCTTGTCCACGGGGAACACCTCGGATACCGCGTCCATCACGAACCTGGCCGGATCGACGCAGCGCTTGAGCGCGTCGGGCAGCTCGGCGCGGAGAGCGTCCACCTCCTTCCGCCGCGCGACCAAGAAGCCGAGGAGGGCCGCGGAGTCCATGCTGGAGCAGAGCGACCTGAGGCCCTCGGCGACGTCCGCGGCGTCGGAGGGGGGGCCGGGCCGCGCCGCGCTTTCGGCTAGGGAGTCGAGGCGGGAGAGCGCGAGTGAGACGGAGCCGTCGATGGAGAGCTCCCGGCGGCGGAGCGAGTCGAGCGCGCGGGAGGTGCGGACGTCGATGACGCGGCGCTTGGAGCGCAGGGTCTCGGAGCGCGCGGAGATGCGGCGCTCTAGGGAGCCGAAGTGCTCAGTGAGCTGCTGGTACAGCCGCGTGCAGCTCGCCAGCAGCTGCTGCTGCCTCTCCAGCTCCGCGAAGCCATCCCTCACCGCATCCCTCGTCACCGCCTCCCCGGCCGCCGCCGGAGCGGCCATGGGGTCGGTCGGTCGGTCGGTGCAAACCCTAGGCGCTCCGCTCGATCTGCGAAACCCTAGAACTAGTATTTTGGGGTTTGGAACGGGAGAGTAAAGGGGGAGAGGAGAAAGCGAGAGCTGCGAGAGGTGGGAATAAAGGAGAGGAGGAGAGGGAGGTGGGCTGGTGGGGAAGGCACGAGCCAATGGGGATACGACGCGTGGCCCTGGCGCCAGTGTGAGGTTGTCGCGGGAAAGATTGGCCGGGTTTGCTATAGCTACGCGCTGCGACCAGGAGGGGTTTGTCTTGGGCCCATCTGTCGGTAAGGTGGGTTGCCCGGAGCGTGGGTGGGAGAGTGGGCGTAGAATTTCTTTTGGTGGGAAAAGCTCGAGGTGTGCTGTGAGAGGGAGTAGTCAAGTAGAACAGTGGGAGTGGTCGGGCGGCACGCGAGGTGAATCGGGATGTTTGCTCCGGACAGGTAACGAGTCAAAGTGCTCTTGGACTTGCAGTAGAAATTATGCAGACCTTTTTTTATATAAAAAGAAAATGCTCAGTATCAATGTAAAGATCACGCCAGATAGAAAATAACATCGATGTGTTGTTGTCACGTTGCCTTAGCCCCATCTATCATTCTCAAATTAGATATTACCTTTAACTAGAGTAAATTCATTTTACAACATTGGACTATCATGTTTGTCTAATTGTCAATCTCCAACTATGAAACCATATAACCAATCCTGAAGTGTCAAATCCGGACAAAATATCACTGCACTTTTGCACCACGTGGGACGCACGTTGATGCGAGTTGGCTTTGACCGCCTCGTTAACAATCTTAGCCACGAAAGCACAGTGCTAGGCTTGGCATTGTATTTCTTCTCCAATAGAAATAGAGGAGGACAAGGGGTGGTGCGTCAACGAACTAGGGCTACCGGACTCCGGTGAAGAAGCAAGCATGGCGTCCTGATCTCAGGAAATACGCTTTGTTATGGTAGATGATGAGGATGACGACGGTGGTTGCAACAAGGTATGCAAAGGCGATGGCCACGGAGAAGACGAGGTGAGCAAAGGCGACGCCCAGCAGTGAACTCTGGCATGAGCCATGCACGCGCAGCGGCGGCAGTCCGAGGGCAGAGGTAGACACGGCTGCGGCCGAGGAAGGCAGGAGGCACGGCTCACGGCCGGGGGAGGGGACGGCGCGGCTTTCTGTCGATGGGGAGAGAGAGGAAGAGGAGGAGGAGGACAAAAGGGATGCGGTGGATGGCATGTTGGCCAAATGATTGATATGTAGGTGATAACTCAGCCCAACTAGGATACCACATCACTCAAAACCACCCTAGTCTGGGTTGAAGGGGTAAATTGATCGGTGTTGATAGTTGATGGGGGTTTGTTACAAGATTTTGTAGTTGGAGATTAAAAAATAGACAAATATGACAGTTCAAGGTTGTAAAATGAAATTATTCCTTTTCTAATTTATACATGTTTGCAATGTTAAGCAAATTTACCCTTTTTCTGGACCGCAACTTCCTATTTTGGCTTGCTTCTTCACGCGGGTTCGCGCCTTTCGATTCTTCGCTTCTCTCGCCAGGCATTGGATCGCGCCGGGGGTTGCGGTCGCGAGTTCGTACGCGCGGGTTCACGTGTCTACTGGCCGCGCTCGATTCCTATGCGCCTTTCTTTAATTCACACTGTGCCACGCGGAGACCGGTTCCTTCTACCTCCTTCGATTCCTGTGAAGTTTGGTCATCCCGTTGTTCTGTCTTCCTCCTGTCTCCTCGTTTCTGTCGTCGGTGCTTGTTCTGCTTCATTCCCGTCGCCTGAGTTTCTCTCCTTCGCTCTGATCGCCTGCATTTGCGTTTCGTTGCGGTCGCCCTTCTTCGCCTTCTCTCTTCTTTTGTACTAACGGGTTTTTTCCCTTCTCGCGGTTCCTTCTAATTGTTTTTCCTCCTTGCGGCCGAGGATCTCTGAGATCTGCCTGCCTTTGGTTTATTTGTTTTCGTTTGATTTTTTTAGGGTTGATTGTGGTTTTCTGACGCGGTTAGTGGCGGTGTGGTTTGGTGCAGCGATCGAGGTGATGAAGGAGGACGCGGAGGCTAGGGCGGAGGACGGCGACAAGAGGAAATGGATGAGCACGGCGCAACTCTGGGTGGACAGCCGCGACAGTGACGCCGATTCAGAGGTAAATTATCCGTGCTTCTCATCATCATGCTTTACGAGCCAGATTTGGTTGACCTCGGTTCTTTCTCTCAGATTTCACATATCTATAGGTTACTTATGTAGGAACAAAACAGTCTGCACTGAACTGTGGGACACATGTTGAGAGAATGTATAAAGTATCCAACATTAACAAAGTAAGTAAGGCTTCAAAATTTTCATTCAGTTGGGACATCCTTTTGTTTTGCAATTATTATGACATTTTCTCTGGATACCTTTTTAGGTGAATCTGTCTGCTCCTACCCTAATAAATATAGAACTATGCATATGCCCCGAAAGGAAAATAAATGAAGAAGTGCTTCATGTGTTTGGATTTTCCCTTGCTGGGAACTCTTTGGTTATACTTATATATGATAATGGCGCAACAAAAATTACTTGTGTTTAATGGTGTTTACTATGGAAAAACAACATGGATCCCCCCCCCCTGCATTTACACCCGGAAGTAAAAAAAAACATTGTTGCCCCTTTCTTCTTAACAAAATAGAGGGAAAAATTCATACTATCTCTATTTTCAATGCATTATGTACAAGACATGTCATTGTTTACTATTATTAAGCTGCTATCCACTTAGCCTACAGAGCACCTTACTACAAAGTCTCATCTATGGATGATTTTGTTCATATCTGATGAGGTAGCAATCCATAATAGCACAGTGTCTTCCTGAAGTGAAAACATAACTTAATGCTCAATTAATTAGGTAGATAATTAATTTTACATGCATTTGATTTTGTAGTGCTCTTTCAGATACATATTGGAATCCAGTAGCTTTGAGCTATTTTTTGAGTATGTTGAGCTGCCAAACTTTGATATTGCTTCTGATGCGCTGAACACCTTCAAGGTAAATCCATATTTGCATATTTTATCTTTTTATGTAAATTGATTTTCTATCGGGCATTGATAAATCAAGATTTATGGCTGTTTTTTGACAAGATGGTTGTAGGATCTGCTTACCAAACATGAAATTGTTATATCTGAGTTCTTGAGCTCCCACTATGAGCATGTCACTATCTTTTTTCTGAAATACACTCTGTGTTCGTGTCAATAAAATAAGACAACAATGAGTTTTTTTAGGGTTTTCTATATTTACACTCGTTCTTGCAACATGTATTTACCTTTTTGGCTGTCTTGCTAACGTAATACTACAATTGTCACTTGCCTAATGCCTATACAAAAACTATTTTGCAATTGTGGGAAAACTTGAACCAGATTACCTACGTACCGGAGATATTCCATTCGTCATTTGTGTAACTGATTATGCAATCTTGTCCAGTTCTTTGAAGTCTACAAAAAAACTCTTAACATCAACTAATTATGTAACAAGAAGACAGTCAGTGAAGGTTAGACTATTTTCAGCTTATCTATTTAATCATCTCGCTCACTTGAAAAATAAATTTATAGTGTTGTCTGTTATGTCAGTTCCTCTCAGAATTTCTATTGGAAGCTCCAAACTCGCAAATAATGAAGTGATTTATTGTGGAAGTTCATTTCTTAAATATCATGATTAGTCTACTGAAGGTATTAGTTATAAACTTCATACTACTGTTCATTCAAAAATTACTTGGCAGAAGACATGCTTATTTCAGCTATCGCAGTAGTCTGTTTCTTCTTATTTCATATCTAAAACTCCCCCCTGTGTGATTTATCTTATGGATGTTATACAAATTGAGAAATTAGAATATACATTTGGTTCCATTTAAAATAGTTTTTTTGCCAAGAATTTGAACAAAAAATGTTGGCATTGCATTTTGTGAGTGCTCATATAAGGCATTTTTTTCTCTGAAATTTCCGTTGCAGAGGCCATTATGCACCAGTATGCCTCCATTAATTGGCCTGAGCATTACATCTGCACAAGCTTTTTTGGTTGTTACCAGAGTTAGGTAACAACTGACAGTAATAGTTCCTTTCTTGCTAAGATGGGTGACACCATTAGTTGCAGGTAAAGGTCCAACATCATAATTACTTACTTTATTTTGTTTGAGATTTTTATACACTTTTGAATGCAAAACTCTACCTCTTATGATCTTATTTCTTCAGTAGGCAAGGAATGTAGACAACTTCTGCCTCAGACAGTAGTTTCTAAAGAGTACCAGTGGTTGTCTTCATTTTCAGATGTAAAAGTACATCTGAGATGCCACATTTTCTGAAAAATGCATTGATGCAATTTTTGTAAAACCATCGAGTAAATAAATAATTGCATTTGTTTCAAAGTTCTCCTTTTCCTCACAAATAGTCAAATTTTCTTATGTGTATAGGCATCCTATCTTTGTGCATCCATGTCACTACTAACCTGCAGCTTTTGTAGGATTCAAGCAAAAATATCAGAATACGTGTCTTCCATGTTTTTAAGGTATCATCTTTAAGTGCACATACATGTGCACACATGCATGTGTTGTAGGCACACAACATGCACACACACACACACAGGTGCACAAGCATGCACCGGTGCAAGTGCACAATGCCCTCTTCAAATCTATTAAAATGTTGTTGCAATAATCAGATTGTAGTAGTTCAGTTATTACACTGAGCAAATTCCTTTGAACCATTTTCCTGTGCCAAAACAGGTATTTGTTGCCAATCCAGACAAGCCTCGCAGTATTATCGAAGTTTTACTAGACAATCGCTGAGAATTGTTGAAACTACTTCACAATCTTCCTACAAGTAATGGTAGTGCCATGCTTGAATGTTTTGATATTTCCACCTTAAGGCCCATGTTGAGACAGAGTCCAGATTCAAACGGATACAAAATGCTTTAACCAAAGCAGTGAAGCACCATAATCTGAATGATTTGTAATGTGAAGGAAAGATGTCATGGAAGTATTTTAACATTACTGATTTTGCCTTATTTTACAGGCGAAGATGAGCATGATGAGGAGAGGGATCTAATCATTAAGGAAATCGAGAAGCTGGCATTCTCATCGGCATAAACCCTTTAACTTATCAAGCAGCAGTGCTGCAGTGGTCAAAGTCAGAAAACTGTGCGCTTCTGGAGGACTTTAGTACTTATCAACCAACCTACCAAAACCAACATTATGTATATGACAGGAAGCCTCCAATAACTGTGTCATTTTTGGAGGATTTTGCAGTTTGCCGACAGGAGATTATGGTAAAAGGAAAATGGCGACAAATAGATGCAATATACAAATTGAAATAGCGAGTGCAGTGCCTTTTATCTTCTTTTATAACAGATAAATTGTTATTTTTTTTATGTGATGTGTAGCATCATCTAATTCACAATCGGGAGTCTTTTTTTTTTGTGGCGCGCAGGTTTCTAGTGACAACTCAACTTAGCTAATGGCTTGGTTGGCAGGCAAGGTTTCACGCTGTCTTTCTTGTTCAGTGTCAGCAAAGCTTGGGCAAGTATTGAATAAAACAATCGGGACACGCTTACTCACACCGACAAGGAAAAAGAAACTTGATGGTGAGATTTATTCGTCATCCTTACAGCAAGGTACAACAGGAGCAATGGTTCGGTCTTCGCTAGCAGCGAGGGAGATTGTTCAGCACAAAACAGTTTCAGAGTATTCCAACTTAAAGCTTTACAATGGCAGTGGCTACCCTTTGCTCACATTCTGTCCTAAGAACTAACAAGGCTTTATCTAGATCCCTTGACCTAAAATGTAACCAACTCCTTTCGACGTAATACAACAATTCGACAATGGAATATAAATAGACGGGGGCTACATGGAAAGAAACCCTATGCCTGCTTTCGTCAGGAGCATGTCGTGTAATTTCATCTCCTGGCGGCAGCGTGCCCGCTCGCATTAAACAAGATACATAATTTTGCAGCAATTCAGTAGCCCGCTTAGGCTGTGGATTCTTCCTGGTTACTTCACTCTGACAAGCCAAGACTTTTGATACGGTATACTACCTTGGTAGCCTGCTGTCTCTTCTCATGCTGTGATCTCGTGTTATCCTGCATAGGCTGTCTATCCGTAGTCATCCTCGGATCCTGCTTGGCAGGTACACCCGTCTGGCCTCCGCTTATTTGCTTGCCAATCCAAGTACTGGGAGGTAACGGTGGTGGAACCCCATTTACTGATGGCTGCTGCGGAAATCCTGCGTTTTGGACAGGTCCCTGCTGCGGAAATCCTACATTTTGGACAGGTCGCTGCGGCATAAAACTAGCATTCTGCATGGGCCGCTGGGGTGGGAACCCAACATAGTGATTCGGATGTGGCAGGTTAGGCAAATATCCGGAATTCTGCATCCTGTTATTTTGATGCAACCTTGGCCCATCTTGGATTGTAAGTTTTGACATCCCTGAATGGATGCCACCATCATGGCTTTGAGAGTTTGGCCGTTCTAGTATCCGCACATTCTGCCTGTTGGCTTGAGCGTCACCAAAGAACTGAGGCCGAGGATTAGGAACACTTCTGGACATGTGTGCATGATATGAATTATCCACAAAACCCCTCTCATATCTCATCGGTCCAGCTGGCCTTGGTCTGTTTCCAGGGCCATTGGGTGCACCCCTGTATGGCATGTCAAGCAGCCCAGCAGAGTTGCCGGATTTGATCTGCAGTGAGTTTTTCACCAGACGGTGTGCAGCTTCTCCTAAGACAGACCCTGACAGAGCTCCAGAAACCCGAGGCCTGGAATTAAAAAAAGATTTACGATGAGAGCAAACAGATTATCGGATTGGTCAGGCTACAACTAATGGAAAAAAAGGTTGGTTGTTTGCATGAAAAAAATAAATATTAATCCATCTTTGTCAAACCAGCGTGTAATTATACAAAGTATTTGATTCAAAAGTGATGGTCAGCACCAGGGATCAAAAACCCGTTACCGGGCACAATCCCGTTCGGAGCCCGGTAAGAGCATCTCCAGCAGGGCCCCTACTTGAGCCCCTAAAACCAAATTTGAGGGTTTGAGGCAAAAACAGAGGTCCAGCAGGGCCCCTACTAGAGCCCTCAAATTTGAGGGGCCCCTAAAATCCCCCCTCAAGCCCTCATTCACGGGGCTCTAGGCCAAGCCCCAAATCACGCTTTCTGCGCGCCGGTCCCGATTCTTCCCCCGCCAGCCTTTTTCCCCTCCCGCGCCCGCTCCTTCCCCCGCCCAAATTTGATGATTATGTCATTTGATTTGCAGAGATGTTATGAACTATGTTATCATTAAATTCGGACCAAATTTGTCTTTGAATTTAAATTTGAATATTTGTATTTTCATTCATAATTTTAAGTATAGTGCTTTAGAGTTATAGTTTAAATAAATTATTATATAATGTGATATTCTCAAATACATATGCATATAGTGTGTGAGGAAATAGAGGGAATTAAGAAGTAGGGGCCTGTTTTGAGGGCTCTGTTGGAGTCACTGAAAAACAGGGCCCTCAAAGTAGGGAGCCCTCAAATTAAAAGTAGGGGCTCTGCTTTGAGGGCTCTGCCGAGATGCTCTAACGGTTCCTACGCAGAACCGGAGATCCCGAGAAAATCGGATGAACGCCCAAATAAATTTGAATTTGAGATGTTTCACTGAATTTTGAATTTGTATTTGAATATGAAGGATTCCGGCCGGGATTTTGAATCCCGGACCCCACCGGGAAATCCGGTAACGGCCGGTTTTTTGTTCCCTGGTCAGCACTCAGCAGTTTCCGGATTCTTTCTAGTACAAATGAGATGGTTCAGCTAAACATACCTTTCTCTTGATTGTCGACGGCTATTATCTTCATGCCACAGCACAGGAAAGGGTTTGAAATCACTAGGTTTCAATATCTACAAAATGGTACACTATGTTGGTCCATGAATTTGTCCAAATATTCCAAGGTTGATTTCTTCATGCAAAAAAAATAGTCATATATTTCAACTGAAAATGCACTTTTCTGAAAGAGGTAACCGTACAAACAAAAAAGATCTAAACAATTAAAATAGCAATAAAAGTGCACACATAAACAAAATTTGTTTCACATTATAGGTCACTACAGTTTGCATGCAGTCAAACTTTATGCCTTTATCCACTAGTAGTTACTGTAGTATACAAAAGTACTTAGATTGGTTACATGAAAATAATATCAATAGATTTGCCAGAAAAATACTTCAGTAAAAGTATAACTTTGTAATGCTTTGATGACATAACATTATAAAAAGCAATGGTCAAATGACTCAAATATACATCTTCGAGACCGTGAAAAGTCAAAAACAACATATCATATGAAGCAGATGAGTAGGCACCAAGAAAAGTCAGAGCAACATCACCCATTACTTTTGCTTATTAACAAAGTCATCAACTCCTCCATTTACCCCAAAAGAAAAAAAAACACTCGTTTGTATTGCCGGTGTCAAAAAGTTTGAACTACAAATGATTTGATTTGGCTTTTATTATTAAGAAAAGAGACAAACAAATATGCTTATGTTTTCAGGTCTCCAGGAAGTATTGATTATCCAACTAAATGCATACAGGATTAGGAAATACCTTTGCAGGTATAATGACCCCCTCGGGAGGTTCCAGGATGTGTTTGTGATACTGAGGATTAAGATAGGTAGCATTCCTGGGGAAAAAAATAGAACGACAATATAGCACTTGAAGATTTTTAATGGTGGCTTTTAGGTTACAATATGCTTTTACATGTTAAGATACTTACAAAACTCTGTTATGGGCAATTCCATTGAACCCCTTAACTGGAGATATCACAGAGATGCTGTACCAGTTCCTTTCAGATAAACAAAGGAATCCATTCATTCTAGCACTGCAAACAGGAGGGAAATATATCCAACACTGTCAATAATTATTGAGAGGAATATGATGACCAACAAACAAAATATCCATATCAATGTATGCAGCATTTCTACCAACCTAGCAGCAGGGTCAATGGGAATAACATGGGAAGGATCTGGCATTGATGACTGAGAGTACATATGATACAGGAAGGCAATCTGAGCAGCCAATGGATGAGTTTCCCGCACATACAATATGTCAAACATTGTCCTATTCCTGAATCTCTCTTCTTCCTGCAAAAAGTGGGAAACAACATAATAAACACACTGAACAACCGAAGAAAATTTAAAAGTTTAGAACATTAACAGAGAAGGATCCTAAAATACAGCTCAAATAAAAATAAGCCTACAGCATTGATATAGGATCCTGAAATCTACATACTGTCAATGTATCTTCAAGTTTCCGTGTCTCCACAAGTTGACGCCTTTCATCAATAAAAGGCAATTTTGCAATACCCTGGATAGAACAAAACAACATAAATGAACATTCAAGCAATAATTGAATCAGTTGCCTGGGGCAAAAAATGATTTATCCATTCATTGTATTACCTGCCATGCAAAACGTTTTCCATTCATGTCTATCTCAAAATCTGCAGTTGCAATGGGAAGGCATCATGGAATGATGGAATGAGTAAAGATTTTACAAATATGCACTACCATCCTATGCATGAAGTCCTGAGAAAAAGGGCCTACGTTATATCCTTTATTCTACTTCTTTGAAATCTTTTATAGTTTTTAAATACTTTCACTCTGCGTTAGTTGTTAGATAAGAGATGGTGGTACCTTTAGGATAGAAAGACTTCAATGGTGAATTTGGATCAGTCATCAAATCCCCATAGTACTTTGGCAATGCATTGGAGCTACAGAAGAATAAATAGTGAATTCATCTTGCAACCCATGATATCTGTCACTCTTCCAATCCGAATATGGAACAGATTAAATAGCATAGGGAATAACAAACCTAGCAGCTGGAAGTGTTCCCATTAGTTGATCAAATGGCTTGAAAGGTTGACCCAAGAAAAAGGTAATCTCCAATTCAGCCAAGCCTTTCAAATCAGATGCAAAAGGCGCATAATGGTATGGATAGAACCTGTCATGGATGAGGGGAAAAAAACTTGAGTTGATAGTTGAAACCAAACACAAGTGATAATTGCTATATCCAACTGACCAGCACCATCAGGTATGCATGTTGATATGACAAAGGTGGAAATTATTTCTGACAACATGACTGATTTAATAACTATGACCTTTGACTCTATCTTTGTGTTGTTGTCAATGCCACAAGCATCAGGGATCAACTATAAGCAAAACGATCACTACACTAGAACCTGCTAGAACCATATCTATCGGTGGTGCCTATTGGGGATTCTCTGCAGCATAATGTTGCACAGCAGACAAATAACAGAAGTTCTTGACATCATCACACAAGAGTATCACTCGGATTTCATGATTGACAATTGAACAAGAATGAAGAATCAATTGATTTACACCCAGTGACAGAAGAATATTGTATCAAATGGCAATTATTTGGTTCTAGCTAAGATTTAAGTTTTTGTTCATGTGGATGTGTTGCTATAAGCCTATAACTAATCAGATAATTGAGAATTTCCGTTGTAAATCAATAGATAGGTAATAGGTTGCTTGAGTATGTTTGTGGAGTTAAGAATCTTTAATGAGCCTTATCTAAAGAAGTGGAGATGATTGTTAGGCCAGAAATAGTGAAGACTTGCAGAAATATCAAGTGGTGTGTTCTCTATAACGAGAAAGAACAGTAGTTACACATCCTCACAGATGATGGGCAATAATTACCTACCACTGCCATGAACAAACACCTTGATAGTAGTATCTCATAACCCAGCAAAGACCTTCCACATATTTCTGGACCTGAAACATGGATAACAGATAGTTTAAGAGACCAAATAAAAGATAGGTGGATTCATGGTGAATATCAGATAGCATACCACATATTCCTACCAGACATATACACATTTCACTACAACTCTAAACGGTAACCTAGTAATTTTTTAACATAACATATGAATTAGATCAGCTAACAAATACAACAGATCAAAAAAAATCCAATTGATGCAGATATATATAATAGATTAGAGCCAACACCCAACTTCTGAAGTATTATCATTGAACAACAAAAAAAATTGACATGGAAATTGGTAGGCTGTAGAATTTCACCTATGGTCTATACTATATAGATCTACGAGTCAAAAAAAGAAGACTTTGAATTCAATGATTTCAATCAATTCATACATAAATAATTGCTGACAAACCAATCTGAGAACATATTAGATCAAGTTTTGATTGTAAACTAAGACATAATCCACTTTTTATTAGTCCATTGGCCAATATGGCAGCCACCGTTACCAATACAGTGGGTGGTTTATTGCAGTCGGTAAATTGTCATAGAATCATGTAGCTTCTTGTTGCAATACCAAAAATGTCATGAGCCGGGCTACTGTTCATGTGTGCAAACAGTACCACAGGTACTGTAGCACCAGGATTAGGAAAGGATTTTCTTCACCAATAAGAATATCTATTTCCCTAAACAGTTGATTAGTTTCCTTGTATAGGGATTAGTTAATCAGAAATGTTATCTATTAGTTAGGAAGGTCATCTATTAGTTAAGAATGTCATCATTTAGATTGATTTTATCCATAATTGTTAGAAGAGCTCTCTATATAAGGAGGCTTATTGTAATCGTTGACATTAAGCAATGAGAATACAATAGTCTAAGTCCTAATCCCTTTCGTCTCTCCCAATCTATAGTCTTCCCTCTCCCCTAGCAGCCGACACCACCCGGCTATCCCCTTGGTGATGTTTACCACTATGATCTAAGGATCATAACAACTTGGTATCAGAACCAACACCATGGTTTCTGCTACCAAGAATTTCAAGACCATGAGGGCCACCCTCAACGAGATGAGTGCCGACGTAGACGACATAAAAGCTATCTTGGCAGACATGGCGGCTATGGTGGTCAAGCTGATGGAAAAGAAGAAGAATGCATGGGCATCAGGTACTGCGCGATCTACACCACCAGAGGCGTCTTTGATTTCGCCGGTGACTTCCACATCGTCGACTTCGCTGTCCGTGGTTGCACCAACGGTGCCCTCGCCGAGAAAGAAGGCCACTGCCCAACGACTGTCTTCTCCACGCGACCGGCCAACGTCTATTGAAGCGTTGCGGACCATCTTCCATGCAATGTTCCGTCGGCGTCACGACCTCTCGTCAACATGGGGTCTCCTAGGGCTTCAGCCATGGCCGCCACCACAGCTCGAGGACGAGCTGTCACGAAAGGAGGGAAGTAGTGTCATGAGCCAATTTACTGTTCATGTGCGTGAACAGCACCACAGGTACTGTAGCACCGGGAATAGATAAGGGTTACTTTCCCCCATAAGAATATCTATTTCCCTAAACAGTTGATTAGTTTCCTTGTATAGGGATTAGTAAATAGAAAATGTTATCTATTAGTTAGGAAGGTCATCATTTAGATTGATTTTATCTATAATTATTAGAAGAGTCTTCTATATAAGGAGGTTTATTGTAATCATTAACATTAAACAATGATAATACAATAGTCTAAGTCCCAAGCCCCTTCGTCTCCCCCAATCTATAGTCTTCCCTCTCCCCTAGCAGCCGACGCCACGCGGCTATCCTCTCGGTGATGTTTACCCCTATGATCTAAGGATGATAACAAAAAATGACATCTTCATGATATGCTGCCAGTGACCTAACTATTTTAGAACACTGAACCATCCATATTTGTCTAATTTGATTTTATTGCTCTTATTATTAAGGGCAACACATTCATTATGTTGCTATAGATAATAAAATATTACTTTGGACATTTTTTTGCTGGCCCGTAAAATGTAGCCGCATATCCGCATGTCAAATTCAAATAAAGGAAGAAGCATGCCAGGGGCTGATGTTAGATGGTAATGCTTGGTCATTAGTTTGTGAATTACTGCCACTCCAGAAATCAACAGTGGCTAGCAAGAAGACTCACAACATCTCTCTGAACTTGGTCAATGGG
Source organism: Ampelocalamus luodianensis (assembly GCA_036346255.1). Taxonomy (NCBI): domain Eukaryota; kingdom Viridiplantae; phylum Streptophyta; class Magnoliopsida; order Poales; family Poaceae; genus Ampelocalamus; species Ampelocalamus luodianensis. The sequence continues at coordinate 5,342,401 of CM070621.1, forward strand.
CTTCGATTCTGCCTGTTCTTTAAACTTCTCAGCGTAGTACCTCTCCCTGTATCCTGGTTCTCCTAATTTTACCTGAAGGGGTGATAGTGAAACAGAATCAATAGGCAAAACTTCCAAAAGACAAACTTCCATGCTTCCATCTCATTATCAGCAGAGAACCAAAACACCATAAATTACTAACTGAACAGATTCTTTAGCATTTTAAGGAAAAGGCAATTGCCAAAGAGTAAAGACTGCCACTCGCTAACCTTGGAGTTACCAACTATGAAAATATTGTGATATGATATACTGAGTATATAGCACTTACTCCTTAAAAAACAATATATGCAAAGATGAAATGAAGACACAAAGTTGAACAAACAACAAAGGCATTAGCCCCATGTTACAATGCTAATGGATCAAACTGCTAAATGGCTAGCTAGGTGGAAGATACTGGCAATGGAGAGTATGATGCTTTAAAGCAATGCACTGATTCTAAAAACAGAAAGAAAAGTCTGGGAAACTTTGAGGGAAGGTTCAGAATAATCGTAGGCAACCATCTTGAGGATACTAATACCTTGACATAATATCATCAGATAATTTTGCTCTGTTTGGCTGGGCAGTGCTACGCTTCGAGATAATGTATCACCGATACAGAATACTGGTACGGCGATACGCAATTTCCCAAAAACAAGGATACGGTGATACGGCGAGTATATATGTATTTAAAAATGAGGAGAATGTAAAGAGGCTACAAAAGATTAACATAATGAGATTACCTTGATGGAAAATTAAAAACTATGCATTCCTTGAAATGAGAGAGCGAGAGAGAGAGCACAACAGTGGTTTCACTCGGTTTAGGGTTGGGAGGAATGGTCTTTTTTTGGGATTTCAAATGAGGTGTTTTGGGTCTGGGAGGATCGGGGAGTATTGTGGAGTATCGGAGAAGTATCGGGGTTATTTTTTATTAATTTTAAAAGCTGAAATTCGCCGATACTTCCCGATCCTGTATCGGGTACGTACGGAGTACTGGTTCGGCAGTTTTGCGAAGGATCGGTGATTCAAAGGAGGCAGTTACAGAGAATGTTTTCCTAATCTAGTAAGCTATTATTCAACATAAACAAGTTGCCAAATAACTAATATATCAAAACTAGCATATCCAATTTGCCTTTTTTGAATCCACTTTACAAACAGACAGTTACAAGAACACAAGATAGTAACATGAACAATGAAACCATAAGATGTTGATATAACATTCATCGTATATAAGTTTAAGAAAATGTGAAGGTTTCCTTAGCTCTAACCCTTTAACTGCTTATTTAGCCATTGCAGAACTTAAACACCTAGCTACAGAATGCGCAGCATGGTCCAATCAATGGATGATAGAAATATTGTGTTCAACTTTGGCTTAAAAAAGACATGTTCCCTACTATAGCCAATCAGTGATGAACTACAGGACAATAAACCCATGAGATTGACTGCAGACTTCCATTATGTATCTTTGGTGTCAATATGCTCATGTGGATAAGGTTTAGTAGCCACCCTATTACACTATTATCAATGGCTTATGAAGAAAACCTATGGTTTTGACTAGGAAAAACAATAACCAGATGGCATGGTTTCATATAAATTTCTAGTCACTTATGCAATACTTGATAGTGACAGAAGATCCTGCACTGGAACAGTTCAAGATTTCTTTACTAACAAATGTTCCAGGTGTGTCAAGAAACCAAAAGAAGATTTAAAGTATTAAAAGGAGATACTAATGAAATTAGTGCAAACTACGGATCCTTTTAGAAAGATTGGCCATTGTGCCACAATATTGAATAAGATCTACTTCTTGCATATTATCACCACTATTCCGCTACAAGAAGAGAAAACAAACCTTGTCCACGTATTTATTATCCTCAGAGTTCTCTCTCTGCATTTTATTCTTCTCTTCATTATTCTCGATTGCCTGCAATTTAGCAATTATAAACATTAATTTATCATTTAACGTAGCATTTTCAAAGGACAGATTTAGTTAACAAGGTTTTCTACACTTAAGTAGTAGTAAATAAGGTTACCATGAATCAAGAAAACTAACAAATTGTTTGGAAATGTGTGCTCATGTGGAAGTCGAACTGCACTCCATTTGGAGAAGTTCACTAAAGGTGTAAGTAAGGATTGTTTCTCAAAAGCATCAGCCCTATTGCATTCCACTTTCATTATTCCAATACAACTTAACGTCCTGACTTCACTCAATGACATTGCAGCAGAAACATATAACTACATCAACTTATGACTGGCTTACTAAGAGTATCACTGAAGTAACTTTCACTCATTGGCATAAAATGCACCTCAGAATCTTCATACCAATCATACATTTGCGCCATATAATAATTGTTTGGAAAAGTTTCAGTTGCTCACAGACATAGATAGGTTTTCATGCATAAAGAATGTATAGGATTATGCAACTGAAGAAGGGCATTGATAGGAGAGCAGTTAGAAAGTACCTGCTGAATACGAGTACGCTTCCGGAAAATTTGTTCTTCGTGGATAGCAACAGACTGAATGAAATGCTCCACTCGGTCCAATAAAACCTTTTATTGAAAAGGAGAAAATGTCATGATTTCAGGAAATTGCCCTGAAGTAAAATGATAATCCATGCATTCTGCAGTAAATCAGCATTTTCTAAATGATGTGACAAAGGGTTTGCTTTATGCTTATAAGGTGATTAATAATCCAGCACTACCCTTTTACAATTCTATAAGCACTTGTTACAACAAAAGCGATGCAATGGTAAGGCTTCGAACAATACAAGAATTGGAGAACTAAGAAACTTTACCTCACCCCCATCAGTGAGGTAACCACCCATTGATGTGAACTCCCTTCTATAAATACTCATGAGAAGATTAATGGCGCCCTACAGAATACAAAAGGCAGCTAATCACTTCACAGTCACTTGAGAATTATCCAATAGGCAATTGGAAACCTATTAAATAAAAGGAAAGTGTGTAAAATGAACAGACCTCACGAATTTCCAAAGTCGGCATGTGAGGTAGAAAGTCATTCCCAACAAAGAAACACAGAAACACAAAATCATCCACAATGCGTTCAAAATTTATCTTGAAGGGGGGATCTACAATTTCCAAATCCTTCTCCAGGTATTCACGCAGCACCCAGATGTTAAGAAACTGTTAACAGGCCAATAGTTACACAGTGAATCAACGGCAGTAAAATATAAGGAATTGCAACTTGCAAATTTACAAAAGGTGATACTGAGATAGCAACGGCGGTAAATTTACAAGAAGAAAATATATACTGTATAAAAAATATTGAGATATAGTAGAAGAACGAAAATATATTATAACAAAAGGTGATGTACTTCAGAGTACCTGGTACTTCTTTTTATGAATAGGAGGGAGCTGTACAGAATTATCAGCCTGACCAGGGCCTCTGCATTCAGCAGCCAAATGCCCAAGTTGACCACACAGAAAGCATTTTCCATGTTGCCCTGGCATCGAGATCACCTGTAAAGTCAGTTGAATTATGTAGTTATGAAAGTACTCCTAAGTTACCATAAAGAACACAGAAATTTAACTTTGAGAAAAGTGGCCAAAGTCATATGCATAAGCAAACTTTTCAACAAAAAATTATAAGTTTTACCTCTCTTAAAATGGAGAAGTGGATCTCGTGAGTTGCCAGAGAAAGCATAATCAAATCAGCATCCTGAAGAATGTGGTGGCCCATGTGTAAAGCAGAGGAAGTGTAAACAACAGCTACTTTGAAATTTGCAAGGCAACTTACAAGGCCATATAAGCAATGGCGTGTATTTGGATCAAACCCTGGAAGATTGCGCTGCAGACGGATGTATGACATTATCTTGTGCTCCCCCTCCCCAGGAACATTAGAATCAGACAATATAACCTTCAAAAATACACCCAAAGCAGTTCTCATTTAATACACTACAAAGCATCTCCGATAGACTAATTTTGCGATTCTAAACCAACATCAAGTAGTATCAACACCTTGACAGACTGCCACCCAATTGTGTGATTCAATCTCATCTGTATGTAGTACTGAAGCGCCGTAGATAGTACAAACATGAACTGTGTCCCCGGAGTTATGACATTCGAGTCAGTTGCTTCCGACTTCTCCTTCTCGGCCAAAGTTCTCCCCTCTGCCTCAAACTCCTCCTTCAGCCTTTCCTCCTCGGCTACCTGAACAAAGTAACAACATGAGAACAGCCGCCGCTACCTGCACTGGCACCGCGACCACAAAAGCAGTAACCTACCGCATCGGCCGCGTCTTTCGCGGCGCGGAACCGTCTCGACCGCTGCTGGTTCATCTTTGCCCTCGGCGCAACGCCATCTGTGCAATTCGACAGAGCATTCATGAACCCGGCTTAGCATCACATGGCACTATGGCAGTAGCAGCAAGCAACTCACCGATGGCCATGTAAAGGAGCTTCCTTGGGCGGACGAGGCCGAAGAGGTGGTCGATGTAATAAAAAATCGACTTGAACACCTCGTCGTAGGTGGTCGGCGAGGGCTGCAGGGAGAGACCAGAGCCGTGAGATCGAGAGCAAATAGCAGGGCAACACTAGCTAGGGTTCAGCGAGGAGGCAGGGAGGGAGGCAGGTTGGGGAATCGAGTCGTACGCGGCCCTCGGGGTGGAAGCAGGGGTGGATGATGCCGTTCATGTCGAGGTAGAGGTTGTCGAACTCGAGGCCGTTGGGGTTGGGGCGGCGGAGGTCGACGGGGACGAAGGCGCCGGGCTCGAGCTCCACGGGCTCCTCCTCCGCCGCGTTGGCAACCGTCTGGGGGTACCGGTCCGCCAGCCACCGGTAGAACGCCGGGACTCCCATCTCCGAACCTCCCGGTGGGCGGATCCCTCTGCTCTCTCTCTCTCTCTCCGGGGCGGCGCTTCCAGAAGCTTCTAGCGCGGTGGGTGGCGTGCGGTGGTGGCTGTGGCTCCCTCCCCTCGGTTCGATCTGAAGACGACGAAGGGGTGAGGAGGTTGCGGGGAAGAAGGGTAATGGCCTCGCGCGTGCGGGGGCTGGTTGGGCTCAGCCGCTGCGCCAATACGAGGTATGTCCGACACGGCTGTAACTGTTTTGAGAAGCGGTTTTCGGCTCAGTAGTAGGTTGTATTAGGAAACCGGGCCCGCCAGAGTCCGGTCCGGTGACAAGACTCATCCACCGTAGACTATATATAGGAGAGAGACTTCAAGCAATGCACACAATTCATTATTGGAAGAGCAATAAAGCGGCTCGCATCCCCTCTCATACCGTGTTTCATCTATTGTTGTGTTCTTGTGTTCTTGCATTGTTCTTACGATTCGATCTTGTATACGAGGTAATCGCCGGACCGACTCGCAAATGACGGTTCCTCAACACGTTATCAAGACGATCGACTCTCCTCGCATCGAAAGGTAACCGCCGATGAACGACACTCGATATTGAATCGCTTTCTAGATTGCTTTCAATTCGCAAATTTGGCTTTCTAGACTTGTTTCCTACGGCGCAAATTTACTCTAACTGTCGCGAGCCGACTTGAAGTCGCCAAGACAATGTCGATCGATGATTGCATGAAAGAGCGGATGTCGATTGTACCGTAGATTGAAATTGCAATCCGTTCTAACCTACCGCAGTCGACTCAAGTCGCCAAAAGCCGACGGTGGTTACATGAAAGAACCGGCGTCGATTGCACTCTATTACATTGCATCGCATTGCATACACATGAAAAAATTACTACGATTGGATTATCGCCAGACACGCCGCCAGACGCCAACCCTACCACGCGCTCGGCGCCGCCCACGCCGCCGCTTGAAAGCAGCGCGCGCCGCCCGCCACGCACTCGCCGGCCGCCGCTGCTGACGTGGCGCCGCTGGCGGAGCGGCGCGCGCCGCATTGTCTCTTGCGCGAGCGCCGCCGCTATTTGGGTCGAGCCGAGCCGCCACTTTCGCTTCCCGCCGTAGCGAGCAAACGCCGCCGACGCCTTCGCCGCGACGCGCCCACGACGCTACCCGAACGGCGCGCCGCCGCAGACGGATGGGCCGCAGCGCTACCCGCCGCCGCCACTTGCAGCACGGCGCGCGCGCTGCACCGCTGCCCTTATGCACGCGCGCGCCGCTCGCCGCCTTCAAGCGTTCTCCGCTGCTGGCGCGTTCGCCGCGCCCGCGCCCAAGCCGCAAAGGCGATGCCGCCACTATCGCTGCGGCTGACTACCTCCGCTGCCGCCAAGGCACCGCCGCCACGCCAAAGACGCCACCCACGCCGGCCAAGACGGCCAATCACGCCTTCAAGACGGCCACCTCCGCCGCCGCCTCGTGCTCCATTAGAGCCGCCACACTTTAATGGGAAACCTAAAGGTCCCCACCTCTCCTCTCTTATTCACTGGTCAGGGCCAAGAAGGCTACTAAAGAAAATGGCGACGGCCGAAAGAAAGAAAGAAAAAAACATGCGAAAATCGAATTTTGCAAAAGGGCCTTGAAGTTTTTCGTAATTACGCAAGTTTTTCGCATATAATGAAATTTTGCGTAAACCCCTAAAATATGAAATTTACGCGCAAATTCTCTCGTAATCGAGATTTCGCGTTTTAACCCCGAAACTTGCGCTACTAAAAGTAACTTTTCCAACAGAAAAGGCCTCTGAATCTGAATTTTTGCATATTTTTGAAATTTGAAGCATATTTATTTTTGCTATTGTTATTTCTATGCAATTTATTTTCAGATTCTCGCTTTGATTATTTGTAATTATTTATATTGCTTTTAATCACCAAATAGCAAGAAATCTTGAAAATGCGAGAAAAATACAGAATATTATGGGAATTCTTGCAACCTTTATGTACATTACAAAGAGTAATCTTATGCATTCCTTGCATGAATATGCAGATGATCGAATTACGAACCGAGTTCGAGGAGCCGCCCAAAGATGGCCGTAATTATTTGACTTGGGCATCGGATGTCGAGATTGTACCGGGAGCCAAGAAGCTCCGTCTTCGCTATCGACTCGCGCGCTTGCAGGATGTCGCCCAACCGCCGAGGAAAATGATCGTGCACTTCATTTCCTCGCACATCATCTTTGTCTAACTCTCAAGAATGAGTATATGGCGCAGAAGAGCGCATCGCTTTATGGACCGCCCAAAGAAGCTGCCGAGAAATCGGTACACCATCTCGCCCCGCAGAGCAGAATGGACTCGACTACGCTTTGCCGACTATAAGACCGTGGAGTACAACTCGCTTTGCACGCAATTTGTACAAATCTTCACTTTGTGGTAAAGTAATCACGATGCAGAGGATTGAGAAAACCCTATCTACCTTTCACCCAAATGCGGCAATCCGCACGCAACTATAGTCGAGATGGTTTCAAGGAATATGCCAACCGATTGATATTATGCAAGTGCGAAGCTCAAGATGAGGTTCTCGTAAAGAACTACATCTCGCACCACCTAGTAGCAAAGTTGGCCATGAAGTCAATGCTAGCAGCCTACAGGTGAGAAAGCCTCACTCAAGCGAGAGAGGCAGAAGGGTAAGGTCATGAGCCACAAAACTAAGCAAAATGCTCAAGTCAAGAAAGGCGACCAAAAGAAGCGCGATGAGAAGCCCTATGGTCGCAGGACCAAAATCGCTACAAATGTGGCACTTGGGACATTGGTCACGTGTCCGCCGTGAACCGCAAAGACGTGATTGATGCTTTCAAGGCAAAGAAGAAGGGCAAAGGACAAAGACGAGGCGCACCTCGCCATTGCAGCATAGAAGATCCACGTCATTGGTCGCACCTATGGATGTGGACATGCCTACAAAGCAGCTCCTACCACTCCTTCTTTGGACATTGCAGCCGCATAATGTAGTTGCCAAGAAGAAAACATAGAAGTAGATGAAATTCAGCGTGGTTAATTTACTTACGATTCGATTTAGTGCATGCATGGCACTTAGTTTTACAAATCATTTGCGCTTATGTTAGGATTTTATTGAATAAAGGTTGTAAGCTCTAGAAGAGCATTTGCAATAAATTCTTATGATATGTCCAAAGAAGACTTTTCCCGTATTAATAAAGCAAGTTTTGTTCTGCTTTTGAAGTATGTTTTATGTGTGGATTGTTTTGCTCCATATTGATAAATACCTTATATATCGTAACGCGTGTGGCGCCTATGGAGGAAGTGTGTCTAGCGGATAGCGGCACAACGAATACCATACTAAGAGAAACAAAATTTTTCCAATGATCAAGAAGAATGTCGGTAGTCTTACGACAATCGGCGGCAATGATATTTGTATAATAGGCTCGTGAAGAGCCACAATTATACTCCCAATGGGCACGACATTGGTCATTGAAGAAGCCTTGTTGTACCGGAATCGACTAGAACTCTCTTAAGTTTTAAAGATATTCGCTAACGGTCTCCATGTAGAGACCAAGAAGAGTATGGTAAGGAATACCGCCATTACAAAGCGTGAAGAGAATGGGAAAAGGGTATTAGAACGACTTCCTTCATATGAATCGCTATACTACACTCATATTAGGGCACTGCACTTATATCGCCCCGAAACATCTTTTAGAAGCTCAATTTTTCTCTGTCTCTAGCATGATAGATTAGGCCACCCTGTCTTAGAATGATGAGAAATATAATTAACAATTCTCAGGACATAATATCAATGTAAAGAATTTCCGAATCCGTAAGATTTCGTGTGCTCGCATGTGCCACCGAAATTAATTACTAGACCTTCTCCTCTCGAAAGTGAAGGATGAAATCCTGCATTCTGGACCGAATCCAGGAGATATTTATGTCCTATTCAGCCGCCAGGCCATTTAGGTACTTTATGGTGCTCATCGATGCTTCCTCAAATGGTCGCATGTATGCTCGTTATCACAAGAAATCATGCTTTTGCAAAGTCGATCTCGCAGATAATTAAAATAAAGAATAATTTTCCCGATCATCATGTGAAGTCCATCGAATGGACAACGCCGAGAATTTACTTCAAAGGCATTTGATGATTATTGCATGGCAACGGAATTACCGCTTGAGCACTCGGCACCACATGTCCACACTCGAATGGACTAGCGTAAGCATTGATTAAAAGAATTAAATTCATTGCCCGACCGCTTTTGCAATTGTAACTTACCAACTACGTGTTGGGGACACGCAATCCGCATGCAAGAACTCTCATCAATTTTAGACCGTCAAGATACAACATCCATTCACCTATGCAACTAGCACAAGGGTCACCACCAAAATCTCTCATCTTCGAAGGTTTGGTTGCAAGGTTTATGTACCTATACCACCACCGCAGTCAATCGCAATGGGCCTCTCCAAAATCGGGATATACGTTGGTTATGAGACGCATCCATAATCGTATCTCGACCCAATGATCGGAGATTTGCATACGCACTGCTTACTGATAGCATATTTGATGAGGATAGTTTCCGTCATTAGGGGAGGAAATCAACCTCTTGATGAAAAATGTCGGAAATAACGTGGCAAGCCACGGAATTAATGCACATGACCCACGCACTAGTGAAGCGATAGAGAAGTCCGTAAGATAATTGATTTGCAAGCATTAGCGAATCAACCGCTCGACCACTTTAGTGATTTGAAGAGCGTGACTAAGTCGCATGTGCTCGCACGCAATGCACCGGAGAGGGTTGAAATACCAAAGAAAATAGAAGGTATCCTAATCCCGCCCGCAGGCCTCGTAATAAAAGGACGAGAACTCCGCCTCGAATCTCAAGTAACCGGGACGCTGGCGAAAAAGGATAAGAAGGACTTGTCACACCATCACCAAGTTCCCACAAATGTAAGGGGAGCCGCTTGAGACTGCACCGTATGGAACCTTCAGAAAAGACATACCAGATTTGAATATTCCCACGGAGGAGACATCGGCATGGATGTGTGCGCACACATCTGAGTGAAAAACTAAAGGACTTGCCCCGCAATTGAAAGCAACGGTGAGCAAGTAGAAGCATTAGCGAACCGCCTTATGAAGAAATAGCTATAAATTATGTGACCACTGGAGAATCTATGAATAGAGCAACAATAATGTCGACATTTATTTTGCAAAGAAAATTGCCACAATTATTGATCTTGATCCGAGCCTCAGATCGCTCATTGAATGAAAGAAAAGATCGATTGAAAGAAGGCGAGAAACCGAATTATTCTCTTCAAATAAAAGAAGGGTGTTTGGGCCTCAGAAGTCGACGCCTCCCTTGTGCACCTCGTAGGGCATAAGTGAACATTTGTTCGAAAGAGAAATGAAAAGAAGCAAGGCTCGTTGCATAAGGTTTCATTGAACATCCAGAGATGATTATGAAGAAACCTATTCTCGATCATGGCGTAACCCTTTAGACATTTATCTCAATGGCGTGAACTTGAAGTTAGAATTGAAATTGATGGATGGGGTACCAAGATACCTTTATGAAATATTGATTCTGACATTGAAGATACTCAATGTATCAATCTCCCAAACCAAGATAGAGCAAATAGAAATATGTACAGTGTGAAACTCAGAAAGTCATTGTAAGAACTTAAGCAATCAGGCGGAATGTTGTATAATCGCTTGAAGCGACTTTCTATGCAAGAAAGACTACACGAACAATGAGAATAAACCTTGTGTATTTATACGATGATCCTGAATGGATTTTGTATAATCTCGCAGTACGAAAATGATCCAATATCATCGTAACCCGAAGGATATTAGGAAAGTAAGCTCTTACCGGTTGGAGTTCAAATTAAAGGTTTGGGTAAAACCAAATATTGCATAGGCTTGCGCTTGGGCATGCCCCCGAAGGGATATTAGTACATCACCAACCTACACTCGTAAGGTGTTAGAAAGGTTTGATTTTGAAAATGCATACTCTTTTAAAGAGCCAATGGTCTAATATCTTTGCAACAAGACAAAGACCCGCATGCACTCTAGGAAAGAGAGGAGGAAGTCCTGGGACCGAAATTCCCATACTTAAGTGTGATAGAAACACTCATGTATTGAACAAACTGTACTAGACCTGACATTGTATTTGCCAGAACCTACTAGCAAGGTATAGTGCAAAACCTACCAAAGGCATTGGCAGTGGAATGAAGGACATCTTCCGATATCTCTAAGGAAGCAAAGAACTTGGTCTGTTCTATAGAAAGAACCAAGACCTAACTATGAATGACAATGCGTAAGACTGCACTGTGAGGACCCGTGATACACCAAATTGCAAATATACTATGAATTCATATGTGGTGGAACTGCAATTCCGTGAAAATCGTCTAAGCAGAGTCTTGTATCGACTTCGACGAACCACTCAGAAATAATAGCATTGTATGAGGCCTCACGAGAATGTGCTTGGCTTTGGCGGATAATTCACTACATCCAGCAGTCATGTGGATTGAATACCGCACAAACCCCCACTATTATCTATGAAGATAATGCAAACTTGTGTTGCACAAGTACAGATGGGTTATGTGAAGAGTCCTCTCACAAAGCATATCAACCCCAAATTCTTCTATGCTCATGAAATGCAAAAGATGGACTAAATTAAGGTATCAGATACTAAGTCATGTGAAAATCTTGCAGATTTGTTCACTAAGTCACTTCAAAGATCTAGCTTTGAAAGGTGCATACGTGGAATTGGAATGATAAGACTTAGAGAAGTGCAAATCTGTGGGGAGAACCTTCACAAACTCATTATCAAGCTTGATTACGAAGATCGAGTACCCAAAAGAGCAAATCCTGAGATTAAATAAATTGGGTGAATTGTACTTTTTCCCTCGACGAGTTTTTCCCGAAGTTTCTGGTAAGGTTTTTATGAGGCAATTCGCGACATAGCAGAACGTGATCTATGTACTCTTTCTCCAAATTTTTCCCACCGGGTTTTTATGGAGTTTTAGCGAGGCATGGACATGAAGGATGAGAGCCCAAGGGGAGATTAGGAAACCGGCCCGCCAGAGTCCGGTCCGGTGGGCACCTCATCCACCGTAGACTATATATAGGAGGGGGACCCCCAAGCAATGTACACAATTCATTATTGAAGAGCAATAAAGCGGCTGCAGCCCCTCTCATACCGTGTTTCATCTATTGTTGTGTTCTTGTGTTCTTGCATTGTTCTTACGATTCGATCTTGTATACGCAGGTAATCGCTTCGATCGGACTCGCCAATGACTTCCTCAACAAAGTTGAACGGTTTTGCTAAAGATGTTTGGTATTTGACTAAAAGTAGTTTGATTGTAGCTTCTGAGATAGGGGGTGTCTGAAATGCTTATGAGGCAAGTAATGGCTTGTTTGATGCCATCTAACGGTAATTAATGGTATTTAACGATAATTAACGACAACTAACATAATTGACTACCATTAATCCAATTGACTGCAATTAACAACGACTACCACGATTAACGTAATTGACTACAATTAACAACGACTACCACAATTAACACAATAAATACGATAAATAATTATTACAATATAAAAAATACATAAATAATCACAATAAACCATTATTACATAACTAATTAATTTATGCATTTTTATCAAAGACAAACATGATACTTTCTCGATATTTTTGTAATTTGTACAATTGAAAATTATTAGAGAATTAACATTAGAGCAACAGATCATTCGAGCATTAATATCTTTCAATTGAATACCAATAAATAATTTGAGCATGTAAGTTACAACCAAGAGGAAGAGTATCAAGTGCAAACTATTGTTTAGGTGCATACCAGAGTAAACCATCATACAAACAGTATGTAATATTCATGTATTCATAGAAACAGTACACAACATTAAATTGCAAGGGACTGAACTCAGCTAACTGCCGCATCATAATGGCTCCACCCCCTTCGTTTGCTCAGCTGGAACATTTGTGAGGATACCCATCCAGGGCCAAACAAACAATTCCTGATCTTGCATTGGCCTTGGAGGATTACTCGGTGCAACAACTTGTCGCGATGGCAATGAGCTTGCTGCATCAGCATAATTGATCTTCTCACCTGGTGGTTTGCCTTCACCTTTGCAGCGCGGTTGGATGCGCCCACCCCAATGGTGGTTGGAACATCGCATTGAACACTAAAACAGTGGTGAGTGCACTTTTTCGTAGAACTAAAATATCAAGTAAGGAAGTAAGCATTAGTAGTAGTGTGCATATGACAACAACTCATTGTTGTGTGTTCATTTTGTTAGCTATTGCAATAGGATTAGAAACAACATTATAATAGTAAAATTCTAAATTCTCATACATAATCGTGTTTACGGTTTACCCAAACCAACTGGTCAAGAAACCTATAAGGCGGCTTTACTAATCACAAACTAAGATCAGCACACATGCATGATATACCTCATTCTCAACAACAACAACAACAAACAACAAGCGCTCTGAGGCAATAACACAAGAGACACCTTGTACTCACCCAACAATGCAGAAGCACTGAGGCTCATTAAAGAAATACAAGACTACATTGTAAAAATAAATAAAACTATGCTTCCAGAGATTAAAGTGATCCAATCCATTCTACTAAGTGAGTACTATATCAATATGCATTCCAAGAGTATTCAACTGATGCAACTGACCAAGCTTGCAGATGGAAGAAATGTTGTCATCTGCATGAGAAATTACCAAGATCCTATGAAATAATAACATGAGACCTAGCTGCTCAACAGTGAATTAATGAAGGCATAAGGATGAATTAATATGTATGTATTTTCACAACTCGGTCAGTATATGCATACAGAACAAATTTTTGATTAATTCCCTTATGTTCATCCATCCTTCTAGCAAAATGATTATTAATTTCTGAATTTACAAATCAGGTAAAAAAACCTGGAGACCTAGACCAAATACTAGTACCAATCACATTCCCACGAGGACAAAAATCATATATCAACAAAGACAACTATGGATTCAGAGGAGAAGAGGTTGGAGGGATGTTGTACCTTGGGTTGGAGGAGGGAGGCGCGGGCGGCGGCGGTCGAGAGGAGGAGGAGGAGAGCGGCGGCGACGGCTCGGGGGAGGAGGGTGGCGTCGAGGGAGGAGGGGGGTGGTGTTGAGGGAGGGAGCCGATGTCGAGGGAGGCGGTGGCGTCTGGGGCGCGCAGATCCAGTAGGAGGAGGAGGGCGGTGACAGCACATGGGAGGAGGGAGGAGGGGCGGCGCAGGAGGAGGGGGTGACGCCGTGTTGGAAGGAGAAGGGGTGGTGGCGTGTGGGGAGGAGGAGGAGATGACGTCAACGCGGGAGGAGGAGGAGGGGTGGCGGCACCACGCGGGAGGAAGAGGGAGGGGCGGCCCGGGAGGAGGGGGAGGGGCGGCACCGCGTGGAGAGGAGAAAGGGCGGTGGTGAGTGGGGAAGAGGAGGGCGGCGACGCCGGTGCAGGAGGAGGTCGTGACCGGCGTGGGAGGGAGGAGGAGGGGCGGCAGCGCCGTGTGGGAGGAAGAGGCAGGGCGCGGGGGGAGAGGGGCAGGGGTTAGGGTTAGGTTAGGGTTTGGTCGAGTGGGGGTTTTATGCGATGGCAAAATGCGGAGGGGGCGGGAAGTTGCCTCGCAGCGGCTTTCGGCTTTCTCATGTTAAACGCGACTTCCGAAAAAGCCGGTAGGAAAAGCACCCCGTTTGGGACGGCTTCCGTCTCTTTTCGAGTGAAAAACCAAAGCCGTCCCAAACACCCCTTGAGACGCATGAGAAAACCATTCCGAAGAGCTTCTGCCGAGAAAACAACCAAAGCATGACAGTTTTATTTTCTTAAAATGGTATTGTTTCGTGATGAAATAGCAAAAATAGCCTCCTATGAACGAAATGACAAAAATAACACCCATTTCACGCCTAGCTACGGCAGGTCGCCTGCGGACCCCCATGCGCCCACCACGTGTCCCACCGCTAGGGATGCAATCGGAGCGGATACGACAGATATCGCTCATCCCATATCATATTACATTTTTTCGGAATTAATCGGATACAGATAGCCCCTGATATGAATATGAGTGCAGATAGTCTCGGTCACGAATACTGAGCGAATACATGCCGAACTGAATATGAATTATCTGGGTCACGAATATTTAGTCGGATATTGTGCGAAAACAGAAACCATATATGTCGTACATATAAAGATCAATCAATCATACTACATGTCAAAAATGCAACTACACGAGCAATTCATCAAGTAAATTTAACTACATCACACTATCACGACGGTTAGTTAATGAATTTGTAGCAAGTAGCAAGTCACAGTGATAGCAGTGCAAAATATGTCCAAAATATAACTAGGCAGCTGCATAACATGACAGATACAACATATACAGCCTACAGACTAATATCAATAACTAGTTTGGGATACACAAAACAATGACTGGTAGCAAGTTTGTAGCATCGTAATTTTTGAGTTTTTCAAAATATTTTATTTAAAATAAGGTTTTAAAAAAATCTTGATTTTCTAGAACTTAACAAAGCTTAAATAAATTTTTCAGAATGGAAATGATTTAATATGAATAAATCAAACATCCATTAAATTCAAAAGTGTTTTATTTAAGTTCCTTATGTTCAAAAGTGTGTGTGTGTATAATTTTCCGAGTTTATTTGCTTTTTTTCTTGGCATATTTGGATTTCTCGTATTTTTCTGAAAAGAAAAACAATTAAATACTGGAAAACCTCGTGGGCCGATTTCTCTCCCCGACCCACTAGACCTAGAGTTTACCGAATACTACCCGATAAATTATCCGGATAGCTCCGAATACAATGGATACCTCATTCCCAAATCCGTTTCTGTATCCAGCAAAAACTATTCGCCCCCGAATACGAAATATGAGGAAAACCCGAATACCCGGTTTCGCGCTCCAAATAAGATCCGAAGTTATTCGAACGGATGGATGGTCGGGAACTATCCGCTCTGTTTGCACCCCTACCTACCGCGTCCCTAGTGCGCGGTAGGTTACCTACCGCGACGTTTGAGTGTGGAACATGTGTCATTTCGTTCACATGGGCTATTTTTGCTATTTCACTTCAGAACAATGTCATTTTAGCTAAAAACTCAAAGCATGATTGATGTGAGAGCATTTCCATTCTCATCTCTTATCACTTACATCTACTAATACAGGCTCCTGGATGAATTGCTCTAGACCCAACGCCTTCCAAGAGAGTGTGTCCTAAATCTTGAGCACCATCAGAACAGACTGGGCATTGAGCGCACTTCCATGACGTGTTTCTTCGCCAAGGTACAATAGCACGGCACAATTCCATGTAGGGCCACACAAAAAATTTGATCTTTGTAGGCACCTTTAGTTCCTAGATTTTCCCCCATACCTGAGCCTCCTTGGATACTTCTCCGTTTGATATCCTACATTTTGAAGTTTGAACAATGCTGGTATTCCCTCTCCAAGAAATATGTCGACCGCACTGAAAATATTCCATTTTTCGTCGGGCGCCAAGCCAGTAGATCCTCCATCTCTCGCTGAGTGAGTGGCTCCTTTCTTCAACTCATCTGACAAAAGATCACCTGATGGGTAGTATTTCGCCTTTAATACTTTCGCACAAATAGATTTTGGGTTCGACAAAAGCCTCCAAACCTGCATCGCTTGCATGGCCAAATTGAAAACAATGAAGATCAGGGAACCCCATACCACCCATCATTTTGGGTACGCACATTTTCCACCGTGCAAACCAATGCATTTTCTTGGGGTTTTCCTCATCCCCAAAACTAAAATTGTGTCAAACCGTCAGCTATTCCTTTACATATTCTTATTGGGATATGTACTATACAAAATGCTTATAGATAAATGCTTAAAGAGAGAATATAGCCTTGAGCAAAAATTATTTACCCCAATTGATAGCATCTTCTCTTTCCAGCTATTATTCTCATGCACACTCTGTCGAGTAGAGTAGGTGCTGAAAACAGTCACTTCTTTCTGCTCCAATCTGTCAACGATTCAGTCATAATATTCAATCGGGTGCATACCTCCCTCTCCTCTGCTGATCTATTCGAGCTGAAATAGACACTTCACTTCGCCTTGCTGATCAGCTGCTCCAAGCTCGCACAACACAAATCCAAACAAATCACGAAGGACCTTCGCATTTGAATCATTGGCTCTCATTAGGATTAAAGAATCATCGGCGAAAAGATGTGAGACTGATGGTGCATCCATGCACACTTCAAATCCCTGGATTGCTCCGGTCTCCTCCGCATGGGTAATCAAACTCGAGAGGGCTTTTGCACATAACAAGAAGAGATATGGGATAATGGGGCCCCATTGTCTCAATCATCTTGTGGGGTTAAAATCCCCTGGATTACTTCGGTCTCCTCAGCATGGGTAACCAAACTCAAGAGGGCTTCTGCACATAGCAAGAAGAGAGATGGGATAATGGGTCCCCATCGTCTCAATCATCTTGTGGGGTTAAAATTCTCCATATACTCTGAGTTAAACCAAACTCTGTAGTTTACTGATGTTACATATAGGGGTGTCAACGGATTGAACATGAATTGAACATTGGTTTTTTAGTTTTTTTATAAATGAATACGAAATCGAATATTGTGAATACAAATACAAATTAAATGTTGTAACGAATACAAATCAAATACCTACTCAATTCAGTCAGATTCGGATATCCTCATAACTTATGGACAAAATATTTATGATATTTTATCCTCGTACATATCACACTTAATCATTCTAGTTTATCTATGACATGAATTCAAAACTAAAAATTTATAATTAGATATAAAAATATTATATTGTTTTATCCTCGTACAATAGTGCACATGGCAAAGTTAATCATCCACATTTGTTATGCAAATACGAATACGAATATGAGAAAAATTGTCAATCGGTTGAAAAAAATCTAAATAATATTCGTATCCTATCAAATACGGTAGTCGAATAAATCAGATAATTCAAATCCGATTGACACCCTAGTTACTCAAAGCATAACAAGATTTACACATATTCCATCGAAAACCGAACCGTAACATCACATCCTTCAAGAAGCCCCACTCAATTCGATCGTATGCTTTATGCATATCCAGTTTGACTACGCAATATCTATCGTTTCCTTTCATCCTTCTTTTGATGGGGGAATTCATTATTTACCCCACTTAGATCCGTATTCAGAATTTATGCTCATTCCCGATGTGATACATTTTTACCCTTCACTTACTGTGTTTCTTCGTTAAATACCATATTTGCATTATTTTATTAATATTCGGTCATTTTCCCGTTTTGACCATACGAAAATACAGCTTTGCCCTTGCCCTTCCCTTTCGCTTCCCTGTTCCATTCCCCAACCCACCGTACGCACCCAGTACACCATGAACACCCTCACGGAGCACTTCCCATGCTCAAAGAACCTCTCCACGAACTTTTGAGAACCGCAAATGTGGATCAATCCCCAATAAGTATCCCCAAGTGAGGCCAGGGTTGTCGGGTCTTGAAGCAATGGGTGGTTGTGCGGATTGAGGAGCTCTAGGTTGGACCGCAGCATTTGATCGCGCCGGAGGTAGTTGGCCTTCCTCCACCCACCGCACTGCACCCAAAGCGATGCGAGCGCGTCTCGATCTTTGTCGAGGCGGCTTGAGGAGCAGTGTGTCCTCAACCCCACCGATGGACGAGATCTCCACCCGCATGTCCAAATCCACTAGCTCGTCGTTGGATCCGAAGGCAGCGGCGGGGAGTCGAGGTGGGGTAACCCCGCGGGCAGGGGGTCGCCAGCGGCGGGGAGGCGGAAGGGCAGGCGTGAGACGCTGGGGCCGTGGTCCCAGACGAGGGATGCAGCGGTCGTAGATATGGAGTCGTCGTCGGCCGCATCGACGCTAGAGGAGTCCTCGTCGAGCACATCGAGCTCGTCGATGCGGTTGTTGTCGGGGTTGGAAACAGCATCGTCCTCGGTGGCGACAACGGTGAAGGTGACTGGTGAGGTCAGGGTCGAGCGTGGCGACCACGACGACGTCGTTGTTGGCGAGGAGGGTGGAGGAGTTGGAGGCGGCGGCGGCGGAGGTGGAGGAGCGGGAGGAGGAGAGGGGGAGAAGAGGCGAGAGTGGAGGACAGAGAGGGAGAGGAGTAGGAGGAGCGCCACGGCCCAGGCGATGAGCAATGGGGCGGAGCAGTTCGACTCGAGTCAGGGGGGGGGGGGGGTGAAGAGACCGGAGGAACTCATGACAGTGGGAGGAGGAAGGGGGAAGAGATAAGGGCAAAAATATCTTTTCGCGTACCTCGTAACAGAAAACGGACATAAATGGTTAAAATAATATTAAAAAGACAAAAAGGGAAGAATAAACTAACGTGAAGGCAAAAAATGTATTATATCTAGAATAAAGATAGTTTCTGAATACCCAACTAATGTGAGGACAAATAATAAATTCCCATCTTTTGATTGATGGAAGTTTTCGTAGGCCACTAGTACATTGTCTGTTATTAATGCACAAAAGCGCTTTGCGCAGGAGACGAAGACCATCGTTCACTTGGAGAGTTTTACTGCAAAGACCGTTGGTTACTGTAATTATCGTGGGCTTACTGCAATTATATTATTATGTAACGTAGTTTATAAGATAATCTCAAAGGTGTTACCGAATAGGCTTAAAGAAAAAAAAATAGATACATTCTATCGATAGTATATTTCAGTAGTATGATATCAACGTAAAGAGCAATACTGTTGCAATTTAAAACCTCTCTCACGTCCCATTTCAGCCCACAAAAGCCCAAACAAGCCGCCCATTTACAAAGCTCGCAAAGATCCCCACCGCACCAAATCGCAGCCGTCCGATGAAGCTCTAGGGTTTCACCCTTCCGTATATAATCCTCCCCGCAACCCCGCCTACAAAACCTTAGCCGCTCGGACGCCCACCACCTCCTCCTCCTTCCCTGAGCCGCCGCCGCCGCCGCCGCCATGGTAGGCCTCCTCGTCTCGCCTCTCTGCTGCTCTGCGTGCGGACTCCCCTTCCTGTGTTCTGTTCTGACGTTTGTGATTATGTTTTTGGTCGCAGTCGCTTATCGCCGGTGAGGACTTCCAGCACATCCTGCGTCTGCTGAACACGAACGTGGATGGGAAGCAGAAGATCATGTTCGCGCTGACCTCCATCAAGGGTATCGGCCGCCGCTTCTCCAATATCGTCTGCAAGAAGGCCGACATCGACATGAACAAGAGGCAAGAACCCTCCCCCTCGTCTCTTTACCGCAAAGAACTCGTCAGATCTCGCTAATGGTCGGCCGAGCTGAGCCGTTTGTTGTGTCTGTGGGAGTGCAGGGCGGGCGAGCTGTCGCCGGACGAGATGGAGCGGCTGATGACGGTGGTGGCGAACCCGCGGCAGTTCAAGGTTCCCGACTGGTTCCTCAACAGAAAGAAGGACTACAAGGACGGCAGGTTCTCCCAGGTCGTCTCCAACGCCCTCGACATGAAGCTCAGGGACGACCTCGAGAGGCTCAAGAAGATCAGGTATGAACTCGTATCTCTTTGGTCCTTGCTTGCTACTATCACCCACCTTGGCTGATAAATGATGGTGTGTTAGATACAACTAGTCTGATGATGCTCGTACTTCACATTTTGGACATACTTAAGTAGTAGCAGTAGTAGTTGTTGCCTTGTTGATACTATATATATATATATATATATATATATATATATATATATATTACCTTTGGACATTTTGGACATGCTTAAGTACTTCACATTTTAAACATGTAAAGGTGTGAAATGTCTGACTAGCAACTTTTGAAGTAATAAGTATGGTGTTTGTTCTTCATGCTAGAATATGGTTTATGCTTTTGCGGTGGTTAGACTTACTCTACAAGTGTTGGCTTTGTTCGCATAAATTGTGAGGTGGTGCTTCCATTCACATAGATTGTTAAGGGAGGTCTAGTGTGCACGGGTTTGTCTAGTTTAGGGTGAGCTGATCTTGGGTGTGCCAACAAAGAGTGCTTTTTTGGTGAAATGAGATGGAACTATTGGCTGTGGTGTGGGTCCCTGGCTGTGCGTTGCTACAGAAGTGGTGCTCTGCATGTTCTCAGATATGACATTGGTTTGCAACTAGACTAATTATAACTTAATTCCATTTGTAACTATAGGATATAAAAGTTCAATTTTGTCATTTGTTAGCATCAAGTTCTGGGTATTACTTGCAAATGCGAATTATTTGGTCAGTCCTAACACTCGAGTTAGTTGACGGTCAGTTCCATACCAGTGTGAAATGGTCATATCTTTATCTCATAGACTATAATTTTCAATGTCTTCATGCATGCGCTTCGGCTTCCAGTATCCCTTTGTATGTGATGTCTGTTTTACACAACAATGTTTTGTTTCCGGGAGATGTATCAGAATGCATGATGCCTTTAACTTTAGGATGTCAGTCCCATCATCTATTGTGAAACTAAATGATTTATCACTTTGTATGTTCACACCTGTGCGTTCTCCAGGAACCACCGTGGTCTGCGTCACTACTGGGGTCTCCGTGTCCGCGGTCAGCACACCAAGACTACTGGCAGGAGGGGAAAGACTGTTGGTGTCTCCAAGAAGCGATAAGCTTTATATGCACCCCACACATCTTGGCCCTACTACTGTGCTGGTTCATTTCCAGAGTCGTAATGAAGTGTTCCTTTTAAGACAGTTCCCTCGTACCATGCTTTGCCCTAGGATAATCTTTTGCAGTTCTGGAACCTTAATATATTGTATCTTGAATCTCTTTTGGAACTTCTAAGAGTAATTTGATTTCCATGAGCCTGTTGCGGATTGACTCATTTCCATGTTTAGTTTAAATTCTCCTGTAGTTTCTGCCTAGAGCAGATAATTGCATGCCCGTTCTGTATGGTTAATGGCTGATCATCATTTTTGTGCTGTGTGTGCATCTCAAAGCTGTGCGTTGTGTGCTGTGTCCAGTTCCATGCTGTAGGAGTTGCTTTTGGAGCTGTTGATTTAGTAATTTATGCATAACCCTGTTGTCTAATCCTGGTAAATTTGAGAGAATTGCTATGGATGAAAGATTGAAAGAAAAATCTTGCAGATGTTGATGGTTAGTCTGTCATTCCACTTTGGTAATGGTAACTGGTGATTTGTTGACCGAGCTGTTACAGCATGTGTGATCAGACGGGAAGAAATTTGCGCTGCTGCCTTCTGCTGCAACAGGAACAAGTTTTGGTTATTTATCAGTTACGGCAGGATTGCTACGAGAATTTTGACAGATATTTTCTGGGATTACTGACAATTCTGCAAGGCTTGCTGTTGTATCACGAATCATGCAGAAGAGTAATAGGTTCACACACTTGAGCCTGTAATTGTCTGTCGTTAAACATGTCAGTATCTGTTGTTGCTTCTAAAGTGCAACCATAAGCAACTAAGATAGCATGTTCCTTTCTACGTTCCCAAAGATGCGTCCATTCACTCGGCAAGAGGAATCCGGTTGAGAACACCGCAGCCGTCGTGCTCGGCAACATCGTCGCCGTCCATCTCGGGGTGCGCAAGCAAGAAAGCCTAAGACGCCCCCGCCGCCTCGCTGGTGGAGGGCTTGCGCCGTTACGCTCCTCGCCGGCCTACCGTGCCTGTCTGCCTTGTGCGCCCGGGACTCCATCGAGTTGGTTGGTCAGGTAATTTTAGCCAGGCTGCTTGTTTTGTTAGGGTTCATCTTCTGTGAGCCGTCGCCAATTCGTTTTGCCAGGCTTTACTTTTGGGCTTCGTCTTGCTGCGGCCATGAGAGTCGAGGGCGCATGCTAAGATTCCTTAGATTACATCTTGATGCACAAGGAACGTGAGTTTCGAGAGAGTCTTAATGAAGTGCTTCTGTTTAGACAGTTCCCTCGGATGATGTTTTGCCCTAGCTAGGATAATCTTTCGCAGTTATGGAACCTTGATGGTATATTTGTATCTAATTTGAATGTGCTTTGGAGCTTCTAAGAGTGATTTGTTTTCCATTAGCCTGCTGCTGATTGACTACTTTCCATGAGTTGTTGATCTAGTGATTTATGTCTAAGCCTGTTGTCAAATGCTATAGGGAAGTTAATGCCATGGATGAGAAGCAAAATCCTGTGGGAGGTAACAGGTGATTTGTTGAGATCTGAGAGCAGAGAGGAATGTTCGAGCATGCATCGGAAGTTCTACGGCTTGTGCTCTTAATTATTAGTTCTGCGTTAGAAACTCAGAAATTCTGAAGCCAGCAATCTTTTGTCTGCCCAAATTTTTTTTGTTGCTTGAAGTGTGGCTGCAGATTAATCTGTGTTCTGTTCTGTGTACACTACGATATTGTTCTGTTCTGCATTTTATTTATTGCTTCGAGTTTTTCCTCCTCTTGTTTGTTTATCTTTTCAGTGTCACCATGTTTGTTCTTTGATCATTAGCTGTTTTAACTTTAAGCTTCAACGCAGCACCACTGACACAAAAACTCATAGATCATAACAGAAAGATGCTAGTAAAGAGTTTTCTTTTACTTGTGAGTGTAGTCCTAATCAACATCCAGATTGCCAAATAACTGTGGTTATACTAATACTTTTTGCAGCGTATGGTCGGCGTTGAAGTCGGCGTACTATGTTGCACATACATGTCAATTCTAGAACTCTGGATCTCGCAAATAAATGTACCAACATATATTGCATAAA
This sequence comes from Ampelocalamus luodianensis, assembly GCA_036346255.1. Lineage (NCBI taxonomy): Eukaryota > Viridiplantae > Streptophyta > Magnoliopsida > Poales > Poaceae > Ampelocalamus > Ampelocalamus luodianensis. The sequence continues at coordinate 5,365,885 of CM070621.1, forward strand.
TTAACACAATGCACCTAAGTCTTTTGCGTGTTCTAAAAAACAAATCATCAACAGAGACTTATCCGATGCTAGCTCGTGAATAGTGATACAGACGACTCATTACAAATTGATGTATAGCAAGGTTCGAACCTCAATACACTATGAACTTCATGCTTAAAGAACCTTCTTTTTGGCCTAATATATGCAGCATGATCCTTCATCCATGACACAGTAATGAAGGGCTTAGTAGTAATCTATCTATCTAAATCCTAAAGCAACAAGGTGTGGGGGTGGGGATGCTGCTGGAATCCAATTTGCACCAATTTGCATGGCGCATCTTGCAATTGATTGCGTTTTTTTGCTTCTATTCGAGATGAGATCTCCCTGGCTTTCCTCGATGATGCAAGATGCGTCGCGTCATGATTCATGACTAGTTGTTAGCGCATTTGATTAGGATTTAGAATGTCAGGTGGTTATTTTCCTGATGATATGAACTGACTTTTTCATGAACATGTTAATCACACCACCAGGAGGCCATCATTTCCTGGGGTCCAGTACTCTTTAAGCCAATCTGAAACGGGTGGCAGCGGTAAGCCGGAAACGCATCCTCTAGTGCCTCAAACAGCAGACCGAAGAGGGGGAAAAAGGGGCAAAATACTGTAGATACTACAGTAAATCCAAGGGCAGTATTTTGCAGCAGCGTTCGTTGCATATATGCGTACTGCAGCATGGATTGGAATGAGATGCAAGTATGCAACCCAAGCAGTTGGAATCATGTCATATGTGGGGTCCAATTGCCAGCGCCGCCCCTGGCGTCACCTCCCAAATTCTCTAATTTCCCCCAAGTCTTCAGACGAGTCTTGATTCCAATTCTCTCATATCTCTACGATCCATCCGAAAATATTCCATATATCACAGGCGTTTCCCCTATAATAACCCTCGTAATCCTTCGCCTGGATGCTACAGCTGCGTGGACGGATTCCTCAACCGCTTCGTTTCTTCCATCCAATTCGCTCCGTGTAGGAACCCTCGCCCTCTCCCTTTGTGATTGCATGATCTTGGTGCTGTGTTGAGATTGTAATGTGCTGGTGTTAACCTTACATGACCAGGAAAAGATTAAGTTCTATTTTTTGCACGCGAATTTAGTTAGGTGTGTTATGCTTATGCCATTAGTCACATTCGATCTCATATATCCAATGGTTAGACTGGAATTACTTGGATCTGTAGTCTGTTAAATAACTTGTCTTGTTTAATGTTTCCCAGTGACATATTTGTTCCTTTGCTGTTTATTAATCACCTTTTCCTTTCTTTCTGAGACGTATAGGCATAATTTTCTTGTGATCTTAATGTAGTTTCTGTGGAAATGATAAGGATGCTTTTGCTTGCTCTAACGTACACTGTTTGGCTGAACCGTATGTTAGGTAGGAATTGTAGCCATTTAGCTGTTCGGTAGGAAAATGACACAAAGTACTTAGAAAAACCTACTATACTACCCCTGTTCCTTTATTTCGACATAGATGTGTTATGTGTCACTGCTTTGCGCATGCTAACTTATTGGTACTATATATGCTCTACAACTTTTTTTTGTTTCATCTGTGCTGATATCTACCTCGACGGCTCGACCTAATCCAGGTTCTGATTTGAGAATATCGACTTCTCTTCTTGAGCCACCTTCATGATCCCCTTTGTGTTTGAAAGATTTGCTGCATCACAAAAGAATGCCCTTGAACTCTACATTACAAAAACAAGCAAAAAGAGAGGGCAATAATGCAGGCATTCTAAAACCCAAAATCTTTAGCTTGTTTGAATGTAAGCAACTGAACCACTTTTAATTCATCTAACCTAACTTATTTTTTCTTCACATGATTTTTCTGGCCAATTTGGGATAGACCTTCTCCCCAATTTGTTTTTACTTTTCAGCAAATGCACTCAACTTTCTCGAATTTATGCTCTCTTATCCTATAACAAAGGTGGCATAGCTCACATACTGTACTAATAAGTTTATTAATCGCGAAGAGTCTGCACTAACTAGCTCATGGCATGAGTTCTTTTTGTCACCACATGTCACTGGACATATGCTCTTCCTTCAGAAAAAAAAAACCCTGGACATATGCTTCGCATGCTGCAGTGCTGCACACCTGTTATGCGATGCCTTAACATAAGCCTTAATCTGAGTTTGAATGCAGCAGCCTTCTGATCCATGGGATACATGTGATTTTTTTATATTAATTTGTGCTGCACAAACAATGCAAAACTTCAGGGCTAAATAATTCCACAGTGTATCGGCCGAGTCAGCCTTGTGCTTTTCCAACATGCTCATCGTTGGTGTCCTTTCTGAAGTTTCTTCTTTTTTAAGGACAGATTTTTCTGAAATTTCATAGAGGATGGTTCGTATTCGTAGCAGTACTCACAGAACTCATTGGTTGCTTAAGTTGTTAAGCTGTACCTTCATCTGTAAGTAAACGACACATACATGTAACCATGAATGTCAGCGATCATACGTACGATATTTGGTACACGATGTACTTTTTTTTGAAATATGATTTACGAGGGACTAGTACTACAGTAATCACGTGTGCTTGCTAACCGTCAGCAAATCAGCAATTGGCCATGCAGCAGAGAACACAGTGGATGTATCTGTATAGGCAAAGCTGTACAATCAGTACAGGCCCAGTCCAATACTCCGGTACATAGTACACCTAAATGAATGGGTAATTTGCTGTTGTTGCAGAGACTTTCTTGAACATCCCTTTCATTTGCTTGTGGTTGAAATTTTGCCTGGATCTTGATCAGGTCCTAACACTTCTCTCAAGAAGGGGAAAGGATTGGTTCCTTTACATAGACGGGTAGATATTTTAGTTCCTAATCACCTGTTTGCTGTATATACAGTAAATATATCAATTACAGTCGACAGGACAAGAACAAGATCTTCTCACTATTATCCCAAAGACAAATCGTTTCTACTTTTTTTAACTAAACCAAGCTCCATCAAGGAGCTATGTGCCTATATATAGTGCCTACTTGCCCTGAAACTCCTCCATACTCTTTGTGCTGCCCCTGCTCACCACCAATATTTTATTGCTACTTCAAAAGATAAAAGTAAATTATCCTTGGTTTCTTGCACCGGTTTGATTGGTTTATGCCTTCTTCTAGCTCTTGTGATTAGGTTTCTTGGATTGTTACTGATCCCATTGGGATTCTTGGTCCGTTTTCAGGTGCGTCTCTGAGGGGGAATTTCATCTAACAGGATGAATGCATTGGCGGCAACCAGCAGGAACTTCAAGCAGGCGGCCAAGTTGCTGGGTCTGGACTCCAAGCTGGAGAAGAGCTTGCTCATCCCATTCAGGGAGATCAAGGTGATGGTTGATCCTAGCATATTTTTTCCTATGAATCTGGATAGCCCATGTGTGCTGTTTGTTTTGGCAATCTCCTTCTGTTCATTACCTTCGCTATTGTATAAAGATTTGTTACATTGCTTAGTTTATGGAGCTTAGTGTTTATGGAAAAAAGATCACCCCGAGGTAGTTGACCTATGATTATTTTTTTTCCCCTGCCCCGTAAATTTACCGTAAATTTATGGTTAGTTTTGAGTTAGGTAACTAGATAATTTTTGCTTTCACAATGCTACTTCACTTGACTCTCTTTCTCTCTCTTATTGTTTCCATGTTAAATTATTCAAAAATGTTAAAGGTTATTCAGAGTGCATTTCCTGCTGAATATGGGGAAAAAATGGTTGAATTGATTTCTTGGTCATTTAGAAAGGTTCAGTTGTTTGCAGTATCCTTCTAACCTTTTATGGACATGCATGCTTCTTGTCTATGTAAGGTTAAGTGTTTGTTTCATTTTTCAGTAACATGCAGCTTGTGGTTGCAGGTTGAATGCACAATTCCAAAAGATGATGGGACTTTAGCATCCTATGTTGGGTTTAGGGTACAACATGACAATGCTAGGGGCCCTATGAAGGGTGGGATTAGATACCACCATGAGGTGAGCATACATGTTCCTTGGTTCTTCTGTTCTTCATGATACAACCCGTCAGTAGTCAGTACTCATCACTTGATTCTTGCTACACTTTTGCCGACTTGAAATGGTCCTTCAGCATAAATTCTACTTTTTTCAGGAATCTGTCGTACTTAGCATAATCCTTTCCAGATAGTTCAAATGACTAATTGTTCAACTTAGACTTAGTTTTGCGATAGCTACCTGCAATAATTCAGAATAAAATTATATCGGAAATTAGGTACATCTAGCTAAAGCTGTCATTTGGGATCATATTCTGACTTTGTTTCCGTAGAAGACGGTCATGTGTATACAGCAGTTTTCTCCTTAGTTAAGACACTGGCAAGCAAGATTGTGTATGGTCACAGTAAGTCCTTGCATTGACAAGCCCTTATATAATTCAGGTTGATCCTGATGAGGTCAACGCCTTGGCACAATTAATGACATGGAAAACAGCCGTGGCTAATATTCCATATGGAGGAGCTAAAGGTGGAATAGGATGCAGTCCTGGAGAACTGAGCATCTCGGAGCTTGAACGACTTACCCGAGTTTTCACCCAAAAAATTCATGACTTAATTGGCATCCATACTGATGTTCCAGCTCCAGATATGGGCACCAACTCACAGGTTATTTTCCTTTGTATATTTCTTTTTTGTGCAAGACTTTGGTGAGAATTTAATCATCTCTATATGTTTATTCTAATATTGGATTCTTTTGTTTGTTGCATGTATGTAGACAATGGCATGGATACTTGATGAGTACTCAAAGTTTCATGGTTACTCACCTGCTGTGGTGACAGGAAAGCCTGTTGTAAGTATCTATCCTGCACTCTTTCTCATGTACGCGTAATGAAAATGATGTTTCCTGATGAAAATTGGAAGATACCATGGATAATTCCACAAGAAATTTCTCAAGCACAGTCCTTCGGATAGGTTGCTGCAAGAATATGATGCTTAGTATTCAGGATGAGTATTCGGATGGAAGCACTAGGATTTGATTGTTCGGGGAAAGCTGGTTTCTCATTATCCTACACATGCTCATGAATTTCCTTCTCAAGGCAGGACCTTGGAGGATCACTGGGAAGAGATGCAGCTACCGGAAGGGGAGTTCTGTTTGCTACTGAAGCCTTGCTTGCAGAGCATGACAAAAGCATTGCAGACCAGCGTTTTGTAATACAGGTAAAAGTTTTCTCGCAAACAAAAAGGTAAAAGATGTGTAGGCTAAGCTCTTGCTCTTTGGCTTTAAAATGATGAGAAATTGAGAAGCAAGTGCAGTATGAGTCATCACGGCTTACTCTAAGACACTTAACATAAATTAAGGAATACTTAATGAAAAAACTATGCAGTCAGTGAATCACATACTATGCACTTTTCGCCTCCATGGCTCCATGATTGCAAATAAATTCATGAATAAGGCTATTCTAGCCATTTCTTTATCTTCGTTTGCATTGCAAAGCAGGCACAGCTAAAAATTGTATCTGCAGAGGCTATTTGTTAGTTGTTACAGATAAGTAATGAGTACCTTGCTTGCCTTTTCAGGGATTTGGTAATGTTGGTTCCTGGGCTGCTCAACTGATCAGTGAAGCTGGTGGTAAGGTGATTGCCGTCAGTGATGTCACAGGAGCTGTCAGGAACACCAACGGTCTTGACATTCCCAAGCTAGTGAAGCACTCGGCAGAGAATCGCGGGATCAAGGGCTTCGACGGAGGTGATGCGATTGACCCACACTCGCTGCTCACTGAAGAATGCGACGTCCTCATCCCGGCAGCACTGGGGGGAGTGATAAACAAGTAATCTTCGTCCTCACTGTACTCTATTTCATCCTTACAGTAGTAGTCAAATGGAACTGTTTGATTACTTTTCTTTGTTCAGTCATAATATCCTAGTCGCTTCTGTATCTGCAAACCTACTTGTAAATGAAATATTGTTCTTCACCATAATTTTCCAGGGACAATGCTAATGACATCAAAGCAAAGTACATCATTGAGGCTGCAAACCACCCCACAGACCCTGAGGCGGATGAGGTACGTCATATCTTACAGCATCTGACAGACTTAAAGAAATGCACTACCGTCTTTAATATTTTCTCTCTGCGTTCCTTCTCCAGATCCTGTCGAAGAAGGGCGTCCTCATTCTGCCGGACATCCTCGCGAACTCCGGCGGCGTCACGGTGAGCTATTTCGAGTGGGTTCAGGTCAGTAACTACTTCAACTGTCCTTGTGCTTTGTTCAGAATAGTGTGACTGTGAGTCGGTCAGGTTAAGCCACTGATGCATGACGCTGTTGCTGTGGCTTGTTCAGAACATCCAGGGTTTCATGTGGGACGAGGAGAAGGTGAACAACGAGCTGAGGACGTACATGACGCGCGGGTTCGGGGACGTGAAGGAGATGTGCAGGAGCCACCACTGCGACCTCCGCATGGGCGCCTTCACCCTCGGCGTCAACCGCGTCGCCCGCGCCACCGTCCTCAGAGGATGGGGAGCGTGACCTGATGATATCCGTCGCGCTCTCTGCTCCTGCGATTTCTGTTGTTCTCGCTTTTTGGTTATCCATCAATGGAGATTCCAGAAAATAGATTTAATAACTCCATGTTTTCTATTGGAGACTGACAGAACAGCTAGTGGTGTTTATCTACTGGGCGCTGAACCGTCTTCGTGTAATTCATAGCTGAAATGCTTGCTGGTTTGCAGGCAGCAATGCAATGTGTAGTGCAGTGACCAAAATGCTCTTGATTCACCTGTACTTTGAGATTTCCTTTCTGCAAATTGCGAGCAATATGTGCTGTCAAGACCATTACTATTAGTAGCAATTTACTAACGTTTCTGTCCGTGGATTGGATTGGACGCTAGTAGCATCACACAAGCACGTGGCGTTGGGAAGCTGGCATTCCCTCTTCCAGTCTTTCGGACAGGGTGGCAAGATGCTTTGCTGTTGCTGCAGCACCACGTGGAGGCAGGAGGCGCCTGTAGTGCAGCCTCGTTTTGTGAGAGCATAAAATTCGGCTCCACAATAATGCCTTGATCGCCAGAGCTCGCGTCATCCTGAACGATACCGCCAAAACACATAATGTGTTATTTAAGCTGGATTGCAAAGTTTAATTGTCATATGAATTTTTTCTAATATTTTTTGAAACTAGGCCAGAGCTCTACCATTTATCGTCGTCTAAATGAGGGAGTGAGCATTCGGGTGAATAGGAGGATTTGATCCAGACGGAGGGACGACGCCCACTCTGCCAACCGGGTTACGCTCGGCTCTCGATGTCGATTATATTCACGCAAGAAATTATATTTGCGCGCATTGCAAAGAAACTTCCTTGCAAACAATTGCTATTTCATCTGACCTCACCCGCCAGTTTTATTTCACTCAATACAGGTTGCAATTTGCAGTTGAATTTCTGATGAGCGCAAGCGTTGCTGCAGTGTCATCCGGGCAAGGGGTCGCCGGAGACGAAGCTGTACATGACGAGGTCCCTGACGCGGCGCTTGTGCCAGTAGTAGCGCCGCAGCACGCCCTCCCGCCGGAACCCGGCTTTCTCCACCACGCGCTGCGACGCCGCGTTGTCCACGTCCACGAGCGCCTCCACGCGCACCAGCCCCTCCACCTCGCCGAACACCGTCGCGAGCGCGCGCCTCACGCCCGCCGTCGCCACGCCATTGCCCCAGTGCGGGCGGGCCAGAACGTACCCGAGCTCCCCGCGGCACCGGTCCTCCGTCGGCGCCACGGACACCGCGCCCACGGGGCGGCCGGCGAGGCAGATGACGCGGAACCGGGGGTGCGGGAGCACGGTGTCGCGCAGGAACACGCACAGGGGCTCCGTTGACTCGTACGGCTCCCAGCGGCAGAAGGCGGCGACCTCGTGGTCCGACGCCCACGCCATCATGGCGTCGACGTCGGAGAGCTCGAAGCGGCGGAGGCTCACCTCCATGGACGCGGGCGCCGCGCCGGTAGGACGGGCTTCGCTCGCGCGCGGGCTGCGTTTATTGGCCAGTTGGTGTGCGAGGTACGGTAGGGGTGGCTATATAAAGTGGCTTAGGCTCAGTGGTTCGTACATCTTACAAGGCGATACTACTTACTACAATGTCTACGAATTTATCACGTCATCCTTAATAACACTTACGAATTAGTGTATAATCTATTACCTACATTTTCTTAATGTAAGCCTAATTAGCCACATCATAAGTCTCGTTTGCGTCAATACTCCAACAACCCGACGAAGACAACAAGAAAGCTCTCGAGGGCCACGGGCCGAAGAAACGACTAAGACCCTTCGAAGGGTATGTCATGTTATCTACTTTCTGTTTCTACCACAAATCCCGTATTATGTTGTAGGTCATAAAGTACTAAGCTTGCTACTGATTTCTTGTAAGCAGGAGTGGCATGCTTCTAGCAATTGATGGCTACAACTTTATATATTGTGGTTATTCTCTTTCCGGTGATTTAATTTTACTGATGTTGTGTTGATGACACAATATGCACCATAGTTTCATCTCACATGTGTATTTTTATATACATCCGTGAAATGTTAGCGAATACATACATCCGTGGAATGTTATCTCTTTATTGCATGTTGATCCCACTGTTAGTTAATTAGTTTGATGCTCATCATTTCAAACAATGTTCTCACTTGTTTGTAGTGGACATAGTCAATCAACGCCAAACTTCTATTCCTCTGAGCAAGAATGTATAACCGCAACATAATATTTAGCGCTAAATTAGTTTTTCCGTTGCAACGCACGGCACCTAACTAGCTTCTATGTATATTTATCTTTCTCGCGGTGCCGAAGATAGGAAGGCGCCCTTCTGGTCGAATTGGAGGCACGAGATACAGATCAAATCTAGCCGTTGATTCATCGACAGATGAACTGTACGTGTATAGCGTAGAAGCAGAACCGTAGATTGTAGCAGGACACAAGAGGGAGGGGAGAGGAAACGAAAGGAGAGCACGCCTCGGAACAAGCATGGAATGGAATGAGAAGCAAGTATGCAATCCAAGCAGTTGGAATCATGTCATATGTGGGGTCCAATTGCCAGCGCCGCCCCTGGCGTCACCTCCCAAATTCTCTAGTTTCCCCCAAGTCTTCAGACGAGTCTTGATTCCAATTCTCTCATCTCTCTACGATCCATCCAAAAATATTCCATATATCACAGGCGTTTCTCCTATAAAAACCCTCGTAATCCTTTGCCTGGATGCTACAGCTGCGTGGACGGATTCCTCAACCGCTTCGTTTCTTCCATCCAATTCGCTCCGTGTAAGAACCCTCGCCCTCTCCCTCTCCCTCTCCCTCAGTGATTGTATGATCCTGGTGCTGTGCTGAGATTGTAATGTGCTAGTGTTAACCTTACACGACCAGGAAAAGATTCAAGTTCTATTTTGCACATGGAAATAAATAACCATGTGTAATATATGGGAGGGGATAACAATGAATAAATGGTACAAAGTTGTAACAGTCTCAATTTTCAATTTCTAACTAAAGATATTTATTTTATTTATTCCAAAAATTACGAGCCATTTTCTGAATTTATAAAAGCTTTTTCCTATTTTACCTGACCACAAAAGCATTTATGAAGGATTATTAAAACATTTTGAAAGTATGGTGTTGACGATCGAGTCACCGATCTTATGAAATAAATAGAGGAAAATAGCTAAGAGTTCTTGGATGGGAATGAGACTACTCTTTTATTGTAATGAACTGGCTATTATAGGGGTGCCCTTGACAAGGCGATGGACTAGCCCTAATTGCACTGAGAGTATTACTTGATATGCTATTGCTTCAATTGTCTTCAGATCGCTAGGTAGTTACTCTTGGAGAAGACACCTCTTGAAAATGACACGACTAGTCGGCGAGAGTTTCAGTCCATGAGACAGTAACTGTTCGCTAGTTGGTGTTGGTGTGAGATGAGATAATCGTGATATAGTTATTGTCAGTGACTCAAGGCTATAAACCGTCGTGTGGTTTGGGGCTAATAAAGCACATGCTTTATTCATCACACGGAAAGAATATACTTAGAATCGGGTCCAAGTACCAGTTCAATGTCTTTACGAGCAGTCATCTGGTCGAGTGATGGGTACAGGGTCCCCTCCAACCAGGTTAACCATAGAATAACCTCTAGGATTCTAATGACCACATGGGTCGTCTGCCTCGAGGTTTACGATCACATAATTGTGAAACCAATAATTAGGAATTTAATCCTTGTCATATGGGGATATTTTATTTGGGTTCCAAATATTCTATTTTGCCTCTATGAATATTTATTGAATTTTATGAGTCTGTTTTCTATTTGTCAGAGCTAAAAATATATTTATAGAATTTTCTAAAATAACAAATCAATATGAGAATCCCTTTTCGATCTCGGCCTAAACAATAGGACTGGCCCAACCCGATTCAATTTCCAGCCCATTTCTCAGACCATTGCCATCGTTGTCGAAGCCGCCTTTGCAAGTCCGTGTCCCTCACACGACATTGTGCCCGTGTTTGGGACGGCTTCGACTTCGGCTTTTCGCCCGAAAAAGCTAGAAGTCGTCCTACCACCCTCTTCCAAACTTTGCCCCTCAAGTTCATGAGTTATTACCTGCTTTTCCACCGGCTTTCTCGAAAGCCGAAAGCCACGTTATAAGTGAAAAGTTGAAAGAGGGAAGCCACCGCGGGGCGGCTTCCCTCGGCTTCTCACCGCCCCCTTCCAACTTTGCCTCTCAAGTTCATGAGTTATTACCCACTTTTGCCATCGAATAAAAACCCTGATCCCCCTTCCCCGAACCCTAACGTCGCCTCCTGCCTCCCTCCTCCTCCCACGCCTCCTCCTTCCTCTCTCATGTGCTCCTCCTCCCCCGTCCTCCTCCTCCTCCTCCTCCCCCGGGTGGCGTCGCGCTGCCCCCTTCTCCTCCTCCTTCCCTGAGCGACACCCCGACCTTTTCCTCCTCCCCCGAGTGGCATCGCCCGCTCCCCTTCTCCTCCTCCTCCCAGCCCCCGTCGCCCACGCACTGCCGTCCTCCCCCTCCCCTCCTCCTCTTTGTCCTCCTTCAAGCCGCCGCTGCCGCCCTGCTCCCCTTCTCCTCCTCCCCTGAGATGCGCCACCCCGCTCCCCTTCTCCTCCTCCTTCCCCGAGCCTCCGCCGCCGGCCTCCTCCACCCCAAAGCCGTTGTCGCCAACCCCAACACTGCAGCCGCTCCCCCGATCCCGAGCAGCCCCTCTTCCCCCAACCCCGAGTTGCCCCTCTTCCCCGTCGCCACCACCGCCGTTGGTCTCCTCCTTCTTCCCCGAGCCGCCGCTGAGCTCCCTTCTCCGGGATCCTCCTAGTTGCTAGTAGGCCCAAGCAGTGTATGTGTTGCTTCTTTGAATTTCTGTTAAATTGGCTATGCTAGAAATGGAAAATTCACCTATATATAAAGTATGAAAGCCAATGGATTATGCAACTTTGAGGTAATCTGATGACATTCTGGCATTGGCTAGAATTTTGTTTCTTAGTGTTCAACGACGTATTTGTAAAAAATTGTATTATATATCGAGACACTCTTACTGCAAATGTAAACATACACTTGAGAGACTAGTAGTAGGACATGCCAAAATATATCTTTGGACTACCAGTTTTTCATCTGAGTTATGTTTCATGACCTGAGAAGGCTAGTTTGTTACTTTGTTGGCTTGTGTGCATAGACCAAAATTACATCACCTGAGCATATCATCTTTGCCTGTGTTGTTTTGATATTTTTGCCCCACAAAATTATGTTTTCCTGATTCTTGGTGGGCTGAATGAGTTGCATCCTGCTGTAAATATGGACAAATAACAAATTGATAGAAACTAGGTGAGTTTATTTAAGTCTTGAATGCTCACAAAAGAATTGTCAAATGGTTTTCTTGAAACTATTGATAACTTCCAGATTTCTCTGTAGGATCAACATGTTGGAGATTTTTAAACAACCCTTTGATCTCCCCTTTTGCTCAATCAAGTAACATAACCTACCTCTGAAGTGGCTTTGTAATTATTCTTTACTTATGATTTCAGGTTATTTGCTATTATTTGTACTCGTCATCTGCTTTGTTAGATGGACCTCAGTCATCTGATTCAAATTTACTTCTTTCATTCCAGTATATCAAATTGACAAATTATTTATAATGATAAATACTTGATAACTTTACATAACCATGTTGTTGGTCAAATGTTATACTTGCCATAAATAGTGGGATTCACAGTTATTCAAAACATGCACAACAGAGATGGTTTAGAATGTGATAGTTGACCCTTGACAACCTATGTCAAGGAACTCATGTGGAAGGTCAAGTAGTGATGCTATCCTTTAAAAGCCTCAAGTTATAATCCTTCTTTAACCTGTACATTGTTGTTGGATGATGAATTTAAAACTCCTCTTTAACATGTTCATTGTTGTTGGATGATGAATTGACCTTTTTTTCATGTTCGAATTTTATAGGTTGGCAAAAGATGGCGGGGTGAATGTTGACAGTATACTCTTTTTTCATCTTGAATATTTCGATATGCGGTTTTGTCAACTATTGAGAGGAGCAATAGATGCCCTGGAAATAGCTGAATCTGCTAGGTGGTTCAGTGGACTTCTGCATTCATTTTTCTCTTGTACACCATGGTTCACTGGACTTATTCATTCTTTTTTTTTCTCTTGTACAAGGTAATGCATACATTCTGAGGTGTAGATTTTGTATCATTTCTTTGTTGGTTATTGATGAAAAGAAAGCATCACCATTTTGTAAATATGTGTGCTAACATTCACTTTATATGTTTTCAAAATGTGTTCCAACTTGTATGTACTCACTTCATTTCATACGTTGTAAAAATATATGTTCTTTTTCATGATAAGCAGCGAAGTTCTATTGATATAGCACATACAGATGCATTGTTCTTCACTGTTTGAGAAGTATTAAAGTCAAATTCGGACTACGAATGGTGTGATTTAGTTCTATACTACTAGTAATCGGTTGGTGTCCAGACACATGTACCAATAACGTATTAGCTGAATCAACCCAAAAGAATTGTTAGTTAATTGTGTTAGTTGAACCAACAAAAGTATTGCGGTATATTGCGTTAATTGTCGTCAAATGCGATCAATTGTGTTAATTGCAGTAGTCATAGTTAATTGTGGTCAATTGCAGTAATTGTAGTTAATTCTGTTAATTGCGGTAGTCAATTGCAGTCAATTGCGTTAATTGTAGTCAATTGCGTTAGTTGTCGTTAATTATCGTTAAATGTCGTTAATTTCCGCTAAATGGCATCAAACAAGCTATTACTTACCTCAGGGGCATTTTAGACATTTCCCATCTCAGAAGCTGCAGCCAGTTTACCTAAAAGTCAGACAGCCAAACACTAAATCTCTTTAGCTCAGCCATTCAGCCCTGCAGCCTAGCCGAAAGCCGCTTTTCAGAAAAGCTACAGCCGTGTAGTGGTGGGCATTGGGCCACGCCGTGCCGACACGGCACGGGCCCGTCGTGCTTCAGGCCACGTTGTGTCGTGCCGGCTCGCCTCCAGCCAGGCCCAAACACATCCCAAAGCCCATCGTGTTGGGGTCGTGCCGTGTCGGCCCAAGCCCAGCCCTAAGTAACTATAGACGACACGTGAGGAGTGAGAGGAGGACGGCGGCCGGCAGCGGGGAATTGGGCTAGACCATTGGGAAGGGTTGGGCTAGGTCAGGGGGGGGGGTTGGGCCAGGGGAAGGACCGGGCCTCTTTCGTGCTGTGCTGGCCCGAGCACGACTCAACTGACCGTGTCGTGTTATGTCGTCCGACGAACCGCATTCTCAAGCCCAACCCGACCCGCTGTTCATGCCGTGCGGCCCGGCCCACCACGTGGCGTGCTGTGCTGATCGGGCCTCAGGCTGGCCTGAAAAAGCACGACCTAAGTCCCAAGTCTACAACCGTGCCAAACAGGCTATGCATATACCGCATTTTACGTCTTCACTTAGGTTGCATTTGGTTGGGTGAACCATGGTGAATGGGATGGGATGGTACATGATGAAGGGGATGATCCTCGATGAGATGATAAAAGTATGGTGTTTGGTTGGTGAGATAGGACGATACATGATTTTATTTGGTTGGTGGGATAGGATGATCTTAGATGATTTAAGATGATGTTTGGTTTGATAAATAAGATTGTATTATGAACACTTTGAATTTTAGGGCATTTTTGAAAAATATAAAAAATTCAAAGTGCTAAAAAATGCATGAATTTTCTACAGTAGCCAGATGATGAATTTAGGTGAAAGAATTATTCTATTTGGAGCACTTTGAATTTTTAGGGTATTTTTGGAAAACCTAAAAATTCAAAATGCTAAAAAATGCATGAATTTTCTACAGTAGCTAGATGATGATTTTAGATGAATTTAGGTGAAAGAAGTATTCCATTTAGAGTTACTTTGAATTAGTTATTCATTTTTTAATTTATTCTATTTTGGGCCACGCCTCGGTCTACCGAACAGACCCTCCAATCGGACGGTCCGATTCCGGTCGGACGGTCTGAACAGACCCTCTGATTGGACGGTCCGAACAGACTGACCTGTTCGTACGGTCCGAACATACCCTCTGATTAGGACGGTTCGATTCCGATCGGACCGTCCAATTTTTTTACTTGAAAAATTCATATCTAATTCAACTCAACTCAAAATAAAGTAAAACCAATTTCGATATTTTTCATTTTAAATGAACTTTCTTTTAAAATAGGTTTTAAACTTGTCTCTGGCTCAGAAAATATAGTTTTTGGAAATTGATCCTTAACCAAATTATTTTCACACTAGAAAATACTTTTAACTTTGAAAATTCATAGAAAATGTTTCTAAACTCCAAATGAGTTGAACCAAGTTATTTTGGTCTTATAATTTTATTCTCTATTTATCTATGTAATCCTTTTCTCCACTTCTATTCTGCAAATTTTTACTAAATAATTAAAATGCATTAATGAGATTATTTTCCAAACTAGTTGAAACATCAGATTATTTTAATATTGTCAACATTAATCACCTTGTTGAAATTGAAAATGGTTGAGAGGGGTACCAGACGCAGCGCGTCGTGGACCGCGTGGTTCCACCGATTTCATGGAATGAGTTGGCTCGGCATATTTGAGTTATATTCCCTTGACTTGAACCATTTTGTCCCGGATGGCTTTATTCCATTCCTCCAACCAAACGCATGAACCATGGTATATTTCGAACCATCCGATACAAGTACCACATGATTCATTCATCTAAACACTACCTTAATCCGACGGATAGAGCAGGACCCACCTGTCAGTATCTCATTCTCTGTTGGTGCTCTCTCCTTCCCGCTCGCGCTTGCTGAAGATCGGGCCCACTAATACTATTACTACCTACCCGCTAAGCCCCCAGAGCCACAGGTGAGGTTAGGCCCGACACACTCCGGTGGCTGGCCTACTTTGATTTGATTACTACTTTCAACGAGTCGAAGCATCAATTATTGCTGAATAATATCCTCCACGGATCGGACATATGAACACGATGATGCATTCTCCAGCGGAATCCATTCTCGTCCATCTCCGGGAATCAACCATGCAGTATGTTCATATATACAGTCGTACTACCTCACAAAACCGTGATGAACTAAACTAGACAGCTCGAGCTCCAACCCCAACCGACAAGAGATAATTTTATTAAATGTGCTAGGGTTTCGGGAAGGCCCTGAAGGCTATACATAGAAGAAGAAAAAAAATCCCTGCGGCCCCTACGAACATAGGGTCTTTTTAGGAGTAAAATTGTAATCTCGTGTACCCTAGCCGGAAATCTATAATTAATCACCCCTCCCATGTAATTAGGGGGGACTTTTTAAGATAATTAATACACATTAACTTCTCTTTTGACATCAGTCCCCTCTTTCAAAGATCCCCTAATCTCCTTGTGGTAACCGAGGTCTCCCTTTCTTTACTGTCTGGTCATATTGCTACAGACAGGTACCATATGAGACAGGTACCATATAATACTCACTCCTCAGCTCATTCGAGCAGATGAACATGGTAGAACACAGTGCAATATACAGTGGTCGACCAAACCATGTAGAGAAGATAGCAAGAAAATAGAAACCACCAAGGATTTAGCAGAAACGCCGAACTAGCTATTTTGTATTTTATCAAAAAAATTTACTTCACATGCACACATTAAGCTATTACACACATCACTCGACTAGTCAAGAACAAAATCTTGTAGTGAAGACCGTGAAAAGCAAAAAAACAACTTGTGTTTCGAGACAGGAGGAGCATCAAACTTTCAATTAACATGCATGCATCAAGCATTATTACACGTATCACTCGGCCAGTGGATCAGTGGAGATGAAGCTGTACATGACCATGTCCTTGACGGCGCCCTTGAGCGCGCAGTACCTCCGAAGCACGGCCTCCCGCCGGAACCCGGCCTTCTCCAGCACACGCTGCGACGCGGCGTTGCGCACCTCGACGAGCGCCTTGGATCTTATTTTGAAAACTAAGAAAAAGCTTTGCTAAAAATATAGAGTATTTATTGCTTCTACTCTTCACTCCTAGTCCTGTACTTATCCTTATTTCACTTGAGTTTTACTTTGTGTCGACCTCCTCTTGTTTTCAAAATTTGTAGATGGCTACCCCGTCGTCGGATGTCCGTGGGACCTCCTCGTTCACGGAGAGAACGAGGAGGCCATGCGACATACGCCGCCGATGATCTTTGTACCTTGGTTTTCCCGTCGACCTACGCTAGTGGTAGGATGACGAGATCGAGCCGCGAGTCCCGGACGATGGAGGTGTACCTCTCGCCCGAGGTTGGCGAGTTCACTTCCTTCCTCTTGAGGCCGAGCGCCCCGTAGCCGCCACGGCGCCATCGGGGCCGCGCGCGTCGCTTCCACCCGCTTGTGTTGGAAATGCGAGGATCTCTTCGAGGTCACCCTTACGCTTCTACCGTACCTCCCGGATGAGGCGTGTCCCAGCAATTTCGAGACAGGAGGAGCATCAAACTTTCAATTAACATGCATGCATCAAGCATTATTACACGTATCACTCGGCCAGTGGATCAGTGGAGACGAAGCTGTACATGACCATGTCCTTGACGGCGCCCTTGAGCGCGCAGTACCTCCGAAGCACGGCCTCCCGCCGGAACCCGGCCTTCTCCAGCACACGCTGCGACGCGGCGTTGCGCACCTCGACGAGCGCCTCCACGCGCTCCAGCCCCTCCACCTCGGCGAACACCGTGGCGACCACCCGCTTCACGGCGGCCGTGGCCACGCCCTTTCCCCTGTTAATTCGAGTACACGCACAAGTTTTGTTTGAGTGCGCGCTCACCCGGGGACGCCCAGCACGTACCCGAGCTCGGCCCGGCAAGCGTCCTTCGTCGGCGTCAAGGACACCGCGCCGACGGGGCGGCCCTCGCCGGCGGAGAGGCAGATGGCGCGGCACCACGGGTGCGGGAGCACGGTGTCCCGGATGAAGGCGAGCAGGGATTCCGTGGACTCGTACGGCTCCCAGGGGGCAGAAGACCGCGATCTGGGGGTCCGACGCCCACGCCATCATGGCGTCGACGTCGTCCAGGTCGAACCGCCGGAGCGTGACCTCCACGGGCTTCGCCGCGGCGGGCTGCGTTTCTTTGCCCTGGTCCATTAATTTGTGAGCTGGTGTCCATTAAATAATCCAATGCGTGATCGAATGCGAAATTGTTGCTGCAAGAATGGCCCCTCGGATTCCTGAAGAAAAAGACCCGCGAATATATTTACAAAATTGCAAATTAAAGGAGTCGTCAACGCATCCATACTGGACAGAAGAACTCTGGCATCTATCTCAGACACAATGGATCAACGCAATCGCTGCGACGAAGGTGAGAAATGTTCCTGCTTTGTCAACGTTTCCGTCAGAGTATTGAGTGGTGGATGTTGGAGCAGCCTTTGATCCAGACCCTGCATTAGAGAGAGAAAATGATACGTATCAACTATGCGACACATGCGGATTTTGTCATGCATCTCATCTCTCTGTGGTAGTTAAACTGAACAGCATGTATGGTTAGTTTTGTACCTGCAGGGGAAACGTTGGGCTCTGATGGCGTGACCGGAGTACTGCCGGGTGTCGTCGGGTTCGCCGGCGACGGCACCGGAACTCCCACGGTTGCACCGGTTCGCGTTACCCGACATGTAGTCCACGAGCTCCGGCATGCAGGCTGCGTCTGCGCCGCGCAACGATGGCACGCCAGGAGCGCGGCCACCACGGCCAGGCCAAGGCCAAGCGCAGCAACATCGTAAGCTGCTCCCATTGGCTTCAACGGTTTGTGATGTGCAAGTACGTATATCACGCACAAAAAAAAAAATCTTTGATTTATAGCAATCTTGCTCGTGACAGATCAACACACGTTGAATCTTGTTCGAGACCATGGAAGCAGCTAGTTAGATAGCACCGGTGAGCTCAGACTTGCATGTCTGTTTGTTTGGTCAACTGCCGCCAAATTTTTGCATGTTTGGGATTGATTTTGGAGAGTTAGCACGTCTATAAACATAGACAGAGACAGTACTGCCATAACCTTTTGGATTCATTTGGTCACGGACCCATTCCTACCTGACCTAAACACAAGCTTTCGATCCACAAGTAATAATCCCATGGATATGCATGCATCAGAATTGCCTTGGTTCGTCCAACAACCTTAACCAAATCCTTATCTACCACCAGAAACATTCTCCAATATATTCACTGCAAGAAACAGTGCAAGTTCATAGTTAGTTTGCTGCAGCTTCAAAATTTTCCCGCCAATTAAAGCTATCGTGACAGGATGCTCGTGGGTGGTGCGGTGACCGCGCTGGTGGTGGTGCTGGCCGCGCTGGCGGCGCCGGCATCGGGGCAGGTGGCAACGTCGTGCACGGGGTCGCAGCTGGTGACGAGCTTCACGCCGTGCCTCAACTTCGTGACCGGCAGCACCAACGGCGGCGGGTCGCCGACGCGGCAGTGCTGCAACTCGGTGGCGGAGATGGTCCGCACCGCCGCTGACTGCGCCTGCCTCATCTTCACCGGCAACGTGCCCTTCAGCCTCCCCATCAACCGCACGCTCGCCGTCTCCCTCCCCAAGCTCTGCAATTCCATGTCCGTCCCACTGCAGTGCAGAGGTTTGTACTACAGACTTGCTTTTGGCTGCCCAAAACAAACTTACTTATTACTGCTACTAGTAACTACTTGTTACATTTTTGTAATTTGCAGATACAGCAACGCAAATCCCAGCTCCAGGTAATTTACTTCTTCTAGTTTAACGAAGCATACTTAGCACATTTCATGCTACTGTAGATTACTGAATAGAACACTGAACAATTTAACTTGCAGGACCTGTTGCATTTGCTCCGGCACTGCCCCCTCTGCGTAAGACTCTTCCCTTCTCTGCTCATATCACACCAAAGTTGCAAAACCTTTTGTCTGAATTTTACTTATTAGTGCGCTCAAAGCATTTCACAATTCTGCAGCACCAATGCCGCCGGAATCATCGGTGCAACCGGATTCGCAAAATGATCCCACGGCAGCGTCGCCGCCGATCACCCAGGGGCAGAGGCCTATGGTGGTGCCCAGCTCGGCATGGAGGAGCGCTCGTGTGTCCTTAGTGCCTGCATTGGTTGTACTGCTCGTAGTTGCATCCATTTTGGTTTGATTAGATTGGGCATGTGTTGTTGACTTGTTGTAGGATGCATCATGCACGTGCCATGTACTTGTCTAGCTTGAGAAATACACGTAGATTTTTGTTTTGAGGGCTTTGAGTTGACTGTGTAAACATTTTTTTTTTGTCTGGATTAATATGATGTGATTATGGGTGTGTGTTTTGTACACGGTGTGTGCTAATGTGCTGTTGTGATTGATGGGGCAGACGCCATACTCATAATTCGACCTAAAATATTCAGAACAGATGTGCCTGCTCGAAACAGCCGGCATAACATGTGCAAGAAAAATGTTAAGTACAGTACATGTTTTAGAATGTACGTTGAATGGGTCTATTGATGTGATGCCTTTAACACAATTAGATACCTGTGATTAGATTTCAAGTAAAAAAATATAAGTAATTTTTTTTCAGTATTTTCGAACAGCCGAGCTCTCAAGTTCAGGAGAGAGCGAAGTGTAGTGTAAGGAAGCTGCTCACTCATGATCGCAGGCAGGCAGGCATTTCCCATCACATATCCAACGCGGTATGCTAAGAAAGAAGAAACATCAAGAAGAAATTGACACGAATTTCTGTGATGATATCAGGGTAGTTGAACAAGAACAAAAGGGGCTACATAGCAGCCGGAAGAAAATTTGACGGGAGGGTCTCGTGTGAGATTCTACCATATCAACTGTTGATTTTATTGATGGGGAAGGAATCAACAGCTGACGAGGAGGGACTCTCTCCTGGCAAATTTCCTTCCATAGCAGCCTGTACTGAAGGCAGGAGCTCTCTTCATTTTCCCCCTTTGCTTCACACAATTGCTATTCCTATATCTTATTTGCCTGTGAAAATTAACATATCTTCTCCTAATTCTCGTCCTCCTAACTAACTCATGATTTCCCTAAAATAACCAAAATTGGTGGCAATGAATCAATCCACTCCATTTTCATCTATCTATTGTGTTTTTCTTAAACTCGAACACATAATTTATATTCTTGTCTCATCCTTCTAATCTTCGTGTATTGATTAGGCTCTAGTGCTACACTGCTTGGTCACCGAAGTGGGCCTTTCGTGCTACATCGCGGCCTATAGATCCATATGCACCGCATCAATTAGTTTGCCTAGTCCAATCTCGTAGCCACTAGGCACCGCCGGAATAGAAGTCTAGAACTTCGGTTTTGTTACTATTTTTTAAGTTATACTATTATTGTTCTATTTTGTATCTGTGTATTTGAATGCTCTTCTAGCTTTCATTCATCCCTTCTGAAAATTAGGAGACATGAATCTTGTTATGAAAAGCACAAGACAAAAGGAACCGAAGAGCTACTGTTAGGGTCTAATTCTAAATAATTTTTTTTTTTGGTAATCAACTTTTATAAACTGCACATCTAATTTTAAATTTAGCATAGGCTCCCCAAATTCTCAGGTACCGACCTGCTACATAGACGCCAGAGGTTAGCAGCCCTGACCTGACTAACCGAGCGCAGACGAGCAGAAAATTAAGTAGGACGTCACCTGTCACCACCTCGCAAACTTTCACCGGCGAGAGCGAAGGCAAATCCAACAAACAGAAAGCAAAAGAAATTCACAGCAAACACTTGTACCAGTTTCTATCTACCAACCTTCAAAAGCCCAGATGCCAATTGGATTATCTTATCTTACAGTTTCATTTCTGCACATACTTCTACCGACTACCCGTTTCTACAGTGTGCAAGAAAAATGTTAAGTACAATACATGCTACTCAAGCACGGTATATATATTTCTTAGATGCTTTATGCTCGCAAATTCAAAGATCTTTGTCTTCACAAAAGTGATCTATGGAAAACACGGTTCCTTTTACCAGATGTTGCCATGTTGGTATCATGTCAGTTGTCAGGATGACACAAGTTACTTCCTAACCGACTGAAAAATGCAGAGATAGCCAACAAAAACCATACTGTGACACTCAAACCGTTCTGAGCCTCATCTAACACGGCAAGGACCGACACCTGGTTCAACTCTCAGCACCTTTTTTTTTGCAGAAACATACTTCCTTAAGTAATAAGTCCATAACAACTCCTGCAAGAATCAGCAGAAAAAATGTTTTCTAACAAGAGTTGGAAGTAGGAACAGGCAGCTTACCAACATAACCAACTCATCCACCTTCCACAAATCGTGTCCTATAAAAACCACACCAACACGAATGCAATGAACACCACCACACAAGCTGATTAACCCAAGCAACCAGCATCCAGTTCCAATCCAAGAAGCCTCCTGTGCAACCAAAGTCTAAGGGAAGATCAATGGCGGCGAGAGCGAGAACGGTGTCCATGGCCTGCATCCTGGCCGCCACGGCGGCGCTACTCGCGGCCGCGGCGTCGGCGCAGAGCGGGTGCACCACAGTGCTGATCAGCCTGTACCCTTGCCTTAACTACATAACCGGCAACGAGACGACGCCGACGAGAACCTGTTGCTCTCAGCTCGGCTCCGTGGTGCAGTCCCAGCCGCAGTGCCTCTGCACCGCGCTCGGCAGCGACTCGTCGTCGCTCGGCGGCATCACCATCAACAAGACGCAGGCGCTCGGTCTCCCGAAGGCCTGCAACGTGGTGACCCCGCCGGCGAGCAGATGCAACAGTAAGTGTTCGACCAAATCCTAGAGCTCAAGCCATTAAAATTTCAGCATCACTGTGAAAAAATACATCGCTATGCATTATTTTGCTTCTTGCATTGCTCAAATAATCCCATTTTTGCTTGCAGCTGGTGGTGGAAATGCTCCCGGCGCTGCTACGCCGTCCACGCCGGCGGTGCAGACACCGAGCTCGTCCAGCACAGGTAAGAAGAACCTGACCGGTGCTCATTGACTCGTCGTTGCTTCTCTGGCTTGATGGTAATTGTGATGGACGTGCGTGAACTAATTGGATGCAGGAGCCGGCAGTGAATCAAAGGCGACGCCGTCGGCGCCGTACCTGGTTAACGGCGGTGCGTCGCTCCGGGGGCCGGTGGGTCTGGTGCTCGGCTTCGCGGCTATCGCGGTCTACGCCATGTCAGCCGTGTGAGCGTTTCGGCTACTGAACTGAAGCGCTGGTGATTCAGGATGTATTGTGTGCTGTTGGTTTAAGCATTGAGCATTGGAGGAGGATTGAGTTTCGTGCTTTGCATTTGTACTATTGGTTGTCTGCTGCAGTTGCAATTAAGAACACTACTCATGGTTTTGTTTCCATCGATAGTTCGGCAGTTCCAAAGTGAGCGCACCTTGTCTGAATGTGTCTACCATAGAATAGATAATATGTTAAAACAGAACTGTACGAGTGTTAACCATGGCCTTACATCCTGTCTTGAGATTCTTCACCTATCAGGCTATCACATCGTCATCGATATGGAACTTGCACACACCCAACTTGCAAGTGAACGCAGAACTTCTCAAATACCAACATCATCCAGATTCCAGGACAGGGTTTTATGTGTGCCTTAATAGAACTAGCTACCCAGAAAAGAGAAGGAGCAGAGCAGTACACATCTAACAAACGAGCAGAAAACAGAGCAGCACATATCTAAGAGAAGGCAGAATACAGAGCAGCGAACGAACCGCATTGATGATATTATGCTTACAATTTACAAAGTAGTGGTAAGGCCGTAGCCAAATCGATAACAAGGTCCACCGTGAGATGTTAAGACATTGTATGAATCCAGCCAAAGGCAACGAGGATCTTAAAGAAGCATCAGGTTGTAGCCTAGGCGGTCTCCAAAGGGTTGCCACTGATGTTCTTGCGGCGGGCATACTCCCTGGCTCCGTCCTTGTCAACAAACGACCAACCTGAGTCTGATCTCCTTGATGCGCTTGTCAATCAGGTCAACCGCCTCCTCAACTGTCAATCTTTTTTTTTTTTGATAATAGGTTTGCACCCATTTCCATGGAAGGAAACATAGTCACAGGAGTTTAAAAACTAAACAAGATTACAAGATTGGATTACACCCAAAAGATCAGATGCACTCATGGAAAAAAATAACCAGCCGGTAACCGGCAGTTAACGGGGGTTGTTCCAGGATGAACAGTATCACCCGGAAAATTTCAAATTTGAATTTGAATTTTTGACTGTATAATTCATTTTCTAGGTTGGTTTAGGCATTTTTTTGTACTAGATTACGTATTGTATGAGCTAAATATGCTTGAATTATTGTATAAGCAAATCTCGGGCAGTTTTTTCAAGTAACTATATGAAATAACCTAATCTAGAAAGCCTAGCGTGAAGTTGGCAGTGGCGGCGGTGGAGAGGGGCATGTTGTTCTTGAACTTGTACAGGTGAACGTTCTTCTGCACGAACTTCGTGAACTGGACGCTGCCAGAAACATCACCAGAAAAATACCCAGCACGAAACCAACCAGATCGTGTCAGACCGAGAGCCCAAAACACCCAGACATGCGGCGGAGCCGTCGGCAAAGAGGTCGATGGCTGGGGGTAGTCCTTACCGGTCGCCTGGCTCGCCGGAGGCGCCGAGGACCATGTGGGAGTCAAGCAGCATGATCTTGTCCTCGTCATTCTTGTGGACGAGGATGCTCTGCACGGCCGACGTGTCCGCCACCACCACCGTGAAGCCCCGCCCCACGACGCCGAAGACGCACTCCATCGCCGCCACCGTAGCTTCCGCTTCCTCCGAGTGGTGTGCGGTTTCGAGTTGGGGAGACGAGCGAGGTAGACAGGTGTGTGCGTGTAATGTACAGCTGCGAGCGCGCGAGAGAGGAAATGGTTCGACTTCCACTCCAAGAAAGAAATCGAGCGGAGTTGGGACAGGCTTGGCAGTTTGATGGGCTTTCGTGGGCCAGGCCCCGCGTTGTTGGGTTGGTCTAGGTTTTGAGAGTGGGTAGGATCGCCGTCGGAACCGGATGCATACGTGGTGAGCGGTGAGAACCGAGCGTTGCTCGGGTGGCTAGCCATGCCATTGAGCCAACAGTCCGCCAGCATTCGAGTCCCTCGACGCGCGTGTCTGATCGGGATTTTTGGAACAGTACACGTACAAGTGGGTGTGTTCAGTGGCCAAAGCGTGTGTTCACGCTCTGTGGGGTTTAGCCTCCACTTTAGATTAGGTGTGTGTTAAGGGCGCACCCACATGTGGGGGGGGCGTATGTGTGGTGTGTGTGCGTCCAACGTGTAGTCTAAAAAAATCGTAACACTAACTTGTAATTTGTAATAAGAGGTCACATGTTTGTATACTAAGGGAACTACATAGGTTGGACTGGAGGGTGTCGGTGTCACTTAACCTCGGTCCATACACTACAGTCTGTAGATCCGCCCTGCTTGTAGTAGAGGAAGTAGAAGAGGTTGTGGGCACAAAGTTTGAGTGGTTTTAAGTAACAAAGCACTTAGGTGCGTGCTTCCTGATGGACCAAGACACCTCCAACAAAAAATTCGGGTTGGAACCCACGAGTTGATCGAGCAAAACTGAGCCAACGAATCGCGGTTGACTTGATATAGTCATCGCGTTTGTTGAACTCTTTTCTCCCTGTAACGAAAAATGACGTGAAAAGTCTTTTGGATGTTTTTTTTCGAGGGTAAGTCTTTTGCGTGTTCTAAAAAAACAGCCAAAGAATTAACATCCTGTATAATTATTATTCGGGACTATCTATTAGTAAGGTGGTTAAATTTTTTTAAAGTATAAGTCATTTTTTTTATCTATTAAATCAATATTCAATCATATGACACATCAATCCCTACACAAATCTAATGATTATAACAAGTGATTTAAACTTAAGATAATTTTAAACGACTTAAAATTATCAAGACTGTTATTATTCCTAATCATTATTCGATTGCGCAGTTACGTAGCATTGGGCTAGCTCTCGTGCAGCCCGACGATACGACATTGTTTAATGCTTTAATTTCCTTCACGTAAGTACGCCTAGCGTACTCCCTGGTCCCGTCCTTGTCTACCATCTTGATCACAAAGCTGGCAGGAGCACCGGCCACTCCGAGCCGCCGGACCTCCCTGATGCACCGGTCGACGAGCCCGACCGCCTCCTGGACCGTCATGCCGGCGCGGTAGTACCTGTCCATCACCGCTGCGCAGAGTTCCGATCCGCACCCGACAGCTCCGTGCTCTACCCGGTGGACCCCCACGCTGCCGGCTCCGACGCAGTACATCGACGGCCCGGCGCCCTGGCCGTCGTAGCCGGCGAGCATGGCGTTCACGGGGTAAGCGCCGGCGAACAACACTCCGCGGGCGAGGCTGGCGACGGCGGCGGTGTCGAGGCGGCCGCCGCCTCGGATCTGGCCTAGGCTCGAGCAGCTTTGCAGCGCCTCCCTGAACCGCTCACTGTCAAACAGACACCAGTAGATCAATTGAAGTCGATCCCAGCACAAGATCAGATCAAGTTGATCGGTAAGTATCAAAAGCCCAAGAAGATGTTAGAGATCGATCGTTGAACCCAACGGCGTTCAGGGAGGCTGATCTTATATATTTACCAGTCGCCGGCATAGCCGGATGCGCCGAGAAGCATATGGGAGTCGAACGGCTTGACCCTGTCCTTGTCAGTGTCGTACACCAACGAGCGCCGCGCGCCGCCCGCCACCACCGCGAAGTCGCTGCCCACCACGCCGAACACGCTGTCCATCGCCGCAACGGGCCTCCACCTGCGCTTGCTGTTCGGTTCGTCTACGCCCTACGGTTAGGGTCGCCGTAGACGTACGTACTTCTTGCCTTCTTAGGGTTTCAAGGGTTAGAGGAGTCCAGCGAGGCCGGTGCGCGCGGGAGGATTATATATGGCAAACGACGAGGAGTTGGGGACGGCTGCGCCGCACGAACTACAAGACCGAGAAGGCATCGATCGGCGAAATCAAGGTTTGTTTCGTGCTCCGGCTGGCTTGCCGGCCTGGGCCTGCGTGCGTGCTACGGTCTCTTTTTCGATTACAACTCTGTTTGAAAACTTATAACTCCATGCACGCTTTTACGTTACAAAGGCCTACGGCAACTTGTACGTACGTGGTGCTGAGAAACTAGCGTCGACCCTAAGGATCCAAAAGCCAATCACCCCCACAACTAGACAATAATTAGCAGGAGCAAAAGTAGATGAACAGGTTGACACAAGAGATGTTAGAGGACAATCCATGGACTTCTTTAGTACAACGACTTGATGTGTACATAATCTTCCTGTGTCGGGACGGTTTCCTAATACTACATCTTACGCGAATACCGTGACATGCATATGACTTGTTAAAACTCATACCAAAAATTCAGTGGAAAGAAAAAAGTGCATCGCATGCGTAAGCTGTTTTGCACTAGTTGTCTTGTTAAAAACCTTTATGTGAGAAATCTTTTAGTAAAAACTTACTAAAAGAAAAATAGTATTACCTTTGATCTACTTGATCATATCATTTTCTATATTACTGTCCTTCTTACATAGTATTTTGATCTTCGGGATCATATACCACTTAAATCGTATGATGATACCTCTTTATCAATATGAGTATACTCCAGTAAACCATGACCTTAAGTATCAGACTCATAGATAATTGAAGATTTTCGAGGGTTTTCTTTGATTGAATCCCTAGAGCTGATTACTTTAGCTCTCCGTTGGGTCTCTTATCATTTCAGAAGAAATAAAGCAGGAAACGTGAAGAACAACAAGCAAGATAAACAAACGATAGAACACTGAAACAAATCCACCAGCTACACAGTACAATAATAAATTGAAGAATAATGCACCTGTACTCAACTTGCATATTATGAAATGAACCTTCAGAGATAAGAACGACAAAATGGAGCCAGAATAGCACATCATGCGGGCACACCAATCTCCTCGTGTTAAACAATCTATACAGCAACCTTTTCTCCTATAAGAATGTGATGGACATAAAAGAATAATGCAAAGAGCCCCTTTCGATGCATGGGAACAGCAACATATGATATTTTTAAATAAACAAAAAAAACTACACTTGACAATCTGATCAGATCCAACTATATCCATTCGTATTCACGAAATCACATCGTGATAATTCTGTAGAGTACAGTGCAAAAAAAACTAGAAATGACTTCTAGGCAAACAGAGGCGGAGCCAGGAATCCGACATAGGGGGCAGCACAAATAACAAGCAAAATAGAACCAAGTTTGATTCACCGATCTCATAGTTATAACCATACATATCAAGGCAATAATGCTATGCAAAATACGAATAAGATTACATCTGTATTAATTTAAACTTAGATCTACGACTACCGGCACGATCATATTCATTAATGATATCATCATTACTAATCTTTTTAGCCATTGCCTTATCAATATAAATTACCAAACAATCTCGTGCAAATCCATCTCCCATTGTAGTTCGAAGACGCGTCTTCATAACCTTCATTCCTGAAAAGATTCTCTCGACAATTGCGGTTGATATTGGAAGAGTTAAAACCAGTCTTAACAACCTGTCATCACTCCGCCCCCCCCTCCCCCCCTAATGCTATATTAGCAGGCTGTTGGGGGAGGCCAGGCCCCCCAGCCCCCCCTCCGCCCCTGTAGGCAAATAGCAATACCAGCATACAACCACATATTAGCAAAGCCATGGATCTGATTTAACGTATCGTAAGCTTTTAAACAAGAAATAGGAAACAGCGATTAGTGATACCATCATGATGAAGTACACAAATGTCCATTAACAGATCATGAATTTCATCATCCACGGATAAGAAAGGTGTTAAGGGCAGGCACCAAGGATAAAAGCTGAGGACATAAGGTTAAACCCATAGGCTAGAAGTGAAACACTAACACTAGGATATTGGGTACTTGGCACTTTTTTTTAGTAGTTCTGCACTCTACGCATTAGTAGAAAAAGCCTTTGATCCAGCTCAAGGCTGGCAGCATTGGACGGATCACCCTTGAACATCATTAGGAGACCACCGAATGATGCGTAAATCTCCCTAGAAGGAAAAAAGAAAGGGTCTGTCTACATAGAATTCAACTGTTTTCTCTGCAAAAAACTATCATGTTCTAAAAGTTTATTTACAACTCCATTATACATAAATTATAGTAAATTATTTATATAATTTTGGTTTTTGATCACTGTAATTATTCTTGAAAGTGTTAATAACTCATATTTCCATCACATGATTCAAAATCTCACATGTACTTTGAGAAATTGAGCAAAAACAAAGACATATATATATATATACACACACTGACAACAACACCTAAGAGCTTGTTTGGGATGCCTAAATTCTCGGTCTACTTCCCTGAATGGATCATGGTTTTAATTTAAAATTCCGACCTATCTACGAAGATGTGCCAGGAATTTGAACTTTCCAAATAAGGCCTAATTGTTCGATAGACACACTAAACGAATGGGATTAGCAGCACTTTAGCAGTAGCTCAGGTTTAAGGGACTGTCTATTCATAAGTTGCCTAAAATTTTCTTAAGTTTAAGTCACTTATTGTAACCATTGAATTAATATCCAATCATATGACATCCATTTGATCAATATGCAATCATATGACATACTAATCTCTACACAAATTCAATGGTCACAATAAGTGACTTAAATTTAAGAAAATTTCAGACAACTTAAAACTAACTTAAAACTAGCAAAACCACAGGTTTAATTAATTCTAAGATAACACGACCAGTGAAGATGACGATTTGTGATTTTGAGGCCCAGCCATGCATGCATGCAGCCAGATGGTGGTCAGCAAGTGTACGTGGTGACAGGAAACAACTGTGGAGTATGCACATGCAGGTTGGCTTGATGCGAAAGAACAAAATGCCGAGACAAACACACGTTATTTTACCGGAAAACTCACGTACATACTCCCGTACACACATGTACATACATTAATACATAGCGTCGATCCCCTCTGCTACACGTACGTAGCAGTAGTAGCACCGTGCTTGCACGCACACGACACAGCCGGCCGTCGCGCGCGTGCTAGCCGCTAGCTTATTCCTCTCCTCTTCCCATCACACAGCTCGACCGCACGTCGTACGAGGCGTCGCCGCGTAGCCTCTAAGACCGAGCGGCTGCGCGCGCGCGCGCTCAGATGTAGGAGACGCCGCGCGTCTGCGGCCCGCGCAGGAACACGGCCTCCGGCTGCGCGCCGATGATCCTGTCCACCTCCCTCCCCGGCGCACGGAACGCGAGCGCCTTGGCCGGCTCGTCGAGCTGCTTCAGCACGCTGTTCCTACCCGTGAGGAACACCCTCTCGTCGTGGTTGGCGCGGACGGCGAAGCAGAGGACGGCGAGGTTCTCGTCGTTCCGTCGTGGTTGGCGCGGACGGCGAAGCAGAGGACGGCGAGGTTCTCGTCGTTCCCGGCGACCAACGTCGTCGGGTGCGCCGCGGGGAGCACGATCACCGAGCCTGCCCTTATGGACGACGGCGATGGCTCGGCGCCATCATCGAGCCCTGCACGTGTAAGCTAAAACATAAGGCTAATCATCATCTAAGGACATAAACCCTAGCTCATTCTTGAACACCTAGATTAAACCTTAGATGCGGAAACATTAGGGTGCTTACCCGAACCTGAAGAGGCCATGTGGGAGGTAGATGAGTCGGAGTTGATGAAGATGTCGTCGGGATGAAGTAGCAGTCGTGGTCGGCGGTGTCACGGTGACGACGGGGCTTGGGTCTTCGTCCACCTTTAGCGCACGTCACAGATCGGGTTTGTACGGGGTGTATTTCCGGTAGTCAAGAACAAGCTAATGCCCTGCCTGCCGAACCCCCTTAGTCCTTATTGCGCTAGGTGACCGGGACCCGAACCAAAGTGGTTGGCCGTGCCTTCCGATCATGGCGCGAGTGGAGACGTGGTCTCCCGGTAATCTCGGGAAGCCGTTAGCTTAGCCGAAGATCAACCCAACATTCTCCCCTTTGATCGTAAGGCTAACATCATAAGCCCATTCTCAATAAAATAGCATACCAAGGTAATGCGTCGCATGACCAATGAAGTGCCATACAACCTCAGTACCTATAGTGTACTATCTCATCTTGAAATGGATATTCATTATACTTAATGGGAGTTGGTTTCTTTAAGGTCCTTTTATCCAGAATCATAGGCTTTCCAATAAACCCATGCCGGCAACATGATCACGAAAAATATTGGGTGGTAAGCCTTTAGTAAGCGGATCCGCAAGCATTGACTTAGTACTAATATGTTTGATACTAATGGTTTGATCCTGGATTCTATCTTTCACAACATGATACTTAATGTCAATGTGTTTGGCAGCACCACTTGACTTGTTGTTACTCGCATAAAAGACTGCGGGCTCGTTATCGCAGTATAAGGTGAGTGGTTTTGAGATGCTGTCTACCACTCTAAGTCCTGGGATAAAATTCTTAAGTCATACAGCCTGCCCGGTGGCCTCATAACATGCCACAAACTCAGCTTGCATCGTTGAAGATGCCGTAGGGTTTGTTTGGAGCTTTTCCACGAAATAGCTCCCCGAGCGAGTGAAGATATAACTCCGGCGTGGATTTCTTAGTATCAACACATCCCACAAAATCGAATCAATAACCAACAACTTCAAGGTTATCGAATTCTTATATGTGAGCATGAAATTCTTAGTAGCTTGCATATAACGCAAGACTTTCTTAACGGCCTTCCGTGGTCGGTCCGGATTTGACTGATATCCGCCAAGCATCCGGTTACAAAAGCTAAATCGTGCGTGTACATATTTGAGCATACATAATGCTTCCGACAATTGAAGCATAAGGAACCGACTTCATCGACCCACCTCATATTGGTTCCTTGGACATTGAAATGTCCCAAACTTATCGCTCTTAACAATAGGAGCAAAGTAGTCGAGCATTTATGCATATTGTATTTCTTGCAAGACTGTCAATGTATGCCTTACGAGATAAACCTAATATTCATTTGGACCTATCTCGGTGAATCTCAATGCCAAGAACGTAAGAGGCATCACCAAGATCCTTCATATCAAAATTAGATGAAAGAAATCTTTTGGTCTCAAACAGCATATCCTTATCACTGCTGGCCAATAAGATATCATCCACATAAAGCACTAAGATGGTGAATTTACTCCCCTTGAACTTAACATATATGCAGTTATCAACTTCATTTTTCTTAAAACCAAAATTCCTTATTATCTTATCGAATTTGAGGTACCACTGCCTCGACGCTTGTTTCAAGCTATAAATTGATTTCTTAAGCCGACATCCCATATGCTCCTTGCCTTCCACGACAAAACCTTCCGGTTGAGTCATGTAAACATTTTCTTGCAAGTCGCCATTAAGAAATGCCGTTTTAACATCCATCTGATGCAGCTCTAAGTCATAATGAGCTACAAGTGCCATTACGATTCTGAATGAATCCTTAGTTGAGACAGGAGAAAAAGTGTTATTATAGTCAATCCTCTCTCTTTGTGAGAAGCCTTTTGCTACAAGCCTTGCTTTGAACCTTTCGATATTTCCCTTAGAGTCGTGCTTGGTTTTGTAGACCCATTTGACCCTCTTTGTTTTGACTCGTCAGAATTTCTACTAAGTCCCATACATCATTAGTGCTCATAGACTTTAGTTCATCCTTCATGGCATCAAGCCACTTAGGAGAATGATCACTCATCATGGCCTCCTTATAAGAGGTGGGATCGTCTACCTTCCCTATATCATTAATATCCTCATTCATATATATACAACATAATCATTCGCCCTCACCTGCCTGTAGCTTCTCGACTTCTGCCCGCCGTCCTCCTCCTCCTCCTCCTCCTCTTGCTCCTCATGTCCTTCCTCCTCTCTGCCCCATTCCCCCCTTCTCCTGCCGTGCTCGGGCTGGCGCTCCCGGTGCTCCGACCTGCCGGACACGTGCGGGCACGCCATCTCGAAGAAGCCGCTCCCCTCCAGGACGACGGCGATCTTGGTGGCGCGGGTGTTGTAGCTCGGCGCCATCATCGAGCCCTGCACGTACGTATGGCGAAGCGACCACAATGGAGCTTTAGTTTGAAGCCAGCAAAGTCTTACCAAAATTTGGTAATTTCCTCAAAATTTGGCTAGTATTTGGTTTGTTGCCAAATTTTGATACTACCAAAAATTGGTAACACCAAGTTCATGCATGGTGGCGGGGCAAAGCTGGACGCTGCATGAATTTTTGGCAAGCCATAGCTTCAGCTAATTGGTGACATGGCAGCTAGAGATTGGTTGCATTAAATGCATTAATAATTTAATTACTCAATTTTAAATGATCATATTTCCTAAAATGAGTATCCGGTTTGTGATTCGTTTGAACCGTTGTGTTCTTTATCATTTTATCAATAAAATAAGATCCATCTTGACATATTTTAGAGCAAAAAAGATATATATCATTCGAGACCCATGTGTCATACTCATAATTTTGATAAATTTTGATATGGTTGCAATCCAAATACATCAATTTCAGTATTACCCGTGAATTGGTATGGCTACGATCAAAACACTATTTTTTTGCCTAAGTTTTGACATTGTTTAGGTTTTAGTATTATCAAAATTTTGATATAACTGATTGTGGCGCTGAGCAAAACAGGCCAACTTGCATGGTTATCTGGGTTTCAGAATTGATATTGGGGCGGAATAGCCAAGTGCATGCATGGTGCGACAAAACTAAGCTATGCGTGAATGTGCTTACGCGGGTGATGTTGGCCAGGCCGACTTCCATGTCGAGCTTCCGGAGGTGCGGGCACTCGTCGCCGGTGATCTCGGACAGCCTGCCGTGGTTGTTCGAGTAGCACGGCCTCTTGCTGGTGAGGCTGGACGGCTTGGTTTCCCACTCGGAACCCGCCCCGCCCCGGCCGCCGCCTCCACCTCGAGAGCACGACTTGCTCAGCTCCCGTATCTGCTCCTCGGGCGCTGGTGTGATCTCGCCCTTGCTCTGCCTCTCGAACACTTTCTCCCATTCTTCCCGGCGAGTCTTTGAGACAAGAAATACATGCATGCACAATGGGCACAATCAAGATCGAGCTAAAGTGTTTGATCAGAAACATGAATCCAGAAACTCTGACAATAGGTTTCAGTGATCATCGTGTGCGCGTACGTTGAATGCCGCCTGGAGAACGTCGTCGCTGAAGACGCTGAAGAAGGACTCCGGGCGGTCGCCTCCAACAGGGAAGAATTCCTGTGCACCGATCAAAAGGTACCAAAATTAGCCCTTGCATGCAAGCAGAAGAGATCGAGTAGCGTCAGTGTTCTCGTCGTAGGCAGAGGAGCTGGCACAGTGGCAATAACCTCGAATCGCCCCGGCGTGGAGACGGGGTTGAGGAGCATGACGACGCGGAGCCACTTGGAGTCGTGCGTGTTGGCTGAGTAGACGATGGCGCCCGCCGGGATCACCATGACGTCGCCTTCCCTCACGCAGAACGACTCCCTCCTCCCCTTCCACAGCAGCGCAAGCACCCCCTCACCTTCCTTGACGTAGAAGATCTCGTCGGCGTCGTAGTGGCTGGGCTGCAGGAAGGCGCGCGGCGCGGCCTCGAGCACGGCGACGCGGAAGTTGCCGACGACCCCCTCGAGCAGCTCATGGGCGAAGCGCTCGAGCACCCTGAACCGGCCGTGACGCGTCCGCGTCCAGTGCCGGAAGCTCTCCTCGCCGAAGTGGTACGGCCGTCCCTCGTCCCCCCTCTTCCGCCCTACCTCCTCCACATCCCTCCCAGCGTACGACGCAGACGCGAGGGAGAAGCACAGGGAGAGGGCGAGCACCAGTACTGGCAACGGCGATCTTGCTGCCGGCTTCATGGTGATCGATGTTGGATGGAAGGGTTTTGAGAGGAGCGATGGTATATAAAGGGGTTGTGAGGAGAGGGTGGCGAGAGGCACGGAGCCATGCGCGCGGCCAGGTGGAGGGTCGGGATGCGTACGTGGACTGATGAGAGGAAGGCGACGTGGAGCGCAAACGCCGCTGTGCTGGGCACAAGCATGCATGCATGCAGCTA
Organism: Ampelocalamus luodianensis; assembly: GCA_036346255.1. Lineage (NCBI taxonomy): Eukaryota > Viridiplantae > Streptophyta > Magnoliopsida > Poales > Poaceae > Ampelocalamus > Ampelocalamus luodianensis. The sequence continues at coordinate 5,400,311 of CM070621.1, forward strand.
GCTGGCCTGCAGCAAACGAACAACGCACGTTAATTGAGATGGGAACAAACTGCGCAGAGAGGGAGCAGGTGATTCTATTTCTACGTCTACATTGCATGCATTTACCACAGATTTTTGCATGGGTTTAATGTTTGAATCCATTTGATCAACGTTTTGCGCCAATTAGTAAAAGCTAAATCAATGTAAAGGAGGAGTTGAGATAGCCTCATGCATGCGCGCACTGGAGAAAAAGGCCCGATCGACTGGCAAGTTGCAAGAACATGGTACTACTTGTATTCGTTCAAGGACTTCTAGCATATGGCAAGTGCATATCTGACCGTCCATTAGACGTGAACTGTAGCAAAGTTCCGCCGCAGGGATGGAGACGCTTCCCTCCAGTGATATAGCTCCCACTGCACGGACGGGCCAAGAGTGCCAGAATTGGGCCTACGTGGGCCCAGGATTCGTTTGAACTCAATCGCATCAGCCTGGGGGCTTCAGTTTTGGGCCTTTTCCTGATGAGTGCCGCCACTTTTGTCCCTATTTAGTTTCCATTTTCTTTCCTAGAGAACAGAGAAAATAGCAATCGATCGGGGCAGCCGCCCGAGCACCCTCCGGCCCGGCCGAAGTATTGAGTGCCGAGTGGAGGTTGAAGAAGAGGTTGTTTCGTGGTCGTGGGTTTTGTTCAATTAGACCTAGTCTGGCCGGTCGACCCATTAGAAAGCACTGTCCATAGCTATATTGTATTTTTCTCACAGGCTCACGACATTCTCTGTTCTTTGCTTACTCACGCCTCCCCAGTCCTCTCCTCCTCTAACCCTAACCAAGCAGAGAGTGACGGTGGACACACGTAGAGCTGTCGAGGCAAGGCAACCACGGGTCTCTGATTTACACCTACGAATCCACTCTGTCTGAAATTTAGTCTCAGATGAACCCTGCATGGATGGTTCCTCTCTCCCTCTCAAAAGGTTTGGGCAAGGTGAAGTAGTTTCTGTCGCTGTACAGTACGATGTGCTCAGTAATCGATGGATAATTTGGGCAAAGTTGCGCGCGTGCATGGCTGGCCGGATGGAGCAGTAACCTTGCAACGTCCAGTGCTGCAGCAGAGACTAGCACGCAGTACGACCAGGCGACGTGGTGCATACACGCATGCCAACTCGAAGGTCGTACTGAGCCCGCACCGCACGCGCAGGCACCCGCGTCAGCACGTACGCGCGCGCGTCTCCTAGTCATTTATTTAACCGACGACTCTGAATAAGCAGAGCAGGCGAGCAAACGGCCAGCCAGCTCCGCTCAGTCTGCGCCTGCATCTGCATCTGCATCTGCATGCATGTCCCGGCGTGAGCCACTGCTGTAGCGAGCGAGCTAGGTTGACCATGTATGTACCGTGCCTGCGTACGCGCGGTGGTATAATAACTTCGTTGTTATGCCAGAATTTTTAACAGCAGGTCCTTCTCGTCTCAGAATATGTTTGCAAAGATCAGGGATGAAGAAAGAGTTTGGACCCAGCGGAGGCAAAATGCTTCGAGCAAATTATTCACGTGTAATAAAACCTTAGCCCAGTGCTAGGCCTCTTGTCTTTTGTGCCACTACTATAAAAAAAACGTCATCACAGACGGTTCTAAATCGTCATCACAGACGGTTTTGTGAACCGTCTGTATTTATGCGTCTGTGATTTTACCATGGCTCCAAATTCGAGTTTCGTCAAAAAAATCGAATTTTTTTTATAAAAAATAGTCATGGATTGTAGATATGAACTAGACATTCACTTATACGAGAACGAAGATGGAAATGAAGTTTAATTTTAGTGACTGTCTATGTGTAAATTGACTGAAAATTTGCTATTTTTTAGTCACTTGTTCCCACCGTTAGATTTTTCATCTAACGATACGAAAAAAATGTTACAAGAAAAATACGAAAAAAATCTAAAATAGACAAAAAAAATAAATCTAGATGAACACTACTAATACAAAGAAAATACAAAAACAAATAGAAACAAATAGAACTAAAAGTTACAGTAAAGCTGTGCTAAAATTGCACATCACTTATTACAGTAATTTTAAGCTTAATACTGTACAAATATAGGTGATTGATGGATAAGAAAAATTACGACTAACCGGGGTTACAAAAACGGGCCGATTTTTTAAACCCAGGTAGCAGCAGAGATCGTACCACACTGTACTAATTACTAACTAGGAGCCGTGCACTGGTCGCCCCGGCACGGATTGCTGTGTAACGCCGGCACGGCACGGCACAGCGAAATTTTCCGGACCAATCGGCTCGTTGGTACGCGCGGTACCGATGGGCTCGCGCGTCGTGCTTGATTTATCGCCTGAGCAAGCGCGAGTGATCAATCGATCCCGCCTCTTACAGGCTACAGCTAGCCTCGACCATGGTTTTCGATCGATCGATCGATCTCCCTTGTTGGATTTCGCATGTATGCTAGCTACGCGTCAGCTTGTGCGTGCACCGGATCTTGATACAGTACCTACTTGCAGACTGGAATTAATTTTTTGTTGCGTTTTCTTTGGGGCAGGAGCTAGAATAGAAAATTTTTAACCGGAGATATATGGTATGGAACTAAACATCGAAAAGTGTTAAATATAAATATTTTATTATTCTCTATGAGTAAATTAAAAACTAAATAGATAACTTTATTAACCATAACCATGGAGAAACCAGGTTGTCACCGGTGCCCTTGTCTCCGTCCCTGGCGCAGGGCGCGGGTTGTTGATCGACCGACTCTAATTATTCTGGATGCATGGGTAGAGATTGTTGAGGAACCGTCGCTGGCGAGTCCAGTCCGAGCGATTACCTCGTAGACAAGCGTAGAATCGTAAGAACAATGCATGAACAACAAGAACAGAATAAGAGATTGAACACAAAGGTATAGGGAGACGTCTTGCTTCTCTTTATTCCTTCATCAAACGATCAATCCTTTACAATGAATAGCACCGCCTATTTATAGGCTACGACCCTTCTAGGGTTTGGGATGAGGAGCCCACCTTGGGCCAGGACTCCCGGTCCTGGGCCCGGTTTCCTAACACTCCCCCTTGGGCACTCATCCTTCATGCCCATGCCTCGTCAAAACTCCATAAAAACCCAGTGGGAAAAATTTGGAGAAAGAGTACATGAATCATGTTCTGCTATGCTGCACGAATTGCCTCATTAAAAACCTTAGCCGAGAAACTTCAGGAAAACTCGTCAAGGGAAAAAGAGTACAATCCACCCAATTTTATTTAATCTTCAGGATTTGCTCTTTGGGTATTCGATCTTCGTGATCAAGCTTTAGTAATGAGTTTGTGAAGATTCTCCCCCTGAATTCTGCACTTCTCTAAGTCTCATCATTCCAATTTCCACATATGCACCTTTCAAACCTAGATGCTGGAAGTGACTTAGTGAACAAATATACAAGATTTTCACATGACTTAGTATGCAGTACCTTAATTTCGTCCATCTTTTGCATTTCATGAGCATAGAAGAACTTGGGGTTGATATGCTTTGTGAGAGAATTCTTCATATAACCCATCTGCATTTGTGCAACACAAGTCGCATTATCTTCATAGATAACAATGAGGGTTTGTGCGGTATTCAATCCACACGACTGCTGGATGTGGTGAATCATCCGTCGAAGCCAAACACATTCTTGTAAAGGCCTTGTACAATGCTATGATCTCCAAGTGGTTCGTCGAAGTCGATACAAGATATTTCTTAGACGATTTTCATGGAATTGTAGTTCCACCACATAGGAGTTCATAGATCATTATGATTTATGTATGCGGTCCTACAAGTACCAGTCATCTGCATTACCATTCATAGTTAAGTCTTGGTTCTTTCTGTAGAACAGACTAAATTCTTTGCTTCTTTGGAGGTATCAGAAGATGTCCTTTATCCCCTGCCAATGCCTTTGGTAGGTTCTGCACTATACCTTCCTAGTAGGATCACGGCAAATACAATGTCTGTTCTAATACAGTTTGCTAAATACATTAGTGCTTCTTTTGCACTTCAGTGTGGGAATTCCGGTCCCAGGACTTCCTCCCCCTCTTCTTTAGGTCTGTACAGGTCTTTGTCTTGCTGCAAAGATCTCCCGACCATTGGCACTTTCAAATGGGTATGCCTTTGCAAAATCGAACCTTTCTAATACCTTCTGAGTGTAGGCTGACTGATGCACTAATATCCCTTCAGGGGCATGCTCAAGCTGCAAGCCTAAGCAATATTTGGTTTTACCCAAATCTTTCATTTCGAACTCCGACTCCAGGTAAGAGCTTGCTTTCCTAATATCCTTCAGGGTTCCGATGATATTCAGATCATCTTCATACTCTAAGATTATACAAAATCCATTCTGGGATCGTCGTATAAATACACAGAGATTATTCTCATTGTTCGTGTAGCCTTTCATGCATAGAAAGTCGCTTCAAGCGATTATACCACATTCTGCCTGATTGTTAGGTTCATACAATGACTTTCTGAGTTTCACACTGTACATGTTTCTATTTGCTCTATTTTGGTTCGGGACAGTGATACATTCAGGTATCTTCATATAAATGTCCGAATCCAATATTTCATAAAGGTATGCTGGTACCCCATCCATCAATTTCGCTTCTAACTTCAAGTTCACTGCCATTGAGATAAATATTTAAAGGGAGTTCCGCCCATGACCGGGAATAGGTTTCTTCGTAATCATCTTCTGGATGTCCAGTGAAACCTTGTACAACGAGCCTTGCTTCTTTTCATTTCTCTTTCAAACAAATACCACTTATGCCTCTACTGGGGTGCACAAGGGGAGGCGTGCGCTTACAGCCCAAACACCCTTCTTTTATTCGGAGAGAATAATTCATTTCTATTGCCTTCTCTCAATCTTCTCAATCGATATTTTCTTTCATTCAAATGATGCGATGTGCTCAATCAAGATTGATGATTGTGGCAAGTTTCTTTGCAAAGTAAATGTCGACATTGGTCATTGTCATATTCAAATATTCTCCTAAGGTCATAAAGCTTATAGCTATTTCTTCAAGGGACGATTCTTTTAATGTTTCTACTTGTTCACCGCTTCCAATTGCGGGCAAGTCCTTTAGTTTTTCACTCCGATGTGTGCGCACACATTCATGCGATGTCTCCTTCATGGGGATGTTCAATTCTGGTATGCCTTTTCTGAAGGTTCCATACCGATGCCAGGTCTCAACTGGCTCCCCTTCTAATTCTGGGGCACTTCGGTGATCGGCTGTGTCAAGTCCTTCTTATCCTTTTTCACCAGGCGTCCCCGGTTACTTCGGATTTGAGGGACCGGAGTTCTCGCCCTTTATTACGAGGCATCCGGGCGGGATTAGGGATACCTTCAATGGTATTTCAACCCTCTCCGGTGCATTGCTTGCAGGCAAATGCTACTTATTCACGCTCTTCAAATCACTAAAGTAGTCTGGCAGTTGATTCGCTAATACTTGCAAATCAATTATCTTCTGGACTTCAATTGTCTTCTAGACTTCAATTCAATTATCTTCTGGATTGCAATTATCTTCTGGACTTCTATTTGCTTTACTAGTGCTCGGTCATATGCATAGATTTCAATTATCTTCTGGACTTCAAATGTCTTCTAGACTTCAATTATTTCCCGACATTATTATCAAGGGTTGATTTCCTCCCCCTAATGACGGGAAACTAACCTCATCTAATGTACTATCAGCGAATTGGGCATTTTACAAATCTCCAGTCATATGGTCCAAATATTTGATTATGGATGCTGTCTCATAACCAACGTATATCCCAGACTTTCGGAGAGGACCCATTGCGGTTCATTTGCGGTGGTGGTATAGGTATATAACCCTGCGAACCAACTGCGAAGATGAGAAGTTTTCGATCTTGACCCTTGCGCTAGTTGCATAGGTGGATGGATGTTATAGGCGATGGTCTAAAATTGATGAGAGTTCTTTGCGGATGCGTGTCCCCAACATATAGTTGATAAATTACAATTCTTCAAAGTTCTGCTAGTCCATTCTGGGTGCGGATGTGCGGTATAGAATGCTCAACTTTAATTCCCATTTTCATACAATAATCATCAGATGCCTTCGAGTACATTCTCCTCGTTGTCCATTCGATGGACTTCACGTGATGATCGAGAATTTTTTCAATTGCTAATTATCTGCGAGATTTAGCTTTGCAAAGCATGGTTTCTCATAGACAATAAACATATATGCGACCATTCCGAGGAAACATCGATGAGCACCATAAAATACCTAATTGACCCTTACATGGGTTGTATAGGACCGCAAAATCTCCCGGATACGGTCAAGGAATACAGGACTTCATCCTTTGTTTGTCGAGCAAAGGTCTAATAATTAATTTCTGGTGGCACATGCGGGCACACAAAATCTTCCAGATTCAGAAATTCTTTATATTCATATTATGTCCCCTGAATTGTTAATTATATCTCTCATTATCCTAAGGCCTAGGCGGCATAATCTATCATGCCGAGATAGATAAGTTCGAGAGCTTCTAAATACGGTTTTCAAGGCGTATAGGTGCGTGTGCCTTAATATTAGTGTAGTATAGCCCAGTTTCATATGAAGGAAGACATTCTAATGTCATTTTCACTTTCTTCACGCTTTGTAATGAGCAGTATTCTGCATCGTACTCTTCTTCGATCTCTACATGGAAACCGTTAGCGCAAATATCCTTGAGAGTTCTAGTCAATTTTGGGTACAACAAGTCTTCTTCAATGACCAAAGTTGTGCCGTTGAGAGTATAATTATGGCCCTTCCGAGCCTATTATACAAGTATCATTTTCTCGCGATTGTCGTAAGACTACCAACATTCTTCCGATTGACCAAAATTTCCATTTCTCTCGATGGTATTCGTTGCCGCTACATGCTAAGCACACTTCCTCCATAGGCGCCACACGCGTTCTAATATAATGTACTTTATTAATATGTAGCGAAAAGCAAGCAACACATAAATAAAATACTCGATATCGTAACGTAACTTGCTATTATAAAGACGGAAAATAAGTCTTGCAGACTCATAATAAGAATTTAATGCTTTGCTCTTCTAGTGCTTGCAACCATTATTCAATAATTCAAAGTTACGCTTCAATTACAAATCGCAAGTTTATATAAAAGATCCGATTGCAATGTGTGCACTAGATCTAATAGGCGAAGTATTCAGAACTTTTGCCTCAATCGGCTCCATGCGCGATCTTCTCTCTTGGCGACTACAGTGCGCGTCGCGATGTCCAAAGGAGGGATGATGGGGTCACATCTTTGGGCTGTCCACATTCATAAGTGTAACTAATGGATGTGAATCCTCTGTGCCTGCAATGGCGAGGTGTGCCTCATGTTATCATTTGCCCTTTTTCTTAGACTGGAAAGCATCAATAATGTGCGACGCACGACCATACCCATCTTGTTCCTCTCATTCGTGAGAGGTTTCATCACCTTGTAGCTGCTAGCAGTGGCTTCATGGCCAACATTGCTACTAGGTGGTTGCGAGATGAAGTTCTTTCTTAGAATATCATCTTGAGTTTCTGCAACTTGCATGATGTCAATTAATTCGGCATACTTCATGTAGCCGTCTTGACGATAGTTGCTTGCGGATTGCACCGCGTTCGGGTGAAAGGTAGAGAGTCTTCTCAATCTTCTGCTCATCCGTGATTACATTACCACAGAATTGAAGACTGTTATAAATTCGCATAAATTACGATCATATTGGTCGGTTCTCGAATTCTCGATTCGTGATGCGATCATCTTCATATTCATGCAAAAGTTCAAAGGATTACTGCGTAATCTGCATAAAATGGTTGCAAAATTCTCACAATGCTCTTGAACTCCGTGTTCGTGTTCCGTATTTTTCTATGTATTTTTCATGATTTACTGCTATTTCCAGTGATTAAAAGCAATATAAACAATCACGTATAATCAAAGCAAGAAATGCGGTAAATAAATTGCATAGAAATAACAATAACAAAGTTAAACATGCTTCAAAAGTTCAAAATATGCGAAAATTAGAATTCCAGGTCGTTTCTGCTGGAAAAGACTTTTCTGAAAACGCAAGTTTCGGGGTTAAAGCAAAAATCTCGCTTTTGAGAGAATTTGCGCGTAATTTTCATATCTTCCGAGGGTTTTCTCAGAAATTTCATTATACGCTGAAAACTTGCGCGTAATTAGGAAAAACTTCAAGGCCTTTCTGTAAAATTCCAATTTTCGGTCCCTTTTTTCTCTCTCTCGCCTGGCCCCCTTTTTTTTTTTTTTTTCCTCTTGGGCCCTCTTTTTCTGGCCCCCTTTTGTTTTCTCGGCCTGCTATGGCTTATTTGGGTCCCGCCACTCGGTCTCTTCAAGAGGAGAAGGGGTAGGGTTTCCTACCCCACACACCGGCGGCGCGCTCGCATGGAGCCGAGAAGCCGTGCCATGCGGCGCGCCCGGCCCGGCCTGAAAGGGCGCGCGCCATCTGGCGACGGCCGCGCGCACTCCGAAGAGGGAAGCGCGTGCGCGCGCGGCAGGGCAATCGGCGGCGGCAGCAGCCGATTGAGCGCGAGCGCCGGTGGAAGAGCGGCGCGCGTGGCGGCGACGGCGGCTACTGAGTGCGCGAGGCGGCGGATCGGGGGGCAGCGCGAGCAGCGCGGCACGCGCGCGATGGATCCGCGAAAACGAGGCGCCCACGAGCGGCGGCGGCACCTCTGGCGCCGGCGCGGGGTTGCGCGGCGGCGTCTGGGCGCCGGCGCGGGGTTGGCGGGCGTGGCGGCTGCGCGCGCCGTGGCAACTCCTCTCCCCCTTTTTTTTTTTTTCTTTTCATCTAAGCGCGCGCGGTCTTCGAGGATCAGCGGCGCGGCGCGGCGGCTTCAAGCACGCCGGGCGGCGAGGAACGCCATGGCGGCGCGGCCACTGCGATGCGCTACGAGCGCGACCGCGTTCATGGCTTCAAGCCATCCGCGCGATTTCAAGGTGGTGGTGCCGTGCGGTTTCAGGTGGCGGCGCCGCCACGGCGCGCGGGGTTCGGCATCGACGCTACCGCTCTTCATGGCGTGCCTTTTTCTTTGAGTTTATCGTTCATGTATGCTATGCAATGTGCAATGTAATATATTGCGAGATTGCAACCGAGGCGCGCTTCATGCCGTCATAATGCGTGCTTGCCGCGTGCTAGCGGCGTGGCTCGCTGTCGTTGCCTCCGTGGCGATACGTGATGGCGGAATATGCCGACCGTGCGTGATCGCGGAGGTAGTGACACCGCTTGCGGCGTGCCGCACATGGTGCCTTCCATGCGATTTCATCTACTACCTACGGTACAATCATCATCTACTCTTTCATGTAATCCACCGATCGGCTTGGCCGACTTCAAGTCGGCTCGCGGTAGATTAGAGCGGATTTGCACCGTAGGAAAACAATCTAGAAAGCCAAATTTGCGTAATTGAAAGCAATCTAGAAAACGATTCAATCTACGAGTGTCGCTCATCGACGGTTACCTTTCGATGCGAGGAGAGTCGATCGTCGCGATAACGTGTTGAGGAACCGTCATTGGCGAGTCCAAATTCGAGCGACACCTCGTGAGACAAGCGTAGAATCGTAAGAACAATGCATGAACAACAAGAACAGAATAAGAGATTGAACACAAAGGTATAGGGGGACGTCTTGCTTCTCTTTATTCCTTCATCAAACGATCAATCCTTTACAATGAATAGCACCCCCTATTTATAGGCTACGACCCTTCTAGGGTTTGGGATGAGGAGCCCACCTTGGGCCAGGACTCCCGGTCCTGGGCCCGGTTTCCTAACAGAGATGACTCTTTTGTACGTGCCAACAGAAAATATACTCACTTATCTTTTTCTTTGTGAAATTAATGGCGTATCATTTTAGTTTTGTGTTTCAATTCATTCCTCGTGAGATGAGATACTACTATTTATAATTTGGGATTATCTATTCGTAAGGTGACTGAAATTTTATTAAGCATAAGTCATATATTTTATCTATTTGATCAATATCTAATCATATGACATATCAATCTCTACACAAATCTAATGGTCACAACAATTGACTTAAACTTTAAAAAAATTCAGACGACTTAGTAATAGCAAATCCGTTATAATTTTAGATTTCAAATGTGAAATTTCTACTCTACACTACGAACGACGTGATCAATAAATCTCTGTACATTGTTTGGTGATGTAGCTGTAGCTTGCGCGTACTCATGTTCTGTACCCTAGTACGTTTCAGCTCGAGCCTTAAAATAACTCGTGGTCGCTCGCCGGCCGGTCCAAGCACACACTAATGCATGCATATGAACTTTGACTCGGAGTTTAATTATCACCTCACCTAATAGCACAGACATCACACACAGTACTGTAAATAATCCTCGAGCCACCAAACAAACTCGTTTTTGGATACGGACATGACCCTAAAATTTAATTTTGATCACTTATTTATATTATAATATATTTATGTTTAAATTATAATATTATGGTAGTACTTTTCAAGACAAATCTATACATATCATTTTCACGTGAAGATTATAAATATTCAAAAAACTATTGAAAGCCAAATTTCATAAAGTTTGACTGCACGTAATCCAAAAATGACTTAATTTTGTGACCCGAGGGAATATCAATTAAACATGTAGCATAGGGAGCTAATTAATTCCTAAAACCTTCATCTAGCTAACTTAACTAAACTATACAAGGAGGAGCAAATTAAACTAGTTGCACCCCCAAGGAAGTCACACCTAGGGGCAGACGTGTCATTATGACAAGCTCTGGCATCCGCCAGAGCTTCCTCTGGTCTAGAAACCCCCTACCCCTCGTCTTTCCTTCCTCCTTGTCTCCTTGGTACCACCGGCGTCAGAGAAGAGATTGGCTCTGAGTCTCCATTCCTGTTTCGACCTTCAATCCTTCCTAGATGGCTCGACCCTGATACCTCCGTTTCTGGGCCAGGCATGGGCTGACTTCACATCTTTGCGGCCCACCTAGCCCAACCGAGTAACCGACAATCACGCCACTGCCTCCAAATCCAATCCCAATTCCCCATTTCGGCATTTCCCAAACTACCAACTCCTACTCTCTGTCTTTCTCTCCCAACCCTAGCCCTAGGCGGTGGCGGCGGAGCGCAAGCGGGGTGAGGCGGCGAGAGCGGGCGCAGGCGCGGGGCGGCTGACGGAGTGCGGGTTGGGCGAGTGGGCGGCGGACGGAGCGTGGGCGGCTTTGCTCCGAGGCGCCGGACCACACTGTTGGTTGCTCCAGTGCTCCCTAGAGCGTTGCCTGCTCCCTAGTGCTAGCGTGGCTGGCGGCCAATTGGGCTCTGCTCCTGGACCGGTAGGGGGGCGTCCGACGGTAGCAATGTCAAAATTTAACAGTAAGTACTTTGTCCAAAATCAAATGCTAAAATTGTATGAATTATATGCTAAAGTTATGTTATTCCAGTGATTGTGGAAGGAATAAACTTATTATGGTCTTCATACAAAAGGTCTATGCTCCGATTGCAAGGAAAAATGACTAACTGAAGCCTGATTATGAAATATTGTTTAATTTGGTTCAATTCAAGCTCCATTTAGGACGTAGGAATTTCATAGGAATTTAGCATAAATCAGGACAATATTGGTTTCAAACAGGGCATCAATAGGTATGGGTGTGAGTCTGCTTCAGTGTATGTGTTAAATTGCACACTTGGTTATATTAATTCGCAAAATAGAAAATCATGAAGAGTTCTTCCCGAATGAAAATTATGGAAGACTTCCCATTCACTCATGCACACCAGAGCTTCTTCTCCATGATTTCAGTACGCGTCTCATCCTTGTCTTTTCCATGAATTATGATATTAATAATGGATTAGTTATTAAAATTGAATTGGACAGAAATATGTTGAAGATATATCAATATTGAACTGTACTGCTTGATTTTGAATGATTTTTTTTAATTGGTTAGAAATGAATTTGAAGAGACACTTTATGTGAGACCCCGGTTTATTAACCTTGTAATACTTAGGCTTCTATTGGCCCTAGCATCACAAACAAAATAACCCGTGCCTCGATGGACATGTGCTTCCCAGAAATGCAGCACACATACATCTTTACAAAAGCATGCATCAATTCCATACGTCATATTATAACAAGTCTAGCAACGACATATATAATATAAAGTGATTACAAAAGAGCCGACCGGCCAAATGACATTAAGTATCAAATAACAGCGGAAGCAAAAGGTGCCATAAGATGACTTTAACCAAAATACGACCGGTTAGCCATGACCCATAAGGCAACCAACCGGGCCGCCAAGCTAGTCGTCCATGCCGAAGCAAAACTCACCAAAGTCGATCCCTTGGGGATCAACCTTCTTCCTCTACAACAATTAAGCAAAGCAAATGAATACAAAAATGTACTCACAAGACTTACGGGTAACAAACCTAGTTATTACTACATGCAGGCTTTAATCAAAGGAGAAGGCTCAAGGTTAATTTTCGGCATAAAGCAAGTTTTATTTGCAATAAATAATAATTTGTAGGATCGTTAATGACAATCAGAGGGGGTGAATGATTGTGTAAGATTTTTCGCACACTTCGTTGCCTCTGGCCGAGCCGCGCGTCGAATTAAACGTGCTGTCTTTGCACGCACTTAAATATTGTCCTTCGAACAGGACTTCTCCGGCACATCCCCAAACACGTAGAACAGCCAAGTACCGCCCTGCCTCACGTCGGCAGCAAGAAACAATCGCAACACAGCATCGCTAGCCTCTGCTGAAAAGATCAAACCGCCAGTAGGCTTCGGCCGCAAGTTCTAGCCACCTGTCAAGCAGCTATGAGCAATCAATCGAGTCTCCGCCGACGTGCTCCACGTAGATTTTTAGTAACCGCAAGCACCACGTTGCTTTGTTAGCCGCAACTAGCACATCTCGCCAGGAGCCGCCGCCAACAACTGATTTTCCTATTCTTTTGTATGCATGTAAAAGCCACATTAGTAATCTATTTCTCTATTCACTCATGCATGTCCTCCAGCCGCCGACTGAAAACCTAATCATGTAACCCCTACGACCCATGTAGTCCTAGGCCCAATACATGGGCTTAACACTCTATTATAAAATTCAATCCAGTCCAATTTTGGACACCCCAAAATTGTTACGTGTCGTAGCCTCCGGACTACACTTCCGTAGTTCCAACACGTATCATTCATCTTTGATCTCCACGCGCTCCAACTCGAGCCCGACCGTCTCCACCAACACCCTCGACCCTCCGGACCATGACTTCACACCAAGTCACCTCCGTGTCGCCGCCGTAGACCACGGTCGTCTCCGAGTTACCCTGCACATGCAAAGACCAAAACACCATCTTTTTCCGGCACAAGTTCGTCCCAACTTGACCGACATAAGTCCACACACGCCACACGCCTCAAATAACATCAGTACCCAATATTATCAATTATTCATCACTAAAATATTCTAAACCTGACCACATGGTCTAACATAATTTGAAGGCAATTTTGACAATCTGAATTTTAATTGCATAAATAACAGCGATACAATAAGTAATAACATATCAACAACCTGGAGATGACTAACCCAATAACCATCACAACAATAGCACGAATTACCCATTCGTACCACCCATGTCAAGTTTTTTTAATTTAAAAGGTTGTAGTCTAGTTCTTACGGGGTGTATCCGAGCGTGTCCATAACCTAGGATGAGGCTATTCGAATAGTTCAAAACCCTGCAGGGGTGTATCAATGTACCCACACTTCAGACCGCCTTTTTGCCAAGCTATTAAGCACACTTCCTTTGGTATGTCGGCACGGCTAAGTCCTACGAGACATTTCCAATGAATGATGCTAATTAAGAGTCACGACAACCAGAAGAGTAGGATACATCCGCCCATGGCTCAAGCCGCTGCGGATGCTCCCCCCCTTTACAAAAACAGTTTTAACCACCTACGACCCGTAATTAACACCTCCCAAAGTACTTAGTCAAGAGAGGTCCCATACCCCTAGCGTGGTCAGCACGCAAAAATGCTCAGTACGGTGGCATAAGTAACTCGGTCCTTAATGACCTGGGCATCATTCCAGTCACACCCAAAAGCACACTATCTTACTGTTGTGCTCAAGTCTAAATTATTTTGTTTTCATTTTTAGTTTTCACAAATAAACATAGCTCGAAGCTGAAACATAGAGTCATAATAAGTATTTGTGTGATCAAGGTCATCGACTAAGTCGATAATCGCCCAATTCTACCGGTAACTAAGCATTGCTAAGCATCATATCGCAAAGACAAATAAAAAGACCATAAATCATCCACCGGCTCTAATTCACCAGTGAGGATAATAACCTAGGGTAGTGGCGGGGTGGACAATTTCAGAAAATTATGCAATGGGATTAGTTACCTCTAATCGACAAAATAAATCTTGACACAAAGAAGCATACATACTTAGGTTTTGCAAACAAGATATTAGACTTTAAAAGTAATAGGAGCAATATGATCAAATGATGTTACACTGCTTGCCTTGCTGGAGATCACTTTCTTGCTGCAGAGGATCACTCACGTAATCAATAATTTCTTCGAAACCTAACTCAAAAATGCGATAAAACCAATAAGGGCGAAGAACACCAAAAGAAATCCAAAAGCAAAAGTTATCCAAATCTTACTAAATTCACATAGCAGCAAGGGTATGATTTTAAATGAATTTAGAAACAAGAATCAAGTCATTTGGACTAAGTATGCAAAAGTTATAGCTAAAACAATTTCCCTCAGCCTATTAATTCAACTAAATTAATTACTGGTACTGTTCATGGCATAAATTTCTGGAATGATCTAAAGTCTGAAATTTTTATGCTAGGTAGAAAATGGCATCCCAAGGTCAGCAAAGTTGAGTTTACTAAATTTGGATTTATAATGATTTACTTATGATTTTTCTAAGTTGTAAACCTAGCACATGTTACTTTAGAGAAATGAAATCATGATCAAAACCTATTTCATATTAAGTTTGCTAACAGAGGGATTTAACAAGATTGAGTTTGCACATTTTGGAGTTATACAGAAAAAGATATGCATTTTACAAAGTTTACTTCAATTTCTGGAATATTCTAAAATGGTTGAAATCAAGATAATATTGTTTATAAAACTTTCTGTTATAGAAACATGTCCAAAAGCATTTTTAGATTAAACTCTAGTTAAACATGAATTTATTCCAGCTGGAATCATCTAAAAAGGTTTTTAAACGAATTAGATATGAATTTTTAAATTTTAATATAATTTTTAGTTGATAAATAAAGGCTTACCAAAAAATAATCAACCTTATAAAAAATAAAGCGACGTGGACGAACGTGGGCCCTCGATGCGAAATCTAACGGCCCACGTGCACGGAGAAAAGCGCACGCGCGCGAACCTAAAGAGGAGATCGATGATTCCCGGTGACGTGGAGTGTTCGGAGGCACGAAAATCCCAAAAGATGTGGGCCGCAGATCTTGAAATCGACGGTCCACGACACGCACATAAAACACGTGTGAGTTTTAAGTGTGCGGAGAGTTTTAAACGCGCGGCCCACATGTCAGTGATACAGAGGGCGTTTTCGGACAGCTATTAAATACTAATTCCAATGATTAGTGATGATTAGCATTAATTATTTCTTAATGTTTTCGCACAGAGGGGGATTAAGTGGGCGGGGGCCCACCTGGCAGTGACACATTAGGATGATTTAGGACACCTTAATTGTTGCTTATGATTAGCAATTAATTAAACCCAATCTTTGTCTTAATGGCCTTGTTACTGCGGTTTTTGGCCTACGGGCCCACATGTCAGTGACTCATAGAGTCATTCCCGACAACCTTTTAATGCTAAGCATTAATTACCAATGATTGATTATTAATGATGTCCTAAAGGCGTTGATTAGGGCCGACAGGGGGGGTTAAATGGTTGGGCCCACTGTCAGTGGCACAGTTTAAGACATATTAATTACCCCAAATGATTAACAATGATTAGACCATTAATGATGTCCTAACCAGCAACGACACAGAGGGGCTTCCGTCTGGCAAAAATCGAGCGGCAAAGAACGGCTTGCCGCCGGCGACTCCGGCCACGGCAGCGCCCACAAAGTGTCAAAATGGGTTCGCAATAGCCTTGCGGTCCCGATGGTGATGACCTCACCGGCGGCGACGGCCTAGAACGCCGTGAGCCGGAAAAGAAAAGTGGAAGCATGTACTACCGAACACGAAAATGGCGAAAAGCTCCACAAAGGTCCATAAAAGCGGGTGCCACGACTTCTAGGGACTAATAAGAAGCTACCTTGACCAAAATGAGCTTCAAAGATGGTCGGAGGAGCTTGGACAGTAGAGAATCGTGCCGGAGTTGGAGAAGACAAAGTGAAAATGATGTTCTGAGCAAAATGAGTGAGAACAGATCGTCACTAAAGCTTCATTATAGCTCAGAGAAGCTCCAAGAACAATTAATTGAGAAAAGAACCCCTTACCGAAGCTAGAGAAGAAAGGGGGTAAAATCGGCCGAGATGATTCAAACTCAAAATTGGTCAATTCTGTGAGTGAAACCCAAAATTGAGTTAGGGGAAATGCATAGGGGAATAAGGAGTTCAAAAGGGTACAAAAAGAATTGAAGATGAACCGCTGGAGCACCAAAATCCATAATTGAGCTCCACAGGTCAACAATGGTAGTTTTGGTATTTTTGGTGTTTTGTGCTCCACAAACAAAGAAGGAGCTAGGGGTGGTGTAAAGGAATACCAAGAGGGGTTTTTGGGACCTTATAAAGTTAGAAGATTAGGGTTTGGGCAAAAACGAGCTCCTAAGGTGAGCTTGGTCTATGGAGCTACCGTTGACCAAAAGAGAAATGATGGTGGTGCAGGAGTAGGGCGAGGCTACGGCCGAAAGCAAGCCGCACACACTAAATGCCCGACCAGAGAGAGTTGACGAGGGAACTCGAAGTGACCTGGCCATGCCGCCCCCTGTTCATGCACGGCTCGAGGAAGAAGATGACCAGAAAAGGCTAGGGTTGTTGGAGGCGGTTTGATTTAAGATGGACGGCTAGGATTGCTTCAAGCTCTTGAGGTTTAAACCAACAGGGGAGATTGCGAGCGTTGGATCTTAATCCAACGGTTGAGATTGAATCTTCAAGTGCGGCGTCTCCAAACGCTCCCACTCGATCGTAGCCATCCGATAGAATTTCAACGGCTGAGATTGATTGAGCCACTCGGGCGACCCGAACGGCCCAACGAATCAGGACGATTGGATCATGATACAACGATCTAAATGAGTTGGCGTTACCGCGAGGTCCGAACGGCCCAATCAACGCGGGCTGTTCGATAGCAATCCAACGGCGGAAATGCCATGCGCCCTTTGGCTGACCCGCTGGTGCAATTAGGTCATTAGGTTCAACCCAGTCAATTAGGTCGGGCTCGGGTCTAATTTGAGCCCAACACCCTTTGACTTAGGGTTTTAAAATAACAACTAGACTTTGGGGATTTATATGGGGTAGCAAAACAACTCCAAAAATTCTGAAATTTTTACAAAGCTTGCTAACTTAGATACTAACCTTGTATAAAATTTTCAGAGGTTTTCATGCAGTGCATTTTTCTCCAAAAATTCTACAAGGTTCTGGTTTAGGGTTTTGACTGAAAGTCAAACAAGTTTGACTGACCTCCAAAAGCATTCAACCAATTTCTAAAAATTGTGAAATTTTTCAAAGGGGTCACACATTAACCCTAGAACTTAGAAAAAATATTTCCAGGAGATGATCATAAGGTTTGACAAGATTGTTTTTGGAAGACAATGTTTTGGATCAAAAGACTTGTGACTTTGTATTTCCGTAATTCTTGTGCAAGAATTGTTTAGAACATACAGGAATACATGATGTAAGAATTTTTTTTTAATTTCTACTCATTTTCTTACATTTGAAACATAAGTCCAAGATTGGGATGTTATACTTTACCAATGTTTCTTCCCTAAGTAACGATGCTAGTGGAATCGCCGCACAAGCACGAGCTACTGAAGCAACAACCATCGGTGTTGCACAAGAACAAGCAGACGGTAGCGCGACAACGACACAAACACAAGTTAAAGTCGTAACCACCGCATAAGCACATGAAGCACAAGCCAAAGCTGCACAACTACAACAAGAAGCCAAAGGTATTAAGGAGTTCAATCCAGATCACATTGTTGTTGAACCGGGACTTCGTATTCCAATTGACGAATTTGATCTAGACATTAGAGATCAAGCTAGAAAGGCTTATTTGTCGAAGGGTCCGACTCAACCAATTGGTCATACTTTTCCTCGCAAACAATATGGAAAAGAGTTTAAGGTCTTTTGTGAAGCATGGTATAAGAAATATTATTGGTTGGAATATAGTGTGGAGAAGGATGCGACTTAATGATTCTATTGCTTTCTTTTTAGACATAATCCCTTGGATGAAAATTTTGGTCATGATGTCTTTACAAAAGTAGGGTTTAGCACTTGGAAGAATGCATACAAATCATTTCCTGATCATGCTGGTGGGGCTAATAGTTTCCACAATAAATCAAGGACATCATATGAAGATTTTAATAACCAAAGGTCAAGTTTGCCACATAAGGTTGTGTCTGATGCTAAGGAATCTGAAATCAAATATGAAATTCGTGTGACTACATCTTTAGATTGTGCAAGTTATCTCCTAATGTAAGGTCATGCATTTCGTAGACACGATGAATCTTTTTCTTCCTTAATCAAGGGCAATTTCAAAGAGATTATTGACTGGTACAAAGAAAGGAAAGAGGAAGTGTGGCTTGCATTTGATGAGCTACATCCTATGATGCCCACATGACTTGTCCAAAGATTCAAAGGCAGCTTACAAAATATTGTGCGCGGGAGGTTACCAAAGTGATAAAGGAAGAGATTGGGGATAGCCTTTTCTCCATCCTTATTGACAAATCTCATGATATATCCATCAAAGAGCAAATGATCATGATTGTGAGGTTAGTGATTGATTATGTGTTCCATCATTTCTTTTAAAACTTTCCATTGTTCTACTCAACTAATTGTATAATTTTTCTTGCAGGTTTGTGAAGGGTTATGGAAAGATTTTTTAGGCTCTAATATCTCACAGAGGTAACATCAAATGCATTGAAGAGAGCATTGGTTGGGATGCTAGCTGGACATAGTTTACTTATTGCTAGACTACGAGGGTAGGGGTATGACAGGGCTTCAAATATGCGAGACGAATTCAATGGCCTCGTGATGAGAACCCACATGCTTTCTATGTCCATTGCTTTGCTCATCAATTACAGTTGGTAATTTTTTCTGTCACAAGTTGTTGTTTGTCTATCCATGATTTCGTCGAGTATGTGACTTTAATTGTGACCACCACTAGTGCATCTTGCAAGAGGAATGATGTATTACTTGAGAAGCATCGTCAAAATATTTTGGGTAAATTGGAGAGCGATGAGATTTTTTTCAGGAAGAGGGAAACATCAGGAAACTAGCTTGGCCAAACCTGGAGATAATAGATGGGGCTCTCATACGCAACCTTACTCTATATTGAGTCAATGTAGGATGCAGTAATAAATGTGCTAGACATTGTGCATGAAGATGGACGTAATCCATTTAAAGCAGCAGGTTTGATGCATATAATGGAGAGCTTTAACTTCGTGTTCATTTTGAAGATGATGTTGAAAGTGTTTCGTATTACAAATGAGTTATCTCTTGTCTTGCAAAGGAAGGATCAAAACATTGTTTAGGCCATGTCATTGCTTGTTGATGTGAAAGCACGTTTGATCAACTTGAGGATAAGTGGTTGGGAGCCATTATTTGTAGAAGTCAATATATTTTGTGATGCAAATAAGATTCTGGTACCAAATATGGATGGAGCAATACGAAGATGGGGCCGATCAAGGCAGGATGGGATCACAGTCACTCAAGACCATTATTATCGTGTTGATACTTTCTTTACTGTTATTACCACAGATATGGAATATCGCTTCAATGAGGTATCTTTGAAGTTGCTTATATGCTTTTCCTATCTTGATCCAAGATATTCTTTCTCTAAGTTCGATGTGGATAAGATTGCTAGACTTACATAGATATATGATAATGATTTCTCCGTTGCTAATCATGCAACTATAAAGGATCAACTTGAAACATTCATTCTTCATGTGCGAAGAATTGATTATTTTATTGTTTATCATGATCTTCGAGGTCTTTCCATGAAGATGGTTGAAACTGAAAGACATATTGTATTTCCATTGGTCTACCGCTTCATTGAGTTAGTATTGCTACTACCGGTGGCAACAACATCGGTTGAAAGAGTCTTTTCAGTTATGAATATTATCCAAACCGATTTGTGCAATAAGATATTCGATGATTAGCTTAATAACTCGATGGTGTGCTACATCAAGCAAAAGATGTTCAAAGGATTTGATCGTGACAAAATTAAGAAATGGTTTCAAGGCATGAAATCTCGAAGAATCAAATTGCCTCGTTTTCCTAAACGTAATTAGTGCTTTAGCGGTATGTGTAACATCCCAAAGTTCTATTACTAAAATTAAGTAATTTTTTATTTAAATTAATAAAGTTATCATATTATTGGATTTTATGAAATTTAAAAGAGTTTGCTTATTTTTCTTTAATTTTAAAGTTGAAAAGAAAATTCAATTAATTTCTTGGAATTTTATGGATTTTAAAAAGTTTTTTTATTTTTTAGGAAATTAAAAATAATTTATGTGCAAAAATAAATCTAAATTTAAGTTGTAAATAATTTTATTAAGTTCAAAATAATTCAGGGAATTTTGTGAATTTTTCTGTAATTTTTTAACTGTATTTGATAAGCCTTTTTGATTTCTTGCTATTTCTGAAAATCGAAAATGAATTAAAAACCCTAAATCTCTTCTGTCTGAAGCCAATTTTCTCTTTTTATGGCCCAACCCACTCCTTTTTTTTTCCTTTTTCCTTTCCGTTTTCCTCTTTTCTTCCTGGCCCGCTAGGCCTTTTCCTCTTGAAGCCCAACTCGCCCCCACCCTTCTCTCTCACCCTCTCACTTCCGCTCGGGCCCTACTCGCCAGCCTCACCTTCCCCCTTTCTTCTTCTCCACCTTCTTCTTCCTCTAGCCGCCCGCGCTAGCCACCATGGACGCCCACATGAGCATTCAAATGCATTCAAACCCCCTCATAACGTCGTACCCATTCCGGCCATTAACCCCTTCCATAAACGCCCTAACGCCACAAATCACGTCGCCGCTCCTGTTGTGTCGGCCACCGAGCGTGTCCGCCATCATTCCCGACGCCATCCGTGGGTCTCCTCCACCATGGTCTTCACCCTCAGCTTCACCACACCACGTTCTACGCCGTGTGCATGCCCTCTTCACCGGAGCGTCACCGGAACACCACCTTTGACGTAAACCCAAACGTGTCAATGCCTCTCTCCTCACCGTCGGCCGTCCGTGCATGCCTTCTCGCTGCCAAGGTGAGCAACATGCTCCCCATCCCTTCCTCTCTCTTTCCCGCACCTTGCCGCCGATCACCGGAGATCCTCGAGTCCCGAGCGCGCCAACATCGTCACTGCCACGTGGATGCTTGCATAGCAAGCCGTGCAACCCCATGCGCCTGGTCCACCGTGGACCAAGGTGCAATCCCGTGGACTTGGTCCATGGACCAGGGCCCACATGTCATTGACCCATTCTGATTTTCCTTAACAAAAACAATTCGACTGAAAAATCAAATTCACTTGCTGATGTCTTACTAATGGAATAAGTTGATTTTACTTTAGAAAAATAATTCAATAAATTTAAAATTATCCATTTCTATCATCTTATGTGAATTTGAATCTTCCGAGAGCCTATTCTCCTTCGTACAAGCTTTGATTCAAGTGAATAAAATTTCTAAATTCATATAAATTTAATATCTATTTCTCCCTTTTATGTGAATTTGGAGTTTATTTTAATTTTGTTTGAATTTGGCTTATTTTCGTGTATAAATTTCGACAACTTCGGAGAACCAAATTTCTACGTCGTTTCAAAACAATTAATTGAGCAAGGCAAGTTACATCCTTTGATCATGTTTGATCCCATTATTTCAAATTATTTAAATTCTATTTTAAATTATTACTGCATGCATATTTGTATTCAATTTAATTTAGATTCCTGTTTTGAAATTGTAGTTAATCCTGATACATTTGTATAGCCAAACTTTGACATTTGAATATCCATACCTTGTCACCCTACATAAAATCTAGTCGGTACTATAGTATGTACCAGAATATTTTTGAAGAAAAATTAAGTTTAGCCATGCTTAGACCTGAAATATTTGATTTGGGAATTTACAGCCAAAAATCAAATGTGGTTTAAATTGCATCTATAGTATTAGTGTGCCATAGAAGTTTACAGATGATTTTAAAAATAAAATCAAATCAAAAACTGGTTTATACTTGGGTGAAATGGATAGTTGGTGGAAGCAAGTTTATGCACAAGCTCAATTGAATGAATGGTTAAGGCCCAAGGGTATTTTGGAAGTCGCCTAAGTTGGTTAAGGACCGGTCTTCGAGCCATATCTTATAAAGTCATTTCGTACTACCACAAGTCTGGTATGGAACAGACTGAGCTAAATAATTTGCAACCTTCCATTGTTAGTTGTGCCATGTTGATGTGCGGGTGTCGGTTAGACAGTATTCCCACTTGGCGCAAGAGGGGGCTTCCGATGGGTGGTTAGTCTAAAGGAAATGAAACATTAGCAGGCATAACTACTGTGTGATAGCGCATTGTAAAGGCCTCGTGATAATCACTTAGCCGCACACCAATAGAAGTGTGTCAAGCGGACAATATAAGATGATTATCTCTTATGAGTAAAGTTGTATAATCTCTGCAGAGTGTAAAACTATTCGAATATTCGTGTACATGGTCATGGACATGCTGAGCAAAGCCACTCAAAATTAGACTTCGATTTTGTTTTCAAAATGTTTTATAAAACAGTTTATGACATAGATGGGTGTCCATGAGAAAATTATGGGTTGAAGCCCCGGGTTGGTGCTCGTGTTTAAGTCGGTGTTAGGTTGGTACCTACACTAGCTTTATTAATTTATTTAAAACTTAATTTTAGATATGGTAAAACTTGAGCTTTTGAACTAACTATTGTATTTAAAATGTCAAATATTGCTTTTGCACAGATAACCATATAAGCCTTCATTTGATAATATCCATGGATATATTAACTCTGTTATAGGTGTAACTTGCGGAGTATAATTATTTGTACTCACACTTGCTTAATAAAATATTGTTCATATGAAAAGGATTTCACTAACGGCGTGGATATCGAAAACTAGGCTGCTACCCCAATCGATTACATGTGGCAGATTTGTCGGGCTCTACTTCTTCTTCTTCGTCTTCCGCTGTGTTCTTTATTGTTGTCTTGTAAGCCGTTCTTGTAAAACTCTGATAATTATTAATAAAATTATGCAAGATATGGATGTTACCATATTTATTTATTGTGTACACTAGCTACTGTCACAGTGACTAGTATAGAATACACAGAGTAATCTGGGAGTGTTACTCCTAGGTTCGACAATATGTCTTTTGGTTTCTCTTTTTTTCTGCATCTTTCATAATTTACGATCAACTAATCGTGATACTACTAATCTATTTATTTTTGACAGGTTGCTTCTTCTGTGTATTATTTTCCTTTAAATTATTATGTTCGATAACTTGCTAGCAAGTTGTTAATTAAGCTTCATTAGTTGGATATTTCTCGATGTCCTACATTATCTTGTTGATACTATTTAATATCATATACTCGTATTGGTACGATTGTAATATAGTTAGCAAACTATAGTTCTTTTGTTTTGGATAATACTTTTTTATCCCTGTTTGCAACTCCACTATAACTAAAATTTAATCCTAAGTCCTTCACCGATCACATCCGATGTATTTAACAAGCTAGGCAATGCAAAGGGCTGACCTGCATCCACATCCATCCATCCATCCATCAATGCTGGTCTATCTCGAGCTCAAATCCATCACCTTTTCCTTTATTTTCGTTCTGATCGAGAGGAAGCCTTCTCAGAGCCATCAGCTGCAGTTGCAGACACGTACTGACGTACGGCCATGCAACGACCAGGACAGAACGGTACAGGCTACAGGGCAACGATAGAGATAGATAGAGATAGACGAAAGGCAAGACATGCTGCTGCTGGAGTAGTAGTAGTTTGGACGGTGAGATTTCTCTTCAGCTTTTTTTGGGGAAAAGCAAGAAGCGCTATCTCATCTTATTAAAAGAAGAGGAGACATACAACACCAACCTAAAACGGAACACCACTTGAGAGTTGAGAACCGAAATTAACTGTCAAAGCGACAACACCTACAGGCACCTGAAAACACCACCAAAGTAATGCAGTATTCAGCCTCCAAGTTCCGAGTCACAAGGTCCATTCAATAGCTATAATCCAATGGTCTATGGTACATACTAAACTAGGTACTTAAGAATCGACGGCGAAATAATCTCCTGGTGTCAATACTGTCCTTGTATTGGAGATTTGGAGTAGTAGTAAGGAAGAGAAAAAATGTTCGAGGTAACAGTCAAAAGAAGAACCAAGGATCAAAGCAGATGCATTGCTTGTCCGTTGGACGCGGTAACAGCTTCTTTCCCTTTTTACCCGCTTTATCTTTTATCTCTACTGGGTACCAGTGCTACACAGCATCTCTTTTGCTTTCTACCTTCCTTCCAGGTGGAACCAGGAACTAGATGCACATGGTAAATCTAGATCAAAGTATTTCCACTCCTCACTTGGCTGATGGAGATGACAAGTCCTTGGTTGACCAGATTCGCTCTTCACTGGGAAAGGGAGAAACAGCACCAGGCAAGCAGTCAAAACTCACAATCTTAATTCCAAATCATGCCAATTAAGTGCACTGTACCCTGGTAGGTGAGATCACATCACGTGACTACCGCCAGCCAGGGGGCAAATTAAAGGAGGTCAAAGCTTGTTCTTTCAACAAGGCAAAGAACTACAGAGCAAGCAACAGCTCACTACTCACTAAGTCACTAGTGTGTGTGCTGTTCTCTCTAAGATGTCAGTAATAAACATGAGTAACCAGCTGGTCAAATGGATGGTTTCATATGCCAATGTAGCGTGAGAAGAACCAATTAGAAACATGCAAACTGATTAACATGATGGAGTGTTCTTTAAAGTAGAAGCCATGATAACAGCAAATGCATCCAAGCAGAGGAGGATTTGAGTAACAATCGGGTTGGGTTTTTGGCTTATTTAGCTTCCTTTTAAAGCGAAATAGCAAAAATAGTCACCCCCAACAAAATTGTAAAAATGGTACCTCCGTCGTGCATTGGCCCAGCCACACCCCCATCGCGCGGTAGCTAGCCTGCTGCGTGGTGGGGACACGGCAGGCCGGTGGCTGCCGAATAGGAGGCCATCACGTGACCTACCGTGCGGAGGGGCCTCTGTAGTGGACTTTGAGCGCGGTACGGGTACTATTTTTGTCGATTCGTTTGAGTTACGGCTATTTTTGCTATTTCGTCATGCAATAGTGCTATTTTAGCCATAGCATGTGTAGAACTGCACCGAGTATTCCAGCAATTAAACAACAAGCCTCTCTATGCAAGAAAAACAAATGCGCTGAGCTTTTCCTTTTGCCACAGCAATGAGTGCAGCAAACGCAGGCATCATCATTTAGCTTCTCAAGTACACAACCAGAAAGGTGTGCACATGATTATAGCTTTGCAAACCTCTTAAGTCACATCAATCTATCATCCTTCCCTCACAATGGAAATCATTATCCAGAGTTAGTTAAATTCAAGTATCGTTCCCTTGGCCGATTTGCAATGATTTTACACCTCATTCTGATACAGTGGCCAGCTTACAAAATTTCCAAAGGCGAAGGGAGAAGAAAAGGTGATGAAGCTTATTGATGTCTAAACAGAAGAGGAAATGAACTGGACGGCAAGAGCTGGTTGAGTTGTATAGTTAGTGATGTGGGCTGATACAGTGATACTTCCATGAACATAGCCGTTCGCAGGCAAATGGTTAGTTGCAAAATTGCCCAACTATCCTGCAACAACACCAGATAAAACGTTAGGCCTAAGCGAGAGTTTTAGGTTTTCCTCAACGATCAAGAAATCGATTACCTTTATGTTAGTTTTTGCACAATGTGTTCCCCAAGCATCTGTCCTAGGCTTCAGATTTTGGCAATAGTAACTCAAATGTTAAGTGTGCATCTTGAAAGCTAACCAAAAAAGAAAGACCAGATGGAAAAATATTTCCAGGTTTACATCTGATCATCTAACAGATCTTGTACCCTACTTATTGTTCATCGATAACCCGCCAATCTGCATCACCAACAGGGATGTGTAAAACAGAAGGAATACATGTATATAAATGCAGTTCTTAACTGAGAAGCAACCAGTTAGCTTACACATACTCAAAGCAGAAAACATACGTATAGCATGAAGTGGGCCGAATTAGTAGAACTTTATATCTCCATAGCTGTAAGAATATGGCAAAAGTTCTTCCACCTCAACTCTAGAGCTGAAATAGCCCATGTTTCTTCTTCTCTGGCGGATAATTTCAACCTCCGCCATGAAAATACTGTACACTGGTCTGTGGTCAGAGAAGCGAGACTCTCCACGAACATAAGACAACTGAATGAGGCCATTACCATACCACAAAATACGATCACACCTTTGGTAAAAAAAAATTCCTCAGAAAGTTACTTAGAACTAATACAAAGTAGGGGAGTATTCTGGTAGATGCAAGTACTAAAGAAATTACCAAGCTGGTGTTCGCCTCTTTTCCTTGGGACGCACACCCTCACCAGAATACCGATCTGAGTTGAATGAGTATTTATATGTTGGAGGAAAATAAATCCTTCCTTCTTTCCATCCCTGGAAAACACGTCCGTATCTTCGCTCTAGTCGAAGCTGTTCCAAAACAAGTAATTCAGACATGGCCCTGAAACTAATGTTGTACTGTAAAGTGTGTATCAGAGCAGTGCAAATTACCTGATCTTTCTCCAACAGTTGCTTCCAATTATGCATTTCAACGAGGGCTTTTGCTGAGGAGTACGAAAGGGAAATCCGGTAATTCAAATCCCCAAGCCAGATGATACGACTGCAATTAGAATGAAATGAATACTAAATTAATGCCAAGTTTTGTGTTGCTTCTACATTACTATGTTGAATAAGGAAGATAAATTCGTACTCATGCTCAAGAATTGTTTCAGGTGACTTAACATCACCAGCACTGCAAACCCGAGGAAATCTAGTCTTCCTTAAGATCTCCATAACATCAGAATTTCTGCGCAGTTCATCTCCCTCCTTTTCCCCAGAGCTCAAATGACAGCATATAAAACAAAAGGTTGTACGATGCAAAGACATGCTTACTGATATAGAACCCTGCAGCAAAAGGAAAGGACCATAAGAAATGTATACTATAGTAACCGTGAACAAAAAATCTACATCCAAGAGGATTAAAATTAAAACAGTGCAACTTGTACACTGTACAGCCTTTACCTTATTTCCAAGATAACCCATTAGTCCTCTACCCACACAAGAAACTTTCAGGTTTCTCACATCATTACTTATTTCGCTGCGTACCCATACTGTGAGAAATATACCAACCATCTGCTTGCTGGCAACCAAACAATACCTGATACAAACACAATATTTTCAGAAGTTATTTTCATGAACTTCAAGACAGAAGTGTCATAGTTAGCTTAACACTGTTGAGCTCAAATATTTAAGAGACTTTAGAATAGATTCACATAAGGGGTCTAAAAGAATTATATAAAACAGCAAGCAGACGTGAAAGTTCATGGATTGTTATAAAAAAAAATACCTAGAAGTATCTGGCTGCTCATGGTTTTCTTCCATAGGTGTTGAAGCTCCGTAGCCATATGGGAATGGTGAAAAATATGGTCCATTACTTGCATCCTCGTCAATATATTCATAATCTGGTGATCCCACACACGGGAAATTTCCATCAAAATCGCTTGCTCTGCCTCCCAAGCTAACTGGGTCACAGACACTAAACCTACCGTCCAAGCTTGGTTGTGAAAACATATAATGTCCTTCAACTCTTAAACTCCGACTAAGGTTGTGGAATGATCGACGGTGGAAAAATAAATAACTATCCTGTCTTCTTGATGAACCCTCAAAGTCAGCATCTAGCTCCACAATTGGATCAGGGACAGGAGATGGCGTGTGATAGCCATCATGACTGCTAGGCCCAGGATTCTTGTTCAATGTTCTCCTAATAAGGGACACCCACTTCTTTGCTGGAGCGTTGTCTTCGGTACCAAGAACATTTCCAGCATTCAAAGGAACAATTTCTTGAAATCTGCGAAAGATCAAAAATTAGTAGAAGGGACTAGCTCAAGAACACTGTTGTTTAAGTTAAATTGGGTTTGCATTATCAAGGTCTTGAACAATACATACCCTAGAACATAGATATCAGCAGGAGGTGAAGAATGGAGCCACTCATCCAAATCTAAACCCCTTGATGGGGATTTACCGCCAACATTCCACGTTGAGGCAAAGATTCTACAAGCATAAGGAATAAAAATAACAATTCACATGATTATACCAGCGAAGTCAAAGTGCAAAAACTACCTAAAAGCATTATGGACAGTGGCAGTTGATTGATTTACAAAACTTTATTCTAATCTACTACATTACTACTAGATATTAGATTAATTGGTCTCCACACCACAGATAATCAGTTGCGCATTGGATCCCTAAGCTTACATGGCAAAGAAGCACATGCAGTGAACAAAGGGTACCTGTAATCTTGAACTTCTGTCAGGCGTGACACATCAAAGTCATTCCTTCCTCGGCGAATGCGATCGACATTTCGCTTCAACGACCGGTCTATATGCCCATAAGGAACAACAGAAACAAAGAAAGGAACAATCAGATAAATTGGTAAAAGCATAGAGAAAAACTGTATTTGGTGGATTATTTAAATTAATTTGGTAAAACAGGAGCTCAGCAGATAAAGAGAGTTCTGGCCAAGGGAAAAAAGAGGTAGCTGCGATCTTTGATGTGGGAAGAGAGGGAAGTGTGGTCCATATGCTTTAACTGTACCAGTTCTGCTTTTCTTGGCTGTGCCTGCCTCCCTCTCTGAGCAGCTGGTCCTCCATTCACCACCATGACCATCCCTTCCTGGATCACTAACACAATTTAGCCCACACCAAACAAAGACAGTAAATGTAAAGGAAATTAAATTTGTTTGAGACCGTTCCGGTAGTTCTCTATCTTGGAATCAAAAGTAGAAATTTAACCGGTAAAAATGCCTTGACATGAGAAGCATACAAAACTTCCAAGCAGCACCAGACAAATATCTGCATCACTTGGGAAAAGGTGTTTGATTGGGACGTTCTAAGGACTTGTACACCATTGAATCAAGACCAGGAACTGAGACTTGAATGTAGCCGTGTCTCATGAAAAAGGTGTTTGATTCGGACCTGTCCGGTGCTAATGTATCTTTGAATCAAAACTAGGAACTTGGACTGGAAAGGTCTGATGGAAATGAGAAACTACAAGCACCAGATGATAAAAATTGCATTCAACAAGCCTTCCTAAACCACACAAAAGCAGCAAAATAAAAAGAACAGGTTGTTGGTTGAGAGTTGAGAGTTGAGACCCTTCAATTTGCTATACGTACGAACTGAAATTAAAATTTTGGCGATGACAAAAGAAGAAGAAGATATCACAAGTACCCATCTTTGAATCAAAATGAAACACTGGCATTACCTTGGCTAGCATCATAATCCGCATGGAAATCCTGTGCCTTAGTCTTGATGTTAAACCACTTCCTCACCAGGGATTTGGACCATGAGAGCTACACATTTAGAGCCAAATAACCACCAACTTTATCAGAGATATAACAAACGAAACAACAACACGCCCAGTTTGATCTGGACACCACGAACTAAGCACATACCTTGCTCTTCTTGTTGCTCTCTTCTCTCATTGTCTCATAGCACACTGCCTGAAGCAGCAGAATAATCTACACCGGCACACCACTCCCTCCTCCTCTCCTCTCCGGCGGCTCCTATCTGCCTCCAAGCACGCCAAGGTGTGGTCTTGTAAAGGGAACCTCAAATCTTGAACCAATTTGGCTCCAAATCCGTATTTTGATCCGGGGACCTCAAAATCTTGGACTGAATTGAGCGCCAAGAAGGACTAATGAGCCAGCTTGCCGCCACCAATTGCAGGAGGGATCACAAATCCAGCTCAACTTGGAGCAAAAACCCACCAAATCTTTCTTTCCTGAGAGGTAATTCCGGGAAGCAACGCCGCTACAGCCTACACACCAGTATGGCAGGGCACCACACCACCTTGCTCCTGAATGCTCCTTAGGCTTTTAGGCGCTAGGGGTTAAGGCTACTGGAGTAGAGTGCCAT
This sequence comes from Ampelocalamus luodianensis, assembly GCA_036346255.1. Taxonomy (NCBI): domain Eukaryota; kingdom Viridiplantae; phylum Streptophyta; class Magnoliopsida; order Poales; family Poaceae; genus Ampelocalamus; species Ampelocalamus luodianensis. Next base: position 5,430,621 of record CM070621.1, read on the forward strand.
GGTGGTGTACTGGTGTGCAATACTAAAGTGAAATGCTAGGTGTGAGACTGAGGTTTCTGATCTGCCTTCTCTGCTTTTGCTACCTCTTTTATCTCTCTCTCTCTCTCTCTCTCTGCTTTATTTTTCTAATCACACACTGTTCTCGGCCTGCTCGCTCAAATCCAAGCTACTTAGCTTAATATATGCACAGGTGGGAGTACTTGAGAGGAGGAAAAGGTGCAAAGCATGGGGAGTGAAGTAACAGGGAGCACAAATGGCAATACACAGAAGAAATAGCCGTCTGCTTCAAATGAAATCGCGTGCGTTAGCTACATGCCATCTGCAGCCTTGCCAAAGATTTTGCGAGAACAATTAGCATACACAAATTGCTAGCTTTGGTGTGTGGTATGACCGTTGATATTTTGATTAGGCTCTGATTCCATATCAAATAATACAACTCTAAACACGGTTTCTTAGATAACAACGAGCTACCTTTAACATGTAAATATTAAATATTTGAAAATATAGACTCTATATATTCTTGCTCAAGAAAGGCGATTAATTAACGACTAATTCATCCGTCGATATATTCTCGAAAAGACGAAAACTTGAAGAAAAAAAGGTAAATCTTAGGCCTTGGAAAGAAAACCCCCAAATAACCGAAGAAATGCGTATGTTCCAGGGAGAGAAACAACACCCTGGGAATCGGGCCCCACAGGCAGTTGCCAGGTGTCACTGGCCGTGGGCCCTGTCTCCGGCCCCACTTTCTTCTCACGGTCAGTTAGCCGCGTTTCCTTGTCGCGTGGGTTGGTACGTACCCGCTTCCATTTGGTCTTCTCCCGCTGGATGGTACCGTGAATTTGCCACGCCCCTCCCACTGCTCCGCGTGGCCCACGTTCCGTGGACCCACCTGTCATTTTCATCAGTTTTTACCGAAGAGGTGAGTCTTCTCATGGGAGTTGCGGTGGTTAAAGCAAATAAAGCGAGCAATAGATTACTTTAAAACTGTTGGAAACCAGGCGGGCCGGAGTCCCCTGGCGAGTGGGAGCTCATCATCCCAAACCCTGTGAAGGGTCGTAGCGCATAAATAAGGGTGCTATTCATTGTAATTGATGGATCGTTGGATGAAGGAATAAAGAGAAGCAATAAGTCCCCTACATCTCTGTGTTCATCTCTTATTCATTCTTGTTGTTCATGCATTGTTCTTACGATTCTCGCTTGTCACGAGGTAATCGCTCGACCGGACTCGCCAATGACGGTTCCTCAACACGTTATCGGCCACGATCGACTCTCCTCGCATCGAAAAGGTAACCGTCGATGAACGACACTCGTAGATTGAATCGTTTTCTAGATTGCTTTCAATTCGCAAATTTGGCTTTCTAGATTGGTTTTCTACGGTGCAAATCCGCTCTAATCTACCGCGAGCCGACTTGAAGTCCCGCCAAGCCGATCGATGGGTTGCATGAAAGAGTAGATGATGATTGTACAAGTAGGTTGTATATCGATCGCATGAAAGGCATCATGTGCACGGCACCGCTGCAGCGGTTGTCACTACCTCGCGATCGTTCACGGTCGGCATAGTCCGCCATCACGTATCGCCACGGAGGCAACGCGAGTCACCCGCTAGCACGCGGCAAGCACGCACATGTCGGCATGAAGCCGCGCCTCTGTTGCAATCTCATACTATATTATATTGCATCGCGCCATGAACGATAACAAAAAGGGCGGTAACGGCCTGAAACCAGCCACGCCGTCGATTTTGGTGTCACACCCGGCCACATGAAGATGGCACCGCCACGCGCGCACGGGGCACGAGGCCGGCAGCCGCTTGCGCCCCCGCGATAAACAAACCGCGATTGATGAGCGATGTACGCGCGTGGTGAATACTACCGCGCGGATGAACGATACGCCGCGGATGAACAGATGCGCCCGCATGAACGATGTGTCGCGGATGGGCGATACGCCCGCATGAACAAGATGTTTGCGTGAAGCGATGGTCCGCCATGAACAGCGCGTCACATGAATAAGAGCGATTTTGCGGATGAACAGTTCGCCCGCATGAACGATGTATCGTGTGTGAATAAAGATATCTGCTATGAATAAACGATGCCGCGCATGAAACGATGTTTCATGGATAAACGATGCGCCCGCATGAACAACAGTACACCCGCGCGAACGATGTCCGACCATGAAAGCGATGCAGCGCATGAACGGTGTTTTGCGGCGAAGCGCGCGCGCATGAACGGTGTTTCGTGTGAACAATAATTCGGCCATGAGCGATTGCTCGCGTGAAAGCGGTGTTTTGGATGAGCGGTGCACACGAAGAATTTTGCTACGCCCGCGCGCTCTTCGCCGAACATAACCGCCGCGCCGCGCACTCCGCCGCCGCTCGCTCGCTGCGGCTCGCGCGCGCCGCACTGCGCGCTCCCACCGAACGCGAACCGGCCGCATCGCACCGGCCTCGCGAATCACCGCACACCGCCGCCTCCGTGTGCCCATCGTGTGCGTTTTCCGCTCTTGCCATCTTGTATCGCACCGGCTACCTCGTAGTGGAAGACCGCCAGCGGCTCGCGGCGTGACGATCGCCTCGCGCCGCCTCGGCCGCATGGCCACACCGGCCCTCGGTTTGCGTGGCAGCCAGCCACCCGCGCCCGCCCTCGAATGGCCTTGCGCCACCGCTTGAACCAAACCAAGAAAAAAAAAAGGGAGGCGGTGGAGAAAATTCGAAATTTGCGAAATTTGTCGAGAAGTCATTTTTCCTAGCAGAAAGAGCCTCGAAATTCAATTTTTGAATCGCTTTTGCATTTGAAGTATGTTTATTTTTGTTATTATTATTTCTATGCAATTTATTTATTTAATTTTGATTATCTGTAATTGTTTATATTGCTTTTAATCATTGAAAATAGCGATAAATCATGAAAATGCGTAGAAAAATACGGAATACTGAACATGGAGTTCGATGAACATTATGAGAATTTTGCAACCATTTTATGCAGATTACTAGCGGTAATCCTTTGAACTTTTGCATGAATAGGAATATGATGGCATCACGAACGATGAGTTGAAGAATCGACCAGATATGGCGAATTTGTATAGAATTTATATCGGTCTCAATTACGTGGTAATGTGATCACGGATGAGCGACGATTGGGAAGACCTCGCTACCTTGCGGTACAATCCGCACGCAACTATCGTTAAGACGGCTACATGAAGTATGCCGAATTAATTGACATCATGCAAGTTATGAAAACTCAAGATGATGTTCTAGGAAAGAACTTCATCTTACAACCACATAGTAGCAATGTTGGCCATGAAGCCCTTTGTTAGCGCTACAAGGTGATGAAGCCTCTCACAAATGAGAGGAGCAAGAAGGGTAAGGTCGTAGGTCGCACATTATTGATGCTTTTTCGGTCTAAGAAGAAGGGCAAATGATAGCATGAGGCATACCTCGCCATTGCGAGCACAGAGGATCCACATCCATTAGTTGCACTTATGAATGTGAACACCCCGATGAGTACCCCATCATCCCTCCTTTGGACATCGCGGCGACCACGGTAGTAGTGCCAAGAGGAGAAGATCGCGCATGGAGCCGATTTAGGCAGAAGTTCCTGAATACTTCGCCTATTAGATCCAGTGCACGCATTGCACTCGGACCTTTTATAGAAACTTGCAGTTTGTAATTGAAGTAGAATTTTAAATTATTGAATAATGGTTGCAAGCTCTAGGAGAGCAAAGCATTAAATTCTTATTATGAGTCTGTAAGACTTATTTTCCCATTTTTATAATAGCAAGTTACGTTCTGATATCCGAAGTATTTTATTTATGTGTTGCTTGCTTTCTGCTACATATTAATAAAGTACATTATATTAGAACGCGTGTGGCGCCCTATGGAGGAAGTGTGCTTAGCATGTAGCGGCACAACGAATACCATCCTGAGAGAAACAGAAATTTTTTTCAGTCGATCAGCAGGAATGCTGGTAGTCTTACGACGATCGCAGCGTGATACTTGTATAATAAGCTCGGAAGGGCCATAATTATACTCCAAATGGGCACAACTTTGGTCATTAAAGAAGACTTGTTGTACCCGAATCGACTAGAACTCTCAAGGATATTTGCGCTAACAGTTTCCATGTAGAGACTGAAGAAGAGTATGGTACAGAATACCTGCTCATTACAAAGCGTGAAGAAAGTGAAAAATAGCATTAGAATATCTTCCTTCATATGAAATTGGGCTATACTACACTAATATTAAGGCACTGCGACCTATCTTGCCTTGAAAACCGTATTTAGAAGCTCGAACTTTTCTATCTCTAGCATGATAGATTATGCCGCCTAGGTCTTAGGCTAATGAGAGATATAATTAACAATTCACAGGACATAATATGAATATAAAGAATTTCTCGAATCTGAAGATTTTGTGTGCCCGCATGTGCCACCGAAAATTAATTATTAGACCTTTTGCTCAAAGTGAAGGATGAAGTCCTGCATTCTGGACCGTATCCAGGGAGACTTTTGCGGTCCTATACAGCCCCTGTAAGGGTCATTTAGGTATTTTATGGTGCTCATCGATGCTTCCTCGGAATGGTCGCACATATGTTTATTGTCTATGAGAAACCATGCTTTTGCAAAGCTAAATCTCGCAGATAATTAACAATTGAAAATAATAATAATTTCACGATCATCATGTGAAGTCCTCGAATGGACAACGCCGGAGAATGTACTCCGAAGGCATCTGATGATTATTGTATGAAAATGGGAATTAAAGTTGAGCATTCTATACCGCACATCCGCACTGAATGGACTAGCGTAACTTTGAAGAATTGTAATTTACCAACTATATGTTGGGGACACGCAGATCTGCTCGTAGACTCTCATCAATTTTAGACCGTCGGCCTATAACATCCATCCACCTATGCAACTAGCGCAAGGGTCAAGACGAAAATTCCTCATCTTCGCAGTTTGCTTGCAAGGGTTATATACCTATACCACCACCGCAATGAATCGAAATGGGTCTTCTCCGAAAGTGCGGGATATCGTTAGCTATGAGACAACATCCATAATCAAGTATTTGGACCATATGATGGAGATTTGTATAATGCCGATTCGATAGTACATTAGATGAGGTTAGTTTCCCGTCATTAGGGGAGGAAATCAACCCTTGATAATAATGTCGGAAACAATTGAAATCTAGAAGACAATTGAAATCGAGAGATAATTGAAATCTATGCATATGACCCGCGCACTAGTAAAGCAAATAGAAAGTCGAAAGATAATAGCGATCGAAGACAATTGAATTGAAGTTTAGAAGACAATTGAAGTCCAGAAGACAATTGATTTGCAAGTATTAGCGAATCAACTGCCAGACTACTTTAGTGATTAGAAGAGCGTGAATAAGTAGCATTTGCCTGCAAGCAATGCACCGGAGAGGTTGAAATACCATTGAAGGTATCCTAATCCCGTCCAGAGGCCTCAGAACAAAAGGACGAGAACTCCGGTCCCTCGAATCCAAAGTAACCGGGGACGCCTGGTGAAAAAGGATAAGACGGACTTGACACAGCCGATCACCGAAGTGCCTCGAACGAAGGAGCGGTTGAGACTGCATCGGTATGGAACCTTGAAAAGGCATACGAATTGAACATCCCCATGAAGGAGACATCAGCATGGATGTGTGCGCACACATCGGAGCTGAAAAACTAAAGGGACTTGCCCCGCAATTGGAAGCAGCGGTGAGCAAGTAGAAGCATTAGAAGAATCGCCCTTTGAAGAAATAGTTATAAACTTTATGACCTCGGGAGAACCTTTGAATATGACAACAGCCAATGTTGACATTTACTTTGCAAAGAAACTTGCCACAATCATCAATCTTGATTCAGAGCCTGCATCGCTCGCTGAATGAAAGAAAATATCAGATTGAGAAGATTGAGAGAAGGCAATAGAAACTGTATTATTCTCTCCGAATAAAAGAAAGACGTTTGGGCATGTAAGCCGCACGTCTCCCCCCTGTGCACCCCGTAGGGTATAAGTGAGTATTTGTTCGAAAGAGAAATAAAAAGAAGCAATGCTTGTTGCACAAGTTTTCACTGAACATCCAGGAGATGATTATGAAGAAACATATTCCCGGTCATGGCGGAACTCCTTTAAATATTTATCTCAATGGCAGTGAACTTGAAGTTAGAAGTGAAATTGATGGATAGGGTACCAGCATACCTTTATGAAATATTGGATTCGGACATTTATATGAAGATACCTGAATGTATCACTGTCCCGAACCAAAATAGAGCAAATCGAAATATATACAGTGTGAAACTCAGAAAGTCATTATGCGAACTTAAGCAATCGAGCGAATGTGGTATAATCGCTTGAGCGACTTTCTATGCAAGAAATGCTACACAAACAATGAGAATAATCTACGTGTATTTATACGACGATCCCGAATGGATTTTGTATAATCTCGGTGTATGAAGATGATCTGAATATTATCGGAACCTGAAGGATATTAAGAAAGCAAACTCTTACAGGTTGGAGTTCGAAATGAAAGGTTTGGGTAAAACCAAATATTGCTTAGGCTTGCAGCTTTGAGCATGCCTGAAGGAACATTATTGCATCAGTCAACCTACACTCGGAAGGTGTTAGAAAGGTTCGACTTGACAAAGGCATACCCTTTGAAAGTGCCAATGGTCGAAAGATCTTTGCGACAAGACAAAGACTCATCTGGACCTAAAGAAGAGAGGAGGAAGTCACGAGACCGGAATTCCCACGCTTGAGTGTAATAGAAACACTCATGTATTAAACAAATCGTACTAGAACGGACATTGCATTTGCCATGAACCTATTAGCAAGGTATAGTGCGAAACCTACCAAAAGCATTGGCGGAAATAAAGGACATCTTCCGATACCTCCAAAGAAGCAAAGAACTTGGTCTATTCTACAGAAAGAATCAAGACTTAACTATGAATGGCAATGCAGATGACGGGTACCTGTAGGACCCGCATACAGCCAAATTGCAAACATGCTATGAATTCATATGTGGTGGAACTGCAATTCCATGAAAATCGTCTAAGCAGAGTCTTGTATCGACTTCGACGAACCACTCGTTGTATGAGGCCTCACGAGAATGTACTTGGCTTCGGCGGATGATTCACTACATCTAGCAGTTATGTGGATTGAACACCGCACCAACCCCCACTATTATCAATGAAGATAATGCAGCTTGTGTTGCACAAGTGCAGATGGGTTATTGTGAAGAATCCTTTCACAAAGCATATCAACCCTAAGTTCTTCTATGCTCATGAATTGCAAAAGATGAACGTAATCAAAGCACTGCATACTAGGTCATGTGAGAATCTGGCAGATTTATTCACTAAGTCACTTACAACATCTAGCTTTGAAAGGTGCGTACGTGGAATTGGAATGATAAGACCTAGAGAAGTGCAGAATTCAGGGGGGAGAACCTTTACAAACTCATTACTAAAGCTTGATCACGAAGATCGAGTACCCAAAGAGCAAGTCCTGGAGATTAAATGAAATTGGGTGGATTGTACTCTTTTTCCCTTGACGAGTTTTCCTGAAGTTTCTCGGCTAAGGTTTTTAATGAGGCAATTCGAGCAACATAACGAACATGATTCATGTACTCTTTCTCCAAATTTTTCCCACTGGTTTTATGGAGTTTTGACGAGACATGGGCATGAAGGATGAGTGCCCAAGGGGAGTGTTAGGAAGCGGGCCCGGGCCGGAGTCTGGCCCAAGGTGGGCTCCTCATCCCAAACCCTAGAAGGGTCGTAGCTTATAAATAGGGGGTGCTATTCATTGTAATTGATGGATCGTTGGATGAAGGAATAAAGAGAAGCAAGAAGTCCCCTACATCTCTGTGTTCATCTCTTATTCTGTTCTTGTTGTTCATGCATTGTTCTTACGATTCTACGCTTGTCTACGAGGTAATCGCTCGGACTGGACTCGCCAGCGACGGTTCCTCAACAAAAACAACACAAAGAAAGAGAGAGAGAGAGAGATGGGGAGAGCTGCGGATGGTACCTCTCATAGGTTTTCTCCTGGGATTCCACCGAAATCTACGAATCTTTGTCGTGACTAATCCATTCTTTCGAGAGCGAGTAGTACGGTTTGCGAAGCGTGTGTGTTCGTGTTTGCTTTCCACGGGAATAGTATTTTTCACCGCGCAAATAATAGAATCAATTGATCTCACCCGGCTGGTAACAACAACACACTTTTTTTTTTTTTTTTTGCGACGAGCTGGTAACAACACATTGATCATTCGTTCCATTGCTAAATTGAAATGCATGGTTTTTTTGTAAGAACATCTCCGGCGTGGGTTTTCAGCGATATCTTTATACGTGGTGGTTAAGATTCAAGAGTTTAGTGGAGCTTATACCATAGAATTTGGTTGGGCGTGATGAGTGTCGCCGCTAGTCTTTGGATCGGAGGAGCGTGTCGGTGGCAATTTTCGAAAGGGCTAAGACCTGAGTTAGTGTTTTTTCTCTCTTTTTTTGGGTGGGAGATGGTGGCGAAACCAATGAGCTACTCGTGACGAGGAAGGAAGGAGGAGGATCCACACGATTTTCTATCCTGCATATGTGCTACATATATAATACGACTTAAGAAAGAAAAAAAGCAACTTGTACATAAGCAGACTAAAAACCATAATGATCAGCACGCACGTTAGCTTTACATACATTTTTGGATAATGCTTACATGCAGACATCCGATTTCCTCGTGAAATTTTGGACGATGTCGTTCACTCTATTGTGCTTATGTTTACTCTTCTATCACCACCAAATCCACACCTCCATCTCTACTTCTCTCCAGGCTCCTGCACATACACCACCCAACTCCACTTCACATGTTCTCTCTTCCCCGTGCTCATCTGTTCTCCCTCCCATTTCTTCATTCATCCAATCCCTTTTCCCAAAATACACAATATCAAAAATCAAGCCATGCATGCATGATTTTTGGATTCCCCGTCCCTCGGTCTACATAAACATCCACTCAATTTTGACATATATGCATGATTGAGGAGTTTTTATTTGGAAGAGAGGAGGAAATGGAGTGGCCGGGGATGGCTGCGAACAATGATGAGCTCCCGCGATGTAGTTGGAGGCCTCTCTAAATCTTATGTTTGTGAGATCTTGGAACGACAGTCGGCATCCTCTTTTCCAACCTTTTGGCAACTCCTTTCACTCAAAACACCGGTGACATCGTGGGCGGCTCCACCACCGCATCCTCCTCACCCAACAAGTCTGATCTCTCATAGCCACACTGACGCTCTCGCTTGGACCCATGACGGCGGCGATAACCCCATAAACAATGTTATCCATGGCACTAAATTTTGAGGGCCCAAATGTTGCAATAGGTCATTCACGTTGTTGCAATAGGTATTATGAAGTGTTGCATTTACTTGTTTTGATTGTTGTAGGAAGAATTCTTTGAGATGTTGCATTTATTATGCCAAAATTTTACGCATGTTCTCCTGAAATACTCTCTTGTTTCAATTTTCCCGTGAATGCATCATGATTGCGAAATGCTGCCAATATGTTTTTATTTTATTTTTGCAATGATGAAAAATCATAATTTTTCGAACAAGTTATGTATTGAAAATCATAGATATGTTGTATGATGCAAATGACCTCTAAACCTAGTTTTTTTTTTCTTGAGACACTGATGTTTTTTTTCAGTATCTTCTTCGAATGGTAACCTATTTGTTTCATATGTAAATCTCATTTGTTACCCACCTTGTGATGAAATGTTTTGTCCAAGCGCCCTGGTTTAACTCTCTTCCCAACAGTTTTTGGTCCATCTTCCTGGAAGCAAGCAAGGGCAATCCCCTTTTCCCCGTTGGGCATGGAGACGGCTGCTCCTTCGCATGCATGCGGCCCTATGGATGTACGTGTCCGGTAGCATGGTTTCTCCCATCAGCTTAGTCTTTTTCACGCACGTACACCCAGAAATCAACCAAACACTACACCACAAACCATGCGTATGTATAATGTGCGTATTGCTGTATTGCTCCCAAGAAAAGCTTGGGTCCCCAACACGAGTACACAAATATAATACAACACTAAACTTCCTCCGTTTAGAAATATACAATGCTTTAGAAAGCTTACAGTCAAACTTCCTTAATGGTAGCATGTTAGAAATCGTGTAAAAATGGAATTATTAGATTAGTCATGAAAAATATTTTTATAATATAATAATTTTATGAATATATTCATATAAAAATTAATGGTCAAAGTTGCATGTTAAAAATCGTGTGAATATCCAAAACGTTGCATATTCTTGACCAGAGATTAGGAGGAAGCATACATGGTTGGCATGGATGGTTTGTTCATACTTGCATGGTTTTTTTTGGGACGAGAGGATGGGACTTGGGAGCACTTCTATCCCTACACGCCCTCTCTGTGCTGCCGTACCTAGCACTTGCACACTGTCACTGTAGCATCATGCATGCGTCCGTGTCCAATATAATTTCGGATTTGCTATTTTTAAGTAGTATGATTTTTTTTTAAGTTTAAGTCAATTGTTGTGACCATTAGATTTGTGTAAAGATTGATGTGTCATATGATTTGATATTGATCCAATAGATAAATATGTGACTTATACTTAATAAAATTTCAGTCACCTTACAAATAGACAATCTCATATATTTCACTAAGTTTTACGAAGCTTCCGAACGACCAGCACACATACATGTGCGCGTTTGGCCCGTTCGACCGGGGCCAACATGTATGCAACACAGCCATGCATGCAGCAGCATGCAGAAAAATGGTTCTATTTTGCTCAGCAACTCTCGAAGCATTTCATTTGGAGATGCCCTAATAATGTGCTAGTTAAATCGCCAATATTAGGGCATCCACAGTATGAAGTACCTCCACCGGTGCTAAAAATTGCTGCATCAGATAGGCGTGGGCTTTTACTATAATTTTCACCTCCAGTGTTTGGTACCTCATTTCATTTCCACAGGTGAGACCCACATTGAATAAACTAAAAAAAAATTCCTTCTCTCTCCCGATCTTTGTATGCTCAGCAGCAACAGCAGGAGGGGCGATGGTGACCGGACGTGTGCGACCTCGATTCGGTGGCGGTGCGGCGCCCAATCACAACGCGGCGACCGTGTACGACCTCGATGCGAAGGCGGCGGCACGTGCGTCTTCCTTGACCTCAGGCGGGCAGGTGGGTCGTATTGTGGCGCACGGTGGGTGGGTACGACCTCGGAGGCAAATTAAAGCGGTGAATTGAGCGGCGTGACGCGACTTCTTTCTCGTTCCGGCGACTACGGCACGTGCGTCTTCCTTGACCTCGGGCGGGCGGCTGCGGCTGATGCTCGCAGTGGTACTAGGCGGTGGCTGCTGGACGCATGTCTGCGCGACAGCCATGGAGCCGCGTCGTTTGGACCTAGACCCCTGCCTCGGTCACACACAGCATTGCCGCTATGTTCGTGGGCTTGGAGGGATAAATTTGTTTGCTTCTTTTCTAACCCTATCTATCTACTTACTTCCCAAAGCGACTAGTTTACTCTTTAATCCATGGTTTGTACCGGCTAAGGGCATGTACAATGGTATAGACAGCTGTTGTCTATAGCAACTATCCATATCACCTATAGACAGCACTAAAGACAGCTCATACAATGGGTTGTGATAATACAGTCGGCTATAGGATTACAGACAACACATAATCTTTATTGCTTTTCTTGGTTTTGGTGCTACTGATCAGTGCGGGATTATAGACAGCAATATTCTCTCTCTTCGTTCTCTTTCATCCACGTCAGCAAAAATCCTATATGGCAAATGCTATAGACGGCTGACATAAGCCCATTGTACATGCTCTAACGAGCCTACTAGCTAGGTAGGATCTCGCTTTGAGGCGTGCATTTGGCAATAAGAAAATGCCATGGGCTGATGCCTGATGGGCTAGCTAAGCTCATGCTCCCCCAAGCTTCGCTGGTCTTCTCTTCCACCCATGCGAATGGCTACGACAATCAACGTCGTCCCGGCCCGTTGGTCCACGTACGCACCACCGATAATCGTGCTAACCATCAAGCACTGCTACGCTTACGAACAATTAACAAAGCAGGATCTAGTCGTTTTTGTCTGCAAACCCGGAGTTGTGGGAAGAAAAAATTTCTGTCAAATTAACGCTGATACGTTCTTAGGCAGAGCACTTTAATTCTTGCTGGTTAGAAAAGCTGGAAGCTGACGACGGATTGTTGCGTTGCAGGACAGATCTAGTAAACGCATGCACATTGCAATCATCATCACGGCTTTTGGGAAAGGCATGCAGAATCGATCCTGGATTCGCTTCTCAAGGCCGGAGAGTGAGTTGTTTTTTTCTTCAGGGCGATCGCCCGGCCGGCCTCGCGGACCGTGTACGTACCGTCCCCGTGGCACGGCGAATGTTATGTCGGCCGCGAGGAGGAGTACCAGACGCGCGCCGACGACGGCGATGCGCTGCGAGTCTCTGCACCCCGCGGCAACGGCAGCACGCAGTGCTTCCCCCTCGGCGACGACGTCGAACCGCACGTCGGCAGTGCGCGCCGGGGCCGACCTGTCGAGGACTTTCGTGCTTGGTCACAAAACGTTCCGTATTTTGGTGAGTACACAATGCGTATTTTTCATCGTATTCTCCGTTTACCTGATATACGTGCACGAATCTCGAAATGTCCATAGGACATTTGGACGGCGGTTCTTGGGGTAGCGCATGCTACCGGTAGCAGAAAATCCGCTGATCGGATCGATCTACGATCGAGCATGCGAATAAGAAGGTTCCTACATCTGATCGTCGACGACCGCGATGGCGGCCACACGCTGCGCAAGATCGACACGAGGCCCTTCTTCGCGGCGGACGATCGAGGAGTACGGCCGGACGCCGCCGCCAACGTGAATGAGCCCGGTCGCGCGCTTGCGCGGCAGCAATGACATCACGGAGTTCGTCCCCCTCGGCGAGGATGTCGACAAGATCGTCGGCGTCAACAAGCACCGGCGCATCATATACGGCATGTGCACGTCGGCCGTGCTCGCCGGGCCAGACCTGCACCACAGCAAGCAAATCGGCCCCGCCAGGGCCGAGGTCGGCGGCAGGCTCTACCTCATCGGCATGTTCCCCCGCGCCCTCGGCACGCCGTGGTTCGAGTCCCTGGCCTTCGACGACGACCGCCGCCGCCGCGAGGACGAATGGTCCTTGAACCTCCTCCCCTCGCCGCCGTTCATGGACCTGCCGTACAAGAGGACATGCATGGTAGATTCGTACGACGGCGCCGGCGGGGCCTCGACCGAGAGGACGACCAGGGTATCGACGCGGTGGGACGGCACGTACGCCTTCGACACAGCGCGCGGCTCGTGGCGGGAGGAAGGCGACTGGGCGCTGCCCTTCCTCGGCCGCGCGCAGTACGTCCCCGACTACGGCCTGTGGTTCGGCTTCTCCGACAAGGCGAGGTACGACCTGTGCTCGGCCGACCTCGTCGCCGCCTCGCCGGGGTCCGCCCGGCCGGTGTACCGGCACGTCTAGGGCGACGTGGACGGCCTCGCGGCGCACGTGGACGGCACCGAGTGGTGCCCGGACCGTGCCTACCTCACCTACCTTGGCTGCGGCAGGTTCTGTGTGACCAGGTTCTTCCACACCACGCTCGACTGCTACAAACCGACCTACCACATCGCCGTGACGGCGGTGGAGGAAACGCGAGGCGCGGCCGGGACGGGGAAGCTGCGCATGGTCAAGCGGGCGTCCAGGCGCTAGTGCGCTACCGCTTCTCCTTCGACGCTTCAGTAGGCTGGGCATTCTGATAATCTGATGCATCATGCATGCCTTTTGAGTGAGGGAAAAAAGAGTGTTGTAGTATAAGAAAAACAATAGTGTTTTTTTTTGGATTTGCTACTTCACATGCGCCTAAAATGATACAAAATCACAGTCAATTTTCTTAACTTCGGATTGGCGTGGAGATTCGTGCTCCGGCAAAGTCGTCTTCCTCCTCTCCGGTGCCCGACGACGGTGGTGGTGGAGGCCGGCGGATTAGGATTAGGGTTCATCCGTTTAGGGTTTGAGTTCGCCAGTGCCCCCCCAAGCTTAGAGGGAGGCTAGGGTGGCAGCAGCGGCGTTGGCACCGTCGGGCGAGGGCGAGGGGGGGGGATGGTGACGACTAAAGTGGTTAGGAGACGGTGGCTGTAGCCGCCGGAGATGAGGAAGGAGGCGGCGCGGGGGATCTTGCCGGAAAGGAGGAAGAAGGGAGGCGGCAACGGTGGGACTGGAAGGCGTGGCAGGGTCGGGCGAGGCGGGGCGGAAGGAGTTTGACGACGGACTTCACCAGCGCCCACGGCGGTGGCGACTGGGTGTGGAGTGAGTTAGGGTTAGGATGTTGAGTGAGTTATATAGGTGAGAGAGAGAAAAGTGAGCCATATATATGATCTTGATCCAACGGTGAAATAGACGACTTTTTTGCATCCCTTGCTGTTAGCTACCATTTGATGTGTCCACTGTGTGAGTTCATTAAGACACAGGTTGTCCCAACAGGCGTGAAAGTCCAAACTACAGATGCATGCTCTAGTCTCATTTCTGATCACCTGTCAGGCATGGGCATGACCTCTGATTGTGACTCCAAAGTTCCAACAGCTAAGGAGACAAGGAATTGGATTCGATGACAAGATCGGCACAATGATCCTCCTCATCCAAACACGAGCACACACGATCGAGTATGACCTGGACCTTATCTTCCCCCGTGTGCATGTGTCTGAGTTCTGCATCGATTGGCAATCTCTCCCCTTGGAGTAATGCAGCGTGCGAATAATTGATATCTGGGCGTACAAGAATCTAGTCTCGTAACAAAATGTTTTTTGAGTTGCTGGTGCACTTTCGAGCTCCAATCATGCATGCTCCTCTTGGAGTCAAGCTGTCGAACAAGTAGGGGTTCTGTCCTAATGGAGCAGGGCGTTGAGAAGAAAGGGCATATACAACAACCAAATCTTGATTGCTAATAGAGATAGATAAGCAAATAGGGGACACCACATTTGGCAAATATGACCTTAGCTTATGGACAAGGTCCACATCTGATAAAACATCGTCGATGATTCTTTACAATTAGAATAGGATACTGCAAGAGGCCAGTGCCAGCCATCTGCACTCAAATCCTATCAAGGCAAGCTTGTTCCATCTCACAACTCTAGCTTCTAGGCTTCTGGCTCCACTCTGTAACTCAAGTGACTTCACCTTGGAGCTTGCATACAGTCGTCAACACACGGTTCGCCCATAGCAGATTGAGGCAATATATAGGTTCTTTGACCATTTTTCCTAAAAATTTAGCTCCAATGTTAGGTTGACCCATATAAACCAAGATGTTACAAAATGAACTCCCTAGACGCATGAATCATCTGATTTTGTATGTCATTGTGAGTTGGGCAAAGTTGCAAATGTACCTTTACATGGTTGCTGGGAAAGGCAGAAGTTCGAAGAGTTTCTTGTGTCTCGTCCATTGGCTTCCTCCTTGGTATGCTCAAGATAAGAGCAGCTTGGTCAGGTGTGGCTGCAGTTGAAGTTATTCTGTAACCAGTCTCCCATCGTCGATGGATTCCTTCACTTGGATATAGAAAATCCAACTCCACAACCTGCCGATTGCAAGACGGATTCAGTTTCATCACCAACAATGCCACATTGATCACCTTACAGCATTTACGTAAAATGTAAGAAAAAAATCAGATGTGTACAGCTCTACACAATACTTATTTTTTTACGAGTTGAGGGTGTATATCAAAACTTAGCATAGATTAAGTTAGTTAACATATGAGGAACCACCAAATTCAAGAAAAGAAAAAAGGACTTATCCAAATGGTGTGTTGCAAATAACAAGGATAGGCAAATATTCTAACCTGCTCTAAATAGCTCGTGTTCCTCGACATGACTACCCCCAACGATTTCCAGCAGTAGCCATAGATGTTACATGAAAACCTTCTTTCCACTTTTTATTAATCCACTTATAAGGAAAAGATTAACTGACTTTGTATGCTTGCTGTGTGTAAGTAGTTCCTGTAATGACAAAATAGGTCATATTAGAAAGATATCTGATGGAAAGAAAGACACCGACAGTTCACAAAAAACACTGGGGTTGCAGACAGTAGACAGACGTTGACAATTTATTAAATTAGCATACTGCCCAAAAGTTATGTAAATAATCAAGAAGATAAAAGTGGTAACACGATCCGTTCATCACTAGTTTATGAGCTACGACCAATGGCAAATCAGTGTTAGCATGTAACAGATATTCCTAAGACACATTATGTATTGTCTACCAACAATGTTGTGGCAACCTCTACACACCAATTCCGATAACCACGAGCTGATAAGACCATATAGGTGCACACATGCAGTCCATGCCAACTTATATCGTACCTTCAGACTTGCATGCTTGCAAACCTAAGGTTAAACATCACGGTAAAAAGGGTGAAGATGATAAAATGAAATCAACTATGCAACTTGCCCAGCACCCATAACTCTCAAATTTCAATGGAATCCAATATAAGATAGTACAACCAAACATAAAAAGGCACATCATGGTTATGCAAGCAACAACAATGGTTGTCCCGGAAAATCTGAAATGATCACATTGTCGACGATCAAGACGTCGATCTTACGAAAATAGAAAGGAGAAAATGACGTGGGAAATCTCAGGGAATAATGAGACTGCTCTTTTATTAATATGAACCGGAATTTACAAGGTATAGCCTAAGGACTCTGCTTGCCCTCTTGCTAACTCAGAACTATTACACGAATCTATGGCTTGTGCTTTTTGTCCTCCTTCTTCTGTTGCCTTTTTTCCTCTCTCCTTGATCCGCCCAGGTTCCATCTTTAAATAGCCCTCGAAGAGGTGACAGTTACTTGCGGAGAAGGCGCTCGATGCGGCGTTGCGTGCAGTGGAGTCAAGTGAAGGTTGATCTGAGATCAACCGTTTGGCGGTTATATGTCTATGAAACATATAACCGCACGGAGGTTGTTCACTGGTGTGTCTTGGATAAGATACGTCGTATGGAATATGCACGTGTTCCATTCATCATACGGTAGAGAATATACATTGGAATCAGTTCTTACCTTCTACGAGCAGTTCTCCTGGTCGGAAGCTTGACTTGGGCCTTCGTTCGACCAGGGTACCCATTATGTAACCTCTGGAATCTCTACGACCAGTGAGGTCGTGCACCTCAAAGGTTACGACCATGAAGACATATGGTCTTTTATATATTAAAGATAATACATAGAGGTTTTAATCCTCGTCAGCTAGCCCCCGAACTTTAAATGAATAGGTCGTGTGAACACCTTTCTTCCGATGAAATCGTATCGGGATGACGCTTATTAAATACAAAGGCATTTGAAGCGGTTTGTATTCACTTTAAAGTTGAGAACTTTGCCTTGGGATTTGAAGAGTTTCTGTGTCCGTTGGACTTTTTTGGGTAACTCCTTATTACGGTTTAGGATTTCTGAAGCTTATAAAACCCCTTTGTAAACTTAGGGTTTTTTCACTTCCTCCTTTCTTTTCTCATCTTCCGAGTAAAAACTACCTCCGACCTCCTTTGCTTTTCTCACCCAAAAAGAACCTAACCATGTCGGATCAAATCACCAACTGGTCGGTTTCCGACCTAAGTGAGAAAAAGTTGGAGAATCTGGAGAAGATCGGGATGCTCCCCAGCAAGGATGTGATTTCTTGGAGATCCGCGTTTGGGGAACATTCCCCGAGCAGTGAAGATGGAGAAATTCTTGTTTTTCTCGCATATATCGAATGCGGATTTCGGCTACCAATTCACTCCTTCCTTCCTCAAGTTTTGGAGTATTATGGAGTTGAATTGGTGAATCTGGCTCCCAATGCCATCGCCAATCTCAGTATTTTTATCTATCTCTGCGAAGCGTACTTGGGGATTCCAGCAGATCTGGATCTATTCAGGTACTACTACAGGATGACAAAGTCCGGAAAAGCGATTGGGACGCCTGGAGAGTGCACCTTGCGTCTCCATGATGGAAAAGCTGATGAGTACATTTTTATGTACTCAAAATCTTCGTGGTCGTCGTGGAAGAAGAGCTGGTTCTATATGAAGATCACGAAGAAAGACGACCTTTATTATTCGTAAGAAGGCGGTCGAGAATCGAGATAACGCTCCTCTACAGAGAAAGAGGGAAATGTAGGAAATGGGTGAAGCAATCAAGCTTCTTAGTGTCAAAGGTCTAACATCTTGGCATGTGGTGAAGGATTTTCCACGCACGGTTAGCCTTTGAAGGCCCGAGCACATAAGATGCTCTGGTACATTGGTCGTGATGATACGACCAGAGACTCTAAAGATGGTAAGCCATTTTAATGATTCTGACCAGTTTACCTATTTCAGTTGATTATTTCTTAACTCTTTCATTTTACCTTTACAGCTCTATCTATCGATGAGATTAGAAGCGGATCAAGATGATCTGTACTGGAGAGCTCCGCGATAAGGCTAGTTTTCTCGGATCTTAGCGCCGTTTCACTGAAGAGAGAATTGAAAGACTTAAGGTAAAAACATCAACTGCTGTCTTGTTATCGTACATATTATTTTTGATCGGTATACCATAAACCCTCTTTGATGTGTAGTCAGTTGGGTTGAGAATCAAAGAGGCCACTGAAAGATGTGAGCCATTTGATGATCCAACCTCCCCTTCGACCACACAGGATGTCAGCCCTCCAGAGGTAGGTAACCGAACACAAATAATATTCTGGATAAATTATGTTCATCGTCTAACTATCTTTGGTGATGAATTTAAGCGGCCGTCGTACCTTCCAGCAAGGTCGCTGAGAACCCTCCAGTGCCTACTGAGGCCACTGTTGTGGAGGTAGACGAATCTACATCTACTGACCCGGCGATCAGGGACCTCGACCAAATGGTCGCGGATATCGCTTCCGATTTCCGATCAGTGGATGTGCAAGATTTAATCAACCCTACCGGTTTAGAACTGGTGAAATCAGTTGATAAGAAGAGGAAGGCCAGCGCAACGAACTTCACTTCGATGCGCTACAAGGGTAAATTCAGAAAAACAACAAGGTATATATATAAAATGAAGAGGTCATATTTATACATACCTTGGATCTTCCTTACCTTCTCTCTCTCGATTTTGAGCGTGGCCAAAAGGAAGCTTTTGTATTTGGCCTTGATGAGAATATCAAGGCTCTTAACAAGATGATCTTCGATATGGGATCAGGATCAAGCTTGCCTTCTTTAGGAGATCCAACAGAAAAGATGGACTACTTTGGTCAACTTTTGGAAGATCTCAAAGGTCCACTCAAAACTATAAGGAAAACCATACCTGACAATGAAGGAAGCTATTGTAATCGGAGTTAGTGTTGCTTTAGCAAAACTAAAGGCTTCCGATCCTCTGTTAACCTTAAAGTGTGGAAGAGGACTTCGACTGCTCTGAGAGTGAAGCAACAAAACTTCTCGAGGAAGTAAAACCTCTCGGAGAGAAAGTTGCAGAGGAAATGGAAGTCGGATCTCCATCTCATAGCGACCAGTCTGGAGGTCCTAATATGTAAATAGATGTAACATTAGACTATGTAAAATGAAAACTTACCTTTTGTCAAAGAAGATCTGCTTTGTCAATGTTGTTAAATACTCATATATCTCTAGCCCCGATCGCTTATGTTAGTAGATGAACGTTACTAAAAGAAAGCGATGAGACCAGAAATTGAGTAATAACGATGACCATGGTAAGAGTGCTGATAATGTCTATGACAACGATCTAGGAAATACTAGGAAATCATGTGGTCGGAACCAGCTGACGATTTCGACTAGTCTAGATCTTGTCCATTATCGAAGTACTATGAAATACCACTTGTAGTCGTAAGACATAACAAAGACCGGATTTTGCTGATAAGAAGATATGCATTAAGAATGTATGCAAAGAAAAAGAAAAGAAGAGATAAGTACCGTTGTTTAGAAAATATTTGGATCTGGTCGTAGCGAATCTCAAGAACTAAAGACTTGTTAAAATATGTCGTGAAACGTGCTCATGATCAAATCCGACTGGCAGCGAGGATCGTAGGAAAAGGACCATCACTAGGAAGCTCCTTCCAGTGGGCATGACCACGTGCAGAAAGGAGAGACTTCGACCAGGAGGCTTTCTGTGTCCCGACCAGTAGCCAAACTTGATTAGAACAGAATGTTGAAATAAAATAACAATCTTCAAATTCAAGAAAGAAACGAAAACCAAGTAAACCGTCTGAGTTGGTATTCCTCATACTCGTATGATTCCTTTAAGAAAAGAATGTCTGCTCGTGCGTGTGTATCATTGAAGCAATGATCACGTCTAAAACCAGTGTGGTCGGTGACATTCAAGTCAGCAACCATGAGTAGTGGAGATCCTACTGAAAGGAATATCGGAGAGAATGAGAGTCTTCTCCGACCAACCAGCAACGGGAATGGCATACGACCAGATGCGACAAATAATAAGCATAAACAATCATACTTATCGTTTTTAAGGAAAATCATCTTTATTGAAAAAGAAAGTAAATGAAATACATGAAATTAAACATAGAACTTACGCAATTGATCAATATTCCAAGAATTAGACAAAACTTGCCCATTGGTCATAGCTAATCGTACCGATCCTGGCCGGGTAACTTCGACCACAGTGTATGGATCTTCCCACTTAGGTGAAAGTTTGTTGCGACCTGCTTGGTTCTGAATTTTTCTAAGAACCAAATCACCTATAGTTAGGCTGCGAGGTTGCACCTTACGACTGTAGTACCGACGCATGGCTTGCTGGTAGATCGCTGATCGTAGCAAAGCTTGGTTTCGTCGTTCTTCAAGGAAATTGATGTCGTCAAGTCGTCGTTCACACTGATCACTTTCGGAAAAGGAATCAGTTCGAGCAGAACCAATTTTAAGCTCTGGAGGAAGCATGGCTTCGGCTCCGTAAACCATAAAGAATGGTGTTTCACCGGTCGCACGACTAGTCGTGGTACGAACGGCCCATAATACAGAAGGAAGTTCTTGAACCCAAGCTCCTGACCGCTGAATTAACTGATCGAATACTCGTCGTTTGATCCCTTGCATTATGATACCATTGGCTCGCTCAACTGCTCCATTGCTCTGTAGATGAGCAACAGAAGCGAAATGTATCTTGATACCTAGTTCTTCACAGAATTCTTGGAAATTGCTGCTTGAAAACTACGCACCGTTATCAGTGATTATACGACTGGGTACACCAAACCGTGTAATCACGCTTTTTGTTAGGAACCTCTTGGCGGCTTGAGTTGTAGTTTTACAACCGGCTCGGCTTCGATCCATTTAGTGAACGTGTCAATCATAACGAACAGGAACTCAAAGCCCCCGGGTGCTCTTGGGAAAGGTCTCAGAATGTCCAGTCCCCAGGTTGCAAAAGACCAAGAAAGAGGAATTGTTTGCAAAGCTTGAGACAGCTGATGTACTTGTCGACTATGAAATCGACATTATCGCGCCGTCACACGAGCTCTTTTGCATCATGAAGGGCAGTTGGCCAGTAGTATCCTTGCCTAAAGGCTTTACCAACCAAAGTTCTATAGGAATGATGTGCTCCACAGACTGCTCCATTTCGGCTAGCAATTTAATGTCATTCGAGTGAGATATGCATCTCATCAACACTCCGTGAGATCCTCGCTTATACAAGGTACGTTCAATGAGAGTGTATGATTTGGCTTTTCGTGCAATACGATCAGTCTCTACATCATCTTCTGGAATTAGGTCATGCTGAAGATAATTGTAGATCGATGTCATCCAATCTCTACCGTGGTTGTGATGACGCCAACCATCATCGACCTGTGGAGCATCCATGTTCGCAGAATCGAGGTGTGCAACCTCCTTGCTAACATCTATGTCCTCGGAAGGCTCGACGACCGAGGGTGAATCGAGTTTCTCAAGAAAGACTCCGGGCGGGACGGATGTCCGTGTGGAAGCCATCCGGGCCAACTGGTCTGCCAGAAAGTTTTCCTTTCTAGGAATGTGTTGGATCTGGAAGCCGAAGAAATGCTTTTCGAGTTTCCGTACTTCCGCGAGATATGATGACATCTTGGTACTAGAGCATTGATACTCTTTCCCTACTTGATTCGCTACTAGTTGAGAATCGCCTTTCACTAGCAATCTGCGAATCCCGAGCGAACGAGCTGCCCGAAGTCCGGCCAGTAAACCTTCATATTCTGCCACATTGTTAGTAGCAGGAAAGTTAAACTGAATGGCGTACTTTATTTGTTCACCATTAGGGGAAATCAAGACGACCCCAGCCCCCGAGCCATGCAACATAAAGGAACCATCGAAGTACATTGTCCACTCGTCGTGGCGCTCGTACTCGGGCCCTTGGGTGGGTTCAGGGTTTGTCCATTCGGCAATGAATTCTGCTATTGCCTGGGACTTGATTGCTGTTCGTGGGACAAAATGGAGATTTAACGCCCCAAGCTCAACCGCCCATTTTGATATTCGTCCTGATGACTCCCTGTTTCCCAGGACTTGACCAAGGGGATATCCAGTAGGTACGACCACTTTGTGGGCCTGAAAATAATGTCTTAGTTTCCTTGAAGCCATAAGGAGACCATAGAGCAATTTTTGTACCTGCGGATACCATTCTTTTGGTCCATGTAAGACTTCACTTACGTAATATATTGGTCGTTGAACATTGTCTCGTTCTACGACCAGTACACCACTAACCGTTTGTGGCGTTGCGTACGTAAATTAGTAACGTTTCTCCCAATCTTGGAGAAACTAAGATTGGGGGACTCGTAAGGTACCGTTTTAATTCTTCAAAGGCGCTGCTTGCTTCTTTAGTCCATTCGAAACTCCCATGTTTTCGTAGAAGCTTAAAGAAAGGTAGTCCTTTTTCGCCTAACCGTGCTATGAAACGACTTAACGCTGCCATACAACCGGTTAACTTCTGGACTTCCTTCTTTGTGGTTGGATCGCGCATCTGATCGATGGCGGCGATTTTCGTTGGATTTGCTTCAATGTCTCTAGCTGAAACTAGGAACCAAGAAGCTTTCCCGACGAAACTTCGAATACACATTTCTCTGGATTTAACTTAAGGTTATGACGTCTTAAGTTATTGAAAGTCTCTTGCAGGTCTAGAATATGATCCCCAGCGTTGACGCTTTTAACGACCAGATCATCAACGTAGGCTTCAAGATTCCGACCCACCTGAGGGCTAAAGGTCTTTTGCATCAACCTTTGGAATGTTGCACCAGCATTCTTGAGACCAAATGATATTTTTACATAACAGTAAGTACCATATGGGGTGATAAAGGAAGTTTTCTCTTCATCTTGTTTACTCATATTGATCTGGTGGTACCCTGAGTAAGCATCCAAAAAACTTAACAACTCACACCCAGAAGTAGAGTCTACAAGTTGATCAATGCGAGGAAGGGGAAAGTCATCCTTCGGACAAGCTTTATTAAGATCTCAAAGTCAATACACATTCGCCATTTCCGTTGGCTTTTCTAACCATTACAGATTGGCGAGCCACTGGGTGGTCGACCTCACGAATGAACCCGGCTTTGAGAAGCTTGTTGATCTCATTGGATTGCTTCTTTTCGATCAAAGCGCGCACGCCGTAGCTTCGCTTGGTCGTTTTTTGTTAGGTCAGAGCTAGCCTATGCTTGATCACCTCCTGGGACTCGGGCATGTTGGGCGCTTTGCCATGCGAATACGTCTGATTAGCTCGGAGGAAGGAGACGGCGACTCTTCCTATTTAGGTCGAGTCTGTCCCGACCGATATCTTGGCACCCTCGAGAAGCGCTTCCATCGAGTTGTACCTCTTTCAACCGGTCGGAAGGTTTTGGTGTCATCTTCGCCTTGAACTTTTGACACGCATGTTAACGGTGTTAGTTCCCTGGTCGGAAGTTCATCGACCACTCTAAACACTTCCGATCGCATGCGTAGGCTATCTTCGATCACCTCGGACCGTGATTACACCTTCGGTCCGGCATTTTCAAACTCGATAACCGTAATGCGTGGCTATCGGGAACTTTGCTAAAGCCGGACGACCGAGAATTGCATTGTATGCAGTCTCGAAGTTCACCACATCGAATGAAACTTTTTCTGTTCAGAAGTTGTCGGGTTTTCCAAACGTAACCAGTAGGGACAAGTGCCCTATTGGTTTAGCGATGAACCTGGCACTATGCCGTGAAAGGCATATTTCACTGGTTTTACCTTGGATTTGGGAATCTGCATATCTTCTAAAGCACTTGCAAATAGAATATTCAACGAACTACCCCATCTATCAAAACCCGATTAACTGCGATTATTAATAGTAGGCTCAACGACAATTGGAAACCTACAGTCGAGTTGAAGGAATAGGCGATCTTCTTTCTTTGAAGGAGATTATTGTCTCCGACCACCTTGAAGGTTTAACGGCGATCGAAGGTTCGGTAAGGTTGACCTCTCGCTCCATGGCTTTCGGTGGCGTCCGGACTCGTCTGAAGAAGACCACCAAGATCACATCAACGGTGTCTTTGAGGTTCTTGGTACTCCATCTCTTCGTCACCATCTTTGTTCTTCTTGGAGCTTGTTTCCCGAGCTCTTGAATCGACGGAGTGGTCCTTTACCGCATAATAATCTTCCGACTTCTTTTGCCAAGCGCGACAATTGCGCAAATCGTGTCTGCTGGCGATGAAGATGACACCATTTTTGTTTTTCTTGTAACCATTAGTCTGAGCTTTGGCCTTGCCACGACCAAGATAATCTTTTCTTCCTTTTGTAGATTTTTCGAGCAGTCGAGAACCTCTTTGTCGTTGGCTCTGCCATGTTTCTTTTCTTGAGAGTCTTATTTAGTTTCTTTTCCGCCTATCTAAGCCAGGTTGGGGATCTTATCCTTCGATCAACGACCGTTCCACTCGACCGCTTCAGCGGCGTGGCGTATTTGTCGACCATGTCGAAAAGCTCGATGGTTGTTCGTGGAGGATGTATAGCTAAATCCTCCGTAAACCTTCGATTTCTTAATCCCGCTTTGAAGGCTTGGATAACGGAAGATTCTGCGACCTCGGTATTGAGTTACGGACTTGGTTAAATCTTTTAATATCTTTGTAGGAGAGTCTCGTTTGATTTTTGCCGTATCCTATGGAGATCGTCTTCCTTTCGAGGGCGATCATACGTACCCTGAAAATTTGCAATTAAAAGGTCGCAGAGTTGCTCCCAAGTATACACGGATCCGATCGGAAGGTTAAGCAACCAAGATCGGGCTGATCCTTCTAATACTGTAGGAAGATAATTCGCCATTACATTTTCATCACCACCTGCAGCTCTGATAGCGGTGGTGTATATCTGGAGAAATTCTAAGGGATTTTGGGTCCCATTGAATTTATCCATATTGGCCGGTCGGAACCTATTTGGCCAACGTACAGCCTGGAGCCCTGCTGAGAAAGCTCGACAGCCTGTGATAGTTTCGTGGCGCCTTCTTTGAAAAGGCGCTGGATTGTAATCGGTCGGAGATCGATTTCTAGGAACAGATTGTCGATGCTCCAATGTCCGATCCGGTCGTGGGCGTTAGTAAACGCCGACCGCTTGCACGCTCGGATGATGCCGGAGATCACGAGTCAAGCGATGGTTCGTCTCGACGAAGTGATGGCGAGATTCTTGAAATAATCTCCTCCTCGTGGTGGTTGGTCGGAATCGTCGAGGTGGTCGCGATGTCAATTGATCCCCAACGCGACCATGTAGGCTTCGCTTTGGGAAGAATCTTTGTGATGAAGTCATGGTGCGACTTTGCGGGTGCCTTCGTTCCCGATAAGCTTCGTGCGCCGCATTGTCATTGGATAATCTCCGATACTTGACTGCGAGTTGGGCAAAACACGAGTCTCGCCGAGGCGGTCGAAGTATTTAAAATATCACGACTCGCTGCAGTTTTGTATAGTTACCAAGGTCTCGAGGATTTCGCGGAAGAAAGTGTTTGATGGCTTACATCCTCCGACCTTCGGTGGATCTTGCCCGGTCCCTCACATTGGTTTGGGAAGGATCAAGCGTATTAAGCGGTGAACATCTACCGCCTGTCACCTCCGGCATTTGGTGCTTGACCACCCGTACCATCTCCATTAGGGCGTGGTGGCGAGGCAATGTGGGAGGACCGTACGGCATTGTGATCCGTATCTCCGATCGCATTGACCTCGTGCTTCGGCGGTCCTCGATGAGCTTCCATCGTAATCAACGGAGAGCCTCTCGAGCTTCGCGATAAGTTTCCACGACGGAGAGCGATCGGTGATCGGCACCTCCGAGGTTTTGGAAGGACCTCGGCTGATTCGCGAATCGTTGATCGAATGCTGAGCTTTATCATCCCCACTTGGTTTACGACCAATGGAGGTTTCATTGACACCGTCACTAAGTGTCGGTTGGCTCTGGAATTACTAGAAGCCGCTGGTGAGTACCTATCAACCATGATCGCATCAAAGGTATGTTGAACTTCGGGTTGCGGTGTTGAATTTTCGTCACCTTTCTTGCCGGTCCAAAGGGCCGGGCTTGTTGAGGATTTGGGGTGTTCAACTGGTGGAAACACTTCCTCGAGACCGCCATCGATCGTAGCGGTGTGTCTTCATCCATCCGGTTGTCTTCGCGATTTACGCCTGGCGAGCCGACAGAGGAGGATGATGAAGAGATTCTGTTTTCCTCCGTGGCGCGCATACATGCATCCATGTCGAGGTCGGCATAGTCCTCTAAGTCGAACCAATTTTCTTCATCCCAACTTCCCGCCATAACCGCATCAGCGATCACAGACGGGGAATGGACAAAGATTTGATGAGCAGAGAAAAATCTTCTGAGATTCCACGCCGCGTTCCCCACGGACGGCGCCAGCTGTCGACGATCAAGACGTCGATCTTACGAAAATAGAAAGGAGAAAATGGCGTGGAAATCTCGAGGAATAATGGGACCTCTTTTATTAATATGAACTGGAATTTACAAGGTATAGCCTAAGGACTCTGCTTGCCCTCTTGCTAACTCAGAACTATTACACGAATCTATGGCTTGTGCTTTTTGTCCTCCTTCTTCTGTTGCCTTTTTTCCTCTCTCCTTGATCCGCCCAGGTTCCATCTTTAAATAGCCATCGAAGAGGTGGTAGTTACTTAGGAGAAGGCGCGATGCGGCGTTGCGTGCAGTGAGTCAAGTGAAGGTTGATACAGAATCAACCGTTTGGCGGTTATATGTCTATGAAACATATAACCGCACGGAGGTTGTTCACTGGTGTGTCTTGGATAAGATACATCGTATGGAATATGCACGTGTTCCATTCATCATACGGTAGAGAATATACCTTGGAATCAGTTCTTACCTTCTACGAGCAGTTCTCCTGGTCGGAAGCTTGACTTGGGCCTTCGTTCGACCAGGATACCCATTATGTAACCTCTGGAATCTCTACGACCAGTGAGGTCGTGCACCTCAAAGGTTACGACCATGAAGACATATGGTCTTTTATATATTAAAGATAATATATAGAGGTTTTAATCCTCGTCACACATGTCCACTGGATGATTTTTACCTACAAAGTGTTACAGTTGAGCCTTCATGGTAGTATCACTGAGTCTAAGTATGCATGCCACATAACCTTGGTGTACAAAGCATAGTCATTGGGATCACAGGTCGATGTTGCGATCCACGTACCGGACCCATCGACCCGGGTACGATTCGTGGGACATGGTATACCATTCCTATGTAATTTAGAAGGAAAAGTGTCGTACTATGTCCCGCGATTCCGTTCCTCAACCCAGTCGACCCATGTTCCTAGTGACTATGGACTACAAGGGCTTTGCTAAACATTTGTTTCAAAATAACAGCTCATTTTCGAAAATTTAATCTAGGGGGTAATTTCAACGAATGACAGCGGGCCAGTAAGAACAGTTGTCAGTAGAGAACATGTAATTTACAAACTTTGGACATTAACACCAGTGAGCTTCCATTGGTTGCTCCAGATATTGCTGTTATGTAAAAATTCTTCTCCCACTGTTCCATAATCCAATCCTGCATACAGACAAGATGGAGTCAGGATTCTAGATTGATCACAGTGCGCGCAAGAGAGAGAGAGAGCATAGTGCACCTTGTGTAGGAACACTTGTGAAAGCTCATGAACGTGAGAACAAAAGCCAGTCCCGGCATCCATGATGAGGGCCCAAAATTTTGCTAAAGAAGCCACACAACTAATGTATAAGCCATCTTCATTACCTTTTTCTATATGCTGATGCAGCCTTGAATCAGCTACATTATAGTGATATCTAAAAAGAAAGAAGCAATGTATTTTTGCAGATACATCAATAAATATCATATTTAATTCAGGAAAGAGGTGAAAATATTGATCAATAGCTGAGAAACTAGGTGGGCTTCAAATCTCTCAAACTCAAGAACAAGCAAGCAAGCATACCCATAGAAACAAGAACTACACAAGCTTAAATTGTAAGTAGCACAAACCAAACACTTCCATCCTAGAACTAGCATGAAGGGTTTAGTTACAAACATGCATAATAGTATAGTTTTCAATCGCTGCTTTCATCAGAATATCAATTATCAGGTACAATTAAGGTCATGATCAAGATGGATGACACTTGAAAGGGGAGTTCACATCAAGAGTTATCCCAACATCAATCACCACAAGGTAGTATCCGGCTATTTAGAGCCATCAAAAAGCTTAAAGGTGTATAGTCATCTAATCCTTGATCTGAGGTATGAAGACCCTGTGATGACTATGTGCCAACTATAGTTTTCTCTTGTTTTTTGTGTTTGTAAGACTGGTAGATTCTAGTTTCGAAAATGAGTACCAGGGGTGTAACAGCCTCCTTTCTCGGGGAAAAAATAATACTTGTAACAAGGGTAAGTTTGTTCGCTGATATGTACAGGAGATAACTTAAGTCAATTTTCATAACATTATAGTGATAAGAAGGCTCGTGATTCATGAGATCCTGATATCAAGGAAATAGAACAAACCAGTAGAAGAATGCATTCGGTGGGCCCTGGGCAGCATTGCATGCTCAGTTAGCACTTGAAGCACTAGAACAGACCATTTTAAAGGGCAAGGGAATCACAATTCATAGAAAAAACAATGTTTGGGCAAACAAATGTAAGTAGGAAGTACTTTGCACCATTTGCATTTTTAAAGGCAATTACCTCTGCTTCATGGGCCGTCTAGCATTATAAACTGAAATCCATTGAGTTGCTGGGCTCCTCAATCTGACTTTCTTCTTAGGTTGTTCGTCTTCTTCAAGATTTACAAGCATTCTTCCACGTTTTTGCCCAATCTATAGTTTGCAGAACAAATGCATAACCAAATTTAACATAAGCAAATTAAACTGCAGAGTATAAATACAAGTTGTGGGTATAGCACTACAGACCTTTAGAGCTCCATCAATTCTGATGGGTCTTGAAGCAGGCCCTTCGATCAAACCATCAAAGAGAGAAATAAGTTTTGGATAATTTGGCTCTTCATCAAATTTCATATTAGTGACCATCTCAAGAAAATGTTTGAATGGAGCTGGACAGAAGCAACACAACATCTCTGGAGAAGTAGCCATTTTCTTCTTACAAACAAGAAAGCTCTTGTTATCTCCCTACATTATTAATGCCATTAACACTAAAACTGGTTCAAAAGTGAATAGAATATACAATCAAACTCTGTTGAGCAAATTTAAGGCCACCTGATAGCCTTACTAAGGTAATCTTCCTCTTATTAAAAAAATAAGGGTGTATGCCAGTGACTCCAAATCATCCCTCCTACTACCTGTACGACCTAAACGGGCATGGACACTAGCATATCTTATTGTTCCCCTGCAAAATGTAAAAAGGAAATAGGTAAGTTAATAGGTGCCATTGTTTTGTACATAAAGAAGTTAGTATAGTAGCATGCCCACAAGATCTAACCAACCTAAATATGTTCGGCCTCTGATAATAATCAACATGCGGACCAGATGATGTTTCTTTCCACTTGGATGCTAAATAATTTCAACATTAACAGAACCACGTAAAAAGGGTCTGTGGGGCATAAAATGCATCGACATTATATTAATTGGCCAATGCCTACAAGTGAAGGCTATAATGTGTTGAGAACATGAGATTGGATAATTTTATATACAGGTGAAAGTATCTTGAATAATATCATACCTAAACCAAGGTCAATCAGGAAAAGCTTCTTCTCATCAGCTGATCCAGGGTGACCTAGCAAAAAGTTCTCTGGTTTCACATCACCATGTACAAAGTTGACAATGATAGGAGGTGCAGGAAGTGTTGACATCGATGATTAACAAAATTATGGGAAAATCCCATGCATCTCAGGATAATTGTCATTTATCACAAACAAATGGCTTTAGATTACCCTTTTAAGTGAAGCTTCTCAAGAATTGATATGGCCTCAACGGCAATGCAGCAACCATATGAGGAGACATCCTGTTAGGGATGCTGATACTTTCTGTAAGGACTAAGGAGTACGAAAAATAGGCGGACATGGTAAAAAGATTGATAAGATACTTACGCTTGTCTCACTGAATTCCAAACATCCCAGAGGCTAGGACCAAGCATATCCATTACCTGAAATGTTGGAATGCTGGTTGAATAAAAAAAAACTATTGAGTACAGAGACATTTTAGAGTACATAACTAAAGTTAAACTCACAAGAATGTAGTAGTCTCCCTGACGACCCTTGTAGTGGACTGATGGTATGCCATAACAACCATTCAGAGATCTAGTCACAAAAGGTTAATGGCTCATACTCCACAGAGAATAGCATAAACTAAAAAAGGATGATTGTGTAAAGTGCTTACTGATAAACCTGCCATTCATATGGGGGGGCATAGTTACATCCTTTGCTGCTCCGATGCTCAAATTTTAGTGCAACCTACAGGATATTAATCCAGAGAAGATTTGAATAAATCAACAAACAGAACTTCAGAGTCCAACTGAGATAGGTAAGAAACGAAACCTCGCATGCATCTGAGCCCGTGAGACAAGCTCCGCCAGATACTCTTCTGCCAACATAGACTTGACCAAATCCACCTTTACCTAATTTCCTGTCAGTTATATATTCTGGGGAATTACCTACTTGAACCTGCAATAGTACGACAATATTTAGAATTTCAGGAGCTTAATTAGGATTTGGTATCGAAATAGCAAACCTCGTCTGATTTTACATGTTGCTGAAGAGAGGATTGAGGAATTGTTTTAGTGATCCCTCAAGTATAACAGAGAACAAAACCAAATACATAGGAATAAACAACGTATACTATTTTTTCAGGTCCTTCTGGTCTATATTTTACTCTCTCATTACATGTTTGCTTCTTGGTACAAAACAAAACTACTATAATAAAGCCACTCGGACTTGACTTCTCTCATGCAAATATAAATACAATCCCTTATGCAGAACAAAGCAAGACTCTTTGTTCCTCTTTACCATTCAGATGAGTCATCATTCATTATTAGTTATTACATCATAATAGTTTCTAACTTTGATTTCACTCTTTGCTTTATGTGAAACAGACATGTTTTGTGTCTAATATATAGTAGTAACCAGTAATTAATACTAATGAAACGAAACAAACACAACAAAAAAGAGCACGTTAACTACAAAAGGAAATAGGTATGCATGATACAACAGAAGAACAAAGGTAAAATTAATGAATAATAATGCATTGTCAATATGATGGTAGAAAAACTACCAAACCAAGTAATTAACTTGAGAAAATAGCATAACAAATAACAGCCTATTTAAAAGGAATGAAAAGGAATATCTGGCTGATCAATCAGTGTAAGTAAAAAATAAAAAATGATAGTCCATGTAAAGAATAAAAGAAGTGCACGGGAAAAACAGGGAGTCATACCCTCTCAGGCACTGGCGTTATCGTGGCTTCATCTTCAGCCACAACAAATCTGTCTGCACTTTCACCATCCATTCTCAAGTTGGCAGCTCCGTTAGCTGCCTTGCTCAAACCAAGGTCCTCTTGGGCTCTGGCTGCAACTGCCTCTCTAGCGACAACTTCGGGGAGGTCTTGGGACGGCTGATCAGTCTGCAAATTAATATCCCTGAACCCCTTTCCCCTAAGGCTTGGAAGCTGGCCTTCCTCTTACTTTAGCAGCTGCCTTGTTGTTGCCTCTGCTAGCCGCAACACCACCACGCCTTCCAGCCCTCCCCCGTGGAGCTGGCAACACCGGGTTCACAACTGGATCTGTGGCCTGGATGTCGTTAGCCTTCTTGGACCTCAGACGAGCTCTCCGAGCACCACTTCGCGGCTCTGGCATTATCCCCCATGCAACCATTGGAGCTCCTCCCAATTTCCGCATGCAAAAACACCCAATGAAAACAATAAATCACCGAGTAAGGAAAAACCACGACAGACAGACAATCACCATGCACATCAAAATTGCAGCTCAAAACTTATGTCCTTCACCATGTCATAGCAATCAAACATGGACAGTTTAGGTAGACACAAAAGTGGGGGAGGAATCAAGATGGGGCCTTCATCGCCATCGCGAGACGCCTAAAAGAGGCACCTGCTTTCCTAGCACCCTAGTCCTTTAAGCGAAATCGAATGCCGCCATCGGAGTAAAAGGAAGCGGGGCATCTCCATCACCCGATGCTTCCTAGGGGGATCTCCACCCAGGGAAAATCCCACCTTTACCGCCAGATGACCACTAATCGGGCACCAGATCGCCTTTAAACTAATCGCAACCCGCCACGAAACCCCAATCCCACGCAAACCACGCCTTCCTCCTAAACCCGCAATAAGACGTCGCGAGACGAGCATCGCATGCTCGAGGCCGAAGCGCTCCCGTGTGAGGACCCCAATTTATTTGGCTTGTAATGCTTAACCAACCACCTGGTCCTAGCATCTCAAATCAAATACTTCCCAGAAAGCAGTATACACACCTCGGTACAAAATTAGACATCAACTTCATTCCAAACATAGAGTCCAAACACCACACTACCAAACGGAAGATAAACAAATAGTAGAGTTATTATAGACAAAGGCCGACAGGCCAAGATACACAAATAAACAAGAACGACAATGAAGCAAAGTGCCATAAGATGGCTATAAACAAAGCCAATCGGCGTGCCTCCAACCCACAAGGCATCGGACCGGACCGCGAGTCTAGTCGTCCCACGAAACGGCAACACACTCACAAAAGTGAGGCCCTTGGGCTCACCTTCTTCCTCTGCAACAAAAACATTAAGCAAAGCACCTGAGTACAAAGATTGTCTTTGTACCCGCAAGACTGACGTGTGAACTAGCAGACCTGTTCATATGCTACATGCAGGCTTGTTTGGTGGAGGCCATATGTTTCATTTGCATAAAGCCAATTTTCCTTTGCAATAAGGTAAAACAGTTTAAAGGCAAGTTTGCAATTCATTTTTAAGATTGAAATAACAGTAAGGATAATAATACAAAAGAATAAAGATAAAACATCCTAGAAGTGACTATCCCAATAGTCACCACAACAATAGCACGAATCCCAGATTCGTACCACCCATCAAGTTTTAATTTAAATGTTGTAGTCTAGTTCTTGGGTGGCGATCCGGCGTGTCCATAACCTAGGGCGAGGCTATTCGAATAGTTTTAACCTGCAGGGTGTACCAATGTACCCACACTTGGACCGCCTTTAAGCCAAGCACACTTCCGAAGGTATGCTCACACACTAAGTCCTACGAGACTTTTTCCAATATTGTGTATTAACTACGAGCCGCTCGTATGGATAGAAATCCATACGCTTGCATGGTAAAGCCGAAAAGGCAACTACCCACTCGAGATAAAGCTTTTGGACAACTACCATGCTCCCACCTCCATCCCTCCCGCGACCTCCTGCGACCGAGTCAATACACGCCAAAGTACTAGGTCAAGAGAGGTCCCATATACTCTAGTGTGGTTAGCACGCAAAATGCTCGATCACGGTGGCGCAAGTAACTCGGTCCTTAAGCGGCTCGGGCACCTTTCGATCACACCCAACAGATCACACCAGTCTTACCATTGTGCCCAAGTCTAAATCATTTTTGTTTTTAGTTTTAGTTTTGCAATTAAACATAGCAAAAATGCTGAAACAAAAAGTTATAGAAAATTTTGTGTGATCAAGGTTACCGACTAAAGTCGATAACCGCCCAGTTCTACCGATAGCTAAGCATGTCTAAGCAAATTGACCCGGATCTACTAAGTGACAAGAGATCATCCAGCGATCTCTAATCACAGCAAATAACCTAGGCTCAGGTAGTAGAGGATAATCATTTGCCTACAGATTATGTATCTAAGGGATTAACTAACCAATTTAACACAAATTAAGCGATGCATACATACAGTTGAAACAAAATATTAGACTTTAAAATACTGGGATAAACATGATCAAACTGCTTGCACGGCCATTGCTCGAATGCTCAACTCATTGCGCAGAGGATCGCTCTCAGGGTTACCGCAAATGTCGAAGCCTAACGATCGATCAAATAACAGCGAATAAGAGCGAATGACACCGACAAAACTCAACCATACAATATCAACAAAACATACCAAACTCACACAGCAACCTAAGCAAGATATAACAAAATTTTAGAAACAGAGAGCAAATCATTTTAAGTTATTAAGAATTTTCTATGAATTTTCTAAGCTAAAAACACATCAAAACACTAGTTAATTACTTAACAAATTTTCATGAACAGAAACAGTATTTAAAACCTAACCTGATAGTTAGTATACTAAAAATGAAATTTTACAGAATTGGGTTCATTGGATTTGGACAATTATTGAAAGAGATATACATTTTCTAATTTGGAGATTACATTCTACAACAATAAATTAATTAATAGATTTTTGATACAGGACAAGGTTGACACTAATTTTAGTAAATAGCACATTTAAAATGAAAATTAACAGCACTGGTTTCATGCAATTTGGATAAAAATTGAATTAGCTATGCATTTCCTAAGCTTAATTGAATTAACAGTGCAACAGAAAAGCATTACAGAATTCTATATAGCATTTATACCTTTTCCTACCGACAACCAACTAGCCCCAGACATCGGCGGGCCCAAATAAAGGTGCCGACGAGCAATGCATCGCCACGAAGGTGACGTGGCGTGATTCGAGAATACGTCTTGCTACCAAAGTGCAAACCTAACATACTCTCACAGAGAAATACGCTTACCGACAGAGAAAACGCGTTACCAGAGCTACACAACCCTAACTGGCAGCATGGACCCACATGACAGCGACTCAGAGAACAAATAACGGGCTGGATTAAAGATTCTCTAAACGTGATTAGCCAATAGGGCCCACAAGACAGAGACTCAAACTAGACATGATTAGAGTTAAACTAATCATCACCGGCGGCTCACCGACGCGCACGGGGACGGCGGCGCGGCCGCGCAGGTGATCTAGCTAACCAGAGAGTTTCTGGGCGAGAGAGTGGTACCTTCGGGTTCACCGCGTCCTTGCGAACTTGATGACGGTGACCCGGGACCTCGAGGATGCCGCGGCGAGTGCGCGAACGGAGGCGGAGAAGAAGGTGCGCTCGCGAGAGGACGCGACAAGCTTTTAGAAGACTCGGAAGGTGTGCTTAAGCCGCCTCAACACCGGAGCAAGAAGCACACGATAACGTCGATGAAGAAGGCCCGAGACGGCCGGAATTTCCACGGCGGCGGAAAACCGAGCTCGGAGAAGAAGGGGTCGCACAGCCTCAATGATGCACCAAAGATGAAAATGAAGCCATCATTAGATTCAGTGCATCAGTGCGATCCAAAGGGACCAAGTGACGAGGCTATAGACTCACCGGAACGCAATTGAGCTTGCGGAGCCGAGAGCGCCGGAGTCGAAGACGACGAAGTCGCTCCTGGCAATTCACTGGACGCTAAGGGTCCGGGATGTCCAAAATGGAAGCGGCGTTGAACAAGGAAGTCGAAGACGGGGTTGTAGAAGCACTAGCGGCAACGAGGTGGTGGCGCTGTGCTCGGGTTCTTCTCCGGCCGAAGCTAAGAAATGGGCGGAGAAAACACAAGAATGAACGCGAGGAAGAATGGATGACCCAAGGAGGTAGATGGACTCTGGGCGATCCTCTGGGGGCAGACACGCGTCCCCGCGTGCGGCGGCAGACGCGTGGCGGCGCGCTTGCGCGCGCGCCAACGAACTCCGTGAGGCGCGAGTCGGCGAGGAAGAACCTGACAAGGATGGCCCACATGTCAGCGGCGGCGACGAAGCGGTGCGAGTCGGACCAAGTGTGGTTCAACGATTTGGTCTGGCTCGAACAAGAAAATGTCGATCGCTGGATCTGAAATGGACGGCTGAGATTGGTGTATGCATTCGGACAGGTCGACGAGACACGCAATATGGACCGTGCGATCTTCATCGGACGACTGACAACCATCGGGCTCGCACGGTGCAACTAGGTGGTGCGACCGAGTCAAGTGGTGCGGGTCAGACTCGAGCCTGAGTTGGGTCCGAGCCGAGAGAAGTGACTCAGTTTGAATTAGAAGGACAGAGAAGGTTTGGGGAATTATTAGAGGTAGCTACTGAGCTCCAAAAATTCCGAAATTTTTATGGGAGCTTACTGGAACATAGAACAACCTTGTGAAATTTTTCCCGGAGTTTTCACGCACTAGATTTCTCCCAATAAAATTCACAAGCTGATGAACAGAAGTTTGACCAGATTTCAAACTAGGTTGACTTGGCCATTTGAAATAGCAAATAAAATCTAAAAATTGTGAAATAATTCAGAGAGGTAGCTAGGATGGTCCAGATGATAGGAAAAATAATTTCAGAGGATGATCACAAGTTTGAAAGCTAAGAATTGGCTGACAACAATTTCCAATCACAAGAATTACATTCTAAAAATTGGAAATTGCTAGGGAAAATTGTAGAAATTCTCAAATGATTTCATGAGGCATCAAAAGTTTTTATTTCTCCTCATAATTTACATTTGAAATACAAACCCTAAGTTAGAGCTGTTACATCCCGAGCCCGAATCGGCCACCGAAGACCGAATCGGGACGGTAGAACCCCATCGGATCGCGCCCACGTGCAAAAGGAAGTTCGCCGCCCAATCCGATTGTGCGGTAATCGAGCTAGGCGCGACGGAGCCGCCGCCGCGCGGCTAAAAAAAAAGAACGGGGGAAATGGAGCGAGGGGACGGTGAAAGGAGGCTTACATCAGCGCGGCGGTCGGTGGCGCCTCGGGAGCCGTGTAGTGCGGGCGTGGGGGAGGGAGGCAAGGCGAGCAGAAATTGTGGAGTGCTCTCGTCTTGTCTTTGTCGTGGTGGGTTGCGGGGAGACGAGCGCGCGATCTTGTTTCTCGTGTCGCAGCACGGCACTCATGCAGTGGCGAAACTCGCAAGGGGGGCCGTTGGTCACCGACAGGTGGGCCCGAGGTGGCGGCCTCAATTTAATAGAGAGAGCCGTATCTAGTGGACCGCTTTGTTTGGCACATTTCGTGCACTTCGTGAGTTTTTCAAAGTTTAAATTTGACGCGAGAGAGAGATGAGGCGTACTTGTAGTTTCACACACGAAAAAAACATGCGAAGAACTTTTGGAGAAGGGAAAAGTCGGAGATGAATTTCGTAGCAAGCATTTGTAGACTGTTAAACACTATACATATGCATGTATAGATCGGTGTTAAACATCATGCAATACATGTTTAGGTGGTCAAGTAGTCAACCGTAGTGCATGCATCGCAAGGTTTTTCAAGATCTTTTACGTGGTCAAATGGTAACTTTATGCGAGTGAAGCCAGGCCAGGCCACTTTGTTTCGTGAACAGCCATGGAATCTAAACAGCTAGCTAGTTAATCCTTTGCATGATCAAGCAAAGTAAAGCACAAGATATCCATATATTTGCACCATTTTTTTAAAGTTAAGACAGTAACGTCGTTACATGGCATACAGCCGGTACAGGAAAGACAACACCAAAAGAAACTCGTTTATAAGTCATTCTAAAATTATTTCGAGATGCTGCAAGCAAACACCATTTATAAGGTCATCAAGCACCTCTGACCGCTCACACTCGTGCCACTCCTGCGGATGTCACTCATGTCTTCAACGGTGTGCCCCCACGTTACATGTGGTTTTGATCATTTGGTACTAAGTTCCAGGTAATAGCCCAGATGTCTCATAATTGTCCTTTTGGACATTTTTGCCCTTGCCTTCATCTTCATCCTCCTCTCTTATTTTCTTTCATACTTTGGTCATGGCCGACCCGGGCAAGCTCGCGGCCACACTCTGCCACCACCACATTGTCGACCCTCTTCTTCACCTCCTCCCACTCCCAGCATCCCCGCACGCCTCGCGGGGGCCTCCAACGTGCACTCCGCGGTCGTCGCCAAGGACGAGTCTGCCACGCCCCCCCACCGACGTTTGGGGCGTGCTCTAGTGGATATGTCACCGCATGGAAGCCGCCACGCTCTGGCGCTTCATGGCTGCGCATCACCGGGAGTTCGCTGTCATTCAGAAGGAGGTTGTCCCTGTCGCGGCCGACCCCTCGACGTGCTCATCGACTTCCTCTTCTTCCTTGCTCCAGCCATGGTTGACCTGACACCTCCACCACTTCCTCACGTCTCTCCTCTCTGCGCACTCTTCTTCTTCCTCCCCCTCCTTCTCCATCGACCAACCATGGCTGCCTCCCCCGCCGGATCGTTGCCATGGTTGGCTGCGCTCGTCACATTGCAGCACGGCAGGGGCCAGTCACGCGTGGCGCCGCTCTTGTCAGTGTGGTTGGGTGCTCCTCGTGTCAACGCATGCCATAGCCGAGGAGCGCTTCATGGCACACGATGCCGCGCTGGAGGTAAGGAAATGTTTGACAAATGATCAATTGCAACAAACATAATAACAATTTGTCAAAACCACCTATAAGGTGTGGCAGATTGTCAATTCTTCCTTTACATAACGATGCGATCGTATTATTACACAACGAGTTCATTTCAAGGATGATTACTCGCCTAAGGCCCTTTGAATTGCAGAACAAGATACACTAGTGGTGAGATCCTTTTGAAGAATTTGCTTGGTGGATATGTCATATTGCCATTATCTTCAGTTTGTAAGTAATCCAAACTCACATAACTCACATGCCTAAGTCGAGTGTCATGAACTTACCTTGATGTAGTGTTCCATAGCCAACATCTACGAGCAGTGTGTGCGAGTGGCTTTGTGTGCTAAGTTTGGGTTACAAAGTGTATGTGGCTAATTGGTGGAGCCTAGCTGTTAGAGAGAGAATATGTTTTGAGTTTAGGTGAGGACCCACCGGTCATTGTGAGTAGAGAAGGGTTAAAAGGATTTGTCTCGTGGTCATTGTGAGTAGAGAAGGGTTAAAAGGATTTGTCTCGTATCATATTGAAAGGGGTTGTCCTGTACCATATTAAGATACCAATGAAATGAACTAACGAAATCCCCCATATATTGCTCTTCTTCTTCCTCTTGATTTCTTCTTCTCTCTACCCCAAATTTTCAATCATATCCGTGCTCTTGACCTGACCTAGTGTAATTCACTAGGATTTATCGTGGGTTCATGACAATATGGTATCAGAGCCCTCGATTTGGGTGGAGTTAAAACGAGCGATTGTGTTGTGTGAGAGGATGTTGGCCCAACTAGAGAGCCTCAAGTCTTCCGCAACGGTAGTCGCCACCAAGAAGCTCGATGCATCACCACCACGCTAAACACTAACTGCAGCACTATCACCACCAGACTCAACACCGCCATGCCTCAAACCCAACACCAGTGGGGCCCATGATCCATCCACGTCCCTAGCAACGATGGCTGCGTCCATGATCATCTCTGTGCCTGTAGACCTCCTGGCGGTCTCCCCACGAAGGCCACTATGGTTTGGAGAGTTTACACACAAAGAGTTTGGAGAGTCTCTAAAACGTCGAGGAGTTATATATACTCAAAGGAATGCAATTAACCACTATAAGTCACTTCAACTGCACATTCTGGTATCCATCCAATCATTGGAAGTCATAGGTGGAGCAACGGAAAAAAATGACGAGCTCTAAATCCTCAAGGCCACCCCCACCCACCTAGAAAGTGTTGCGGTAACCCATTGACCAATGCAACTACACCGCCTGCTTCCAAAAGCTATAGCCGTGCCAAACAGACCTATAGCAATGCATGCCCGATGCTCATAACGTTGAAGGATGGCTATGAATGGGCGGATCTTCCTCATCCACAGCCTGTGCCGGTCCTTATGGCATAAATGTCGGTCAGCTTCTGCACGTTCTTCTCTGCCTCATACCCCGCGTTAGCCTCCATTACAAGTCGCTTCAGCCTGTGGTAGTGTGGAGGGAGGATGTCATCAACGGCAAGGTCATGACATGCGTGCTAGCGCCAAGGAAGACCGTGCCATTGCTTTGAAAGGATAATGGTGGTTATTGTTGTGCACGCACCCAGCTTATCAAGGATCATGGTTAGTATCTCATCAGGTAAGCTGCGGATCCTGTCCTCATTACTGGAGTGTTTCTTGCTCATACACATCTAGTTTTGTTTTGATGAGAAGGAATATGGAATTATAGTCAGCGAACTCCAATTAATTTTAACAGCTAACTTAAGCCACATGCCTTGTAAGTAATTATCAAGATCACTAAAAAATTTCAGAGACTAGCACCCTGAAGATTGTTTCCACCTAAACAACCTAAATGATAACATGAACAGGGGGGAGATTAAGCGCAAGGTACTGTAGTCTGTAGGTACTATAATGTGCAGCAAAAGATGGATAAGATCGAGAGATTGAACTAAAAATCGTGCAGTAAAAAGTAAACATCTTGAATTGCATTGCTTTTAATTACAACATTGGTGGCATTTCCACGAAGAATCTCGAGGCCGTCTTTTGGTTTAGCAATCCAAAATAAAAAAGGGCAAATTGCCGTGCCTACAGTTTAATTAGTCAACGATTTTAAGACATTACAGCATATGGAGGAGAAAACCGTTACAACAGAGGTGTTATCTGATAACTACTATTTGGCCATAAGCGCGACTAGATCGTTGCAAAGATGTAATTTTTTCAACAAGAACATGAAGAGGGAGGGAGGGGGTACCCGCTTAGAGGATAAGGAGGTGGCGGTGACAGTAGGTAAATCGGAGAACTTCCTAAGCCGGCGGTAGCGTCGGGGAGATTCCTCCGTAGTAATTTTGGTAATGTTGATCAGATTTGGCCTCCAACGGAGCAGCTGCGGCGGATTAGGCTCCTTTGTAAGGCTGGGGCATCGTACTAGCCTTGCTGACTCGCTGTCTTATGGGGCAACATCCACACCATCAGCAACTGTAATCGAGAACGAGGTTATACTTGACTTGTGCGCGGTTCTAATTTTCTTGTAATCAAAAGAATGGAAGGGAAGATGTCAGTGGAGATATTTCTACAACGACGAGAGACAACAGTCACTTTCACCAATCGGCCTGAATCCTTTTCATGTGCATCACTTTGTTGGTGCGGTGCCTATGGTACTTGCAACTTCCGGTAGGAATTGGCATTCGAAAATGCTATGCATACGATAACGATACTAAGTACGATGTAGAGCCATCACGTTGATCTTCTTGCTCTGACCTACAAACTATAAACTGAATGTGTGTTGTCGTACGCATGTGTCATAAGAAAATGTCATAGCATTACTGATTGGCGTTCGGTACCAACGAAGGAAGTCACATGTAGAACTACAGTATACCTCTACAGTACCGTAAAGGATCCGCATCCGACCGTTGGAACTTGAAAGCATACTCAATACATTGGACTCCTATTTAACCTCCTTCAAAAGGCCCAGGCCCACCAAATCATTAGCCAAACGAGGCAAAATCCAAACCACTCGCCGATATTTAGCCTGCGCCCCTCTCCTCCCTCATTCTTTTCTCTCACTTACCAACCGTCTCGCCTCGTTAGGGTTTCTCATAGGGTTTTTCTCCCGCGCCGCCACCGCCCCGCGCCCTCCGGATCGCCGCGATGGCCGCCGCCGACCGTATCCTTAACCACTCACGCTGCGCTAACGTTTACCCGATTTTCTTGCATTTTTTTAGATTTTTCGGTCTTTTTGAGTTTTTTTTGGTGCGTGTTTGACGAGTGGTCGGATCTCCCGGTGGTTAGCTTGATTTCTTCGCTCCAGTGCGTCCGTTGGTGCTTCGGAGGATTCCAAACGGGTTTGCTCGTGAGAATTATGGGTTTTTTTGGGGATGATTTCTCGTTTCCTCGATTATACGAGGTTTAGAATTACGGAGCGTGTGGTGTGGCGTTCTGTTTTCCTTGTGTGTGTGTGTGTGTTTTTTTTTTTAAAAAAAATTCATGCTACTTTTTTTCTCGACGACTTGTAATTTGTTGCCAGGAGCGTGATCTCGTGGTGTCCGCGTTTGATCGTGCGTTTCTTGGTTGGGATCTTAGTTCCCACGCTTGTCAGTGACTGGATCAGTTTCCCTTAACCTGTCTTGCTGCAGAGGCTACGGATTTGCTGCAGAAGCTGTCCCTGGATCCCAAGAGCGAAGCTATTAAGGATAAGGTATGATCCGCCTTTCTCCGTACCATCTTATCGAATCCACAGTTCTTCGATCGACCCTTAACCGCTATTGCTTTGCAGGTGTCGGGAGGGCTGGGTGGCAAGTTGAATGGCGCGGCGGCAACTCCAAACCCACCAGTGGCACCAATGGAGCAGCGGGCAACTCCGGCGGCACAGGATTACAAGGATGTGGGCATGTATTATGGCGGCTACCCCGCTGCTTACTATTACGGAGGTGAGGCACTAATGCACCATTTTAATATTTACCGTATGTTTTTAATGAAATAGTAATAGCAGGGTAATTATGTAAATTACATCCTGTTGCGAAGTTAGCGATCACGTACCAGAACCATAAGAAGGTTTAGGGGCTGTGTTTTAGGCTCTTAGCTCGGATGTCGGGATGTACAGCTTAGAGTTTTAGCTTTGTAGGTTTTATTTTTATTATTATATTTTTTATTTGCAAGGCTTCCGTCTCTTTGACTTTGAGGAGGTTTCATTCCTAGCCTACCCCAACTTGTTTGGGATCAAAGGCTTTGTTGTTGTTGTTGTTGACATCCTGTCGCGAAGTTTGGAGCATTTATTTTGAACCCCAACGAATGGATAGGATTTGTTGCTTAGCAGTGCAATTATGTAAACTAGAAGGATACCCGCGTGTTGCAGCGGGAATTTGTAGAAATCAATTTGTTGGTTGTAATGTTTGAATAAATCAATGTGAAACATGGTAGAGCCTAAAAGAATTAAAAGACAATGCAAATAAGGGAACATCCATGACACTCAATTTTCATCCAAAGGTGGTGAACAATAGGGGTGATGTGGCTGCATGAGAGAAGAGAGAAATAGCATTGATTGTAGTTAGTGGGGATTACTTGTTTAATATATATATAGATTACATCATGATACGAAGTTTAGAGCGTTTACTTTGAACTATTACGATATGGGATTTTTTAACTTTGCAGGTTGGGGTGATTATTCCATGTACTTGAGCCATGATGGTGTGGAGACACCTACTGCTGTGAGTGTTACATCCCCTACTTCACAATGTTTTCTGCATTGTGCTTGCTTGGTTCAGTCTAACAGCTAGCACTTCAAAGTTAGCAAAGAAATGTATACTGTGTAACATATTAAAGATTTTTAATCATGTGTAGTGTATTTGGATGAACTGGTTTAATCTGTTGAGTTTCTTCAGGGTGCTTATGGGGACATGTACTGCTATCCTCAATATGGTGTTGCAGCACCCGGACATGATGGTCACATGTATGGATCTCAGCAGTACCAGTACCCATCTACGTACTACCAGCCTCAGACTCCTGCTAGTAAGCCATCATACAACTCTAGAACTGACAAATTAGCTCCAAAACAAGAGGAGGTTTCTGCTGCTGCTGCTGATCCACTGCCTGCCGTTGTGGATGCTTCCAAAGCCACTTCAAACAGCACTGATGATGTAAAAGGTCTGAAGAAGACGACTTTGCCACTGAAACCAAATGGGCGTTTGGATAGTTACCAGAATCAAAGTACCAAACCAGCTTATCCGTGGTATGGTGGTCAGACCTTTTCGGGGAAACAGCAGAGGCTTTCTAGTGGCAATCCTACTTCAACTGCTTTGAATCCTACAAACAAGGGACAGTCAAAGAATCATAATATGCAACCTCTTCCTCATCTGATGGTGAGCTTGCTCTTGTTTCCAATAAACCTATTGTAGTGTTATTTATTGTTCATTGCTCAAAAGCTTGTGCCACAGAATTTCAGTAATTGCGTGATCATTGTTGTTTATTGTTTGCACCCACGTACTCCTATGCTTCACTTTGGCTTGCTGAACACTTGTTCTTTATTGAGTTTGGTTCCTGCCATGCCACTGGGAATTGGTTTCGTGTTTATATGTGTAACGTCACACTATGACTAGTTCTGTTTGGTCAACGTGAATTTTACATATTCGGAATCTATTCTAGTTCATAGCTTTCTATATTGGGGATACCCGTTTCTCAAAATGGACACATGTCTTGTAGGGTTTGCATGGACATAACTTACCGATGGGTTCAATGTGCTCTGGTAATGGAATGTACAACAGGAATGCCTATGGACCTGGCTTGTGGTATGGATCACACATCTATGGGCCTGGACTCTATGGTGGGTGGAATGCACTGTCGGATGGAAAATACAAGCCCCGAGGGAAAACTTATGGATCTTATGGTTTTGGCAACGAAAACCTGGATGGCTTGAATGAGTTGAAGAGAGGGCCAAGAAGTGGACTCTCTAAAAACCAACAGGGCTTTGGAGCAGCTGTTGCGACACCTGCGAAAGGACAGGTTGTTCCTGCCAGTGATGGGTCTAATGCTGTTGTGCAGGATCAGTACAATCAGTCTGACTTTCTTGAAACTTACTCAGATGCCAAATTCTTTATTATTAAATCGTACAGTGAGGACGATGTTCACAAGAGCATCAAGTACAATGTCTGGGCAAGCACACCCAATGGAAATAAAAAGCTTGACACAGCTTATCTAGAGGCTAAGGAGAAATCGAGCAATTCTCCTGTATTCCTGTTCTTCTCTGTAAGTTTTTAATCATTGTGTAATTTTTAAAATGA
Source organism: Ampelocalamus luodianensis (assembly GCA_036346255.1). NCBI lineage: Eukaryota > Viridiplantae > Streptophyta > Magnoliopsida > Poales > Poaceae > Ampelocalamus > Ampelocalamus luodianensis. Next base: position 5,475,584 of record CM070621.1, read on the forward strand.
TCATCTTTCTGCGTTCTGATGTTGTTTTTTTCAGGTTAACACCAGTGGGCAGTTTGTTGGTCTCGCTGAGATGGTGGGTCAGGTTGATTTTAGCAAGACAGTGGAATACTGGCAGCAAGACAAGTGGACTGGTTGTTTCCCTGTCAAGTGGCACATTGTAAAGGATATTCCTAACAACTTGTTGAAGCACATCGTTCTCGAGTATAATGAAAACAAACCAGTGACAAACAGCAGAGATACGCAGGAGGTGAGAATAGTGGCATTCAATTCTTCCATTTTTGACCCAGTTTCCTTTTCTGCAAGTTTCATGGTGTTACACCATAGCAGATTTTTCCACATCTGGAAGTCTTAGTAATATATCAGGCACACCGCTATGCATTAAATTGCTAAATATTGTGTTGAACAACTTTTCATGTTGAACTCTTTAAATCCTGTGCTCAAATGGTCTTTCCCATACCTTCTTGTGGTGGCTGCAGGTTAAGCTTGATCAAGGTCTTCAGATGCTGAAGATTTTCAAGGACCATGTCTGCAAAACATCCATCTTGGATGACTTTGGCTTTTATGATAACCGTGAGAAGATTATGCGAGAGAAGAAATCACAGCGGCAGCATCCACTGAAGAAGGTAAAGAGCCAGCAGCATGTGCATTTACCGGCAGTCGAACTTGGTGGGAACCCCTTAGAAATTAGAACTACTGAAAACTAGCTCTTTGTGTTTGTCTTAACTCTTAACTATGCCATTTTAAATGTTCCTAGTTTTGTTGGTGTGAATAGTGAATACAAGCTTGGTTGTTGAGAATTCTTTTTAGCCATTTTCCTTGTGAAATGTAAGGCTTTGTATTTTTTTCCAAATTGGTGAATTGCATGACATCCTTTTGTCATTTGAGTGTTCCCCTGATTACCAATCTAGTTTTGACTTTAAGAAAGGCTGGAGTTGTGAAATTATTGTGTTAACTTATTTGAAGTACTGTGATTGGTCCTGCAGATCATGAATACGAAGCTGCCTACTGTCGGCGATACTGAAAATGAAGCCGACAATGGGAAGCAGGGATTGCAGGAACTTGGGGTTGTAGGAGAGACAAATTCTGTGATGGAAAATGGCGTGGTGGCGGTCGCTGTAAATGTTGTAGCCCCAAAAGATGCTGACCCCACAGCCGAAGGGCTGGCCGTTGCAAATGACTGTTGATTTTTCCCTTAATTCAGCCATTTGAGCTTTCAGTGTAAGGTGACAGCTTATATAGGTTTGGAGAAGGCTGGTGCAGTTCAACTGTTCAAGATCCTGTTGGGTTTCGGAGATGTTCCTTTCAATGGGTTGTAGGTTGCAGAAAGTTGTAGTCTGAGGCCATTCAGGATATGATTAGGTTTCTTTTGAATCTTACCCCCCGCCCCCTCCCCCCTCCCCGTGTACAATTTTCTCCTTCGCTTGCATTTGGGAGTTGAGTTTGGTTGGTAGGAGGTCGATATCAGCCGTTCTTGTTCCGGTGAGGTGTGTTCTCTTTTATCTTTCAGCATCAGGAAATGTACCTAGGAGTGGAGATCTGTACTGGTTTTGCTAGGAGTAACTTGTAGTTGTTCCAGAGGATTTGAAATGAATTTCTGTTGTTTTGAACTTTCCCTTCTTTTACCATGCGAATCTTGAATCGCGTTGAATTTATTTATGATACGAACGCTCAAGCTTTACATTTTCCCTTCGTATATGGTGCTGACCGTGAAACGTTTTCGTACTTTAGAGAACTCTGTATTACCACAGTAACTCCTATTCTAGTATGAGATTCTTGAAGATAACCAAGCAATCTGTTTTGAATAGAGGAATTTGGTAGGAATTTTGGAAAATTTGTACTGATTCCTACAAGATTCTAATAAAAACTCTCGTGTTTTAAACAAACGCTTAAACTAATTAGCAAATCACGTCATCGTCTTAGGGATTGTGAGATAAACCAGGGGGAAAAATTGATGCTGTTCAGTAAGTATACACCACCAGTGAGTCACCACTGCTCGAAACGCGTCGAATGCAGTGGGCTCCGATCCTACCCGAGACACATGCCACCTTTCGTCCTCCAAAAAAGCCGAAAGGCCCAGGCCCACAAGTCACTAACTTTTCTACCGCCCATCTCCCATTTCAAATATAAGTTGTTTTTAATCTACGCCTCAGATATTTTTAGAATTAGTTATCAATATATAAAAAGATTACCAAGAATGGCAACATGAAATTGGTATCACTAATAATACATCATGAAATATACTTCCGTGGTATAAAAATATTTTTATTTAAAATGTTATATTTTGTTTTATAGAAATTAACGGTCAGAGTATTAGTTTAGAAACCGTGTTAATATGAGAAACAACTTATATTTAAAATAATATGATTAAAGGAGAAAAATCCAAACGGGAAGGAAGGGAAGGGAAAGCATTAAAAGCACCAAACCCCTCAGCGAATTTACTTATCCGTCTCTCTCTCCACTCGTTTCCCTGATTCCCTCGCTCTCTTTTTCTTTTTCCCACGTTGCGGCGCCTTCTCTCCTCGCTCACTTGCCAGTTGCCACTTACCACCCGCCTCGCCTCCCCTCCCCTCGCTAGGGTTTCTCTGGGTTTTTGGTCCCGCGCCGCCACCCCGGAGCCCGCCGGATCGTCTCCATGGCCGCCGCCGCCCCCGCCGCCGACCGTATCCTCAGCCACTCTCACCGTTCTGCTCTCTTCCCGATTTGTTTGCGTGTCTTGGAGACCTTTTTTCGAGGGTTTTCGGTGGGGATTTAACCACTGTTTGGATCTCCCGGTGCTTAGTTTGGTTTCTTCGCTCTGCGATTCGTTGCCGCTATGGTGGATTAGAAACGGGCTTGCTCATGAGAATTATGAGTTTTTTTGTGCTTTCGTGTTTCCTCGATTGGATGAGCTTTACAATTTCAGTCAGAGCGTGTGGTGTGCTGATTTTGTTGTGGTTTTGGTTGTTTTTCGCTCCTAGTTTCAGCTCCAGGGCTTAGAATTTTATGTCGAGTGCGTGATCTTGTGGTCTGTGTTTGGAAGCGTCTGGATCAGTTTCCCTTAACCGGTCTTGCTTCAGAGGCTACGGATTTGCTGCAGAAGCTGTCCCTGGATCCCAAGAACGAAGCCGGTGAGGTCAAACAGGCGAAGGAGAAGGTATATATGGTCCGCCTTTCCTCTACAATCTCGTTGAATCACTATGGGATGCTGTAGTGTCATTTCAGTGACTGAATTCGAATCACGTTTCAGGTCTCGGTGGCGCTGAATGGCGCGTTGAATGGCATGGTGGCGAATCCAAACCCTCAGGTGGCATCAGCGGAGCAGTGGGCAGCCACGGTGCCGCAGGATTACAAGGATGTCGGCATGTATTATGGCGCTTACCCTTATTATTGCGGAGGTGAAGCACTAAGGCACCATTTAGTCTATTACTGCCTGTTTGTAGTGAATTAGCGATAGCAGAGGTTATATGGTTATATGTTATTACGAAATTTAGATCATTTACTTTGAACTAACTAATGCCTTTCACACTTTGCAGGTTGGGGAGATTATTCCGTGTACGTGAGCCATGATGGAGCGGAGGCACTTACCCCTGTGAGTTTTACATCCCCTACTTCACAAAATTTGCAGACACTTGGCTTAATTGGTTCAATCCAATGGACGACCCTTTTAAGTTAGCTAGCACATGTAAAGCATCTTGAAGATTGTAATGGCTGGGAAGTGTATTTGGATGAATTGGTTTACTCTGTTGGTTTCTTCAGGGTGCTTATGGGGACATGTACTGCTATCCTCAATATGGTGTTGCTGTGCCTGGACATGATGGTCAGATTTATGGATCTCATCATTACCAGTATCCATCCACGTACAACCAGTTGCAGACTACTGCCAATAAGCCAGCATACAAGTGTAAAACTGGCAAATCAACTCCTTCACCACGAGAGGAGGTTTCTACCGCAGCAGCTGCTGATCAGCAGCCTGTCTTGGTGGATGCTTCCAAAGCCAGTTCAAACAGCATTGATGGTGTAAAAGGTCTGAAGAAAGCGACGTTGCCTCTGAGACCAAATGGGTGTTCGGGTAGTTACCAGAATCAAGGTGGCAAAACAGGTTATCCATGGTCTGGCGGCCGTACTTTTTCTGAAAAACAGCAGAGACACTCTGGTGGCAATCCTACATCAACTGCTTCTAATCCTAAAAGCAAGGTACGGTAAAAGAAACAGAATTTGCAATCTCTTCCTCATTTGTTGGTGAGCTTATGCTTGTATAAAAAAACCCTGTTTTTGTGATGTTTTCTGATCATTGCTCAAACACATGTGAGAATTCCAGTAATTACGAGCATTGTTGTTTATTGCTCGATCCTACTCGTATGACTCACTTTGGCTTGTCAAAGCACTAATTCGTTATTGATTTTGGTTCGTGCTGTATGTCATTGTCCTTTGGTTTTGTATTATTGTGGTTATTGGGGTTACACACTGTGATGAATTCTGTTGGTTTAAATGAAATTTACATATTCTGCATATCTACAAGTTCATATATTTGATGTATTGGGATAACCTATATCTCAACATGGACATATTTCTTGCAGGGTTTGCTTGGGCAGAGTTCACCAATCGGGCCACCATCACCTGGATTCATGAGTTCGATATACTCTAGTAGTGGAATGAACAATGCAAATGCATATGGATCGGGCTTTTGGTATGGATCACACATCTATGGCCCCGGGCTGTATGGTGGGTGGAATGCGCTGTCGAATGGAAAGTACAAGCCTGGAGGAAAAACTTATGGATCTTATGGTTTTGGCAACGAAAACCTGGATGGCTTGAATGAGTTGAAGCGAGGACCAAGAAGCAATCTCTTTAAAAACCAACAGGGCTTTGGAGAAGCTGCTGTGACACCTGCAAAAGCACAGGAGCTTCCTTCTAGTGATGGCTCTAATGCAGTTGTGCAGGATCAATACAATCGGGCTGACTTTGTTGAAACTTACTCAGATGCCAAATTCTTTATTATTAAATCATACAGTGAGGACGATGTTCACAAGAGCATCAAGTACAATGTTTGGGCAAGCACCCCCAATGGAAATAAAAAGCTTGACACTGCTTATCAAGCGGCTAAGGGAAATTTGAGCAATTCTCCTGTATTCCTATTCTTCTCTGTAAGTTCTTAACCATTGTGTTCTGTTAAAAAGGCTTATTTTCTCGCTGTGAACAGCCTTTATAATTGGATGTTGATGTTATTGATCTCCCTCTATTTTTCAGGTCAACACCAGCGGACAGTTTGTTGGTCTAGCTGAGATGGTTGGTCAGGTTGATTTCAGCAAGACAGTGGAATACTGGCAGCAAGACAAGTGGACAGGTTGTTTCCCTGTCAAGTGGCACATTGTAAAGGACATTCCCAACAACTTATTGAAGCACATTATTCTTGAGTATAATGAAAACAAACCAGTGACTAACAGCAGAGATACGCAGGAGGTGAGAACAGTGGCTTTAAATTCGTTCATCTTTTACCAATTTCCTCTGTAAAGTTTCTGGTAGCACATCATGGCATCGTTTTTCAGTATGCCTGCACCAGGAAACCTTAATAGTAGTCAGGCACGCTGCTATGATGGATTAAAAAATTGACAATTTGTTTAATAAATTTGCATGTTGAACTCTTTGAATGCTGTGCTTAATGGGGTTTCCCCACCTTCTCGTGGTGTCTACAGGTTAAGCTTCAAAAAGGCCTTCAGATGCTAAAGATTTTCAAGGATCATGTCTGCAAGACATCCATCTTGGATGACTTTGGCTTTTATGATAACCGTGAGAAGATAATGCAGGAGAAGAAATCAAGGCGGCAGCATCCGCTGGAGAAGGTACATGGCTACCAGCTTGCTTTATGTGATGAACCCACTTTTATATGCTTTACTTCAGTGTGAATCTTATCAGCTAATTGTTTTGCCTTGATACAAGTGCATTTTACTGAGAGGTAGCTCTTTGTGTTAGTATATATCCTATGAATGCCTTTTAACATGCAAAATGTCCATAGCTTGCTGATGAGAGTACAATCTGGTATTTGAGAATTCATTTTAGCGTTTCCCAGTAGTGTAAGGGTTTGCATCTTTTTCCTTCTGGCAGCTTGGCTGGTGAATTCCATGACATCCTTTTGTCAGTTTAATGTTGTAGACTTTTAGAAATGGACTAAGTGAACTTGACCAACTGTTATCGGTCCTGCAGATCATGAGTAGAAAGCTCACTGAACATGCAGATATCGATGGAAAGCAGGGACTGCAGAAACTTGGGGTTGTAGGAGAGCAAAACGCTGTGGTGGAAAATGGTGTGGTGACAGTAGCTGTGAATGGCGTTGGCCCAAAAGATGCAAACGTGACAACGGTTGCAAATGGCTGTTAATTTTGGCTACTTCAGTCAGTTGAGCTTATAGGGGGGCAGAAAGCTGCTGCAGTTGAAGGCATTCAAGAAGATTCTGCTAGGTCAATGCTTGTTGGTTGCAGAAAAGTGCAGTGAGGAAATTCAGGATCCAATTAGGTTTCTTTTGGTTTTGTTCTCTGTACTATTTTCGCTTTTGCTTGAGTTCTGGGAGTTTGGTTGGTAGGAGATAGAGCTCAGTTCTTCTTGTTCCGGCGAGATGTATTGTGTTTTGTCTTCATCACTAGGAATTGTACCTAGCGGTTGAGATCTGTAAGGCTTTTGCAAGGAAGGATAGTGATTTGGGGTGCAGCTCGTACTTCAAAAGTAAACCAAAAATGTTTGGACCTGGGAATTCCAGCAGTTCACTGTTCTTTTTCGTCCTTGGCCACACGAATCTGCAGTTTGCTTAGATGATACTGTAGCATACTAATTCCTTGGTCGTGCTGGGGCCGTGGGGCGCGTGGTGTCTTGCGTACCGAGTACGACGACGGCACAGGGCCTCTAGTTGTCGCTGGCCTGCACAACCAACAACCAAGAAGGCGCGCGTTCGCATGCGGGGCCGAATTCCTCGGCGACTCGGCTCCCTCGTTCAAAGGCCGACCGGACCTCCTGCGCGGCGCACATGGCGCCGATGCACCCCGTTCCGAGCACGCAGGAAGACGGCGGCGTCTACCTCGTGCTGGGTGAGTGGGACGAGGACGAGGAGGAGGTGATCTTTCCGACCGATGGGCGGTGCTTGCTCCGCGTCGACATGCGCCGGCAGAGCCTCCTGGCCTCCAGGCGCCTCCCATCCGGGTCCCGCCCTGACGCGCGTGCCCAACCTCGTCGGTTCCGGCTTCTGCGGACGTGTCCATGTAACGGTGAGGAGTCTTCTGATGTCAGTTGGTTAGCATCATGAGTGATGGACTAGCCGATCTGGTTTGAATCATCTCTTCTTAAAACTGTTGCGTGAGAAAATAAATCTTATCCCTCTACACTGGCGTTTTTCTACCGATAAGACCGGCTAAAGTGCATGTTTCCCGTTCCACAAAAGGGAAAACGTGCTCGAGCCAAGCATGTTGTCAATCATGATATATGCTTGTATTTCAGAAATGAGTATTTTGCAAATAATATATCTGTCACTTGCAAAAAAAAAAAAAATGTTACTTAAAGAGTGATGCATAATCACGATATAAGCTTATATATCAAAAAGGGTATTTTCCAAATACCATATATGTCATTCGTAAAAAAAATTGTTACTTAAAGAGGGATGCATACGAGAGATATCGGCTCTATTTGTGTTCTAGTATTGTTCAAAGTTCATCACGCTATTGAGGAAATCAATATATCCATAATTTTTCGGCTTGGCTTCAACTTCAAGAGTTTTTATCCTCTCTGATTCTCATCGCGTTCTTCGAAAACATATCTGTAACAATATCTACATGCAAGCTAGACAACCTGCGCAATGTAGAATCTCTCGCTAGATTTGTTTTCTTACATTGGTTCTCATCTAAATTAACAAAATTAAGTTTGTACAATCTCTAGCTAGATTTGTTATGTTACTCTGTTACCGTTTTTCTCCTTATCTATAACGAGTTTCCTACATGATACGATCAAATGCATTGCAGTTTTCCATTCCAATTTTGAAAGAAAATATCTCTTGCCAGCCCTGCCTCTCCTATATAATCGATTTCTTTGCACTGATCACTAGCCTTCTTAAATCAGTTGCGTGAGGGAATAAGTCTTATATCTTCACACTGGAGTTTTTTTTTTAACGGTGAGACCGACTAAAGTGCATGTTTCCCGTTCCACAAAAGGGGGAACATGCTCGAGTCAAGCATGTTGTCAATCACGATATATGCTTGTATTTTAGAAATGAGTATTTTGCAAATACCATATCTGTCACTTGCAAAAAAAATGTAACTTAGAGAGTGGTGCATAATCACGATATATGCTTGTATATCAAAATGAGTATTTTCCAAATACAACATATGTCCCTCGTAAAAAAATTGTTACTTAAAGAGGGATGCATACGAGAGATATCAGCTCTATTTGTGTTCTAGTATTGTTCAAAGTTCATCACACTCCTGAGGAAATCAATATATCCATAATTTTTCGGCTTGGCTTCAAATTCAAGAGTCTTTATCCTCTCCGATTCTCATCACGTTCTTGGAAAACATATCTGCAACGATATCTACGTGCGAGCTAGAGAACTTGCGCAATGTACAATATCTAGCTAGATTTGTTTTGTTACACTAGTTCTCGTCTAAATTAACAAAATTAAGTTTGTACAATTTCTAGCTAGATTTGTTTTGTAACATCATTCTTGTTTTCTCCTTATCTATAACGAGTTTCCTCGTTATACGATCAAATGCATTGTAGTTTTCCATTCCAATTTTGAAAGAAAATGTCTCTCGCCACCCGCCTCTCCTATATAATCGATCTCTTCAGACCGATCACTATTTTCTCTCCAAAACCTCTCGTAAACCCTAGCCTTCTTAAATCATTGCGTGAGGGAATAAGTCTTATCTCTTCACACTGCTTTTTTAACGGTGAGACCGGCTAAAGTGCATGTTTCCGTTCCACAAAAGGGGAACATGCTAGAGTCAAGCATGTTGTCAATCACGATATATGCTTGTATTTCAGAAATGAGTATTTTGCAAATACCATATCTGCCACTTGCAAAAAAAAAAGTTACTTAGAGAGTGGTGCATAATCACGATATATGCTTGTATATCAAAATGAGTATTTTCCAAATACCATATATGTCCCTCGTAAAAAAACTGTTACTTAAAGAGGGATGCATACGAGAGATATCGGCTTTATTTGTGTTCTAGTATTGTTCAAAGTTCATCACGCTCCTGAGGAAATCAATATATCCATAATTTTTCATCTTGGCTTCGACTTCAAGAGTTTTTATCCTCTCTGATTCTCATCGTGTTCTTGGAAAACATATCTGAAATGATATCTACATGCGAGCTAGAGAACCTATGCAATGTACAATCTCTAGCTAGATTTGTTTTATTACACTGGTTCTCGTCTAAAATAACAAAATTAAGTTTGTCCAATCTCTAGCTAGATTTGTTTTGTTACACTGTTACCATTTTTCTCCTTGTCTACAACAAGTTTCCTACTTGATACGATCAAATGCATTGCACTATTCCATTCCAATTTTGAAAGAAAATGTCTCTCGCCAGCCCCGCCTCTCCTTTATAATTGATCTCTTTGCACTGATCACTATTTCCTCTCCAAAACCTCTCGTAAACCCTCTCCTTCTTAAATCTATTGCGTGAGGGAATAAGTCTTATCTCTTCACACCGGCGTTTTTTTTAACGGTGAGACCGGCCAAAGTGCATCTTTCCCGTTCCACAAAATGGGGAACGTGCTCGAGTCAAGCATGTTGTCAATCACGATATATGCTTGTATTTCATAAATGAGTATTTTGCAAGTACCATATCAGTCATTTGTAAAAAAAAAGTGTTACTTAAATAGTGGTGCATAATCACGATATATGCTTGTATATCAAAATGAGTATTTTCCAAATACAATATATGTCTATCGTAAAAAAAAACTGTTACTTAAAGAGGGATGCATACAAGAGATATCAGCTCTATTTGTGTTCTAGTATTGTTCAAAGTTCATCACGCTCCGGAGGAAATCAATATATCCATAATTTTTCGGCTTGGCTTCAACTTCAAGAGTTTTTATCCTCTCCGATTCTCATCGCGTTCTTGGAAAACATATCTGTAACGATATCTACGTGCGAGCTAGAGAACTTGCGCAATGTACAATCTCTAGCTAGATTTCTTTTGTTACACTAGTTCTCGTCTAAATTAACAAAATTAAGTTTGTACAATTTCTAGCTAGATTTGTTTTGTAACACTGTTACCGTTTTTCTCCTTATCTATAACGAGTTTCCTACATGATACGATCAAATGCATTGTAGTTTTCCATTCCAATTTTGAAAGAAAATGTCTCTCGCCAGCCCCGCCTCTCCTATATAATCGATCTCTTTGCACTGATCACTATTTCCTCTCCAAAACCTCTCGTAAACCCTAGCCTTCTTAAATCTGTTGCGTGAGGGAATAAGTCTTATGTCTTCACACCTGCGTTTTTTTTAACGGTGAGACCGGCTAAAGTGCATGTTTCCCGTTCCACAAAAGGGGGAACGTGCTCGAGTCAAGCATGTTGTCAACCACGATATATGCTTGTATTGCAGAAATGAGTATTTTGCAAATACCATATCTGTCACTTGCAAAAAAAAAAATGTTACTTAGAGAGTGGTGCATAATCACGATATATGCTTGTATATCAAAATGAGTACTTTCCAAATACCATATATGTCCCTCGTAAAAAAACTGTTATTAAAGAGGGATGCATACGAGAGATATCGGCTCTATTTGTGTTCTAGTATTGTTCAAAGTTCATCACGCTCCTGAGGAAATCAATATATCCATAATTTTTCATCTTGGCTTCGACTTCAAGAGTTTTTATCCTCTCTGATTCTCATCGTGTTCTTGGAAAATATATCTGAAACGATATCTACATGCAAGCTAGACAACCTGCGCAATGTAGAATCTCTCGCTAGATTTGTTTTCTTACATTGGTTCTCATCTAAATTAACAAAATTAAGTTTGTACAATCTCTAGCTAGATTTGTTATGTTACTCTGTTACCGTTTTTCTCCTTATCTATAACGAGTTTCCTACATGATACGATCAAATGCATTGCAGTTTTCCATTCCAATTTTGAAAGAAAATATCTCTTGCCAGCCCTGCCTCTCCTATATAATCGATTTCTTTGCACTGATCACTAGCCTTCTTAAATCAGTTGCGTGAGGGAATAAGTCTTATATCTTCACACTGGCGTTTTTTTTAACGGTAAGACCGACTAAAGTGCATGTTTCCCGTTCCACAAAAGGGGGAACATGCTCGAGTCAAGCATGTTGTCAATCACGATATATGCTTGTATTTTAGAAATGAGTATTTTGCAAATACCATATCTGTCACTTGCAAAAAAAATGTAACTTAGAGAGTGGTGCATAATCACGATATATGCTTGTATATCAAAATGAGTATTTTCCAAATACAATATATGTCCCTCGTAAAAAAAAACTGTTACTTAAAGAGGGATGCATACGAGAGATATCAGCTCTATTTGTGTTCTAGTATTGTTCAAAGTTCATCACGCTCCTGAGGAAATCAATATATCCATAATTTTTCGGCTTGGCTTCAAATTCAAGAGTCTTTATCCTCTCCGATTCTCATCACGTTCTTGGAAAACATATCTGCAACGATATCTACGTGCGAGCTAGAGAACTTGCGCAATGTACAATATCTAGCTAGATTTGTTTTGTTACACTAGTTCTCGTCTAAATTAACAAAATTAAGTTTGTACAATTTCTAGCTAGATTTGTTTTGTAACACTGTTACTGTTTTTCTCCTTATCTATAACGAGTTTCCTACGTTATACGATCAAATGCATTGTAGTTTTCCATTCCAATTTTGAAAGAAAATGTCTCTCGCCAGCCCCGCCTCTCCTATATAATCGATCTCTTCGCACTGATCACTATTTTCTCTCCAAAACCTCTCGTAAACCCTAGCCTTCTTAAATCTGTTGCGTGAGGGAATAAGTCTTATCTCTTCACACCTGCGTTTTTTTTAACGGTGAGACCGGCTAAAGTGCATGTTTCCCGTTCCACAAAAGGGGAACATGCTAGAGTCAAGCATGTTGTCAATCACGATATATGCTTGTATTTCAGAAATGAGTATTTTGCAAATACCATATCTGCCACTTGCAAAAAAAAAAGTTACTTAGAGAGTGGTGCATAATCACGATATATGCTTGTATATCAAAATGAGTATTTTCCAAATACCATATACGTCCCTCGTAAAAAAACTGTTACTTAAAGAGGGATGCATACGAGAGATATCGGCTTTATTTGTGTTCTAGTATTGTTCAAAGTTCATCACGCTCCTGAGGAAATCAATATATCCATAATTTTTCATCTTGGCTTCGACTTCAAGAGTTTTTATCCTCTCTCGATTCTCATCGTGTTCTTGGAAAACATATACAAAATGATATCTACATGCGAGCTAGAGAACCTATGCAATGTACAATCTCTAGCTAGATTTCTTTTGTTACACTAGTTCTCGTCTAAATTAACAAAATTAAGTTTGTACAATCTCTAGCTAGATTTGTTTTGTAACACTGTTACCGTTTTTCTCCTTATCTATAACGAGTTTCCTACTTGATACGATCAAATGCATTGCACTATTCCATTCCAATTTTGAAAGAAAATGTCTCTCGCCAGCCCCGCCTCTCCTTTATAATTGATCTCTTTGCACTGATCACTATTTCCTCTCCAAAACCTCTCGTAAACCCTCTCCTTCTTAAATCTATTGCGTGAGGGAATAAGTCTTATCTCTTCACACCGGCGTTTTTTTTAACGGTGAGACCGGCCAAAGTGCATCTTTCCCGTTCCACAAAATGGGGAACGTGCTCGAGTCAAGCATGTTGTCAATCACGATATATGCTTGTATTTCATAAATGAGTATTTTGCAAGTACCATATCAGTCATTTGCAAAAAAAAAGTGTTACTTAAATAGTGGTGCATAATCACGATATATGCTTGTATATCAAAATGAGTATTTTCCAAATACAATATATGTCTATCGTAAAAAAAAAATTGTTACTTAAAGAGGGATGCATACAAGAGATATCAGCTCTATTTGTGTTCTAGTATTGTTCAAAGTTCATCACGCTCCGGAGGAAATCAATATATCCATAATTTTTCGGCTTGGCTTCAACTTCAAGAGTTTTTATCCTCTCCGATTCTCATCGCGTTCTTGGAAAACATATCTGTAACGATATCTACGTGCGAGCTAGAGAACTTGCGCAATGTACAATCTCTAGCTAGATTTCTTTTGTTACACTAGTTTTCGTCTAAATTAACAAAATTAAGTTTGTACAATTTCTAGCTAGATTTGTTTTGTAACATCATATTCGTTTTTCTCCTTATCTATAACGAGTTTCCTACATGATACGATCAAATGCATTGTAGTTTTCCATTCCAATTTTGAAAGAAAATGTCTCTCGCCAGCCCCGCCTCTCCTATATAATCGATCTCTTTGCACTGATCACTATTTCCTCTCCAAAACCTCTCGTAAACCCTAGCCTTCTTAAATCTGTTGCGTGAGGGAATAAGTCTTATGTCTTCACACCTGCGTTTTTTTTAACGGTGAGACCGGCTAAAGTGCATGTTTCCCGTTCCACAAAAGGGGGAACGTGCTCGAGTCAAGCATGTTGTCAACCACGATATATGCTTGTATTGCGAGAATGAGTATTTTGCAAATACCATATCTGTCACTTGCAAAAAAATGTTACTTAGAGAGTGGTGCATAATCACGATATATGCTTGTATATCAAAATGAGTACTTTCCAAATACCATATATGTCCCTCGTAAAAAAACTGTTATTAAAGAGGGATGCATACGAGAGATATCGGCTCTATTTGTGTTCTAGTATTGTTCAAAGTTCATCACGCTCCTGAGGAAATCAATATATCCATAATTTTTCATCTTGGCTTCGACTTCAAGAGTTTTTATCCTCTCTGATTCTCATCGTGTTCTTGGAAAATATATCTGAAACGATATCTACATGCGAGCTAGAGAACCTGTGCAATGTACAATCTCTAGCTAGATTTGTTTTATTACACTGGTTCTCGTCTAAAATAACAAAATTAAGTTTGTACAATCTCTAGCTAGATTTGTTTTATTACACTGGTTCTCGTCTAAAATAACAAAATTAAGTTTGTACAATCTCTAGCTAGATTTGTTTTGTTTCTCTGTTACCATTTTTCTCCTTGTCTATAAAGAGTTTCCTACTTGATACGATCAAATGCATTGCACTTTTCCATTCCAATTTTGAAAGAAAATGTCTCTCGCCAGCCCCGCCTCTCCTATATAATCGATCTCTTTGCACTGATCACTATTTCCTCTCCAAAACCTCTCGTAAACCCTCTCCTTCTTAAATCTATTGCGTGAGGGAATAAGTCTTATCTCTTCAGACCGACGATTTTTTTAACGGTGAGACCGGCTAAAGTGCATGTTTCCCGTTCCACAAAAGGGGGAATGTGCTCGAGTCAAGCATGTTGTCAATCACGATATATGCTTGTATTTCATAAATGAGTATTTTGCAAATACCATATCTGCCACTTGCAAAAAAAAAAAAATGTTACTTAGAGAGTGGTGCATAATCACGATATATGCTTGTATATCAAAATGAGTATTTTCCAAATACCATATATGTCCCTCGTAAAAAAACTGTTACTTAAAGAGGGATGCATACGAGAGATATCAGCTCTATTTGTGTTCTAGTATTGTTCAAAGTTCATCACGCTCCTGAGGAAATCAATATATTCTTAATTTTTTTGGCTTGGCTTCAACTTCAAGAGTTTTTATCCTCTCCGATTCTCATCACGTTCTTGGAAAATATATCTACAATGATATCTACATGCGAGCTAGAGAACCTACGCAATGTACAATCTCTAGCTAGATTTGTTTTGTTACATTGGTTCTCGTCTAAAATAATAAAATTAAGTTTGTACAATCTCTAGCTAGATTTGTTTTGTTACACTATTGCCGTTTTTCTCCTTATCTATAACGAGTTTCCTACATGATACGATCAAATGCATTGTAGTTTTCCATTCCAATTTTGAAACAAAATGTCTCTCGCTAGCCCCGCCTCTCCTATCTAAGCGATCTCTTTGCACTGATCACTATTTCCTCTCCAAAACCTATTGTAAACCTTAGCCTTCTTAAATCTGTTGCGTGAGGGAATAAGTCTTATCTCTTCACACTGACGTTTTTTTTAACGGTGAGACTGGCTAAAGTGCATGTTTCCCGTTCCACAAAAGGGGGAACGTGCTCGAGTTAAGCATGTTGTCAATCAAAGATACATGCGTGTATTTCAGTAATGAGTATTTTGCAAATACCATATCTGTCACTTGCAAAAAAAATGCTACTTAAGGAGTGGTGCATGATCACACGATATATGCTTGTATATCAAAATGAGTATTTTTCAAATACCATATATGTCCCTCATAAAAAAAACTGTTACTTAAAGAGGGATGCATACGAGAGATATCTGCTCTATTTGTGTTCTAGTATTGTTCGAAGTTCATCACGCTCCTAAGGAAATCAATATATCCTTAATTTTTCGGCTTGGCTTCAACTTCAATGCACCATCTGTTCCTCATGTCTGGCCAAGGGAATGGATCATCGGGGTCTTGCTGAAGTTTTCGGATGGCCTTCCTCATCCCGGGGTGGCGATCATGGATTATGCACATATCCGAACGTGCCCCAACTACTCTCTCCTTCGGATGTCGAAGGAACCACAATCAGCTGTCAAAATTATCACTTTCGACGAAAGCGGTGGCTATGGGCAGAATCTAATTGTTACTATCAACGCTAATTGCTGTCAGGATCATGCCCTTGTCCTTTGAGATCACGGGCAACATGTGTCAGAATGTATCGATGCAAGGACTGAAGGCTAATAAGGCCCCCTACAATACCATGAAACCTAGCGACGATCTTCTGGATGGCTTGTCTTCACAGCAATACATGTACCCGGGTTCCTGTCCTGCAGCACCTGAAGCATACGAGGTAGGTTGTCGTAAGCCGCCTCGTAAGAACCGAACCTCTTTTTCAAAGCCTTCTGCTTAGCACGCCATGTCTTCGTGTAGCTAATCTTGTACTTGAATTTCTACTTGATAGCTACCATGATGTGCTTAGCCTACAGGTCCGTCTTCTTCACTATCTCTCTGTACATTACATTGGCTATGAAGGTGGACGTGTTATGATGCCTCGTCAAAACATTACTGGGCAAGCAACAGTGCGCCTCCACCTTCGAGACAATCCAGTGAGTCTCGTACTTGGGTCTACATGCCTGCACACGCCAATGACACCTAGCCTGCTCGTAGATCATGGTGTACTGCTCTTGGCTGGATTTGAGGACCCGAAACGTCCACTGCATGGACAAGACCCACATCTTAATGGAATCCTGCAGTGATCCATTGTCAGCAAACATTGCGTGAAGCCAAACCTCTGTACCATGGTACTCCCATGGTGATTTGTGCTCGTCGTGCACAACAAGACCCTCAACGTCCACCCTATTCCACTCCTGCAGCATGGGACCTTCGTCCTCCTCAGAAGAGTCATCACCATCCTCTTGTAAAGCTTCCTCCTCCGCCCGGGCTATCAAGTCATCGATCTCCATCTGACGCACTATGCTATCGACATGCTCCTCTGTATCCGCCTGTGCACTGGGCTAAGCGTGCAGTGTGCGATATTCCTCTACTACCTCGGCAACATCTGTCACCGCTTCCTCTTCTGCCTCCGCAACATCGATCACCTCATCCTCTTCTGCCTCGGCAACATAGGCCACCACATCTTCTTCATGAACCACGCGCTGCGCGCCCGAGCTACTCCCACCAACCCGACGATAGCCGTCGGCAGGACCTCTGATGACTCCCTTCGGACATGCTTGCACGAGTAGCACGCACTCGTAGCCACGACGTCGGCAGCCTTCCAGAAAGCCCTTTCATGCCACTGTGCGCATCAGTCCGGTCAACTCCCACCGAATGTGCATGGCGGACCGACTCCAAATCCCATGTACGACGACATTGCACACCTCGGGGTCCAAGGAGAAGCTCCCGGTGAGCCGGTGTAGGACATCTCCGATTCGGGCATTCTCCACGTCCGGGTGTACCATACTGACTTGCTGGAAACCACTTAGGTCAACACCGTATGGACCTTCACAAACCGTCCCAACACCGTAATGCACTCTCAATCTTGTGGGCTCCGACATGACTGATTTATCGCTGTAAATATTTCAAACATTGCAACCAGTGATTTCTCAACATGCATTCACCAAATACGTGCTAAACCAACAAGTAGCCACACGTCGCCTAAATTCGCTCGAGAACAAAAACAGACAAGACTATTACCTTCACGCGGAGTCCTTCTCTTCTTATCAGCGAGGTTCCTTCGTCTTTCTCTTTGGCGTCCCGAACTCCTCTCCTCCCCTTATCCCCCTCTCCCAAGCTCCTCTCCTCCACTTCTCCCCCTCTCTCGATCTGCTCTCGTTGTCTGCCGAGAGGAATGGCGAAAGAAATCGTGACGGAGCCGGGTCTGGCTTTCTATACGACTGTCTAGTCGCTCAACCGTTGGACGAGTTGGCAGCAAGTAGTGGGCCAACAGTTGAACGACACGTCGACTAGTCATTAAACCGTTGGACGACTTGGTAGCAAGTACTGACCCTACGGTTTAGCGACACGTCGACTAGTCACTAAACCATTGGACGACTTGGCAGCAAGTACCGACCCAACGGTTTAGCAACACGTTGACTAGTCGCTAAACCGTTGGACGACATGGCAGCTAGTAGTGGGCCACTTTTTGTTGCCAAGTCGTCCAACGGTTCAACGACTAGGGCACGAATGATTGCTAAGTAATACCATAAGTTATAGTACAATGCAATAAGGAATGCATAGACAAATATGTTATAGTAACTATGAAGTAGAATACGTAAACACATAATACAAGTACACAGAGCAGAACGAAGACCCCTACTAGCCACCCGCTATGCCACCTACAACACCTCCTCCGTTGTCACCATGTCCCACACCTAGTCTGTGCCCACCAGTATGCCCCCGCTTGGGCTTTCAAAGCGCGGGGTGACAGGGCCGGGGGCCCAGATAGGGAAAGGCGCTCAGGAGCCATCCTAAACCGTGCTCCCAAGGCCTCGGGGGTCGACTCCACCTGTGCCTGCGTGCCCACTAGGGGCCCGCTGAGCTGCGACTCAAAAAGAACCTTGATGGGTGCTAGCTCAACTGCTCCCCTGATCTCCCCGGGGTAATCCGCGAAGAAGGCGTCCACGGACTTGTGGGCGTTGTTGTGCGGGAGAGTTGAACTCCCGTCGACAGCAGGAAATCTATATGACAAATAATGTTAGTCCCTACAATATATCGACGATAACAAACCTGAAGAGAGGAAACGTACCTTCGTCGTGGGCCATACCGCATGACAAAGGGTCATACCCGCCATACTGTCCATACAGGTCGGGGAAGAAAGGATACTACCTTGGCGCTGTCGGGTAGGTGTCCAGGAACGACAACGGTGGCGGTGCATACCCACGTGCCCACCCGGACCCTCTAGCCTGTGTAGGCGGAGGCGGGGTGGGTATCCACATGTCCAGTCTGTCCCTCCAGCCTGTGTAGGCGAAGACGGGGCACATGTCCAGTCTGGCCCTCCAGCCTGCCTAGGCGTAGGCGGGGCATGTGAACGTGCCCCTCCTGAGCCTCCCAACTATGCTGTAGGACGTGCCGGCCTCGACGTATGTGCCGACGTGGCCACCTCCTGGACCGTCTTGCACGACGTCAGGCTCACTGCATGCCTCGCCGCACTGTAGACTCGACGGGCAAACTGCGCCATCTCGTCCTGCGTCACCTCCGCACCGTGGGCTAGCCTATCAAGGATCAACCAGGAGTCCCTGGCCATCTCGATGTTGATGTTCGTCTGCAAGGAGTACATAAAAGCGTCAAACTTGTGATTGAGGTAACTGTACTTAGACATTTTGAAACACGATAGTACGTACTGCCATGTGCACGTTCTGTGTGAAGTGTACAGGGTACGCGTCGGTCGGTGCTGGTACATGAGCGGGGAGGGTCGACAACACGCCCCAGCCTGGTGTGTGTCTGCGGGGCATACCACCGTAGGTACTCATCGTACGCACTGGGGACGTACGAGGCGTCCTCCTGCACACAGTCCTCGTGGGCATTCGCCCACTACGCCACCCACAGCACCATCTTCGCCGGCCACTGCGTCCTCGTGCCACCCCTCCTACTATGCCTGCGAAATGTACCACTGTAATTAGAAGCCATCATAACAGAATTGGCAAAAAAATACACGAACATGTGTTGTGTGTAACTCACGCGTGGTCCGAGTCAGGCACCCTCATCCCGACGAGAACTGGAACAACCTGGCAGAGGCCGAACTAGCGTATCACCCTGTGCACCGTGTAGCCCTCGATGAACACATTGAAGACGAGCTTCCTCTGCGTCTGCGAGTACGCCTGGTCGCGCCAGCCAGTCCTCCATCTCCTTATCAGAGTACGACTCCGAGCGCACGTCATCAGCGGTGAGGTGGTCCAACTGCTCCACGAAGTGCTCGTACACACGTGTGCATACTGCTCCTGCAAGCCAAAACAGTGGTTATAAAGGATGACCCGTAATACGACTGAAGTAAAGATAGAGGGGAGTACATATCTGTCTACGGCACCAAAGGGACCCTGCGGTTGGTCGGTCCACTGCGTCCCCGTGGTACATGTCCGCGTCGTACGGACTGGAGTCTACCAGCATGGGCCGTCCAAGGGAGAAGTGCTCAAACGACCACAACTACAGCAGGAGGGGGCAGCCTGTGAGGATAGATGTCGGCTTTGTCCTACAACCCTCGCCTGAGCCTCGCTTGCGCTCCTCGGTTCCCCGGCCCGCCGCTCGGCCTCCCTCTGCACCGGTGGCTCGGCCCGACCCCTCCCCTGGCGTCGCCGCCTAAGCCGTCGGGCTCGGCCCCTCGCCCGGACACGCCCCTGTTGCTCGCGCCTGCGTCGCCTCGCCCGCTCTGCGCTGCGCTGCGCCGCTTCGCCACCACGCTGGCCGCCGCCGGCTCAGCTCCTCCTCGTGCCACTCGGCTTGGTCCGTGCCGTCGCGCGTGGCGGCACACCCACGCGCCTGTGCCTCTAGCTTGCCCTCCCTGCGCTGCCATGCGCCGGCCCGCCCTGGTTATCTTTCTCCCTTATCCCATTTTCTTTTATTTCAGTTTTTCAAGCTCTAACTTGATTCATTTCATTTGTGTTGATTGTTGTTTGGTTGATGCTCATGTATGATGATGATGATGGTGGAGGTTTGGCCGCGGTTGCACTTGGTAACTACTCTACTCCGCCCTCTACTCTCTCTGTCCCCCCCCCCCCTTTTTTTGGCTCTGTGTTGCTTTGATTCAAAATTGTAGCAGGCAGATGCATTTCCTTGTCTGTTCCCTTGCCCTCTAAGATCTTGTAGCAGGCAGATGAACTGGGAAATGGGTGTGTTGACAGAGCTGAGAGCTGAGAGTTGAGAAATGGGAAATGGGAAGAGACTTGCGCTGCGCTGCTAGCCTGTAACTGAAACCCTTTAAGAGCAACAGACTTGCGCCGCGCATGCCTAGGGTAGTAATATCATCACTATGTAGGGCAGTGCCAGTGCGTGACTAAAGGTAAACCCTTGACTATATATATATACATCCGTATCGCCGTATCGGTTTTTTTTTGGAGAAATGGGGTATCACCGTATCCGTACCGCTGTACCGGTATCGCGTATTGGTGCATCATAGGTGCTCTCATACCAGTATAGTAGTATTTGTAGGCTAGTAGCAATATTAGTGTATTACTACTGGATGGTATATGTGTCATGTGTGCAACTGTGCATCCATGTTTTGTTGTCTTGTGTAATTTTTGTCTTCTGCTAATGGGAACAAGATGATGTCTGGGATACACAGGTTGTAAAAATATGTGTGCATACTGGTTGATGTGTTCCAGCTTTGAAATAAATTTGGTTATTTAGTCTTTACTCTTTACTACTGCCTAACTAAAACTGTTTTATGTTTTGCACTGTTGAGCACATTGTCAGTATGATTTGGAGGACTTACTAGTACACTAGCAGTCTCAGAGGGGATAGCTGATTATATTGTGACACACGTGGAAGTGTGGAATAACATGCTGCACCGCAAGAAAGAACATACAAGTAAATGATTAACTTTTCATTCATTGATAGTTTGATATAAGATTACTTGTTTGCAATTTTGCATGTATAATTGTGCAATGCGTACACAACATGTGTTGATACTAGAAGAGGAGTCATGTTCCTGTCAGCCATCACTGCATTCTGATTTCTGAAGGTTTTGTTTGAAGAGGATGGGAACTAGCTCTTCATTCTTGATGCTTCAAGCACAAACAATAAGGTAACAAGCTCTTCAATCGTTAGCATTAGCAGCTGTAGTCTTGTACACTAGTAAATCCTTCATGAAGGCATGTAGCATTAACTGTAGGCATGCAAGTATTCTTTCTTGAACCACCAACTGCAACCTGAGCCATCACTGTCACTAATCGCCGACTAGACGATTAGTCGGCAAGTCTCCTCCCTAGCGACTCGACTCGACTTGACGACTTAAAACAAAGTGTTGTTTACCTTAATCAGCTCTTGGCGATTCTCTTGGAGCTCTTCGGTGTTCATTCGCTCTCTGTTCATGAGGTCAACACATGAATTTTCCAGCCCTTTGTTGTTCTTGATCTAGATTCTTTCTCATGCTCATCATTACATTGTAAAGATGTAGATGGTCTTCCTTTCTAAGGTTCTCCCCTGCTTATAGTTTCATGTTCAGTTGCGTATTGTGGACTCCAGTGCTTGCCGTTTTTCGAGATGCTTCTCAAGTTGAATTAGTTTCACGTATATGGCTTCCATCTCTTTCTAAAAGTCATATGCATATTATTTTTAGATAAAAGTCATATCCATTCCAATTTTGAAAGAAAATGTCTCTCGCCAGCCCCGTCTCTCCTATATAATCGACCTCTTTGCACTGATCCCTATTTCCTCTCCAAAACCACTCGTAAACCCTAGCCTTCTTGAAGCCTCTGAGAAGCATCAACAAGTCAAGTCGCCGTAACTTGATTGCTTGAGAGAAGCGGTGGCAAGAATAGAGATGGCGGCGGCTTTGCATGGACCAGGGGAGATGCGCAAGGTGACGGAGCCGATCGACCTCGAGCTGCGTCTCCGCCCGCCGTCCGTCTCGTCGTGCAGTAGAGACTCCCTTTTGGCCAATCCGTCGAAGCCCGTCGAGCGAGAGCCCGAGCAGCCGACGATTGGCGCCAACGAGTCGGCGCCCCTGCTCGTGCAGCCTCTCCGCGCTCTTCCCTCTGCAGCGCGCCGCGTGCTCCGGCCCACGCGGAGAAAGGCCAATCCGCATCCAGCCGCCGCGCGTCACGGAGCACCGAGCGCATCGCTGCGCTTTGTCGGGGAGAAGCTCTTGCACAAGTCGGACGTCAGCTCGCGGCAGGCCCGCTTCCTCATTCCGTCCTGCGCCTCCGATCGCCTCCGCGCCCTCCTCTCGGCCGAGGAGATCGAGGCATGCGGCGTCGACAGCACCGACCGGACGGCGAGAAGAGAAGGGCTAGGACATGACGGCCGGAACAAAAGGGCGCGCGCGAGGCCGACGAGGTACGTAGGGGTGCCGGTGTCCGTCTACGGCCATGGCGGGGAATGGGAGGTGTCGGAGCTGAGGCTGAACAAGTTTCACCGCAGCGACGGCACGGTGATCAACGGCAGGGGGTACATGCAATTCGTTGGACGCTGCGGCTTCGTGGCGGGTGACCGCGTCGATGTCTGGGCGTTCCGACGGCCGCCTCAACATCTCTGTTTCGTCATCGCCAAGAAGGATGGCTAGCCACCGGGCACCGGCGGCCGGCGCTTAACCGCGCGAGCGTGACGGAGGCATGGACGATTGCCACCAATAACACGCTTAATTAGCAGGGTTTTTCTTAGTTTTTTTGGGTGTTTTTTTATCTGTGATTTCTTAATTTTTAATCTGCAGTTAAGTGTTGGCGAACCATATAATCCATGTGCCCGCATATCATTTCGTGCGTGTCAAAGTACAAATGTGACACACAACGTGCCGAAATTTGGGAAGTCTGCTTGTACGATATTTCGAAACAAAATCCCTGTTTCGGCGTAAGCAAAGCGATAATCATGCGTTTGATCTTCAGTTGTAACTACTTCCGCTCCCATTTAAATGTCGTTTCGTCAAGTTAATCCCAATTCTCCAGGAGTTCCCCGACTGCGTCCACCCCCTGCTACTGCCACCGAGCGCGCGGCCCAGCTGCTTCCCCCGCCGTCTTCCACCCCAAAATTTCGCATGAGCGCGCGGCGCACGGCCCAATTGGCACGGTGCGGTTGGCGAGTTTACGACGCTTTTCGCGACAGCACTACTCCCGGCGACCGCATCCGCAGCATCGTACAGGGATCGGCAACGGTGCTTGGGCCAAGGGCAAGAAGTTGAAAGTCGGCGACACACGCTCGGTACGTACTTAGCACTGCCACGACATTAACATGTGAACCATTAAACTGATTCGCGTGCATGCAGAGTTCTTGTACTCGAGGGCGACCACAACGTCCTGCTGGTGGACGAGAGAAGCTTCGAGGCGCGCTTCGTGCCGAGCAACGCGTCGACGCTCAGCTCCGGGGACGACAAGGTGGCGCTGACGAAGGACGGCCAGTGGTTCTTCATCTGCGGCGTCGAGGGACACTGCTCGCCGTCAACGTTCACTGATTAAACTGTCCATCACGTCGCTGTCGCTGTCGCGGTCGCGGCCGGCCCGCTCGTAGGCGTCTGCCATGCATACACACCTATAAATGAGTAGTTTCAAGAGTGTCCAGGGACTTTTAATTAATCCAGACCGTTGTGATAGTCTTACATCAATTGTGGGAGAAGACAAAATAGTTGTCGCTATGTAGTTGAGCTTACGGGTTAATAGCTCAACGACTTGAGGTCGGGATGCGGACCCAGAATCGGACGCTGGTTAAGTGGTCCGAGCAACGCAGACAAAATTTTCCCTTACTGCTGAGCTCTGGTCCAGTTGTTCAGTCCAGAGCGCAAACGCAAACAGTCTCATGAAACTTACCTGAAAATCACTCACGCTCTCCGTGTCCCAGTAAAACGTGTGTGTTCGATTAGCCATGGCACATCGCAGGTTAGCTATGGCACAGAAGCGGAAGTGGCCCGACGACGAGATCGGCGCCGCCATGTGCGTCAGCGGCTGCGGATTATTCGGCACCGCCGCCACCAACAACATGTGCTCCAAGTGCTACCGGGAGCACCTGCTCGCTCGCCACCGCCGACACCAAGGCAACCCTGGAGAAGGCGGCCAACAGCATGACGAGTGTCTTCGCCGCTTCTATTGCTTCCGCCGCGCCGCCGGAGAAGAAGGCCAAGATGAGCGTCGCCGTCGCCTCCGCTGCCGGGGTTGTGCCGTCGTCGCTGTCCGTGACGGCCGCGAAGCTGCAGCCGGCGGCGAACCGGTGCGTGACGTGCCGGAGGAAGGTGGGGCTGACGGGGTTCCGATGCCAGTGCGGGGGCACCTTCTGCGCGCGCACCGCTACTCGGACGCGCACGGCTGCGGCTTCGACTACAAGAGCGTCCGGCGGGAGCAGATCGCCAGGCAGAACCCGCTCGTGGTTGCCGCCTGTTAGACAATATTATGTACATCACGTATGGCCTAGATACAACCTGCATTGGGTAGTTCACCATGCGGCATTGACCCTCAACGGTCATACGTGATTCTCTCCTTCTCCCTTTAATCTCTTGCCTATTGTAAGTCCTTTCCTTGTAAGCCACAGGTGGGGCTTTTCCACCTAACATATAACATGGAACCGATCTCCCTAACGGGATATGATCGTTTACCCAACCAACATGGTAATCAGAGCTGCTCTTCCTTGACGTCCCCTATAACCGAAAACAAAACTCCTCCCTCCCTCCCAATAATGTCATCCTCGACCATGGCGTCGACGACCCTGGCGGCAGCCCTTGGAGGTCCTCCGTCAGAGAAACTAACGCAAGCCAACTTCCTCTTCTGGAAGGGGCAGGTGCTACCGGCACTGCGCGGCGCGCAGGTCATGGGGCTGCTCGACGGCACCGACCCCGCGCCCAACAAAACAATGGAGGTTGAAGATTCGGAGAAGAACAAGGTTACGATTCCCAATCCGGCCTATGGGATCTGGATCTCGAGGATCAACAAGTCGCCGCTACATTCTTCTGTGTCACGCAAGAGGTCCATGCCGATCTCTCGCCGAGCACGCCGCTGAAATCGGGCTGCCATCGACGCCAAGTTCTCCGCTCAAACCAAGGCTCGGGTCGGGATGCTGCGCACCGCCCTCACCAACACCAAGAAGAGGGATCTCACTGCCACCGTCTACATCAACAAGATGAAAGGATTCGCCTCCGAACTCGCTGCTGCGGGGCGGATCGTCTCCGATGAAGAACTAAAGGAATATCTTCTCGCTGGACTCCATGGTGAGTACAATGGTCTGGTTACCACCGCTAATGCAATTCCCACCACTACCTCTGATGTCTGCAACCAACTTCTTGCCTATGATTATCGTCAAAAAATGTTGGCCGAGTTCGAGGAACCTACCTCTTTTTCCTCCTCGGTCAATGTTGCTCGTCGTGGTGGAGGTGGTGGTGGCTACCGCCAAAATTCAGGAGGTGGCTATGGTGGTGGCCACCGTGGAGGTGGTCACGGCGGCGGTGGTTTTGGCCGACATCAGCAAGGGCGCCCCCCACGGCGTGATGGCCATGATGCTGGTCGTCGCCCGCAGAACAAAGGAGGTCGTGGTCGTGGTCATCGTATACCCTCTCCTCATCAAGACATAACTTGTCAAATTTGCAAAAAACATGGGCATCCTGCAAGCGAGTGCTGGTGGCGCTACGGGGATGATGATGATGACTCTCACACTGAAGATAAAGGCGCACACATTGCCTCTTACGGAGTGGACACAAATTGGTACATGGACTCCGGCGCCACAAATCATGTCACTGGAGAATTGAGCAAATTATCTACTCACGAGCACTACAAGGGCAATGATCAAATCCACAATGCGAGTGGTCAAGGTATGGCAATTAAACATGTTGGTCATTCGATTATTCATACCCCTCATAGTTCCCTCAATCTTCGAAATATTCTACATGTGCCTAGTGCTTCCAAAAATTTATTATCTACTCACAAATTGCCCTAGACAACAATGCCTTTGTTGAATTTCACCCGCTTTTTTTTGATTAAGGATCGTAACGAAACACATCATCTTTAAAGGCCCATGTCATGGTGGTTTATATCCTCTTGTGCCTACCTCTACGGATTCCTCCAAGCACGCCTTCATCACACTCAAGCCTTCATCCTCCACCGCATCGCTGCCTAGGGCATCCATCTTCGCTCATCGCTCAACACATTCTTCGAAAAATAATCTTGCTCATTCGCATGAAATAAATCCTTATGTGTGTGATCCATGTCAACAAGCAAAAAGTCACCAATTACCTTATCCTATTTCTACTAGTGTTTCCACTGTACCTTTGGAACAAATTTTCTCAGATGTTTGGGGTCCTGCCCCAACTTCTGTTGGTAAACACTCATATTACGTAAGTTTTATTGACGATTTTAGCAAATTCACATGGATCTATTTGCTTAAGAAAAGATCTGATGTCTACCAAGTTTTTCTTAATTTCCAACAATTTGTTGAACGCAAATTTGGCCGCAAAATCATAACCATGCAAACAGATTGGGGTGGTGAATATGAGAAACTCAATTTGTTTTTCCAAAAGATTGGTATAACTCATCATGTCTCTTGCCCACATACTCATCAACAAAATGGTTCCACGAGAGAAAACATCGCCATATAGTTGAAGTTGGCCTCTCCTTACTTGCAAATGCTTCCATGCCACTCAAATTTTGGGACAAGCCTTCTTAATGTACCACATTTCTTATCAACATGTTTCCTAGCAAAACTCTAAACTTTGAAACACCAACCAAAAACTTCTCCATCTCAAGCCAAACTATGACTCTCTTCGCATTTTCGGTTGTGCTTGCGGCCTAATCTTCGTCCCTACAACAAGCGCAAACTAGCTTTTCGCTCCACTCGTGTGTTTTTCTCGGCTATAGTCCTCTACACAAAGGAGTCAAATGTCTCGATGTGTCTAATGAGAGTCTATATTTCTCGTGATGTCGTCTTCGATGAAAACATTTTTCCTTTGCCTCTCTCCACCAAAATGCTGGATCTCGTCTTAGTCAAGAACTCCTTCTTCTTCCCCAAAAATTGTCTCCCACATCATCTACTATAGAGGGTATGTCTAATCATGATCACATGCATTTTGTACCTGCCACTAACCATACTCAGGTACCGGAATATATTGGAGACACCCCTACCACGACACAAAGAAATCATCGTGAAGGAATCACCAAAACGGTGCACAAATCGAGTCAACGGGCCAAATTACTCATCGCCAACACGACAACACCATCGCTGCTCGCGGATCGCTGCAGACCGCCGCGACCGATCCCGGTGCGGATCTGGCGCAGTCTTCAGATCTCGGGCCAACCACCTCTGCGCCAACTACCCGCGCAGCATCTCCCGCCCGCGCGACGGACGCGGTGTCCACCCCGATAACCTTGCGCTCGCGCCCACGCGCTTCAACGCCAACTCGTGGCTCAAGTCGCCACGCCGCGACCGGGTCTCCATCGCTTAAATACCCCGGATCAACAGGATCCACGGATCTTCTACACCACCACACCCACGCCAACGCCACGCCTCGTCGCAGGATCTCGCGAGGCGATTCCTCGCCACGCCTCGCCTCTATTTCTCGCGCGCTGATCTTCAGAACGAGGATCCCGTGCCCCTACCGCACTCAACCGCGCACAAGGCTCCAAAAAGGTATTACGAATCCAAAATTTACAAAGATGGTACAATTCGTTATGCCCTCGCTAACATCTACAGAGAACCACATAATCTCTCTGATGCCTTGATCGATGAAAATGGCATAATGCTATGCAAGTTGAATATGATGCATTGATGCGAGAACAACACATGGCATCTCGCACCACCTAGCACCAATAAAAATTTGATTGATTGCAAGTGGGTTTATCGTATCAAGAAAATGCAGATGGAACAATTGATAGGTACAAAGCTCGATTGAGCCAAAGGTTTCAAACAGAGGTATGGTATTGATTATGAAGACACCTTTAGTCCGGTTGTCAAAGCACCACCATTCGCCTTGTCTTAGCTATCTCAGATCAAGAGGATGGAGCTTACGCCGCTTGGACGTCAAGAACGCGCTTTTGCATGGCGCTCGAAGAGGAGGTTTATATGAAACAACCACCGGGTTTGAAGATCCTCACGCCCGCATCACATTTGTAAGTTGGACAAGGCTCTCTATGGTCCAAGCAAGCTCCTCGAGCATGGTACTCCAAACTCAGTGCCAAACTCACTACTCTTGGTTTTCATTCATCCAAGGTGACACATCTCTTTATTTATCACAAGTCGATATTACTATGTTTGTCTTGATTTATGTTGATGACATCATTGTGACTAGCTCCTCGATCAAGCTATCTCGCCTTACTTCATGACTTGAATGATAACTTTGCTCTCAAGGATCTTGGTGATCTCCATTTCTTCTTGGGGATTGAAGTCCGAAAACACCACATGGGCTGCTCTTGAATCAAGAAAAATATGCCAATGACTTACTTGCCCGTTGGCATGAAACACTGACACCTTGTCCTACACCTCTCTTGTTCTCGAGAAGTTGTCCTTACTTGATGGCACTCCACTTGGCATCAAGATAGCACTCATTACAGAGTATTGTGGAGGTCTCCAAGACTGACCTTGACTCGTCCCGATTTATCTTTCTCTGTTAACAAGATTTGTCAATTTCTCCATGCTCACTACATCACACCGACAGTCGTTAAGAGGATTTTACGATATGTTAAAGGTACAATCAATGTTGGACTTACTCTGCGAAGTCACCCTCTACTCTACTCGGTGGGTTTTCGATGCGACTCGGGTGGGCTGTCTTGATGATCGCGCTCATCGAGGTTTTGCCATCTTCTATGGCCCTAATTTAATTTCATGGAGTGCTCAGAACAAGCAATCGTGTCACGCTCCAAAGATCGGCCGAATATAAATCTCTTGCCAATGCCACATTTGAAATCATTTGGGTTGAAGCAAGCTAAAAGAACTTGGAATCTCTCTCAACGACAAGCCATGTCTATGGTGTGACAACCTTGGTGCCACTTACCTATCTCGCAAATCCAGTCTTCCATGCCCGCACAAAACATATTGAGATCGATTTCCACTTTGTCGAGAAAGGGTTGCCAAAGAAGTCTCTTGATATTCGTTTCATCTCAAGTAAGGACCAAATAGCCGATGGTTTCACTAAGGCTTTACCATATAAGGAGTTTACGAATTTAAACGTAATCTAAACCTTTCTATGACTTACAAGGCTTAGATTAAGGGGGTGTTAGACAATATTATGTACATCACGTATGGCCTAGATACAACCTGCATTGGGTAGTTCACCATGCGGCATTGACCCTCAACGGTCATACGTGATTCTCTCCTTCTCCCTTTAATCTCTTGCCTATTGTAAGTCCTTTCCTTGTAAGCCACAGGTGGGGCTTTTCCACCTAGCATATAACATGGAACCGATCTCCCTAACGGGATATGATCGTTTACCCAACCAACACCGCCAAGATCGCCAGGATTTGAGTCGCGCGTTCACTTCCTTTAAACATCAGCAAGCGACCCATGCATCCATCAGGACGAACATAACAGTTGGTCATGGTCCCCAAGGATATGTTGTTTGCCTTGGGTATCTCTGTTTGATCTCAGATTTTGTTCTTAGATTTGCGACCACGCCGTTGTTGTCTCGTTGATGTGTTTCGCGCGCACAATGCTAACAAAAATGGGATCAGTGCATCTCCGAATTGATTTAGTTGCAGAGCCCTGAGCCCGATTGTTTGTTTGGGTCAGTAACTGTTCTGAACTTGTAATGTTGGCTAAACGTTTGCTTCAGCCAATCAGCCTGCCGAGCAACCTGAGCAGCATTGGGGACGCAGGATGTGACATGTGGACCTTTCATCAACCCGTCGTAACAGGCGTTGTCGATCTGGATCCTCAGTAGTATTGATTTCGTTTTAGCTTCTTCCGTTGTTGATGTTGTTTTTGTTCTTGCGAGAAAATAATTCTATAAGAACCGGGTCCTATGCATACAAGGTTGAACCCTATTTAGAGCTTGACACATAGCTTAAATTTCATGGAAGAATTCAAGAGATAGTTAATGCCGCCTCAAGTAACATTGACCGCAGCAGGGCAAAATCTAAAGTACAATACAAGCAAGGACACAGTGGCAAGAATAAAAGGCCAAGCGCGACAAGGTACATAGGGGTTCGGTGTCGGTCTACCAGCACGGTGGGGAATGGAAGGTGTCGGAGCTAAGGCTGAACAAGCTCCGCACCAGCCAGGCCACGGTGATCAACAGCAGTGGAATTCATTGGTCGCAGCCGCTTGGAGGAGGAAGACAGCGTCGAGGTGTGGGCATTCAGGCGGCCACCTCGACACCTATACTTTGTCATCGCTAAGAGGGATGGCAACCAATTGGCCGGTCAGCGATCTATTAATATCCTAATAAGTCGTTTCATAGTAGTACCGTCTATCTTTTATTATGAAAGACTAGATTGGCTCGTTCTGCCATACATAAGTACCCTTTTTTCGGCTGAGTAGGAATTCACAGTTATCAGGTAGGAATTCGACAATGGGCCCGAGTTAGTGATTTGAAAATTTAATTAACTTTCTTTCTTGAACATCAATCTGGAACACGTAACACCTATTGTTCATCCGATTTGGGATCCTCATTTTGGTCAACCCACTGTGGAAGCCATTACTCAAGGAAGTGTTGTCAGTCTAGTGAATATCGCCTATTCTGGGATTTATTAGTGGTGGTATACATTTGGATTACACACCAATGAAGATCTTTATCCTATGTTTCTATTATTTCTTTCTGCACTATCCTTAATAGCGGGTTGGTTACATCTATAACCCAAATGGAAACCAAGCCTTTTGTGTTAACACACAAAATAGCTACAATCATTTTTTTACTTGCAAAATCGGGGCTTTGCCTTTGAGCTATCTGGGCATACCGGTGTACCCTTATATATGCTATCTTTTTATAAGCTACCAGTAGAGGTGAGGAAAATAATAGATCACTTTAGAACTAGATTGCTTTGGTAGGAGGATCACGGGATTAGGAAGTACCACTTGGTGAATTGGCCATGGTTTGTCTTTCAGAAGAACAACGGGGTTTGGGGGAGTCTAGACTTGGAAACCATGAACAAAGGTTTATTAGGTAAGTGGATTTGGAAACTTGGAAACGAGGTTGGTTTGTGGCAAGAGATATTGAAAAAGAAATATCTTAATAACAAGAGTATAGCTCAAGTGACTCGTAAACTAGGCAATTCTCATTTCTGGTATGGGCTTGTGGAAGTTTCTAAGTGTTTTAACAAATTTTGTAAAAGAATGGTAGAAAATGGTGAGGAAACTATATTTTGGGAATACGGGTGGATGGGAAATAAAACTTTTGCTCAGAAATAAGGACATAACGGTAGCTGAGGTGTTTACCAAAGACTGAAGCAGTAGCAGACGCACCAGGGGCGTCAAGGGGCTAGCATACTGGCTCTGGCCACCACGCCCCTGGTACCCACTGATACCTCGGCCCATTTTGGGCGTCATTCATGGTGGAGCACCGGCCGGTGGTGGCACAAGAAACAGAGGACTAAGAGGTGAGGTTGAAGAAGACTTGAGGCCTTGAGGGGAGAGTTGGGTTGTTTGGAGGCTTTGGATCATGTTATTTCAGTGTTATAAGGCCCATGTGATGGGAGAGACATGAGTTAAACCCCCAAGTCAATCTCCATTTCTCAAATCCCTAATTTTTGCTGCCCTCGTGCTCCTTCTCAGCAGCAACAAAGCAATGGACACGCGACTGAGCAGTGGCTAGTGGCGGCGGGGCAGCCACGTGGTCACGTAGAGGTGAAGGAGGGGCGAGCGCCGGGTGCGCGATGGGGCAGCCACCGTCTAGCGGCAACGGAATGGCGAGCGTCGAGTAGTGGGCGACAGCAGCCGCACAGCACAGAGGCACACACAGAGCAGCAGTAGCCAGGCAGCACGTAGCAACCAACAGGTGACACGATTATATTGACTAAGGTGAGGACCTTGTACATTTGTGAACTGTTGTCAAATAGGTGCAAAAATTAATTAGGTTCTCTAGTCTAAACTCTAGTCTCAAATCGTCAACCTCTCATTTATTATGTTTGTAATTACTCATAGTTTTCTGTTTGCCTTGCTAATTTAGCTACTTTTGTTCTACAGATTGCTACTCACACGTATTTATAGGCATTTGGGGGTTCTATTCATTAGCAAAGTACTACATTAAGTGTATTTTATATTCTAGCTTTGTGTCTTGTCTATTTATGTATGAATTTAGATTGCACTTTAATACTATTTTGTCATATTAGCTTTCTCCGATGAGCACCCTTCTATTTTTGTCATGCATACACCACCAGGTTGGAGTAGTATCAAGTTTAAAAGAACACTATGGGGTGAAACAAGTAATAGTTGTTTACATTTATGATTGTTCTGGTATTAATTTAAATTATCAGCAAAACAAATTAGTCTGGATGCTGGCCTCAAGTGGGCAGTTTTCTGTGAAATTCTTTTATACTATGTTGAGAGAACACAGGGATTGGTTTCCCACACAAATTTATGTGGAAAGTTAATTCCTCTGAAAATTAGAGTGTTCTCTGGTTAATGCTTAGGAATAGCATTCTAACCAAGGAAAATCTGATCAAAAGGGGACGAAAGGGCAGAAATCTTGTCAATTCTGTGGTTTGGACGAAACTCTGGATCATTTTTTATTTTTATTTTTGACAAGATAGCCAGATTTTTTGGAACTGTGTGAAGTGTGCTTTTGGCTTCACTGACATACCAAATACTACTTTCCAGTTGTTTGATTGTTGGCTGAACAGTTTTGGCATTTAAGATGAGGAAAATAGTTACGGTGGGTGTTGCGGTAATTTTCTGGGTAATTTGTAAAACCCACAATGTAGCATGTGTTTAAAAACAGAATGCCTTCTGATCCAACTTCTGTGATCTTTTTTGTTTCATTGGTTACATACTTGGGCTGTTTAGCGGAAAAGAGAGTTTCACATAGAAGTTCTACGTTGGGGAGCCATGCTGCTGGAGCATGTTGCAGGGTGGTGGCCAGTGACCCGAAGGATCCAGGATGGATGAAGTAGGAGGAGTGATGCAGCTGTCAAATGAAATTTCCTTTCGAACCTGTGCTGAATGAAGCGGTGAAAAAAGGATTAAGCGTGTACAATGGACTTATGTCAGTTGTCTATAACTTCTGTCACATAGGATTTTTGCTGACGTGCATGAAAGAAAATGAAGAGAGAGAAAGATGTTGTCTATAATCCTGTAGCCAACTGTAGTACCAGAAACAAGAAAATCATTAAATGATTGTGTGTTGTTTACAATTTTGTAGCCGACTGTATCACCACAACCCATTGTATGAGCTGTCTTTAATGTTGTCTACAAGAGACATATAGAGTTGCTATAGACAGCAGCTGTCTGTACCATTGTACATGCTCTTAGTACTTTGTAGCGGTCTGTTGTGAGGGCCATGACAACTGTTGGTGTCATTGACCATGCCTGTAATAAGTTCAGTACCTTGTTTCTGCTCCAGGAGCTTTGCGAACTGGAGTTGTTTTTGTGTTGCTCTGCTGGTAGGGTCTATGCATTAGGAGTCGTACCATGCTATGTTAGATAGGAGGAAAGTTGATCCAGTGTGCAAACCAACGTAGTTCCTTTGGTTGGTGTTTTGATTTTAATTTTCAATCTCTAGTTAAGACGAGGCAATGGACCATTAATTCGTGTGTGCCCACAAAACATTTGATGCATGCAAGTAAGTGTGATTCACTCGGTGTGTTTGGTTGCCCGCATCAAGCCTAGCTCACATGAGTGCATACAAGAACGGGAGTTTGTTTGCCTGTTCGTGTGTCAGGCCCTGGCTCGGCTCATATGCTTGATTCCACCGTTTCCTTCGAGCCAAGCCGAGCGGATGTAGTTCAAAAAAAAAAAAAAAAAGCCGAGCGGATGCAGCACAGGCGCTCACGCGACACTTATGCTCACCTCCCAAACACCAAACGCAGATCTAGCAATGTGGGTCTCTCCCCCCGAGCAAGGTCTTCCTCGCCGTCACAGCCTTGCCTGCTGCCACTGCATGTCCTACGCTGACCTCGATCGTCAATGTCACCGTCCAAGCTCAAGTCTTCCGTGTTGCGGAGCGTCGTGAGCCTAGTGCCATCGCAATCCCAGATCCACCAATGTCACCATTCTGACCTTGGAATCTGCCATGACATCATCGTCAGTTGTCAATCTCACCCTTGCCATGGCATGGTGGAGGCAAGAAGTCCCTACTGCACGAGTTTGTTTGGATTATGGCATGCATGACGGCGATTTGTGTATTCTGGTTGCAAAGTTTGGGTACAAGTCAATATCATATTTGTTGTTTCTTCTATTTGGAGAATTGGATTTCTAGAATGAATAATTCCAATTTCATTCGTCAATTAGCAGCCATCATAATCATCTATGTGAGAATAAAATGTTCCACGGTCCGCTAGCAAGCGATTGGTCATAGCTCGATGTCTTCTACCTCTGCTCCTGCTAGTCTTCTTCCTAGCTACGCCCCTTTGTTCAATTTCAACGAGTAGAGCTGTCCAAATGGGTCGTGCCAGCTGGGCTGGACCGAAGCACGAGACTATTGGCATGTCCTGAACACAACACGACCTGGGCATAGCTCTGAAAGATCTAGACCCGCCATTATGTGGTAATGGAGTTTTGGTGATTAATGATAAATCTAATTGGGAGACTAACACTTTTATTGATATACATATTGTGTAGTCTTATTTGGATATAAAGGTGAAAATCATGAAGGCATGCAAGTGATTAAGTGATTAATGACAAATGCACTTGTGAGACTAATACTCTTATTGTTATATCATGCTTAGTCTCAGCTTGGATATAAAAGCAAAAATCCAAACAAGTATGTATTCATAAATGACAATCTATTTGTGAGACTAACAATTCTATTGATTATCTATTGCTTAGTCTCGTTTGGATATAAAGATGGAAATACAAGAGGTATGCATTCTACTTCGTTTTATTATATCTTGTTGCATTCCTCGGATCCAAAATATAGGATAAACTCCACCAAAAAGTTTAACTTGGATATGTGCATATGTTTCCATTACATATTTGTGTATGCACACATTTAGGGGGAGTCCATTCTATATTTTGTGGTTTCATTAGTATTGATTCATATTCTCTTTCCACATATATTAAGGATCTTTACTTTGAAACATATCCTTGAATATATTTAACTTGTGTAGTTAGTATATTCATATGAGTATATGAGAACATATGAAACTTGTGTAGTTCATGGATGTTCATATATCCTTGAATATATTTAACTTGCGTAGTTAATATATTCATATGAGTATATACAACTTGTGTAGTTTGTATACACTCATATTCAGTATATACAACTTGTGTAGTTCGTATATACTTGTAGTATATATAACTTGTGTAGTTTATATATACTCATGGCCTTGTTGTTTCATTAGTATTGATCCTTGTGATCTACTTTGAAACATAACTCTTGAGTATATATATAACTTCGTGTTTATATATACTCATACCAATTACATTCAATTATTTGAAATTGTGTTGTGGGACTAACATGTGTGCTAAGATGTTTCAAGGCTTAGTCCCGGAGTTTGAGTGATGACATAAAAAGGAAATGCAAAGGTGATAAAAGATCGATATAACTCAAGACAAAGGAGTCATGCACTGCATTTCGAAAAGCTTCTGGAAGAAGTTCAGTGGAAATCGGTATGACCGCATTTGGTAAGCGGTACTACCGATGTGCGGTAGTACCGGAGTTCATGTGGCGGAACTACCGCGTAGTGGTATGACCGCAAATGTGTTGGCGGAACTACCGCAACCCGGTTGTTCCGTTTGTTATGTGGCGGTATGTAAATTCCAGCGAAGGTGTTTTTCTGTATTTCTCGAGCCTCTGAAAATCGGTAGTACCGCATCTGAGAAACGGTACTACCGGAGAGCGGTATTACCGGATGCTAGTTGGCGGTAATACCGCACCTTCAGTAATAGCTTGTTCAAAAGCATTTATGCAGGTATATCTTGGTAATTAATGTTAATGACATTGTGGGACTAACATTTTCCATGAGTTGGATGAATATGTTATGTTCCAGGGTGATGAAGACTTCGGATGGCATCATGAGTTGATCGTCATCAAGTCAAGATTCAAGAAGAGGAAGCATCATGTGTTGATGCATATCAAGATCTCGAAGAAGAGATGATCATGAGTTGATCATCAAGTCAAGAGAAGACTCATCATATGTTGATTGAGGTCAAGTAAAGGATGCATCATGGGTTGATGCATATCAAGACGATGACCCGGACTTGAAGTGAAGATGTGCGTCATCAACCTTCAAGAAGATGCTCAAGGCAAAGGTATGACTAGCTAGGGCTAAGGATGTGTTCCTAGTCTTTTACCGGTCTTGGTGTTTGGTTGGAAGATCGGATTGCTAGTATAGGTTGCCGTACTATTAAGAGGGGTCTTGTCTAATAGCTTGAGTCTCATCATGTGTTGATAGCTCAATCTTGCTTGCTCTAGCTCACCGTGGCATGATGCTATTATTTGCGAATGTGTTTTGCAAATAGTCGAGGCTCATGCGTTTAATCCTTGTAACATGTGACTATGCTTTGCAAATGTGTTTTGCAAATGATTGAAGTTCATGTACCTACTCCTTGTGGCATGATCTAAGTTTGCAAATGTGTTTTGCAAATGGCTAAGATTCATGTGTATTCCCTTGACATGGTCTAAGATTGCGTGTTGCTATTTCTTTGGACTTAGACCATGGTAGTGGCTCTTTTGAGTTGTGATTTTTGATTTGATCAAATGTGTTTGTGATCAATCAAATAGGTGGGTTGTGTAGCCCTCTGAATAAGCTTTCAATAGAGTCCAAGATCACTCAATTCCGACATCGGAGTCAAAAGTTATGACCTTTTTACCGAGTGTCGTCTGTGCTGAAAATCGGGCTGCGGTAGTACCGCCTGTATAACTGCGGTAGTACCGCGGAGCGGTAGTACCGCCCTTATAACAGCGGTAGTACCGCAGAACGGTAGTATCGCCCCTTGTGAGTGCGGTACGACCGCAAAAGGCTGTAACGGTTAGTTTTTGGCTGTTTCGTCTCCAAACGGCTAGTTTTTTGGTTTGGGGGCTATAAATACCCCCTTGGCGGGTTGAGAGGCAACCTTTGGCATCCCATTGAGTTCCTTTGAGCTAAGAGCAAGCCCTCTACTCTCATTTGTGCATGTGTTGCACTTAGTGAGGTTTGATAGACAAATCCTATTGCATGTGTTGCATTAGGTGGTGGATTTAGTATCCACGAGAGCTTTGACACTTGATTGGTTCAAGTGAAAGTTGGAGACTTGTTACTCTTGGTGTTTGCCGACACCTAGACGGCGTGGAGGCGTCGTGGTCCGGTGATTTTCTCAAGTGAAGCTTGTGAGAAGGCCCGGTGTTTGTGAGTGGCTTGGTGCTCGCCATCTCCGGGGTGGAGTAAGAGCAACCCTAGTGGAGCGAGGTATTGATACCTCGGAGGAAGGCTTAATTCGTGGAGCCGGCTCAATTGGTTTGGGTTTCCCTCAACGTGGATTATGGGAGGCCGGCAAGTCTCCGACCACCACGATAAAACATCATTGTGTCCCATGTGCTTCTTGTGATTAGCTTTCATATGCTTTACATTGTGCAATTTATATACCTTGTATTAAATTGCTTATTCATTGTGTATGATTGCAATAGTATCATTTACATTGCTTAAATTGAATTGCTTACAAGTCAATGCTTGATTGATTATTATCAATAGACTTGTATTGTTGGTGCACTTAGTTGAACCTAGTTGATTTAGGCTTTAATTGTGCAAAACTGTATTTTGTATTAGCTTCCGCATTAGAAATCGGTTTCAGAGCATAGGAGTTTTAAAACGCCTATTCACCCCCCCTCTAGTCGACCTCCTCGATCTTACAAGCTCAACTAGG
This sequence comes from Ampelocalamus luodianensis, assembly GCA_036346255.1. Lineage (NCBI taxonomy): Eukaryota > Viridiplantae > Streptophyta > Magnoliopsida > Poales > Poaceae > Ampelocalamus > Ampelocalamus luodianensis. The sequence goes on from CM070621.1 coordinate 5,513,792, forward strand.
CTTGTCGTGCTTGGGTTGGCACCCCAACCTAGCAGGCAGGCCCGACACGGCAAGGCACGCCCTGGAGCAGGCCGAGCGCGGAGGTAGCGACGGTTGCCGAGCCCGGCACAGAACGCATGGCTTTATCGTGCTCGGGCCGACTCGGCACGACAGGAGAAGGCAGTGTGCCGTTCCTAGGTCGGCACCCTAGCCCACGGCACGACACGACTCGATTAGTGAGCCGGGCCAGCCGCCCGTGTTGTGTCTAATCGGGCTCGTGCTGGCCGGGTCGAGCCGTCCATTTGGACACCACTATCAACGAGGTATGTTTCCTTTACATTAATTTAGAAAGAGCTAAATTGGAGAAGAGATCCTTCATCTAGTTTAATTAGGGAATGAAAATTTTCATATTCTCCTGTCGTTAAATAGTGATCAGGACATGTTGAAGAAATTAGCATTGCACGTGATGCGGTTTGGAATGGTGCTGTTGTTAGTTCAAGTTGAATTGCAAAATCACATCAGTTCATGGTAGATAGCAGAATTTAATTGCAAATTGTTCATGATGCTTTGCACAGGCAGGGCATGCTTGAAAAAAAATCATGTTCAATCTTGAATTATTGACAGAGTGGCAAATGTGTAAATATTTTGTACTTTTTCAATGAGATGCTTATTTTTGATGAAATTATCAATAAACTGTTTTGATAGTAGCAATTTGGATCTTTCCCAGGACGTGTATAACACTCTAACTCCTCCTAGAACAAGACAGTAGTGGGAATGTTACCACATGTGTAGTACAAGGTAATTGTATCTTCTTTGTCCAAGCAACCAAACAAATTCTCACCCTAGCCTGTCTCACCACCTACAAAGCACCAACCAAGCAAAGGCACTGGCATACCCACAACCAGACCGAGGCTAAGGCTAGCCAGATTCACTCACACGGGCTAAGTTGAGGGCATGCGAGCAACCAAACACACTGTGCATTCCGTCAATTGGTTGTACATACCTACTTTGAAGAACTGGCACTTCACGAAAACGTAGCAAGTTCGTTCAATCATGAGCTTGGTTTGTATTCTTCAATCATAGATGTCCAATTTTCCAAAAGTTTCCCTTTTACGGCCAGGCTTCTAGAGGCCCATATACCTGCCCTCGGCCCACTTCATCTCGCTGGCCGTGCAGCCAACCCACTTCCCCCCACCACCACCCTCTTCGCGAAAAATTGCATGGGACGCGCGCGCGGCCCAATTGTCACGGGGCGGTGTGAGAGCGCCGAGCGGTCACGACGCACGAGGTTGGTTTTACACGTTGGAGTAGTTCAAACCGAAGCCAAATAGCCTTGCGTTGAAACAGTACCGATTTTGCAGGGTACCCGTGCATTGTAACAGAGTCCTAAAAAAGGGTGAGATGTAGCAGTAGATATAGTCCTAAACTGTGCAGTAAATATCAATTTGTGACAAGAACGTCAATGGCGACGGTGGTGGCCGACCGAAGATATGAAGCGGAAGAGAGGTCAAGGCTCGAGTCATTGCCGATGTGCACCAGCGCGACAAGCCTCTGCCTCCCCGTTCCCCTCCCCCGTCGCCACCCTCTCCACTCCTGTCCCCCTCGCCTCCCTCCCCCCTCTCCTCTAGACCTAACATCGCCGCCGCCACCTCCACCTCCCTTCCCCACTGGCACCTCCGCGTGTCGACAACGACGGTGGTGCCCGACCGGAGATGTGGAGCAGAAGCAAGGTCAGAGGGTGAGATCGGGGAGGGAAAGTGGTGGACGATTGGAAGGAGAGAGGAGCAGTTAGGGTGGGTGAAGGACTCATGGGCAATTCAGGTTAGTTGGATTTTTTTGTATACGGATGTAGGACTATCGTCTCGCTGCGCGGGGTAACAGCACGTCTTGCTTCAATCTGGCCAAAGCCACCGGCCGGCCTGGTTCGGCATCACGGGCAACCACGTACGCCGTACGCACCATGCCGCGACGACTCGATGTGCCGATACCTGAACATGTACATGAACATTGCTCATGAGTGGAACACCCAAGTACCGCACAACATGTACATGAACATACGCAACTCCCATAGCACAACCATTAGCACGGTAAACTCCCAGTGGAACACCCAAGTACCGCACGGACGCTCTCCTGCCCCCAGTGGCCTCTCGTAAGATCACGCTCGCCTCGCCTCGCCGCCGTCATGGCCATCGTTGTCGTGGCTGCTGTACTCCCGGCGACCGCGACCGCGGCATCGTCCAGAGTCGGTGCCGACTCCGGCCGGGACAACGGGATCGACTACAGTGCTTGGGCCAAGGGCGGCGGTTCTTCGTCTGCGGCACGTCGAGGGGCACTGCCAGTCCGGCATGAAGCTAGCCGTCAACGTTCACTGATTGATCATCTGTCACGTCGCGGTCGCGGAGGCCTGCTCACGGCCGTCTGCCATGCCTACATTCAAGAGTGTCCAGGGACCCTTATTAGTTCAGACTTCGGACCAATTTTCCTTACGAATAAACAGTGATATATGACTGAATTTTTTTCAATTTAACCCTTTTTTCGTTAAAACTCCACATTTAACACAGCTCGGCGCCATGACTCATGGCGCCGAGGTACCGGCCACGCAGGCATGACTCACGCTGGCCGCCACGGTGGACAGGGTGCAGGGGTATAAATGTGAAGTTTTAACGAAAAAAGAGTTAAATTGAAAAAAATACGGGATATATGATCTAGTGCTGAGCTCTGGCCCAGCTGTTCAGTCCAGCGCCTTCAGGCAGCTTCCCTTAAATTTACGCAATTCAGGTCACCAACTGACGAAATGCTTTTTACAATGTCTAGTTAGTCTGCGGTGGCGGCATTAATTATTGCTGCGGATGTACGATTTTTCGCAATGTTAACGTTTGAAAGAATCGCTCGTTTCCCATGTCGTTTCTCCCTTTCATGTGAGTTGCTGGTTGGTTCGATGGAGATGCTGCCGCTGCCTCCGCGGTTTTAGCACCGGCATGTCACGCTTTCGTTTTCCTCGGTGCACCTGAAGTGAACACTGATGGATTGTCGTGTCCCGAATCTTCGCACAGGCAAAGCAAACCAACGATCGAGCGAACTCGTGGGCTGTGGCACGTTAATCCTCTCTTCAAATTCTCACTGTGTGCCGTACTTCCACGAATTAAACTGTTTCACGTAAAAAAAAAAACCATGTATGCCATACTTAAAGCGAATCGAACCGTTCCACGTAAAAACCTGAAAAATACTGTAGAATTTCCACGCTCTAGATAGACGGTAAATATCTGCATTTGTATACTTGTAATCGCGCTCTATTGTGCGTGACTAAAATTCCTAGAATCTCAACGTTCTAAATAGACGGTAAATCAATGCATTTGTATACCTGTAATCGCACTCCGTTGTGCATAGCATAACCCGTCGTGTTCAGGAACCAGGAGACGAGCCCGACACGTATATATCCACGCTCAATCATCCGGGTGCAGTGGGGCCCACACGCGTGTGGGCCCGGAGTGCAGGGAGCCACAGGAGTCGCCCTCGTAAGTCGTAATCTACGCGTCTGGAAGTATCCCGCTCCTAATCCCCACCGGATTATACCATTTCCCACCGGAATAAGTATTTAAACCCAACCCACCCACCACCCGGTCCACCCCCCTAATCACCAACTTAAATTAATCAACACTTATTTATTTTAAAAAAATCGAAAAGAAAAGCCGTAGAACTCGGGAAAGCTTCCTGGCCTTTATAGTCCGACGCCACCCCGCACCCAAAGGAGAAAATTTTTTGAAAAGAAACTAAATTCTCTCCTGGAAGAACAGGTGGAGACGGGAGAAGGACGAGAAGCCAATCCCCGTGCCGCCCGGCCGTCTCGCCCGCGGATCCGATCGATCGAGTCCCCGGGCAATCCTCGCAAGTAAGGCTCGATCTGAAATCGTGTGTTGATTTTGCAGCTTTAGTTTGGCTGTTGGTTTGGCTGTTCCACGTCTGTTTTTTTTCTTCTTAGAATCTTGTTCAGTTGTTTGATGCGTCGTTCTTGGACGCGATCATCTATGACTGGTTCGTTCGTTGGATCAAGTCTGATGCTTGATAAGGGATTAGCATGTCTCAGTTCGTTGTGATTCTGACGATGGATGATTGGTTGCCTGACTTTGGCAAAGCCGAAGATAAAGGACTAATATGAAGTATTAGTTTTCAGATAGGGGGATTCATGTAGGCGTGGATTACACGCTAGGCTTAGCTTCTGCCGTGTGGCCTTGCCGAGGGTTCTTAACCAGTGCAGCAGGGTGAATCGTTTAGTCGGAAGAATTGCTTCCTTGCAGTTTTCGCAGATAGCGAAGATAGGATTACACTCAGGGCAGATAGGATGATGCCAGGCAAGAAGTTTAAAACTTCTCGATAAGCATGGAAATTCACCCTTGTGTTGCTTGACGAGCATGGAAATTGACCATTGATGATGCTGTGGTGACGGGACAATTGCACAAGGCTTCTTGATGAGTACGATAATACACCATAGCAGGGTAAGAAATGGATACTTGGTTGCTTCATTCCTTAGTCTTGTTTTACCTCACAGCAATGACATTTGTCCAGTTTGCTGGGTTGGTCTCGCTCTTTTCCCCATACAAACTATCACAAATACATTTTTAGATTCTCTGCCACGTATATATGCTTGTTTGAGGCAATATTTAAATCACTAGGGAATACCTATTGCAAAGGGGAGTAGCCCAATCAGGCAAATGGTAATGAACTAGTCCATGTCGAGGTTTGATCATGTGTATGGGGTGCTAACTGCTAAGTGCTAAGTGGGTTCTCTGTCCACAAATACGGTGCTTATTTGGTGGTATTCAGTGCTTCTCTTGACCTCTAATCCGAATGATGGGAATGCACAACTAAATTGGTGCTCTCGGTTGCAATGAGTTCTTGTCATAGTCAGGACAGCTTCTATTGTGTTATCGAGCTCAGTTTATCAGATGCTATGGAGTTTTATCATCACTATTCTTTATGACCTTACAACCTGATTGACAGGAACAGCCGACTAAATTTGTGCTGTAGGTTGGAATGTGTTCTTGTCATGGTCAGGTCAATTCTGTCATGTAATCATGTTATGTTCCACAGTTGCAGGAAATGTATTTGTGATGGCCATCTGACTCTTACCTAGTTTCACCTACTTTCTTTACATTTTTGTGCAGTAGCCATGTTGAATTATTTTTTGAAGTTTCTTGATTAATGATTGTTAGTTCGTGCTAATGAAAGTGCAATTGGTGTTCTGTAGAATGGCACAAGAGAGCTGGAAAAAGGAGGCAGAGGAGTCTGGTGTCCACACACCTGAGCCCCCGATATTGTGCATTAATAACTGTGGCTTCTTTGGCAGCCGGATGACAGAAAACATGTGCTCAAAGTGTTACAGAGACACTGTTAAGGCCAGGACAGTGGCCACTGTGGTGGAGAAGAAAGCTGTTGTTGCATCGTCTTCCACACCTTTGGGGGCCGAAATCATGGATGGAGGGTCTTTAGTCGCAGATGGGAAGCAAGTAGTGGAGGATGAGGCACCGAAGTCACCTAGTAACCGGTGCTTGTCGTGCCGGAAGAAGGTCGGGTTGACAGGATTCAAGTGCCGCTGTGGAGGTACCTTCTGCTCAATGCACCGTTATGCAGATTCGCACAAATGCACATTCGATTACAAGCAGGCCGGCAGGGGGCAGATAGCCAAACAAAATCCTCTCGTGAAAGCTGACAAGATCACCAAAATCTGATGGTGGTTCTGGAACACTGCTCGTTTATTTCCTCATGATGTTACTTGATCCGTCAAGTTTACTTCAAAATTATGTCAGGGGTTGAACTGTGTATATCATTCTCCGGGAATTTTGCTTTGCCAATGAACACCTTCGACAAACACCACCGACTGATGTCTGTCACTGGTGCTTGAGCATTGCTCGCTGGGCCATTGCACTGAGTTGGTCACGCCTTCAAGGGCTATATTCTGTTGGTGTTTGCGTGGGAATTTTCATTGGCACAGGTGCACTTCTCTTTATTTGCAGTATGAATAATGTAAATATTTATTTTTAACGGTATGCAATTATACTGATTACATTATTATACTCAAGGCTTGCCAGGTTTCCATCATCAGCTGTTAGTGTAAATCAAGATAGATTTCGGTGTGTTTTGTGTTTAGATGCTTCTCTGTGGAAACTTGGTCTTCTGTAGAAATAGTATTTGTTGCATATTGTAACTCGGAGAGGAGAAATTGTCGTGTCTCCCCCCCCCAACAACTAAAGTTCCACTAAGAATTTGTTGCCAAAAAAACGCTGTGACAATATTAATATGTCATGACATGTGCGCTACCTATTGCTGTTTCTGAAGCAGTCATTGCTTGCACTTGGGGGGTTGTTACTTGTTAATGTTTAGGATGATCCAGCTTATAATTGTCAATGCCTCCACTTCAGGTCTTGTTTAGAATGTATTTTCTTGGAGATAAGCTTAAGTCTTTGTGATCTTGTTTTGTTCCTGAATCCTGTACTCGTAGTATAAATCAACCACCACTACCAGATGATTTGCTGAAAACAATGGAGTATAATAATGGAAGAAGTCCATTCTACCCCCTAAGTATGGACATACGGACAAGTAACCTCTTGTATTAAAAAATTGGACCTTTGACACCTCCAAATTGCAAAACCGGACAACTTACCTCCGAAGGCTGTTTCATGTGGTGGTATTGCGCATGTGGCGTCCGGTCGACCCGGTTTCGCTAGGTAGGCCAATGTGTGGGTTAGGTGAGTTGGTAGTCCTTTTTTATGACTTATTTGGCGCAAAATCCCCTTCGTGTCCTTCGTGTTTCTTCCTCCTGAACACTTCCCCTCTTTGGTGGCGCTAGTGAGGTTAGGGTTCGGGCGTGGAGGAGGAAGGAAGCTCTGGGACCTCACGGTCTCCCCATGCGGCGCCTTCGGGAAGCAAAGGGCACGGGGCGGAAGGGTCGCAGTCGTCGGTGGTTTACCGTGAGAAGCCGCTGGACTACCTCCCTGCATGGTTGTGCTATTGCAAGGAGAAAGCGCCAAGATGGATTTCTTGGAGCGATGAGAATCCTGGGAGGAGGTACTACACATGCAAGGGAGCAAGGGTAAGCAAATAGTTTAGATTGATTTGTGTGTATTGAACTTGATTTTGTTGGAGTTCACTTTGATTTGGGTGCCCTTTTTTGTTGGAGTAGGCTGGTGGTTGCGTTTTTTGGCAGTGGCATGATCCGGAACCCCCCCCCCCCCCAATCATTTGCTGTTGGATCTCTGTGATAATGTGTGGGGGTTAAAGAAGGAGAATGCAGAGCTGAAGACTAAGAAGATGCAGATGGAGAACGAGATTGTTGATGCCCGGTGAAGTGTGGCAAAGGTGAAAGGAAGGCACTCCACGGAGGTTGTTGTTTTGAAGAACAAGCTGGAGGAGAAGATAATGGAGGTAGCAGAATTAGTTGTTAGAGTTCGGAAGCAGAACATGATGAAGTTATTATTTCATGCAGTAGTTGTGTTTTCTACGTGGGCAAGTGTCAATCAACAACTGTGGCTCTTTTGTAATCGTGATATGCAGTTGTAATGCTTGAACTATATGGAATGCAATCATTCTGGAACTTCTATCTCTGAGAAGTTTGGCACTGAAGATATATGAATGTAAACAACATTGACACTAACATTGAGAACATGTACAACATTGACAGTTATGAGAAAGTGAACAACATTGACACTGACATTGAGAACTTTGGCATTGCATGAGGTAATTACATATCCAAAACACATCATTGACATGTCCAAATTCCAGTAATTCTTGAACAAGTCCAAAAGCTCCATACATCTGACAGAGAGCTTCACCTAGAAACATTCATCTACATATGAAAATAACCTATAAGCTTACATGTCCAGACCATAGACAAGTTCAAAAGCTTCATGACAATGAAGCATCAAAAACTGACTACAAGTGTCCATTAACCTACATAGACCCATGACAAGTTGTCTACATGGTAGTCTTGCTTGACTTCTTCTGTGATTTCAGAGCACCAGCCTCAGCAATGTGAACAACCTGCAAGATGGTAATGTCAGTATGAGTGGTTATAAAACATCCATTTATTACAGCTTCATGACAAGATGTTAAGTAATTACCAATGAGATCCTTAAGTCTAGTGTAGAGCTTGATGCCTCTGCTTGCTTCCTCTTTTTGGTAGCTTCTCTCCTGAGGTGTGCAGTTGCATCTTTCTTCTTCTGCTTTGCATTAGGATTAAGTGAACATCTCCTCACATTGTGGCCATTTTTTTTTTGCAGAGACCACATCTGACCATATATCCAACCTTAGTTATCTTTGTCACCTTAGGTGCCTCACCTAGTTCCCTTCTCCTCTCCTTCCTAGCTCTCCCTGGCATTTTGTTGTACCCAGGGGGTGATGGCTTAGTATGATCAAAAGTTGGCCAGTTCTCTTCACCTTGCAATGGTTCCAAATAATGCTCATATATCCTCTTGTAAATCTCTATGGACCAGCAGTTGTCAATGTACCCATCCAATTGTTGTGAACTTCTATAGATGGCACTGATTGCATGGCAGCAAGGCAGTCCAGATAGTTGCCAATATCTGCAAGAATAGGTCATTTGCTCCAAGTTGATAGTGTACTTCGTTCTGTCCTTTTTCCTAACCTCAAATCCTTCATTCCCATTCCAGAGGACATCATATTGAGCATACCTTGTGATATTCAGTTTTAGTTTTCTAAATAAGTTTGGACAGATTGCTCCTTGCCACTTGTCTGATTTAGTTCTATTCTCTTGAATTCTGACAATCACTCTACATCTAATGGCCTCTAGCATTGACAAGATTGAGAAAAACCTTGATTCCACAATAGAGTTATTGAAGGACTCACATGTTATTATCAACTAAATCATATTTGGATCCTAGCTGAAAAAATGCCCTGCCCCAATGGGTTGGCTCGATGATCATGTCATTTGCACCTTGAGGTGTATGTTGTGCTAGCTTTGCTCTGCAGTAATTAAAGATGGTCCTTGATGAAGCCTTAGCACATCTCCAGAATTTCTTTTTGTAGCTTCTAATTTGAGTGCTTCTTCTTCCAGTTAGCATATATGTGTCTAGCACACATCCTATGCTCTGCCTTAGACACTAGGTCACTTATGGCATTGAGAAGTCCTCTATCATTGTGTTCTTCAATCTCAACCAGATTTTTATGCTCCCAGTCACTTTCATTGTCGCTCTTGTCATATCCATCAACCCGGGTAACTTCAACATATATGTCGACCACCCCGCCTTCAGTGATGCAATCATACATGGTTTTGCAAGAATTGTCATCTACCAAAAGTCTGAGGCCATTACACAATTCTAAACTAGGGAACAACCAATGCAAAACCATTTCATTAGTGATTGTAACATGGTCTCTGAGATGACCTTTGATCTCTGGCAACAAAACCTTGTCACGCTCTACGAAAGACATCCCCACCCATGTACTCAAAAACCATCCCAAAATTCAAGAATTCCCCATTAAAATGGAACATTACCTCAAGAAGGTCGAGATTATCCATTATCAGACCACAATCCTGCACGAAGAGATTGAGACGCCACACAACTAACTGCACAATCCCCAAAAGAACCCTAGAACTGAGAGGGCGAAATCCAACAGCCAAAAGAATCATAGAACCGCTTCTCAAGCCCCAAAAGAACCCTAGAACCTAGAAATCCATCACCTAAAAGAACCCTACAACCGCTTCTCAAGCCCCCAAAAACCGTAGAACTGCGAAAGTTGATACATTCTCGCTGCGGAAACAAATAAGGGAGTTGAACTCACCTCAATGTTCGTTCGGAAGAGAGTGAGCTTCAATCGCCGCCGAGAATCACAGCGACGCCATCTTCTCGGAGCGAAGCATGCGAGGACGAAGCCGCCAGAAAGGGGAACTGCTCGGGTGGAAGAAACGTGAAGGGGATTTTGCGCCAAAGAAGTCATAAAACATGACTGTCAGCTCACCTAGCCCACACATCGGCCTACATGACGAAACAAAGCCGACCGGACGCCGCATGTGCAATACCACCGCATGAAACAGCTTTCGGGGGTAGGTTGTTCGGTTTTGCTACTTAGGGGTATCAATGGTTAGATTTTTTAATACAAGGGGTTACTTGTCCGTATATCCATACTTGAGGGGGTAGAATGGACTTCTTTCTATAATAATTGATGAGTGGACTATCTTAGCTAGTAATTAAAAATAGCAACAGAAATTGTATCTCCACTAGAAGTCAACCCGTGCTATTTGGCGCGGTTGTGGCTGTTGTACGCGGGCAGTTGTAGGATCAAGGATGAGCGACTAGAGGGGGTGAATAGGAGGTTTTAAAAAAACTTGTCCTCTAATTAATAATTTTAACAAGTATGGACTAATTAGAGATTTCTAGCACAAGTCAAAAGATAAATTATAAGATCACTAAGACATCCAAAGGCTATGTCAATACTAACGCCCTGTTTGGTAGAGCTCCTACTCCTAGCTTCTCAATCAAATTTCGTGGAGCTGTGCCAAACACCCAACTTCTCAAAACAACCAGATCCTGATTCTAACGAGGAGTTGTCTCAAAAATGAACTAGCAACGAGGAGCAACCTTCCCGCAGCTTCTCGTGAGAATCCAACCCTACCAAACAAAAATACCCCTTAAAGTTCGAAAATTTTACCCGCAAAATGCCATCCAACTTTCCCACCGCGCGACCCGATTCGGCCCGTACCGCTTCGCCTTTCCCTTCTCTTCCCCTCGTCTCATCCGAAGCTCCAGCGAAAGGCGAAATTTCGCCTCCGATCCTGGACATCGCCGCCCCCGATCCTCTTCTTCGCCGCCCCCGGTCCTCTTCTTCGCCGCCTCGGGTCATCGTCTTGACTACTTGTACCGGAGGGCACCGGAGGGCGCCGCCGCGAGCCCTCGAGAGCCTCCCACCCGAAAACCCTAGGTTGTCCTTCCCTGCTTCTTCGCCGTCGCCGTTTCCCGAGCACCACCGGCCGGCTCCTGTGAAGGTAAGGTCTTCATCCGGTCGTCCCCTTTGTCCTCCCTACTCCCTTTGTCTCCTTCTTCTTCACCGGCCGCCCTAGGGTTGATGGATTTGTTTTTTTTCCGTTTGATAGCTTGTATATTTCTTTGAATCTGTGAATGTAGTACACATAATGTGTATTTATGAATTTGTGGATGTGTTCGAATCATATATGTGAATCTGTGTTGCATCCAACTCTTATTTGTGTATATATATGAATCTGTGAAATGATGCAAAATGTTTCAAGGGATGATTTTTTCAGTATGTTGAGATCACTGCATGAGCTGTTCGAGTGCCACAACATTCACCTGACAGTATGCCAATACATGTTTTTGTTGACAAAGCACTGGAATGACAATTAACATCTGACAATTTGTCTACTCGGTTTTCTCAAGGAAAATTTGATTCTGATACAAAGCAATGAATTGTTGTGTGTTAGGATTAATATTTGCAGCTAATTCTGATACAAAGCAATGAATGACCTTGCAATGAATTGTTGTGTGTAGTTTGTGCTCAAAAATGATATGGACTGCAATGCTATGTGTAGTTTGTGCTAAAAAATGATATGGACTGCAATTCATGTTGTGTGTAGTTTGTGCTCAATTTTCAACTACATCTGATACCCTGTCTACTCAGTTTTCTCAAGAAAAAAATGATTCTGATACAAAGCAATGAATGACCTTGTTTTAGGATTAATATTTGCAGCTAATCTATTTGCAGCTAATTCTGATACAAAGCAATGAATGACCTTGCAATGAATTGTTGTGTGTAGTTTGTGCTAACAAATGATATGGACTGCAATGCTGTGTGTAGTTTGTGCTAAAAAATGATATGGACTGCAATTCATGCTGTGTGTAGTTTGTGCTCAATTTTCAACTACATCGATACCACGTCTACTCGGTTTTCTCAAGAAAAAAATGATTCTGATACAAAGCAATGAATGACCTTGTTTTAGGATTAATATTTGCAGCTAATCTATTTGCAGCTAATTCTGATACAAAGCAATGAATGACCTTGCAATGAATTGTTGTGTGTAGTTTGTGCTAAAAATGATATGGATTTGCAATCTTGTGTGTAGTTTGTGCTAAAAATGATATGGATGCAATGTTGTGTGTAGTTTCTGAAAAATGATGTGCATGGTCTGAAGTTTCAGAATTACCAATCTACAGTGGGAGTCTATAGCATTCCATGTTTGTGCAATTCATGTTGTGTGTACTTTGTGCTAAAAAATGATATGGACTGCAATGCTGTGTGTAGTTTGTGCTAAAAAATGATATGGATTGCAATTCATGCTGTGTGTAGTTTGTGCTAAAAATGATGTGCATGCTTTTCCTATTGGTGGCTCTGAAGATGCATTGTTTTGCCATTGCTAGCTCTGAGGGATATGGTAAAAGATATATTGGTGGGTTATTGATCTGCAAGTTGTAATATTGAGCTCAAGGCCTAACGTACGCCATTCGGATTAGCTTCTCGATCACATCTCTGTCTACTTGTATGTCATATCTTCTTATCGATGTTAATTTGATAAACAAAATTAATGGGCCAAATATGCAGATGGCTGATAACGCTGAGTGGAACGACGAGAACACTAGGATAGTGTGTGAATTGTTCGTTGAACAAGTAAAGGCAGGCAATCACCCGAGTACCCATTTGAACAATCCAGGGTATACTCTTGTGATACAAAAATTTGCAGAGAAGACCGGGTTGCAATACAAAACGTTGCAATTAAAGAATAAATGGGATAAATTAAAGAACGACTATAACATTTGGAGAAAATTGAGGACAAAGGAGACAGGCTTAGGTTGGGACCATGAAAAGAATACAATAAAGGCCACCGCCGAACGGTGGAAGAAATTAAAAAATATATGTTATTACTCATTACCTATTTTTAAATGCACTAATGTACACACCTAGCTCTATTATTAGTGAAGGTTTAACGTGTAACACTTGGCATTGACAGGAATATAAAGGATGTTCCAAGTTTGAGAAGGCGGGACTTCAAAATGAGGAGTTGTTGTCCAAGATGTTTGACGACATTCGCAACACCGGGGAAGACCATTGGTCTCCTGCAATGGGAACATTGCCTCAAAGCCCTGTGTGTGCACCGACGGCTATTGATATTGAAGAGCTTGAAGATGAGTGTGATGACAAATATAATGTTGATTGTGAAGATGAATCACCAATTGGTAGGAAAGGAAAGAGAGCTTGCGCCCAAGCAATGATAAGGGAAGAAACCAAAGAGTGGTTCTGTGGTCATGCAAGATCAAGCGAGAAGAATTCTTGAGTTGAATGAGAAGTCACATGCATCTTTGAAGCATTTGCAAAAAGAGAGAGAAAACTTCGGTGTGTAGCATCAAGGATGTAATGGAATCAGTTAAAGAGTGTGGTGCTATTAATGGGAGTAATGAGCACTTCATTGCATCTGAAATTTTCGTAAAGAAGGAGCAAAGGGAAATGTTTATGACCTTGTGCAATAGTGAATAACGATTTGCATGACTCAAAAGGAAGTACGATGCCAAGTATGGCAAATAGAAAATTTATTGTAACGTTAGGATGATTCTGGAGACATTACTACAAGTAGTTTATCTTGTATTCGCCTTTATTATTCTTTTTTTCTCTATTAGTTGTAAGACCTTTTTTGGATTATAAGACATTTTTCCATAGTTATAAACTGTTGTTGTGTTTTTGTATGTTCATGTACAGATGTCGTCTTTTGAAAGCGATAGTGAAGGGAGTAATTTATCAGATGAGGAACATGAGTGTGACGTACAGATAATGCGTCTGTGGCAAGACATGTCAAGTCACCTCGCTGCTACTGCAATTATCATGGGGAATTATCACTCAACTTACTTAGACAAGAATGAGCCTAGGACTTCTCGGCTTAGTGGAATGGGTTGGGTGAAAGAAACTTTGACCACTCCGGGAGAAAGCTACCACATGTTTCGTATGAATGCTACGATATTTCACAGTCTGCATGACCTTTTGGTGAGTACATATGATTTGAAATCAACTACACATACAAGTTCAATTGAAGCATTAGCTCTTTTCCTATACATATGTGGTGGCTGTGAATCTAACCGAAGAGCGCAGAATCGGTTCAAGCATTCTGGTGAGACAATTAGCAGGAAATTTGATGAGGTTTTGCAATGTGTCGTCAGAATGTCTAAAGATTTTGTGAGGCCAAAGGATCCAAACTTCTCTACAGTTCACAGTAGAATTAGAAATGATCGAAGGATGTGGCCACATTTCAAAGACTGTATTGGAGCTATCGACGGTACACACATTCTTGCAGCTGTTGCTCCAGAAGATCTAATTAGATATATTGGTAGATCAGGAAGTGCAACACAGAATGTCATGGCGGTATGTGATTTTGACATGCGCTTCACATACGCATCTATTGGACAACCAGGAGCTATGCACGATACCAGTGTGCTTTATCATGCATTGGATGTAGATCGGGAAGTCTTTCCACATCCTCCACAGGGTAATTTTCTTTGCTTCGTATCATTTACAAAAATATTTACTTGTAATGTTCATACATTGGATGTTGATATACATGAATTTTCCGTCTTATGTTGCAGGTAAATATTATCTTATCGATGCTGGTTATCCGAACAGGCCTGGGTACTTAGCGCCATACAAGGGCCAACGGTATCATGTTCCAGAATTTCGGAGAGGTGTTGCTCCTAGTGGTGAGAAAGAGAAATTCAACCATTTGCACTCGAGTGTTCGCAATGTAATTGAGAGGTCATTTGGTGTATGGAAGATGAAATGGAGAATTCTTTTAAAGATGCCGAGCTTTCCTATGTCTAAGCAAAAGATGATTGTTGCAGCAACCATGGGAATCCACAACTTCATACGTGAACATGATTCGCCGGACATTCATTTTCGTAGGTTCGATCGAGATCCTAATTATGTGCCCACAATACCATCAAGATATGCCAAATATGTCATTTCTCAGGATGCATCGGATGCGTCAACGTCGCAAACGAGTGCTACATCCATGGATAGTTTCCGTGATGGCCTTGCAAGTGCAATTGCTTATTCAGGATGATGGACACACTACTTGCGAATTTTTGTGGTCTTTTGTTATGACTCATTTATCATTTTAATACTTGTATATAATATCATTTAATAATTATTTCAACACTTATACGATATGAATGCAATATCTCCAACTTCATCTATCGCAGTGTCAACAATACAAAAATTGCATATACACAATCAATGGTTGTCCGTCAATTCGTTATTTGCCAATAATCGTACTTCGTCATGAAGTGAAAATGCAATGTAACCTGTAATTGTGTACAAATACAACACATATATATTCATATGGTCTAAAAAAATTTGAGAAAAAATTCTATAATTTGTGTACAAATACATAGGACAAACACATAAATACAAATGAAGTATTACAACCAGGGGTAACATGGTCTATTTGCCTCTAATCCTCCTTCAAATGGTTTTTGGAGCCAACCTACCAGCCAAACGCTTTCAACAGACAGCTCCAGATTCCCAGGGAAGTGGATTCTCAGAGAATCAGAAGCAGAATCTGAAAAATGAGAATCTAGAGCTGTACCAAACAGGGCCTAAATACAATTCTAGCTAAACAATTCTACACAAATAAGTAGCTAGAAATGTAAATGTGAATATAGTAAAGACAAGAGAGAGAGAAAAAACAATCAACGTTTTCCTGTGGTATCGAAGACTTGCCACTCTTCATGAAACCAGGTTGAGGTAAGCCTAAATGAATTGGATCAGCTCCACAAATTGAGCCTAATAAACCTCAATACCACTAGGGTTACTCTTCCTCCACTCCGGAGATGGTGAGCACGAAACCACTCACAAACGTTGTTGGGCCTCTTCACAATCTTATTGAAGAGATCACCGCACAAACTTCCTCCAAGCCGTCTAAGTGTCAGCAAGCACCAGGAGTAATAAATCACAGCCCTTACTTGAAGGCTATCAAGTGTCAAAAGATCAACAAATGATGCAGATGCACTTCAATGCTCTCAACTACCTCAAATTTTGAAATATAAGCAAATTAGTGGTGGAATGTGCACAAATGGCTCTACAGTATTCAATGAGGTCAAGAGTTACAGGCTTGGTGCTAGTGAGGGGGTATTTATAGCCCACAACCATAAATTCGACCGTTTGAAGAAATCCCCTAAAAAATTCAATAGGTGCGGTACTACCGCCATTGATCGGCTGGTACTACTATATCTACTGTTTAACGGTCATATAGGGTTCATTAAATGCTTATGAACTAGCCGTTACAGTTTAGTACGGTACTACCGCACTCATAAGGTCCGATAGTAATACCACTTGGCTCAATCAGAACTACCGTGTTTCAAGGGAGAAAAAACGCACAAAAATATGCTCTCTTGAAATAACATATTGCCAACTAGGAATTGATCATACTGAACTGTGGTACTACCGCTCCTCAGGTGTGATCATACCGTTTTTACTGATCTTTTTCAGATGTTGTTCTAAATGCAATGCATGACTCTTAGTTGATCAATGTGGCACATCATAAGTTTTTAAGCTATTAATCATGATCTCTCTTTATAATACGACATCTAGCCTATAAATCTGGTCTTTCCACCAATCACCGAGACCGGTAAAAACTATAAAATGGTCCTTAGGCTACAAAATACCTTTGCCTTGAGCCATGTCAATCCTTTATCGTCTTTGCATTGCCATTTCCATGTTATCATCCATAATCTGGGACTAAATCTTTAAAACATCTTAGCACACATGTTAGTCCCGTAACACATTGTTGTCGTTAATTATCAATATCATTTTTAGGGGCCTAGATGCTTTCAGGATAAGCTTACAACCGAAGCAATTTCGTTCTGAACATTATGATCTGACGTAGGATAGCTCATATGCCATATTTGTGCAAAACAAAAGGCGAATATAATAAATAGCAATCCATACTTGTGCAAAAACTCACCATCTTATGTTCTAACTTGTACATACTACTAAGTATAGTATAGGCAAAACAGTCAAATTTACATTCCACAATAAAACATAAATGGATATGTACAGTCCTGTACGATCTTCTATTCTAACATGTACATATTACTAACTTGTACATGCCTAGCACGATGGAGACAGAAAAAATCTACATTCCACAACAGAACACAACTAGCATACTAATTTTAGATGTAGTGTCATGTTAGAGCAGCATATGTGTTTCTCATTTTAGGAACACAAAATCTACATTTCGGGAGAAATCACATATATCGTAAATAGATCAATAATAGAAACCCATATTGGAACCGTCATAGAAAAATTCATTTAACCAATCGAGACGCAAATGCAAAGCGAATGGAGATAAGAACTAACCTAGCTGTGGGAGGACATGACAATTAACGAAAGCTCCCTCTTCGCTGACACATAAAACTTCCATTTTCTTTCAGATCTCCATCGTGTTAGGCATGCACAGTCAAAAATCTTGAAAAGTAGTAGAAGAGTAAAGTCAACTAAACGACTATACGTGTGTACTAAAGTGCAAATAAACCACATAACTACGAACCATTGGCAATTTTTATGAAAACTGAGTACATAAATGGATAAATTGAACGTGTTTTTTTTATGAGAATTGAGTGCATAAATCAGCAAACTGCAGGAGCTTCTGATCTGAATTGAGTACATAAATGAGGAAATCACAGGAGCAATGTGCGTGCACATGAAGCCATTTGTTTTTCTGAAGAGTAATGTACCCACAAGCCTTAATAAAAAGCACTTCAGTGTCTTGCCATCTTAAAATGTATTAATTCTAAGGACCCATTGACACCGATTTTCAACCGACTGAGAGCATTATATATAAAAAATGAATACTTTATTCCTTTTTTAAAAAAAAGGATGGGATGGCCTTCAGAAGGATGGGTGCAATGCAAATGGCTAAAATCTACAATGATATAATCAAGTAGGAGGTACACATATTCAAATGGTAAAGCAGCACAGATACTTGTCATTTTCTGCAACATGCATGCATATTATATAAGGAAACTATATATAAGGGAACTATACCTTGAGTAAGCAAGCAACAAACATGGCATGCAATAGAGCAACAATGCTACAATTTCTCCACATAAAAAGATGGTGTCTATAAGTATCAAAGCTACAAATTGGTAAGAATGAATCTAAAAACCAATAAAGGAGATATGTGCAGTTGCGTACAACCTTACTAATACAATTAACCATAATCATATATCCTTCCTCTTAGAGGTATTAACTGTTATGTTCGTACCTTTCAATTCGTGAACAAACGATAAATTGTAGAATCTGATATCTGTAATGGACTACTCCATGTCCACGCCTGACGCATCATATTCCATAAAAGAATACATGTAGCACATTTTTTAGCAATCCTCTAAATATTTTGAATGATAAAAAAACTAGAAGACACACGTGCAAACTTAAATAACACCTCAAAGGATGACTGTAATGGGCCACAACTATATCCCTTATTGCATCTCCTGTAGACGGCTCAATATGTACTAGGTTGAGCACAGATCCATCATTAGCTACTTCACACACGTATGAGAAATAGAATAACCGCTATGGGCCACAATTATGCCAACTACCGCATCTCAGCTAATTCATTTAGGTAGAATGACGCCTGATCAATAATGTATATAGTCAACATGGGGTAAGGTACATAAGACTAACCAAGATAATCAGCATGGTAACATAATCACAATATGAAAACATGTCATGTAAAATCTGATAAACCACTAATCAGACAACAATCATTTAGGTAAAGTCTATTTGGTAGTAAAAACATGATAAATAAATTGATGGAACCATCAAAAGAGGCAAACATGTACAACACATACTGAAGGGATGATGCTCTCACGCAAACTCAATGGGCAGACCAAAAATAAAACAGAGGAAATTGACACCATCTTATCTCTGGTAATCTATAGGACTCTATCTTTTTATTCTTACCATCATCAAACCGAAGTGTTGCTAGTAGTCCACTCTCATAGCGACTCCCACGGACCAAGTGATTTGGTTGTTGATGATTGTTCTGTTAATATTTTTCTAAATTCTCTCGTGTGGCGTGTTACCTTGCACTGATGTAGATCATAATAAGATATAAAGATAATATACATGAAGCACCCCAAGTCACTAACACTGGACAATCGACAAAAGAGGAAAATCTGACCAGTATGGAGGGAGGGAGAGAGTTTCACATCCATGAACCACATGGCAGCATAGCGCTGGATATGGCGGATCGACGCATGGGAATCATCGGCGAAGGAGGCGAGGGCACGCGGCCATCTTCAATATCTGGTGCGAGGTTGTTCGGCGTTGATGGTGTAGGGAGAAGGCGGGGTGGAGGCTTGTTGTCGCAACTACACGGCCAGCCACAGTGCCCCCCCCCCCCCCGGGCGCCGCAAGTCACCATCCTAACATGACCGCCGCAAACCTAGCGCAACGGCGTGGGGAGGAGGCGGGGTGATAGTGTGCCACAGGGAGTGGAGGACTCGGGCCTCAGTGGCCAGTGTGACTGCGGCCGCCGCAAGGCTACACTTTGCCCCAGTCGCTGCAAGTCTAGCGCACGGGGCAGCATGGATGGGCCAAGGGAGCAAGGTCGTGGATGGAGGATGGTTGATGAGCGCGCGAGATGCTGGGGGTGAGGACCACCGGCGAGAGGCAGACGGAGCGAGGGGGAGTGGAGAGGGAGGCAGAGGGGAAGAGGAGAGGAGCGAGGCGGAGGGTGCGTCCGCACAGGGCTCAAGGAGAGGGAACGGGATGGTCGTGGAAGCAGGACGGACGGTGAGCGCGCGAGGTGTCGGGGGGGAGGACCGCCCACGAGAGGTGTATGCAGCGAGGGGGGAGCGGAGAGGGAGGCGGAGGAGAAGAGAAGAGAAGAGAAGAGAAGAGAAGAGGAGCGAGGAGGTAAGAGGATGGCGGTGGCTGCAAAGGGGGGAGGAAACGTCGGAGAGGAGGAAGCGAAAGGAACCGGAGGTGAGGCGGCACGAGGCAAGGTGACCGATCTCGCGCGGGAGAGAGGAGCCAGAGCCCGCGAGAGCTGTACGGAGCGAGGGGGAGCGGAGAGGGAGGCGGAGAGGAGCGAGGAGGCGAGAGGATGGTGGTGGCGGCGACGGGGAGGAGGAAACACCGAAGAGGATGTACGGAGCGAGTGGGAGTGGAGAGGGAGGCTGAGGGGATGAGGAGAGGAGCGAGGAGGCGAGAGGATATCGGTGGCGGTGGCGGCTGGGAGGAGGAAACGCGGAGAGGATGAGGAGGCAGAGAGGAGTCCAGAGGTGAGGCGGCGCGATGCAAGGCAACCAGTCTCGCGTGGGAGAGAGGGGCGTGGGAGAGGACGGCGCGGCCAGCCGCGAGGCAAAGTGAGGGGCATGGTAGAGAGGAGGCGAAGCGGCAGCAGGAAGGAGGAGGAGCTGGCGAGGCGGCACGAGGGAAGAAGACGGGTGAACACGCGCGAGAGAGCGGAGGGCGAGATGAAACCGTGGCGGCACAAAAGGGGATATGTGGGGAGGAACCCACGCGCGTGGGCGGTCCTAGAGCTCGGGCAGGCGGAGAATGTGGCGCAAACCCGACCGAATGGCCCGAAACCGGCCAGGCGCGATCCGACAGCGGACCTTTTCGGGGTGACGTAGAGGGCAAGGGAGGGCTCCCTTTCATTCGGCCTATGCCTGGATGCATCATCTTCAGAGACTACTTTAGTGGTCATCTTGCTTGCATAGGAGCCAGTTATTTTTGCCAACTTGCAATGAACGAAAGGCTGCGCATCTAGAGTTCTAGTACATGTTATGCTGGATCCCGGAACCATGTGCGTCTCTGCAGCCCGGGTTTGCATTCAAATGTAATATATTGCATGAAGCCGATCAAATCTGGATCACTTGCATAGTAGTTCCTATACTCCACGAGGCCATGATGTGAAGCATGGTTTCTGAACTAACTGTGGTCGATTAGTTAGTCGTGTAGATATTACGTGAAAAATCATCTCAATATATATCCTGAAGGCTGAAGTATCTGTATCTCCAGTACAAGACTTGTACTAATTACTAACCCCAAAAAAAGAATGCAACAAATGAACAAGTGCAAATCTCTCTCAAACACACGTTCCCGCTAATGCAGCAAGAACAACTGGACCAGAGCCAGCACTAGTACAGCAACCGCGCCGAACGGCCCGGTGTATCGCCGGTGGCCCGCCGAGGTGGCGGCGATCTGTATGGTGAAGTTGCACGCGGCGGTGGACGGGTCGGTCTGCGTGGGCACGGCGAGCCCCTGGAAGTCGCAGGCGTCGTCCTTCTGGTCCTGCACCTGGAAGTACATGTTGAAAGCGTAGGAGGCGTTGCCGTTGGAGTCCATGCCGGCGCACGTCGAGCCGTAGCCGAGCGCGGTGCAGTCGGCGAACGTGCACGCGAAGTTGATGTTGTCGGCGAGCTTGCTCGTGTCCTCGGCGTTTGTGTTCACCACGCACCACGTCCTGGACAGGTACTCGACGTCCTTCGCCGGCACGAGCATGGTGTTCTGCCCCTGCCCGGTCAGGTCGACGGGGTACTTGGGCTGGCCGTCGTACCGGAGGATGCCCCAGTGCCGCTCGAAGTCGCCCGGCGCGACGCTCTTGATGTCCTCGTCGAGGAGGCCGAACAGGTACACCTCGATGTACTGGCTCGGCCGGAGCGGCGTCCCAACGTTGGCCCCCAGCCGCTTGAGCAGGCCGTTGTAGAAGCGCTGCGCGTAGGTGGCGGTGGCGTGCTTGTCGCCGTCGGTGGGCCAGCCGACCTCGCCGACGATGATGGGCACGTCGCCGTGCCCGACCGCCTTGAGCGCGGCCACCAGCGTGTCGAAGTTGGCGTCGAACACGTTGGTGTACTGGACGCCGTTGTCGACCACCGGCGCCGCGCCGCCGTCGAAGAAGGCGAAGTCGACTGGGAAGTCGTCGTTCAGGTACAGGCTGATGAACGGGTAGATGTTCACGGTGAATGGCGCGCTGTTGTTGCTCAGGAACTGCACCATCTGCGTCATCGTGTCGGCGATGTCGGCGCGGAAGCGCCCCGCCGACGGCACCGAGTTGTTCGCCGGCGAGTTATACACGTCGGCGTTGAGCGGCACGGTGGCCTTGATGCTGTCGCCGAGGCCGGCCTCGTTCAGCGCGTTCTGTATGTTCTGCAGCGCCGGGAAGGTGACCTTGTCGAACGTGCCATTGTAGGACGCCAAGAACGGCTCGTTGCCGACGGCGACGTACCTGCAAAAAACGCGAGCACAAGACGTCACATCACCGCGGCGGCGCCATGAATGAGAACAACGAGCAGAGATGAAGCTGAACAGAAGCAGGGGGCCTCAGTCTCACTTGATGGTGACGCCGCCGTCGAAGTTGTAGCGGGAGACGTTGCTCCTGACCCACTCCTTGGCGGTGTCGTAGTCGGTCATGGCGTCGAGCATGACGTTGGGGATGGCGACCATGACCTCGATGCCGGAGCCGGCGAGCGCGCTCAGGGAGGCCTGGTCGGCGTCGAACAGCTTCACCTTCTTGATGCCGTTGTCCTTGAGCAGCTGCGCGACGATCTTGGGCGGCAACGGGTGCGACGCCTGCGTGCCCCAGTTCATCCCCAGCGCCGCCGCCGCCGGGACGCCGTGCCACGACACGGCTGCCATTACCATCAGCACGCCGAGCCACGGACGGAGCACGGCAAGATTCGCCATTTGGCTGTTCGGGCGAGCTGATCGGGACCCAGAAAAGATCTCCAAGAACAGACTAATCGGAGCACGGTAAATAAGGCCTCCTGGATGCGATGGTTTGGGAATCCAGGAAAAGGAATCCGGCCAGAGAAAAGAGTATGAAGATTTCTGATCCAAACAGAGGCAAGATCGATCAGAATCGACCAATGACGCCCTGTGAATTCTATAAATAGGAGCCCGGATCGCCAAAACGCAAAGCTCCAAGAAACGGCAATGGGGGAGCGAAGACCACACACGAAACACGGTTCCTTCTCACTCGAAGCTATCCTTTCCTTTCCTATCCTCGTGACATTAACAGCTCGTAGAAAGCAGAGAAATTCACGTGTCAATGCCGGAAAGAAATCCCAAGAACCAAGCAGGAAAGATGGGCGGTTCGGCAGCCACTCCAATCAAGAAACAGGGAATGGAATCGAAGGGGCAGAGACGGATGGGAGAAAGCGCGGAGACTTTCGGATCAAACGAACAACGCAACACGGGAACCGAGAAGGGTCAGTGTTCAGAGAGCCAGCATTAAACTCTGAGACTGGGAGCAGTACGCGGGGGATGGAGCGAGGGAGTGGGAGTGGGAGTGGGCGCGGGGGATGGGATGGAAATCGCGGACGGACGGGAGTGGTGGTAGTGGAGGGGAGGAGCGTTGCCGTCGTCATTTCGGCTCGCGGGCGTTTCGGTGCGGTGCGGGGCGGGGACGACGTGGCACGCGCTTCCTCCGCGGTTCACTCGTGGAGCCCACGTGGGGCGGGCGCGCCTCCCCAAGGCACTACGCTACAAAAAGGTTATTGCGTATACACGCCGTGAGAAGAAAAAACATTTTTTTTCTTCTGAAACCTTCGTGTACTTTATATATATATATATGCGTGCTATCTGCTATGAAAAAGAATTCAAAAATTCCTTATAAAGCTCCATATAATTTATTTCACGTTTTTTTAAGTAATTTGCATGAATGGA
This sequence comes from Ampelocalamus luodianensis, assembly GCA_036346255.1. Taxonomy (NCBI): domain Eukaryota; kingdom Viridiplantae; phylum Streptophyta; class Magnoliopsida; order Poales; family Poaceae; genus Ampelocalamus; species Ampelocalamus luodianensis. The sequence continues at coordinate 5,537,450 of CM070621.1, forward strand.
ATCTTTTTGGAAAAAGAGATGGGAAAAACATAGGGGACAGGTGTATCAGGAAACGGCCACGACGGCCGGCGTCTTGCCGGGATTCCCCATGCCCATCGCTCCGGTCTATTCGTCCGTTACATCAGGCCCATTTTCCAAAAACGCCCTTGGTTCAAATCTCTGGCATGCCCGGACAGAAGAGCCATGATCCATCCAACCGGGTGACATGTTGTCACGCACCGCCGCACCGTGCTACGCTCCGATAAGCCCAGGACGCCCATGTCCTACCAACCGATCCTCTCTCTGGAATGAGCACGTTTTAAAAGAAAAAAAAAATAGATATATGACATAGTAAATTACACCGTTTTAAAATAGAGAATGTCTATTCATAAGTTGCTTGAATTTTTTTAAATTTAAGTCACTTGTTGTGACCATTGAATTAATATTCAATCATATGATAATCATATAACACACCAATCTCTACACAAATCCAATTGTTACAACAAGTGACTTAAACTTAAGAAAATTTCAGACAACTTAAAACTAGCAAAACCGTTTAAAATATGTCACCGGATATATTATTCTTTAAAATATGTCATTGAAGAGTGATTATATTTGTAGATAGAATAATATTCTTGTGCAGACGTCGGATGCTTTGACGGACGCCTCGTCCACCACACGTCCCCAAGAATGTGACTCGTCGGACGGCTAGGCCTGTTGTCCACCGACAAAGCCACATGCCGCGATCTTGGGATCGTGGCACGTGGCTTTCCAATGCGATTTCACGTAATAGGGATGTCATATTTTTTTTATTTCGTTCGTAGGAGACTAGTTTTGTTATTTTGTTTAAAATTTAGTTTAAAGGTCTCTTTCCTGACACGTGGCGCCGTCGGCATGCGGTTGATTTGGTTCTAAGAGGCAGTGAGGCACTGGTTGCTTGGTTACTACTATAAAAAAAAAAAATTACAACAAGCTTGGTACTAGGTAGAGCAGTTGAGGAGTGGTTTTCATTTGCGTTTGCCTTAGACTTTGAGTAACCGCATCGCTGTCGATCGGGGCTTACCAGTTGACACGAACAATCAATCAATCCAGACCGCTCCTACTATATCTTCTCTATCCAGTACGACCCCGTTTGAAACAAATGATCTTTTTGTAGGGATTATATAGAAACTGGCCGGCAATATCTGGGAGATTTGAAATTGTTAAAGCTGAGGCAGAACAAAGTTTGCTACAGCTGTAAGTCTCTAGCAGTGTAGCTACACGCGCTCTTGCAACGCAAAAACAGTGGGCGGTGCGTACTATTTGATATCAGCTGGCAGTACGGAGAGAACACAAGCTGGTGGCTATCACATAAGCGTGTGGTTGATGCCGAGTGAAGAACATCGACATCAGAATCAACACATCATGGAATGGAAAAATGAACTCACCGTGTTTTCAGTTTTTCAAGTTTTCGATTTGGTCGGCCACCGTCACTTTTTCCCCCCTTCTTGATGGATCTTTCAGTTCCTGCGAATTAGTAGTTGTATCAGGGATTTGATGTTACGGAAGGTTTGGTTCAAGTGATATCTAAGAGGAAAAAAAAAATATATGCACTTCCTGAAAGCAACAGTTTAGGCTTTGAACTCCTATCAATCCGCATGAACTTAGTACTAACTGCAGAACGAACTTAGACAAAAAAAAAATCATTATTTTGCACCAACCGGGAACATAGTTATAAAACCAGGATCGGACCGGTGGTTGAATCGGAAAAACCCGGACTTAGATGTTTTGCCGAGCCGGGCACACTCACAAGACCGAAGATGCAATTGATCCGGAAAAACCTGGTCGACCCTATCGGTTTTGCTTACGGGTTTTCCTCATGAGACCAATTTTCAAGAAACCCCTCGAATAAAAGAGTTTTTCAAGACAAAACTGAATGGCATGTTCATATTTTGAGTGCTTTTAGGTTTGGTAAAAAAAAACCATTGTGAAATTTTCGGCTACACATAAATAATTTTCATCTTTCTCATTCTCTCACTCCGGGCAACGTCTCCTCTCTCTTCTCTACTCAGCTTCACCTCCATCAGCAAGATATGATGCATTTTTCTACTTGCTTGCTTTGCTTGTCTCTCTAGTATTTGTTAAGATGTAAGCGTACCATTATATTTTCTAATCAAAGTAATATATAGTTAGATCTAATACATATATAGTAAGATGTAAGTTGATAATTCATGTATTAAGCCAAACATGTAGTGCTTCTGGATGTGAGAGGAATAGAAGCATATTAAAACATATTCATTTAAAGAATAAAAGTATACTAGAATATCAGTTGTTTGAATGGTCTCGTTATATTGTGAGTCTATGACGTCCTCTTTGACTGACTTAATTTGTTGTTCAGAATTCAGATTAATTTTTAAAAATAGTGTATCATTGATTTTTCCCTATTTTTTGTGGTGTGTATATATATAGGAATATATATGTGCTATATATATAATGTAAGAACATACGGTCCGAATCGATGACCCACCGGTTCAACCATCAAGTCAGTGACTCGAGACTTCGACCGGATCCATGACCAATCTGGGTTTTATCAAAAAGGCTCAGGAATCGAATCCAGATCTGTACCATGGCAGGGTATTATTCTACCACTTGACCACTGGTGCCTTGTTAGCATTAGCTTCACTACCTTTCTATTAAGTTTATTGCCTTTTTTTGTCTAGGTGTTTGCTTTGGCAACCTTTGCAGCAATGCAGGTGAGTGAAAATACAAACAAAGCCTTGGATATTTTTTTTTGCGCAAATAGCACTAGTGAGATCCTTTTTTACGGAATTAGCGCTTGTCGCGATGAATTTGCATATTTGGTGCCTCGTCCGCACGATGGTCGGTCGAACGCTCTGTCGACGCGACACGTGGCCTTGTCTGACCCGTGGGCAGTCAGATGCCCGCCATGCCAGCTCGTCTGACCTGTGGGCGGCCGGATTTCCCTCCACGTTACCTCGTCTGGTCCGTGGCCTGCCGGACCCGATCACCCCGCACGCGCCCATCCCCTCTAATCCGTCACCTCCATCACGTCCTTGTCCATATGCATGCTGGCATGCAAGCAAGAGTTTAGCGCAGGAGCGAATCCGATTCCCTCCACAGCACTCTCTCGCGCTGGCTATTAATCGCAGAAGAGTGCGATTTCAGCTCGCACCCTCGCTCACTCTCGTTCTTTCAATTTCGGTTTTGCAGGCGATTAAGTATCATCTGTTGCCGTCATTAGCAGTCATATTAGTAGGTAAGTTTCTCCTCGTATATTATTTATTTTTTAATTTTGTGGTTAGCAAAATAGTCGTTGCGAAATTAATCTTAGTTTATTAGTTCTAGTTTCTAGGCATAGTTAATTAGTTATCAATTAATTAGTCATAAGTACGTTATTTTACTCAATTATTTAATTAGTCCAAAATAGTTAGTTGGAGTTAAGTCTTAATAAATTAGTAGTTATTAATTAGTTGTAAATAATTTAGTCATATTTTATAAGATGTGATTAATTTGATGTCATTAATTAGTGGTAATTAATGTAGTGGTCTTAGTTTGCAGTAATATTATTTGTTTTTAATATGTGGTAATAAATTTGGTGTAATTATTTTAGTGCTATTTAGGTCATCATAATTAATTCAGTCATGACTAATGTAGATGTCATTATGTCGCCGGCAGCACGTCTGGATGGCTCATGGCCAGTTAAACATGCCTCGTCCGGCCTGTGGTCGGCTGGAGACGTGACTCGTCTGACCCATGGGCGGGCCGGATGCGCATCACACCACCTCATCTAGCCCATGGGCGGCCGAATGCGCGCCACACCAGCTTGTCCGACCCGTGGACAGCCGGATTTCCCTCCATGTCATCTCGTCCGCCCTGTGGCAAGTCGGACGCGACCACCCTGCACGCGCCCATCCCCTCTAATCCATCACCTCAATCACATCCTTGTCTATATGCGTGCATGCATGCCCTCCACAACACCCTCTCACGCCGGCTATTTAATCGCAGGAGAGTGCGATTTTCAGTTCGCACTCTCACTGCTCTAGCTCGCTTTCTCGTTCTTTCGGTTTTGGTTTTGCGGATGATTAAGTATTATTTGCAGCCATCATTGCCAGTCATATCAGCAGGTAAGTTTCTCTTCGTATGTTATTTATTTTTAAAATTTTATGGTTAGCAAATTAGTCGTAGCAAAATTAATCTGACTTAATTTATTAGTTATAATTTTTAGGCTGTAGTTAATTAGTAACCAATTAATTAGTCATAAGTATATTGTTTTACTCAATTAATTAGTCCAAAATAGTTAGTTAGAATTAAGTCTTAATAAATTAGCAGTCATTAATTAGTTGTAAATAATTTAGTCGTATTTTATAAAACGTGATTAATTTGCTATCATTAATTAGTGGTAATTAATTTAGTGGCCTTAGTTAGCCAAAATATTTTTTTGTTTTTAATATGTGGTAATAAATTTGGGGTAAATTTTTTAGTGCTATTTAGGTCATCGTAATTAATTCAATCATGACTAATGTAGATACCATTATGTAACACATGTTTATTTATGGTAATTAATTAGTTTAATTATTTAGTCACAAATATTTTAGCCGTACTTAATATGGTTGTAGTTATTTAGTATCCAGTAATTTGTTCTCTGTATTTATGTGTAATTTATAATTTTTAGTAATTTATCATCATCATCAATTTTTTCGCTAACAGTCTGTCTCTTCTATGTCTTGCAAGTCATGCCTCTACCGGAGCTTCTGGAACCCTTCTACGACGAGAATCACCGGTGCAAGTTGTGGATCGAAGGGGACGCGGACTGGGTACCGGTGGACTACTGTGCAGCTACGTTGGGCGAAGGACAGACCAACGAGATGCCACTCGTTGTTCCCCCAACGAGTTTGAGTTGTTGCACGACAACGATATCATCTGGGCTCCTTGAAGCCCAGATTTCATGGCCACGGTAGCGCCACACGGGTTGTCCTTGTAATGTACGCATGACGTCGGACTATGGGCGACGATATGCCACCTGGTGTTTGCACATATGGTAGAGCCTTACGTACCACAGCGTGTAATACGACAGTTCAATTTGTACCATGTCGTGCCCCTCCCGACGACAGGATCTGCAGCGAGTCGTCCACTTGTGAGTCTAACTCCGTCCAAGTAATGTTTACACTTCATACCTATATCCTTTATTGTGAGCACAGGACGACAGAACTTGAAACCCTCAATGGCCTGGGCGAAAGCCCAGAACACCCGGTCTAGTATGAAGCAGTTGGACCCTTAATCAACATATTTACTTTCAAGCTTGTTTATATACGTGTTGGGGTTTGATTCGCAATCTGGTGAAGCATTCTCGGCACACGATTGTACGCCTCTTTGTATGTTCCGTAGATGGACTCGATGACCTTCTGCTTGGTTCGTCGAACCTTGTTGTAGCTGATTGGATAACCAACCAGATTGACGACTTCCAGCATCAGCATCTTAGGCGAGATTGACACGTCCTCCGCAACTAGGTGGCTAATGAGGCTTGCCACATATACGAAGTCACATTCTGATACTGCCGCAGGGGCTCGCTCAACTCGCAAAGTGTGTTCAGTCAGCACCTTGACTGCAAAGACCGAGCCGAGAACTTTGTTCGGTGAGCGTTGACCTTGCCAAGGTAGCCTTCCACTACGCACTTCACTCTGTAATATCCTAGGTTAGACTCGTGCACTCGGTACACACGTCTGATGGACAAGGCGTACCGTGCTATAGCTTGTTGCACGACCGTCTTGCTAGGGAAGTGCTATCCAACTAAGAGGGTGTCGGTATCAAACCCCCACTAGGACCCTTCTTTTTGTGGTAGTACGAGCGAATGTACCATGGTATCATCAAGTCTCGATGCCATATAAGGCACTTGCGATGACACAATTCCGCCGGTTGGACCACCAGCCTGGTGTGCGTCCTCCTCGCTATTATCCGACCCCAGGTCGACATCCTCGTCGGAATCCAATCCGAGAGGCTGCTCTGGTAGATACTTGTGGCAGTTAATGCAGGCCGACCACCACAGTTTCGCTCCCTCATTTTGCATAAAATTATACGCAAGTCTTCCCTCCAAGACGGCTCGGTGGCCCATTTAACGAGGCCCCGACATCATCAAGGTTCCCAATGCTTTGTGTACAAATTTCATGTACACCATCAGCTTGTCGTAAATGGCCGCCTCAAGCTGGGAGGCAATCTGTATGTACTGGCCTCATGATACTGTTCCATTAACCATGACCAGCTGCCATACGCCCTTCGTGTAGGTGATTGCCTAGATGGCGAGTTACTTTGTCGTTGGCTCCGTGTCGAACTCCCTCTGGATGCAGCTTTGAAAGCTCGTGAATGTTTATCGTATTGAGCTCCTCCACCCGGACCACCTTATACTGGCATCTCAACGAATCTAACCCATCGGGTCTAGCCCGTACGAGACTGTCGCCATAAAACACAATCAAGTTCTGCATACTCGAATTTTTAAAGCCACAACAACCCAAAATAACAAATATGGTATGTAGTTACCACAAATTTGATATGACACTTGTAATTAATAGTATTTAATTACAAGTAATTTAATCGTCAATAATTACCAACGACATAAACAATGACGACAAATTGCATGCAAGTAATCGATTAAATACGAGTAATGAAACACGAATAATTAATTATTTAATTACCAACCAATTGAATACATCTACAAAAAATACTTACGAGTTATTCATTACTAGTGTAATTACCACTAATAAACCACGACTCAGAGAAACATGATTTATTAATTACAACTGATTAATTACCACTAAATTAATTATGACTAATTAATTTGCACAAAATTAATTAGTCCTAACTAATTGGCACTAAACAAACTACGACTGATTAATTACCACTTAATTAATTATGACTAATTAATTTCTACTAAATTAATTATGTCAAACTGATTACCACTAAACTAATTATGACTGATTAATTACCACTAAGTTAATTACGACTAATTAATTTCTACTAAACTAATTAAGCTAAACTTATTAACACTAAACTAATTACGACTGATTAATTACCACTAAACTAATTACAACTATTTAATTTCCACTAATTTTTAACTACTAACTAAATCATACTCAAATAATAAAGCCTACTTAATTACGACTAATTAATTATCACTTCTTATGATGCACTAATAAATTACCGATACATTAGCTACGACTAAATTATTAACAGTAAAGAGCTACAACTTACTTATTAACACCCATTTAATTAAGAATACAAGCTACGTTGATTGGGACTAGCTAAGTAAGACTAGTAAACTATGACTATGATAATAACAATAACTACAGTAGACAAAAAATTACCTGCCTTTCGGGGGAACCGTTCAAAATTGGTATGGTCCTAACAATTGCTTCGAACTATAACCCCCCCAATTTAATTATATTCTATACATCCTCAGCGACGAATGCGAGAACGAGAATGAAAATGTTATTGGAATGAGCGATTAGTGAGTGCGAGAGTTGCAGAATATATAGTCGCGCAGAGGGAGGAAAACCTGCATTGGTCGCGGGAATCCCGGATGCGTTGTCGGGGCGGAGCACTTTGGGCAAGGGGACAACTACGACCGGGCGACATTTGTGCGGAGCAACCTAGTCCGGCTGACCACCGTGTGGAGGCATCGTGTCCGGTTGGCCACAGGCCGGACGAGGGAAATCTGGCCACCCACGGGCCAGATGAGTTGGCGTGTGAAGAATCTAGACCTGTCATTATGAGTTAATGGAGTTTTTGGTGATTAATGACAAATATAAATATAATACTAACTCGTTTGTTAACTATGATATTATTTAGTCTCAATTGATAAAAAGGTGAAAATCATGGAGGTATGCTTTCGACATCATATTTTTATATCTTGTTGCATTTCTCGAATCCAAAATATAGGTTGAACTCCACTAAAAGTTTAACTTGAATATTGTGCATATGTTTCTATTACACATTCTTGTATGCACACATTTAGGAAATTCACTCTATGTTTTGTGTTTTCATTAGTATTGGTTCTTGTTCTTCATCTACTTATATTAATGATCTATACTTTGAAACATATTATTGAGTATATAAAACATGTGTAGTTCATATATACTCATATACTTTATATTCAATTATTTGTAATTATAGTGGTTGTCATCAATTACCAAAAGGGAAGACTGAAGAATTTATACCACTATTACAAGTTAATGGTATATTTTGGTAATTAATGACAATCACATTGTGGGACTAACATTTTCCATGAGTTGAATGAATATGTTATGTTCCATGATGATGGAGACTTTAGATGACATCATGAGTTAATCGTCATCAAGTCAAGATTTAAGAAGAGAATGCATCATGTGTTGATGCACACGAAGATCTCGAAGAGGAGATGATCATGAGTTGATTATCAAGTCAAGAGAAGACCCATCATGTGTTGATGGAAGGCACATGAAGGATGCATCATGGGTTGATGCATATCAAGACAATGACCAGGATTTAAAGTGAAGATATGCGTCATCAAACTTCAAGAGGATGCTCAAGGCAAAGGTATAACTAGCTAGGGCTAAAGATGTGTTCCTAGTTTTTTTTACCGATCTTGGTGTTTGGTTAGAAGACCGGATTGCTAGTATATGTTGCCGTACTATTAAGATGGGTCTTGTCTAGTAGCTTGAATCTTATCATGTATTGATAGCTCAACCCCGCTTGCTCTAGCTCTTCTAGACATGATGCTATTATTTGCGAATGTGTTTTGTAAATAGTTGAAGCTTATGCATTAACTCTTTGTAGTATGAGACTATAATTTGCAAATGGTTGAAGTTCATGTACTTACTCCTTGTGGTATGTTGGCGATATTTGTGAATGTGTTTTGCAAATAGTCGATGCTCATACATAATCCTTGTAGCATGGGACTTTAGTTTGTAAATGTGTTTTGTAAATATTTGAAGTCTATGCACTTACTCCTTATGGCATGATACTAAAGTTTGCAAATATGTTTTGCAAATTGTTGAAGTTCATGCATCATTCATTGGCATGGTCTAATATTGCCCATTGCTCTTTTCTTGGACTTAGGCTATGTGTTAGCTCTTAGGAGTTGTGCTTTTGATTTAATCAAATGTGTTTGAGATCAATCAAATAGATGGGTTGTGTAGACCTCTGAATAAGCTTTTCATAGAGCACAATATCACTCAATTCTGACATCAAAGTCAAAAATTATGATCGTTTTTCTGAGTGTCGCCTGTGCTGAAATCCAAGGCCGGACTAACCGCCTTGGACTGACCGGAAGGCCGGACTAACCGCCATTATAAGGCCAGTCAACCTCTCCCAAAGGGTATGTTTTTTTTTCTTCCTCCCGGAAGCCCGGACTGACTGGGAATTGTCTATAACAGTTCGTTTTATAGCCGTTGCACTGTAGTACGGTCTAACCTGTCTTGTGCATGTGGACTGACCGATTTCCCTGTTTTTCAATAATTTCTCCTTCAACGGCTAGTTTTTGTGTGTGGGCTATAAATACCCACCTTGGCGATGGGGGCCAACTCTTGACATTCTATTTTTATTCTCTTGAGCTAGTCTGAGTTTCTCCTCTCAATTGTGCATGTGTTACACCTTGTGAGCAAAGGGAGATGTTCTAGTTGCATGTGTTGTGTTGCAACTAGAATTAGATTGAGCGTCCAATTGTGCATGTGTTGCACTTGGTGAGAGTCAAGTAATAGGCTTGGCTTATTACTCTTAGTGTTTGCCGAGACCTAGACGGCGTGGAGGTGTCGTGATTCGGTGATCTTCTCAAGAAGCTTATGAGAAGATCCGACGTGTTGTGAGTGGTTTGGTGCTCACTATCTCTGGAGTGGAGGAAGAGCAACCCTGTGTGGATCGAGGTGTTGGTTCAAGTTGTGAGTCGGTCCAATTTGGTTGGACTTACCTCGGAGGTGTTGGCTTAATTCGCGGATCCGGTCCAATCTGGTTAGGCTTACCTCAACATGGATTAGGGGAGACCGGCAAGTCTCCGAATACCATGATAAAATATCATTGTGTTATTGTGACTTGTTCTCTTGTGTTTTACTTTGTGCAATTTACTTTCCTAGAATTAAATTGCTTACATGTCTTTGTTTGTTAACTATCATTATCAATTGTCTTAGTTTGTTGGTGCACATAGTTAAGACTAGTTAATTTAGGTTTTAATTGAGCAAAACCGAATTGATTTACAATTCCACGTAAAACTAGGTTTTAACTTTATAGGATTTTTAGAAATAACTATTCACCCATCTCTAATTGGTTTCTTCGATCTTATAGCGTGACGCTCATCCGACCGTCCACGGACTAGATGAGGTGATTTGGCGCACATCCGGCTGGCTACGGGCCGAACGAGGCCACATGTCGCGTCGACAGTGTGTCCGATCGGTCATCGTACGGACGAGACGCCAAATACACAAATTTCTCGTGACAGGCGCTAATTCCGTAAAAAAAGTACTCAGTAGTGCTATTTGCGCAAAAAAAATTCCAAAACCTTGTAGGGAGTACTGAGTAGTGCGTGTCCAAAACCTTGTAGTGAGTACTGAGTAGTGCGCGCATGAATCTTCTTTTTATGTGGATCTTACGCCCTTGCTGTTTCCTGACCGCAGCACCGTTTTGCGGCAAAACTTTGGCTGTCATACTCTGCCTTCAACAATAGTTACCACAGGCAAGGACACGAATGCTTCGAAATCTAACGCTGCCAGCGTACTTACTACTCAATACAGGCATCACTAGTTGGGGCTGCGCATTAGGTGATCCGCGTACGTACGAGTTAGAAGCTGAGCTTGCACCACGATTTTTTTACTGCTTCCCCCTCGTTTGACATGAAGAAAAGCTGAGTTTGTACGAGTAATTACAAACCAACTTGTTGCAAGCTGGGCCTCCCTCCTCGTGCCTCTCCCGAGCATCAAATCAGGGATCGGAATTTTCTGCGGTAACAGTGGAGAACACTGTGCAAACAAACAGTGCTCAGCGAAGGACACTGTATAAACAGTACTTTACAGTAAAAAACAGAAGTAGATATATTTACTACAGCGAAAATAATACAGCAATTTTAACCTTTTCTTTTGATATTGTGTAGATGGTCATTCTACATTTTTCTAAACAATACCCTCGAATCGTTGCAAGCGGCCCACCCACCTCCCTCGCCGGGCTCGTTCGGGCTCGGCGCCCGGCCTACTGGCATGTGGACCACACCTGTCAGAAAAAGAGCCCCAGCGACCGGCTAAAACCTCCTCCCCTCCCCTGGCGCGAGGCCGCCCCGCCCCGCCCCCATCACCCCCAAATTCCCGCCACTCTCCACCATTCCCCTCCCCTCTCCCTCCCAATCCAATCCCCAAATCTCTCTCTCTCTCTCTCTCTCTCTCCGGCAGGAGGAGGAAGATGCTGTGGGTGGACAAGTACCGGCCGAAAACCCTAGACAAGGTCACCGTCCACGACCAGGTCGCGCAGAACCTCAAGAAGCTCGTAAGCGCCCGTGATCCCCGCCCGTCTCCAGATCGGCCTAGGGTTTCGCCCCCTTGTGCCGTCCTGTTCTGATGGTGTTTTGTTTTGTTTGGTTTTGGTTCAGGTGGCGGAGCAGGATTGCCCGCACCTGCTCTTCTATGGGCCGTCGGGGTCCGGGAAGAAAACCCTAATCATGGCCCTCATCAAGCAGATGTTCGGCGCCGGCGCAGAGAAGGTGTGCCGTTTTCTTTTCTTTTATGTTTTGCTGGAGACCTCTACTCTTTTTTTCCCTGTGTGTGAGGTGAGGTTTTGGTGGTGATTTTTTTGGGTGTTATTTGATGCCCCCCTTGCAGGTGAAGATGGAGAACAAGACGTGGAAGATCGATGTGAGTCCTATAACCTTATTTTAAGCCCATCTATGTTCTTTCCGCTACTTTTGCAAATCGCAATATAGTGTTCAAGTCTTGAAGAATTCACACAAATTACCTACATGGCACGAGCACCTAGAATTTGAGTAGGACTTCCATGCTCTACCTTAAAACTAAATAGCACGAATTTAAAGCAGTACTATTAGTAATGGATCAGTGAGTGGTTGCATATCAGACCCTTAATGTGCTTCAGAAATTGTGCCATTCACTTTTAGGGAGTGCATTGAAGCACTCCTTGGGAACCTTCCTTTTTGTGTGATCTTGTTGATTATAACACAATGTCATATGGTAGTTTTTCTTTGTAATTTGGAAATTTTAGAGTTTTTCTGGTATTGTGTAAGCTGACAAGTTGGATTATCTGCGGATTGGTCCAAGAATCTGATGTGCTATTTCCTTTGTGCTATTTCCTTTCTCCAGGCTGGGACGAGGACATTTGAACTAGAGTTGGCGATGCTGTCGAGTGCCCACCATGTGGAGATGAACCCCAGCGATGCAGGGTTTCGGGACAGGTATGTTGTTCAGGAGGTCATCAAAGAGATGGCGAAGAATAGGCCAATTGACGCCAAAGGCAAGAGAGCGTTTAAAGGTGGGTGCTTTCCTCATTATACATTACTCTAGCTGTGTTGCTATAACTCTAGGAATTTCTTGGTTGAAGAAAACATTACTTGTTTCCTGATATTCTTGTTTATGCATGAGTTGATAAAGACTTGTTTCTATGTAGTGTGCAGTTGTCTTAACAAGTTCAGTATATTGCTTGTTAGTTATTAATGTATATTTTTCCATGAAATATGTGTATGCCGTCAAGAACATAAATAAGGATACCATGCTTAGATAGCACACCTCTGGTTTAGGCTGAATGTCTTGCTTTATTTAATCTTTTACTTCTTTCCACATGAACTTAACCGAATTTTGGTGAACTTGCAGTCCTTGTTTTAAATGAAGTTGACAAGCTATCACGAGAAGCTCAGCATTCCCTTCGTAGGACAATGGAGAAGTACAGTGCATCGTGCAGGCTGATACTATGCTGTAATAGCTCCTCAAAGGTGACAGAGGCTGTAAGGTCCCGCTGCTTGAATGTGCGAGTGAATGCTCCTAGCGAAGATCAGGTTGGTGATGGATGTTTCGATTATCATTTTTTGTGTCAGTAGTTGTGTCATTAGCTTGACTGTTTGGTTGACACTGCACTGTCTCGCTGGGGAGTTAAAAGTAGCATTGATCTTCCCTTACGAGTTGCTTGATTGTTTACAAATTTAGTTGAACGCTGGCTAAGTAAATTTGGTTCTTGTTTTTGAGTGTGGTGAATTACATGTCCAAGTGGGACTATTATTGGGTGTGGTTTAAACTGTCAACTTTAAGGTTCAATTCTATACTTTTTGTGAGAAATTGTGACAATAGTTGTAGAAAAAGGTCTTGACATTACAGCCGTGTTGCTCCAATCCTCACTAACATATGCCTAAATTGAAAAGCTTATATGCTCAGCCCCGCTGAAATTTTCTCCATCTCGTAGATTGTCCAAGTTTTGGAGTTCATTGGGAAGAAAGAAAGCCTGCATCTTCCAGCTGGATTTGCTGCTCGGATAGCAGCTCAGTCAAACCGTAATCTGAGACGAGCAATATTATTTTTTGAGACCTGCAAAGTGCAGCAGTAAGCTCTTCAGCTACCTTTAACGTTTGCAGTTTCCTTCGTACTGGTTGTGCTGTGTCCCCTTATTTCCTTTCAGCAGTTACAATTGCCTATTTTTATCTGAAGTATGCATTTCCTTTTTGTATTTCAGATACCCCTTTGCATCAAATCAAGTGGCGCCTCCCCTTGACTGGGAGCAGTATGTGTCCGAAATAGCATCTGATATCATGAAAGAACAAAGCCCTAAAAGGTTCATGTTTCTTTCCAACTTCTGTTGAACTGAAGTCCCAAATTTTTGTTTCTTTTGCCTTCTAAATTATAATTCCTGTTGCATGCTTTCATTTTTTTTTATCTTAAATTAGAAAGGTTGAAGTAACTGTTTACTTTGAAGTAGTGCTTTTCTTTTTTGTACACCTATACTTGCTGAAAATACAGCACATATTAATGATTGGAGTGCTAGGGGTTGCAATTTTTGATATTTAACTGACAACATGCAGTTAATGCTGACCAGACCTGTTTGTAGTATGTGTTTTTTATGGAATAAAAACATAAAAGCTGTAGTTTGTATTTATTTTGGTATTTTTTGCTTGGAGTTTGCAATGGGCAGATTTTTATCGTTTAGTACTGGTGCTAAAAGCAAAGGGGTGTGCAAAGTCGGCGAATCTTATAGTTGACATCAAGTGTGCTTTTGGATATCGATACTGTTTCCAGGACACCTCTTTTGATACATCATACATGTAGGTCTTTGTGTACATTAGTTGCCCTATATTTTCCTTTCAGAGGCCTGACATAGCTGCCCTAGCTTGCCATCAATGTTCAGAATTGAAGAAGGCTCAGATCTTAAGTTCTTAACTAGGTGCAGCAAGCAGCCAATAATGATGTCGTGAGGGATCTTGCACATACCTGGTTTTGGGAGGAGTAATGAATATGCTAGGAATCTTGTATCTCTTTTTTTTTGCAAGATGTCGCTTACTTGTGGTACATTATATGGATTCGAGATAGTTCAGGGACTTCCCCCTTCATGTAAATGTAGTTTTATTCTACATCATGTCTACAGCCCCCCACCCCCACCCCACACCCCACATTACAAAGTGATACGTTTGCGTGCCTTTATGTTTTTTCATCAGTTTGACTTTGAAATGTAAAATCAACATTTCAGGCTATATGCTGTACGCCAGAAATTCTATGAATTACTTGTCAATTGTATCCCACCTGAAAGCATCTTAAAGGTGATAAAATCCTTCTGCCACTGCTTTCTTTCATTTTCCCCCATGTCCTTCCATACCACGGCAAGCTGAACTTGTCTTTTGATTGCTGCAGAAGTTGTTGTCAGAGTTACTGAAGAAGTTAGACTCTGATTTGAAACATGAAATTTGTCACTGGGCCGCACACTATGTGAGTAAATATTGTGGAAGCATTTCTGCACAGTCAATTTAGTTTCATATGCTGTCATTTATATGCACGATATATTTTGCATGGCCTGTTTCAGCTGATTTCACATAAAACTGCCTTCATCTCTTAGTTGTAAGGCCATATAATTAGATTTTTTTTAGGAATAAGTCCAGTTTACTCCCTCTAACTATCAGAAAAGTCTGGTTTACCCTTGAACTACAAAACCGGTTATTTAACCCCCTAAACTTACGAAATCCGATCAAAAAAACCCCTCGGCCCGGTTTGAATGGGTGGTTTTGCTAACGTGATCAGTTTTGTTCAAGTTAGCATGTATGTGGCATGCAAATCAGTACGTGTCATCCAACTTATCTTCTCTCTCTTCCTTATCTTCTCCCAGCCGGCCTCCTCCTTCAATGCTTCTGGACCTGCGCACACCATTGCAGCGACGTGATGAGCATCCCCGTCAAATGGTCCTCCAGGGGCTCGAGAACGTCGGACCGGAGGCGGCCGACGAGGCCGCGGGTCATGGCAGACGATCAAAGGCGGCGGTCAACGGCGAGAGCAGCCGAGGATAACGCAGAGATGCAACAAGGCAAGAAACCATGAATTGACCCAGCTCTTCATTTGAATAAATTTGCACCAAAATTGTTACATGTAACTCGTGAATCTTTCACATGCATTCCTAATGAAGATTCAAAATCCCATTTATCACAACAACAGAGGGTGCAGAACCATCCCATGTTTCCAACCAATGTCACAAGAAAATTCACAAAAACAAGGAACAAACCATCCTCATCGAAGCCAAGAATCCAAGCTAATAACAAAAATTCAGCCGGTGATCATAGTGCCGGTGCCCTCGTCGGTGAGAATCTCCAAGAGGCGCTGTGGGCCGGGGCCGAGAGGAGAGGTGGCACCGGGCTGGGCAGAGGCGCACGCACGGGGCCGAGCCCGACGGTATTGGTGACGGTGCCAGGGGAGGAAGCGACGCTGGGGGAGGAGCCGGAGGCGGCGCAGGTGGCGCGGGTGCGGCGTAGGAGCCCAGAGGAGAGGGCGGCGACTGTCTTCAGGGTTCTTGAACCGTCCGATCCTGACCGGGAGCACGACGTTGTCTGCGGTCTCGTTTGGTGCCTCCTGTTCCTGCTTCTGCTCCTCGATTTCCGGCTCGACGGATGCGGCGGTGAGGGCGCCATTGCCGCGCGAGGAGAGCGCGAGGTTGAGCCGGGTGGCCGGCGGCGAGGCCGAAGCCAGTGGGCGTCGGCAGCGCGCGCGCGAGCCGGAGGCGGTGCTAGAGGGAGCCACACGCGCGTGGGGGCCGAGGGAACAGGGGCGACGCAGGGACACGGGCGCGCGAGCGCCATTGTCGAGCGGAGGGGAGGGCGGCGGAGGCGCACGGTGGCGTCGGCCGAGCTAGGAGGAGGAGCAGCGCCATGGGAAGTGCGGCCGAAGCAGCTCCACCAGAGAAGAAATGGAGATGGGGAGAAGAAGTGGTCGGAGGGGAGATAGAATGGGAATGGGATAAAGGAAAGGAAGAGGAAGAAGAAAGAAGATCAGGAGCGCCACGTCCATTACTTAGTGTGATATGTCAGCAAAACCACCCCAAATACGGCCACGTCATCAAAACCACCCATTCAAACCGGGTTGAGGGGTTTTTTGATTGGATTTTGTAAGTTTAGGAGGTTAAATAACCGGTTTTGTAGTTCAGGGGGTAAATCGGACTTTTCTGATAGTTGGAGGGAGTAAACTAGACTTATTTCTTTTTTTTATTCCTTGTTTGTGCTGCCAGTCAAGTTGATATATCTGCTTCTCAAGATCTGATATCACGTTGTTGCAGGAACACAAGATGCGCCTTGGTTCCAAGTCCATTTTTCATCTAGAAGGTCCTTCTCTTGCCCCAATTATTGCTGTGTTGTACATAACATTAATGTGCCTTGTAGTATGTCTGTATCCTAGGCAATCTCACTGTTGTTTCGAAATGCTAGTACTATTATACTTCCTGCTGTTATATTGCATGTTTTGCGCTCATCAACTAGCTAGTCTATGGTAGGGCTGTAGACAAGCTGAGCTTGAGTTACCCAGACCAGGCTTGGTTTGTATTATATCCAAGCCAAAATAGGCAACTTCCTGTGTCCTGGTTCTGGCTATTACCAGCAGTAATTGACTTGGTTATACTCTGGTTATTCTTGTGCATATATCTTGCGTGCTGAGTAGCACTATTTCATTACTAGGTAGTAGACTATAGGTACTTAATCCTGAGTTACCTAACTTTTCTGACTCTTGTGCAGCCTTCGTGGCCAAGTTTATGAGCATTTACAAGGAGTTTCTGGTCGCTACATTTGGTTGAGCGAACTCCCCCAGCATATGGCTGTTTCCTGCGGCACAAGGATAGCAGACACTTCTCCATCTCGGTCATTTCAGTTCGTTAGATCAAGGGATGGTTTGTGGATGTCTCCTTTTGTATGTACTTTGGTGAGTTTGTACGGAACTCATGTGGATGACTTGCTCCAGCCTTGACTAGCAGTTCTATGGTTCTATATCGTCTGGCCTTACCTGGGCGTCACGGATGGCATGGCCAGGGTTTGCTTTGCTTGCTTCCTTACGCTTGTCACAACGCTTTTAAGTTGTAACCACTACTCTCCCCGTGCTCTTGCGAGACTTGCAGCCGCAGCTTGGTAGCTGACCAAGGTCCGAGCGGTTGCGAACAAGAAAACAGTACGGGAGCACAGCAAGATAGCACAACAAGCGGGTGCTATCATTTCAAGAGTTGTCACGAATCAAATAGGTGTCCCCATTTACACACAGGTCAGTCCTCGCGGCGGCGGCGGCGTCAGACCCTCGGCCTCACCCTGCGCCCGCTGGTGTCGCCGCCGTCCGAGAGCTGCCCCCACACGCTCTGGCTCTTCCCGCCGCTGCTGCATTCCTCCTCGCACCCGGCAACCGTTCGCAGCATCTCCGATTGCAGCGACGGGCAGTTGTCTTTGAGGTAATCAAACCCGTTGGTCCGGATTACAGCTGCAGATACATAAGGGCATCTGGAATGTTATACAGTTCAACACACTTATTTCGGCACCACCAAGCAACAAACGAGTAAAAACAGAGCGTATGTAAAGGAAGTAGTTCTTTTTAGCAGTAATGCAAAACCAAAATTAACTTACTGGCATCACTGGGATGTCCTAGATGAAAGTATTAAGATGGCCCATAAGATTGTCCTAGATGAAAGTATTAAGATGGTTCATAAGATAGTCTGCTAGGCATGGAGCTATATGTATCAACATTACTAAGTGGCACACATTTAATTTTAACTATTCTGATAATAACAAAGGCATCATATGTGCCATTATTCTATTCAGTGAGTCCGCATTGAGGTGCATATATTTGACGAATCATATGTAAGCATGCTGTTATATAGAACCCTTTTCCGACTCTACTCTATGCAAAGCTTGAAAATACTGATCAAAGTTTTAAAGTGGATGTGAATACAACAGCAAATGTTGGGTATCTACATAGGACGTGATGAACGTAGAAATGTATTTCTTGTGAAGTCTTATTACCTGAAAGGTTTTCAGCAGCAAATTTTAGGCAAATAGATTTAAGCTCCATAGCATGGTGTCGATCGGCCAATGCTAGAGTAGTTGCCACAGAGTTTACAGAAATATGCTTGCACAAATAAGATTCACATAACACTCTTAGCCTTGGCAACTCATATTTGTCTGCTGCAGCCAACAGCTTCCCAGCTAAAGTATCAAAGATAGAGCAGTCAGAGCTTGACGCAGACAACTCATCATCGCCAACAAGATTGTCCCTGTACATAAAATGAAGCACAGCCTGCAACAGAGAATATTTGCATATGATAGATTTAAATCTCCGAGTTTGTTGAACAGCGAAATCAAAAGGATAATACCAGCATAGGAATAGAAACACACCTTGAACACTTTTGGCTCCATGTCATTGATGACAATCTCTTTGATTTCATTACTTGTACCAACCTCATTCTTCTCTTCATCTGATTCATGGTCAAAACATTCAGATCTAAAAAAAGAAGATCGGGCAGCCAACACCAACTGGTGGGCATGAAACTTCTCTCCTGCTACACTAAAAATAACATCTACACCCTCCTGAGTGTCCAAAAGCGCCCCAAAATGATAGCCTATGTCAGACTCTGGAACCTGTATCAAATGTGGCTTAGAGTAATCCATAGTTGATACAACAACACCAACAGTACAATTTATCTTCAAGCAATCATCTTTAAGAAAGTCTGATGTCTCAAGAGCAGCACGCCGAAAGAACCTTTTATAACCCCTGAAAATAGATATCAGGATGAAAAACAAAGATCAGCCCCACACAGAATCAATCAACAACCAACCACATCTGATCACACAAAGCATCGTGGACAAAATGGTTGGGCATATATGAATGACCACCACCACCAACAACAACAACAACAAAGCATTTGGTCCCAAACAAGTTGGGGTAGGCTAGAAATGAAACCTCCTCAAGGTCAAAGAGACAAGAGCCTTGCATATATGAATGACCAAAAGGAACAAAACTAACATGCATGCATCTAAATGGGTAAACATCATAACATGACCAGCCCACAATCAAACTATTCTAATCAATTTACAGAATGAAAAATGTTGCTGATATCCCACACTTTTTTTTATATTGTTGATGTCATATCTATTTGTACTATTTACAGGTTCTCTAGCGGCTCCCACCTTAACTGAAAATTTCTAGAAATTCTCTCATTAATTCAGATAAAACGATATGATCCATCCATTCATTGGACCTAAGTTATAATGGTGTAGATAAACAAATACAACTAAACTTTATCAATTACAGAAATTCTAACAAATGTGGAAGCATAGACTAATACATTATTTCCAGAGATTGTATATGGCAAATTAATCAAGTATCCGAAACAAATATAAAATCCAGTTAAATATCTCTTCTAAGAGATTGTGTTGAGAACCAGAATACAATTTAGTTAATGCATTACCACAGGCATATGGATGATTATAGCAGAACAGAACCACAACAGCACAACTGAATCACATGTTGTATTTTTGTGGTCCTTCTTGGGAATTTCTCAATTTGAGGGATGGAAAAAGAAAAGGTAGTGGCTGGGTCCACCTATCAGTGTGAGGCAAAAGAAGATAAGGACTGAAGACATTGTCTCCAGTCGGCTTGAGCCTACCGATCTGACTTGGTTTTTCTTTTCCTCTCGTGCGTGCGTGTTTTGGGGGAGGATGGAGGAGATGGTGGGCTGGAGGAGCAAGCGGCCGGGCATCTCGGGCTCGGCAGTTCGTGGCAACTGCGCGTTGATTCACTTCCTCTTCCTCTTAAAAAGTGAAGAGTTTTTCCTGAGTTGGTTACAGAAAGATTTTGAGAGAGTTTTCCCCAATCTTGATTGTTCCTCTTCTGAGTTTCGGCTTTGATTTGATTTTTCTGGAGCTGCTGCTCTGACAAGTTGAATCTTTGCCGGTGGTGGTAAGGTCGGAGCTTCTCCTTGTGCATCTGATTGGTTCCTTTTTCGCCTCCCATCTCATTTGGGTGGAAGAAGCGGACTTGCACCTGAAGTTTGCTTTCGGCTGTTACTTACTGATCCTGATCTGGAAGGGAGTATTCAGTTCATTGTTGCTCGGTGGTGAGACGCACTCGGCCAGTGCGTTCTTGTGGTCTTGTGTGTCATATATCCTATACCTCAACTTCGTGATTCGGTGTGTCCCGGATTGCAGGATCGACATTGTATCTCCGACGACCACGTCATCTCACCGCGGCACAGCGGGGCGCTAGGTTTTCTGAGACAACGCCCTGTGGCGTGCCTTGTCCAATTTGCTTCTTTGTGGTTTTGAGTACCGCCAGCTTTGTAAGTATCTCTATTACATTTGTTGCGCATCACTTTGAGTATATAAGTGCTGTCTTGTTCAAGTCTGTATTTGATTTGTCAGTGCTGAGAGATATATTTTGCTAAGTGATGTTTGTGGGCTCTGTTCAGTCAGCTCAATGATGATAATGGTCAAATTCCGAAATTGAACTGATGGTCAATTCATACTTGAGCTCTAAGTAGAATGCTAACTACTTTCTAATTGATCTACTGAAAGTTTTTCTATTACTTTCGGGAGTGTTCAGTTGCATTGAACCTTTTGATTCTGATGCTCTGTAGCAATTCAGCTACTCTTCTGTTAGCCATTTGACATTACTGCTGAACTTGTGATATTGTGTTCTTCTTACACTGAGAGTTATCAAGTTCTTGTTGGTTAACCAGAGTACTGTTCGTGATCACTTTCGATCTCCTGGTTAGCCGAAAGTTTATTCTGTGGTCTATTGTCTTTGAGATCTTTAGACAGAATAGTTAAGCATTATTTAGAGCTCAAATTTTGAATCTGTATTGTCATGTTTGATTAATGAAGAGCATTGACTAAAGTATTGAGAAGGCAAAGGTTAAAATCTTGTGCAACTCTACATCTGAGAGCAATATAAAAATATCAAATTTTAGCTTTATGCTGATTTCATTTGTGGTCATGTTGTATGAGTTAAGCATAGTGTTCCTTTTAAATGACTTGGAAGAATTACATGATTATATGTTAATTTGGTCATTTAAATTCTGTTGGAATTATGCTCTAATGTTATTTAATTTTGCTGGAATTAATTCTGAATGTTTGCTAAAACTGCACTTTCTACAACATCAAAACATCTATCTGCCACAAGTTTACTGATTTATTCCTACACTACCAAATTCATTACCAACCCCAAAGGCCAGGGAAATACCAACACACCCAAATGGAATAACATCAAATCAGGTAACAAGTTATGATGGAATAACTAGTTAGGACGGTAACGAGAGTAGGAGACCTCGTAACAAATCTGGCCACTCTAAACCTGAGCTGATCGTTTCAGATGGTGAAGGGGCGGGAATCGACAGGGAGGGAGAGAATTAGATTACCACATGGAGCCGCGGTACTTGAGGGTGTAGGGGCCGGACTCGAGGGAGCGGTCGAAGTGCGAGTGCACCTTGTGCTTGCCCTTGCCGCTCTGGTCGAGGAGCGTGAGCTCGAAGAGCGCGCGCACGTCGGTGCCCTCGGAGGCGAGCGCGATGAAGACGGAGACGTAGGCGGAGTTGTCCTCGGGGTTCTTCCCGTCGGGGTAGAAGTAGATCGCCCACTGGTACCCGCCCACCGTGAAGGTCTCGCTGGCGATGTGCTTCCCCACCCCCATGCCCTTGGCTAGCGAGTAGCCCTGGATCACGAACCGGTGCGACCCGTTCACCGTCTCCGTCACCGACCGAGAGCTCGTCGGCGACGCCGCGATGTCCCGCAACGCCCCACGCTCAGCCGATGCCGCAGCGTGCGGCGGGGAGGCGTCGCCCCCGTCGCCGGCGTCGTCGTCCTCCATTGGACAAAGACTAGGGTTTGGAGCGGAGGAGCTCTCGAGAAGGAAGGGGAGGGTGGCTTTGGGGATTTGGGGATTCAGCTTAGCTGTTATAGGAGCACGGGGGAAATGAGCGGGGTGGAAGGAACGGAAGCGAGAGTGAAACGGAGACGCCGGGAAGGTAAAAATAAATGGAAAAAAATCCATATTACACCAAAATTCTCTCTCAACTTTAAAACTGTTTGGTTTATACTCTCAAACTTTCAATACCATCTCAGTCGACCCCTCGAGCTAAAACCAGCTGATTTTTAGCCTACGTGGCATCAATACTGGTGCGGTTTTACCGCACCAGCACCTTCACGTGTGCCCAAGGACAAGACACTGCTGCAGGTCAAGCTTTTCTTCATTTCTTTCTTCCCCCGTTTCCTCATTATCTCTCTTCTTTGCTTTTGCTCTTGACCGCATGGCTCTCCTGGCCCGTCTGAAGCTTCATGGCGCCACCTCCTCCCCTCTCTAGTGCTGCCGCCGCCGGTCCTTGGCCCTCCGCCTCCTCTCGGCTCGTTGGTCTGCCACCGCCCGCGTGTGTGCACCCCCGTGCCCCCCTGGTTCTTGGCCGCACATGCCTGTCCCGGTCCCGCTACTCCGGCACGCCGCCTGCACGCGCTCCCACGCCACTGCCCCCCCGGCTCGCCCGCTCGGTCCCGACTCCATGGCGCCACCTCTACTTGCGCCTCCCTGCTTGGCCCGCCGCCACTACCTCCTGTGCCAATCACCATACCCATGCGCCTCCCCGGCCCACGTGCCTCGGCCCAGTCTGCACTGCTGTGTGCTGGCAGGCTCGCCCATCTGGCCACCGGCCGTCATGCGTTTTTCTTTACTGATGTTGTACGTGGCAAGGACGACGAGACCATCGTCATGGGAACGCCCACCGAGATGGACATCCTCGAGTTCGGGCTCGAGGTGGAGAAGCACACCAGCATGGTGCACGTTGGCGCCGATAAGCTCAAGGTGGAGTCGTTCAACTCGGTGAAGAAGACGAAGGTCGTGATCGTCGCATCCTTGCTCGCCGCCGGGCGTCCCCGCGCGCACCTGCGTGTTCCTCAAGGGAGCGTCCGAGGTCGTACTGCTTCGATGCAGCAGCGTTATCGACAGGGGTGAGAGCAGCCGAAGGAAGGCGGGTCGAGCTAGGGAGGCACAGGGGCGAGAGAAGCCAGTGGAAGGCGGGTCGGTCGGGGAGGCAACGTCGGCGGCGCGCCGATCATGGGGTCGAGCCAAGTCGCGCATGGGGGCGAGCCGGGAAAGGAGCCAGGAGAAGGAAGAGCCGAGTGGCGGCGCTGGCCACCAGGCCACGCTAGGGAGGCCAGGGGAAAGTCGGAGGAGGCGGCGGTGCCAGGAGCCGTCGGGGTGGTGGCAGCAACCGGGTCGGGGGTGAGGGGAACCGGAGGCCGAGAGGAAGAGCTGGAGCGGCCAGGGGGAGCGCGGCATCGGCGGCCGAGCGCAGCACCGCCCGAGAGGGGAGGAGAGGCGGCGCCAAGGATGGGAGAGGGAGAGGTGAGGTGAAGTAAGGAATGGTTGGGAGGAAAAAGAAGCAAGAAGGGGATAAGGGATTTCAGTTGGAGGAGAAAGGATGTGGACGCCACGTCAGCGGAACATGTACACGTGGACGCTACGTCATCCAAAACCGGGGTGGTTTAGGGTGAGAGGGTGATTTGCTCCGGTTTCAATAATTAAAGAGTGTAAAGTGAATGATTTTATAGTTGAATGTGCTTTTTTGGACTCGGTCATAGCTCAAGAGTGTAAAGTGGACTTATTTCAAAATAAATAAACAGTTTGGATTGGCTTCCCAATCCTATCGCGGTTGCTCACAGTTTGATTTGGTTTGATAATTGGCGACTGACTTTCAACCGATTAGTCTTTGTAACTCGCAACTTAGGATTTGTTGTTTTGTACCCTGTTTGAAACGCAACATTTTTTCTAGATTCCAACGGAAATTAAGCTCTTTTTATGCAAAGTTCCTGCCAAACTCATGTAAAATTCTTGCGTTCTAAAACATATCATCAACCAACAGTTATATTGAACTGTTTGGATGTGTTCCTAATTCCGAAAACACCATTTAATGTCGTCCAAATGTTTTCATCCTCGTGTGACAAAACAAGAACAAGCTAACGCACATCAGGGATCAGGCAATACATCTGCTTCAAACTTACAGCAATAAACACATGACTTGTCTTGTCGCTACAAATCCTACAATGTATACTCAGCAATTAATCATTGCACAGCAGCAAACTTGTAATACCTCACGATATCGCTGTACATCCACCAGACAATGATTTCAAACAAGTGGACTACAATTCGGATGGGACGAGGCCTCTGCTCTCGTCAAACAAAACAATGGCTATCACCTAATAAAGAGGAATACCCCACGCCTTTACAACAATTTCACTATTGGGGCTCAATCTCAATACAAAATTGACTTACATCATGGCCTAACTCTACCAGTAAGCACTGTATATCTCAGAACGAAGTCACAAGCCCTACACCTAGGTCCTCCGCAAGTTCATCCCACAATGGGATGAGAGTCAATACAACAAGAAACACCGAAACTATCAAGGCTGCTCTCCTCCAAGTTCCGACGTCACTGACATCGTTTAAGCATGGTTTTTCTGGTGTTCTCTGAGACAAATAAAATGGTACAGAGAAGTTAGTGCACAAAACACTAATTTGTCTAGTGTGTCTCACAATCATCAATTTGTTCCTCTGCTTACCTGACATATTAGCACGTATAAGCCCCAAGGAAGAGATAACGGCCCCCCAAGCTAAAAGAAACCAAACGAACATTAGAGGTGAATGTGATACCACGGTCAGCAGTAAACAATGTTAAAGGCGAACTAAGAATTAAAGGTCAAGAAATAAATAGTTCACTAGTACCAAGTCCCATTGGTATCGACAAATGTTTGAGACTCACGATTCATCTTGCTTTTCATTAAAAGTAAAACAATAATAATATCATCTTGAAACATGAATTGAATTCATATGAACTAAGAAAGCTAAGCAAGAGTCCCAGACAATGTTTTCTGAAAAAGACTTCCTGCACAACACAATAGATATTATTTATAAATTTTAACAAAACAATAGGTATTCAGACTCAGAACTAGCGCAACGTAAGAGCTTTCTCAAATCAATCTCATCTTTTAAAAAGAGAGAGGCATGACTCCTGCAAATTTCTCATCTAAGTAATTAAGTACGCTTCTGTCCTAAATCTACCTTCTTTTAAGTTTCCAGAACTAAAAACAAATTCTGGTATTTGCAGCCTACTAGGCAGTGTTGTGTTGGTTCCTGACAAGTTCAGCATCTTTCTTTATTAGCAACTGTACAAAATCATCAGTTTTGTTATATACATAAAATATTGCATGGTATACAGTTTAGTGGCAATCAACCACACATACTTGTCATGTACTTTGCACATGGATGGAAATGTTGTCATAGAGGTCAGAGACCAAACTGTACTGCAATAGAAACTCTGAAGCCAAAGATCCCAAGTCTAAGTGCAAGATAGACTGACTTACCACTCCAAGTCCAAGCAACGAGTATGTTGTCAAGCCAAATCCAAACAAAGCATCCTTGCCGAAAGCACCCTGTTGAACATATCAGGAAACTTTAGACACACTATTAGTACAGAAGCTCAGAGTTTTGCTGCTAGACAAAACAATCATGTTCTTTCCAAGCCACTAGGTTCAGCGCCAGAAGCTCTATAGAGTATAGAGATAATCTACTGTAGAGTTAATTTAGTTTGATAGCTTGATAAAACATGCACCGGAAACTTCAAGCTACTCAATAATTCATTGGCAATATTTAAAAAGGAACATTGAGATGAGACATTGACTGTATCACTTGTTTGCAGTCAGTAAAGCTTTGCTTGCTAAAAATGAATAATCAATGTTACTTTACAATCCAAATAAGTGTATAAGTACTGACGATTTTTCACGACAGGTGGAAACACTCCCAAAGTTCTGTAATGGAGTTGCACAGGAAAAGCATCTGCATTTGCAATGCTCTACAGTGTGCCAGTTGCAATTCTAATTTCTAAACATGTTCAAACTCCTGGACCAACAGTAATGATAGCTAATCGGTGATACTTTCCACTTAAAATTCACAAAGTGGTCCTTCCAACTGTTTGATCACTGACAACCACATGCATCTCTAAAAAAAATACGCATTCTAGTTTCGCAGATACTAATGTCTTGATCAAGAGCTCATGAAAAGGGTGCATGCTACTCTCCGCCATGAATAAAATTAACACAGCTAGTATATGTGACAACATACAAGTAAAGATGGCCATTAGAAATGGAAGACATCTTGGATTTGCTCAGTTTACTTATGGCATCGCAGATCACACTTACACCAGTTAGAAACGCATATATGAGAGGTGAATGGACAGAATGTACTGAAAACAGTATTAGATATCTAGCAAGGGAAACTGAGGACCGTTCTCAAAATGAGTAGCTACTGTCACGTACATGTGTTTGGTACAGTGTGATTATTTGGTTGGATTTCATCAACATTGACAGACAGTATTTTTTACCTGTAAAGCTCTTCCACCATCAAGACATCCAACAGGAAGCATATTAAAGGCAGTAGTCGTTAAACCACACCTACAGAATTCACAGGAACAATAAGACAAATAATACTTGTTTGGGTACAAGAGGTCAAGGATTTAGCGAACGATACTTCACCAGCCTGCGATCACAAGAGGGTGGATAGAAACCGTAGCAGCATGCATAACTCTGTAAATCAATTTAAGTTCATTAGAGACAGAGTTGAGTAGCTGATAAAGTAGATTGTTACAACTTAAATCACAGATGATGGGCTGATGGGCAGACTAGTGTGTTTCTCAGAAGTTGAACAACAGTTCAAGTGCTTAACTATCCACACTGATAATGTCCACAAAAGATCCCATTGCATGCAATTATACATCAAATAAGTACAAGCTGGAGGTTCGGAACATTTTTTTTTTGAAGGAAAACAATATATATTCGCTTGAATTGATCCAGCAAAAAAAATCCCGTTAAAACTAGTAGAAAGAGTTTCAGCTAATCTGGTACACTTCTCAAATACTGAAACTAGTTCTGAGAGAGAATTAGGAAAGTAGAAAAACTTTCTGTGTGTTCTGAAACAACGTCTATGAGTCTTCAATAACACAAGATATTAAAGGAAAAGGACAAAAGGTGCAGGTATCACAAATGGAACCCAGATCAAAACTTAAAGACTAGTTTAAATGACAAAAAGTAAATGTTCAAAACATCAAGTATCAGAGACCTGTATCCAAGTGTTGCTCTGCTAACAAGTCCAAGCAACAAGGAACCCTGGAATAGCTTGCTAGGTACTTGAACTAAATCACTTGCCCCAGCAGGATTTGAGGAGAGTAACAAGCCTACAAAGAACATTGAAAAAGAAAGTGCAGCTCCAGCCAGAGGACCAGCCATTGATATGTCAAACATTGTCTTTCGATCCGGCAGAATGGATTTGAACTACAGCAGTGAATAATGAAAATAAGAGAAGTTCCAGGCCAGTGGTCAAAAGAAGTATGCATCACTGTATCAGACTTTTGCAATTTAGTGCACAAAACCAGAAACAAAATGCAACTGGTAAGGCCAGAAAAATTCAATTGCTTCCTTAGCATGCAGATTATAGTGTAACTCTGACGAATGATGACACTAGAAGTAGCCGGAAAACAATACCAGTACTCAGGCACCATTTCAATGAAATTTAAATATTATCTGCCTATCTGGCGAGAGATATATATTAAAAAAAGGCATATGTTTCCCTAAACCCTGTCATGTTTATAGGTGGTAAATCAGTTAATACAGATAAAGTGCACTGTATTATCAAGATGTTACCCAACTGTTCACCATCAGCATGCCAGTGATCAACTATCAATATATAATAAGGCAATAGCAGCATATCCCTGTACCAGACAATCTAAGTACCAATCAATATTACTTATTTAATTAAATACTGACCTGAGTAATTGCACCAAAAGTTCCGAGAGTGAAGTTTGGAATGAAGAAAGGAATGCTCAGTTTCACCTTTTTTGGAAATGCCGCCAAAAAGTGTCCAACCTCCTGCATACAGAATGCAACACGGTAGGTCGGATTAAAATAATCACAAACAAAGGGGCTTCGTGAAACAGCAGTTCAAACGGACAATAAATCAATACATAATTAAAGGATCCTCCGGTATCGTTGTCTGCCTTGGTCATACAGCACTCATTCAGCTTTGAGTCTTTATACAAACCTCTATGCAACAATGATCTCAACAGGTGAATTAGTTGAACAAAAACTCTAAACCAATGCAGTTCAACAAGATTGATGCACTTAGCTCCTAGCCCCATACTTTATATGACAGCAAAAAATCTGTGAAGTCAATTTAACTCTGGAAATCTTTCAGATCAAATTTGAGCACAACAGGAAAAATTGATGCGTCAGTTTTCATTATATATCCTGAATACTTGAGCTGATCTAAAAAGTGCATTGCTGTTCAAAAAGTTTCTTTAGGAGTTAAAATACTAGAAGATCAATAGATGCTTAACAGATATAGGGCGTGAATTACATGAAATAGTTGGATAGCCAAGACACCATAAGCCACTGGCAAAGCTGATTCCACAAATGGAAGTAAAAGTTGCATATCAGGCGGGGGGCCAGTAGCATTTGGATCAGTGAAATATGTAACAATTTCTGGTGGAAGACTACTAATCTGCACAAAGGTTCAAATTTATTAGCAATTTGGCACAGAAGGGTACTAAGATGTGGTAGCATATAACAAATGAAGAGTAAGGCACATATACCTTTGATGCAATTCCTAACTCAACACAGGAGAATACAGTGAGAAGGAAGAGTAACAGCGAAATGACATATTGCCACAGGGTAGTCGGTCCAGGCTCGGAAACCTCTCTTCTAAGCAAACCAAAACTAACACGTGGTCCCCCGCGTGGGTCTTCCCCTTCTGAATTGGGCTCCTCCACCATAAAAAGATTGTATTTGTCACCTATAAGTTCACGTAGCTGCCGTTGAAGTTTTGCAAAGATTTCCTCTCTCTTCCCTCGGAGATTCCCAATAAATAGGACTCCTTCCCCAAGATCACCAAAAGGTTCTTCTTTTGTCATCCAGAATGTTGTGTAACCAAAAAGATTTTCCTTAATAGCCTTGACATCAGCTGGATCAACCTTTTCTGGGCCTAGGAGTTCCAATAGCTTAACTGTATCGATATTATCAACACTAAAGCTCAAAAGTGGTGGCTCGTTCGGAACACCAGGAGTCTGTGCAAAGGGAGATGTAACAAAATATGTTTGAGAAAAGAATCAGCCATGCTCATAATATTAAAACAAATACGCTTTCCAGATTAAAAGGAATGTGGACGTATGTCTTATTAATTATTCATTGGACCTTGCAGCCAACAAACAACAACAACAACAACAAAACCTTTGGTCCCAAACAAGTTGGGGTAGGCTAGGAATGAAACCTCCTCAAAGTCAGAGAGACGAGAGCCTTGCAAATAAAATAAAATAAAATAAAGGATGAAAAAAAAACTAATAGCCATACTCATATGATACAGTTATCGTTAAATATAGTAGAGACACAGCGAGGTTCATCATTCATCATTTCGGTAGGATTTCATCTAATAACTCAACATGCAGTGCCAGAATATTGAATGAAGGGTTAATTTCCGCTAGATATATTAGTGTAGGTCTTTGACAACCAGAACAAGCACATTGTGGTTCCCTCCCCGTCATTCCTCACTACCGAATGTGGTGCCCGCCATATCAACATTAAAAAGATACTTCACAAGTATAGTCGTACTAATACAACATCATAATTGCAAGGATACAGCCAGGAATTTAATTCCCATTGAAATCGATAATGAGTAACTGACTAATAATCCACAATGTGCCTATGATCCTGACTTTAACTGCGCACAGTTCTGTTTCCCGGCACATCCAAAGCTCGGACTAGTAAATAAATCAACGAATTGTCCAGAGCGCAGACCTACTATGTTCGACACAATATAACACTAGACATTTCGCACCAAATGCAAGGCACCCGCTCCCTACCTAACCGAAAGCACGACTACATCTCTAACTCCAGTACTCCATCGAAATGCTCAATGGCTCAGTTCCTGAGACTAACGAATCAAGAAACAATTAGGAAATCCACCGTATGTCTTACCCCTGACGACGGCGACGGCGAGGAAGATAAACTCCCTGAACGGCTACGCTCGGATCCCAGCTCCTCCGCGCCCCCACCTTCGCCTCCGCCCCTGCCTCCTCCTCGCCCCGCTTCTCCCCGTCATCCCCGCCCCCGCCCCCGTCCCCATCGATGGAGAAGCACCGCAGCCGGTCGCACCGCCTCAGGGCCCTGAGCCCCACCTTCGGCCTCCAGTCCAAGCTGGCGCCTCCTCTCGAGCATCCCCACCGCGAGCTGGTCGAGGCGGGTGCGGAGGCCCTGGGCCTGGGGAGGCGGAGGCGGAGGCGGGAGGCGGTGAGGTGGACTAGGGGCGAGCTCGCGAGCGCCGCAGCCATGGGGCGGCGTGCAGTGCGGAGTAGAGCGCCGTGCCGAGTTTGCCGGTTTGGTGGTCGGAGGCGGGAGGGGGAGTGATGGGAGCCGGGAGGATAGGGTGCGTTGCGGGGCGAGACTCGAGAGAGAGAGAGAGAGAGAGAGAGAGAGAGAGAGGGGAGGGGTTGGATTTGGTTTGGACGTAGCGAATTGGCGACGCTTTCCTTGGGTTGGAAATTTGGACCGGACCGAGCGTCCATGCCACTCCGCTCCGAAAATATCCGGGAAAAATCTTCTTCGATTTCACTGCGCTTGATGCGATCGGTTTTGCCGGCCTGGCCCAAGGTTGCATTTCGGCCTGTTTGAGCGCAGCTGGGTTCAGGTTTTTGGTTAGAGCGAATCAACTGGGCTGTTCTCTGATTAAGCCGGATGCAGATAGGCTATTATCCATTTTGAAAGAAAGAATCAGAAACACAAATTGAAGCACTCTCCAGTGACGGAGCTTCTCATAGGCTAACATAGGCTATGGCCGTCTCAGCCTTGCTAAAATCCATTAGTAGCTTGAGATTAGTCCCTTAGTTTCTACACAATCTATTATTCTTTATTGTCTAGCCCTACTCCATTTCGGCCTAAGCTCCGTCACTGGCACTCTCATTTAACAATAGAGAGAAGCCACGTTCACAAACACAAAAAAGGCATTGCAGACACGAGCGAGTGAAAAGTTGAATGTCGTCGATCATGTCATGTCAGGAGAGGCTGACAGGAATCCATTCCTACGGTCAGGATAAAAAACAAAAAATAAGAAAAGGAAAAGATGAGTAAAATTTTGAACCAAAATAGCCAACTAAAATACGAAATGATAAAAATAGCACAGTTCCCGCTCGAAAATACCACGGTAGGGGCATATCGTGCACCACGTAGCGGTAGGTCGCATATCCACATCACCTGCCGCTTCGTTGGGCACGCGGTAGGACCGCCGCCGAATGGAGCTTGTCACGTGACCTGCTGCACACATGAGGTGTTGTAGGTTTTTATTGTATATTTTAAATTACATGTATTAATTTTTATCTATTCATTCATGATAAAACTATTTTTACTATTTCAGTGTACCATTTTAGGGCAATACTCTCGAGAGCTGTTCGTGAGTCAAGACTGTCAGAGGAAGACACTGCCGCCATTCCGACCTTTCGCACCGTCCACGTCCAAATCGTGGAATCCGAGCCCACCACTACCGCTACCGACAGGTGGGCCCCCACGAACTACTTTCCTACGTGGACCACGGGCACCAGCATCGCCTCGCGTACGAACAAGCGGCTTTCGCGCAGCAACATGCTCGCCACCGACAGGTGGGTCTGCCCTTTAAGTGGGCCCTAAATTCAGCGAAGCGTGGGGCGCGGCCGGGGCTGGTGGGTAGACCGGCTGCCAGGATAGACAGTTCGCTCACGATTCTCATCGACAGGTGGGCCCACGCCATTGTCCCCACCTAGTCATTGACCCAGGAGGCGAGCCGTGCGTGGAGATAACGCGAGCTTTACGGGAGGGACCTCAGGGACGTCACGCTGCTCGCGTTCGCGAATCGCGGTGTTAATATCATTTTCCTTTTCGCACCCGCCCCATCCCCACCCACTTCCCTACCCGCCCGCCTCCCTCTCGCTCCGAAGCTTCTCTCCTCTGGTACTACAGGCAGAACCCAGCGAGAGGAGAGGACGGGAGGCGCGGTACTGGGAGCGAGAGAGATCAGGAACGGCGCTAAGGTTTGGGCGGCGGCGGCGGCGAGGGTGCGGAGATGTCTACACCGGCGAGGAAGCGGCTGATGCGGGACTTCAAGCGGCTGCAGCAGGACCCGCCCGCCGGCATCAGCGGCGCGCCCCACGACAACAACATCATGCTCTGGAACGCCGTCATCTTCGGGTAACCACGCCGCCGTTTCTTTCCTGTGATTCTCGCCAGGTTCTGGAGCCTGGGTGGGATCTCGTAGAGCTTGCGATTTCCTTTTTTCTAAAAAAAAACCCGGGTTCGTTGATTCGGTGCTGATGTCTTTCGCTTCTGGTGTTTGGCGCGATTCTGCAGGCCGGATGACACGCCGTGGGATGGAGGTGAGCCCGTTCGATTTTCATTTCGGTCTGTTCCTTTTGATCCGTATAGTTGCTCCGTTTTACTGCTAGTTTCGTGACTTGGTGATTGGTAAATTGGGACTCTAGGTTATGACTATGTTTAATCTGAATTCTGTGAAAAGGTGCTATCTTTCTCGTTTGATCTCGTATCTCAAAGGTAAAGAAATGGGGGTGTACAATAACCGTCTGTCCCTCTTGATTAGTTACAAAAGCTTTTTGACAAGCACTCGCTGCAATTGGCCGTGACAGCGAAAGAGCAACCTGCGTAGCTATAAGCCTTGTGCTTCATTTTGCTTCCATTTTAGTGTTTTTTTCCTGATATAGGAAACTTACAGCTATGTCATCTCTGATGCATTGTTGTTTACTGAAAGGTAAAGAGCTTGATCTCCTCACGCGTTTGATTGGTGCTTTAGTGCTAAGGGCTGTCACAAGTTAACGAAAAAGCGTGTGATTGGCACGATTCAAGTTGTTTAGGCAATTATGGGTGTATAGATTTTTAGCCAACAAATGTGCACGTTCTAACAAGTAGACACATACTTTAAAGTCGAAAAGTAGTTATTCGTTTCTTTAAATGTACAGTGGCATACTAACAAACACACCTGAAATCATCAACAATCAGCATACTGCCTATAAAAGAACATGCTCCGTAGCACTTGGAATAATAAGTTGAGGAAGACTTCTTGACTTTCATTGGAACCACTTGCTGCAGTTGTTGGAACTTTTTTAGTGAATTGCTGGTCATTACTTGATTAGACAGTAGAAAAAGGGGACCTCCGGTGTTAGAGAGACCGAAGGGTCCTCCGAAATGGGCTCGGTTGTTAACTGTATATGTATTACAAAAAAAAAAATCCTCTCCCGTTACATGGTGGAGGGGGCTATTTATAGTCTTCCAGTGGGACTAAATTTACATTTGTATCCCTAGGAAAGTACTGTAACCGTAGGGGCTGCAGGGCTTTTATGCGCCCTATATCTAGCCTCTGGTGCACGGTGTGTCTTCCTGGACGTAGCCTATCCGGGGAGTGCACCCGGTTCACCGTTCTTGTTGCTCTTGTATCCTCCGTAGAGATGACCCCTTGAGGTCCTTCGCTGGCCTCTTCGGGGTTACTTCGGAGGGTCTTCGGGACTACTCTGGAGGGTCTTCGGGAGCATTCGGAGGGTCTTCGGTACCCCTTCGGAGGGTTTTTTTGTACCCCTTCGGGTAGGCCTCTGAGGAGACCTCAGGGATCCGTGCTTCGCCAGGTCATGGGGCCGGTGGGGTGCCCCTACGACAACTTGTTTAGTCATAGTCACAGGATATGCCATGTAGCTAACTAGCTATCATATGAGCTGGAATGGGGGAATGCCTCGTTTTAAATGGGGCCACACTGTCTGTGGATTTTGGAGTAGGAAACCGTTGAATTAATTATTGGAAGCTATTTGATATCATAACCCAATTGCCGTCGTTCATCAGGATAGAAATAAAGTATTGAAGTTTGGTGGGATTAATCCATAGTTAATTCTCTAGACGACATATCAATTTGGACTTTTGAGAGATACTGAAATGGGGTTGTAGTAATTACTAATTAGATTGCTGCTTCATTTGGTGGGCTGTTGTTTGTTTGGAATAAAACTGTACTAGAATATAGGATTATATGATACAGGAAAGTCTCTTACTAGAATTTGGTGACATCCACTATCTATCCATACTTTGTTGCCTGTAAGACTAAAACCTCAGTCTTATGGGATTAAGATAACCGAGTAGAAACTTTGGACCTACTCCGATGTTCATATACCTTCGTTTTGGACTGTTAAGATCTGCAACCTTGTGTAGTCGGATAAATCATTCGTATCGAGAATTTGTTTTCCTGATATAACACAACAACAAACGTGATTCATGACACCAGTAAAGTATGGCTTGTTTGCATTGTGTCCTTAGATTGCTTCAGAACAAATAGTGGTGTTAAGTTAGTAATCGTAGGTCCACTAACTTTTGATTATGTGTTACATTTACAGGCACGTTCAAGTTGACCCTGCAATTTACAGAAGATTATCCCAACAAGCCACCAACTGTTCGGTTTGTCTCAAGGATGTTTCACCCAAATAGTATGTTCTCTCTAAGACCGCCTTTTTCAATCACTTGATTATATTTTCAAATGATTAAATTATTCTCGGAGATTCTTGAAAGTCTGCACAAAATAATGTTGTTATTATCCATTCAGTTTACGCAGATGGAAGCATCTGCTTGGATATCCTGCAGAACCAGTGGAGCCCTATATATGATGTTGCTGCAATACTGACCTCTATTCAGGTATCATTTAGATCCCCTCTGAACATATTGAATTGCTTTGATAGCTTCATTTGTTCTACTACTTTCTATTGCTCGTTGTTCACTTGATTACAACCATTGATACCTAGTAGAAAGTTCACAAATATTTTGTATTGTTGTCATTTGATTGGTCTAGAGGTAAATCCCGTTCTTGTTTCCATAATAACAAGGAAGAAACAAAAGAATGTTATTCCCCTATAGCTCGACATAAGTTGCACCCACCAAAGCTAGATCCAGATTTGATTGACAGTTGTTATTGTTTACCAAACCACCTGCCATATAGGTAACGTGTCACCAATAAGTAGTTATCAATGATGCATCCGAAAGTTTTATCATAGTATACCAACTAGAGCCTATCATAAATTCGTGGTGGATTATTTGCCTTCATTTACTGCCAAAATAATGGCCTGGGGGCCATGGGTTATGTCTCCCTGACAGTATCCACATGTCAAACGTAGTTAATTCTGTTGTGCTTTGTTCTGCAGTCCCTGCTCTGTGACCCAAACCCAAATTCTCCTGCAAACTCTGAAGCAGCCAGACTCTTCAGCGAGAACAAGCGCGAGTACAACCACAAAGTTCGCGAGATCGTGGAGCAGAGCTGGACAGCCGACTGAGGCAGGGGGCTTATCCGCGTCGCCAGATTCTGCAATAAGCAATGCCAAAAGCCACAAACATCTGCATTTCTGGCTTTGCCGGCCTGTATTGTGAATTGTCCACTAAAACATTAAAAATCTTCAGTTGTTGTTGTGTTCCTGTGCTTGATCCCCTGCCTGTCCTGCTGGTCTCCCAAATGTAGTGGTTACCTATTTGATGAATTCAAGGTACTGACGCTTATGTAAAGAGTTATACTAGCCAAGAAGTGGTTGCTAGGTTGCAGAAACCTCATCCTTGAATCCTTGGTGCTTTCTCGCTGTACTAACGCTCGGTCATGAGAAGGTTGTTGATCCTGTACTCGAGATAAATGGTACTAGTTTCATAATGATAATGTAACTCTGAGCGTTGGTAGAAACAGGCTTTGCTATTGACATAACGGTACAGGTGCTTGCAAAGCACAGCGTTATTGTAAGCCTAGAGGAAAACGAACGAAAGGAGCTTCTGAGATCAAGGATTCAGATAGCAAAACAATAAGGAAAGGGGAAAAAAGGCTCTACACTGGCAAAATAAAAGGACAGTAGTAGTTTGTGCATCAAGAAGGAAATTCTGAGCCCCCTTTTGCTGCACGTCCTGGAGGATAACTCATAACTGATAGCTCCATCTTCAGC
This sequence comes from Ampelocalamus luodianensis, assembly GCA_036346255.1. Taxonomy (NCBI): domain Eukaryota; kingdom Viridiplantae; phylum Streptophyta; class Magnoliopsida; order Poales; family Poaceae; genus Ampelocalamus; species Ampelocalamus luodianensis. The sequence goes on from CM070621.1 coordinate 5,573,939, forward strand.
TGCAGCCTGCAGATGCTGTACGCTGTCGCGAAACACTCCATCTTCAGATGCAGCTTGCCGGCACACTGATCATCCAAGAAATCTCAGTGTGGACTGTAGTGTTTCACATCGCTTCACTGCTTGACCTACAGGTCCAAGAAAATGGAACGAGCCATTTCAGAATCTAACCGAGCAGCATGATCATGGTTTAGGTATGTGAATGATCAGAAAATGGATGACTGGATGGGAGAAAACACCTGATTATCTATCTGCTAAATATGGACGACCTGGTGACCCGGGACGACGACGATACCGGCGACCCATCGCTGCTCCGGATGTCCCCCTCCCAGTCATCCTGCACCTGGGTAGCGAACTGGAGGTTCCAGAGCACGTCCTCGATTGACGGCCGCTGCGCCGCCTCCTTGGCCAGGCACCTCAGGCAGATCTCCATGACAGTTTTCAGTGATTCATCTGAACACCCCTTGCTCACTGCCGGGTCTACAAAGCTCCTTCTCCTGGCCCGGTCCTCGTCGGCAATTGCCCATAGCAGCTGCAGCACAGTGAGATTCAGGCGTTTGTGCTGTGTACTACTAGCTAACTTCACAAGTTGGCATTGTCAGGTACAAAAAGCTCAGGTGATCATACATACCAGTTCTTTCATTATTTCCACCTCGTATATGGATGTAATTGGCTTTCCAGACACAACCTCAAGTAGGATCACCCCAAAATCAAAGATATCGGTCTTATCGCCGAGCATTGTACTGCAAAGTAACAACGGCCAAAAAAAAGGTGGTGTTGTTAGTTGTACTGATTGAAACTGCTAGATGATATCATCAGAAGGTTGAAGCTTCAACAGTCAAATATGGACTAGTCCTTGTAAGTACCTATCAGTTTGGTGCTTGCCTCCAGCTCCTCCCTGCTTGGTTTGACAAACAACATAACATTGTTTGTCAGCAACAGACATAAACACTTAACTAAAAGCAGCTCGATGTTAAAATCTTAAATAAAATTTTCGCTGATCTACCTCAGGTTTCGTAGCCTCTCCTAGGATTGGGATATTGTAGCTGCCGATTTTAGCGACATGATTCTGGTCTACAAGAATGTTGTTGATTTTCAGGTTGTTTCCAAATAGACCAGGTATCATCCCTCCATGCAAGAACTGAATGCCCTTTGCGACTCCGATGGCAGCTGATATTCTCTGCACCCAGGTAAGCTTCCGTCCTTCAGTTCCTTCTGGTGAAAAACAGTTCAGAAAGCAACATAACAGTCAGTGACTGGATTGTCAGAGTAAGTGAAATGAAGGAGAGAAGAACTGACAACATACGTGAAATCCTGCTCCTTAGGTTCCCATTTTGCACGTACTCGAACACGAGGTACAATTGGATTACAGTGGAATCGTCAAGATCATATTCAAAGCAGTGCCCTAGAGAGCTGACCAAGTGCCGATGTCTGAGCCTAGATATTGTTTCAATATGACGGTTCAAGCTTTGGGAAGTCTGGCTCCTCTTAACGTTCAGACTCCTGATTGTCACTGGGGCGCCATTGCTTAGCCTTCCCAGATACAGCTGCAAAGAAAAAAAGAGAGAGAAAAAGAAGACACCCTTTAAATACATGTGCATGTGCTTGTAGCACATTTAAATACATGTGCATGTGCTTGTAGCACATGAAAAAATGATGAACTCATGGGCATAACTAGAACAGATCACAGTAAATGGCACGCATCAGTTGCCTCAATTCTGAACAAGCTGTGAATTGATCAATGGAGAAGACGACGCAAACCTCGCCATGAGCATCTTGCCCCAGTAGAGAAGAGTTCTCAAAGTTATCAGTCGCAGCTTCGAGCTCGACCAAAGAAAATGATCTGTATGGTGGGATCCCCAGAGCTCCCAGCTTCACTGTCTGTGATATGTAACCTTTTTTTGTTCCAAACACCAAAACGAAAGCAAAAGTTAGCGACATTGACATCAACTTTTGATCTATCAAGAAATGAAATGCAGAGATCCACCAGTGAGATCATACGTGCATCGGCGAACAACTTGGAAGGGTAGGCACTAGAAGCATGTTCTTCCACCAATGTCGCAGGAGGCCTTGCCTTCGCACCTTCCATGGTCACCTTCCTCACGGCAAAGAAGGACATGACACCGACAAGCGAAACGGCGAAGAGAACCGCCATTACAATGCCGGCGACGAAACCAGCCTGCCGGGCAACTCTCTTCCTCTCCTTGCCAGGAACTATCCCCACGGCCAAGGCTTGGTTCTGACAGAATGGTGACGGGTGCTGTGAACCATCACTATTGTCCAAACAATTCGCCGACGAGAGCACCACCGTCGCCGGCTTCCCGTCCGGCCTCAAGCAAGTGGGCACACTCCCCATCAGAAGGTTCGACGACAGGTCGACGAACCGGAGGTTATCGCCGCACGGCACCTTGTCGGACAGCATCCCGGTGAACCTGTTCCCGGCGATGTTGAGGTACTGGATGGACGGCAGGGACAGCAACGCCGGCATGAACCGTCCGACGAACCGGTTCCACGACACGTCCAGCCGCTCCAGCAGGTAGAAGGAGCTGAGCTCGGTGGGCAGGCCGTCGCTGAACCTATTCTGGCTCAGCACCACCGTCACCACCTTCCTGCCCAGCTTCGGGAACGCCGGCCCGAGCGAGTTGCCGCCGACGTCGATCACCTGGAGGTTCGTCAGGCCACTCGTGTCCGGCAGGTTCCCGGACAGGTTGTTCGACGCGAGTACGAGCGACCTCAGCGACGGCATGCTCCCGAGGGACTCCGGCACGGCGCCTTCCAGCGAGTTGTTCCTCAAGCTCAGCACGGCCAGCAATGGCAGCGTCCCGATCCACCCAGGTACCTCGCCGCTCATCATGTTGTTGTCAAGAATCAGTGTCTGTAAGCTCCCGAGCAGCGAGAGTCCTTTCGGGATTTCGCCGTAGATGTAGTTGCTGCTCATGTTGACGATCTCGAGCGACGCGAGCCGCCCAATCTTGCTGGGCAAGGGGCCCCAGAGGCCGATGCCGGACAGCGTGAGCACCTTGAGGTCGGGGAGCCTGGACAGCGTCGTGACGAAGGCGCCGATGGAGAAGTTCATGGGGAGGGGAGGGGCACCCTCGGCGCCGGCGATGTGCAGCTGCGTCACGGTGTCCCCGTAGCACACGACGGCGGCTGAGGGGACCATGGTGCCGCCGCCGCCGCAGAAGTCAGTGGTGCGGCGCCAGTGGCTGAGCATCGGAGGGTGGTTCAGGAGCTGCTGGATCTTGAACAGAGTCCATGTCTGGGAGGGCTGCAGCTGCGTGGTTTCTGGGAGCAATGCAAGCACCACTGACAAGAAGATGAGCAGGCAATGGCTTGGACGAGCCATTGGAGAAGATTTATTTCTTCAGTGTTACTGCTTTAGTTTGCTTCTTGATCAACAAGTACTAACAGGAGGAGCAGAGAAGATGAGCAAAGAAGCTGTACTACCTAAACTAATCTTTGGTGATTCTTTTCTCCTTTTTGTGATCAAGGACAGTACCAGCAGCAGCAGAATCAAGATTTTAATGTGGGTGGCAAGGACGAGAAAAATATGATCTGGAAGCAAAACTACCCGGCTCCTTTCCCTTTCTTGATCAAGAACACATACATGAGTACTAGATCAAGAGACTTATGTAGAACGTAAAGAGAGATTAGATGGATACTAAAAGTCAGAGGTTTGGATGTAGGAGCAAAGAGGAAAAAACTGCTTGAGAAAGCTACTGGTTACCAGAAAACAATGTGCAAAATGGCATCTAAATCTCTCACAAAGATCTGGGCAGTAAACTATTACTTCCTCCCATCCCTAACCAACGAAGTACTGGAGGAGAAATTAAAAGAACCCAGTTGCTCCCCGTTGCAAGAACCTTACAATACTTGCTCCCTTCCTTCAAGAACTGTCAAGAGCAAAACAAAACAAACGTATTAAGGTACCGCTTGGCGCCAAGATCACTACACTTCACAAAAAACCAAACAACAAATTAACTGAACCTTACCTTGCAGTCACTGAAACAGCAATGAAGTGGCCAAGAAAACCTTCCTCAGATCACTGATGAACAAGAAGATAAACTCTTTGTTTCTTGTCATACACTCGCCATATACTGTCTAATGTGAGTTCTCTGGTACTACTACTAGTACTTGTAGTTGCGGACTAGTAGAAACGATGCACATCACGGGGGTGGCAGAAGCAGAAGTGCAGAACCACCAGGCAACTGGAGCAACGGACAAGTGATGTCTCCAAAGGTTGAGCTGGAAATGGGGAGCAGGCAAAGGACAAAGGAGTACAAGTCCAGCTCTCTCTCTCTCTCTCTCTCTCTCTCTAGTAGTATTGCCCAAAGAGAAAAAAAATCAGGTATAATGCTTCCTTGCTTCCTTGGGATTAGATTTTGATATGTGCTTGTTCCAAGTATGAGTAAAATACTGTGTTGCTTTATGCAAAGTTTTTTTAGTAAACTTTGCTAATTAAGAGTATGAAATTATTGTCAGACTTTTGCTTTGAGAATGGTGTTGCCATTTGCCATGCTAGGGATTGTAATGATTTATTTCACAAACTTCATTCAGGTAAATTTCACAATATACCACTAAATAACTATATGGTTCACAATATACTACTCATTGTGAGGCTGCTATATAGTCTTACACCTACATGTTAGTGAGACATCAGCGACATATAGTGAACATATGATTCTATTCAATGACATGTAATGAATTACCTTTTTTTCTTTCTATTGACACTTACTGATAAGCCAGTCCTAGAGCACAAGTAGTCGTTAGGACATGATGCTATTATTGCACGGTAATCGTTAGCAGTGTTAGATGGCCCTTTTTAGAGCGAGTGCCAGATATGCCCCTTCTTTACTTCTAATACCTACCGTTATCAAGTATGATAAACCTGGCTTTTTTCCTTGTGTTTTCCCCTCTTTTCTTGGATTCGTCATCCTCCCCCTTCAGTACTTTTACACCGGGGGCCGTTTTCTCTCTGCTTTGCTTAAAGCTAAGGGGAGCAAGAATCAAAGCATGCCCTCCATTCCTGGCATGGAAGAACCATTAGATTAACACAAAATGCAAGAGACACTGCATATAATTATCTGCACTGAAACCTTGAGCTCTCCAAACTACAGAGTGCTCTGATGTTTGTGAGATTTTTTATAGTACTACATGCAAGATAAAAAAACTTGTGAAATAAATGGCATCCACCAACTAGCTTGGGCACTGACAGTACTACTACAGTTCATTGTCCAGCTTAGACCACACAAACACTTCTTACCAGACAAAATGAAGATCATGGTAAGTGCTTCCGGAACTGGTTATGTACCTAATGGTTCTATCTACTTCACAAAACTGTGGTCCTTACAATTAATGCAGTGTAGCAATGTGCATGTGCATGTTAATGTAGGGCAAATACGAGGGGAAAAAACAATCTAACATCTTTCGATTCCTCGAGTAAAAAAGAACAATGAATTATGGTCCTAGAAGAACCATGTTGCATCGTTTATTTTTTCCTCAAAGAACAAGGAAAATACACAGACTAGCTATACCCTTTTAAAAGAAAACCAGTGACCTCTCTTGCAGTGCAGTACCTTTTGTGCCAAACATGTCTGCTTTTCTTACCGCAGGAGAATCAAAAGCATATGGTGTGATGCCCTACTACAACGACAACAAGAGAGACACCAACTTGTTACAGACTCACGTAGCTTATTTGGAACATACTTTTGATAACTTTGTAGTATCAAGAAAAAGAAGAAGTTAATGATGTGCAGTTAGCTGGATATGATTCTGATTCTCCCTGCTTTAACAGTTACTTACACTCGACAGGGTTGAACTCACATCCCAGTACTTAATACAAACTCACAATCTCAATACTTGTACTGTGAAACGGAGGGAGCAGTAATAAATAGTTTGGTTAACAGTTACCAGCAAAATGAACAGCAAATTAAGGAGAGGTTATCAAGAAGATTGCAAAGAAAAACACCAAAGTTTGTGAAGCAAGCAGGTAAAATGAGCTTGTGCGGCATGCATGATATGTGTGTGAGTGGGCGCTGTCTTGTCGAGACGTACCACGTACGAACTCCATTAACTGACGTCGGCGTCTGGTCAGGTAGCTGGCGGTTTCCTTGGCGCCATTACTCTCGCCTGAGACCGTGGCTTCCTTAGCATCCAGCGATCGCCCGATGCAGCCACGGTGCATGCCATGTGTTACCTGGAACAGGGAGTAAATACCGTCGCCGCCGCACCCGTACGAACGCAACCGTCGTCGTACAGAAAATTTAGTGTCGTTTGTTAGCCATGCGGGCACGTATACAGTTTGCAGTAATACAGTATACACGCATGCATGCATGCATGGTGTCCACTGCCCAGATCAGATCGGCATGCATTCAGGGGATGGAGCCAGCGACTCTCCTGGGTCTAAGCCTTTTCTTCCTTTAAATTTTTGGCGATTTTTTAAGGAGGCTTATATAAACTTTTGGTTCACGCCTCGGGCTAGCTATAGCCTATTCAGTCCGAGATCCAGATCCAGACTAAAATGCAGCCATTCATTCAATGGCATCCTACCGTGGGTGGGAAGGCCTGATCTGAGCCACTGATTTTCTGATTGGACGGTCTAACAGTAGAGGAATGCTAGCGATTCAGGCACGGCGGAAGAGATGGTCGAAGGTGGCAGCGTACCGAGGACCAAGGTTAGGTGATCCGTGTTACTGCTACAGTAATCTTTGACGCTGCCTCGCGGAAGGGCAGTCTTAAATGTGGGCTTTTTGGTGTGACAACTAAAGAGAAGCTGGAAGCTTGAGGACTTTGGTGTGCATTTATGCTGCAAGTTACCGTTACAGTTACCACTGTAGACAGTACTCATATACTATATACGGACCAGTTGCGTTATGCAATATGCATCACAGTTTAGAAGCCCCCTGTCAAAAACAAAAATAAAATCGGAAGCCACTATATATGGAGTGTGGAGCAGGCAAGTGGCGTGGCCACACTAAGATTAATGGTGTGGCGGTCTGTACTTTGACGTTAAAAAAGTCACATTTAGAAATAAAGTTAGAGACGAGTTACTAATAAAATATTTTTAAAATAGCTATTTAATATAATTTTTTTTTGATAGATGCAGAGGTGAAAAAGGGAAGAAAAACTGAGTCAAGGAATATCCAGTGTAAAGACAATGTCAAAGATTATTTCTAAGCATTTGAACATTTTTTTGGACGATATAGCTAGTCTGGTTCATGTTGCACCAGTGACCGGTGTAAAGCTCCTGGGACCATGCAGATTAAGAGCCTGTTTGGCACGGCGGTGACTTTCCTGAAAAGCGGTTTTCGGCTGGGTTGAAGAGGTTTGGTGTTTGGTTGTCTGGCTTTTAGGTAAGCTGGCTGCAGTTTCTGAGGTGAGAGATATCTGAATACCCCTAAGGCAAGTAATGAATTGTTTAATACCGTTTAACTGCAATTAACGCAATTGACGACAACTAACGGTAATTAAAGACAAATGACGATAACTAACGACGATTAACGACGTGCAATCTTTCCATGTCAGGGAAGTGGGAACCTAATTAATGAAATTTGACGACAACTAATGGTAATTAACGACACGTGACGATAACTAATGACATTTGACGACAACTAACGGTAATTAACGATAAATTGACCGCAAGTAATGTAATTAACGACAATCAACAATAAATAATTATTACAACAAATAATTATTAAAGAAATAATTGCAATAAATAATGATTACAACAACAATTATTAGAGAAATAATTGCAATAAATAATTATTACAACAAACAATTATTACAGAAATAATTGCAATAAAGAATAATTACATAAATAATTTATTTACAATAAGAAAAAAATGAAACAAATAAAAAAGCTGGAGGACTCTTGTCACCAGCGGCGGGAAGAGGAGAGAGCTAGAGAAGGAGAGGAAGAGGGAAGAGGGAGAAGGCATTCAGGCCCGGTTAGAGCCGGAGGAGGAGATGAAGGAGGCGCTCGAAGCCGGAGCGGGCAGCGGCGCGGGTGGAGGCGTCGAGGAGGAGGAGAGAGCAAGGCAGCGGCGCTGGTAGGGGTGGAAAAAAAGCTCGAAACTCGTGAGCCAGCTTGCCTCGTTAAGGACTCAACTCGACTCAGCTCGAACTCGGACCATAAACGAGCCAAGCCGAGCTGACATTTCTGCTCGTTATCTTAACGAGCCGAGTTCAAGCCAGCTCGTGAGCAACTCGTTAAGCTCATTTAGCTCATTTATATGAATAGGCCCAACCTAAGCCTACCAGCTCAACCCAGCAAGCCGCAACCCTCTCTTATCCACATAGCGTCCTAGCTCCGCTCGGCACCCTCTCCTTTCGCGTTCGGCTCGGCGCCCTCACGTGGTCTCGAGCCAAATGAGCCAGCTCACGAGTTCATAACGAGTTGAGCTGAGCAGACATTTTTGCTCATTTGCTTAATAAGCCGAGCCGAGCCGAGCTCGGTTCCTTAAGGAGCTTGACCGAGCCGAGCCGAGTTGGCTCGTTATCCATCCCTAGGCGCGGGGTAGCGGATCCGGCGGGGGAGAGAGGAGGAGGGAGGATGGCAGTGACGGATCTGGTCAGGGCTGAGGAAGGAGGAGGGAGGTGGCAGTGCGGGCGAAGGCACCGAGGGAGGAGGAGAGAGGGAGTCAGCGGCGCGGGGTAGCAGATCCCGCGGGGGGGGGGGAGAGGGAGGAGGGCAGCGACATATCTGGTCGGGGGAGGGAGGCGGGTGGCGGCATCAGCGTAGGGTACTAGAACCGTTGGCATCGAGGGAGGAGGAGGAAGTGTTGTTCGGCACCAAGGGAGGAGGGAACCGGATCGGAGGGAGGAGGTGGGCGCCGAATGGGAAGAGTAAGGAGCGGGAGGAAGGAGCGTGGGGGCGCTAGGGTTTTAGGCGTGCAGGCGATGGGAGAAGGAGTGGTTTTTATTGAATGGCAAAATGCTCATAATTACTCCCAACTTTGGGGGTAAACTTGGAATGAAGGGCATGGAAAGCTACGGGAAGCTACCCTCGGTAGCTTCTGGCTTTCCTATGTTATGGATGGCTTCTGGCTTTCGAAAAAGCCGTGGAGAAAAGCCCCTGTTTGGGATGGCTTCCAGCTTTTTCGGGCAAAAAGTCGAAGCCAAAGCCATCCCAAACACCCCCTAACACTTGTCTGCGGCCTGCGCTTCTTCTGGCCCATGTGAAACATATGACGATGATGTTGATTGCCCAGTCGAAAGGTGGAATGGATTGAAGCATCAAAGATTGCAATATCACCTTTGAATCTTTACCATGATGAATTCATGACCTCGGGGTCAAAGGTGAGGGGATGTGCATCCTTTTCTCTTGGAACCAAACTCTTATGAATTACTGACATATTATTATGGCTATAATTACTAGGAAAGAGTCCTTAAAAGGAGCAGAACATATTGCCTTTATGCATAATAGCATGAGCCTAAGAATGCCTAAGAAAAATGAATAGCACAAGCCTAACGATTTTTTAAATAATATTAATTTAAAATATAATTACAAAAAATAGTTGTTTTTTTTACAAAAACATGCCACTGAGCATGTCACCATTTGAAATGACGTCAGGATGCTATTTACTGTCAGTAGTTGGTTCAACTGTTTATCGCCATTTCAACTGGCGATTTGTTTTGAAGAATGTGCAAATCGCTATTTCAAATGGTGACATGTCGCCAGTTATAAACCCCCATAATCAGATGAAAAGTTATTTTAATTCTGGAAAAAAGAGAATAGAGAGAGAGAGAGAGAGAGAGGATGAGAGGGGAAAAGTCAATTTTGTAATTATCTTTTAAATTAATATTATTTAAAAAAAACCAAGCCTAATAACAAATGATGTACTTGTCCTGTCCCTACTAGGTGAACCACAAGAAATAACATCGACATTTCTTTGTAGGCTTTTTAGCCATGGCCATGGCTCACCTGTTACTAACGTAGCACAGAAAGAACAGCTACCTGGTCTGTAAACAAAATAGTAACAAGTACTAGACCTAAACCCCAACCTGGGTGTGCAAGATCAAGCATTAGAGCACATACATAATTCCGACTTCAAGGAAAAATTTCTACTTAGAAGTACCGTAACACGCAAAATTTCAACAAATCAACGAGCGAAGTTAAAACACATGCATCTAGTTGAGATTAATTATTTTTTCGATGGAGTCACCAGGGAGAGGATCCCCACATGAATTGTATTGACTGTTACGAAGTTTTAGTGGGATACATAAAGGGACGAGAAGAGAGATTTTCAGGCGGAGATCACATGCCGATCTCTAGGTAGCATTTTCTTTGCCCATAGCATTACATCTTCAATACATGATTTGATGAAGTAATGTAACAAATGGTTAGTTCGATTGTCACGGCATTAAAATGCATATCCAGAACGGAATTCTAAGGCACAATCAATCACGGTACCCGTGTTGTCAACTTGATCTACAGTTAAATAAGCCTCCAACTCTCTCTAAGTACATTGCAGGAAATACAAGAAGAAACTACTTTGTCCAAGGTAGCACGTACGGAATGATGAAGGTAAGGTAGAATCCACAAGACATCGGTTGGCGCTAGGAGCAGGAGAATCTGGAATGTTGATCGGAAGGTTAGTCAAAAATCAACATTTGTATGTGCGTAAACAAAAATATGCTTAAAAGATGAATCTAAAAGTTAAACTCAGAATTTCATACTACATGATGAAGTTCTTCTTATTATGTTACCAAGAAGGCGGAGATGCTACATAGGTGCAGGCTTATGAGATGCTACATAGGTGCAACAACAACAACTCACGAAGTGAGGCCCTTGGGGCTCACCTTCTTCCTCTGCAACAAAAACATTAAGCAAAGCATCCGAGTACAAAAATTGTTTTGTACTCGCAAGACCGATGTGGACTAGCGGACTGTTCATATGCTACATGCAGGCTTATTTGGTGGAGGCCATATGCGCTACTTAAGTTCATAAATAGATCAATTGACTAAACAAACAATCTAGATGGAATGATTACACAAATATGCAACAAATTCAGTAACATGATCGTCCACAGTACAACGTTCTAAGGTGCCTCTAATCCAGTTATCTTTACAACACACTTAGAATACTTTTTCACCACATGTTTGCATTTATGTTCATCGGTATACAATGAATTTGTCAACATGATTGCCTGTCCTTGTCAGAGAACACTGACAGAAACATAACAAAACACGATTTTAATAACAACTAAAATGATAACAAAGCAAACACTTAGAATACTTTTTCACCACATGTTTGCATTTATGTTCATCGGTATACAATGAATTTGTCAACATGATTGCTCGCCTTGTCGAGAACACCGATGTAAACATAACAAAACACGATTTTAATAACAACTAAAATGATAACAAAGCAAACACTTAGAATACTTTTTCACCACATGTTTGCATTTATGTTCATCGGTATACAATGAATTTGTCAACATGATTGCCTGCCCTTGTCAGAGAACACTGACAGAAACATAACAAAACACGATTTTAATAACAACTAAAATGATAACAAAGCAAACACTTAGAATACTTTTTCACCACATGTTTGCATTTATGTTCATCGGTATACAATGAATTTGTCAACATGATTGCCTGCCCTTGTCAGAGAACACTGACAGAAACATAACAAAACACGATTTTAATAACAACCAAAATGATAACAAAGCAAAATCCATGGTATTTGTGGGAACTTATTAGTCACAAGCTGAAATCAAGTTCAAACAAATAAGTTCCTCGCGATTATTTTCGGTTACTTGCTGGAAAATGTGCAATTTCCTCCACACAATTTCGAAAGGGTAACCAATGAGGTGTAGTCCACTTAATCCAATAACTGTATGGGGCCAGTAAAACAAAGTACATCAAAAAATTGAATAGGACAATGTGCATGGGGAAAATGTATGTCATTGTCTCATACCATAAATAACAAACAAAGAATACGAGACAAAAATGACTTATTAAGTTAAAAAGCTTAACAACAATTTCTTTCAAATGCATCTATTTAAATTCTAAAAAAAAGAAGGGAAAAATGTCAGATTAGAAACTAGGTTTTACATTGAAGAAGCAGTACACAAAGGGGTTAGTCACCATCAAAGACACTATGGCAACAACAGGTGCTTCACAACCTTCGCTTGACTATATTACTGAAGAACACACCCAAAATAAATTTGAGTATCCCAAAGTGGCTTATAACCGTTGATGTAACTCATTTTCAGTGAATTAGTTAAACTCCAAGCTAGGCTACTGATTCATCTCACAATAGGTATTCCCAGGCAAAGCAGATGGGTCCCCATTCCGGTCAAGCCTATACAGATCTTGACAGCTCGGAGCACATAACAATTGCAAATTTGCAATCCCATGGTGGAGTGAACAATGCTACAATAGAATGATTGAATGTGATTTATCACGAATTGATGACATGGCTAATTTTTGGTTAACAATATGATACATGATAAGGGTACATCTCTGGCAAGGATTTGAAACATCCATGAAATAGGAGGACATCGGGACAGGCAAGCTTCACAGCAGGAAAGCCTCGGTAGGTGGGCGCATAAGATATTTGACTCCAAGATACCATGTTCTTGTGTTCAAGGCATATTAACTGCTGTGAAGTTGGCTAGTAAGTGAAATTGCCCCTCACAAAAGAATATTGACCTTAGAATTATAGCATTCTCTCCAAATTTAGGAAATACTAGATAGAATTGCGCACTACACCGCGCATGGGCACAAGCACATGGAGAAACTCGCGAAAGAGAGATTAAGCTACTGATATAATTAGTTTCAGTTCACGAATGGAAAGAAAACATAATCAAGTAGTGGCTAATTTCCTATAATGAACCGCTAGTTGTCTTTCCATATTAAGCAACGCCAAGTGACCTAGAGAGGGGGGGGGTTAAAAACCTCGCTTTCTTTTGAAGTCCAAAATAGCATCAAAATAAACCAAATCCACAATAGGCTAACTTTTATAACAAATTGATGAGTGCAGTAAGGAGCTAAAGACAACACTATAAGCATCCAGTTTGTTGCATGCTCCATTGCTTCGATTTCCACCATATATTTTCTCTATATTTATTATATGTGAGCTCGTTTAGGCGATGATACAACAAAGAACACATCACCTTGTAGATTTTCCAAAATGATATTCCGCTCTACTTGTTACCCATACAACAAGGAATATAGAGAAGGAAAGAAGAAAGAACGAAAATAAACCCAGTTGAAACCACTACAGCACAAGACATTGGATATGTGAGCATGTTTTAATCTTCAAGTAACCTGAAGAAACCTAGTCTGGCTGATCATGATGCTGAGCCTTTGATTTTGAGATATAGTGCTACTTCTAACGGGAAGGAGCACAAATAGTTGGCAATCTGAAATTTATAAGTTTGGAGCACATCAATAGTTAAGAAAATATGTTTGTTTATAGCACATCAAAAGCATACATACTACTTGTTTTGCTAAATACTCATGGAGAAAATAGCAATTGAAATATCAGTAATCTATTCAATGAAACTGAAATTTGTAATTATTGAAATAGAACATAGAACGATACTGAACCCCAGTTCCTGTACAGGATATAGGAGCACATGCAATCTATTCTAGGAAAAAAAACATCAATCAAATGTAGTGAGAGTATCACCTTAATGTTTTTTAGCCATGACTTCTTGTTGTTGATGCTCATCAGCCAAGAACAATATTTGAGTTGGCTTGTCCACCCAACAAACCACTTGATTTCATAGTAGCTGCAAGCTTCGCTTTTGGTTCTACATAGAAGATGTACAAACAAAGAATAATCATAAGCAAAAGATGATGCATCGAAGGAAGAGAACGATCAATCACAGGCTGAAGTAGTAGTTTAACGAACCCAACCATTGTGCCAAAGAATAGACAACTTTTTCTCAGGTCTATTCAAGCGGCCTTTCCCAAAGATAATCCTCTTAGTTATTGTACTATCAAAAAGGTTATGCATAAGATCACAATTACAATGCAGCCTCATTTCCAGTGTGGCAATCACATATCTACATCAAAACAATAACAGTTAGAAGCTTTTGGCTTACTTGCATCACCAATCCAAACATAAGGGAACTAAATGCATCTTTCTTTTATCGAAGATGAAATCTAAACGATTACTCGACCAACAACATTCGAAGGTGTCGCAACTCCATGGTTTTGAGCTTGATGCTCTTTGAATGGTACCAAAGCTCACCACACTTTACACTACATCTATCCTCAAACCTATAAGAAAATGTTGTAGATATAAGGTGTATTACACGAGAAATGCGAGAACTTACATGTAGAAAAGTTTCCCATGTTTCCTATTCTATGGTTTAATAGAATTATCTGCTCTGCAAGCTCTTCAGTTCAAAACTAATATGACTACATTTTAAGTCATAAGAATTTTGGCACTTCCATAGGGAACAAACAAGTTTGACATGTCAACGCATATATTCGTCAAAAGTGACAAGTTCTGCAAAGGCCTTTAGGATGAACCAAAGCCATATATACCTTTGAAGTTCAATAAAACATTAAATAATTATGGCAATTCCAATCAGAGAGGACGGGGCGCCGACACAGTCAAGGAGGAGGGCGGGATACATAAAAGCATTTTGAAATGACTAATCTACAATGAAAAAGATTCTAGTAGATAAGATTAGAATGGAAATGCTTAGAATAACAAAGAGCACAATACCATTGAAATGCAAGGGAAAAGAATATGTGATACAATAGTGTCAAACATGTTGAATATCCCTATCAAGTCCAGCAGACTCGGCTCAGTTCATCTAGCCCAATTCGAAGGTTAACACTAATAAAATCCTGTGATACACAACAATTACACGAATGTCTTGAATCCAATTGCTAAGTAGGCATTTAAATCACTTTCCATTATGTCATCTGCCAAGTTCTTATATAAATTAATTTATAGAATAAGTACACTGCAGAATAGACTTAAGTTCTTGATCCTTAAAGAAAAGGTTGTAGTTCGAACATTGAAGCAACAAGGGAAAATGGATAATTAGTATAGAATAAAATCCTAAAGGAATTTTAGCATAGTACTTTTGTTGCTATGGATTACTGTCAGCACACCCACCTTTCAAAAATATAGTAGAGATCAATCTTGATGCTCTGCCTTCTTCCTGTGTAGAAGAACTGAAAAAGAACTTCAAATTAGTACTGTGGTTGAACAAAATAATACACTATGAGAAGCAATACTGATACATATTGAGATATATGACCATATGTGAATGTTTATCACAGCATAATTGTGATATAGAAGATTTCACCCGAATATAAATTTTCATATAGTGTACATTTGATATTTCCATTAACCTATGGCAAATAGGTCTAAAAGGTAGTGAGTGAAATGTTTGTAGTTTGAACACCGAAGCAACAGGAAAAAAAATAGATAATTAGTATAGAACAAAATCCTAAAGGAATTTTAGCATAGTACTTCAGTTGCTATAGATGATCGTTAGCACACTCATGTTTTGAAAATATAAAAGAGATGAATCCTGATGCTCTGCCTTCCTCCTGTGTAGAAGAGTTGAAAAGGAACTTCAGATTAATAATTTGGCTAAACAAAATAATACACTATGAGATGCAATACCGATACATATTGAGAGATATGACCATATGTGAATATTTATTACAACATAACTGTGATGTAGAAGATTTCAGCCGGATATAAATTTCCATATAATGCACATTTTCATTAACCTATGGCAAACATGTCTTAAAAAGTAGCAACTACTAGTTCTAGTACCGCCCTTGTATACGAAATGTAAAAGCAAGCAATATATATAGATATATACTTGTACTGGTGCTACAAAAGCATAAGAAAAGGCATTATCTTTCCAAAAAAGAAAGACACACTAACTTGAAGTCAAAAGGGATATAGATGTTGGAACCAAGTTGAGAGAATATTGTTCGTGAGTATGGATGTGGCATTCCAGGAGTTTGAGTCGTACTACACAAGTGGAGGTCATCTTGGTCGGCATAAGGAAACAAGTGAGTATGGTAGGAGTTGTTTTGCATAAACAACATTTTCGGTTTGAATTTTTGAGTTCTCATATATCACTGAGGGTGAGAGTCAAGAGGGGGATAACAAGGATAGTGATAGTCAATGAGAAGAAGTCGTTGTGGGGACAATTCCATGCCTAAGCCTAACGAAATTTTATTGAATTTCGAATTATTTTCCTACTGAAAATCCACTTATTGCGCAATGATTTCCAACATGCGGGCCCACGTCGTTGGGCGGTTCAAGTGGACCTAGCCGCGAACGGAAGAAAGCGGCACGGTGGGCCGAAGCCGTGGGTGTGTCGTGGGCGCTGACGGCGCCACGGCGTGTTGCTGAGATGGCGCCAGGTGGCGTACGTGCTGCCACGGTGTGAGAGACGTGACAGACCCAAAAGAATTGAAGGTTTATCAGTGAATGCACTTTGGGAGACAGGGGGAGAAGTAATCGACACATGAGTCGGCGCAACTGCGAGCACTGATAGAGGAGCAACCAGAACAACCATAGCCTAAACAATCAGCCTTTCTAGTTGATCTAATCTCAAATCTCTCATTGGATCTCTCTCCATCAAGTTCCTTGCCTCCTGGGGCGAGTGGTAATATTCCCTCTAATCACTCCCATCTAGAGTTACCACTTGCACAACGTAGGAAAACTAGAGCTAATGCCAAAAAGTCTCCAGTCCAGTATGGCTTTGAGCATGACATTGCAAATTTCATATCATATTCTCATATCTCACCTGCATACAAAATATTCATTGCATCTCTTCAGACATTATTTGTTCCAAAGTATTGACGAGTTGCTAAGCAGGATACTAAGTGGAAGGATGCCATGAAAGAAGAGCTCAATACACTTCAAAAGAACAAGACATGAGATCTTGTTCCACATTTAGCGGGAAAGAGGGCGGTGGTATGCAAATGGTTGTTTACAATGAAGCAAACTCTTGAAGGGAAGGTAGAAAGATAAAAGGCACAGTTGGTTGCAAAAGGTTACATGCAAACATATGGGATAGACTATGATGAGAACTTGCACCGGTAGTGAAGATGAGAACAATGAGGGCATTGGTTTCTTGTGCAGTTAATTTTGGATGGCCTCTACATCAGCTGGATGTGAAGAATGACTTTCTATATGGTGATTTACAAGAGGAGGTATATATGAAGGTTCCTCTAGGCTTTGAGAATAGGCAGAGAACCGAGAAGGTATGTAAACTCTAAAAGTCTTTGTGTGATTTGAAGTAGTCTCCACAGGCATGGTTTGATAGATTCAGACATGCAGTCTGTAGTATGGGATATTCTCAACGCAATGGATATCATATTGTATTTTATAGGCATAGAGGACTACATATCACCATGTTGATGATTTATGTTGATGATATTGTGATCACTAGAGATGATATTGAGGAAATCAAGTGCTTGAAATAAAGACTAGGAAATACGTTTGAGGTGAAAGATCTTGGAAATCTTTGATATTTTCTTGGGAATGAGATTAGCCATTCTTCGAAAAGTAGAGCTCTCTCCTAGAGGAAGTATGTCATTGATCTGTTGGCGAAAAAAGGTATGCTCAAGTGTCGTCTTATTGCTTCATCTATTGATAGGAATCACAAGCTCTGTGTCGAGGTAGGTGATCCAGTTGACAAGGAAACTTATCAAAGGCTTGTTGGGCGTCTAATCTACCTATGTCACAAAAGATCTGATATTTCATATGCAATGAGTGTGGTAAGTCAATATATGCATGATCCCAGAATGGGACACATGGAAGCAGTCTATCGGATTCTACAGTATTTAAAGAGTAGCCCTAGAAAAGGTCTTTGGTTTAGGAAAAATCAATACTTCAATGTGGAGGGATATTGTGATGCTGATTGGGCAAACAGTGTGGATGATAGGAGGTCTACCTCTGGATATTGCAAAGTATAGAGTAATGGCATTAAGCTTGAGTGAGATGAT
The DNA here is from genome assembly GCA_036346255.1 of Ampelocalamus luodianensis. Taxonomy (NCBI): domain Eukaryota; kingdom Viridiplantae; phylum Streptophyta; class Magnoliopsida; order Poales; family Poaceae; genus Ampelocalamus; species Ampelocalamus luodianensis. The sequence goes on from CM070621.1 coordinate 5,591,888, forward strand.
CTAGTTGAAGGGTCTATTGTCTGAGCTTCAGGTATTGATGAGTGGACCCTTAGTGCTGCATTGTGACAATAAATATGCAATCAATATTGCTAATAATGTGGTACAACATGACCATATCAAGCATGTTGAAATTGATAGATTCTTCATTAAGGAGAAGCTGGATGGCGAGATGCTGGAGTTGGAGTATGTCAAGTCTAGTGAACAGTTAGATGATTGTTTCACTAAAGGGTTAGCTCCCAGCGAGATCTAGGGTTTTGGTTTCAGCGTGGTGGCGAGAGTTGGTGGCAGGAGGATTTTAAAAAGTGGGGATCAAACATGGAACGAAAAGTGGGTCCTGTAGAGTCATAGAGACGTAGAGCGTCGGTAAAATCTACTTGGGCTGGAAAAGTCTAGGATGCAATTTCACCATGCATTGAGCTTATTGGAGGGGAACCTGGGGTAATAGAATTTCCCAGGCCTTGCACTGCTTAGGCACTCACATGCGCATCTGGAGAATTACAACATCTATATTTCTGTCACTTCATTCATGGGTGAAGTTTATTTTTCAGAAATAGTAAGAAGTAAACATTGCAACCAAAGATGATCTCCAATTGTTTACCAAAGGTTATGCACGCTAACAGTAAAATGCTTGCCCTCAAAAGAGGATCACATGGATTTTGCACATGAGTTTCCCCCCATAGATTTTTTTCCCTATGTCGGGTACTCCTCTTGGCTGTTGTTGACGAACTCGAAGCTGAAGTGAAGGCGACGCTGCCCCGCCATCACTGGCATCGAGTTGAAGTACTGGCAGTTCCATTCGCCGCTGGACTAGTATGTGGATGAGTTCCTGAAAGAGAGGATGTACTGGTTCCACTGGGGTCTTTCTCCGGGCTGTAAGAGCCTGGAGCCGGGTCATCCGAGTTCTTTTTGGAAACAAGGCGTCGGTTCACCCGGTGAGTTTGTTCTGGCCGATCTTTGCGCCGGGGAGCAAGGTGTCCGACGAGTGGCCAAAGCTTTGCCAGAGCACGTCCGACGCGTTTGTGCCGTCGTGTAAGATGAGGTTCCCGTTGTTCAGGAGCACGTCGGCCGTGTTGTTGGTCGTCGTGTTGGCTTGGCTAGACCATACGGTGGATTTGGTGGTCTGGTTTATGACGGTAAGGTTGCCGTCGCCGTAGATGGTGAGCTTCGACGAGGCGGATTCCGTTATCAGGTTCTCCCTGTTAGCTACCCATGCATACAGGAGTTACCTTGGGGACCTTGTCGAACCATATGCCCAAGTACCACCTCTGGCCTCTGGCCCTCTAGGTACTAGTGTCGTTGCTGGGGACTTACCACCAGTAGAGAAGAAGTCGAGCGCGAACTTGCCGTTGCCGGAGACGAGCTTGTTGCCTCTGGCCGAGATGGTGCCCGTTGCGGTAGAACATGTCGGGGCGTGTAGGAGGAAGAAGAGAGCGAGGAGGGTCCTGAGAGGAGGCATGGCAATATACTACTGTGTAAACTATGTAGATGTAGTTGAGCAAGATACTGCTATTTAAACTAACAATGCAAGCCTATAAACAGAGTGAAGCTGAACGGTGGAGCACGGCGGTTGAGGACGTCTTTTTTTTTAAACAGGAAACAACCCATCTTTTATAAAGCTAATATCAGAGTATCCAAAGGATTACAAAAACAACCAGCTGGGATCACCAGCAATCAAAAGGAGCACAAAACTACCCTAACCACTTGCTAGGAACAGAGGGAAATAACAGTCCAGAAGTCACCCAAACTAGCCAGACAAATAGTAACAATAACATCCAGAAAAACATTTAGCCTACAAAAGACTTCAACCAATCTTCGGCCTGAGAAATCACAGCATCAAGCTCCTGACGGTCCTTCTCCTTGAGCAGAACTTTCCACCTCTGCAAACAAGATAATGATTTGAAAAAGACAGTAATCGACTGCTTAGGAAAATTCTTCTCAATAGCCATTTTGTTGCGGACTTTCCAAAGCGTCCAAACAAGAGCTGCAAAATTGAATAGAGAAATATGATAAGTGTTAGCACCCCTATCATCTAACCAGAATTGCTGGAAGTCATCTAAAGAAATCAGAATCCTCTTCCAATTCAAGCACCTCTTAACACAGGTCCAAACGAAAGAAGCTAGAACACAGTTAAAGAAGATATGATTTGAATCCTCCCTCACCCCACAAAGAATACAATTTTCATTGCCCTTCCACTTTCTCATCTTGAGATTAGTTGCTGTTTGTAATCTATCCTGAAAAAGTAACCAGAGAAAGATTTTCACTTTTAGAGGGATTTTGCTTTTCCATAACTTCTGAGTCCGACTAAAAGTCTTTCCACCAAAAGACATATGTCTATAAAGCGATTTCACTGAGAAAATGCCCGACTTCTCTAACCCCCCAGACCACCTTATCAGAATCACCATTCAAACTCACATCCTCCAGATCCTTCTTTAACAAAAGCCAAGAATCAAACTCCTTATTACCAAACTGTCTAATGAAGTCAATATTCCAATCATCATTGACCAAACAATCAGCCACGCTAATACCAGGATTAGAATAGATAATAAAAAAATTATCATAGCTAATCTTGAGAGGACAATTATCAACCCAAACATCTTTCCAAAAAAGAGTACCTTTCCCGTCCCCAATTTTGTGAATACTACCTTTTTGGAAAAGAGGTTTCAGTTTCTGAAGATTCTTCCAGAACCGAGAACCCTTAACAACCCTTGCCTCTGTAATCACCGCTAGGAAAATATTTAGCTTTAAGAAGACGAAACCAGATCTCATCTTTGGCCAAAGACATTTTCCAGAACCATTTGCTCAACAGACAATCATTCATCAAACGAGTATTCAACACCCCTAAACCCCATAATCATTTGGTCTACACACCGCCATCCATTTCACCATATGATATTTGAAATTATCACTTGTCCCTCTCCAAAAAATCTAGCACGAATAGAGTCCATCTTCTTATGACTCTCCTCACTCAATCAGTAGAACCCCATAGTATACATCGGAAGGCTACTAAGACAGCTGTTCACTAAAATAAGTCTTCCACCAGTAGAAAGAAGATTATTTTTCCAATTATCCAACCTGTTATTCATTTTACTAAGTATCTTTTCAGCAGCTTTCTTATTCACTTTCCTATCACAATTCTCAATCCCCAGATATGTGAAAGGCAAATACCCCAGCTTGCAGTTGAACATGTGAGAAACTCTAACAACTTCTTCTTTTTCCACCCCCATCACATAAACCTCACTCTTGTTATAATTAATCTTTAAGCCAGATAACCATTCAAAGCAATAAAGAAGGAATTTGAGATGAAGAATATAAACTTCCTCACATTCAATCATAAGGATCGTATCACCCGCATATTGTAGGAGAGGAACTCCCCTTGGAATCAAATGAGACACTAACCCTTTAATCAACCCAGCATCTTGAGCATTTTCAATCAAAGCTGCCAAAGCATCAACTACCAAATTGAAAAGCAAAGGAGAAAGAGGATCTCCTTGCTTAAGACCCCTATGAGTAGTAAAATAAGGGCCTACCTCCCCATTAACATTAATGCTTACCTTGCCTCCTTCAATAGATCTCATAACCCATTTAATCAAAACATCAGAGAATCCTTTACCTCTCGTAACCTTCTCTAAAAAGCTCTATTGGACTTTATCATAAGCTTTCTCAAAGTCAAGTTTCAGAATGACCCCTCTTTGCTTTGAGATTCTCATTTCATATAAAATCTCATGAAGAGACAACACTTCATCCAAAATATTTCTTCCTTTAATGAAGACAGTTTAACTTTCACTAATCACGGAGTTAGCAATGCAACCCAATCTATCTGACAGCCGGCGGTGGGGCGGGAAAAGTCGAGGTGATGTCACCGTCGTTGAACCGTGAATATATTATTCCAGCGCAGAAGCTCAACCGCGCGCGGGTAGTGTAGAGGAGAAAACTCGCGAGACAGCGGTATTGTCGTAGTATCACTAGCTAGATGGTAGCATCATCATGCAACTCATGTTCAACGAGCGGAAACACGCGTTGCTGCGTGGCCGAACCCACCGGCCTCACACACAGCAAGAGCATTAATTCACCACGGCGAACGTCAGAATGCCGTACTAGAACCGCTTCCTTTGCGTCTTGTGTTGCTCTGGTTTTACAGAGTCTAGTAAAACGGGTGTGTCAACTGGAGACAACGACGAACAGGTCAGGAAGACTGCACAATCTTCATGTGCTTACTGTTTGCAACTCTGCAATCTGCATGTACTGCAGTTCAGTAAAACATTAAAAAAAAGCAACCTTGATGCTGTTGCTATTCAGCAATCAGAAAGGGAAATGCCCATGCTTTCTTTTGTGATTCAGAAAAACAAAATTTCTCAGAGGCAGAGTAAAATTGCTTTTCCCGTCATGTTATGGTTTCTAGCTTGTACGTGGCTCTCTTTCTTTCTACTAGAAAAATAAAATAAAAAGAGAAGTTCTAGAAGCATTAAACGACCGGTGGAACGTTCAATTCCAAACTGCCTGATCAAGTGGTGGTTTGCGCAAGGTACGTATAATAGTATAGACAATTATTGTTTATAGTATCGATCGCTCTATATCATCTATAAATATCACTAAAGATAGCTTCTATAATGGATTGTATTTTTATATATCTCTATAAATAACTCTTCCACGTAAAATGTCTTATTTCTTGTGTTACAATCGACTACTGCACGACATATTTCTATCTCATCCTTTTCTCTCTTTCACCTCATTAAAAATCCTAAGTGGCATCTCTTGTAGACAATTCATGATGAACCATTGTACGTAGGCTAACTGTGATTGCTTAGGTGACGACTGGTGAGATTGGAGAGTACCGGACCATACTACCAAAATATAGGTAGGAAATTACTAGCAGGGATCACATAACCGATACCGGGCCACTTCCCGGGAGCTGGCCGGAAATGGTAACCGGCCGGTTACCGGAATTTCGTTTTTTCCGATGAAATTCACTCGAATTTGATTGAAAACCATCCAAAATTAAAATTAGATTTTGAATCGACCGAGCCGGAAAAATCGTCGAGATTTTTGGATCCGGACTTCACGATAAACAAGAATCGATCGAAGTTTTTTCCCGATTACGAGTAGTTCAGTGGAGAAAAGCAAAATTTGACAGACGCCTAGCCAATGACCTGGGCCGTAGAATTTTGGCTCATTTTAGCTTTTTTAATGAAATAGTAAAACTAGTTCTTTACCTTCAAAATGACACACCTACTGTACTAATTTACCACGACATGTGATATGTCTGCGCTCGCACCACGCACGCAGACAACATGTCATGCTCCTAGACCATAGCAGCCCACTTGCCGCTCACGCACCACGGTAGACCACCCGCCGCGTTCCTGCACCACAACAGGTCACCTGCCGTGCTCTCAAACCGCAGTAGCACGGCAGGTGGTCTGCGCACGTTCTTTAAGACAAGTAACATCACTATTTGCCCGATTCAAGGTTAGCTTCTCTAGCATATTGTTCGATATGTGAAGATTAAGCCATGATGTTTTAAACAAAAGTAAGGGGCTGAAATTTCTGGGAGATTTTGACGGATTGTTGCTGTTGGTCCGGCAGTAGAAGAGAACGCTATTACACCAGCCGGTTGACGGTAAACATTGGGTCCGATCAGCAATGTGGAATTGTGGTTCGCAGATTCTTTCCTTGCAATTGCAGGTATCTTGCCGTTAGCGGGAACTACTGAATGGCGTATGCGGTTTCGTGCGAATGCTGAACGGTACGTGTGTTTCGCCTTTCCTACAGTTCGTACAAAGCGATACTGTGGGGGAAAAATGCTGTCTTGTAAGTTGTGACACAGATCACTTTAAGTTGGACCACAAACAATTTTGCCCATACGACAGGAGCTGAATATGTTTGCACAGGTATATGAGCAATGGGCACTGAAGATTTCAGCTCGACAGGAACTGAATATATTTGCACAGGAATATGAGCAATGGCCACTGAAGATTCCAGCTCCAAGAATGACTAGAACGTTTCTACTTTCTAGTACTAACCACCAATTCATTTCAGTCACTGGATGGCAAGTCTGATGTTCCATGGAATACTCGTCGTGTATATTACAAAGCGTAGCTAGCTCCCGATGTGAAAAGGAAAGCGAAAATAAAGCAGTGCCACTGTAACACTGTAGCGTCAACAGGCGTCATCCACCTGCAACTTGCCCCTGCAGATGATGGATGAATCAGAAGAACAACAGCCTTAGTAAATACTTTTACTGTTCGATCGTAGACTAGAACAAATTTACCGGCAGCAAATAGCAATCGATTCGATTTGATCAACGAAGCTGAATCGAGAAATCGAGAAATCGACCCACCAAGAGGAGATGGTGGATGGCGCCATCGATCGAGGCAAGAAACCAAAAGCGCAAGGGATCAAGAAACGCCTAGGAAGGAGGGGCCTACCTAGGAGGAGGAGGAGGAGGTGGTGGTGGTAGTGGAGGTGGCGGCGGCGGTGGGATCGGATTCGGCGGGAGGAGCTGCTGCTCCTGGAGGCGCGCGCGGGTCTCCTGGATCCGCTCGCGGGTCGGCCCGACGGCGGCGGTCACCCGCTTGAGCCGGCGCCGCTTGCCGTAAGTCTCCTCCAGGCGCCGCTGCAGCTCCGCGGCGCGCGCCCGCGCCCGCTCCAGCTCCGCGAGCGCCTCCGCCAGCCGCGCCCGCGCCGCCGCCAGGTGCGCGTCCGCTGCGGCCTCCCTCCGCCGCAGCTCCGTCGCCGCCGACACCGGCCGGCTCGCGTCGTGGAGGCGCTTCCCCTCGCACATCCTCCCCGTCCTGCCCTCCTCTCCGCGTCGCGGGGCGAACAATGCCTTCGAGAGGAGAAGAGTTTGGTGGGGCGTCGTGGGCTTTGGAGTGGGTGGGTGGATCCGTATCCGTTTCTCTAGTGGACGTTTCGTCGCCTCTTCACCAATGGGCTTTTGCTTCGCTTGATTGTGACGACACGCATACAGCAGGTACAGAGATAGACTGTACAATTATTGGTTACCCTTGCTTACTCCGGTAGAGCACGTAGCATGTTAGGGGAGCCGGAGGATAGATGCATTGTATTACCGCCTGTGTGAACATTATTTCGCTAGGCATGAACAGTGTTCTACAGTAGCACTATAGCAACAGCGAAAAAGCACAGTAGTACCTAATACATATGTGTATCAGACCCTCTGCATTCACTCCTTGAATGCATAGGATCTCAATCCCAATCCCAATCCCATATTAGGCAAGACCTCGATGCGAGCTTTTAGCCAACATCATCTAATGGCTCTGGTTGTTTCTCTTTTTTCGTTGTTTTGCCCCATTTAAAATGCAGAATTTCACCCTAACCAGTTTAATTTATGCAAAAATGGAAAAAAATTACTTATAAGAGTACTCATCCGTACGTTCGCTACTAGGTACTTGCTTAGTTGTGCCAATTGCCGGTGCTACCATGGGTTCCTATAAGGTAGAGTACATACTCCTAGATTTAGATTAGTGGTGATTGGTGAAGCATCATGTTATTATTGCGTGCAATTGTTGGCTATTTTTTCCGCGGGAACTATCTAGTGCTAATACTGATTTGAGTGCTAAGGTGCTAATACAATTTCTGTTGGATCTGGATTGAACAACTTTGGAGGTGAGAGCATGCAAAGTGTTTAACGAGACGCATTGGAGATGGGAGCATGCAAAGTGTTTAATGAAAGTGCATTAATGATTAAATAGACTGGAGGTGAGAGCCTGCTTTAATCTTCGCTGTTCAATCCAGATCCAACGGTAAAGATTGATATTAGCATCTTAGCACCCAAATCAGCATTAGCACTAGATATGTTCCATTCTTCCACTAGCACCTGATACCAACTATAACATCCTAGCTATGTGGAAGCCAAGATGCAACCTAAACTACTAACACCATTCAACACTAAAAATTGTTTTCAACAAATTAACAACCAAAGACAATTAAACTTCATCACACAATCATTCTGTTAACTTAATTAACCTAAATTCAGCATGCATGTAAACTCTAAATTCGGTTTATAACATTTCATTCAAGAGGAACAATTTCATGAATATGTCTGAAAAATTTTAAACCATCAAATAGCATGAATAAAGTTTAAGGACAAACAATAAAAGCATCATGAAACCAATTATTACAATCCATAGTTTCCAAATGAATGGTAGCAACGGATTATTATTTAATTGGTGCGTAAGTGATAAAATGAAATTCTTCATGTGGTCTACTCCTCCTAATGTGTGTTGTCCTCAATGTTCACCTAAAAACAAAATTGGTAAGAGTGAGTTCAAAACTCAGCAAGTACGAATGAATGACATAAGAAAACATTGAAATGGATACAATTCATCCTCAAATTATTCCAAACATAAGAACATACGATGTGAAATGCATATATCTCCATTTCTCTTCGCATATACCTAAGATAGTCAGATAACACACGTCAGTGTCCACTCAGTCCTGCATTATCTAAAATGAGGGGAACCAAGGCCCGTATGAAGAATTTTTCATACGGAGATCTAGTTGCCCATATTAAAAATATAGGGATCTCAATTCCCACTCCCGTGGGTTAAGTATGAATGCTTGAAAGGAATGAAATGAATGATTTCTCCCATATTAGCAATTTGATATCAACAATAAACGAAAGCATATAAAGAACAAAAATACTCATACATCATAAGATTTAACATCATAATCATATAACCAATTTTTGAACAAACAAACAGCAAGTTGACTCAAACTGTACTTACCTTTCGTGTTGCGACAAGTTGGAAGGTAAAGAAGGTGAAATCAATCCAAAGGCCACTCCGCCGACAATAAATTATTTACTCAAAACAAGTTTTGACAAGATGAAACAAAGCTATTCGCAACGCTATAATCTGCAATGCCAAAACTCATACTTCAAATATTTATTTTACTCAAGCGAAACGACGAACTAGCAGTAACTCCATTCAAAAGCAACCTCTAAGATGCACATCTCTCATTCTGCTTATTATAAAAATGCATTCTTGGTCTCTCCGAAAGCTTACGAAAATATCTACAAAAGTCTAGTTGGCCGGATTCTCAGATTTTGCTTTTAACTAATTTTAACAAACAGATCAAAACAACTGTTAGAATATAACGAACATTCTGGATAGTAAGATTGAAATATACATAACTTTTGTTCTGAAGATCCAAAAATTGCGTTCTTTAACAATCTTGAAAGCTGATTAAATTACCTACAAAAGTTGTTTTGGTCAACATTTTTGATTCGTCTGTTATCTATTTTTATTACTACGACTGCTATAACCTGACTGAGGTTCTGACAACATTGTAAAATTCATATACCGACATCTACTCGTGCAAGCAACTACTACTCCAAGGATGCACGTGTCCTCGCCAAATGCCAAGGACTAGATCGCTCCAATTCCCGAGGATCTTTGCGGCAAGTTGTTTATGCCCCGGGGATGATCGTCTTGACATCTACGACCCGGTCACCCCGCCCAAGTGCCCAAGCCCAACTACACTGGCGAGCAACGAACAAGAATGTTTCAAGTCTCAAAGTCTCGGTCGACGACTGAGCGTAGCTGATTGCCGTCGTGCACCTCGTTCGAAACCCAGGCTCGGCGCTGCGTGTTTCGGTAGGACGCACGCGTGTAGTGTGTGGTGAGTGGAGTGTACGTGAAGACGAACAGCACAAGGGAAAATAAAATAGGGAAAAATAAAATACTACACCAAATAACATTTGTCATGTGATGTGCATTCCCTTGCTCCGATGATATCAAAGCAATACTAGTACATCACCAAATAGCATTTGTCATCTGATGTGCATTCCTTTGCTCCGATGATATCAAAGCAAGACTAGTACATCACTTCCTCCCTAAATAAAGCAGAGCACAATAAATTGTCATGTGATGTGCATTCCTTTGCGATATCGTTGTTGCTTTGTACCCAGAATTTTTGTCAATGATTCATTATATTTCATTTGGTCAATGAAGCTATTAGTGTTGTTACAATACTGACGATCAGAGGCTACAACCTTGTCACAAAGTCTACAATTGCTTGGACTACAAGTTCAGGATGACAAGTTGGTGCGTACTGAACTACCGATGCACAATAAATACTGATAGAACAGATGATTAGCGCTAGAGCAGGGTCCTCCAAAATTGACGATCTTTTTCTTTTGTAAATCACTAAATTAAACGGGTATATATAGATTGTATGGGCTTCAGAAAGGTTAAGCCAACTACATGTGACGCTTAATTGATCGAGCTCAGGTCAATTAGTCTTGGGGATGCCTTGAATAGACTCATTTTGGGCTTGAGCTGTTCCAAAATCCAAGCCAACCAAAGTAATTTGGCTAGCAATCGAGCCACAGGCCACAGCCACTAACGACTGAACAACTAATGACCCTAGTTCCCGCTACCGTTGGTAGTTCAATTGATAAGGCACTCGGGTAACCAGAGTTCAAATCTTACCACCCACTGTTTAAAGTATTGAGTTGCATGTAACAATCAATTCACTCAAAAGCTTAACTCTTCCTCACTATAGACTCTCTCAGGTCTAAGACGTGGAATAGAAGTAGGTTACAATTATTGTTTTTTAATTGCACCAACCGGGTCTTGAACTCAAGACCTCTTTACTCTGATACCATATTGAGTTGCATGTACCAACCAATTCATCCAAAAGCTTAAGCTGGTGAGGAAAAACGGACAATTCACTTATACTTCAACACTCCCCCACAAGCCTAAGATATGGAATAGAAGTGAGCTGTAATTATTATTTTTAATTGTATTAACCGGGTCTTGAACTCAAGACTTCCTGCCTTTGATACCATATTGAGTTGCATGTACCAACCAATTCACCCAAAATCTTAAGTTGATAAAGAAAAGTCGACAATTCACTTATACTTCAACATAAAAGTCTCGTGCAGTGGCGAGGCTTGACCAAAGATCAAGGGGACCTCCTGTAAAGATGAAACACCAACATTGGAAAACTAAGTTTTAAACTTACTAGTTGATGAACTAGAGAAGACAAAACTAATTTTTTTAAAACCTAATATGTAGTATAAGCTACTGCCTTTTTAACTATACATATAGAGATGTCAAAACGGAAGAGGAGGGGTGGGGGTGGTTGGTGTTTGGCCTACATGAAGATCCGCTCCTAGAACTCTTGTGGGTTATTTTCATTGTTATTCAGTACCGGTCTTTAGGATTTGGTTTGGAAGCGACTAGCGCTGGATAGCGTCGTAAGCTGGTTTTGCCCTTGGATCTTTCTGGTGATCACAACATGAACCGTTCGATATCCTTCTCGCAATGCAACGACAACATGACGAACCCTTTTCGTAGGCGTCCACTCCGTTCTCGTGTGAGCGTCCCAAAATTAATTGACAACATCCATCTAATTGGCTCATCTGATTCCAAAAATTGAGTGTTCAGCACCAATTCATCCCTCACATAAGAGCGTGGCCTATAATCGAGAACGCTCCCCAATTAATCTTTTTGCAACAAAAAACTGTGAAGCGCAACATAAATTTCTAGGCTTGCAACAAATTGTCCACTCGATTGCAAACAAACCAATCGGAACAACCGGCGCAACAAAACGGCAACCCTATTGCAACAAGAAAATAATGCGATGCAACAAATCAACGGCTCCACTGCAACAAATAACTCTTGCTACACGATTTGAGAAAGAAACATTACAACAAACAAAATCACTTTCTGCAACAACGAGAAAAGCGTGTTGCAACAGATTCGAGGAACGCGTTCGACAAAAACCTACCCAGAGGAGTGAGGGAGACGTGCGACAATGGCAAGTGCTAAGCTCATCGGAGGAGGAGGCCGTCCGGCTGCCCCATCATCGAAACGCCCAGATCTGACAGGTGCAAGACCAGCACACGATGCCTCGCCTCTAGCCCACTCTAGGCGACCTTGTTGTTTACCGTGCCGCTCGCCATTTGCAGCTCCATGCTATTCCGCCCGTCGTTCTTCACCTCGGATCCTCTGGTCGCCGTCTAATGTCCCGCGGTGATTGTTTGTTGCTGTCGGCGGCAGGCGACATGGATTGTTTGTTGCTGTCGGCGGCAGGCGACATGGGAGGGAGCGGCGGGCATGGGTTGGATCTGTGGCTGTGGGGATCTGACATGTCCTATGTGGGGAAGAGACTAGAGTGGGGTTGTCGGGAGTTGGGACTTGGTAGTGGAGGACCGGAGGCGTCCGATATAAATTGTGTCGATCGGACGTCTGCCTCTAAGCAAAATCCATTTGGTTTTGTGACCTCTCTGGTGGCTTAAGAATTCCAAGTCTTAGGTGTGTGCTCTGACCAACTTGCCGTGCACTTAAAAGAGTAATCTAGCTCCCAAGCAGGGTTTCAAAAACTGAATTCAAAAAAAAAAATCGCGCTCTGAAAGGTAATGGAAACTAGTTAGTTTTCGGCAGGAACTGGTTTTAAACCAACCAGTTTTTTCTTTAAATTCAAATCACGCACTTGAATTTGAAATTTAGTAACCGGCTAAGATTTAGCAGGATTATCCATATTTTTTTTTGGCAAGTTCTCGTTACTCATCAATTCAAACACAAATTTCGAATTGAAGTTTTTCAAGCTGGGATGCCCCCCCCCCCCCCCCACTATCACCAGGATTTCTGGTTCCTGACAGTAACCGGCCAGGATTTGAAACCCTTCTCCCCAAGTGCACAGGTAAGACGAAAGGCGGAAATAGAATCTTAATATGAAACGAAAATAGAGACCATGTCAAACATAAATAAATCTTCCTGCCTCCTGTTTTCTGGTGATGGGGGCATTCCTTTGATCCTTTCCATTGGTAACTCCAAAGCAAAGCATCACGTATTATACTGCATGTTCATGAACTAACAAATGACTAGTCCGTTGATTATTAATTTGGCCCGTAACACAATGACACATGCATTGCCAAGGATGGAGCAATAAAATTTTTATCCAAGGGGCCATATCCCATATGACGATAACTAAATATCGAGAGATACTAGGTACAAATATTTTACTATTCTATATGAGTAAACTAATAATTATATAAAGAACTTCATCAACCATAAGAAGACCAAAGCTTCCACTAGTCTCATGTCTCCGTCCCTGTGCAATGCACAAGATATGTGGTGTACACAGACGCTGCCGTCCTGAGCCTGCTACGTACGTTAACGCAGCCGCCCTGAGCCTGCTGCTAGACTTTGACTATTTCTCCTACTTTCATGAAACCGAACAAGATCGTGTATATATATCTGTTCTCGCGAAACAATAGCATAGAGGAGTAAGTAGAGAGGAAGAAGAGGTTAATTTCAGTGCTCTCCATGGCTTCCAAGCAAATGCTTGCCGTGGCGGCGGTGATCGCCGTCACTTTCCTCCCCGCGCTCACCTCCGCCACGGAGCACACGGTGGGCGACGACAATGGCTGGGTCCTCGGGTTCGACTACGCCGCCTGGGCCGAGACCAAGCAGTTCAGAGTTGGCGACGCACTAGGTATTCAAAGTCTCATGACTCATGCAAACCTACATGATGTGTACATACATATACTACTGTTTTGTGTTGCACTGTGGACATTGTTAACAACCACCGAATCCTAACTCTATCTTTGGATATTGACGGAATGTTACTATCCATAAACCGATAATATCTTTTGTAATATATGTATAGATAGAAACTATCGATTTGAATCTTTTGTATAGATAGAAAACAATGTCTGTTTGTAATCTATATATACGAGGATCAATGCATTGATGTCCTTTCATGGTATCACACAAGGTCACCCTCTCCCCTGCTCCGACGCGCTGAGCGCCAACTCCCGGCCGCACGCGCCGCCCTCCCACCGTGCGTGCTGACCCATCATATTTGTTGCATGATCATGTGCCATTCCGCCTTAGTTTTTACCCACAGCAAATTAGATTTGTTTCTAATCTGCGTTGCACATGACATGAGTTCCTTAACTAATTCATCAACATGCATGTGGATGCATGGTGTTACTCCTGCAGTGTTCAAGTACAAGAAGGCCTTCCATAACGTGGTGGAGGTCAGTGGACCAGACTTCAGGACATGCACCAAGACTGCGGGCGCCGCCGTCTGGAACACCGGCAATGACAGGCTCGACCTTGACAAGGCGGGGCGGAGGTGGTTCGTCTGCGCGGTGGGCAACCACTGCCAGCTGGGCATGAAGCTCAACGTCACCATTCATCCCGACGACGCGCCTACCCCTGCGCCGGCTCCGTCAGCGTCGTCTCCTCCTCGTGCGTCTAGGCGGCCCTTCGTTTCCAAGTGGTGATGGCTGCATGCACGCCGCCATGCCACGGTGATCGAGTAGCACATTGTTCGTGTTCTAGCTAGTCACATATATCGTGGTGTGATCGCTGTTGGATTTGTGTGCTCTTCTCTTCATGAGTGCCTTCAATTTTCAACCCTCTTGCTTGGGGCTGAACTCTAGTCAGGAGATAGGTATTGCTGCAAGGAGCTGCGTATTCCAACACATGTATGAATTTCTTAGAGCATCTAATAAAGAGGATAGAGAGTACTCAATCTAATAAAAAGAAGTAAGCATTTCAATGGATTATTTTTTGAGCTTGTATCCAAGACTTTAATTGCTACAAGTGTGCTTGGAGACAATGGAACCAACAAAACGAGTCTTTAGGTAACAAACAAGTCTCTAACAGAGTATTTTGTTGTTTCTTGTGGCTTAGTGTCAACAACTTGCTTGTTTCTTATCTAATAACAAGTCCATCTTCTCTCCTCACCATCCCTTCTCCACATCACCTAAATATATATTGATGTGTCCATCCCTTAGTAGATGCTCTTAGTTGATGCGTCCCTAGTTCCTACTGCCCACCAAACAGCAGCCAACATCGCCTGCCGCTGTTGAAAGTAACCGCCTTGTTTTCTTGTGCAGAAAGGGTGTTTGGCTAAGTTTGATCGTGCCACGTCACATTGAGGCGCCAACATCTAATTCCGACGTAATTATTCTTATGCACGGCTAGCTCTTTCATACTCATAACAGCTAAGAGCATCTACAATAGTCCATATCACTTATTATTAAGGGATGGACATATTAGCATTTAGGTGATGTGGGGAAGAGAATGTGAGCTTGTTTCTAGATGAAGAAACAAATAAGTTGTTGATACCAAGATACAAGAAACAACAAAATAGTTATTGAAGACTTGCTTGTTACCTAAAAGCCTGTTTTGTGGGTAGCAATTGAAGTCTTAGATACAAACTCAAGAAACAATCCATTAGAAAGCTTGTTTCTTTGTAGATTGAGTGCTCTCTCCCCTCTTAGTAATGAGATAAAAAATAAACTATTGTAAATGCTCTAATAAACTCTTAACATAACCGAATCGGCTTGGACAAGAGCATGCCACATTTATTTGCCAGAGCATGCATACAAGAATACACGGTGTCTAAATGAAATCAAAGTCAGGTCCTGTGAGAACCCTAACAAATTAAACTAATCTAATCGTCAATAAGCAGTAATGAGAAACAGTAATACACAATAATTGCAGATTAATCTTGAACACATGGCAAATCATTAACATACAACCATTCATCATCAATCGTTCGCAACAGGAATTCACAAACTAAGAATGCAACATCGATAGCAACTCAGAGTAAATTATAATAATTCATTACAAGCGAAATTAAAGCATTAGTGCAAGCTCGGAATTAATTACAGAAATTCTTTACATCAAAGAATAAATAAATATTACAGCTTTGAGTACATTATAATAGAATAAAATAAAATTCATGCATGCATATCACCAAATCTCTTCCTTCCTTTGTCCATATATCGACAGCCATCGAACCCATTCCTCGGCCAAACCGAAGCCCTGCCCACTTTTTCCGCCAGCCACCAAAAGACCAGTGGCCAACCAAAAAACTATAAATGGAAATTAGAATTAAAGAAGATTGTCGTCAGATCGCAGGAAGATCATCGAGGTTCCCAAACCAACCTAGGTCAGTTGGCACTATATCACTTCCAGTAGGTTTCATCACCCGGCAAATATGGAAATCTAACACCCACGATTATACCGACTTATCGTCGCTACAGAAAAATCCAACACAACCAATGGTCCATGAGTTTTACCCAACTCAACAGCAACATTTGAGAGAGTAAAAGATAGAACAAGGACACTTCAGTCCACGAGCAGTAGGGGAAAAAGAAGGAGCCAGCCAAAGGCCACAACACAATCCCATATAAAACCCACTCATTCATTCACAAAGTCTCACAAAGCCAACACAGCCCCCCTCATTCTTTCACAGCCGAAGGAAGCCAATAGAGAGCAAACAAGCCAACACAAACACAAACACTTCCATTCCTAACCCAACCCCATTTCCTTCCCACGATAGAGAGCAAGAAGCTCAAGCAAGCCCACTGCCACCATAAGCTAGCACAAGCCAAAGCAAGCCAAGCATCATCACCCACCAGTGCCACTTCCAAAAACACCCACAGAGGAGTAGTAAAGGTGGAGAGGAATAAAGGAGTTGGGGAAGACCGAAAGAGGACGGTATCAACATCACCTACAACCATCAACGACCACTAAGGACAACGCCAGGCCAACAAGGGCAAGAAGGACTAGAAGGAATCGATAGAAACAAGGGGAGCACCATCACCACCACAACCAAGCACTGTCCTTCTATTCCCAACCCGACCAAACAAGGTAACCCCACCATCTTTCCCCCACTGTCATCTTTGCCCCATCTGAACCCCCACAATATGAAAAACAAAGTGCACAGAGAGCACGCACAACAGTTATACCATCACCAAACCCTTACCATTGAAACCAGAGCCAGCACCACACCCCATCACCATGCTTGAGCAACATCAACCCACATTAGTAAACGAAATCAAACTCAAACTCTAAGAACCAAATTAACAAAAAGAGGGGAAGATCAAGTCTGGGGAGGAAGAAAACCAAATGCATGGCCACAACCCACAAAACCAGTGGCCCATGGACCGGGGCTGAGCCAGGAGCGCAGGGCCGAGTCGACAGAGAGTGGCGCAAGGCCGAGCCGCAGCGGGCATGGATGCGGGTGAGCCAGGAGGCGCGGACAAGTGTGCGCAGGGTAGGGCCGCAGGGGTGCGGGCGTGAACCGGGAGCGGCGGGGGCGTCACCATGCGCAAGCATCGACCGAAGCAAAGAACCAGGAAGAATGGGGAATGAAGGAAAAGAAATGAGGAAGAAGGAGACCAAGAAAGAAATGGAGCCAGGGGGCGTTCGGCCGTGAGGATAGAAAAGGGGGGAGAGAGAGAGAGAGAGAAAGATAGAAGAGGGAGAGAGGAAAGGAAAAAATAAAAATAAAGACAAAGAGACAAATAAAGAAAAAGAGACAAATAAAGAAAAATGGGAAAATTAAGTAAGAGGGGGGTAGAAAGGTAATCTTTAGTAGGAATTATTAGTGGTAGTACATTTAACAGTAAAATGATCACCAATAATAATCAGTATCGACACTGTGTAGATATCGTACCAAATAAATGTATAAACCGTGTGAGGATAAATAGTAGAAGACCGACTAGTAGAAAATAAAAAGCGAGGAAGCAGTGCAAAATTTATCGGAGACCATATAACGAAATTAATCACTGATAAAACTTCCTAAATTAGACAAATAATATGATGCATTAGAAATAATTTAATCAAGATAAAATAATTAAGTTAAGCAACACCTGGGTAAAATAGATTAGGCATTTTTGCATAAGCAAAATTGAATAGACCTAGTTGCATGCGGGTACATGTAGTATTTGGTTTTTCATGCGATTAAACGCGAGTATAGACAACCTCGATCCTAGAGCCAATAGATCATATAACAACCGCAGTTTGGGAGTGCTAACCTAGTGGGGATCTGAAAAATGTTAGTAAATTAAAGCTGGTTGGCAAAGAAAATCAACTGATTATTGTACGACTAGTAGCACCAAAAGCAACTAAGTATTTATTTATTTATTATTCGTGTTCATCAGATAGTTGCGAAAACAAACCAACGCAGGTAGAAGTAGCTGATACTGATTTTATTAACGTCGATCTTTTCTATGACTACGAAGGCAAGCCTATCTCTTGAACATCAACTTAGTTATATTAAATGTAAACGTTACTTTTTATATATTTATACATATGTGCATGGAAACTATATCTCAAAATCAAATCAGATAAAAAAGAAGAAGAAAAAATAAAAATAGAAGAATACGAGAAAAGAGCAATCCAACCGATAGGAACAGTTGGCTGTAAGAGAAATATTAGGCTGGTAAAGGGGGCCCGTGGTAGAAAAAGAGATGAGGGAAGAGATAGGACCCTTTACATATGGTTAATATATAAGGACCAACAGAACTCCCACTTGGATAAGAAGGACCAATAGAACTCCCACTTGGATAAGAGGTCGTATTTAAGTGCCAACCATTTCCTCGTTTCAACGGGCAGAAAATGCTACCTTGTTACGTGGCTATACTCTCCACATTAGGTAAGTGATATCGCATGTGTGAGTTATGGAGGAACCCAGGACCGGTAGGAAGAGTCCGGAAGTGGGGGATCCAAGGCGATATAGTACCGCACGGTGGAGTGTTGGAC
Source organism: Ampelocalamus luodianensis (assembly GCA_036346255.1). NCBI lineage: Eukaryota > Viridiplantae > Streptophyta > Magnoliopsida > Poales > Poaceae > Ampelocalamus > Ampelocalamus luodianensis. The sequence continues at coordinate 5,610,424 of CM070621.1, forward strand.
GAGGGGAGTCCGGCCCAACCAACATTATGGGAACTCGGTGGAGGACTGGGTGAGCGCCCTAGGACACCGGCGAAAAATAATGAGTAGAGACTTAATCGTGTAACTTGAAAAACGTTTGGTATTCTGAACTCGAAGCCACATCAAATGAAATGCGGGAGACCCAGCACAAAGAGAGATCAAAGTAGCTATAGGTAAAGTGGTACAAAGCCTACGCAGTGCTAAATAAAATCATGAATTCATGCCTGTCTTCTGGATTGGAGTTTACGGTGACCTTTAGAGGTCTTTCTTCTCATCGAGTGACAAGTAGTCTTTTCAGTATTAAAATCTGTCACCTAAAATTTTGATGAAGTATTTATTTTCAGAAAAAGAGATGAATTAGAAAATATAATAATGAACAGAGATAAATCATACAGTGCATCTTTGCTAATAAATGCTTGCTGAGTACACTAGTACTTATTCTTGCTATTATTCTCCTTTGTTAGATCTTAGTCCGACCGGAAATTATCCCGAGTGGGATGAAGGATATGCAGGTACCGAGGAGACCGCAGGAGATGATGGCGCTTACTACGAGTAGCGGGGTGAGGTGAACACCCTATTCGGCGAGTGGGATAAGTAGACGACCAGGGGAGCAGAGCAAGCAAGCGAGGGGATCACTTAGTCCTATTTTGCAGTTGTAAAATTACTGTTGGTATAGTTTTTATCTTATTGTTCTGTTGCGTTAGTAATGCTTATTATTCGTTGGAGTGGTGTTCTACCGGACAGACAAATAATAATTCATATACTTAAGTGTGATTAACCTCCAGGGTAATGACATAGGGCGCGGCAGGTCCAACCTGGCCGTGCACGCTGTGAGGCTACTACGCTCCACTCTCCAGGTGCGCGCGCACGACAGCCGGCTGGGCGGGCGGGCTTAGTTGACGGTGACGCCGAACTTCATGCCGGACTGGCAGTGGCCGTCGAAGCCGCAGATGAAGAACCTCTGCCCCGCCTTGCCCAGCGCTACCTGGTCGTCGCCGGAGGTCAGCGTCGGCGCGTTGCTCGCGACGGAGCACGCCTGGAAACCCTGGCCGTCCACCTCCACCACGCTGTGCGAACCCTGCGCGTACCAGAACACTGCGATGCACGCACACACATCATACATATATATTCATGCCAATACTGCAATACATATGCCACGGAGCTATATAGCAAACGATGAATACGGCGGCGTACGTCGTGCATGTTCTGTACATGTGTAGTAGCCAGAACGTGACGTACCTAATGTGTCGCCAACTCTGAACCGCTTGCCGCTGGCCCAGGCAGCGTAGTCGACCCCGTTGTCCCAGCCGGAGTCGTCCCCCACCCTGTACACCTCTGCACGTGTGGTCGCCTGGACAAATAAGACGGCCACGGCGCGGTTATATCATGGCAACGACGACGGCAACCGTCTTCTGAGAAGCCATCAATTGGCTGATTAAACGGTACTCTTACTTCGACGTTTCAGTACTGGGCGTTACGTGTGCCGGTGTGCGCTATGCCGCTATGGTTATGTACTTGTGTGAGCAGCGTGTTGGTGTGAATGATTATATATATCGTGATTCATGAGACGTGGTTGCCTGAAATGCAACGCCCGATTCAGGATGTAGCTAACGTTGGCTAGTTCGTATGAAGACATGCAGTTTACGGTGCCACCGAAGAACGCAATGCTAAAATCTTTTCTCTCCTTCGGAATCAATCTGCCCGGGCCACGCAAAGACACCAGGCGGGTGGGCGAGAAAAGTTCGGCCGCGGGGCGCGCGGGCACAACGGCATATGAAGCCGCCAAATCTACTCGTCCAGGCGTGGCAGCTGCATGCGGCCGGCCGAAAAGGCGTAGATCAAACACTAATTAAAGACGTACTTTTGCTGCGTGAAGCGCTCAAAAAAAGCTTAACCAATCAGTGAAACTATCGTTAAAAAAAACAATCACCGAATCGAACACGTCCATTCACAAACAAAACAGAAACTGCCACTCCAATCTAACATTAATTACACGTTCCACGACTAAGAATCTGTAGGGTCAATTGACCCCACAAGAATAGGCTGCCTACGCCACACTGCTTGTATTCCTTGTGATCCTAACCTTGATTGTGATGAATGAATAAAGCTGCTTCGTAGCGTAGTGAGTATATTAAAAAAAAAAGATTTGCTAAACAACATCGTACTGTTTTCTTTTATCAAAATAATCGAATTTTTATCCGTCCGATATGCTTTGAGATTTGTACTTCTTCTCATACGATGAATGGAGCCCAAATTTATTATGTTTTTTTATATAATATAACGGGTTCACCACGTACGGTATTTTATTGGTATAGAATTTCTTTTTTTCTTTGTTTTTGCTCAATATATCAAAGTATATGCTATATTTTGAATCATGTGATGGAAATATGAGCTATTAAGTAATTACAGTGATCAAGAACAAAAATTACATTAATAAACTACTATAATTTATGTGTAACAAAGTTGTAAAAGAATTAAAATTTGACTGTTTTGAGTTGAAAAACAATAATGTTATATAGACGGAATCTAAAATAACTTCAAAGTAGGTTGTACCGATTAATGGAATGCAACTTGTGAATCACACATTTGATTTATGGGCACACACGAATTAATGGTCCATTGTCTCTTAGCTAGAGATTAACAATTAAAATAAAAATACCAACCGAAAAGGAAGAATCCTGCTAAAGCGTTGTACTACTACCGGTTACGCAATCGTGCATGGCTCCGTCAGGCTTGCCGGTTAAGCGCCGGCCGCTTGGTTGTCATCCTTCTTGGCGATGACAAAACAAAGGTGTTGAGACGGCCGTCGGAACGCCCAGACCTCGACGCGGTCCCACTTTTGGAAGCCGCTGCGCGCAATGAGTTCCGTGTATCCCCGCCGTTGATCACCGTGGCCTGGCTGGTGCGGAACTTGTTCAGCCTCAGCTTCGACACCTTCCATTCCCCGCCGCGCTCGTAGACGGACACCGGCACCCCTACGTACCTCGTCGGACTTGCCCTTTTCTTCTCGCCGTTGTGTCTTTGCTCGCTCTCTACATCCGACGCCGTCCTGCGGTCGTGGCTGTCGAGGCCGCACGCCTCGATCTCCTCGGGGAAGAGGACGGCGCGGAGGCGGTTGGAGGCGTCCAACGGAATGAGGAAGCGGGTCTGCTGCGAGCTCACGTCCGACGGCTGCAAGAGCTTCTCCTCCACAAAGTGCAGCGGCAGGTCCTCGGGGAGGCCATGGCGACGAAAGAGCTCGGCGCGCACCACGCCGCCTCCGCGGCGCCGGCCGCTCCGTGATTTGTGGTGGGTGGATGCAGATTGAGCTTTCTCCGCGGTGAACGGGGCGCGTGGCGGGCTGCGGGGGGAAGCGCGCGGAGAGGCTGCACGAGCAGGGGATCCGGCTGCTCGGCTTTGATACGCCTCGCCGGCTCCGTGGCTTCTTCCTGATTTCCCGTGGGCTTCCTTGGGTCAGCAGATATTCCAGTATTGTCTACCGCGCGGAGCGGCTGCACAAGCAGGGGCGCCGGCATGTTGGCGCCAGTCATCTGCTGCTCGGCTTTGACACGCTTGCTCGCCGGCTCCGTGGCTTCTTCTTCCTCGTCGGTTTCTTGATTTCCTGTGGGCTTTCTTGGATCAGCAGAAGGACCGAGGCTGGTCGCTGTGCGAAGGCTCCTCGACTCTTGATCAGCGGGCTTCCATGAACCGGCGAAAAGGACCAGATCTAGGCAGACCGCCCTGCCGCCGCTCTTCGGCTCCTGCGGCGAGACGGACGGCGGGCCGAGACGTAGCTCGAGGTCCATATGCTCCGCCATCTTGGGCGTATCGGTTGGTCCACGCAAAGCACCGAAACACACTGCCGCCGTCATCTCTCAAGGTACCGAGTTTTTTAGGGTTTCCTTGCCTTCTTGGAGGCTTGAAATAGGCTAGGTTTAAGAGAGGATTTAGAGAGGAGCTAGTAGTCGTCGTTCTTAGAGGATTTAGAGGACGCTTAAATGCATACCTATCTTTGTACAAAACTAATTAGTGATCAAAGAGAGAAAAATGGGGCACGTTATGTACGCATGTAACAAACTTCTTATTTTAAACGATCAGTTTATCAAAATAAACCTAGAGATATTGTGTGTTGCGCATGCAGATTATTTTTAAATGTGTGCGCAGTGGCGGACCCAGAATTACATTTTAGGTATGGCGCACGGTGTTGCTTCCTTGCCGACACCATCTTGCCACGCATCGCTAGGTCTCGCCGCCGGTCCTCGCCAATGACTCGACACATTGTTCCAACTAAACTCTTGTTCTACTAACAAGTGCGCGATGAACTAATAAAATAAATCCTTTGGAATATATAAACATTCTTAGAGGCCTAGAACATCTCTACGGCCCAAGGTAATGATTATTTGCCTAATTTATTGGGTTCTACGGTGATTTATTTATTTTAAAAAGTCTCATATCGCTATCTTACGCCTTTTTATTTTTATTTTAGACCGGTCTATCTACTATTCTTTACCTGTACGGGGTTTAAAATTCTATTTTTCTGGCGATTCGCCCGAAACTCGGAGGTAACACGTTAAATTATTTAACTCATGCAGTGGCGATTTTATTAGGTTTATTTTGCCTTATTTTTCCCACTTTTATTTTTTTTTATACCGGTTGGTCTGCTGTTAAACTTTAAGACAAGGTTTTAAGAATTCATACTTTTTACGATTTGTTCAAAAATCGCAGGTATGATGTGTATGCATTCTCTCTACCTATATTTTATTTTTCTAAAATTTTTATTTTGAAATTTCCTTTGATTTTCTTTTCCTTTCCTCTCTTTTTCCCTTTTTACCCTCACTTTCTCTAATGCCATAGAGCTGAAAATTCCTTAGCCACTCATTTACAACACAATCTCTCTCTCCTCACTACCACTCACGGCTGGCTGGCCTCACGGCTGATACACCCAGGCCTTTCTTTCCTTCCCCAATGTCATTCTTCCTCTCATGGCTCTCTCTCTCTCTCTATTTCTTCTTCTCTGGTTCACCTTCCCCACGACGCCATGCTCCTTTGGCTGGGCTCCCTCCTAGCGCCGCCGCCTCCAGCTGCTGGTCTGCCGCCGCTGCCTCTGGCCGCTTCTCCTTCCGGCGCCGCTTCTCTCTCTCTCACTCGGCCGGCTCTCTCTCTCTCCATGTCACCTCCTACCCAACGCCCCTCCGCCACCATGCGCCACAAGCGATTCTGCTGGCGGTTGCCCCATCTTCATTCAAGAAGCCAGCTCCACGCCTCCACGCAGCCTACGCAAGCATGCCTGCGTCTCATCTTCTCAGACAACGGCCGATGGGACAGCGGCTGGAGCTTGGGGGAGGGGGTGGTTCCCGGCCGGCGGTAGCTCTAGCAGACGCCAGAGCTTGCCAGAATGCTGGGTCCGTCCCTGCGCGTGCGCATACATATTTTGTAGTTCGCACGCATGCAACAGATCTATTTTTCAGGAATTTAAATGAGAGATATATATACAAACCACGAAATTTTCGCCGATATGTTAATTGGACTTGGGTACTTCGATACATAGCAACGTGTTAAGTATAGACAATCGGTAATGAATCATGGCGTGATGGTATGTCAATAAGAAAAGGGAGTGACTACGAATCGGACGTGACGGATGGAGTTTCCCACCGACGGTCCGAACCCAAAGATATATACTACTTGAGAGCTAATTTGATTGAATGGATCACGCCGAAGGATGAGTTCTCACTTGACACGTTTTTTGGTCATCTTTTGATTTACCAATCGAGCCTTTTAGGCTTTTAGCATTGCTGTGTGAGATGAGGACCCAAGCATACAAGCATATGATGCAGACTATGCAATCTGTCGACTTGTGGTGCATGCATGGTAGCATGGGCATATAATTTGAGCACAATCATGCCCTACTGCATGCATACTTGCACATACATACTACTTGGGAGCTAATTTTCACGCCAATATATATTGCGCATGTATATAATATGGGTGATACTAGCAACATTTTTTTCTGCAGATGCAACACTTGCAACATCTTCGGACAACGGTTGCAACATCTCCGGACAATGGTTGCACATCCTCGGACAATAGTTGCAACATCTCCGAATAATGATTGCAACATTCTCGCATAATAGTTACAACATCTCTGAATAATGGTTGCAACAAAACCCATTCTAACAAATAAAAGGATAATCGCCTCCAAACAAAGTTCACCACCGCGATGTCATCGCGAGACGCACTCGCTTCGCCGCCTCCTTTTTTTCTTCGCCTAGTGGGAATGGGGTTGGTGGGGATGGTCAAGTCGGTGCAGTGTGTTGATGGTCGGATGCATTGGATGATTGATGACAGTGGACGGTGTGTAAAAAGCGTGACGCGGGGATGTTAAGATCGTCCGCCTTCACCATATCTATTCCCATAAGGAAAATCAATATGCCTAAAAATACCGCCTTCCATGCTTTATCCCAAGAGTTAAAGAGCCTTTTAAGCCCAAAGACATCCAATTTTTATCCGGCCCCGCCGTAATTGGCCGAGATATCATCGTGGTTAGCCGACTTGGGTTTTATTACTACATCCGTACATCGGCTCTAGTGCTAGTTGCCACGTGACTAGTCATCTCCTTTGTCGAAAGAACGCCCAAGATAAACTCTGCTAGATGGGCCTTTAGTTGTTCTAAATTCTGAGTTGCTCCTAAAACCTAATTTTCTTTCCTCTTAGAAGATTCCTAATGTCCCTTTTCTCTTGAGAAAAAAAAATCCTAATGTCCCCAACTCAAACCCATCCTAGTGTAATAATCAAATGGGTGGGTTTATTTTACTGCTTTTGTTATACATCCGTCGACTTCTTTTAAAAAAATATCAGTTGAATTTCTAACATTTGGACCATCCTCCTCTTCGGCGATGAGCTTCACCTTCTTTGTCTCCGGCGAAGCCGAACACGCTCCAACACCAGCATGCTTGGTGAAGCTTACTCGTTGACGTCTCGCACCAGGCGTCGCCAAAGCCACCTGGTGGTTGTCGTTGCCGATTGCTTCAGACGCCAAATGCCCCCCTCCCCCACCACCACCAATTGTCCGCTTTTTTTTGTTAAATCAAAGAAATGTTTCGGAGGTGACGGCAAGGAAAGGAGGATGACGAGGATGCCAGCGAGGTGATGGCTCGGGGGAGGAAGATGTGGCGGCAGCTGGCGCGAGGCGACAGATCTAACGGCGATGAGTCGCCAAGATGGGAAGGTGGGAGGTGGTGGTGGAGAAGTGGCGGCGGTATCACACGACAACCACATCGATGGGGTGGCTCTAGTAGGATGCAAAAGGAGGCATGCAGTATGTGGGCGAGCTAGGTGGTGTGCTCCAGACGCACGACACCTAAAATTTTGAAAAACCTGCATAGTATATAGGTAACAAGGATAATCATGAATCCATTGAACAAAACTTGAGGCTTGTGTATGAAGTGCGCAACCCCATTGAAAGCTTTCTAGCTCCATCACCGATGCGGGGTGGTGTGGGCACTCAGATCTCGATCCAACATGGTAAAATTTGACAGAGATTTGAAGAGGAATCAATCAAGTGTTATATAGATGGCCCCTTTTCACTAGGTTATACTCAAGAATAATGCTGCTCAGTATTGACTGTTGAATAAACCGGATTAGTTCTAAACTGCATCATTCCTCGGATCAAAGGATTATAGTCAGCAGGATACCGATATAAAGCTATCGTATATGTCCCAAAATTAAACAAAGTTACCCCGCATAAGAATCTGATGGGAACGGGGTTTGACCTATAAGCTCACTGATTCCATCGATCTACTCACGAAGGAAATTAACAAATTTGTCTCTTTCTCCGAGCCATCATGAATTGTTTTTGTACTTTTCAATGCTAGGTGTATACACAAAACAACGCCCAATACGATTAGTTCAAAGTACGATCACCGAGTTGTTTTTGTACTTTTCTTCACAAAATTCATCATCTAGGAATATTTTCGCCCGAGAAGCACATTGTATACTAGTATTGCAACTGCCACTATTAAATCCTAAATCAGTAGAAGAGAGGGAGAAAGGAATGGCTGTGACTTGCGAGGTTTCCTTCCCCTAACTCTGTTGGTGATATGCCTTAGAGGTAATCATAGAAAAGATTGTATCACGTCTATGTTTATGAGTTATTGAATAAATGTTATTCTGTTCCTTGAGTGAATCATTGATTATAAAGATTAACAAGTATGTAATTTGTTGGTGAAGCTCTTTAACTTATATATATGATATCATTCTAAATTGTATCCCTGGTCGGATGTCACTTGACGGAACACCAATAACTCTACGACCAGCACATGTATTGATTGATGATCATATTTCACCGATCATGAATATAGGAATATCGAATCAATAATGTGAACACATGTTAGGGAACATGGTGTTGGATAAGAACCACCTTGAGACACTATTGAGATTGTTATGGTTTTATGTGTCATTAGTTGGTCTCAAACAATGATAATGTATAATCCTTAGACTCGATATCGTGATGGTTTTCTACATGTGTAATAGCACTCTTAGGAGTTACTAAATGCTACTGTGAATCGGGTAGTTATAAAGGTAGCTTATGTAGCTTTCTGTGTTTGCTATGAAACATGAGGAGGATGTGATCCGGTCGGATATGGGATTTGTCCTTCCTAACATAACAGAGAGATATCTCGCCCTCAAGTGGTCGGATAAAGAAAGTGTATGGTCATGCCACCGTGGTTGAAGAGTTCGACCATATAAGGTTATCCGACACCGATCGAGAAAGTATTGAACAATCCATGAATGACAAATATCTCATCTGGAGTTTAAACCAGATATCGTGAAGTAAAGGGAGGTTGCACGAGTAGGTCGTTTAGTTCGATCAGTTACAGACTAGTCGTATGAAGATACGAGCCGGTCATAGACTGGTCAAACGTAATCATAGAGTGATCGAAACCTGATCGTAAGGAGTTACGATCTGGTTGAGACTAAATATGAACTGGTCGTACACAGTTACAAACTAATCATGTGGAGATACGAGCTGGTTGTAGACTGGTCGTACTTAAGTATTAACTGGTCATAAGGAGTTATGAACTGGTCGTACCTAAATACGGACTGATCGTGACGAGATACGAGCTGGCCGTAAGTGATGAGGATCTGGTCGTAGATCATATTGCGTTAAGATTTATCTGATATAATTTATGTGTATTCGAGAATCGTTATGCCCTGCTAGATGCCACTGATGACTCGTGGTCGGAAAGGTACTTCCGAGTCATAACCGAATACGCATGAACCTAATGGGTCACACACTTAACAGGTTGGAACAAAACGTGTTCAGATAGGATCCGTTCCGGGCACTATATAAGGAGATGCTTGATGCTCTTAGGAGATACATGATATATGAGAGACGTGAGTTGCTCCACCGAAACCCTAGCCGCCATCTTCCCGAGAGAGCCCTGCCGTTCGACTTGGTGCTAGCACACTGGCGTTCGGTTGTTCATTCCCTGGATGTGTGGATACCGTAAAGATGTTGTTGCGTTATCGCGCGCTCAGACAATCCGTGATTTTCACAAGGAACGCTGGAGGTCACCGGGAGACGAACGACTACGAGGACATTGGACGATCGACTACGACCACTTCATCGACGCGCTCTTCGTTGGACCGCACTATCCGACTATTTTTCACAGCGACCGCGCCTAGTGGTAACGATCCGTGACCATCTACTTGTTTGTCATCTTAATTTATGTGATAGAAATTTTAAATTATTGCTATCGTAGCCTACCCGTATCCCTTCAAACTCACCACCATATGTACTTGCAAAATCGATGGCCTTACTCTCTTCAATTTCAGTCCAATGGAATAGCAACTATCTAGTAGATTTTGCAAATTTTGGAGGTACCGGTGCACACCTGGCACCCCAGCTAGATCCACCCTGTCTCCGAGAAACGAAAAGTCAAGATTCAACATCAAGCAGCTCAAGAGAAGTACAAAAGATTAAGTAAAAATCAAATTCCCAAACATGCACAGAGAAAACAACATCGAGTGTCCTATTGGTCGTCCATGCTGTGTTGTTTGGAAACCTTGGCAATCTTCCAATGACTCAAATCCCACAATATATTTGATACGACCATCTCGTAAGATGTCATGGGTTACTCATTCGTGTACAGTTTCCTCCAATGTTTTCATAAATCGATTTAAAAGTGTGTTTTATTGTTTTTATTTACAAAAGGGAGTTGTGTTTAAATTGCTAAATTAGCTTTCATAATCTATGTCGTTTGCAGTTTCCTCGCGAATCGAAACATAGAACTGAAATAAAATTGAACTTTCAAAAAGTCCATAACTCAAGGGCTTGATTACAACACAGAAAAAATAGCAAGTAATAGTTCAATTCCTACATGAATATGAATATATCCCCGCGTTCCAAACGGAGGTCTAATCTAACACGTTCTTAAACGGAGTTCCTTCAAAGTTCCAATTTTTAAATGATTTACAGTTACTTCAGGTACTGAACAAATCAGTTCAGAACGGAATTCACTAGCTAGTACAAAGTCACCTAGCAGGAAACCGTCCATAATGTGCTTATACAACAAGATAAGTACACTTTAACTGAATAAACATCCATTTTATCGACAGCGACGCCACCGTTTTGAAGCCCAAACTAAGCCGCCTTCGTGGAGTACATCTCAGAGCATACTATTCTCCACCCTCCTTTACTGAAACTCTGAAAGAGACCAAGCCGTTAGATAGCTCGACACGCCGTTGAAAAACTTGATCTGAAGCGGCGGTTGGTCCGGCATGTGGGGAGGACCTTTTTAAAGAACAGGGGCACATTTCCAAGTCATCCAAAGGAAATTAATTATTGTAGAAGAGGTGAAGCTAGCTAGTTATCATGTTGCAATCTCTCCCTGATCTATACGCGCAAGAAATAGTGCCTTCCCGTTCGATCCGTATGATAAGTACTCTTGATATTTCAGCCACACAAATTTACTCGCCTTTCATGCACTAAAATTAATTTGTCCTATCGCCGTATTTTTTAAACTCAATATATTCGTGACAAAGTCATTTTCTCAGATTACTTCATAAATTTCTTCAAGGTATTTCAGCTCTATACTATTGTTACGAAGATAACCTTTTATCACAAGAAACTGCACGGATACAACGTTACCATCTGGTTATCTTTATGGCTTCGGGGGACCACAGAATCGATACCGCTGCAGTGGAATATTCACCCCGGCCCGTTACGTTGACGTGGGAACGGACGTATCCATGATCTAGACCGGCATGCTGCGACCCACCGAGCAGCTGGACTACCTAGCTAGAAGAAGCCTAGAACGCCGCTCTTTTACCCCCCCCGGGCTCGTGCTCAGCTCTTCCATCCGATCGAAGACGACGTCCTCACGAGTGATGTCACTCACCCGTTGCCCCATCCGCGCGCGACGAAAACGACGGTGGGTGGAGTGGCGCGAGCGAACGGGAGCTTCGGGAAGGGGAAGGCGCTTGGGTTTGTGTGGAGCGCACGGTGCTACGCGTCGTCGGCTGTACGTCCGCGCCGCAAGTACGTGAACGCCGTGGTGGCACGTAGCGTGCGGTGGACTTTGTCACGGCACGAGCCCGGCGTCTGGGCCGTCCGGCCGCCTTCCACGACCTTGCCTGTCCCGTGTGATCTTTTATCTGGACTCGAGAGTGCATCACCGGCCGTGGCTACATCTTCCTCGTTGATTGCACTGGTGGTGCCAATTTGCCAGTCGTTCCCTGTCGTTACCAATCGGGGCTAATTTGCACTGTGTATCTTTTTCCGCGAAGTTCCCAAGGTGGTAATGTGGTATACATAATAAATACCTTGAAAACGAAATATTCTCATCTCTCTGTACCCCAAATAAAAAAAAAACGAATTTTTAGCTTATTTGACACAGTTTCGTGTCGAAATTGCAAAAATAGCCTTATCCCTAACGAAAGTACAAAAATAGCATCACGGACGCGCCGACAGACGACATGCCTAGCAAGGGCACCAGGTCACCACCGTCTATTGACTTACCGAGCCACCGAGGGTAACGAGGGGTGGCGATGGAGACAGTTGGCACCCAAGTTTGAAGCTACGAGTGTGAGGTAAAAAAAACAAGAGCCGATAAAAAAAGAAGAAGAAAAATAAAATGCTCTTGGCTGAATTTTTGTAAAGGTAGAAATAGTGTTAAATAGTGTTTGCAAATAGGATCAAATAGTATTGTAAATAGTATTTACAAATAGTATCAAAATGCACTGTGCACTAGCTTGCCATGCGGCCATAGCGCGGCAGGCCGTGTGTCGGGTGGTGGCGGCACAGTAGGCCGGTTTCATGTCGTTTGCTGGCACCTCCGCGGTGAATTTTTTGTACTTTCGTCGAGAGAAACTATTTTTGCTATTTTGTTATTTACGGAGTTCGTCGCGGAACGCTTCTCGCATAGGACGCGTGGCGGCCTAGCACTGGAGAACTAAATGCACAGACTGCTCCTAAGCATGCCATTCTCACCGGTTTAGTATTAGGGTAGATGTACAAAAGTTCCATGCTAGTGTATCTACACTCTATTGGAGTGCATGTGTATAGATAGATGGTCGCGCCCATTTCCTTGACCTGCAAGGGGTCATGTGAGCACACTCCATTTCCCGACCCTTTCCCTCGGCCAGGCCAGAGTCGTCAGTGCCTACCTCACGTGCGGCTCTCCCGAAAACCGTATAAAGAAGAGGCGACGGCCGCAAGAAAGAGCTAGCCTCTCTACTGGGCGCACCTGCGGCTTCTTGCGTTGCGCGGGTGCAGGAAGTAGAGGAGGTTGTGGAGATCGATGGGGTCCATGGGGAAGGCGGCGGCGGGGGAGAGGGTGGTGCTGGCCGTGAACGGCGCGAGGTACGAGGTGGCCAGCGTCGACCCGTCGACGACGCTGCTCGAGTTCCTGCGCACGCAGACGCCCGTCAGGGGCCCCAAGCTCGGCTGCGGCGAAGGTCAGCCGTTCTTCACCGTTCCATATAATCGTGCTTGCTCTCCTCTGTTTCAAATCCTTCACTTCTTGTGAGAATCTTTCTTTAGCTGAATAAGCGGATCGAGCTAGTTCACAACGGTTCATGAGAATACGTGTGCTCTTCTCCTTTTGACCAATTTCTTTCCAGTTTGGTGAAGCTATTTGAGTGGCATGTATTTCTGGCTAGTTTCTGCAGGAATTAAAACGCGAAAAAAAGAGATTTGCTAAACAGCATTCAACAGCTTTCTTTTTCAAAATAGTCAAATTTTTATGTGTTTGATATGCTTTGATATTTGTACTTCTTTTTATATGATAAATTGGGTTCAAATTTATTATGATTTTTTTCGGAGTTCACCATATTATCGTATTTTATTGGTGTAGATTTTTTTGTCTTTATTTTCGCTCAATATCTCAAAGTATACGTTAAATTTTGAATCATGCAATGAAAATATGAATTATTAAGACTTTCGATAATAATTAAGGTGAACGAGGACAAAAATTACACAAATAAAGTACTATAATTTATGTATAATTAAGTTTTAAATGAAATAAAATTTGACTATTTTGGATTGAGAAAACAGTCGAAGCTACCCACAGGCATACAGCATCAGAAATGAATTCGTGTACACGTGCACGTATGTTTCACCGTACATGCCGATATAGCTTCTCTGATTCGCCCTCTTTTTTTTTCTTGCAGCGCTAGCGGTAGCGTTAGCGTTCTCTCTTTCATTCATCATCCAATAGAGGTTTTTTCTTTCTCAACGTTCTCGATTTCTCCTCAGTAGTCAGCCCGATCGAGTACGTGGGCTGTCTCACGGACTCACGGACACGCCAAGAAACTAAACGACGCCATACAAAGGCACGGGCTAGCTGAACGTTCATGGTAGGCGGCGTGGCAGCGTCCACGCGGAGGCCGGCTACTCTCATGCACTCATGTTACCTTGCAACACAAGGTCTCACCATAAATTCTCCAACCTCAACAGTTAAGCTGTTGCTGTACTGTTTCTCAATATTGAACAGCACGGATGGTCTCTGATCACTGATGGCTCGATCGATGCCACCCACGGGCATACAGCGTCAGAAAACAAGAAAAATGCTATTGAACAAGAGTCAAAAAAAAAAAAAAGCACTAACTGTATGTGTACAGAGTTGACAAATTAGTAGTAGTGTTTGGACAAAATTGCGGTTTTATCAAATATTTCAGATTAATTTCAGATTTAATTATAAATAGAAAATCATAATTCCAGTAATAAATGACTATTAACCGAAATAAGCTACTCAAGTCTTCTATACATGAATTCAAGCAATAGAGAATAAACTCATGAATCAAATCAATTAGTGTAAAGCTCAAATTGATATTTGGTTAATTTTGCTCTCAGATGTCGGGTTGTACCAAAGACGGTGCAAGGCCTCCTCGCCACTAATGGCCTAGTCTAATCACAAATTATGAGTGACAATTTCTTAAAATATGCTAGGTTTTGAGTTTTATTACTTACCATTACAATTTACAACTAGCAATTTAATATCACAAGATTAATTGCTCTAATGTAAATAATACAACAAACATCGTAAGTAATGAATGATACAAAATAATGACAACAACTAGCTCAAATCCTAGCTTATGACTCTAAATTGTCACACTAATCTATTATGCAATATAAATCAAAGAGTGGTATAAGTCCCAAAATCTATTATGCAGAATCACAAAAAACTAGTGCTAATATAAATCAAAGATAGATATAAACTGAAAGTTCACTAGTATGTCACACTAAGCACAATATATATTTAAAGTTGAAGAATGCTCACTGAACTTATGGCACTCAAAGACACCAAGAAGTCAAGACAAGACGCGTCAGCGACGTTGTCCCAGAAAACATATCGTCACGGCTATGCCACGGTGAAAACAGCATGGTTCACGGAGATACAATGTCCTTTCGCAATCAGGGGCACGTCAAACTACGGAATCGAGGTACAGGAAATGCCACACAAAACAAAACAAATCGTGTGCATGCCAAGTGCACGAACAGAGCAACCACACACCAATATCACAACCAATCACAAAGAAGAACCACAAGCACCACGAACCCCGTCATTCGCCTAAGACCGAAGAATCAAGCGCGAATGGTAAAAAGAATATATTAGAAGGGAGTGAAAGCTCTCGGATCTTTCATGTGTTTTACCAAGGAGGAGTAAACCGGGATTAAGTAGGAGGAGATCCAAGGCGTCGCCGCCGAATGGCCGCCGCAACCGCCTCTAGCATTGCGTGGGGGATCGGATGGGTCCCCACGACTGCATCTGGTCTCCCTTTCTCTCAGTCGGGATGAGGCCAAGGACCCTACCCACTCGCTCAGTCAGTAGAGACCAAGCCTTATCCTCTCCTCTATATCAAAGACAGGTGGCCCCACGGGATAATTAGGAAATTACCAAAAGACCTATTGTCGTAGGGGCGACCCATTGACCTCAGCAACTCAGCGAAGACCGCAAGAAGGCCCCTCGAGGGCGATGGACCAAAGGCGCGATGAAGAGGCCCTCGAGGGTACCTACTACACCTTCGGGAGGGCCCCGAAGGGCGCGCGAATGCTACCAAGAGGCCCACGAGGGCCGAGAGCTAGAGGTAGAGCGAGGGGGGCCCGAGGGTACCAAGTACACCTTCAGGAGGGCCCAAAGGGCGCGTGAAGGCCACCGGGAGGTCCCCGAGGGCCACAGGTAGAAGGCACACCTCGCCACCTCTCCCCTGAAGGGTGCCGTGTGTACCTGTCAGGACCCGGGATTAACAACCCAAATCCTCTATGTATTTCTGAACTAGTCCCATGATCAGTAGCTAGTTCACACAGTAAACAAATGTGGTAACAAATTCATATCACAACTTTATTAATAATCAACAGAGTTTATTACAAAAGAGGCTTACAAGCCAACAATAAAGAACACAATGAAGACGAAGAAGTAGTGGGTCCAAAGAATCGCCACGCACAATCAACTCGGTAGTGGCCTAGTCGCCGAGATCCACACCGTAGCGAAGTCCTTCTCCTCTCAAATTTTGTTTGCATAAAGCAAGTATGAGCACAACTACCGTGCTCGCAAGTTACACTCAAATAATGAATGACATGCATATATGGATGTAACAAAGGATGGCATATTGGTTGATTTGCATAAAGCAGTATTTTCTTTAAATACTTGTACTAAGTTCCAAATCAGTTATTTTATAACTAAAATTTCATTTTAAAAAAATCTAAATTTTATAGTCAGATATCATTCACACATGAATGGTGAAGGATACCCTCCTATCACAAGGCTACCTGCCCAAAATTCCCGATTGGATAGAAATCCAAAGTTATTTGAAAACAAAACTAAAGTCTAACTTTGAACAGTTCTGTTAGCATATCCATGACCGTGGACACGGCTATTCGAATAGTTTGACACTTTGCAGAGGTTGTACAGCTTTACCCACAAGACACGACTTCTCTAGTTTGTTTGGCATCCGTCGATACCACCGCTCACTACCTTAGGTAAGCAGTCTAGAGCATGTGTCAAGGCCTTTACAATGCGTCATTCCACCGTAGTTACCCCTCGCTAAGGTTTCGCCACCTCCTTTGGAATAAAGACCTCCGGGTTCGAGCCCCCTCTTGCGCTAGGTGGGACTAACATAAGTCGTAACATGACTACTCATTGCATCTGTAGGGAACGACCACGGTGAAACATTGCAAATTAATTAGCCAGGTCCTACTCCCCATACTAAGGACATGTGGTGGTACGGTATGGCTTAGCATCATGCACTCGAAGACCGGGCCTTAACCGACTTGGGCAACTTTCAACAAACCCATGGGCCTCAACTATACCCACTGAGCCCGTGCATGAACATGCACCCACCAAGCATCCATTATGCCAAAATCCAAACCCATTTTTATTTTATTTTCCAAGTAAAAGCATTTTATAAACCTTCTATGGCAAAACAATATCATAGACCTAATTTAAATCAAATTGAAAGATTTGGCTAAAAACTTCCCAAATACAAGATTTGATCTAAGCATTCACTAAGCATATGATTAATTTTAGTATCATTTTGTCTAATGGTGACAAGGTATTCACGTTCAATATTCAAATTGGCCATACAAGGAAAATTGAAATAGCTAGGCATTTAAAACAGGGAATTAAAATAATTGTATAAATATATGCATGCAGTAATAATTTAAGACAGAATATAAATAATTTAAAATAATAGGATCAATATGATCAAGGGTATAACTTGCCTTACTTGATTAATTGATGCTCTCAAACGATATCGAAATCCAGTCGTCCGAAGTCGTCGAAAACTATATGTGAAAACGAGCTAAATTCAAATAACACTCAAATAAAATCCAAATAAAAACCCAAAATAAATACTGGGAGGAATGTATCAACTTTATATTAATTTAGGAAGTTAAATCGACGGAATCAGAGTTCGTATGAGAGATAACGAATTTGTAGAAAATGAGATGCATGCATAAAGCACTATGCATGCATGGCACTGTAGCTCGTGTGCATGGCACTGTAGCTCACCATGCAAAGCTCATGGAGAAATGGAGATGCCGGGCGAGAGAAAAGGATAGGCGGCCAGTGAACCACAAAAATGGAATCCCGGGAGCAAGACGGAACCAATGGTGGTGGTCGCGTCGCTGGCGAAGGTCCGGAGTGCGGCGGTGGCGTGCGAAATAGTGTCAGATGAATAGTAGCACCGGTGAGCCGGGGTGTTTTGGAGAAAAGGAAGGGAGCACCGCGTAGAACGTTGCGAGGCGAAGCCAACAGTGTGGACGATGTCATCGGAGGATCAAAAACGGCACCGGAAATGACGATAGAATGTGGTTCGGCCGCTGACGCAAAACTTTTGCTTAAGGCGAGATAGAGGGGCGAATTCCAGGGATACGAAGAGGAAGCCGAGGGGCACGCCGCGACACAGTCGGCTCGAAAAATGAGTGACTGAGGAGAGAGAACGGAGGAAAGATTATTAATGGATCAAAATAAATGACAGGAAAAAAATCTAAAAATTACGAAATAAATACTGAAAATAGTATGTGAATTTAGATGAATTTAGGAGGAAGAATCAACGGATTTGGACTTTGCATGCGAGAGAACGAATTTTCGAAAGAATTAAAATGTGTATGTACAAACTACAAGCATCGACTAGATAATTTTGGCTACGGTAGATTGTCTTCTTCCTCCAGCCGAACAGCAAGCAAGAAAAGAAATGGTGGCACCTAGGGAAGGAAAAGGGAGAGGTGGCCGGCGAATGACAAAAATGGATTGCTCACCTTGCAACGAGGTCGTAGGAGTGGCGCGCAAACGGTGATCGTGATGGCGGCGCGCTGCGGAAGCGCGGTGGTGCACGGGGGCGGCGGCGCTCCGGCGATGTTCCGACGAAGAGGGAGGGTGCACCACGTAGATCACGATGTTGTGAAGCCGACGGTGGTGACGAGGGTGGTCGAGACCCACCGGAGGCGACGCTAGAGGCAAAAGACGGCGATCGGCCGGCGGTAGAAAAATCTTAACTGCGTCATGGAGGAAGGGATGAAGGAGGAGAGATTTCAGGGGTTAGATGAGGGAGATGAGGGGTACCCGGTGCTGCTATTTATAGGGATGGAGGTGGACCGAGGAAGGAGGAGGATGCGCATGTGTCACGGCCGGTCAACTGCGTGATTTGCGAAATTAGGTGATTAAGGAAAGGTTTAATGGCCTAAAATGGGAGAGGTGATGACCGGGGGATTGAATGCCACAAATTTCGGGAGGAATGATGGAGGGAATCACGGGTTTTCAAAAGCTTTCCAAGGCCTTTGATGGGGGTGTGCTTGTTGCCATGTCTCTGGGGAAGAAAACGGTTTGGGAAGGAGAGAGAAAGGAGAGCATAAAAGGAATAAAGAGAGAATAATTATTAATTAAAAGCAAAGACAGAAAGTGACAGCACATGCAATAGAGCTATGGGGGTTAAGCGTGCTCTGGCCTGGAGCAGCCCATGGATGGATGACCGAATGGGAATTTGATTTTTTTTATTATTTTTTTCGAAATTAATACAGATTTAAGCAATAGAGCAAATAGATTTTTAGAACATAGCAAATAGCATCTAGAAAAATTCGCAAAAATACCTTGAATTATTTTGAACTTAATAAAAATAATTTCAACTTGAAGTTAGCCTTTATTTTTTAACAGTAATTATTTTTATTTCAAAATAAATAGTAAAAAGCTTTTCAAATTCTAGATAATTCCAAAAATTAATTTAATTTTCCTTTTCAACTTTAAAACCAAAGAAACGCCATAAAACTCAACAAATTTTTAGGAAAAATAATTTTATTAATTTTTATTTTGGTAACAGAACTTTGGGATGTTACAATACCTTCGGAAGAGCCGGAGGGTGCGGGGAGATAGCCGAGCGCCACACCTAGGAGCAAGGAGGACCCTGGGACCCCTACCCAAGGCCACCTCGGGGGCACCGAAGGGTACCCGGTCGGATGGCTATAAATAGCTGACTCTCCCATGTAATTAAGAAAGATTTTTTTCAAGGCAATTAATACACAATAACTTCTCTTGATACCGGTCCTTTCTCTCGAGGATCCCCTGGTCCCTCTCGTGGTGACCATGGTCCTTTTTTCTTTACTGTCCAGTCCTATTGTTATGACACCTATGGCTTACGACAGTATTTCCAAACCGTTATATCTAGAAGCAGATAAAAGGAATTTTTCACGTGAGGATACAATACACTTTATTTCCACACTAAGAGCGATGAAATTGCATACTTGATAAAACCAAAGAAAAAACCTTGATTCGGTGTTCACATGGAAGTCTAGAACATTGTAACTGACCTAATATGTCATTGAGAAAGTAATGCTTGAGACAATGAGAATGAGATGTTTCAATAGACACAACTAGCTACATAGAGCTAGCTAGTACTTTTGCCCTTTATTTTGGGAGGACTTACAATAATAATTAAGAAAATAGAAAGTTGAGAGTAGTACTTACACGTATGTGGAAAAGAAAACGCTTATCATATGGACCTTAGTTTGATAGGAAATTTCACATCGGATTCACATCGGACGACGCATCCACCGTCCTAGGATAATCTGACCACTCACAATGTCCCCATCCACTTTTGTTCACCGTGATGCATCTCCTCGGGCACGAATTTTCTTTCTACCATAGTCCAAGACGAGCTCACACCGTAGGTCCACCGAGAGAGATCACCGTGTGGCCTTGACTGCGCAAGCTCGCCAATGCTAGCCATGGCCTCCGCAACTCTACTCAATGAGATCCGTGACACCAATCGTGGCTTCAAAGAAGCTCCCGCAAAGATCACGCAAAGACCCAAGCTTCATCGCTCGCAATGACGTGGCCTCGTGAACTCCCATCGATCTCGAGCTCCTGTCGCAATAAAATTTCGGCGAGCAAGACCCGAGTTCCCAACCACTAGGGTGTGGCCTAAGTGAGTGCGCCCAACTTCACACCACCAAGGTGCAGCCTCGAAGGCCATTGTGGGCTCCTCCCATTCGCTATTACAACCTCCTTCTCTTACAAGCACTGTTGCTCGCCGTTGTCCACGTGCCACCTCCTCCGGGTAGGCTTTTGTTGCTTGCATTTTCTCAAATTATTGCAACAACTTTTCTCCATTTGTTGCAGAAAGTAATTTGGTTTGTTGCAATACACATTCCTAAAATTTTATAGCAAAAAGGATTTTGTTGCTGCGGCCTGCGGGTTGTTGAATTTGTTGTACCTGAACATTTTTTTGTTGCAACGAGTTGTTGGTTTTGTTGCACCATTTTGTTGCCACAGATTTGTTGCAACTCGAGACGTTTTTGTTGCACGCATAGCTTCTTGTTGTGCTCACCACAAATTTGTTACGGTACTCTAGAAGTAGATCAAACGGTTGAATGATGCTCTGTTAAGTTGGATCTAACGGCTGCTTGGGCGTCTGATCCTAGCATCCAGATCGGACGTCTGAGTGCTAGCCGCACCTAAAAGAAAAGAAGAATTTTTATGGTACATTCTACTAGCAGTAAGGGGTGATAGTAGAAATAAGGGCAATATAGACTTACTTCACGACTCTTATATTTTTCAAAGGATAATATGGACTTTTGGCTCAACCTAAACGAACCCATGACTGGTCATAGTTTTGAACGCGGCCATTGGTGATGAACGAATTAACGTTGTTTTGTATGATGCCGGTGGTGCAAGCAGTCAAGCACTCAAACCAAATTATTAGACATTCCTTCTCCAACTTGTAATTTTTGTTAGAGCATGTACAATGCAGGTGCTTAGAGGTGTTTAACAAAGAAAAACTAATTTTCTTGCTATGTAAGATTTATAATATGCTTATTTTGTAGCATCGATGCTTGATTAGACATCGGTGCTTATATATATATAACTATATATAATTAATAGATAATCATCTAAGCACTTACAAAAAAGATGTTTGCATTGGAGGAAATAATTTTTACATAAGTGCTTGATGACATGATTATATTCTCTTTCTTTAAGCACTTATATATAAATATCTCATATTGTTCGAGCCCTTAGGTGGTCATGTCCCATATGCCACTAACAAATCTTAGAACCTTCTTTTTAAGGGGGTGACATAGATATATTGTGATCAGTAGCAATCTTGTGCATAATCTGTGGGGCCAATTACTCAATTGGCTCGTATCATTTTGCAGAGTGCTTTTGTGCTTGTTGATATTTACTCCATATAAATTCGTGTGACTTTACAGAAACAACCCCTCTAAAACATAGAATACGATAATTGGCCCTAGCCGGTAAATTTACAATTCCACGTTGCTGCAGGTGGATGCGGCGCATGCGTCGTCCTCGTGTCCAAGTACGACCCGGCCACAGACGAGGTGACCGAGTTCTCGGCGAGCTCCTGCCTGACGCTCGTCGGCAGCGTGAACCACTGCTCGGTGACCACCAGCGAGGGCATCGGCAACACCAAGGATGGCTTCCACCCCGTGCAGCAGCGGCTCTCCGGCTTCCACGCCTCGCAGTGCGGATTCTGCACCCCCGGGATGTGCATGTCCATCTTCTCCGCGCTCGTCAAGGCCGACAAGGCCACCAACCGCCCCGCCCCGCCCGCGGGGTTCTCCAAGCTCACCGCGTCCGAGGCCGAGAAGGCCGTCTCCGGCAACCTGTGCCGGTGCACTGGCTACAGGCCCATCGTCGACGCATGCAAGAGCTTCGCCGCCGACGTCGACCTCGAGGACCTGGGCCTCAATTCCTGGAATAAATGCGGCGACCGTGCAGACGTCAGCAAGCTGCCGGGCTACCACAATGGCGACGTCTGCACCTTCCCGGAGTTCCTCAAGTCCGAGATCAAATCTTCAGTAAACCAAACAAACGGTGCTCCGGTGGAGATCTCCGACGACGGCTGGTACCATCCTAAGAGCATCGAAGAGCTTCACAGGCTGTTTGACTCCAGCTGGTTTGATGAAAATTCAGTAAAGATTGTGGCTTCAAACACTGGCTCTGGAGTGTACAAGGATCAAGACCTCTATGACAAGTACATCGACATCAAAGGAATCCCTGAACTTTCAATCATCAACAGAAGCAGCAAGGGTGTTGAGATCGGAGCAGCCGTGTCCATCTCCAAAGCCATTGAGGTTTTCTCGGATGGAAATCTGGTCTACAGAAAGATTGCTGACCACCTGAACAAGGTGGCCTCGCCGTTCGTTCGGAACACAGCGACGGTAGGAGGAAACATAATCATGGCACAGAGGCTGCAGTTCGCGTCGGATATCGCAACCGTACTACTAGCTGCAGGTTCAACTGTCACCATTCAGGTGGCTTCCAAGAGGCAGTGTCTCACATTGGAGGAGTTCTTGGAGCAGCCTCCGTGTGATTCTAGGACAATACTACTCAGCATATTTATCGCAGATTGGGGCTCAGATAATATCATGTTTGAGACATTTCGAGCTGCTCCTCGTCCATTTGGAAATGCTATCTCATATGTCAATTCTGCTTTCTTGGCAAGGACTTCAGAGGCTGCAGCATCAGGGGAGCTTCTCATTGAGGATGTATGCTTGGCGTTTGGCGCTTACGGAGTCGATCACGCCATCAGGGCTAGGAAGGTTGAGGGCTTCCTGAAGGGCAAATCAGCGAGTGCATCTGTAATACTTGAAGCAGTTCGACTGCTTAAAGATACTGTTTCACCGTCAGAAGGCACCGCACACCCTGAATATAAAATCAGCTTGACTGTCAGCTTCCTGTTCAGTTTTCTGTCTTCCCTTTCTAACAACTTGAATGAACAACCGGCAAAGGCTAATGCTCTCAATGGGTCATGTACTAATGGAATCACGAATGGTAGCACTGAGTCCTTGCCGGAGAAGCGTATTAAGGTTGACAGCAATGATTTGCCAATTCGCTCAAGGCAAGAAATGGTTTTCACTGACGAATACAAACCAGTCGGGAAGCCGATCAAGAAAGCCGGGGCAGAGCTCCAAGCTTCTGGTATATACTCTGATTCTAATGTCAAGTGCTTTAGCTCATAAGCGTTTCTTGTGATTACTTTGCATTTTGGATATTTGAAAACATACCTGATCTTGTAACTTTTAAGTCCTTGGTAACTCCTTAGATTTCCATAGCCTGAACTTTGAACATGTTTACTGTAACCTTTTCTGCAGCATACTTCACGAGATACGGTTCAACAGTTCTGTTCATTTTTAGTACATTAGTTTAGTCAATGCTGAACCATATACTAAGCCACACACTTGCATATCAGAAGCTTGTAGCAACACATTTTTCTCCCACATATTTGGTGGCTTATATTTTCTCTTCCGGCAAAGGCAATTGACCATATTCTTGGTTCTTGCGCAGGGAGGCTGTGTACGTTGATGACATCCCTGCTCCCAAGGATTGCCTGTATGGAGCATTTATCTACAGCACACACCCTCATGCTCATGTAAAGGGTATCAACTTCAGATCATCTTTGGCTTCACAGAAGGTCATCACGGTTATCTCTGCAAAGGACATTCCGAGTGGTGGAGCAAATATTGGATCCAGCCTCCCAATGCTAGGAGACGAAGCGCTTTTCGCTGATCCGGTTGCTGAATTTGCTGGTCAAAATATTGGCATTGTGGTACTTACTTTTTAACCATTTGAACTTTCTTTCGGACAAGGGGAAAAAAGTCTGCGAGGGAAAAAAAAGTACGGTTTTGCTAGTTTTAAGTTGCCTGAAATTTTCTTAAGTTTAAGTCACTTGTTGTGACCATTAGATTTGTGTAGAAATTGGTGTGTCATATGATTGTCATGTGATTAGATATTGATCCAATGGATGTCATATGATTGGATATTGATCCAATAGTCACAACAAGTGATTTAAATTTATAAAAATTTCAAGTAACTTATGAATAAATAGTCCCAAAAAAGTATTATGTCTATGTATACCCAGAATTTTGAAAAATCATTCGAGCTTACCGTGTCGTGTTGCTTTGCTATCATCAGATTGCGGAAACACAAAAGTACGCCTATATGGCGGCGAAGCAAGCTGTTGTCGAGTACAGCATAGAAAATCTGCAGCCACCAATCCTGACAATAGAAGACGCTACCCAGCATAACAGCTACTTCCATCCACCCCATTTTTAGCTCCTAAGCCAATTGGTGACTTCAACCAAGGGATGTCTGAAGCTGATCACAAGATTTTATCAGCAGAGGTACACGCTTCATCATGTTCAAAAGGATGTATACTCTGAATTTCTGACAGTGCCAAATACTAAATAGTATCTTTGTTTCCACAGGTGAAACTTGAATCCCAGTACTACTTCTACATGGAGACGCAAGCGGCGTTAGCTATTCCCGACGAAGATAACTGTATAACCGTCTACTCCTCGACACAAATACCCGAGGTTACACAAAATGTCGTTGCGAAGTGCCTCGGCGTACCATTCAACAATGTTCGTGTCATCACAAGAAGAGTTGGAGGCGGCTTTGGTGGAAAGGCAATGAAAGCATTACATGTAAGTGCGCAACTAACCAGAGCTTTACTCTGTATTTTCAGTATTGTTCATAATCTGATCAGGAAATTGTTTGTGTTTTCAGGTTGCAGCTGCATGTGCTCTTGCAGCATTCAAGCTGCGGCGTCCTGTTCGGATGTACCTCGACCGCAAGACGGACATGATAATCGCTGGAGGCCGGCATCCGATGAAGGTGAAGTACTCCGTCGGGTTCAAGTCGAACGGCAAGATCACGGCTCTGCACCTTGATCTCGGCATCAATGCCGGAATATCACCGGACTTCAGCCCGATGATGCCACAGGCCATCATAGGGACTCTGAAGAAGTACAACTGGGGCGCCCTCGCGTTCGACATCAAGGTCTGCAAGACAAACGTCTCGTCGAAGTCGGCGATGCGGGGTCCCGGGGACGTGCAGGGATCTTTCATCGCGGAGGCCATCATCGAGCACGTCGCCTCGGCGCTTTTGGCCGACACCAACGCCATCAGGAGGAAGAACCTTCATGACTTCGAGAGCCTCGCGGTGTTCTACGGAGCAAGCGCGGGTGAGGCCCGACGTACAGCCTCGTCTCCATCTTCGACAAGCTGGCCTCGTCGCCGGACTACCAACTCAGGGCTGCGATGGTCGAGAACTTCAACGGTGGCAACAGGTGGAAGAAGCGCGGCATTTCTTGCGTGCCGATCACGTACGAAGTAAATCTCCGGCCAACTCCGGGGAAGGTGTCCATCTTGAACGACGGCTCCATCGCCGTCGAGGTCGGCGGCGTCGAGATCGGCCAAGGGCTGTGGACCAAAGTGAAGCAGATGACAGCGTTTGCGCTGGGGCAGCTGTGCCCCGACGGCGGCGAGGGCCTCCTCGACAAGGTGCGGGTCATCCAGGCTGACACGCTGAGCATGATCCAGGGAGGGTTCACCGGCGGGAGCACCACCTCCGAAACTAGCTGCGAGGCCGTTCGACAGTCGTGCGCTGCCCTCGTTGAGAGGCTGAAGCCTATCAAAGAGAGCCTGGAGGCTAAGTCCGGCACGGCGCCATGGAACGCCTTGATTGCTCAGGTGAGGATAAGCCTTGTGAATTCTGATTCTGTCAGTAACATGCCAAGAATTGCTACTGGTTTAGTCTCTGACGGTATTGCAACTGGTAATTAATGCCATGAATTTGTTCCTCGCTGCAGGCAACTATGGCGAGTGTGAACTTATCGGCGCAAGCCTACTGGACCCCTGACCCAACTTTCTCAAGCTACTTGAACTATGGAGCAGCTATTAGTGAGGTGACATCCAAAATGCAATGGCAATACTGCAAATGCATTTTACCAAGTCGATCAAGTTGTTGGAGATTGCAGCTTCTCTTATACTATATCCTGATGCATGTCTGATTGGAAATTTGCGTATGAACATGGCAGGTGGAAGTCGATGTCCTGACAGGAGCAACCACGATCCTCAGGAGCGACCTCCTGTACGACTGTGGGCTGAGCCTGAATCCTGCCGTAGACTTGGGCCAGGTTAGCTCCAAACCATACACTGCTTGCTGCAGATCATTGCGCAAAATAATAGGATTGATTCCTCATATGCCACTGAATATTTACGAAATCTCTCATTGTCTCACTGATAAGGTGGGTCCCACATGTCAATGAAACAATAAGCAGCATAAAATGGACGTGGCAAACATTCGGTGGCACCTAATGAATTTCGAACTTGCCGCTCTGAATTTTGTTGTTGATTTACTCAGGTGGAAGGCGCATTCGTCCAAGGGATAGGCTTCTTCACGAACGAGGAGTACGCGACCAACTCCGACGGCCTGGTCATCAACGACGGCACGTGGACGTACAAGATCCCCACGGTGGACACCATCCCCAAGCAGCTCAACGTCGAGCTCATCAACAGCGCGCGCGACCAGAAGCGCGTCCTCTCCTCGAAAGGTGAAGCTTTCTCTCTCTCTCATGATCTCATTTCATCCCCTCGTACATTCTTGCAGGCTCTGTCAGTGTCAAGAAACCTGAGAAATCTGCGACTCGAGCTCATCAGCAATGGCTTCAACTGCAATTCTGACATCCTGTGATGAACCTTTGCTTGCAGCATCCGGTGAGCCGCCGCTGCTCCTTGCGTCCTCGGTGCACTGCGCGATGAGGGAGGCCATCAGGGCGGCCAGGAAGGAGTTCTCGGTGTGCACGGGGCCCGCGAGCTCCCCACTGACGTTCCAGATGGACGTGCCGGCGACGATGCCCGCCGTCAAGGAGCTCTGCGGCCTCGACGTCGTCGAGAGGTACCTCGAGAGCCTCTCGGCCAGCCCAAACACCGCGAAAGCGTGAAGAACCCTGCAGTGCCTTGTCCCCTGGATGAGGTTAAGTTAGCAGTGTAGAAATGGCATGTTTAGTAGTATATGAGACGTGTGCAATGAGATGAGCAAACGTTGGGGCACTATTGAACAATAGCCTGGCTGGCTTGTGTGCTGCTGTGATGTATAGAAGAGGTGGAGGTAATAAAGTGGTGATGTTGTACCTCATCTGGAATGGCTATTTAGATCGGAATTGGATCGAACCAATTTGGCCTCGCCGGCCGCCGTTGGACGTTGCAGCGTTGCCCCTGCCTGCCTGCCGTTCGTCGGTCGGTGCTGGTTGGCAAGAGAGGCGACGGCGCGTGCGGGCGTTCGGGGAGACAGATCGTCTCTGCTGTCGCCGCGGGGCATGCCTTGCCGTGCCGCGCCGCGCGGACGCTGATGCCGCTCGGGTTTGCCCCTGCCGTTGGCCTGCATTGGAATCTTCTGCCCGCCACCGCCGGCGCCGCGGGCCTCGGGTTGCCGCCACGGTCTTCTTACTGTGCGCCGTGCGGCTGCAACGGAGTATTGGGGATTCTAGTCTACGGTATACACGCTTCCGCCTCTCCTAGTTTGCAACGTGGGTTAATTAGAAGCGTTGGTTTTTTAATCTAACGGCTGAGATGCACGTGCTGTGTCCTACGCCAAGAAAAGAAATTGTCACCACACCAAACAAATTGTAACCGGATGAAACGAGTGAGAATAATAATGCAGTTTAACTTTTTTTTTTGTTACTACTAGTTGAATCTATGTGATTGCTACGAATAAAAATAGGAAATTGGTAGGACTAGGAAGTCCGGAGCAAACGATTAGACCGGACGTCCTATTCGTCGTCCACGTGCAGTGATCTTATCAATACATCACAATCCCAATACTTACAAGCGTTCTGTCCACATCTGAAGTCTTCCCCATTCAACACAACCACCTTCTTCCTCCCAGCGTCCTCTTTTCTCTTCTTCTCTCTCTATCTTCCCTTCTTCCCCAGAAGATTTCTTTTTCCCCCTCTGCTCTCCCTTCTCCCCTCCGACTGAGCTAACTATCCAGTGGCGCGGGGCCTTGCCCCTGCTTCCGGGCACGCCGGCGAGAGCGATGGCGTCGTTGTTCAAGCACATCGAACTGGCGGCCAAGGACCCCTTCCTCAACGTCATCGAGGCCTTCCTTGCCGACCCATCCCCCGACAAAGTCGACGTCGACGTCATACGTTCTTCTTACCCCCATCGCTCGTAGCAGCTTATTCACTTCTCTTGCGATTTCAATCTTGGTTGGTTCTGAAAATGGGGACGGTTAGGGCCTGAACAATCTTGGTTGGTTGGTTTTGTTGTGAACTGTGTTTTGATAAGTTACGACCCGTTGAAAAAAAATATTGCGACAGTCGAAAAAATATGTTGCATCCTGTTCACGGTGATGTTGCAAGATTTTTTCTTATGTTCGGACTACACTTCTTTGTTCTTCTCTAATCTCTCTCTTTCCTCAAATATACTTCTTGTTCTTCCCTAATCTCTCTCCCTACTAAGAGGAGATAATGTTTGCATATGATTTTTTTGATACGTTGCAACAAGTGAAAAAAATATGTTGCAACAGGAGTGTACGGCGCTAGTGCTCAGACCGTACGTCCGAGAGCTAGTTGCGCCCATAAAAAATCATATTACCCCAACATGAGCCGCGGTCACCAACTTCAGCATGCATCATTCCCTCGGCTCCACTATGAGACTACAATGCCATGCCGGACTCCGCCCCAACTGTGCTCTCAGCTAAGCCATGCCACACAATCTGCTCCGACTCGCATTGTGCCTCTGCTGCCGTGCTCAACATGTTCCATCTTCCAATCTTTCCCTTCTTCTCTGTGGTGGACCTCCAGTTCGGGTTCTTGCTCGCCACTTTACCGGCAAAGCAGAGGTGGTCTTCTTTTGTGACCGACATGTAGAACCAACTCTTTTTGTCTTCTTTTGTGACCGACATGTAGAACCAACTCTTTTTCCATGACGACCACGAAGACTTTGAGTACATTTGAATGTACTCCCAGCTTTTCCGTCGTGGAGACGCAACGAGCACTCCCCAGCTGACGCCATTGATTTCCCAGACCTCGCCATCTTATAAAAGTACCTGAAGACCTTTAGATTCAGTCGGATCCCAGGTACACCTCGCAGAGGTAGACGAAGATGCTGAGGTTGGCGATCGAATTGGGGGCCAGATTCACCAACTCGACTCCATAATACTCCAAGACCTTAGGGAGGAATGGGTGAACGGGCATCCTAAGCCAGCACTCAACGTAGGCAAGAAAAACAGGGATTTCCCCTTTTTCACAGCTCAAAAAGTGCTCCCTAACCGCCGATCTCCAAGAGATCAAATCTTTGTTGAGAAGCATCCCGACATTCTTCAAGGCCTTGAGCTTCTTCTCGCTCAGATAAGAAGCCAACCATTTGGTAATCAAGTCTGACATTGTTGGATTTTGGGCGAGAAGAGGTCGGAGGGGATTTTTTGTGAGAAGATAAAAGGGGATTCAATGAAAATCTGAGAGCATAAAAATCCTAAAAGCTGCACACTGAGGGTATTTTATAGTCGTGCTTCTTTAACCGCAAAAAGGAGTTGCCTGAAGTCTAACAGACACAAACCTTTTCAATGTCCAACGGACACATAACTCTTTGGTTCCCCAAACAATTTCTAAATTTGAAAGTGAATACAGCCTCATTTTTTACATCATTAAATGAGAGTCTGCCTAATATGGATTTCATTGGAGAAGGGTTTATATTATAAATTCATTTAGAGTTCGGGGGCTAGCAGATGAAGATTAAAATCTCTAAATATTACTTTATTTAATTAAAGACTGCATGACCTTCGTGGTCGTAACCCCTAAGGCTAACGACCCCATGGTCGTAAGGATTCCAAAGGTTACATTATAGGTACCCTGGTCGAACGAGGTCATGTACCTTATCCCTGACAAGATGACTGCTCGTAGAAGCTTTGAATTGGCACTTGAACTCGATTCCAAATACTCTCCTCCCGTATGATGAATGAAACATATGTCTAATTTGTCTCATTCCACACAACGTCTGATGGTTATAAGTCACTGACAATAACCACTATATGGTTTTATCTCCCACTGACATAAACTGCTGGTCAGTTGACTTTTCACCAACTGTCATCGTTTCTCCGATCGGACGCGACACTTTCAAAGGGTGCCTCTTCCAGGAGTAACTGCCACCATTTCGTCAGTTATTTAAAGGAGGATACAAACGGCAGAAGGGGAAATCAAAGAACGCAAGACCTAGCGATCTGAAGATTGTTGAAGCAATAGCATAGCATTCAATACATCAAGTGTAATTAAAGCTAGTTCACTGCCTTGTCAAGGGCACCCCTGTAAATATTCAGTTCATAGCAATAAAGAGTGACCCCATTGTAACATCCTGGTTTTTGGAGCCTTTTTAAAATTTTAAAATAAAACAAACCATTTGGCTTTATCAGAATCTAAAAGCTTAATTTGAGATTTTGGAATAGTTTCCAATTGATTAACTCGAACTTCAACTAAATTCCCTGTTAGTTTATCGGGTTTGTGGGAGTGTTGAAGCTCTGGTGTTCTCTCCCCTTCCGTGTTTGTTTTGTTTTTTCCTTTAGCCAACCTTCCTCTGTAGTCTAGATCTCCTCAGGTCTAAACCTCATTTGTATTTGGACCTCTTCTTTGTCAAGACCTCCCCTCAGTTCTGATCTTCCCTATGGGTCACAACCACCCTTGAGCCGTTTCTAAGCTCAGGTTTGTGTTTCAAACCTCCTTTGATCTCATCTTAACCGTTAAGACCTCCTTTGATCTCATCTTAACCGTTGAGACCTCCTTTGATCTTATCTTGACAATCAGAACCTCCTTTGGTTCCATCCTAATTGTTAGGACTTCTTTGGATCTCCTCCGTTGAATCATTTCCCCTTGAATCTTCTTTGTTAAAACTCCTCCTTGCTTGGACCTCCCCTTGAGTCCAGACCTCCTCCTCCTCGCGACTTCTGGTCTTTTTGCAAAGACCACCCTCTTTGGTCACGACCACCCTTTGTAGTCATGACTTCTGGTCTTTTTACAAAGGCCACCCTCTTTGGTCACGACCATCCTGTTGTGGTCACGACCTCTGGTCTTTTTACAAAGGTCACCCTATTTGGTCACGACCACCCCGTTGTGGTCACGATCTCTGGTCTTTTTGCGAATACCGCCCCTTTGGTCAAGACCACACTTTGTGGTCACGACCTCTGGTCTTTTTGCAAAGACCATCCTGGTGGGTCAGGACTTCCTTTGACCTCTACGGGATCTCCTCAGGACCTCCCATCTGAGCTTTGACTGGTCACATCTATTAGTCCTGCTCACCTTCTCCTTCCTCTGACTGCAGCACGGACGTCACAGAAGTTTTCGTGCATTTAATGCCGGATGTGTCGCATTAAATGCTATCACTTTTGCAGCACCCGTTCCTCCTCTTGTCTTCTCCTTTACCTACTCCCATCTTCTCCACCTACCCTTGAACATGTATGCCTTTGAAACTCCCAGCAGCCCTGGCTATATAAGCTTGGGCAGCTCTCTATCTTTACCTTCTTCCTCATTTCAGCTCTCTCGCTCTCCCAACCAGCTCTTTGGACCTCCCTCCAAAGCTTTGGACCCCCTTTGATCAGCTCCTTGGACCTCCTCTAAACCCTTAGAGTTTTTCTGTTAGTTTTACTTGGCATTTTCTTTGGAGTTCTTTTCGTTTTTACTTGAGCTTTGTTTGAGTTTGCTTTGTTCTCTCGTGTAGATTGCGACGATGCCGAGGAGCCCGAGTTCTTTGAGGAAGAAGACACCCAAGCTTTTGAGCAAGGTAAGTCATACCCTTGATCATGTTGACACTCAGTACTTCAATTTATGTATTTTCTATTTTAAGCTAAGTACTGTATGCATATTTTACTTAGTATTTCAATACTAGTTTTAAAATTCATAGTTAGACCTAACTCCTTCGTGTGACCCATGTTGACATTACAACCGAACTTGTTGTCATCACAGTTAAAACTTGGTTAGTATAATAGTATGACCAGGACCTTTTGAAAATAAATGCTTAGTCATGTTTAGACCAAAATCTTGAATTTGGGAGTTTTACTGCCAAAGACCAACTTTATATAAATATTTTAACCGTGACGTTGGGTTGTCATCGAAATCTGTTACTGTTTTTAAAGGCAATGAAATGGAAAACGGGTTTGGACTTGGGCGAACTGGTTTTGTGGTTGGTGCATGTCTATGCACGAGGTCGTGTCATTTCTATGGCCGACACCCAAGGATTTTGTGGTTTGTCGTCCAGGTCAATTAAGAACCGGTCTTCGAGCGTTCCTTTGCTATGCCTCATCGTGCAACCACAAGTCTTGTATGGGCAGGACTTGGCTAAATAATTTGCAATGTCTCACCATGGTTGTCCCATTCGGTTAAGTGGGTGGTCCTTCATGACCTTCTTCTTTACATTCCCACCTGGCGCAAGAGGGAGCTTGAACCCTGTAGGTGGTTAGCCCAATGGGGGTGAAACCTTAACGAGGAGGGACTGTGGTAAGAAGACGCATTGTAAAGGCCTTGTGAACCTGAAGGCCCTCTCGGGTGATCCTGAAGACCCTCTCGGGTGATCCTACTAGACCTCCTAGGAGGTCTTGGTGAACTTTTCGGGAACTCCTGGAGGGTCTCTCAGAAGACCCTAGGTCGGGTCGCCACACCCATTCACTTCCAAGAAGTCTTTGCCATTTTTCTCTGTTTTATTTCGTAAGATCGGCGACTCGATCGTCGACAACGCCCCTCGTCCGCACGGTGATGGATTTGATGGAGGCGACAACGCATGTGGGTGCATGCACCGCGTCCGCATGGTGACCGTGTGGAGGAGGGTATCCGAGCGGTGGCCGTGCGGAGGAGAGGAATTCGGGCGGTGGTCGTGCGGACGAGAGAAATCCGAGCGGTGGCCGTGCGGACGAGTGGCGTCCGTGCGGTGCCATGCGGAATTGCCACTGTAACAGCCCTAACTTAGGGTTTGTATTTCAAATGTAAAATTTTGAGGAGAAATAAAAACTTTTGTTGTTTCTTCAAATCATTTGAAAGTTTCTACATTTTTCCCTAGCAATTTCCATTTTCTAGAATTAAATTCTTGTGAATGGAAATTGTTGTCAGCAAATTCTTAGCCTTCAAACTTGTGATCATCCCCTAGGAATATTTTTCCTGTCATCTTGATCATCCTATCTACCTCCCTGAATTATTTCACAATTTTTAGATTTTGTTTGCTATTTCAAATGCCCAAGTCAAACCAGTTTAGAAATCTGGTCAAACCTCTGGACAGCAGCTTGGGAATTTTATTGGGAGAAATCTGGTGCATGAAAACTCCTAGAAAAATTTCACAAGGTTGTTCTATGTTCCAGTAAGTTCCCATAAAAATTTCAAAATTTTTGGAGCTCGGGAGCTACATCTAAAAATTCCCCAAACTCTCTCAGCTTTTTAAAACTCAAAATCAGAAATCACTGTTTGTCGGGCTCGAACCCAAGCCCGACTCAAATCCGACCGCACCACTTGACTCGGTCGCACCGCCTAGCTGCACCGCGTGAGCCCGATCATTGTCGACCGTCCGATGCAGATCGTGCGGCCCGCGTGCGTCGAATCAACCGACCTGTCCGAATGCATACACCAATCTCAGCCGTCCATTTCAGATCCAACGGTCGGTGCGATACTGATCGAGTCAAACCACCGGTTCGCACCGCCGTCGTCGTCCGGCAGTGGACCCTACCCGCCGATCCGCCTCGTCTTCTCCGCACCACCGGAGCTCGGGGCGCGCATGCATGCTCGCCACGCACTCGTCGCCGCCACCTTTTGTCCTCGTGTCGACCGTGAAGCATCGTCGGGTCTCATCTACCCACTGAGCCCATCCACTATCCTTCGCGTCCATTCTCGTGCCTTCTCCGCCCAAATTTTCTTCTCGTTCGGAGAAGAACTCGAGCGTAGCGCCGCCGTTCGAGCCGCTTTGAGCCGCGCCGCACCGTCGTGTTCCTCTTGCCTCGCCGCCCATTTTGCCTATTCCGGTCCTTGGCGCCCGGTGGATCACGGGCGGTATCGTCGTCTCGCCTCCGGCGATCTCGGTCCGTGAGCTCGTTTGCGACTGGTGAGTTTCGACTCCGCCACCTAGTCCCTTAGGATCGCATTGATGCACCGAGTCTAACGGTGACTTCATTTTCATCTTTGGTGCATCGTTGCGGGCGTGCGACCAATTCTTCTCCAAGCTTGGTTTTCGCGCCGTGGAAATTCCGCCACCTCGGGCCTTCTTCGCGGCGTTATCGCGTGCTTCTTGCTCGTGGTGTTGAGGCGGCTTAAGCACACCTTCCGAGTCTTCTAGAAGTCCGTGACGCCTTCTCCGTGCAAACCGTGTCTTCTTCTCCGCCTCCGTTCGCCGCCACCGCCGATCCCCGTGGTCGCGTCACCGCCATCGTGTTCGCAAGATCTTCGCGACTGAAGGTATCACCCGCCGCCGAAACCCTATGGTTAGCTAAATCGATTCGCGCCGCCGCCGCCGCCCCGTCGCGTCTTGGTGAGCCGCGGCGTTTAGTTATCGCTAAACTTGGTTCCGTTAGTCAGCGACTTGTGGGTCCTCTCTGTTAAATCGCGTTTAGAAATCCTTTAATCCACCCGTTATGTTTTCTCTTAGTCCGCATGTGGGTCCATGCTGTCAGTTAGGGTTGTGTAGCTCTGGTAATGCGTTTTCTCTGTCGGTAAGCGTATTTCTCTGTGAGAGTATGTTAGGTTTGCACTTTGGTAAGTCAAAGACGTATTCTTAGAATACGCCTTCGACGTCGCCGATGACGCTGCTGGGTCAAGTTTGACCTGGTCGCCATTTTTCGCGTGGTCCCGCCTGTCAGTGGCTAGGGCTAGCTGGCTGTGAGTGTAAAAAGGTTTTAATGCTTTATGGATTTCAGAAATGTTTTTCTGTTGCACTGTTAATTCATTTAAACTTAGAAAATGCATAACTAATTCAATTTTTATCCAAATTGCATGAAACCAGTGCTGTTAATTTTCATTTTAAATGTTCTATTTACTAAAATTATTTCCAACCTTGTCCCTATATCAAAAATCTGTTAATTAATTTAATGTTGTAGAATG
Organism: Ampelocalamus luodianensis; assembly: GCA_036346255.1. NCBI lineage: Eukaryota > Viridiplantae > Streptophyta > Magnoliopsida > Poales > Poaceae > Ampelocalamus > Ampelocalamus luodianensis. The sequence continues at coordinate 5,645,776 of CM070621.1, forward strand.
TAGTCTCCAAATTAGAAAATATATATCTCTTTCAAGAATTGTTCAAATCCAATGAACCCAATTCAGAAAATTTCATTTTAGTATACTAATTATCAGGATCGGTTTTAGATATCGTTTACATTCATCAAAATTTGTTAATTATTTAACTAGTGTTTTGATGTGTTTTTAGCTTAGAAAATTCATGGAAAATTTCTTAATAACCTAAAATGATTTGTTCTCTGTTTCTAAAATTTTGTTATATCATGCTTAGGTTGCTGTGTGAGTTTGGTTTGTTTTGATGTTGTTGTTTGGTTGTCGGTGTTTTTCGCTCTTATTCGCTGTTATTTGTTCTATCGTTAGGATTCGATATTTGCGGCAACCCTGAGAACGACCCTCCGCAACAAATTGAGCAACAAAGAACCAACAAGCAGCTTGATCATGTTAATCCCAGATCTTAAAGTCTAATATTTTGTTTCAAATTGTATGTATGCATTGCTTAATTTGTGTTAAATTGATTAGTTAAATCCAGTGTTGCATATCCTGTAGACAAAATATTGATCTCTACTACCTGAGCCTAGGTTATTTGCTGTGATTAGAGGTCGCTGGATGATCTCTTGTCACTTAGTAGATCCGAGTCAAATTGCTTAGACATGCTTAGTATCGGTAGAAATTGGCGGTTATCGACTTAGTCGGTAACCTTGATCACACAAAATTTTCTATAACTTTATATTTCAGCATTAATTGCTATGTCTAATTGCAAAACTAAAAATGAAAACAAAAATGATTTAGACGCGCACAATGGTAAGATTGGTGTGATCTTTTGGGTGTGATCGAAAGGTGCCCGTCAATTAAGGACCGAACATCTTGTGAGTGAATTTTATCCAGCATTTCGCGTGCTAACCACACTAGAGTATATGGGACCTCTTTTGACCTAGTACTTTGGCGTGTATTGGCTCGGTCGCAGGAGGTCGCAGGGAGGATGGTGTTGGGAGCATGGTAGTTGTCCAAAAGCTTTATCCTGAGCGGTAGTTGTCTTTTCGGCTTTACCATGTAAGCGTATGGATTTCTATCCATACGAGCGGCTCGTAGTTAATACACAATATTGGAAAAAGTCTCGTAGGACTTAGTCATGCAGCATACCTTCGAAGTGTGTTTGGCTTAAAGGCGGTCAAGTATGGGTACAGTGGTACACCCTGCAGGTTAAAACTATTCGAATAGCCTCGTCCTAGGTGATGGACACGCTTGGGTAAGCTTTTCAAGAGTTAGACTACAACATTTAAATTAAAACTTGATGGGTGGTACGAACTGGGATTCGTGCTATTGTTGGGTGACTATTGGGATAGTCACTTCTAGGTTGTTTATCTTTCGCTTTTGTTATTAATATCCTTACTGTTATTTCAATCTTAAAATGAATTGCAAACTTGCCTTTAAAATCTGTATACCTTATTGCAAATGAAAATTGGCTTTATGCAAATGAAACATATGACCTCCACCAAATAAGCTCGCATGTAGCTTATGAACAGTGTCCGCTAGTTCACACGTCGGTCTTGCGGGTACAAAGACAATCTTTGTACTCAGTGCTTTGCTTAATGTTTTGTTGCGGAGGAAGAAGGTGAGCCCCAAGGGCCTCACTTCGTGAGTCGTGTTGCTTTCGTGGGCGACTAGACTTGGCGGTCCGGTCGGATGCCTTGTGGGTTGGAGGCACGATTGGCTTTGTTTATAGCCATCTTATGACACTTTTGCTTCCGCTGTCGTTCTTGTTATTTGTGTACCTCGTGGCACGCTCGGCGTTTGTCCGTAATAACTATACTATTTGTTTATCTTCCGTTTGGTAGTGTAGTGTTTGGACTCTATGTTTGGAATGGAGTTGATGTCTAATTTTGTGCAGAGTGTGTATGCTTTGCTTTGAAGTATATATCTCGAGGATCAGTTTATTTGATTTGTGCTGCTAGGACCAGGTGGTTGGTTAAGCATTACAAGCCAAATAAACTGGGGTCCTCACAGCCACGTGGCGGCGTGAGGCTTGTTCGGGTGGACATTTTTGCAATTGCGGCGCGAGGAGAGTCATTCCCGCTAATACGATGCGAAAGAGTGTCATTTAGGCTAAAACCTCGTGAGGTGGAGCGTTGTGTTTCATTGCATTGTACATTTGCTACTGAAGGATTGTACCGCGGTTTCAAGTGATTCATGAAACAGAAAATGATTTGCATACGACGAACACGCGTACGACGCCCTAGCCGCCTGTCCACGTCTCCACCCGCCGCAACCTCGTCTTCCGATCGGCCCCACACGTTGCCTCTCTCCTCCGCGCCTCCTCTCTGGGTGCGTCGGACGAGTATCGGACGTAACGTCGTATGTACAATACTCCTCTTAATGAAAACTGGCTTTTCTCTTTCCAAAAAAAACAGAGAAGATCGGCCCAGACTCAAAAACTCTTCACAGCATTTTCTTCGTGGAAACGTTTTAAGAAAACAAAAGAACAAAGGGTCATCACTGGAAACGCAGACGGAGGAAGGTAGGAGGAAACAACGCATCAATTGAAACCGAATGGATCGTGCTCAATCGGCTCACTTGGTCGTCTATATAAAGGGACATGGGGGATGATTTAACCCAGCCGCTTACCAGTACCGTGACTAAATTGAATACCGACTAATCAAACCAAAGTAGTCTACTTCGATCGCCACGCCCCAACCGCTCGCCCATGGCGTCCTCCTCGCCGCCGCACGTCGTCGAGGACTGCTCCCTTTCCCTCCAGCTCCTCAGCGACGGCACGGTGATCCGCTTCGAGGAGGAGGAGTTCCCGCCGGGCCCGTTCCTGGCGCTGCCGCACTGCGACCGGGCGTGGCGCCTGGCGCTGCCGCCGGGGTCCACGAGGGACCACCCGTTCGCCAACCCGTTCGGGCCGGACAGCCCGGCGCTGGACGGCGTCGCGCTCCCGCCGGTGCTCGTGGTGGCCGCCGAGCACGACCTGCTGCGCGACCGCGCTGCGGACTACGTCGCGAGGCTGAAGGCGATGGGGAAGCCGGTGGAGCTCGTGGAGTTCGAGGGGCAGCACCACTGTTTCTTCGTCGTCGAGCCGTCCGGCGACGCGGGCAGCGAGTTGGTCCGGACGGTGAAGCGGCTCGTCCACGGCAACGGCGGTGACACTGCCGTGGCCAACTGAGACTGAATTGGTGATCGGCACGGTAGTCGGTCACTGTTGGCATCGTGCCAGCCTCAGCCATGATCTGATTCGATCGACTACTTTGGTTTGATTAGTCGGTATTCCAGTTCCATCACCCCCACGGAGTTTTTGCTCACGTGCCACTGTTTCACGACAAAATAAAGAATCTAGCTTCTTCTTCATCATTTTGGTAAAAAAATTACACCACGAACGGAGCGACCGACGACTCACCCAGAGCGCGACAGCCGCTCACCGGAGCATGTTCGTTTTTGTCTGAATTGATAATGCAGCAACATCTTAATCATTTTAGTTCGGCTATGTCGCATGCATTTTGGTTGGGTTTGATGGATGGATATGTTCATGAAATTTGTGTGTGCATTTTGGTAATCTGAATGTAGTGAATTTTCCATTTTTTGGTGAAATTTTTTATATATTTTCGTGAATTTTTCTTATCGAATTTTCTATAAATACCAAGAAGAGGATCATAACGATCTTACCAAATTATCACGTGTACAGGCATCGTCAACGAGCAACGTCTACACTCGTCCACGGCCCTGACCTCTGTCCACGAAGAAACCTTGACCCGGTGACGAAGAGCGAACGGAATGAACCTGCACGACATAAACATCAGTTTCTGTGAGCTGCCGGTGTCATTTCCGTCGCCTTAACGCGAAACCGACGACCATCTTGCTGGTTTCCGCGGGAAAAATACGTGCCAAGTACTGCAAGTTGTAAGATTTCTGATTCAGATTGGATAATTCTGTAGCTGTGGCCAGCAAGCCAAACTATCTCTGCAGGCAGCAACGTAAGATTAATCGCAGCAACTGCTGTTTCTTTTCTGCTTCCCCAGGAAACGAGTTTTTGTTTAAGCGAAAGACGACGTGGAAAGCTCACCGGTATAATGCTATACTAATACGCCCCCCGCTTATTTATCACTAGTTTAATCCGTTCGGTTCATTTCAATGCAATTATTCATTGCTGCTGCTGCTGCCTTCTAATCCAGCTCCAGCCTAGCTCACGTCGCTTGTAAATACTAGATCGACGCCACTGCCTTTCCCCTTCCGAAAAGGAGACGCTCCGTTCCGTTACTTCGTCGGCGTGCGTGGGTGCGCGCGCGCCGGCGTCGCACCGACCGTTTGCTCCCGACGTCAGCCGCGGCACCGGCGGTGAGAGCGGGGATCCAAGCTGGGGGTTCGAATCTCGCTGGATACATACATGCCTCCATGGATCCCGTCGCCGACTCCTCGCCGTCGCGGCGGTCGGTGAAGCGGCGGCCGCCCGCACGATCGCCGGAGCTGTCGCCGAAGGCAGGGGGCGGGGAGGCGCCGGAGTTGATCCGGCGGGTGGAGGTGCTGGAGGCGGCGGCGGCGCGGCTGCGGGGGGAGAAGGAGGCAGCCGAGGAGGCGGCGCGGGGGCTGCGAGCGGATCTGGAGGCGGAGCGGGCCTCCGCGGAGACGGCGGCCAGCGAGGCCATGCTCATGATTGAGCGGCTGCAGCGGGAGAAGGCCGCCGCGCAGATGGAGGCCCGCCAGTTCCGCCGCTACGCCGAGGGCCGCGCCGACCGCGAGCGCGAGGTCCAGGACGAGCTCGCCTCGCTCTCCGACCTCGCCGCCTCCTACCTCTCCCGCCTCCAGTCCCACGGGATCGACCCCGACACTTTCTCCGACGGGGAGGATGAGCTGGATGAGGAGGAGGGCGAGCAGGTACAGCAGATCGACATGACCACATTAGAGACAGCAGAGGGAAACAGCGGCGACTGGAGCAGTGGCATGGAGGTGAAAGCCATGGTCGACGAGGAGGAGGAAGAGCCATCGTCCCCTGTGGAGGAGGAGTTCGAGTACACGGTCGATGTTAGGTGCGCGAGCCCGACGAAGGCGACCGGGGCGGTGGTGGGGGAGTACGTGGGGGATGTAGCGCGCAATGCGGGGGGATTGTATGCGAGGGTGGAGGCGCTGGAGGCGGACAGCGTGGCGATGCGGAGGGAGATTGCGGTGCTGCGGGTGGAAAGAGCGCAACTGGTGATGGCCAGGGAGATGGCACGGCGGCTGTGCTGGGAGGTGGTTGCTGAGCAGAGAAGCATCGTGAAGAAGACGGCTACCCCAGCGGGGATCTTCTCGGTGTTACGGATTTGGAAGGTATAATCAATTTTGCTCAGCATGGGTCATTATTAGTAAACTTGCAATCTGAGTATGCTTTAGTGTTGTGAGTTAAGGTGGTAACTCTAGCACATTTATGCTAAATTCGAGACAACCACATTTGGATAGTTCAGTTGCATTGCAGGAGATTAATGGATTTAGTTGAAAGATTTTGGTGGTGCCTTAGATGAAATGAAATATTGCAAGTCTTGGCTGGGTGGGAGAGAATTAGATTCTTGAAATTTCTATCTTGGAAAGTGAAGTAGTATGTATGCAATATCTTGCAGCATGCCATCCGATGTGATCATTTTGGTGATTTGGCATTTGCAGCTAGACTGAGTGCAATGAATTTGTTTGGAGATGTGCTTACCAGCTTATTTACTCTTGCTGATAACTAATCTGCACATATTAACATCTGGAGATGTTTAGGATTTGTGTGCTTTCTTGTTGGAAGAGTACAAAAGCACTTCCCATTTGGTAGAAATACATTGCTTTTGAGTTTCTTAATAGAAATACATTGGTTAGTATCTATATTGTTTATTCAATATGTGAGTAGCTTTGAACAGCTGATATTTTGCACATCATCAGCGTTTGTGTTTTGTCAAATTTAATACACCATCTGCATTGATTTTTACAAAATTGTTGCTTGAGATTTATAAATGGCATATGAGAGCAATTCTATTGTTCTCCCTCATGCACATTGTGCAATTCAGTAAAGATTAATCAGATTGATAATTGAAATATTACACAATATATTTCTTTATATAATTTTTTTTACTGGTTTAAGACAACTTTTGATAGGTAAATTCGTGAATTGAAATAAGCTCAATTACCAAAGTTATGGCAAATGCTAACAAGACTGTTGTCGGACATGGTTTGTCCTTTGAGCTAAGTTTTATCCTCAACTTTTACTTTCTTCGACTAAACTATTTTGGTTGTTTTCTTTTAGATTTTGTTCAACATGGGAAGACACAATGTGCTGCAAACATGCTAGATGTGGTACACTGTTGCAATAGTATTGAGATACAATAACACTATAGCATGACCACAAAAAGCATGTGTTGCATGCTATCTTAGTTCCATTTTTTAGTTACATAAATTTATCTCTCAAAATGTGGAGCTGTAATTAGGAAAAAGGAAAAGAGGATACGGTATTTTTTTAGTTGTTTCTTTTCCCACAGAATTTGTGTGCAGTTAATAGCTGATATTTCTTCTGGTTTCATCTGAAATTATACATATCCAATGGAATGATTTGGTGTTCCATATGTATAACATCGCCTGTTCATCCTTGAGAAACTAATAACTTTTTTATTTCTTTGCTGCAGTGGGTGCTCTCAATAATATATTGGAGAAGAAGTTCTACTGCCAGGTAGATTCTATACAATGGATTCATTCTGCATCTATGATTATCCTTTCCTCTCTGATGCAAAACTAAACTGCTGCCACGGATATTTCTCAGGTATACCTTTGGCTTGTCAACTACGTTCCTTGGCCTCCTCCTGCTGCTTGACAGATCCACCATGTTGAGTCCCTGGCGACGTCTGCCTAGGCCACAGCGATGAATATGATACGACCTTCTCCATCCTATTGCCAAACGCCTGTAAATGCAGAGTTTGGAGTGATTGCTTGTCACTCTATTGTGTGTGTTTCATTCTTTGATCTCTTTCTTTTTCTTTGTCTGAGTACAGTATCCGAGTTGTAAGTTTTGGTTTTCAAGCTTTGAGCTTGCCGTAGTGTATTATTTAGACTACTAGGCTTGCATAGCTTCTTGTTATCTGGAGCTAGCTGACATGCTCTGTATAGAGTGCACATGACAGTTTGTGGAATCTGATATTGTTCGGGTGGTTGTTGGTTTGATGCTGGAGTGCTGCATCGGACTCTCTGTCTACTCTGCACGTAAATGTTGTGAATTTAGATCTGAATGGGCCATTTTACTTCTTTTAATCTAGAATTATTTGGTTCAGCGGCATGATTTCTGATTTTGTGATCGATGTGAGTGTGACTCCTCTGATTGGGAATGGTACAGTTGTGATTCATTCATAAGTGAAATCTGTCACTTAATTTAGATTCAGCAAGATTATGTATCTTTAGGCAGTTTATCGGACTTACATTCTGCATGGTCCATGTGTTCGAAAAATCAGTTTTGCTGCAATCGATGAATGCCCCAGTTGCTTTTCAAACATCTGAATTGTCCTTGACCATACTGACTTTGTTAATCTTGCATTCTTCAGTTGACCATACTGACTTTGTTAATCTTGCATTCTTCAGTTAAGCTAGGTTCGTCATCCTGTTAAACTTTCTCTTCTGGCCCAGCTGGTACAATAATGTCAGGGCATTTGGCTTGTTTGAATTTAGTTGTTTTCCTTTCTGACTGCATAACTGCTACTTTTGACTTCTGAATGAGTGTGTCAAATTTGCACAGCAATGGGATATATCATATATACACCTTTTTTCTGCAACTGAATTTCAGAGCCAGGTCTTCACGGATTTATTCCAAATAGCAAAATTTCAAAATAGCATAACTGATTGGTGCTAAAGATATTGCAGGATTGTCCAGACTTAAGTGAAGTCCGCTCCAAGAAGTCAAACATACATAAATGTGCAGGGATGGAGAAAGGTTGAAAACTGTAGCTCATCTACCTGAGAGCATCTACAATAGTTTGTTTCTTAGCTTGTTACTCAGAGAAGAGAAAGTATTCAATCTAATAAAAAGAAACAAATCTTTCAATAGATTGTTTCTTGAACTTGTATCTAAGACTTTAATTGCTACTATAATTACTACTTATAAAACAAGTTTTTAGGTAACAAATAAGTCTCCAATAGCTATTTTGTTGTTTCTTATATCTTGGTATCAACAATTTGTTTGTTTCTTTATCTCACAAACAAACTCACCTTCTCTTATCGCTATCTCTCCTCCAAATCACCTAAATAATGACGTGTCTATCCCTCAGTAACAAGTGACATGGACTATTGTAGATACTCCGATGTCTATGCATACACAGCCCATGGTGGAAACATGTAGTTAATACTGAAGATTTCTCGAGAGGGCCGACATGTCATTGTCGATGGTCTCTTGTCAAACCGTAAGCATTTGGGAGAAGTCTAACCAAAGTGAGTCAGGATCAGATGATGAAGAACTGCATTATACATTTATACCCCTATATATCTACTTGTCTTACATAGTTACATATGAATACTTGTATCAGAAAGCTTCCCTGGGGAAAAAATGTACAAGTGTCGTGTGGCCACGCAAAGCATGCATACTGCTGTGCGTGCGAAATTTCCTCTCGTGTAAAATTTTGCACGAACAGCGCGAATCGACACGCACTCTCCATCCGCATCATCGCTAGCTGCTTAATTTGTTCATATATATTTACCATATATATAATCTAATACCTGCGGCAACTGCTCCTGATTAACTCCTCATATGGAAGTTTAGAATAAGGCGCTGAGCTCCTGGATGGACCGCATGGTGCTGGGGGAGAAGATGAAGCCGGGGACATCAGCAGCCCGGCCGCCATGGGCGACGGCACCGGAGGCAGCTGAGCGGCCTGACGCTGCCCGAGGTGAGCAGCAAAGGGTCCCCTGCCCCTCCTCGACCGCCGGCGAGAAGCCCGGCGCGTACATGGACGTCGTGGGCAGCGGCGGGGACGACGCCGGCTTGCCCGTCAGCCGCTGCACGACGGTCATGAACTCCTGCGGCCGGGCGTGCACGATCTTCGGCGTGTGCTCGTAGACGATCACCGGCGCCGCGGCGCCGGCGCCACCGTGGAGCTTCTTGGTCGACCTGGACGACGGCGGCGACGAGCCCCTCGCCGACGACGACGACACCTTCAGCGGCTGCGGCCGTGGCCCCCGGAGGCCTCCTCTCTTGGAGGAGGAGGAGGAAGAAGAAGGCATGGCCATGGTCATGGTCATGGCAGCCCGTAGTTAATTGCTCGCCGACGCTAGCTGTTAGCTGTTTGTGCTATGCTATAGCGTTGCAATGGAGTGCACGAGGTTTTATAGAGAGCCGAGAGGAAGAGAGAGATGGCATGCACGACAAGAAGCAAGGACGGACGTGTGAGCACAAGCACACAACGTCAAAAGTCGTCGGTCAAGTGCGGCAGATGACTGTTGACTTTCGCTCGCGCGCGCCAAAGGTCAGACGCTCCATTGGGGAGGTAAGCCAAGGTAGCTTAGAAGTGGTTAGCGATTGCTGTTTTCTTTCCCCCTTTCGGCCGGCTGACGCTGACCAATCGATTAATCAAGGCAGCTCATGTATGCGTATGCGCTGCATGCTCACAGTTTCACTCGAGGTGTTCAAACCTGCTTGCAAAGACAAGAAGGAGCTTTTCATCATCTTATTGGGTGTTCACTTTGGTTTTAGTTTGACCCGTCACGTAGCAAGCTCGATTAATAAGGGGAAATGGATCATCTGTATCGAATGTATCAATACAGATGATCTACAGTGTTGTGCATTAACACGCGATCTCTACCGTCCGATAAAAAAAAACAAGAGTCTTGATGAGCAGTTATAATGTTTTCTTGCTACAGCAAAAATATTACAGTAAATAGCTCCCTGTTGCAAGGACTCCCTGGACAGATGGAAATCTCCCTTGCCTCCTACAGCTAGGCAGTCATGTCCCATGGAGTTTTTGTGCATTTTAGAATTTATCTTGCTTAGTTTTACATGAGTTTTTGCCACAAACGATATAATTAATCCTCTAGGGTTCGTCTGTAAATCCTGCGTTGCAAGTGGGCCCAATTAATTCGCGGTCCACTTCGGTTACTTTTGCTGTTTTACACGGTCAAATCTAGACTTCCACAGTTCCATCTGGGCGTTGGGTCCGAAACTGACTTGAAATCGAAGTCGACCTAGCTGAGATGAGCTCATGACTTTGACAGATGCCAAAGGCTTACTTTTGCGACCAAGAGATGGTCGACTTCCGAGCTTGTTGAAGCAGCTCAAGAGACCTGGTCAAACAACGCATACGAGACAAGAGCTCTTAATTACTTTTACCTGCGACGTTTCTTATCTGAAAAAGAAGGATAAAAGTAGTAGTAGAAACTTGAGAAGATCACGCACTAGCTAGGACGTTTGAATGAAGAAGTCAACGGCCGACTTGTACATTGGAAATGCCTAATTGTTTTCAGACAAGTATCTTTTTGGCGTCATCTCATTGCATGGCTTGTTCAGAGTAGTACATTAATTAAGCAGCACAGACGGCGCCGGCTAACCCAGGGCATAGCACCTGGAATGTGATTGCAGATTCAAAGCTATTGAATTTGGATTGCAATGAGAGAATGCATACACTGGGAACTTACGTAGTGCAGGTTTGACCTAATTTAATTTGTGTCCAGTTCAATTTAATGCGTCCATATGAAAAATGGAATTTCTGGCCTTACTATTGAAGATAGCAAGTCGGCATTTGATTGGAAATGAAGGCCGCGAGCCTACGAAAAAAACTGAAAGAAGTTTCTCTTTTCATCTTGGTTTTAGCCGTATGAAACCTGACAAGGAATTGGTTGACCGACAGTACACCGCATTGGGGCGTGTTTGGAATGCATGAATTTCAATTGCAATAGTACCTGTTTGTAATTCAAGTCTACAACAATTAAAAAAGGCACACTAAGGGCGTGTTTGGAATTCATAAATTTCATAATAATTTTGCAAAATCCATTAGCATTCCTATTAAATTCATGGCAAATTTGGCTCTTAGACATCACAGTTTGGCGATATTTGCTGAAACACACTGCAAAATCCATATCCAGTTGATGGACGCTGCAAAATCGCGAGGATGAAAATAATATTTTACTTAGTTTTTGGAGAGAGAATATCTCAAATATACACATATTTCCTTTTTTCTTCTTTCCCTTCTCTTCTTCTTCCTTGGGCAACACCCATCGACAAGATGTACCACCTCTGGCGGAGCTCGTCGGCGAACGTGCAGCATGCGGTGGAGGCGCAACAACTTCCAACCTGTGGGCTTAGATCTGAAAGATGTCGACACCACGGCAGCGAGCCACTGCCTCTCTCGGTCTCTCCCATCTCGCCAGACTTGAGATGGAAGAGAAGAGGGGGAGGACATATTCGATATTTCACCGTCCTTCTCTCAAAAAATATTATTCTAATCGGTAAACGTGTGTTGTGACAAATACATGCGTTTTTGCAGTGCCCACTGGGTGAATATCAATTTTTGCTGCGTGTTTCAAAAAGATGACGTCGAAATGTGATGTTCAGGAGCCAATTTTGCCTAACTTTATCTATTCAAAGTTCAAACACAAGGCCTAAATCAGTTCATGTCCTGGTTCTTTGTATCTCAACTAGTGCCCAAAACCCGTTTGGAACGTGGTTTTTTCTCCATATTTCTCCCAATTAAATTATTTTTTTCTGTAAATTTCTGCAAAAAAAATATATATTTGAATTTGTTTAGCCCTATGTATTCCCGCGGAAATGGGCCAAGAAAATGGATATCCAAATTCCAAACACAATAGATGGGAGAAATCAGAAAACAGCTATTCACACCGTCCGATTTGGCGCCCAGCACCCCGATCCGCATCCCACGCCATCCGGACTCCCGCCTCACCGCAGACCTGGCCAAACGGGCGACCCGACCAGGCACGGTACGGTCCCGTGTCAGCATGGCCCATTCTGGTCCGACTACTAGTCGTGCCGTGCTGGGGTGGCGGTCCAGGCACGGCCCGTCAGAAGTTCGTGCTGTGTCGGGCCAACACGAGCTTGTTTGGCTCGGCGGGTCAAGTGTGGCCCGTTTAGCCCACGACGCTGCTGCCTGGCCTGCCCAGACCCTACCCCCCTACCCGTCCCTACCCAGCCTGCCCCCGCGCCCTACCCCACACGCTTACCCCTTCGTCTCCCAAACTCCCACCGTCCCAACTCTCCCACGCCACTGGCCACTCTCACGCACGCGCGCGCACGCATTGCCGCGTAGTCTTGGCGCCGGCGCTTGCGCTACAGCGCGCGGCACGGGCGCGCCAAAGACATCAACGGCGGCACCCTCCACGGCTCCACCCACCCGCTCGCTCGCGGCCCACCTGCCGCCACGCCGGCGTCGGGCCGCCGACCTCCACGCGGCAGCGCTGCACCGACAACGCCTCCTCTACCTCTGCACCGCCTCCCCTCCCCCTCTTCCTCTCTCGGTTCTTGATTGATTATTGCATATTTTGTGTTGTAAATGAATGGTGTCACATTAGTGTGATACTGTGAATTGTGAATGAATGGTGTAAACTGTGATTGATTCCGACGATTGCATTTTTTTTTATCTTAGATATCAATTTTTAGTTGATTGTGTGTTTGTTTGATTGTTTATCTGACTTCATGCATAGCAGGACAATTGTGCTGGGCCAGGCTGGTCGGGTTTGTGCCGTGCCTGGCACAGTCCGACACTGTTCATATTGTGCTGGACCGGCCTATTGTGCTGGACCGGCCTATTATGCCGGGGTGACAACTCAAACACGACCCAACTTTTCGTGTTGGTCAGCACGACCTATCTCTACTATTTAAAAATACGAGTTGGTGACGGTCCGTCCTCCCACCATCGTTTGCGTTCGTCCGATCGAGGATCATCCGACGGCTCCGATCACCTCGCAATGAATCACTCACGCTGAGAGCAACCTACCTCCCACACCTCCCACTCACGAAAGTAGTTCTTCCTCCCCCGCCGCCTCGCTTCCTGTCCTCCAACCCCCTCTCCCTCTCTCTCTTCCCCGGCGCCCCCTCCCTTTCCCTCCTCTGCCGCCTCCCTTGTCCTCCAACCCGTCACCTCCGCAGGGGAAATTGTCCCACCCAGCGCATGCACGAAAAAAACCATTGCGCTGCTCAGCGGATCGAGCAAGCGGCGAGTAAGGGATGGAGGCGGCGGATCTGCAGCGCCATGGCGGGTGGCACTGCAAGTGGACCTCTTGCGGCTACCGCCGGAGATACCGCGCTGTGGGCGCCGCGCTCGCGGTGTCGGGACCGCCTCTTGGCGCGCTCACCTCCCGACACCGCCGCGCGCGGCCAATCGCCTGCTTCGAAGGCCAAGGAGAGCGGCGGGGTGGGGCCGTCGATGATCCGCAGCGGCGCCTGCGTGCCGCCGCTCGCCGAGGTCGTTGCGCCGCGAGGAGGCCCATCGGGGTGGCGCGCCGCCAGCCCAACACTCGCGCGTGCCGTTCGGCCGGCGCGCCGCGCCATCAAGGAGGTCATACCGCAGTACAAACGTTTCCACGATCCATCGATCGATCGAGGGAAACACCATCACCTTTGTTGAGTGAGATAATCATGTTGTCCCTGTTGTTTGGCAGTTTTATTTCCAAGATGGGCGCCCACTGCCATATGAGCTCAAGAAGCAACGCATATCTTTATTTGATCAGCTCTTCGCCGGACACTCCAATGGCCTTGGGATTCAAGGTGCGTCAAATGGGATGCGTCTTCGTGTTATTTTACAAATATGAACTGAAAATTTTCCTCTGTTTCACAAGATAAGAAGATTTTTTCTGGAAGCTATTCTAATTAGATAAGTGACTGGTGTCAGATTCTAGGATAGATCGTATTTTGTTTCAAATTTGTGCCCAAGTTTCTTATTTGGAATGGCTTAAAGCGCAACCACAAATGGGTGTTAAATTGTCGATTATCTTGATCACGCCAGATTGTTCGTGAGACTATCAACTAATATCTATCCGTGTTTTTTTTGTTGTATCTTTTCATTCCACAATAGAATTTCGGATGGTTACCAGGGAGCTCTGCAAACTACCGTCGTTCTTTACCACTGTTCTTTTTGGAAAGATCGACAAGGAGAACACTGGATTCGTCAAAAGGTAGTTGACACTTGTAATAGTATGCAGAACACAAAAATATTTTCTGTTAAATTTTGCATTATGGTATTTGCTTCCAGGGATGCCTTTATGGATTTCTGGGTGAATAGCAATATGATGAATATGGACAGTGCAACCCAAGTATTCACAATCTTGAAGCAACAAAATCATGTTTACCTCACAAAGGTATGTCTCCTTTACCAAAACATAAGTCTGAAGTGAAAGACTTCATAAATGGATTAATTCAACAAAGCATATCGCTGGTTCATCACAGATGTCCTTCTCTAATCAATGTTCCATAATAATTTAGGAGGATTTCAAATCGATTCTTCGAGACCTTTTGGACAACCATCCTGGTCTGGAGTTATTAAAGAGCACACCGGAATTTCAAGAAAGATATGGTCAAGCTATCCATGACATACCGTCATCATTTAAATGAAATATTGAACCTCATATTGTATTTTCTTCTACTTATACAACATTATTTGTCAGCTGAGACTGTCGTATATAGGATATTTTATTGCTTGAATCGAATTGGAAGTGGCCGTCTTACGCTAAGGGAGCTAAAGCGTGGAAATCTACTAGATTCGCTGTGGCACACTGACGATGAAGTGGATATTAATAAAGTTTTAAGGTGACATGTTCAAATTAAAATTTTGACATTTTTTGCTTCTCTCTTTCTATAGAATTTTCTTGGTCTACAACAAGTGCAACATTAAACTTTCTTTATTTTATGTAGGTATTTCTCGTATGAGCATTTCTATGTGATATATTGCAACCACGATTTCTTTATTGATAAAGAAAATCTTATGAAGTACGGAAACCATGCATTGACATATAAGATTGTAGATAGAATTTTCTCAGAGGTTTGTATCCATTTTGTTTTACTAATTTCATATTTTGTGCTGATAATTTTCAATTGATTTATAGGTTCCTAGGAAATTTATCAGCAAGGTTGAATGGAAATGGGTTATGAAGATTTTGTTCATTTTATATTGTCTGAAGAGGACAAATCATCATAACCAAGCCAGGAATATTGGTAGGTCCAACTTTCAGTTTTCCTGATGTTTGGCTTAATACCTCAATTGAGCGATGCACATGCTCCAGCTATTGTCAATACTACTGTAATGTTTATTGTGTTGTCTCACTTCCTATTGCGCATCAGTACCTCACCCAGAAATTGCTACATACATGTGTCCTGTGTATTGGAATTTCTGGCCTAAATTAACCATGGAAGCATGATGTGGCTTAATTACTTGTTGAGCTGCAACTAGGGCTGGAAGCGAGCCGAGCCGAGCCGGCTCGAGCTCGGGCTCGTTTGGTACAGTGGCTCGGCTTGTTTTTGAAGCCGATTGCAAACCTCACTTAACATCCAAGGCTCTAATGCATGTGCTAGCCAGTTTGCCAACTTTGTTTCAATCAATCATGTACACCCTTTAATTCCTTTTATTACCTTCTTTCTCTCTCCTATCTTCTTCCTCACGTGAACTTCTTTTCTGTTTCTTCTTCCAACCGAGTGCTCCCATGGCAGCACCTCCATCTTCCCTTGCCCACCTCCAGCCCCAGCCGCCGGTGCCTCACACACCTCCGGCCACCACCGCCGACCCCACCTCCACCACCACGCCACTCCTCCTCTTCCCTTCCATGGCTGCCCACTACTGTAACCGAAGCAATAGAGCTTCATCACAATTAATGGCAGACCACCACCTCTTTCCTCTTTTCTCCCCACTCAATGCATTAAATTTGATTCCGTCTGAAGCGAAACATCCGCACTAACTTCACGCACATTACCATCCCATCAATCGGACGTTTCTCCTTTGCATGCAACCAATTCGGCCGTTTCAATCATTCTTTAATCGCACCTGAAATTGTAGCTTCATCTCAGGCGAAATCCCGGTGATTCAAACCCCCTCCTCCCCTATATAAAGGGAGCACCAGGAGCTACTCTCCATCCTCAACCCACTCCCAAAACCTCTCCTCCCATCTCCCCCTATCTTGGCTAAATTTCGGAGTTGAAGTTCGTTGGCCGAACCTCGTTCATCGGTCAAATGCGCCTCCTACAGTGAAGTCCCGGCACCATCGACAACACCGATAAGCCGCCACGACGTTCTACGCCGTGCTCCTCGCCACGCCGAGTATTGCGAGCACCGCCGTCCTCGCTTCAACGCCCGCCTGCGCGCGCTCCACATCGCTCCATCGCCACCGTCGATCGTCCTCGATCGCGCGCCACCTCCTACGGCCTCGTCGTGGGGTAAGCGAACCATCTTCCCTATTGCCGACCATCCCTCTCTTTTCCTTCACCGGAGCCATCCATTTTTCTCCATGCGCTCATCTCTCTGTTTGCAATTGGCTTGAAGAAGACAATCTACAATAGAAATTATCGACGCGGTGGAACCGAGGAATGGATGGGGCTCCGCGGCCTCCGTCGGAGAGAAAAAGGGGACCATGCCACCATAGGGTTAGGGATTTGAGAAGGAGCCGTGCGCTCGGGAGGCGGCAGGCGGCGCGGCGAGGCGAGGCGGGCGGGGCGAGGGCGAGGGCGAGGGCCGGAGGTGGCGGGACTGGGGCGAATGGGAGGAAGGAATGGAGCTTGGTGGAGTGGAGGCGGCGATGCGCTCGCGTCTCAGGGCAAAGGGAAATAAGGCCGAGTGGACTAGGACTGTGGGCGAAGGGATAATATGTTTGGCTCGTTTTGGCTCGCCAGAATGTTTGGCTCGTTTGGCTCGCGAGTGGCTCGAGCTCGGCTCGAATTCTCACCGAGCCAAAAGGTGGGCTCGGCTCGGCTCGAAAATTCACGAGCCGAGCCTTGACGCGCCCGAGTCGAGCCACGAGCCTCGAGCTATTTTTCCAACACTAGCTGCAACTCACAAGCAAACAGTACCATTCGATCTAAACAAACTGGCTAAAACATTTTATTTGCTAATCTTTCAATGCTTTGGATAGAGTTATTTGCGGTGGGTGTGGCTAATGCATGTCGGGCCGCCGCATACTCGCCGGCTGGTGAATCACCGGGGCCAGAGAGCGACGGTTGTTAGATCTGTCAAGAATCGTAGCAGGTGCACTAGAAGCTGTTGCGCCAATAACTACAAAAGAAGAAGAAGAAAGGAAGAGGAATTATTGCTGCAACTAGCAAGCAACCTGCATTATGTTATGCACCAAGATGTGGTGTGTCGTTTGAAAATGTACATGTCCATGTCCATGTTAACGATCAGCATGAAAATGATCGATGTTGTCTACCACTAGCTCGAACAGTTGAATGTTCCATATATGCATGGAGAGCATTATATCCATGGGAGAGGGGTCCTTTCCTAAATTATCCATTTCTCACAATATTGTGATCATTGGAACCAATGACGTTGCTACTCCATCGTAATTCATGTTGATATCTACATTTTTTTAGAACTGTTCGGATCAATTTTAGATATCAAGTTCTTTTACCTATTTATCACAGGCTTAATTTGAACCCAGGCTAACGCCCTATTTGGACACAAGGGAATTTTCTTTAAATCTTACGGGAAACTATTTCCTATGAAATTTCTGCGTTTCAAGAGGGGCCTAAGCGTTTGGACTCCCATTTCTACGTTTCAAGAGGGGCCTAAACAGGTTAGCTCTCATTTTCTTAACTACTAAACATTTTGGTTCATTTTTTATGCAGATGTGCTCAGCTTAATCATTTTTACATGTGAAGTAAGCACTTGGCAGATGGCAGATGCCTACTCGGTGTGAGGTGAACAAGATATTAGCGGAGATGAAAGAGAGGATGGATGTAGCTGGTAGTTTCCTCTTGAGTTGTTTTGACTTGTAATTTGTGCATGTGGCAACAGTCTGTATTTTTTTGTAGTGTTATGTGGAGTTGTGTGTTGAAATAATTGTGTTGCAAACATCCTGTTATTACCCGGTTTTGAAATAATTTTGTTGCAAACATCCTGTTGTTATTTCAAGTGACAGGGTATCAGAATTGCTGAATGAAATGAGTATTTTCAGAATGTCTGAATGAAAAAAAAAAGTATTTTCATCTGCTTTTCGCAAATTATTGAATGCTAGATTTGGGCTACGAACCAAACAACCCATGTTATCACTAACCTTGTTCTAAAGCTTTGTCCCCCCACACCACCACTTTGAAAATTTGATGATTGCATATTTGAGAGAATAGTATGCTTCAGACACGATTAGTATGCATTGCATACTAAAATTTTCGTTGCAACGCACAGGCACATAACTAGTAAACAGTATAAATTATACCGTGCCTGCCTCGGGTCTACAGTTCCACGCAGGCCGGCCCGGCAGACATGCCCATCTAGCCAGCTCTACCTCACTGCCACCCTTCCTCACCCACTGACAACCAGTCCCACACAGCACCCGATCCCACACGTCAATGACACGAACCTGCTCCCCGGGGCCCACCTCATTTGGTTCCGTTCCCTCCTCCCAGTCTGCCTCTCCGATCCAACCGACCAACCGCCCGCCTCCTCGAGGCCCCTCCAGTCCTCCACCGCTCGTCTCCAATGCGACCGCCGCCGCCGTCTGCGTAGGGTATCCCGGCGATGGGCAATAACTGCGTCGGCCCCAACGCGGCCGGCCGCAACGGCTTCTTCGCCAACGTTACCCTCTGGCGCCCCACGCGACCCGCCCCGCGCCCGCCCTCCCGCCTCCCTCCTCCCCTCGCTCCGACCAAGCGCCCGAGCCCATCACCATCCCCGCCTCCGAGCACTCCTCCCAACACTCATCCCGCTCCGCCGACCAGCAGTCCCCCAGCGCGGAGCCGCAGGCACAGGCCCCTCCGGCGAAGAAGCCCGCGCCCAAGGTCAAGCGCGTCCAGAGCGCCGGCCTCCTCGCCGACTCCGTCCTCAAGCGCGACGTCAACACCGCCCGGCTCAAGGACCTCTACACCATCGGCAAGAAGCTGGGGCAGGGCCAGTTCGGCACCACCTACCTCTGCGTCGAGAAGGCCACCGGCCGGGAGTTCGCGTGCAAGTCCATCGCCAAGCGGAAGCTGCTCATGGAGGAGGACGTCGAGGACGTGCGCCGCGAGATCCAGATCATGCACCACCTCGCTGGCCACCCCAACGTCGTGTCCATCATAGGCGCCTACGAGGACGCCGTCGCCGTGCAGCTCGTCATGGAGCTCTGTGCCGGCGGGGAGCTGTTCGACAGGATCATCCAGAGGGGGCACTACTCCGAGAAGGCTGCCGCGCAGCTGGCGCGGGTGATCGTTGGCGTCATCGAGGCGTGCCACTCGCTCGGCGTGATGCATAGGGATCTCAAGCCGGAGAATTTCCTGTTCGTCAACCAGAAGGAGGACTCACCGCTCAAGGCCATCGATTTCGGCCTCTCCATCTTCTTCAAGCCAGGTCTGGTCTCCGTTCTGGGACTCTAACTATGCAATTTGGTGTAATTGTGATTTTTCTTTAGTAATGTGAGCCGCTGGCTTAGTGGAATTAATAATTGAGTTTGCAAGTAGCAAGTTAGGTGTCATATGGTGATTGCAAAATGGGAATTGTTTATGTGGTGATAACACTGGTGCTATGGTGCGTACAGGCAGACCACCATTTGTTGATAGCAAATGTGTAGATTAACTAATGCATGTAAAAAAATGCGCTATATATTTACTTACGAAAGGACCATAGTTGCGTAAATGCCGTCGATAAATCTTATTGTTCACCTCATACCACAGCTTTGCTGCAGCCACTATGTCACTTATGTTGTTGAACTATATTTCACAAGTAGTCAACATTGGAGATTTTTGTAGTACATTCAAATTCTGCATCATATGATTATGGTTTGCTCAAACTTATGGTGTTTTGAAGTGCCTGATAACATTCATAGGCTTGTGGTCTTATCTTCATCGCTAGCTCAATCCTGGGTGTGACTGAGATGTGAAGTTGGGAATTTAAGTAGATCCGTGCCCACGTTGATTTACACCTGGAGATTTCTACAACTCTGTGAGCACAAACTCCTATATGGAAAATGCAGTAGATTCTATGATTCTATCTGTGTTTTGGCCCCGATGACAGTCTTAAACTAGCTACAGAGAATCAACCATGTGAAGTGATGCTCTTACCAACTTTCACAAATCATATAAATATAATTTCTGCTGATGCCATCTACTTAATATAATTGCTTGTGCAGGCGAGACATTTACAGATGTTGTTGGAAGCCCATACTATGTCGCACCTGAGGTTCTTCTAAAGCACTACGGTCGTGAGGTTGACGTCTGGAGTGCTGGTGTAATAATCTATATCTTGTTGAGTGGGGTTCCTCCATTCTGGGATGGTGAGGTTATGTGTAGCCTTTTTAGTGAAATGTCACATTGCCCTTTTGCGTAATGTTTACAAGTTTTGTTTGATTTATTTTGCTTTTGTCTTCTGGAGCAGAAAGTGAACAAGGAATATTTGAACAAGTTTTGAAAGGTGAGCTGGACTTTTCATCTGAGCCCTGGCCTGGTATCTCAGAGAGTGCGAAGGATTTGGTCAGGAAAATGCTTATTCGTGATCCAAAAAAGAGATTGACTGCCCATGAAGCCCTATGTGAGTAGTATGGAAGCGTAACTATCATTTACTAAATAATTTATTACTAGTCACCTACTTCATTTTCGACCAAATCTCCTCTAATCGCCCATCTTTTGCTAGGTCACCCTTGGGTTTGTGTTGATGGAGTTGCTCCTGACAGACCTCTTGATTCTGCTGTCCTAAGTCGGTTAAAACAGTTTTCTGCAATGAACAAACTAAAGAAAATGGCCCTTAGGGTGAGCACTGATATAAATTTTCCAGCTGGTATTATATTGGCTGTTTACATGTTAATTTTTTATTTTGAACTGGCATATGCTTGTAGGTTATTGCTGAGAGTTTATCTGAAGAAGAAATTGCAGGATTGAAAGAAATGTTCAAAATGCTAGACACTGACAACAGCGGTCATATCACATTGGAGGAGCTAAAAACTGGCTTGCAGCGAGTTGGTGCTACTTTGATGGACTCAGAAATTAATGCTCTAATGGAAGCAGTAAGTATTCTAAGATGACCCCTGCCCATTTGTTCCTCAATTGTATAGAAATTGTTGAGCAGAATTTTGCTCCTTTCTGTTATTGTGGCTCGCAAGTTTTTTAAGACCCTTACTCTTCAACTGAGGTTAACAAAAATTTCACTCGTTGAAAAAAAATCCCCAATTTTTTAACAGTAAATTACTGCAGACCCCCTTTGATCTCGCTTGCAAGATGCTGACCATGAAATTGTGTGATACATATATTATAATTTCTCTGAACTTGCTTCATTTCGAACTTTTGCTTCTACCATATTTGGTATTTTGGTATGGAGAAAAGAGCATGTTGTGAGGAAGATTAACTGCATTACCAAATATGGAAATGTTTTGGAGAGTGTGTAGGAGAGTAGTGGTACTTCACTTTTATGATGTCTTTGGTTTTGTGGACTTTGCTTAATGAAGCTCAAATATCAGGCGGATATTGACAACAGTGGCACACTTGATTATGGGGAGTTCATTGCCGCAACTTTGCATATAAACAAAGTTGAGAAGGAGGATAAGCTTTTTGCAGCTTTCTCATACTTTGATAAAGACGGCAGTGGTTATATTACTCAAGATGAGCTCCAAAAGGCATGTGAGGAGTTTGGTATTGGAGATACCCGTCTTGAGGATATTATCGGAGACATTGATCAGGACAACGTAAGTAGATTCACTGTTTATGATGAAATTGACAACAACAATTTTGTGTCATTTATACAACATCTTTTTTCAGGATGGACGGATCGACTACAATGAGTTTGTCGAGATGATGCAGAAGGGAAATAATCCATTGGGTAGAAAGGGACAGCAAAGTAATGCGAACTTTGGTCTTGGGGAAGCACTGAAGCTTCGGTAAAGGAAGGTAACCGATGTGTGTTTTCCTACTTGATCAAGTTGAAATCATATGATTTTCAGTTGCCTTACCCGGGGATCATATTATTTGTTTGAGTCTTTGATCAGTTCTTCCTATGATTTGAGGCATTCATATGACATATATCATAGCATCCATCTGGTTATTGATAAACTCCACAAGCCAAACTAGTTTATGTTGGAATATAAAAATAATCGATGAACTACTTATGATGGTTGTGGCATTTGTGATTTTTAAAACAGAAATCCCTCCATAAAAACACATGTTAAACTGAGCATTTCCAGTTGCAGTAGCCCAAAACTCCAAATATGTTTTGGGAAATAAGCTGGGGAAGAAGTTTTAGGCTTCTGCAGTAAAACACACCTTAAAAAAAAGATAATGAATGCCTTCGAAGCCATCATTATGTCAAGCTATGAGGCTGCAACTCTCACATTGTGGTAAAGTTAGGAGCCATTCATTTCCTATGTCTGATAATTCAACAATCATATAAAGACACCAGACTTTCACAGTCATATATACTGATGAAGACAGGTAGACTGAGACATATATATTACTCCTATCACCAAGTCCTTAAAGATTGTGTATATGAGGAAACACATCCGTAAATAAGTGTCAATGGGGTATATAGTGGCATGTGTTGGACATGAAAAAGCGCAGAAAAACTATGGTAAACTGGATATTTGATAGTTGCTGACAATCGGTTATCCTAGATTTGGTAGCATGTTATCACCAAGTCCTTCTGCTGTTATGTTGAGATTTGGTGTGATTAATAAATGTGCAAGATCGGCAAGTAGGTGAATGTTTCGTAGTAAGCCAAATGTATGTCTAAGTCACAAATGTTGTTTTTCTTTTTTTTAGGGAACACGCAAAAGACTTGCGTGTCTTTGTATTAAGATAGAAAAAGTTTTACAACAAGAAATACAGAGCTAGCGAAAGGAAAGGAAAGGAAACATGACATAAATGGGCTGGAGGATGCTCCCTACACGGCTTGAAGCTGCTACAAACTAGCTAAAGCTACTCTCTCGGTAAGAAATAATTCAACCCTCTCGCATCTGCTTGCTAGCAGATGCCCAACTCCTGCCATAGCTTTGCTGCAACTCCAGGCAGATCTGTGTATTTGTTTTCGAAGACACGGGCATTCCACTCCTTCCAGATAGCTCTAGAATGACGATGGAATCCAGCCCTCTGCGGTGCTCCTTGGGGACATGCTTTCTAACACGCATCCACCAGTCGTAGAGACAAGAATCATGCCACAGTGTGGCACGTCCCAGCCCTAAATTGCGAAGGATGTGCATCCAGAATTGCCGCACCCACAAATAGCCCAGAACAAGGTGGTCTACACTCTCTTGGACCAGGGAATAGAATTTGCAGCTGCCGTGATTAGCCAATCCTCTCCGCTGCAGACGATCTGCCGTCCAGCATCGGTTTTGAAGTGCTAGCCAGACAAAGAATTTACATTCGAGAGGTGCCGAAGCTTTCCAGATCTGCTTGTGGCCCGCAAATTGAATGGACCCAAAGAAGAAGGCATAGTATGCCGATTTGGCCGAATAGGAATGCGATTGAGTCCATTTCCACTGTATGACATCTACTCTTCCTGGTTGGAGCTGAATCGACGAGATTACGGTCCAAAGACGCAAGTACTCCAGGAGAGCTTGAACCGTTAGACTACCTTTGATGTCATTAGCCCAAGCGTTTGCAGGAATGCTCTCGGCCACTGACCGTGATTTTTTAGTCCTTGCACTGACCAGATTGCAAAGCGTCGGCGCGAACGATTGGACTGATTGGCCCTCAATCCAACTATCAGTCCAGAAGAGCGCCAAGTTGCCATCTCCCAATTGCACACTGATAGAGGCTTGAAACATGGCATGAACTTCTGGTTCGTGCATCAAGTTCAACTGAGCCCAAGGTCTCGAGGAATCAGTCATTCACAGCCACATCCAGTGTAGACGCAGTGCGTAGCCCATAAGCTGAAGGTCGAGAATGCCGAGCCCGCCGTACGCAAAAGGCCTGCATACCTTGCTCCATGCTACCAGGCAGCAACCACCATGCACTGCCTTGGTGCCGTTCCACAAGAAAGCTCTTCTGCGTTTATCAATTGCTTTAATTGCCCAGGAGGGGATGTTTAAGGCCAAGAGAGGGTATATTGGGCTGGCAGAGAGAACAGTTTTAACTACGATAAGGCGACCCCCGGAAGAGAGAAGAGGGTCCTTCCAGCCGGGCAATTTGGAGATGATTTTGTCGACTAGGGGCTGTAGATCCACCTTCCGAAGTTTACCCAACGACAGAGGGAATCCCAAATACTTCAGTGGAAAATCCGAAACTGCACAAGGGAGAAAGCCACGGGGCAAGTTCCAACTGTTCCGAGTCGCAAAAAATTGGCGCAATGGAGCTTTTCTGGAGATTAACACAAAGACCAAAAGCTGCTCCAAAGCTTGATAAAACCTCTTTTACTACGGCCATGTCATGCTAGGAAGGGAGATGAACATGACCATGTCATCAGCGTATAAGGAGACCCGGTGATCAATCTCCCTAACACCGAGAAGAGTAAGACTGTTCGAGGAATCCACTTCCGGAAATAAGCATTAAGAACTTCCATTACTAGGATGAAAAGCAACGGCGACAAAGGATCGCCTTGACGTAGACCCCGAGCATGAAAGATTCTTTCCCTGGGACATCCATCGAGAATAATTCGAGAGGTGGAGCTTGCAAGGCAAGCCGAGATCCATTCTCTCCAACGGCTACCAAATCCTAAGCATTGGAGGATTTGGAGCAGGAAGGGCCACGACACCGTATCGAAAGCGCGAGCGATGCCAATTTTGAGCAACAACGTGGCCTTTTTTCGCTGTTTAAAGTTCTTAGCTGCCATATGGACGAACTTGAAGTTGTCTTGAATACTTCGTCCAACAAGGAACGCACTTTGGTTGCAGTGAATCATCTCAGCAATGCACCCTCGGAGCCTTGAGGTGAGGATCTTAGAGAAGAGCTTTGCAAAGCTATGAATGAGACTAATTGGCCAAAAATCTTTAACTTACAGCGCTTCCTCTTTTTCTTGGAATGAGAGTGATGTAGGCGTTGTTCAACTGATGAAAGCTTGCGTTGTTTAGGTTGAATAACGCCTCAATTGCTTGTAGCACATCGCGCTTAATGACCCCCCAAGCTGATTTGTAGAACAACGCAGTGAACCCGTCGGGACCCAGAGCTTTCTCAGTGGGCAAGCTTTTGCCGACTGCCCAAACCTCCTGCTCGAAAATAGGTTCCTCTAGGTGGGTGAGGTCCATCCTTCTTAAACCGAGAAATTCCAGATTTAGAGTGTGGTCTCGTGGCAACTGTTGTTTTCTATTCAGGTAAGTTGAGATTCAAGTATATATATGCAAAACGAACATTTGCTAAACTAAAATAACTACTGCATTGTAGTCCGAAAGTAATTACCGGCTTTCTGCATTTTTCGGTTTGTAAAGATTGCTTGAGAAACCCCCACAATCTGCGGATACCTTTGGTCATTAGCGCTTGATTGAATGGTGCTCTTTAAGGCAATGTATGCTTACTGGTTGCCTTGGTTTCTTTACAGGTGTAGTTAAGTAATGTTACCATTCAATGACTCACAAAAGTTAACCCGACAGCAGAATTAGCTCCAAAAGCTTGTTGCATGCAGGCATTCTGTTCTCAAGCTTCCATACGGCAATTGGAGCCACAGTCGAAGTTTGGGGTCTCTTAAGCAAGCTGACACATGCATGTAGGAGCGTCAAAAATTATTAGGATTCATTCTAAAAAAATGACAATAGGGTGTTTGACATGGCATCTTTGGTTTTCCCTACGTGAAGTATGGACCATCTTGTAGTTCGTCTTCAACGCTGAAATGTTTCCTCAATTCATCGCCATGTATATTCATTGTAAGTAAGGAAGGAGAGTAGGTGAGGTCCCTTCTTTTTTTTCCTGCCACTTCATTTTTCCCATTCTGAAACCGGCGGCAAGGAGATCCTATAGGATTATATCAGTCATCCTGCAGTAAATTTCCAATTGTTACATTTGATTTTGTTCGTCTGTGTTGGATAGCGGTTTAGTTGCCATGCCTGTAAGAATAGGTTTGTGTACTATAGGCAAAAATCTGACCAATGAAACGATTCTTCTGTTGTTATTGTTCTTTTGGTGTAAGAAAAATGGAAACAGCCAAAGCATGATGATGATGATTTTTTGAAGTTTCATTTTGCCTGCTTGGAGCTGAGTTACATGTTGTTTGTGGCGCTGCCGTGCCGGCCATCCACCGACTTGATCTTGATGATTCCTAAATCCTGACAATGCGCGGGGTTATAAGTTGTAGAAAGTACCCATACTGATGTGTCAGAACCGAGTGAATGGGGAGGGACGAATGTATTTGCTTGTGCGCATTTGAGAATCACCAAATTGGTGGCAAGACGCCCTCAATCTCTTTTTTTTTTTAAAAAAAATACAAAATCATTGCTTAGCTCAATTAATATGGCACTGGAACAAATGCCAAGATAGGACGGCCCACGGCAACCGAATAGGAAGGACCCTCCACACTACGCACCTATCATCGCCAGAATGCCAGGCCAGCCAATCAGCCATGGTGTCGTGGACGGCAGAAAGTGGAGTCGCGGAGCGGGGAAAAGAAAGGAGATGGTTATGAGAAAAAAAAATTAAAAAACATAAAGGGCCCAACCGGGTTCGAACCGGTGACCTATTGATCTGCAGTCAATTGCTCTACCACTGAGCTATGGACCCTTTGTCGATAACGGATGATCTGATAAAATAACAACACTAATACGCATTGGAAATAAGAGGCAACAAGAAATGGAATACTTTTCTAGATTAGTATTTGTTTTTCTCCTGAAAGAAAACGAGGGCATACTGACAAACATGGCCTACCCAAATTATATGTATATGCAGCAATCCTAAAGTCTGCTATTTGAAAGTTGGAACACATAAATTTTACGAGAACTCTGCGTCAAAAGGACTCTGCAGTTTCTATGAATTTTTTTTTGAAATAATATTATTTTAAAAAGGAATTACAGAACTAAATAGTTGCCCAAAAAAATTACAAAATTAGGACCCAGTCGCCAAAGGAAACAATGGGGAGGTTTCTGTCGCCAATTCAATTAGCAACCGAAGCCAGTCGCCATTTAAGTTGGCGACAAGAGTTCTGTCGTCAATCGAACTGGCGACAAGAGGGCCTTGTTTTTTTAATGATGTGTCGTTGATTTTTTTTAATTTTTTTGTAAGTTTTTTTAAAAAAAATTGGTGATACTATGAAGTAAAGAATGGACAAAATAATTGGGTTTATAATTGTTATGCGTGATGTTATCCTAATATTTGGGGAAAAGAGATTTAATTTGTTGTATAAGATGTGTGAACATTATTTTTAGTGCCCACCTCCACAACACGTCATTTGGGCCTTTATTTTTATGTTGTTTCATGCCATTGTACAGTAAGAATTCAATGCCATTAGAGAACGAGAATTGAAGTCGAAGGCTTTACAACGCAGCTGCGAATTGAAATAGACTTTATAATAGAGTTATGAATTACACGGCATGCAGGGTTTGGTTACGTGCATAAGGAACGACCACATGCACTATGCAACAAACCAAAATACACCTACGATACATATGCGTCTTTTTAGAATGAAAATAAAGTCGATTGGAACAAAGATTATTAGTTTCGGCGGCACATCTCTCCCTTCCCCTTGTCTCCTTGCTACCCGCGGTGGCGGCGACAGCCAGTCTCAAAGTCATCTATTTCCTGCGAGACGGGTCGGACGGTTGAATGATACTAGGATAACACAACGTCGGACCAAATTAATAATTATGATGCATAATAAACATAACTTACCTTTTAGATCCGGAGTGCGCCGGGGCGACGGGGAGCTGTAGTACGGTCCACGGTCTTACTTGCAGCACCTTCCCCTTGTCCGCCGCCCGCCTGGCCTTGTCGCCCGATGCCTTTTCAGTTGGGTCGAGGTTGGGTACGTAATGTGTCCAGCGCTGGTAGGTCTCGGCTCGTCATGAAAAGTTCAACATGTACTTCTGCTGGATGAACGCCCTATCGTACATCTTCGAGCCGTCGATCCATTGAAAGAAGTTGTATTGCATCTTCGGCTCATCGCCATTATGGGCGTGTGTAATCAAGGATTTGTGGAATGTAACATATGATGTGAAAAATCTTTGTGTGTGCAAAATACGCTTACGAGGTAGTGGTCGCACGTGTAGTACGCCCGAGCGGACGTCGCGCGGGTGTGTGGACTGGATGATCTTTGCTGGTTCTTCGCATCACATTGCGAGACTAGGAACCTCGGTGAATGCAGGCACATCCTTCATAGACTTATCCGGTAGGGTTTACCTCTCGGTTAGCCACTAACGCTTCAGCATTATCCTTTTGTACATGTTCGCGAGTCCTCCATCTCCTTCCTCCTAGT
The DNA here is from genome assembly GCA_036346255.1 of Ampelocalamus luodianensis. NCBI lineage: Eukaryota > Viridiplantae > Streptophyta > Magnoliopsida > Poales > Poaceae > Ampelocalamus > Ampelocalamus luodianensis. The sequence continues at coordinate 5,674,158 of CM070621.1, forward strand.
TGTGTGAAGCAAGCTCGTGTAGTATTGGGTTTGGTTGTGTAGTGCTATTCTGCAGCTCTCTTCTCTCCACTTCTCTTATCCGTCCTTTTATACAAGGATTTTTCGACTGAAAGGGGTGGCGATGTGTTATCATTTTGGAGTGTAGTCTTGTCGTTCTGAAAAGTTAGTGTTGCAGTGTGTTGTCGTATCGATTTACAAAAGTGGCAGCGTGCGGCGTGACAAGTGCGGTCTGAAAAGGTCGCATGGAGTGTGGTCTTGTCAGTCTGAAAAGTAAGTGTCGCATCGTCGCAGTGTGTTGTCATATCAGTTCGAAAAGGTGGCGTGGGGGAGTCAAGCCTAGAAAGAGGTTGGTGTGGGGTGTCCTGATACTGACTCCCTCACATGGTCATTGTGTGTATGCAAAAAAAAAAATCAAAACACGAGATTAGCATAATAATAGTTGTACATAAATTAATATTTACATGACATTACTGATATTTAGAAGAACAAATATCTACTCGCGGCTCCTCTTGGGGCGTACCCTGCATGTCGCCCTTGGCCTTGTCCGGGGTGGCTGCGGGCACTGGCTGCCAAGGTACCCGACCGACGCAAGTAGCCTAAAGTGGTGTCGTGAGGGGTTCCTGCGTCGGTTGGGCGGTGCGGGCACTGCCGTCGCGATTGTGAAGCCCCGCGAGACACGGCTACCACGGTCCAAGTAGAAGTCCCCGAAGTGTGACTCCTCGTGCGATAAGTCTGTCTCGTCCTAAAGCGGTGTACGACCTGTGAAACATTACGTTACGCATGTAAACATGGTGAAAACTATGAAATATGACATTATGCAAACAAGCAAGGTAGTCATACCTGGTCGCACGAAGGCAGATGACAACAGCTTTGCGTACTCCTACCCCATGTACGGGTGGAACTCGGGACCTGCAAGAGAAGATTGCCCTTCGTAACTAGTGGGGTTCGAAATAAAGAAGCGGGTGTGAATATCTCATGCTCACCTGCAAATTGTCCCAGGGTGCTCACAGCATGGTGCCACAAGGACCCGCCCACCACATTCGGGTGAGGAGCCCACGGCTGTGAACCACTGTGGCTCACCCCCTCGTCCACGCACTAGTGGGTGCACCGGGTCCCTGGGCATGCGGTACGTCGCGATCTGGATCGCTCGCCTTGACCTCTCGAGGAATTGCTCCATGACCCCTCTGATGTCATGCGCCATCATGCTGAAACACTCCCCGAGTGTCGTCTGATGCACGGTGGCTGCCAACTCGTGCACCTCCTGGTGTAGATCCAACTGTACACGTAATCAACAAGTTGGAAACCTAAATCTTGAAAATGAAATATAAAGTATTGATTGTTCAATACGTACCACGCGGTGGAATGCGGACTCCGACTGGGTGGGGTACATGTCGAACATCATAGCCTCGTGTTGTGGTAGGTCGTCCACGACCCTAACGCAGCGAAGCCTCATCCGACTGGAGTACCACTCCATGTACTCCTCATACGTCCCGGGGTTGTAGGGAGCAAGCTCCTCGACGACGACGCTGTAGGTGCTGAGCCAGCCTTGAACCCAAGTGAACATCCTCTCTACCCAGGAGGTAGTACTAGGTACTCCATTCCTAGTGTATCTGCGGAAGGCAAAACAATTATTTCATGGAGTGCGTAACGCAAATTTATGCGAAAAGAAGTAAAGCGTGAACTTACCCATGGGCGTTCGCAAAGACTCGGCGCCCTTAGGGGTTGGGACCTGCATCCGCGGATCGAGTGGCGTATGACCACGCACTGGTACTCCTCCACGAAGATATCGTGCACCAAGGCCCTCGCATATACCGATACACGTAATCTCACATGCACAATCTCGATAGTCCTTTGGCGCGCGCGTGTACACCCTTCCGGAGTGTATAGTGTCGGATGACGCAGATCATCCGTCACCGATCGAACATCGTAACATAGTCCGGATAGTACCCATGCGTAGTGATCGACGTGTAGGTGACTTGTGGAATAGAACAACGAAAACTTAGCACACAAAATTGTGATTACATTACAAAAAATAATAACTGGCTGTGTTCGAAAAATAATAACTTAGCACACGAAACTAACCCGGCGGCGGCACCACATCGTGCCCATGGTCGATTGGTCCACGTTGTCGTCCTCGGCGCATAAGCCGTATGCGCTCCCAAGTCCAGCTATGGTCGTCCGATTTGGAAGCGCTCGAAGGACCACAGCTGAAGAAGCAACGGGCATCCAGAGAGGATGGAGTTGTCCTGAACCTGGTGGCACGTGTTGCACAGTCCACAGTACATCACACATAGCATCGTTGGACCCAAGCGTAGGGTGGATGTCCTCCACCGCCGATCCATGGTGGCGTGCGTACGGATGTAGTGCTTGTCGACGCATCACCGTGGGACCCGTGAACATGACCCACCCAAATATCTATAGCAAGTAGGCCTCGAAGTGCCTCTAACAATGTCTAAGTGCGTCGCCGCCATACGCTCGGTGTAAGAAGGCATACACGTTAGTAAGGTTCACAAATGAATTAATGCGAGAGGACAATAGTTACAAGACTTACGTGAACTGGCGAGATCCACCTCGGCGTCGGCAACACCTGCGGAACCTCACTAGGAACTCCGTGCGCCACGTGGTCAGGATGTCATACATCGCCAGAGGGAAGCCAGCGTAGGGCAACCAGGTCAGGAAGGTGATGTCCTGAAGGGTTAGCGCCATCTCCCCGCACGGAAGGTGAAACGTGTGCGTCTCCAGCCTCCAACGGTTAACCAGCGCCGTCAGTAGGGACCGATCGTATGGAAAGCACCTAGATGTACGACCAGGACCGCGCCTCCCACGTTGCCTCAACCATCCTCACCAACAGAAAGAGGCCTGCCGCCCTCAAACTACGCCGGGTAAGGTTAAGAACAAATGTTAGTCCACCCAACGTGGTCAAGCTGCAAAACGAGTACACAAAGATTGCAACGACATCTACCTCAGAACCCAACGTGGGTCCGCCCTCCACACCCTCATGGGCGCATGTCAGGACCCGAGATTAACATCCCAGATCTTCTGTGCATAACTGAACTAGTCCTATGATCAGTGGCTAGCTCACACAGTAAACAAATGTGATAACACAACCATAAACACTAAAATTTATTAAATAACAACAGAGTTGATTACAAGATAGCCTTACAGGGTAACATTAAATAAACACAGCGGAAGACGATGAAGAAGTAGTGGTATACAGCTGATCTGCCACAGGCAATCGACTGGGGTAGCGGCCTAGTCGTCATGATCCACACCTGAAGCGAAGTTCTTCTCCTCTGAAATTTGTTTGCATTAAGCAAGTATGAACACAACTTCCGTGCTCGCAAGTTACACCCGTCAAATAACAAAATGACATGCATAAATGGATGTAACAAAGGAAGGCTTATAGGGTTATTTGTGCAAGAACAACATTTGACATTAAATACCGTACTAAGTTCGAAAGCTCAAGTTTTATAGAATCAAAAATTGATTTTTGAATTGATAAAGATAGTGTAGGCACCAACCTAACACCAACATAAACACGGGCACCAACCCGGGGCTTCAACCCATAACTTTTCTCATGGACACCCATCCATGTCAAACTGTTTTACAAAAATATTTTTAAATCGAAGTCTAATTTTGAGTGGTTTTGCCAGCATGTCCATGACCGTGGACACGGCTATTCGAATAGTTTTTACACTCTGCAGAGGTTGTACAACTTTACCCACAAGACATGAATTCTCCAGTTGTTTGGCATCCGTCGATACCACCGCTCACTACCTTAGGTAAGCAGTCTAGAGCACGTGTCAATGCCTTTACAGTGTGCCATTCCACCATAGTCCTCCTCGCTAAGGTTTCGCCCCTTTGGACTATCCGTCCGCGAGGTTCGAGCCCTCTTGCGCGTGGGACTAACATAGGTCATAACATGACTACCCACCGCACCAACAGAATGACCATAATGGAACTTTGCAAATTAATCACCAGTCCCGCCCATACAAGACATGTGGTAGTACGATGTGGCTTAGCAAGATGCGGCTCAAGACCGGTCCTTAATCGACTGGCGACAACCAACGAACCACGGGTCTCAACCTACCAGTTGAGCCTGCATAAACTCGCACCCACTGGACAACCAATTCGTCCAAGTCCAAACCATCATTTTATTTTATTTTTCAAAGTCATTTGTAAAACTCCCATGACACACCAATGCCAAGGGTACAATTTAAACAACATTTGACTTTTGGCTGAAATTCCCCAAATGAAACATATGTGATCTATAAGCATGGCTAAGCACAATATTTTCCAAATGATCCTAGTCCATACTATCGTATCAACCAGGTTTTGACTAGGGTGACAATATGTTTGATTCAATTATCAAAATTGGCCATACAAAGGAGTTTAGGCATAACTATAAATTTAAAACAGTAATTTAAAATTACTGAATATAAATAAGCATGCAGTAATAATTTGAAACAGAATTTAAATAATTTTAAATAATGGGTGCAAATATGGTCAAGAATGTAACTTGCCTTGCTCAAATAGTTGTTCTCAAACGGCGTCGAAATCTGATTCTCCGAAATCGTCGAAATCTATACGCGAAAATAAGCCAAATTCAAACTAAATTCAAATAAGATTCAAATTAACTCCAAATTGAATAATTTTGGTTTAGTTGGCTAGATCTTGAATTTAGATAAATTTAGAAAATTGAATGGGCTCAATCGGAGTTTGGATCCAAAAGATATGGACTTTTGAAGTTTGAATTTACATGATAATGATTTTACATGGTCAAATGAACTCAAAATTAAATAATTTTGGTTTAGTTAGCTAGATAATGATTTTATACAAATTTTGAAATTTGAAACACCCAATTTGGAGCTGGGATTCAAAAGATATGAATTTTCTAAGTTTAAATCTATTAAAAACCCTAAATTTAATTTTAACAGAAATTCTTGAATTATTTTTCTAAAGAAAAAGCCTTTTATTGCGCAATGCTGATGTCGGCGGCTGATTTTTGGGATTTAAATGAATTAAAGAAATTCCGACACGTGGGACCCACATGTCAGTCTCACGGCTCATGTGGACCAAGTCCACGGAAGTTTGAGGCTGAGGGGGGTGGACCGTGCACATGTGGCGCCGAGGTGGCGCCACGGTGGCAGTGAGGTGGCGCCGCGTGGCAGCCATGTGGCAGTGCCACGTAGGAAACGGCCGGCGGCGGCTCGGGCATGAGCTCGTCGGCGTTTGGCGGCTTTCTGGTGGGTGTGGATGATGCCAACGGAGAGAGGAGGCGATGGGGGTTTCGGGGCTTACCCAGGCGGCGTAGGTGCATGGGAGGAACGCCGGCGGCGAGGTGAGAGGCGGCGGCGCAAAACGGCTCACGGCGGCGCGAGGGTTCGGGCGGTGCTTCGGCGAGGCGGGCGCGCGCACGGGGTGCGCCGCGACGTGGCGGTGCCGGTGGTGGAGGCGGAGGCAACCGGGGAAGCTCGTAGGCGCGCTAGAGGCGGCGGCGTGCTTCACGGCCGGCGGCGGTGTTTCGCGAATTCCGGCGAAGTGGGGAGGGAAGAGGCCAAATGGGTGGTGGCGGCGAGTCGGGGTGGTGAAGGCGCACCCGGGGCACCTTTAAATAGGCCTAGGGCGAGGCCGAGGGAGGAGGTCGTGCGCGCGGGCTTGGCGGCGGTTAGGGTGCGCGGGCGAGACGGGTGCGGAGAAGGAGAAGAACGTGGGGTGGAGGCGGGCGTGGGGTGGAGGCGAGGTGGAGCAAGGAATCGTGCGCACATCGTGCGGGAGGCGGGCGGTTAGGGCAACCATTTTGACGGAGTTTTGGCGCGACCGAAAATGGCGGCGGAGTGTGGCCTGCGCGAGAGGAAGAAGAGACAGGGGAAGAAGCAGATGGGCACGGGGCCACGCGACAATGAGAGGGTGGAGGTGGAGGGTGGGGCGGCTCAGCGAGGAGAGAGAGAGAGGCGCGGGTGGAGATGGGCCGAGTGGGCCGGGTGAGAAAGGAATGGGAATGGGGCCGGGATTGTTTCGGCCCAAAAGGGTTTTGGGATTTTCAAATCATTTTGCAATTTAATTAATCCGATTAATTCAAAATAGCTTTAGAAAATATCAAAATAAATCCAAAAATTATGGCAAAAATCACATAAATTGCTGGAGGTATTTTGGACTTAAATAAAATACTTCCAACTTATATTTGGCTTTTAATTTTGCAAATAAATTGTTTTGGCTTTAAAATATTTATGGAAAAGCTTTTAAAATTCTAGAAAAATCACAAATTTAATTAATTTTTCCTTTTAAACTTTCAATCCAATAAAACTTCAGAAAACTCAAATAAATTTCACTTTTGACTTTTAAAACTTCAGAAATTCAAATAATGCAATAGAATTCTTTCAAATTTCAGAAAATCCAATAAAATAATAACTTTATTTTATTTTTATTATTCAGTAACATAACCTTGGGATGTTACAACGTGCGCACTGCAACGCACCAAGCTCAATCGTCGCCTTGCCCTCCTGAGGGAGGATGGTACTGAGGCGGCTCTGGTGATGCGTGTCAATCACCGGGTCAAGCAACTCGTACGGTCACTGCGCAACATATTCTAGGTCCGACATACCTGAAAATTCAGTGCATACATTGAAAAGACTACAGATTATGTACATAACATAATAAGAAGCGGCATTAACAAAATAATTACCAGCCACAAATAGAAACCAAATTTAAGTTGTGATTATTTCGGTTAAGCTATACAAACCCCACTGTGGCGCCCTATGTCATTACCCAGAGGGTAATCACACTTAGGCATCTGATTCTATTTATCCGCCTGTAGGACACCGTTCTGATGAATAGTAAGCCTTACCAAAGTCAACGCAGCAGAACAATAAGATAGAAACTGTACTCTTTATTATAATAGTTAGCCACGCAAGGCTATGGTCTTTGTTACAAGTAGTAATTTACAATCGCAAAATAGGACTAAGTCCTCGCTTGCTGCCATACTCCATCGGTCGTCCATTCGTCCCCGCGCTGAATATAGTGTCTACCTCACCGTGCTCCTCGTAGTAAGTGCCTTCGTCTCATGTGGTCTCATCGGCACCTGCGTGTCCTTCGTCCCACTCAGTGTAGTTTCCGGGCGGACTAGGATCTAACAAAGGAGAATAATAGCAAGATTGAGTACTAGTGTACTCAGCAAGCATTCATAGCAAAAGATGCACTGTATGGCTCATCTCGGTTCGTTATCATATTTTCTAGTTCATCTTCGTTATCATATTTTCTAGTTCATCACTTTTTATGAAAAATAAATACTTCATCAAATTTTAGGTGGCAGATTTTAATCTTGAAAAGACTACTTGTCAATAAGAGAAAAATAGACCCTAGTGATTCCGTAGACTCCAATCCGAGAGGCAGGCATGAATTCATGATTTTATTTAGCATTGCGCAGGCTTGTACCACTTTACCCATAGCTACTCTGAGCTCTCTTTGAACTGTGTCTCCTGCATTTCCTTTGATGCGGGATCGAGATCAGAATACAAAATGTTTTCCAAGTTACGTAATTAAGTCTCCACCATTACTTTCCGTCGGTGTTGGGACGCCGACCAGTCATCCAGAGTTCAGTAATGTTGGTTGGGCGGTTCTCTTCCTACACCCAACACTCTACATTGCGCTCCTACTTACCTGTTGTGGAGAACATAACTACGTAAGAAGGTAGCATTTTCTGCCCGTCGAAAAGGGAAAATAGTTGGTACTTAAATACGATCTCTTATCCGAGTAAGAGTTTTGTTGGTCCTTATATATTATCCATATATAAAGGATCTAGCCTCTTCCTTTTCTGCTAAGGGCCCCATTTACCATCCTAATAATTCTCTTTTCTCATCTCTTTTCTCTTTATCTCTTTTATCCGATTTGATTTTGAGACATAGTTTGATGCATGTACATATAAGATACATCATATCTGATTTACATTTAATATAACTAGTTTGATGTTCAAGATATAGGCTTGCCTTCGTAGTAAATGAAAAGATGCGTCGAAGAATTCGATCGACTACTCCGATCGGCGTTGGATTGTCCTCTGTAATTATCGGCAACATGGATAATAAATAAATAAATGCTTAGTTGCTTTTGATGCTATTATGCGTATATTAGTCAGTTAATTTTATTTGTCAGTCAATTTTAATTTAATAATATTATTGGATCCCCGTTAGGTTAGCACTCCCTAACCGCGGTTGTTCTACGGTCTATTGGCTCTAGGATCGAGGTTGTACATACTCACATTTCAACACACGAAAGCAAAATACTACACTTACCTGCAAGCAACTAGGTCCATTTAATTTTATGTATGCAAATAAATGCCTAATCGCTTTTACATCGATGTTGCCTAATTTAATTATTTTATCTTGATTAAATTATTTCTAACACATCAGATTATTCGTCTAATTTCATGAGTTATATTGGTGCTTAACTTTCGCTATATAACCTCAGATTAATTTTACACTTTCACCTTTTATTTTCTCCGTTGGTCTCTGCTATTTATCCAACGCGCTTATAAATCTATTTGGTCCAACAACTTATACAACGCATATACTTATTGGCTTGTGCTTTACCGAAAACTTAATCTAAATATTACCGAGAACTTACGGTCCAAGCGCTAGCTCAGTATCTGCATGCATGCAACATCCCCACGAATAATGGTTGCAACATCTCCAAACAACGGTTGCAACATCTCCGGTCAACTATAGCAATATCACAAATCAAAGCAAAGCATCCAAAAAAGCGCGTTGGAAAAATTGCAACATCGTAGTGAGCAGTATGCAATATTTTTTATTATATAAATGTAACTTTTTTTCTACATATGCAATATTTCAAAGGACGTATACAACATTATTTTTAACGGGCCACAACATTGTTTTCAATGGACCGCAACATCAATATCGAACGGAAAAACAAACGAGAAACATTAAAAATGAAGAAAGTCGACTTCCTCGGGGCCCGGCTAGGTCGCCGACGCCGCGAGGTGTGTGGATGATGTTCACGCGAGTCGGCCGTCCACCGGATCAACTTGGTCTCCGCCAAGACCCGCCGTTGGCGGCGGCAAGGTCGTGTCGAGCGCAACCATGCGGATGGTGTCGAGCGTGAAGCACTCGAGCAAGTCCTGCATGTCGAGGACGAGGCCTCAGAGTGAGTCATCCATGGCCGCTTGCAGGACAAGAGCGCATGATTTGGAAGAGAAGTTGAGAACGAGAGGGGGAAGGAAGGTGGGGGAATGTGGATGAATGGCGATGCCAGCGGGAGTGCTCGGAAAGAATAAGTGCGGGCAGGTGAGCCATTAAGGCAAGGTAGGTGAATTGTATCGGACGTAGGATCTACAGTATTTTCCTTCTAATATCCCTTTTCCTATCACTCATCGGAGAGCAGTTTTTATTTTTTAATCCTTTTAAAAAAATTATTTTAAAGATAACATCTTTCTAACTTTATTTCTAATTCTAACCCCTTTGGTCACGCCATGACGCGTGGCGTGACCAAACTGTACTGTCACGCCATTGACTACGGTGTGACCAAATCTGCCAATATCTCTCCGAGCCACCACGCGTCCGTTTTTGGGTTAACTCCTGTCACGCTAAGAGGAGTGGCGTAACAACACTCATTTGCCACGCCAAGATCCGTGACGTGACAACATGTTTTTATCACGCCACGCGTTGTGACATGGTCAAATGGGTTAGAATTGAAAATAAAATTAAAAAAAGACTATTTTTAAAATAGTTTTTAAAAAGAATTAAAAAATAAAAACGGCTCCTCATCGGAACACCGATTCCTATAATTTTCCTATGTTTTTCTATCCACGTGTTTGACATATTCCTTCTTTTTTTTTCATTCCTTCGTTCCAAAAGTTACTGAAGTTTTTTTTTTACCAAATGCCGCAACGTGGTTGACACTATCTCACCAAATACTAATATCTCGGCACCCGAGGAGTGCTCCACCAATCACCATTTCCCACCTCCCGATCACATACACGTCTCGCTCACAAGCGGGCCACACCATCGTGAGGCCCCGCCGTTCAGTGGGTCAAACATTGCAGCAACTACGCGCGCCTATCAATTTTAGCAACACCCCGCGATAACATCACTAGATAAGGCGGGCCCACCGTTCCCGGCCCCACCAGTCATTGGCGTGAGGGGAAGGGAGAGAGGGCGAGAGGGCGAGAGGATTTTTTTTTAAAAAAGAGAAGACCCCTTGTCTCCGTCTCCGTCTCCTCTCCTCGCACCGCAGGCGACGTCGTCTTCGTCGCCGAGGTGGAACAATTCCACGGGGATTGAATCCTCTGATTGATCCTACCGATTCCCAAATTTCCCGTGAGCAATCAGGTCCAGGTAGCCTCCCAATCCGTTGGCGTTTCGCCTTCCCTTGCCTTCGATGTTTGTGGGTTTTGTTTTTGGAGTTTTCCGTACAGTTTTTGGTCGGGTTGGCTCGGTTTTGCGGTGGTTCTGGCTTCTTGCCATTTTGGTGGATTTTGGATGGATAGGGGAATTTTGAGCAATGGACGCTTCTTTCGATCTATACACTGGCTTGGTTTCGCTTAATCTCTTGAAATTTTTGTTTTCTTTGGCCTATCGGTGTAGGAATCTCGCGCGAGAAGAGCTAGTCAAGTCTGTTTGGTCGTGCGGAGATGGACGAGAAGGCGAAGATGGAGAGCAAGCTTTCCTCGGCGGCGGCGTTCGTGGAGGAGGCGTGCAGGACGCCTGCGACGACGCCTGCAGCATCTGCCTCGAGCCCTTCTGCGACAGCGACCCATCCACGGTCTGCATCCGCCGCGGTGGAATCTTTCGATTTAGTAGTATGCTTGTGATCGATGCGCTTATTGTTTCTCTTTGTTGGTGTTTTCTCAAGCAGGTGACAAGTTGCAAGCATGAGTACCATCTCCAGTGCATTCTTGAATGGTAATGTTTCTTGCTGGCCTAATCTAAAGATCTTGTTGTGTGTAAATTTTCTTTTCCTATGCTTCTTTATGGAGCTGGTGATGCAAGAAATTGACAATCTATGCAAAGCAATGTAAATTATGGTAATTGATTCATGTATTGTGAGGAATAGACTAGTCTTGTTTCGGAACAAAGATCACACATTTTTATGCCATGCCATGATGAAAATTGTCCAATATTCTCCTGGTCAGTTTGCATTCTGTCTTGTATGGCACAATTCCTGTGATGTTTGGTTTATTCTCGTATTAATATTCTTGTTTTCCACCAAGAGAAACAACCTTGTTTTTAGCTACACTGTGATCAAGCAAGATGGTGTTTGTCTGATAATTATGGTTACACATTCCTGATGCAATTTGACTGTGATGTTCTGGTAGTAGCATTTTAATTTGCAACAGTTGCAATTTTTGCGAGATTTAAGGTAGCTTATATCATTGGAATCCTTGCATGTTGTCACGCTGAATTGCTAACAATGAAGTGAAACTACTGTATAGTTTGTGAGATGAATCATACGTTCTTACTTCTTACCTTTGAGAAATGAATCGTGTGTTTGGTACATTCCAATTCTCTTAGGCTGTATTCAACTTGTTTATACATGTTGGAAATGATCATCTATACTTTAAGCGCTGAATAACCCTGCAGAACATGTTTGAGCATATGGAACACATTGTGGAACATATGATTCACACGGTTGCGTTGGCGTTGTTTCAGCAACATTATTCCCCCATTAGATGGGGCACCATGTTGCAGCAACTGCCATTACTAACTTTACTGCAAGCTTACTTGACTGAGCTGTCCTGCTGGGAGATTTTTTTAATGCAATATATTTTTTATTGAGTTTGTGCTATGTGTGCCAGAAGCCTAGAGTGGTAGTTTTGTTGGAATAACTCTTGGCATGAAAGTCCCTTTACAGTGTGCTCATGAAGCTATTTTTGCCCTTTCCAGGGACTTAAAGATATGGGTTCGTGGGATATATTCTAAAGTTTCCTCAAACATAAGATGAAGTTAATTAATTCTATGTGTGGTTTCAAATATTGGAAATCATACAGAAAATAATTTCCAAGCGGTCTATCTATAGTGCAAGATATATAGAATAATCTCATGCTAAATTTTTATGAATAAGAAAGCTTGAGATTGAACTCATTTGATTCAGGAGATTTTTTTTTTTATTTAGAAGTCAACATCCAATCAATGTGTACTGAAAATACTATACCGTCCGCCGTGTTTGTAATTTTCTCTCACATGCTTTTCACTGTGTGATAATCTAGGTGCCAGAGAAGCTCTCAGTGTCCCATGTGTTGGCAGCCTATCAGCATGAAGGATCCTATGAGGTCAAACATGTATCCTGTGTATCTCCTCAGTGAGTGATTGTCATCTTTTGGTGGTTCTCATATACTATTTTGAAGTGCAGCCAAGAGCTACTGGAAGCTGTTGAGCAAGAGAGGAATATGCGGGCTAACCGCTCGCATGCTGCTGCTGTTTTTCGTCATCCAGTGCTTGGTGATTTTGAGGTGCAGCATGTTTATCACTAACATTTGATGATCTTTGCAATAATGGCCTGTTTGCTGCCCCGGAGGGCTTAATGTATGTAATTCTATTGATCTCCATTTCTTATTTCAGATCCCTGTAGGAGCAGATGATGCTGAACTTGAAGAACGCATTATACAGCACTTGGCCGCCGCTGCTGCAATGCGTAGGTCACACCGACATGCTAGAAGAGATGGACACCGCAGCAGATCAGGGGCAAATGGTGGCCCACAAATTCTGGTGTTTTCAACAAACGAGGTTACTCCTGGTGGCTCCATGCATGCAAGTTCAGGCCAAGATGAAGATCATGTACAATCTCCTGCTATGGTTTCTGCTCGCCCTTTAGCTACTCTTGCTGCTACAGAACAGGGACATCCGAGTGGAGGTTTGCAGCTAAACCTGGGAAATTCTGACCGTGGTGCTATCAATCCATCTCTGCGTGGTGGTAGATCAATCAATAGGTATTTCCTACAACCTATGATACTATACCTGTTTTCTATTCCTTTCTAGAGGTTTGTAGATCAATCAATAGGAAATTCTTGTTGTATGTTGATTTTGATCAGGACTTCTGAAAATCAATCTGCACCTGTCAATCAAGATAGAGCAGGACCATCTGATTTGCAGTCGTTCTCTGACACACTGAGATCTCGTCTGCAGTCCGCTTCGATTAAGTACTCTCCAACTCCTTTAAAACACCTGGTGCATGGAACACAAGCATTATTAGTTTCTTACCTGTGGGCATTCTTTACAACGCCAGGTACAAGGATTCTATAACAAAGAGCACGCGTGGATGGAAGGAAAGGTGGCTTTCTCGGAGTAACACTATATCAGATCTTGGTTCTGAAGTAAGGAGGGAGGTCAATGCTGGGATTGCTGCGGTAGCTCGCATGATGGAACGGCCCGAAACAAGGGATGGCACTGGACCATCTGCTACTTCTGCAGCTAGTGTTAGCTCTCCTTCAAATTCAAATAATCAAAGGCCGATATCTCCCAACCGTGCTGTTGTAAATGATGCTTCTTCTGCAACTTGTGCATCAGGATCTGGCTCTCAGTGAGCCACTCCATATCCGGTGAAGAGTTGATACAACTGTAAAGACAGGTACGTGCTCTCCTTGTACACAATAACAAAAGAAATATCTGAATCCAGCTGTCTAAGCTTTTAAGTTGGCATAATATCACTCTTCGTGCCTATGGAACTGAGTTATTTTGTTATCACGAGACACTTTCATTGCTGGTATGTAATGCACTGATGTAGACTGATAGTCTTATCAAGGATAAAAATAAGCCTTCCTTTCAGTAGTTTTTCTAACTGCTGCCAAATTCAACTTCCTTCAGGTCCAGAGAGAAACGCCATCTGTTCAGAGCACCTGAGATCCAGCGATGCTTCACGATCTTTGGTAGGTCTGTGCTTCAGAAGTTCGCTGAAGCTTTTGCGTCCAGATCACGGGACGGGAGACATGTGCTTCCACTCGACGAACCTTTACATTTTACCTTGTGTAATATCCGCGAGGGTGTAATGAAATGGTTGTACCTTGTAACAATGCGAATGTTGGTGGTGCAGTTCTTGTTCATATACATATAAATCTACTGTGCCAATCTAGTGTGCTTAACTGGGTAATTTCTTTTTTAGATAATAGATGATAAAACTCTCTTGGTCTCTGTATTAAAGATGCACACAGTCTAATTAATTAAAGAGTTTAAAGTTCTAACAGTAACAAAGCATGAAAGATGCTTCAAAGCCTTGCAATAAAAAAAGACTGAGAATTAAATTAAATCATTGCAAATTCTATGTTTAAACCGCCACTTATGAATGTTAAAGAGTTGTTTTGCCACAAACTCTAACAGTGTTTTCAGCTAATATAGACTCCTTTTGAGCTGATTTTTGCGGAATTGCTCAAGCATTCAGCTAATGCCCACTCATTTAAAATAACCTACAAGGGATTAGTGAAAAAAAATTTATCAAAAAAAATATCGTTCTGATATAACCAAATAGGCCAACTGGGTAATTTCTGAGCATGAAAAGTGTGCATGCTAAATGTCTTCCAAACTCTACGTGAATAATTTTACTTCTCGTAGCCGAATCTATCCTTCTGTTGCATCCACCTACATGTGCTCGACGTGCTCGATTCAGAATTTCTACAAAAATTGGAAGAATTGTAGTAGTATGTGCTATGTACAGCGTTGCAGTACTAGTACATGTTAATCCTTCCTCTACTTTTTGTTCTTTCAAGGGGCACGTGTTAATCCTTCTGGATGAAAATTTCTCACTGAATCTGCTTTCATAATTCGGTGGATATGGGCTGTTTGGTTTGTGATCCAGAAAGTTATATTAAAATTTTGGTAATACCAAAACTCAAGCAATGTCAAAAACCGGTCAAAAAAATTGTGTTTGAATCGTAGTCATACCAATTCACAGTCAATAGCGAACTTGATGTGTTTGGATTGCAGTCATGTCAAAATTTGCTAAAATCGTGGGTATAACACGTGAGTTTCGCATGATATCTAATTTTTTTTGTCCCAAAATATGTCAACATAGGTCTTATTTTGTTGATAAAATGACAAAGAACACAACGGTTCAAACGGATCACAAATTAGACACTCAATTTAGGAAATATAATCATTTGAAACTGATTAATCAAACAGGTTTGCATTAAATGCAGCCAATAGCTTGTAGCCACCTCATCAACTAAATTCATTGGCGCTGCAAAAAAATGGCTACCTTTGCACTGCAATGGATTGGCACGCTCTTTTGTGGCAAGCCAACAAAATTGGTACTACGCTAGCCAAATTCCCTTGTTACTACTAAAATTTTGATTTGGCAACTTTGGAGTCCAAACCAAACAGCTCCATACTTTCCCATGGGTGCATCAAGATTCGACAAAACAACGGAGGTAGTCCTCACATGATCCCATATTTGAGACTCTTTGGCTGTTTTGGTCATTTTTTTTATCAGTAATTGTAATAGCAAAATTAGTTTCGTTCGTACGAAATTGCAAAACTGACATGCAAAAGGTTAATCAGGTGTCACGTGTCACCTGCGGTGCTCTTGGCCTGCGAGAGCCGACAGGACGCAGGCACCATAATAGGAGCCACCGAGCACGGGAGGTATGTTGTGGGGCTGTGGCAGCGGAGATGCCACGCCGCGCTCTCGGACCGAGATAGAAAACTTACAGCGCCCCAAGTCAACAAAACACACGGACATGCATGCATGTGAGGCTACTTGTGCTTGGACCAACTAGTCCCACGCTCCCCAAGCGCGGTAGGTCACATGCTGCACCTGCTTAGTTTTATGCGGTGTAATTTTTACAATTTTGTACGAGCAGTGGTTATTTTTGCTATTATGAATCAAAAGTATACCGAATCAGCCAAAAACTCCCGAGTCCCAGCAGTAAACTCTGCCATGTGCATACGCAGGTGATGGCCGGCTAGAGCTGTGCTCAGCAAAACCACAAACTTAAAGTCTTATACATGCGTGCGTGCGTCAAACTTAATGGTCACGAGAGCAAGGTGGGGAGCTCGCTTCCGTATCGACAAGCGCAGACGTGCAACCCGAAACCACCGACACCGACGGCCCCATCCGCGGGCGCACGAGATACCTCGCGGACGACGCGACCCCGCACCAGCAAATAGCCGTGGCAAATCAAATACTGCAGCGCATCTGATCAACGACGAAACGACTCGGCGCCTTCCTCGATCGCCTTCCCTCGCCGTGCCGTGCCTTGCTCGCGCCGAATCGCCGGCTGGTCAGCACACAGCTTGACACCGACCAGCGTTTTCCTATCCGTCTTCCCTTACCGCTGGAAGGTGAAACGTCGCGTGTGTTTACCGATGACAAGTCCATCGAGTGCTCCTGTACGCCCGGTGGCACAGAGACTTGGCTTCCAAGGTGACTACAGCTAGCGTACGTATTGTACTAGTATGTCAGTTAGGAGCTATCGTTGATAAGTCCGAATGAATGCAACGTTGATCGGATGACCAGGGCAGGAGTTGTTCGCAGGTAAATGCCACGAGATAGAATAGAAGGGACGTACACATCAATTCAGTCCGTATTTGGGGTGTGGTTTTAGAAGCAGATTAAGAGTTGCTAGCCTAGCCGCCGAAAAGCCAAACTCTAGCACGTCAATAGTAAGGAAGAAATTGGAGGCTGGGGAACTGGCCGGCCGGTAGCTTAGCGTGGAGTGGAGACTGACCCACGTCAAGCAAAAGACGACGCCTCACCTCAGGCCAAACCATCTAAGAAGAGACAGCCCACTTTACCCCCTCCCTTTACAATAATTGAATGGATGAAACAACCTAAAGGAAACTACTGCTACTAGTACTACTAATTGCTCGATGTAACACCTTATTTATACTAGGATTATGCAATGATTTATTTATTTTTTTGCTTCATACTCCGTTTGCCATGTATGTAGGAGCTAGTAGTAGTTTGTTGCGGTTGTGTGGAAGCTACGAAGATTGTAGTACGGTGATGTCCTGTGGGTTTGTTTTCCTGGGTGCAAATTGATTGCCGTTTTTGGTTGCGGCATCAGCGAAGCACGATTTGGCGACGGTGACCATCCAACGAGTTGCCCTCGAATCTTGATCGATGCTGCGAAGCTAATGCGTACGGGCACATGTTGTGCAACGCCGAAAGTCATGGTAATATATCATGGTACATCGGTACAGTAATACATACATTCATTCATTCATTCATTTCATCGGCATAATTTTTCTCCTGGGCTGTACGACAAAAAATGCCAAGAAGATATGCTTGAAATTTACAAGAAGTTTGGATATAGACCACAGTTCATTAGCCATTTTTATGTAATCCGTATACAAGTTTAAGAGCTAGCTGTCTCTCAATGTCTGTTCTGCAAGGAGCCATTTGACTATTCCTAACCTAATCTCCACCGTACCTGACAGGAGAACGAAAACAATTCTGTGTAACAATACCCACACATTGCTGATCTTTCCCTTACAATTTTCATTGACCTGTTGCAGGTGAGTACGTAACACGAGGGTATTCCGGGGGCAGTTAGTGTACATGTCTTAACTACATCGAGAAGGCACATGTGAGGACTCGGTTTATTCGAACAGTCTTGTTTAACCATCCACTTGGTCTATGATACAAATCAAATAAACTAAGCCTCGAGATATGTATACTTCCCGAAATGCAGATACACACCCGCTACAAAATCATGCATCAATTCCATTCATACACATAGAGCGAAGCAAAAGCAACAATCGAAAGACATAGATAATATAAAGAGAGTTATTACAAAGAGAGGCCGATGGCCAAAATTCATAAAGATAAGTAAATACACAATGAAGCAAAATGGCCATAAGATGGCGATAAACAAAAGCCAATCGGTGTGCCTTTACCCACAAGGCAACCAACCGGACCGCCAAGCTAATCGTCCCAAGCAGCACAAAGAACACAGACTCACAAAAGTGAGGCCCTTGGGGCTCACCTTCTTCCTCTGCAACAATTAATATTAAGCAAGCGGATGAGTACAAAACTTGTTTTTGTACTCAAGAGACTGACGTGTGAGATAACGGAACTATAATTAACTACATGCAAGCTTTATTTAAGTGGATGAGGCTTTGGACTTATTTTGACATAAAGCAAGTTTTCATTTACAATAAGGTAATAGATTCAAAGCAAGTTTGCAATTAACTTTTATTGTTCAAATAAAGAGAGACAATAATAACATAGATGAGAACAACACCAACCTAGAAGTGACTAACCCATAGTCACCACAACAATAGCATGAAGTACCCCTTCATACCACCCATGTCAAGTTTAAGTTTTTAAAAGGTTGTAGTCTAGTTCTTGTGGAAATAACCAAGCGTGTCCATAACCTAGGACGAGGCTATTCGAATAGTTTTAACCTGCAGGGTGTACCAATGTACCCACACGATAGACCGCCTTTCCACCACCACGGTTAGCACACTTCCTTTGGTATGCGGGCATGGCTAAGTCTAACAAGACGCTTTCAATGGACGATGCTAATTAAGAGTCGCAACCACGGAGAAGGATACATTAGACACCTAACCGGACGACTAATGCTCCTCGCACACCACAAACACACACACGCACACACCCACCGGCTCATAATTAACACCTCCCAAAGTACTTAGTCAAGAGAGGTTCCATATCCCCTCGTGTGGTTAGCACGCAATAATTGCTTGGATCAATGGCACAAGTAACTCGGTCCTTAGGGACTTAGGCACCATTCAATCACACCCGAAGATCACACCAACATACCATTGTGCCCAAGCCAAGATATAATTTTTGTTTTCAGTTTTGATTTGCAAAATGGTAAAACACAAGGGTTGGACATAATGGAATAATAATAGCATTTGTGTGATCAAGATCACCGACTAAGTCGATGATCGCCCAATACTACCGATGCTAGGCATGGCTAAGCAATATTTATTCGAATCTACTAAGTGACAAGAGCTCATCCAACGAACTCTAATCACAGCCAAATAACCTAGGTTCGGTAGTAGAGGATAATTATTTACCTACAGATTATGCAACTAGAGGTCTAACTAATCAATTTAACAACAAAATAGCAATGCATACATAGAAGTTACACAAAATATTAGACTTTAAAAGTAATGGGATTAATGGGAAATGATCAAATCGCTTGCACGCTTGTCGTTGCTCAATTTGTTGCGGAGGGTCGTTCTGGGGTTACCGCAAATGTCTAATCCTAAGCGAAAAGCAAAAAGAAGCGAGAACAACCAATAAGACGAGCAACACTTAAACAAAAGAGCAAGCAAAACTTATCCAAATGCGACTGAAATTTATACAAAAGGTAGAATACGAATATACCTAGACATAGAAACTGAAAAACCTAATTTGGATTTGTGGTGCAAAAGATATTACTTAAAAACTCATTTTCGGCCATAATTAGCAATCAGAGCAAAAATATTTTCTAGAAAGATTTTGGAGCTGAAATTTTTATGGTAGCTACCTACTGGTATAGTGGTAACCCATATAAAATTTCAGGTCATTTGGAGTTAAAATGATTTAGTTATGATTTTTCCAAGTTTTAAATCTAAGACATGATTAATTTCAGTATTAAAGACCACTGCAAAACCTATACTAAGCTAAAGTACTTTAACAGATGCATTTATAGAACTTTAGTTTGTTAAATTTGGAGCTGCAGAGAAAAAGTTACGCAATTTTGAAGTTTAAAACAATTAATATGTGCAAATAAAAGCTTTTCGGACTAAATCTGGAAAACCCATAAAACTGGGGAGGTCGTGGGCCGTTGATCAAAGATCGCACGGCTCACGATCTCGAATGCTAAAACCCACACGAGCACACGGCGCAAAGACCTCATCGCGCCGAGGAGGTCTTAGCCGTTAGATCCGGACTTGACGGCCGGATCTAACGAGGAGGTCCTAGACGGCAAGATCTAGCGAGGAGGTCTAAGCCGTAGATCTTAAATCCAACATTTACGACCGGTGCACGCCTGCAACGCACACAGAGGAGGTCCTCGCGCCTAAAGGTGGTGGGATAGTTAGATCAAGATCTCGCGGTCCCGAGCTCCACGCGGAGGTCCTTACGGTGGAGATCAAGGCGAGGAGGTCGGAACGGTGAGATTGGAGGGAGGGAGGTCTTTGACGGTTAAGACCTACCGAGGAGGTCCAGCCCGTTAGATCGAGATCTAACGGTCCAGAGCTGAGGAGAGGTCCTAAAGCTAAGGTTTTAACGGAGGAGGTCTTAGACGGTCAAGATCCCCAGGGGGAGGTCCTGAACGGCTAAGATGTGATCGAGGAGGTCGGGCGGCTAGGATCTCACCGAGGAGGTCATGGATGGCCATGATCTTCGCGGGGAGGTCCTATGCGACAGGTGTTCCACAGGGAGAGGTCTGGACGGCTCAGATTTCCGTGGGGAGGTCGTGAACGGTCCAGATTTAGGCGAGGAGGTCTTGCGGTCTTCTTCACAAAGGACCAGAGGTGGTCTTTTTGCAAAGAGGACCCCAAAGGTAGTTTTGAAGGTTCTCTTTACAAAATACCAAAGGTGGTCTTTTGCAAAGAGGACCTCGGTGGGACGGCTTAGGAGTGGTTTTATAAAGCGACTAAGGAAGGCCTTTTCGCACGAAAGACCTCAAGGAGGTCTTTGCGAGAGGACCCCAAGCGGAGGGTGATCCTAACGGTACTGGGATTTAACCTACGGAGGTCTTTAACGGCGAGGATTTCGGCGGGGAGGTCCTGGCAGCTAGAGACTTATACAAGGAGATCAACAACGGTCTAGATCGACAATGAAGGAGTAGTGGACGGATAAGACCACAACCGGGAGTTCCTACACGGCCGCGAAGAACTCGGGGAGGTCCTGGGCCATAATGACACCTACGGCTACCGACAGGAACGACATTAACTGCTAATGATTGGATTCTCGGACAACTTACATGCTAATCATTAGATTACAATACCTGCCCGAGTAAGGCACGACAACAACATGACTACGGTTTTTAGCTCACCGCCGGCGACATGGACTTCGCCGGTGAGAACCAAAGGCACAGCTAGGTTCTAAATAGCGAGGGGAACCTACAGGAGCCAAAGGCTACACCTAAAACACCTCCCACCGGCGGCCAGCCGGAGATGGCCGACGGAGGCAGAACACGGCCAAAATGAAAAGCTACCGAGGCTCAAAATGACCGGGCTTTCAACACTAAGGCACTAACCTGGGAATGAAGGAGGCCTGAGAATGGTCGCAGGAGCTCCGGTGACGGTGGAGGTCGCCGGAGGTGAAGAAGACGAAGCTCCCGGCCACGAAAACAAGCTCCCCAAGCTGTCAACCTCTGTGAAGGTTAAACAAATCAAGTTAGGGAGGCTTGAGGTGACCAAGAGAACAAAAGAACAGCCACTATTGCAATATTGAACCACTGGAGCTCGGAGGTCGCCTGGGAGCTCTAATGTCCAGCAATGGTGGCAAAGGCTTTCGGGTGTTTGAACACAAGAGCAGAGAAAGAAGCTAGAGGTGCAAGAATGGATCCAAAGAAACTTAAGGGAGAAGCTCGGGCTCAATATATAGCCGGAGAGCCAAAGTGGAAACAAGGTCACACACACTCGGGTGCACAGAGCCAGGGCACCAACGACCTGATGGGAGCAGGTGTCAGGGTGACTTTTGAGCAAAGGTGCTGCCAGACATTTAATGTTGGCAGCACATAGCCGTTTGTCAGCCCTAGAGTTGACAAGGCACTGCTCCCTACTGCCATGCACAAAAATTGATAAAGACCAGGCCCCACCAGTCAGTGAGAGAACCAGGGAGGATTGGTCAACAAGTGTAACGGTTAGAAATCGCACTGAGCTCCACCAGGGAGGTCGTGAGCGGTTGGATTGAAATCTAAGGGCTCAGATTTAGAGCTAGGTATTAGAGGTCCTAACACTTATGGGAGGTCTGAGCCACAGATCTCAAAAGAGATGGCCCACGATCACCCAAGCGCTAGGGGTGGTCGTGGAGGTCCGAGGAGGTCGCCCAGGGTGGTCTTTGCAAAAGGTGCAAAGGAGGTCCTGGGGGAGGTCCTTGAGGGTTGTCTTTGTAAAAGAACAGGAGGAGGTCGTGGAGTGGGGAGGTCTCTTACAAGGACCAGAGGAGGGCTTTTGGGGACCTCCCAAAGATCTAAACCGTAGGACTAGGATCCAACGGCTGAGGTGCACGGGGACCTCCGAAGTTTGCAAGGGCGGGGAGGTCGTGGCGGTTGAATGCGGATCGAGGGCTAAGAATGCCCGCGCCCTGAGACGGGCTCGGGACGGCGCTAGGTGGTTGGACCGAGCCAGCTGGCTCGAGCCAGGCTCAGATGCGCGCTCGAGGAACAGTGAAGACCCGAAGAGGTTTGGATTTTAGAGCTGAAACTTTGGGAAATTAATTTAGGTATCAATTCAACTCTAAAATTGTAAAATTTTTCGGAGGATCACATACCAACCCATGATCATAGGAAAAAATATTTCCCAGGAGATGATCAACAGACTTGTGACTTTGTATTTCCATACCCTGGTGCAATAATTGTTTAATACACACAGGAAACACATGATGTAAGAAAAAGTTTTAATTTCTACTCATTTTCTTACACTTAAAACACAAGTCGAAAATGGGGATGTTACAGCACATGGCGACTCTTGTTTGACCTCCAGAAAAGATACTCCAGCATGGTAAAACCCCATTAGGCATTCCACAATGTTATGACTTAGCCGGCTCAATAGATTGGGTTGGACAGTTGAAATCGATTCAATACAATGGAAGAATCAAAACAATAGCGTGCTGTAACAGCCCTAACTTAGGGTTTGTATTTCAAATGTAAAATTTTGAGGAGAAATAAAAACTTTTGTTGTCTCTTCAAATCATTTGAAAGTTTCTACAATTTTCCCTAGCAATTTCCAATTTGTAGAATTTAATTCTTGTGATTGGAAGTTGTTGTTATCAGATTCTTAGCCTTCAAACTTGTGATCATCCTCTGAAACTATTTTTCCTAGCATCTTGATCATCCTATCTACCTCCCTGAATTATTTCACAATTTTTAGATTTTGTTTGCTATTTCAAATGGCCAAGTCAACTCTGTTTGAAATCTGGTCAAACTCCCTGGACAGCAGCTTGTGAATTTTCTCTAGAACCATGCAGTGCATAAAAAGTTCTGGGAAAATTATACAAGGTTGTCCTCTGTCTCTAGTAGCTACCATAAAAATTTCGAAATTTTTGGAGCTCAGGAGCTACCTCTAAAAATTTCCCAAACCCTCTCTGTCTTTTAAATCAAAACTAGAATCATCGCTTCCTCGCTCGGACCCAACCTCGGGCTCGAGTCCGACTCGCACCGCTTGGCTCGGTCGAACCAACTAGTTGCACCGCGGCGCCGATGGCCGTCGGCGTCCGATGCAGATCGAACGATCCACGCCGCGCATGCAACCGACTGTCCGAATGCATACACTAATCTCACCGTCCGTTTTAGATCCAACGGCTGCCGCGATATTGATCGAGTCTAACTCGGGCTCGCGCTTCGTTGTCTTCTGCTGTCCGACAAAGGGCCCTCTTGTCGGTTGTCACCTACCTCGTTCGCTCGAGTGCCGTGGCGGCAAGCATGCATGCGCCACCTCGCCTCGCCGTCCATTCTCGGTTTCCTCGCGCGCTTCACCTCGGCCGCATCACCCGCTGCTAGCCCATGCCCTGGTGCAGCATTAATCGCCGTCATCTACCTCTTTGTCTCGCCGCTTTTCTTCCTTGCATCTCGGTGCGAAGCTCGCCTCTTGTTTCCTCCGCCTCGTCCCTACTTAAGCTCACCCATAGCTCCCTCTTCCTTCTTTAGACACCATTGCGATCCCTATCACTCATTGCTCCTTCCGAGCTCAATTCATAGTTGTGCTCGAGCTCGGCACACTGCGTCGCCACCGCCGTGTCAACACCACAACCGTGAAGCTCATCTTCTCCTTTTCGCGTCAGATCGTGTTCCAGACTCCTGTCATGTCTTTCCCTCAACTAATTTGAAGTTTTATTCTCAGGAGCCGTTGAATTTTGGTGTCCCCCTTCTTCGGCCGAAAGTTGGGTTTTTCGTCCCCATCTCCGGTGAGTTAGTTCCTAGAGCAATTGCTCGCGCTAGCACCATCTAGTGCACTCACTCGAGCTACCCCATCTCTCTTTTCCTCTATTTTTGCTCGGGTTGCTCCTCCTCGGTGACCCTGGATCGCCGGCCGGTTCTCGCCGCCGCCATCTCCTGACCTCTTGAGCTCAGCGTCATTCGGTGAGTTCCTGTAACTCACGATGCCCATGCGCGCTAATTCTTGTTGTCTACCTCTCGGTGTAGCCGCACCTTATCACCTCCATCGCCGCCGCCGTGCTCGTCGCCGCACCACCTCGGTGCTTCTCGGCCAACCCGCGACCACCCTCGCCGGTGGTCCTCAAGCAACCCATTTTGGCCGTCGCACAGCCCGCGCCGCCACTCCATCGCCGGCGTCGACTTCCAGGTCCAGCGCCACCCGAGTTGTTCTGTTCTTCGGTTTTGCCCTGTGACTGGCAGTGAAGTCCACCTCCCTGAAACTTTGTAGTTAGCTGCTAATCATGATTTCGGTTGTTCATTAGTTCACTCTCATTGCATGATCAAAGTTTGGTATTGGAGGTTTGAAAGCATTTTAGTTCTAGTTCTCTGTTTGATCCCTGTTGTCGTTTTTTCTGTTGTCACTAAACTGAAATTTGGTTTCATGATTATGCTATGTAGGTCCTGTTAGACTTGGTAAATTGCTTAAGAAATAGTGTTTGGTAAGGAATTATGTTAGTTAGCGGTTCTAGATTTTAAAACCCTTGTTGGCATGAGTAATCTAAGAAGTTGTTATTGGAGCTAGTGGTTTGTCTCTGTACTTGTTTTTCCTACTTTTACCAGTGTAGTAAGGCCTTGTAGTGATAGCATGTTGTTATGGTTAACCTTCCTATATGTTGGTGTGATACTTAGATGTGTTAGTAGCTGAATTTTATTAAAGCCCTACCTCAATTAGAAAATTGTTAGCATCCAATGGTTGACTGATTATCTAGTTAATGTTTCAATAGCTTCCTATAGGTTCTGTGCTCTCATCTGATAATAGCTGTTCTTGATGTGTTAACTTGATGATTAAATAATAGATGTGCACACAATCACCATCAAAGTCTGTAGAAAGATTAAAACATATAAAAGGGTTGATTTTGTGGTTATATTGGTAAATCAAGTGAGTGGATAGGTCTATCATGAAAGCATGTCTATTTGAATCATCTCTCGTAGCTCTTTGGTGAGTTTTGGCTTGTTTGATGTTGTTGAATGTTTGAGTTTTGTCGGTGTTATTCGTTCTTATTTGCTGTTATGTTCGATCGTTAGGCTTCGATATTTGCGGCAACCCTGAGGACGATCCTCCGCACCATATTGAGCAACAATGAGCCGAGCAGCTTTGATCATGTTTAATCCAGTATTTTAAAGTCTAATATTTTGTTTCAATTGTATGTATGCATTGCTTAATTTGTGTTAAATTGATTAGTTAAATCCGTAGTTGCATATCCTGTAGACAAAATATTGATCTCTACTACCGAGCCTAGGTTATTTGTCTGTGATTAGAGATCATTGGATGATCTCTTATCACTTAGTAGATCCGGTCAACTTGCTTAGACATGCTTAGCTATCGGTAGAATCAAGGGCGGTTATCGACTTTAGTCGGTAACCTTGATCACACAAAATTTACTATAACTTTATGTTTTAGCATTTCTCGCTATGTTTAATTGCAAAATTAAAATGAAAACAAAAATGATTTAGACTTGGGCACAATGGTAAGACGGTGTGATCTGTTGGGTGTGACTGAAAGGTGCCCGAGTCGCTTAAGGACCGAGTTACTTGCGCCACCGTCTTGAGCATTTTGCGTGCTAACCACACTAGAGTATATGGGACCTCTCTTGACCTAGTACTTTGGCGTGTATTGGCTCGGTCGCAGGAGGTCGCAGGAGGGATGGAGGTGGGAGCATGGTAGTTGTCCAAAAGCTTTATCCCGAGTGGGTAGTTGTCTTTCGCTTTACCATGTAAGCGTATGGGTTTCTATCCATACGAGCTGCTCGTAGTTAATACACAATATTGGAAAAAGTCTCGTAGGACTTAGTGTGCAAAGATACCTTCTGAAGTGTGCTTTGGCTTAAAGGCGATGCAAGTGTGGGTACATTGGTACACCCCTGCAGGGTTAAAACTATTCGAATAGCCTCGTCCTAGGTTATGGACACGCTCGGATACGCCCCGTAAGAACTAGACTACAACATTTAAATTAAAACTTGATGGGTGGTACGAATCTGGGGTTCGTGCTATCGTTGGGGTGACTATTGGGATAGTCACTTCTAGGCTGTTTATCTTTCGCTTTTGTTATTATTACCCTTACTGTTATTTCAATCTTAAAAATGAATTGCAAACTTGCCTTTAAACTGTATTACCTTATTGCAAATGAAAATTGGCTTTATGCAAATGAAACATATGACCTCCACCAAATAAGCCTGCATGTAGTCTATGAACAGGTCTGTTAGTTCACACGTCAGTCTTGCGGGTACAAAGACAATCTTTGTACTCAGGTGCTTTGCTTAATGTTTTGTTGCGAGAGGAAGAAGGTGAGCCTCGGGTCCTCACTGCGTGAGTCAGGCTTGTCGCCGTGGGTGACGACTAGGCTTGGCGGTCCTGGCCGGATGCCTTGTGGGTTGAAGGCACACCGATTGGCTTTGTTTATAGCCATTTTATGGCACTTTTTGCTTCCGCCGTCTTTTTGTTGTTATTTGTGTATCTTGTGGCGATCGGCCATTATCGTAATATCTTTACTATTTGTTTATCTTCCGTTTGGAAGTGTGGTGTTTGGACTCTATGTGTGGAATGGAGTTGATGTCTAATTTTGTAGGGTGTGTATATCGCTTCGGAAGTATACATATCTCGAGGATCGATTTATTTGATTTGTGATGCTAGGACCGGTGGTTGGTTAAGCATTACAAACCAAATAAATCGAATCTCTACACGTGCCATTGTTTATGATCCGGTTCCGGTGGTACTTAAGAGCGTCTTTGGTGTATTAAACCGATATCGATTCAAAGTTATGTCACGTAAACATTAAAAGAATTGAGCTTGTTTTTCTCCAATGTATTAAACCAATTCCTACTAATAACTGGGACCAACGTTATATTAAAAAACCACAAAAAAATAATATCCCCTCTCAACCGCACTCTCTCTCTCTCATAAATGAGTTGTTTAATGCTTTGAATCGACTTTTAAGACCATCTCCAATATTGTGTTTTAACCGGTTCAAAGGAGGAGAGAGAAGACATTAAATCGATTCAATACATTAGAAAGATCGATTCCAACAAAAAAAAAAATCTGAAATTGGACTCTACTTTGAGAGTCAATTCAAAGCATTAAACAATTCATTTATAAGAGAGAGAGCGCGATTGAGAGAGTATATTATTTTTTTGTGATTTTTTAATGTAACGTCGGTCCCAATTATTAGTAGGAATTAGTTCAATACATTGGAGAAAAACAAGTTCAATTCCTTAAATGTTTACGTGGCATTACTTTCGATTCAATGACTTCTCTATTTTTCTTTGAACCGACTAAAACACAATATTAAAGATGGTCTAATGAGTGAACCACTTCGTTAGTAGTTCCTTTCGGAACCGCTCAAGTACCCGGTAGAAGCTAGAAACAAGCTTAGCTGCAGAAATCAGAAAAACCTACACCCGTGCACGAGAATTCACAAGAGAGCCCGTTTTAATTACTTGGGGTACATTGTTAGTCCTACGGAATGAGATCAGCACGTAGCGACATTTTTTCACTAACACTGTCACTAGTCACAAGTCGCAAATGAGCTTTACACTACAAGTCACAAATTTTACACTCGTTCCTTGGTCGAAATGAGAATCTTTTAGTGCGACCAAACCTGTGTCTCGTAATCCCATTGGCTCACGCCGTGAAGAGTTCGTGCAGTACAATACGGCGCCAAGGACGCAAAAGCGCGGTAGGCACGGCAAAAGCGGGCGAAACCGGCAGAAATATTCGCGCGCGCGGGGGGCAAAAGTTTCATTCGCAGCAACGTTACCGCCGCGACCGCATGCCAAGCCTGCAAACAGAACACGAGCGCGAGGCCAGAGCGGCGACCACGAGCCTTTTTCTTGCTGACCTTGTGTGCGCCAGCGCCGCGCGCACACCGACACTTGCTCCCCTCGGCCCCGCTCGCCAGCCTGTGCCGCGCGCTGCCCCACCCACCACACCGCGTCTCCTTCCTCGGTCCGGCTCCCCCCTCTCTCTCTCTCTTCACTTATAAGCAAGCTCTCACACGGTCACACCTCACTCCGCTCTCTCTCTCTCTCTTTCTATAGGGTAAAAAAAGAGGGGAAAGAAAAGAAAAGAAAAGCTCACACCACCCACCGCCGTTTATCAGTTACTCAGTTACTCTTCTCTTCTCCAGGAGCTAGAGCCTAGCTAGTAGAACAGCACAAGCCAGGAACCTACCACCGCAGCAGCAGCTAGAACAATCCAGGGAGCAGAGGCCGAGGCCGCCGCACGCAGCCATGGGTGCGCCGGCGCACGGCGCGCTCCTCTTGTTCGTCCTTCTCCTGGCCGGTGCGGCCGCCGAGACATCGCCGGAGGAATCCACATTGCCCTCCGCCGCCGCCGCCGGTGCCGGTGCCGCGGGAGGGATCAACTCCAACTCAGTGCTGGTGGCGCTGCTGGACTCGCACTACACGGAGCTGGCGGAGCTGGTGGAGAAGGCCCTCCTGCTCCAGACGCTCGAGGACGCCGTGGGGAAGCACAACGTCACCATCTTCGCGCCGCGGAACGAGGCGCTGGAGCGGGACCTCGATCCGGAGTTCAAGCGCTTCCTGCTCGAGCCGCGGAACCTCAAGTCGCTCCAGTCGCTGCTCCTCTTCCACGTCCTCCCCTCTCGCCTCCCCGCCGGCTCCTGGCCCGCCGCCCCACACCCCACCCTCTCCGGCGAGGAGGTCGAGCTCGCTGAGGGCAGCGACGGCGCCATGCGCGTTGCCCACGCCGCCGTCACGCGCCCGGACGCGGTGCTCAGGCCAGACGGGGTCATCCACGGCATAGAGCGCCTCCTCGTGCCGCGGTCCGTCCAGGAGGACTTCAACCGCCGCCGCAGCCTCGCCGCGATCTCGGCCGTTCTGCCCACGGGCGCGCCCGAGGTGGACCCGAGGACGCACCGCCTCAAGAAGCCAGCGCCGCCCGTTCCCCCCGGCGCGCCCCCCGTGCTGCCGATTTGGGATGCCATGGCCCCCGGCCCTTCCATCGCGCCGGCGCCAGCGCCCGGGCCGGGCTCCGGGAAGCACCACTTCGACGGCCACAGCCAGGTGAAGGACTTCATCCAGACCCTGCTCCTGTACGGCGGCTACAACGAGCTCGCCGACATCCTCGTCAACCTCACATCGCTCGCCACCGAGATGGGCCGGCTGGTCTCCGAGGGGTACGTGCTCACCGTGCTCGCGCCCAACGACGAGGCCATGGCGCGCCTCACCACGGACCAGCTCAGCGAGCCCGGCTCGCCGGAGAACATCCTGTACTACCACATGATCCCGGAGTACCAGACCGAGGAGAGCATGTACAACGCCGTGCGGCGGTTCGGCAAGGTGCGGTACGACACGCTGCGGCTGCCGCACAAGGTGGTTGCGCGGGAGGCCGACGGCTCCGTCAAGTTCGGGCAGGGCGAGGGGTCGGCGTATCTCTTCGACCCGGACATCTACACGGACGGCAGAATCTCGGTGCAGGGCATTGACGCCGTGCTGTTCCAGCCGGACGATACCGAGTCCGCTCCGGTCGCGCCCGCCAGGAAGGCCCCCGCCGTCACCGGTACCAGCAAGAGCAAGCTCCGGCGAGGTCAGTATCCGTAGATCTGAACTTGGCACTTTCTATTCAAGTAGTATTATAAGTAGATTGTTTAGTAGTAGTACAAAATTGCCACAGAAACTTACAATTCACAATCTAGATTGTTGAGGTTAGTAGATGAATTTTGCAATTAGTTAAGTCAATGCGGATTGATGGTAAGAAATTAAGAATGTTGCCGGTTAGGGTACCGATCGCCACGGCGGGGATTAATTTATCGGTTGGTGGGTGATGACTGATGAGTACCGAGTAGAATAAAGACGAAGGTGTAAGTAAGCATAAAAAAACAGAAGCAATTAGGGTTCCTTACTGCTGTCCTATGCTCATGGCCGTATTGGAGGGGGCATATGGGCCTGTCGGTGCCCGTTTGGGCATTTACCACACCAATATTGCAGTAGTTTCCGTTGGTGTTTATGCAGTCCCAAATATTCAGGCACTTACACTGTGGAAACATGGATGTGAACCGAAACAATAGGAATACCCTACCCGCCGGGCTTCCTGTGCTGGTGGGTCACTGTCCTCACCATCTCTTGATACTGTTTCCGTGACTGCGAGCAAGCGCATTTCTTTAACCCACGACGCATGAGCAACAATTTTGCCTTTCCCCAAAGCACCAAAGGCTCATGCTTAAGCCTTGGTCACATCCTTGTTATCATAGTTTGGTGGAATAGTAGCTCAATTTGGTATGCGTTGAGGGAAGGTAAGGGCCGAACTGTGCGCCTTTGCATGTGAAGGTAGCAAGAGTTAGCCTGTTTTTAGACTGAGTGCATTGACAAATTAACAAAATCAAAATCTGGTGCATGTTATCGATGTGTATGTTAGGGACAAAAAAAATAGTAAATCTTTCTTTTGAGGCAAGGATGAGAGCTCTATGCTCTGCATCATAGATGGCTCAGATCAATCGAAAGCTCTTGTCCTTTCTAGACCTGTGCTCGAAGTATGTATATCATCCATTGTGAAATCAGATGGCTACTTAGACCTTTGGACGCTTCGCTTGGAACAAAATTTCATGTTGAAATTTATCTCAGGATTAGATGCTGGTGAGCAGGGATATTCCATTCCTTCCAGGAATGTGTCTGTCACCGCAGGGCCTTGCATTCTTTGGACTCAGTTTTCCTCACCCCTTACAATTTCATAGCTGGCCTGACCATAAACTGTGACTCAGAAGAAACTTTTCGTATAGCCTGTATATCATGATCTCCTGGTAATTCTATTCTTGATTACACAATTTAGGACTGCAAAATGGTGGCGCTGATTGCATAACTAGATAGAGATACCTTGGGTCTAGGTTTATGGGTAATTCCTGCCCTATGTTTTCAGATATGTCTGCGATTTTGACGACAGATGTCATTCCACCTGGCATAGATAGTTCGGTCTTTATTCCTTCCCCCTTGTAGCCTAGCTTTGAAGCTAAGTTACCTGGAGCCGTTGGCATGTCCTTAGCATAAAAAAGATGTCAAAATTTGCAAGTTTCTTTTGCATAATAAATCATATTGGGCATCTGATGCTGATTTGATAGGGTATCTGTTATAACATAATCTAACATTAATTTTCTGACTCAGCCTCTACTCTTAAACCTTTTCTCTTCGGTATCACATTAGTGTCCTTGTGTGTTAACCACTCACTTAACAATAATATTATGCTTTGTTCCTTGTAAAATACTGCAGGCAAGTTGTTAGAAGCAACGTGCCAAATGGCTGGCATCCTTGGTCAGCGATCGCGATTCGAAAGCTGCCAGTAGACGGAGAAAGATTGAGCTCATGATACCGAAACACGAACTGAAATGAGGTGATGGACTGTGCTGGAGCCGTCCACATTATTATTGTTTTATTTTGTTTATTATGAATAATGAATCAGATGGGGAATGTAAACAGGTGGTTGTTGCTGTGTCCAGAAAAAAGGCAGAAAAAAATGTTCATACTTGAAGACCAAGATCGTCTGTGTATAGGAATTAAACGTTTTATTTTTGTTCGTCATTCTTGCTTCTGTTTATTTTGACAACGGGAATTAATCGAGTAAAGATTGCATTCCAAGGGCTAAAACTTTGCCTTAATTATTTTCTGCACATTTTTATCGTTCTGACGGAATCATTTTTATTTTTTCTTTCTCAAGATTTTGGTACATTTGTCTTTTAAAAGATTACGAGGCTGTGGTTTGCCTTTCACTCTTTTTTATGTATCTGCATTGTTCCTTTAAAACAGTCGGACGAATCACCCGAGAACATGATAGATCTGCCGAACAATAAACTATAGATGCTCCAACTAAGAAGTAATTAAGTTGCTAGTATATTAATTAAACAAGTGACAAATAATGTGATTTGACTTTGCTTAATACTTCCTCCACTCACAAAAGAAAAGAAAGTCATTTTGAGTGACGTGTAATCAAACATTATAAACTTTAGCTATCGATGTCTTTTTGAATATTTAGAATGAACATATGAAAATTATACCTGTAGGTTTGTTTCGAAAAATACTTTTATAATATTATAATTTTAATGTGTTTTATAACTACGTAACAATTGAATTAAGTGATCAAAGTTGTATTTTAAAGACTATTTTTAATATTCAAAACCATTTCCTTTTGTCACCGGAGGGAGTACTACTATTATGATCACTGTCTTAGGGTGCGTTTGGTTGGTGGGATGAGGTTGAATGGGATGGGATGGTACAGGTAGGATGAGATCGTTCTGGATGAGATGATTCAAGTATGGTGTTTGGTTGGTGGGATAGGATGATATATGATTTTGTTTGGTTGGTGGGATAGGATGGTCTTGGATGGTTAAGATGATGTTTGGTTGATATGATAGGATGATACATGAATAATATTTTTTTACAGTAAATTATACCAAGAGTGATCTTGTTTTGTTGATTAAATGACAAGGAACACAACGATTTAATCGGATCGCAAATCGGATACTCGGTTTAGAAAATATGGTCATTTGAAGCTCGTAAATCATGCTTTTTTTTTTCGTGCGCGCATTGGAATTCGAGTGAATGGTGTGGTTCAGGATTTTTTTCTCGAACGGTATGATACAGCATAAACATAGAATATTCTTATTTCTTGAATCATCTCATCCCGAACGGTTTGATTCTATTCAACCAACCAAACACCTGAACGAGCTCATTTCCCGTATCGGACGGTGCAGGACCAAATGATTCGACGAACCAAATGCACCCTTAATGGCAGACAACTTATGTGTACAAGTCAAATACTCAATTGAGGTTGCTGTTTAGTAGTACTAGCAGTGAAACTTAGCTTATTACGCACAAGGGCAATTTTAAGGTTCATCTTGCAGTAAAAACAATGGAGTAGGCGTACCTCTCTAGAAACAAGTAAGTAGCCCGTCTCCGAGTCAGAATCAGGTGGTCCCAGACTCCCGATGGGCAAGACAACGGTAGCATGAGTATCCGTGTTTAATAGGCGGGCCACTGGTTTGTGCCTGAGACAAGATCGCAAGAATGGAACATAACTGAACCAAAGCGACAGAGTTGTTGAGGAACCGTCGCTGGCAAGTCCAGTCCGAGCGATTACCTCGTATACAAAATCAGAATCGTAAGAACGATGCAAGAACACAAGAACACAACAATAGATGAAAAACACAGGTATGAGAGGGGACTGCAGGCTGCTCTTTATTGCTCTTCCAATAATGAATTGTGTACATTGCTTGGGGGGGTCCCCCCTCCTATATATAGTCTACGGTGGATGAGGTGCCCACCCGGACCCGGACTCCTGGCCGGGCCCGGTTTCCTAATACTCCCCCTTGGGCTCTCATCCTTCATGTCCATGCCCCGCTAAAACTCCATAAAAACCCAGTGGGAAAAATTTGGAGAAAGAGTACATGGATCACGTTACGCTATGTCGCATAATTGCCTCATTAAAAACCTTAACAGAAACTTGGGAAAAACTCGTCAAGGAAAAAGAGTACAATTCACCCAATTTATTTAATCTCCAGATTTGCTTTTTGGGTACTCGATCTTCGTAATCAAGCTTGATGTGAGTTTGTGAAGGTTCTCCACGAATCTGCACTTCTCTAAGTCTTATCATTCCAATTCCACGTGCGCACCTTTCAAAGCTAGATCTTTGGAAGTGACTTAGTGAACAAATCTGCAAGATTTTCACATGACTTAGTATGCACATGCCTTAATTTCGTCCATCTTTTGCATTTCATGAGCATAGAAGAATTTGGGGTTGATATGCTTTGTGAGAGGACTCTTCACATAACCCATCTGCATTTGTGCAACACAAGTCGCATTATCTTCATAGATAATAGTGGGGGTGTGCGTATTCAATCTACATGATCTTGGATGTGGTGAATCATCCGCCAAGCCAAGAGCATTCCGTGCGGCCTCGTGCAGTGCTATAATTTCGAATGGTTCGTCGAAGTTGATACCAAACTCGCTAGATGATTTCCATGAAATTGCGATTCCACCACACAAATACATAGCCTTTGCTTGCGACTTAGCCGTATGCGGTCCGACAGTACCGCATCTGCATAGCTTGATCATTGTAAGGTCCTGTTCTTTCAGAGAACAGGCCAAGATCTTTACTTCCTTGGAGGTATCGGAAGACGTCCTTTATTCCCGCCAATGCCTTTTGGTAGGTTACGCACTATACCTTGCTAAAAGATTCACTGCGAAAGCAATGTCCGGTCTAGTGCGGTTTGCTAAATACATGAGTGCTCCAAGCTGCGCTCAAGTATGGGAATTCTGTCCCGTGACTTCCTCCCCTCTTCTTTAGGTCTGAGCGGGTCCTTGTCTTGCTTGCAAAGATCTTCCGATCATTGGCACTTTTGAAGGATATGCCTTTTCAAAGCCGAACCTTTCCAACACCTTCGAGTGTAGGTTGGTGATGTACTAAAATTCCTTGAGGGTATGCTCAAGCTGCAAGCCTAAGCAATATTTGGTTTACCCAAATCTTTCATTTGAACTCCGACTCCAAGTAAGAGCTTGCTTTTCAATATCTTCCAAAGTCCCGATGATATTCGGATCATCTACATATCTTGAGATTATCTGAATCCATCACGGATCGCCGTATAAAAACACAGGGACAATCCTCACTGCTCGTGTAGCCTTTCTTGCAGAGAAAGTCGCTTAGGCGATTATACCACATCTGCTGATTGCTTGATCCATACGGTGACTTTTCAGGTTGCTGCTTGTATAGATTTACTTTGCTCTATCTTGGTTGATGCAGGATACCTTCGTACCTTCATACAAATTTCGAATCCAAGTTCCCATAAAGGTATGCAGATTACCACATCCATCAATTTCATTTCAAATTCGATTCACCGCCATTGAGATTAAATATCTAAAGGTAGTTCCGCCATGACCGGGAATAGGTTTCTTCATAATCGACTCTGGTCTTTGAGTGAAACCTTGTGCAACAAGCCTTGCTTTATATCTTACAACTTCATTTCTTTCATTTCTCTTTCGAACAAATACCCATTTATGCCCTACGGTGCACATGAGGAGGTGTGCGCTTATAGGCCCAAATACCTCTCTTTTATTCAGAGATATTAATTCTTCTATTGCCTTTTCCAATCTTTCCAATCGATCTTTTCTTGCATTCAATGAGCGATGCGTGCTCTGGATCAAGATCAATGATTGTGGCAATTTTCTTTGCAAAATAGATGTCGACATTGGTCATTGCTCTATTCATAGATTCTCCCGTAGTCATATAATTTATAGCTATTTCTTCATGGGGCGGTTCGCTAATGCTTCTACTTGCTTACCGCGCTTTCAATTGCGGGGCAAGTCCCTTTAGTTTTTCAGCTCCGTGTGCGCACACATCCATGCGATATCTCCTCCATGGGAATATTCAAATCGTATGCCTTTTCTTTGAAGGTTCCATACCAGTGCGTGTCTCAACGGCTCCCTTCATTTGTGGGAACTTGGTGATCGGCCGTGACAAGTCCTTCTTATCCTTTTTCGCCAGCGCCCCGGTTACTTGGGATTCGAGGGCCGAGTTCTCGTCCTTTATTACGAGGCCTCGGGCGGGATTAGGATACCTTCTATTTTCTTTGGTATTTCAACCTCTCCGGTGCATTGCGTGCGAGCACATGCGACTTGGTCACGCTCTTCAAATCACTAAAGTGGTCGAGCGCTTGATTCGCTAATGCTTGCAAATCAATTATCTTCCGACTTCTCTATCCGCTTCACTAGTGCGTGGGTCATGTGCATTAATTCCGTGGCTTGCCACGTTATTTCCGACATTTTTCATCAAGAGGTTGATTTCCTCCCTAATGACGGAAACTATCCTCATCAAATATCTTTGTCGTAAAAGCAGTGTATGCAAATCTCCGATCATTGGGTCCAGACACACGATTATGGATGCGATCTCATAACCAACGATATCCCGGATTTTCTGGAGAGGCCCATTGCGATTATTGCGGTGGTGGTATAGGTACATAAACCTTGCAACCAAACCTTCAAGATGAGAGATTTTCGTGGTGACCCTTGCGCTAGTTGCATAGGTGAATGGATGTTGTATGCTGACGGTCTAAAATTGATGAGAGTTGCTGCATGCAGGACTGCGTGTCCCCAACACGTAGTTGGTAAATTACAATTCTGTAAAAGCGGTCGGGCAATGAATTTAATTCTTTTAATCAATGCTTCGCTAGTCCAATTCTGAGTGTGGACATGTGGTACCGAGTGCTCAACGGTAATTCCCATTGCCATGCAATAATCATCAAATGCCTTTGAAGTAAATTCTCCGGCGTTGTCCATTCTGATGGACTTCACATGATGATCAGGGAAATTATTCTTTATTTTAATTATCTGCGAGATCAGCTTTGCAAAAGCATGGTTTCTTGTAGATAACAGGCATACATGCGACCATTTCGAGGAAGCATCGATGAGCACCATAAAGTACCTAAATGGCCCTGACAGGGGCTGAATAGGACCGCAAATATCTCCCTGGATTCGGTCCAGGAATGCAGGGATTTCATCCTTCACTTTCAGAGGAGAAGGTCTAGTAATTAATTTCCCGGTGGCACATGCAGGGCACACGAAATCTTCTGGATTCGGGAAATTCTTTACATTGATATTATGTCCCTGAGAATTGTTAATTATATTTCTCATCATTCTAAGACCGGGGTGGCCTAATCTATCATGCCAGAGACAGAAAAGTTCAGAGCTTCTAAAAGATGTTTTCAGGACAGTATAGGCTGCAGGTGCCCTAATATGAGTGTAGTATAGCCCAGATTCATATGAAGGAAGTCGTTCTAATACCCTTTTCCCATTCTCTTCACGCTTTGTAATGAGCAGGTATTCCTTACCATACTCTTCTTCAGTCTCTACATGGAGACCGTTAGCGCGAATATCTTTAAAACTTAAGAGAGTTCTAGTCGATTCCGGGTACAACAAGGCTTCTTCAATGACCAATGTCGTGCCCATTGGGAGTATAATTGTGGCTCTTCCCGAGCCTATTATACAAGTATCGCACAACATTGTCGTAAGACTACCAACATTCTTGCCGATCGACCGAAAAATTTCGTCTCTCTTAGTATGGTATTCGTTGTGCCGCTATCCGCTAGACACACTTCCTCCATAGGGCGCCACACGCGTTCTGATATATAAAGTATTTATTAATATGGAGCAAAACAATCCACACATAAAACATACTTCAAAACAGAACAAAAACTTGCTTTATTAATACGGGAAAAGTCTTGCTGGACACATCATAAGAATTTATTGCAAATGCTCTTCTAGAGCTTACAACCTTTATTCAATAAAATCCTAACATAAACTGCAAATGACTGTAAAACTAAGTGCCATGCATGCACTAAATCGAATCAGCGAAGTAAGAATTAACTTCTGCTTGAATCTCATCTACTTCTATCTTTTCTTCTTGGCAACTACGTGCGCGTAGCTGCAATGTCCAAAGAAGGAGTGGTAGGGTTTGCTGCAGGGATGTCCACATCCATAGGTGCAGCCAATGACTGTGGATCTTCAATGCCTGCAATGGCGAGGTGCGCTTCATGTTGTCCTTTGCCCTTCTTCTTTGCCTTGAAAGCATCGATCACGTCTTTGCGGTTCACGATGCACACGTGACCAATGTCCCCAAGTGCCACATTTGTAGCAGCTTTGGTCCTGCTGACCATAGGGCTTCTCATCGCGCTTCTTTTGGTCGCCTTTCTTGACTTGAGCATTCTGCTTAGTCTTGTGACTCGTGACCTTACCCTTCTTGCCTCTCTGCTTCGGGTGAGGCTTTCTCACCTTGTAGCTGCTAGCGTTGACTTCATGGCCAATTTTGCTACTAGGTGGCTGCGAGATGTAGTTCTTTCTGAGAACCTCATCTTGAGCTTCCGCAACTTGCATAATATCAATCAGTTCGGCGTACTCCTTGTAGCCATCCTGACGGTAGTTGCGTGCGGATTGCACCGCATTTGGGTGAAAGGTAGATAGGGTTTTCTCAATCCTCTCTGCATCTGTGATTACTTTACCACAAAGCTGAAGATTTGTACAAATTCTGTGCAAAGCAGAGTTGTACTCCCCCACGGTCTTATAGTCAGCAAAACGTAGTCGAGTCCATTCCTGCTCTGCCCGGGGCAGGATGGTGTACTTTAGTTTCTCGAACCGCTTCTTCAGGGCGGTCCATAAAGCCAGTGCGCTTTTCTCTGCCATATACTCATTCTTGAGAGTTAGACAAAGATGATGTCTGAGGAAATGAAGTGTCTGATCATTTTCTCAAGAGCTTGGAACGGCATTACGCAAGGCGCGAGTCCAATAGCGACCTGAGCTTCTTGGCTCCAAGTACGATCTCAACATCCGATGCCCAAGTCGATAGTTCGCCATCTTTGGGCACTCCTCGAACTCCGGTTCAGAATTCCAATCATCGCATATTCATGCAAGAGGTGCATAAGATTACTGCGTAATGTACATAAAAGGTTGCAAGAATTCCCATAATGTTCCGTATTTTCACGCATTTTTCAAGATTTCTCGCTATTTTCAATGATTAAAAGCAATATAAATAATTACAGATAATCAAAACAAGAATACAATAATAAATTGCATAGAAATAGCAATAAAGAAGAATGAATATGCTTCAAATTTCAAAATATACAAAAATTCGATTCCCGAGGCCTTTTCTCACTGGAAAAGTTACTTTCGCTTAAAACCGCAAGTTTCAGTGGGTTAAAACACGAAATCTCGCCTCGAGAAAATTTATGCCAGAATTTCATATTTTCCGAGGGTTTTCTGCAAAATTTCATTATATGCAAAACTTGCTCATAATTACGAAAAACTTCAAGGCCCTTTTGCAAAATTCGATTTTTCGCATGCGCCTTTCCTTTCTTTCTTTCACCTGGCTACCCCCTTCTATTTTTTTCTTTCTTTCTTTCGCATGCTTGATTCCTTTGGGGCACTTTCTTGGCCCAAACAAATTAATAAGAGAGGAGAGGTGGGGACCTCTAGGGTTTCCCATCCTCACCCCATTAGGTGGCGGCGACTCTAATGGAGCACTAGGGGCGGCGCCGTGGTGGCCGTCGCAGGCGGCGTGTGGCGTGCGATGCGCGAGGGCGGCGGTGCCTACGGCGGCGACGAGGTAGTCGCGCGGCGACCGGCGGCGGCGGCGTTCAAGCGGCGCGGGCGGCGCCGAGGCGGCGTGGCGCGCGCGGCGCGGCGGCGGCCGCGGCCGGAGAAGCCGCGTCGCGGCGGTGATGATGAGGAGGCCGGCCATTGGCTTGCAGCGCGGCGCGCTTTGGCGAGCGCGACCAAAGCGGCGCGCTTCGAGCGGGCGTGAGCCGCGACCGACGCGCGCGCGCGTGCGCACGCGGCGCGGCCGGCGGTTCGGTGTTGCGGATCGCGCGAGTTCGCGGGCGGTCGGACCATGCGGCGGCTACGCCACCGTTGGCGACGCTCCCTTCTTTTCTTCGGACGATGCGGCGGCCGGCGCGCCACGACGGCTACGGCCGGGTAGGCGCGCGCGGCGCGCTTCTTTCTTCCGGCGGCGCATGCGGCCATCCGGCGGCGGTGCATGCGGTGGCTTTACGGCGGAGCGGCGCTTCAGCGCGGCGCGCCTCTTCTTCCTTCTTCTGCGGGCGACGGATGCCGCCGCGGCGTGGTGCGGCGCAGTCGGCGCGTGGCGCGCGGGTTGCGAGGGTGGGGGCCGTGCGGGGCCGAGTGCGGCAGCGGCGCCGGCCTGCTGCCATCATGGCAGGCATATTTTTTTTTTCCCTTTCAAAATTACTGTTCATCTATGCATGTGTGTATGCAATGCGATGCGATGTAATAGAGTGCAATCGACATCGGTTCTTTCATGCAACCACCGATCGGCTTTGCCGGCGACTTCGAGTCAGCTTGTGGTAGGTTAGAACGGATTTGCAATTTTCAATCTACGGTACAATCGACATCCGCTCTTTCCTGCAATCTGTTGATCGGCATTGTGCCGGCGACTTCAAGTCGGCTCGCGACAGATTAGAGCAAATTTGCACCGTAGAAAACGAATCTAGAAAGCCAAATTTGCAGAATTGAAAGCAATCTAGAGAAACGATTCAATATACAAGTGTCGTTCATCGACGGTTACCTTTTCGATGCGAGAAGAGTCGATCGTGCTGATAACGTGTTGAGGAACCGTCGCTGGCAAGTCCAGTCCGAGCGATTACCTCGTATACAAAATCAGAATCGTAAGAACGATGCAAGAACACAAGAACACAACAATAGATGAAAAACACAGGTATGAGAGGGGACTGCAGGCTGCTCTTTATTGCTCTTCCAATAATGAATTGTGTACATTGCTTGGGGGGGTCCCCCCTCCTATATATAGTCTACGGTGGATGAGGTGCCCACCCGGACCCGGACTCCTGGCCGGGCCCGGTTTCCTAATAAGAGTCACGGTGTCTGAATCCAATGCGCAATTGGGTTGGGTCGCGTTGGTGCCGGGGGTCAGAAAGTGAAATGATTTCACGTGTGTGGTTCACGGCGTTGCCCTGGGATGGGAGGAGTAGATGCTGGTGAATGGTGATGGAGATTTAGGTCAAGACAACGCCACTACGGACGCCCGTTCCTAGCTAATAGTATTACTTACCCAGCGCATCGGTATACATCGCCAAATGCCAATGACCAGCCCGTGCGTGGCAAGGTCACCTGGCGAAAGTAACAAATTTTTCGTCGAAATGGTATTATCGGGATTCGGCAGGGGGGAAACGTGGTTCCTGCATGCATGATGCATCCAAGCGAGAGACGAGTTGGGCAATAAACGCAACACCGCAACAGGTTGAAGCGCGCCCATGTCCACGAGGCCGTGAGCCGCACCCCGCGGGGACGCTGCCGTGCGGTGCGTCGCGCGGTTGGGGGTGCGTGCGGCGTGCGGGTTTTCTGCTCTGCACGTAGCCGCAATGCCCGCGTCCCACGCGAGATGGTCCGTCCGCTCGGGGAGCTGAGCCGCGCGCTCGGAGGCGTGGTTGTGTTGCCGCAGTCGATGGGGACCGCGCGGGGGGCTGCGACGGCGGCGTTCGGTGCGCGGTGCGGGGACTCGGCGGTGGGCTGCCGAAACAGGCGGCTAGCGCGTGGGCAATTTTCCCCAAATGTGCACGGCAAACTGGGTTTTTGACGCACGAGGTGGGTTGGCAAAGTCTATGGGCCGCATGTGACAGCGTTGGCCCGCACGCGGGGTTGCTGAAGAATGCGACGACAGAATGTATCAAAGCTAGGAGTGTACGTGTACATCCAACGAACAACGATGATTAGTAGTAAATGGTAACTGAGGACCGAGCGTAGGTCCGTGGCTCGCCTCGCCGTCGAGCGGGCAGCTCGCCTGGGTACATCTCAGCTTGCCTCACCAAAAAACTATTTTGGTGGTTTAAAACAGTACACGCACACGTAGGTATGTTTAATGGTCAAAACGGTGTCAGTATTCCGTGGAATTCAACCTCTACTCTAGATTAGATGTGTGTTAAAGACACACCCATGTGTGTGTGGACGTGTGATGTGTACGTGAGTGGTGTCCGCGTGTACTTAAAAAAAAGTAGTAAATGGTAACTGTATTCCATCAAACAATTGTGGCCAACCATCACCATGCCTGCCTCTACTTGCACACATCTTGAGCCGTCGTCACTTGCCGCGAGCCATTCCAAGTCCAACCCTATAGAAGCAACTCACTGGCCTTATCACCGTCTCTACAAGGACTGTACTTTCTCAAGTCAGACGCTCGTTCTACAAGCAGTAGTAGTACGACTCTACAGATTTTTGACAAGGAATCAGAAATTAATTTCCGAGCACAAGCGCTATCATCTAGCTGTTTAAGCCATCCTCAAGGCCTCCCTGAAGTCGATGCTGAAATTAGTCTGCAAACCGGCCTTCTTTCGGATCCCCAGCGTAGGCTTCTGCATCATCGCGACGAACTCGTTGTAATCTATGCGACCGTCCTGCAAAAACGGCAAAGAAACATATCAGTATTTCAGTGGTAAACATTAGGTTTGTCTTTGATCAGAATGCCCTGATAAATAAGTTACTGACATTGTCTTGGTCTACTTCTCTGATCGTCTCCTCGATCTGCACATCTCCTAAGCCGAACTCCTCACAGGCTAGCTGCAGTTCATCGGGCGTGATGTATCCACTGCCGTCTTTGTCGAAATATTGGAATGCTGCAAACAAGTGATCCTCCCTCTCGACTTTGTTCAGATGCAAAGTGGCGGCGATGAACTCGCCGTAATCTATCGTGCCGCTGTTATCTACATCCGCCTGTTGATTCATTTCAGCAGTGGAAGTAAGACACAACATATGTCACTTGTTCTGATTCCCAAACAAAAGTTGCGAAAGTGCTGAAAACTTACGGCTTGCATGAGCGCGTAGATCTCGGATTCTTGGAGATTAGCACCAACTTTTTTCAATCCGACCTTCAGTTCTTCGAAAGTGATCTGTCCGCTGTTGTCTGTGTCTATCATCTTGAACATTTCTTTCAGGCCGGCAATTTCGTCCTCTGATAAGTTCTCTGCAATGACCTAGAAAGAACAAACGTACTGATAAGTTCTCGGCAATGACCTAGAAAGAACAAACGTACCAGGACAAGTAATTTGACGGAATTCTTTAATGGGAACTGCATTCTGCACCGGATAGACCATTATGATAACATTCTTTTTTGCATGTTTATGTAATGTATCTTGCAAAAGCCAAACTACGAACGGCTATCCGCTTGGTACATGTGTACAAAACCAAGATGGTACTGATCTAAGAATTGTAGAAAGAGAAATAAACAATCCTTCCCAATCATACTTACCCTAAGAGCCATCTTCTTCAGCTTATTCATAGCTGAGAATTGCTTCATACGAGATAGAACAGCGGAATCCAGCGGCTTATCAGGAGCCAGACCACCAACCTGAACCCATGGATGCCCTACAAGACGACAGAAAATAGCTCTTCAGTGAAATTACATTGCATTGCTCATGGCCTGTAATTCTGAAATAACTAGAATGCATGCATGAACACATGATGGAAAGTTAAGAACTCACGTAAGACTTCATGAGCGGTCAATCTCTTTTTTGGGTCCCTAACAAGCATTCTCCTTACAAGATCTTTGGCACCTTCAGAGATGCTAGGCCATGGCTCTGACTGAAAGTCAAGTCTCCCATGTAAAACCTCTTCAAATATACCCTGCTCATTCTCTGATTGACAAGAATGAAATGTATAATTAGTCCAAGAGTTCCAATAAAAAAGCGATAGATTTTTTCAGAAAAGTAACAATACAATGCTGTATCATTTAATCAAAGAGCAAAGCAAAGCAAAATTTGCACCTGCCCAAAATGGTGGCACACCGCACAACAAGATGTAGATGATTACACCAGCGCTCCAGACATCTGCCTCTGGACCGTATTTCTTTTTCAGGATTTCTGGTGCCACATAGTACGGGCTTCCAACAACATCAGTGAATATTTGACCTGAAATAAGATCCACATATAAACAGCGATGCAATGGAGAATGATTGAAAGCTTAACAAAATAGGCTTCAAAACAATAATCTCAAGAGAAGGGTACAGAATGATGAAGATCTGTAACCAAACTGTATGTGGTCAGAGTAAAAGGCAAATTATTTCCCAGAAATGAAATGAGGCATTGCTGAAGAATTGAAATCATGGTTACACAAATTATTTGGATAGTAAAGAACGATTACATAAGGTTGATGACAAGTGCGGCTGCATAGCATTGCATTAGTTAGCGCTTCAAGCATTCACAACATAACGAAGTTTACTTATGCACACATGGCAGAATGTCTTAAGACAAATAATCATCTTAAACAATAAGGCCATGTTGAGCGTCTCAAGCATATTGAACATTATCAAAATATCAAACTTTTTTTTTCCTTATGAAAAGCAAAAAATGCAGTGCATAAACTAGAAAAATATACTCGGGCTTATGGACATTAAACCAGTTCTGTTGGGAATTCTGCTTGCAGAAACTCACCTGGCCGAAAGAAAATGGAGAGACCAAAGTCAATAGTCTTGAGAGCAGCCTCCTCCGTCTGGTCAACGAAGAGGAAGTTCTCCGGCTTGAGATCCCGATGCATGACGCCCATGGAGTGGCACACCTCGACGACGCCGACGATGACCCTGGTGAGCTCGGCGGCCTTCCTCTCGGTGTAATGCCCCTTCTGCACGATCCGGTCGAACAGCTCGCCGCCGGCGCAGAGCTCCATGACGAGGTGCACGGCGATGGCGTCCTCGTAAGCGCCTCTGA
Source organism: Ampelocalamus luodianensis (assembly GCA_036346255.1). Lineage (NCBI taxonomy): Eukaryota > Viridiplantae > Streptophyta > Magnoliopsida > Poales > Poaceae > Ampelocalamus > Ampelocalamus luodianensis. Next base: position 5,718,653 of record CM070621.1, read on the forward strand.
TGGAGATCACGTTGGGGTGGCCGGCCAAGTGGTACATTATCTGGATCTCCCGCCGGACGTCCTCGACGTCGTCGTCGGTGACCAGCTTCCGCTTGAGGATGGACTTGCACGCGTATTCCTTGCCGGTGCTCCGCTCGACGCAGAGGTACGTTGTGCCGAACTGCCCCTGCCCGAGCTTGCGCCCGAGGTTGTACTTCTCCTTGAGGCTCTCCGTCTTGCGCTTGAGCACCGAGCCGACGAGTAGCCCGGCGCTGGACACGCGCTTCACCTGGGGAACCTTGGGCTGCGGCCTGGCCTCGCCGGAGATGGAGCCAGCGCCCGCCTTGGCGTCCTGCTCCGCGGGCTTGGGCTGCTTGGCGGCGATCTTGACGGGCTCAGGGGCCTTGCTCTGGACGGCGAACGGCACGTCCGACGGCAGCGACGACCGGTCCGGGCTTCCGCCGTCCGGCCCATTGGCGGCGGGCAGCGCGGCGCCGTCCTGCCGCGCCTTCCACAGCACCGTCGACACGGACTGGAAGAAGCCGTTCTTGGTTATGTTGGGGCCGACGCACGTGTTCCCCATTGGTGATCCGACAAGACGATCGAATCTTTATCGGGGGTACACCTCGCCGGGATCGGAGCCAACTACTCCCCACCCAGATAGATCCAAGAAACACTTCAACCCCTCGAGCTTTGCGCCGGCTCAGATCACACCGAGAAGCGCGAATGTCGCCCTCAGCAAAAGAGTAACGCATCAAAGAATTACCTTTTCTTCTAGGAAAGAATCAGCTGGATTGCGCCAAAACTAGGAGGATCAAAGATGGAACCAGTCCCGATCACCACGCGTGCATGGTGACGCATTAAAGTCAACGCTACCTAATAGCAATGGGATTATGAATGCCGGAATCTAACGCATTCTGGACAGCAGTTATGCATCGAAGGATCAGCACTTGTAGTACCGAAGCAGAAAGGATAATTGTTCAATGAACATCAAGGGTTGGTGGACCTCTTCCAGCCGGCGGCAGGTGCAAGAAACAGTCAAAGCGGAATGCGAATGCAAATGGAAGGAACCAAATTGTTCAAGGCAAGAGGGGTGGAGACTACCTCTAGGACCAAGAACCGCAAATCAACAAACAAAACTTTCGACGACGGAACGGCATGAACAGCTCGGGTAAGTTCTTGGCAAGAACTGATGACATAAAGAAAGCAAAGCCCTGATCAGGAATCGTGATATCTAAGATGAAGGAAAGAGTAAACTAGTACTACGTGACAGGAGGTACGAAGGAACGAGCGAACAAACAGACAAAAAGAAATCCACGAGCAGGTGGTGGGAACAGAGGTGGTTGCGGCCTCGCAGTTAAAGGGGCGATGATTAGCTAGGTATTTTAGGTGTGATTTGGACATGGCACGGCTCGGCACGGGGAAGAGGGCGCGAAGTGTTGGGGCTAAACATTGCAATTAACAAAAGTTCAGCACCTCTACTTGTAGTGAACCAATGAGGATAGCTTCAACCAACAAATAAGCAGCGGAATTAACAACAATAACATGCACAAAGTGACACAGCGATTTACGTGGAAAACCTCCTCAATGTGAGGAGTAAAAACCACGGGGCTTGCACAGCCCACTCCCAAATCTTCCACTATAATCAACAATGGGTACAAGGAGTCTTCTCTAGAACATCTAGAGGTACATCACAGAAGCAACAACATCATCAAGATATAATCTTGGTATCATCATCAACAATCATACACAACTAACAAGAGGTACACTAACAGCCAAGCGGAGAAAATACAGTTTCTGTCCCCTTCGGTTATCAGCTCATATCTCACAAACCATAGATCCAAACTGCATAAAACTTGGCAGGAATGTAGATCCACGAGTCCCTAACATGCTGTCCAAATTTCAGCCAAATCGGACAAGATTTCACTACTCAAACTGAACTTCTACCAAATCTGCTCAGTGCTGAATCTGCTGCTACCTGAGCTGACAAAACCCCTCTCAAATCAGGTGCTCCTCTCAACCAATCAGCAATCCAACCGTACAAATCGAAGAGCATCAAGTCAAGAACATACTGACCAAGTTTGAGCTAGATCGGATGACGTTTGATGCCCCGATCGACGTCTTGATGAGGACTGCACAGGATCACCCGAGCTGGAACAGAGCTCCTCTTCTTCTTTTCTCTCTTGTCTCTTCTTTGTTGTGTGCATATGCTTCTCATTCCCTAAGCCTCACCTTCCAGCAGCAGCTCAAGGAAATAGCTAGGGTTTTTCTTCCCCTCACCAAGGAGGAGGCATCTCCACCCTTCATTCTTAGGGTAATCAATGGTTGTCATTTCTTGGGCTTGTGGGCTGAAATTAGTCTTCATATGGAGGGATAGCCCAACAAACTCCCCCTCCCGACATTATGAAGGAATTAACACATCATCTCAATCATGCCAGTCATTTGCCGGCATACCTCAAGTTTCTCTCTCGTCACTACCTTAGTCAACATATCAGCCCCATTGTCGTCAGTGTGAACCTTCTCAAGCTGCATTTGCTTAGAATTTAACACCTCTCGAATCCAATGGTATCGAACATCGATATGCTTCGACCTTGAGTGGAAACTGGAATTTTTGCTCAAGTGGATGGCACTTTGGTTATCACAAAACAACACATACTTATCTTGATCAAAACCAAGCTCACTAACAAACCTTTTCAGCCATAATAGCTCCTTGCTCGCCTCTGTCGCTGCAATGAATTCAGCTTCAGTTGTAGACAATGCCACACATTTCGCAACTTACTTTTCCATGACACGCCTCCCGAATATGTAATCGTGTACCACAAGTAGATTTTCTGCTATCAACATCTCCGACCATATCTGCATCCGTGTATGCAACTAACACGGGCTCTCTTTTTCCAAAGCAAAGCTTCATCTTTGTGCTGCCCCGGAGATATCTCATGATCCATTTCACGGCTTCCCAATGCGGCTTTCCAGGATTTGATATAAATCGCTCACTGTACTAACTGCATGAGCAATGTCCGGCCTTGTACACACCATAGCATACATCAAGCTTCCAATCGCTGAGGCATATGGAACATTCGCATTTCCTTCTTCATCTCATCGTAGAAGGACATTGCTTGGTGCTCAACTTGAAATGAGTGCAAGTGGACAGCTCACGGCTTTGCATTATCCAACCAAAACTTCTTAAGTACCTTCTCAATGTACTTCTCTTGTGACAGTACAACTTGTTGGAATTTCTATCCTCTCAATTCTCATACCAAGAATTTGCTTTCTTGGCCCCAAGTCCTTCATAGCAAAGAACTTGCTCAACTCTTTCTTCACCTTGCAATTCTAGAGACATTCTTGCCAACAATCAAGATATCATCAACATAGAGCAACAAGATGATAAAATCATCACCCGAGAATCTCTGAAAGAACACACAATGGTGCATGCTACACCTATTGTAGCCTTGCTCCCCATATGATTCAAACTTCATATACCATTGTCTTGGTGCTTGTTTCAGCCATAAAGACTTTTCTTTAGCTTGCACACATAGTCTTCTTTGCCCTTCTTAACAAACCCTTCAGTCGCTCCATGTATATCTCTTCCTCCAAGTCTCCATGAAGAAAGGTGTCTTCACATCCATTTGCTCAACCTCCAAGTTGTGACTAGTCGCAATGCCAAGAACCACCCGAATGGATGTCATCTTCACCACCGAGAGAAGATCTCATCAAAGTCAATTCCTTTCCTTTGGCCAAATCCTTTCACAACTAGCCTCGCCTTGTATCTTGGATGTGACGTGTGCTCTTCTTGCTTGATTCAGAGACCCACTTGTTCTTCAATACTTTCTTGCCCTTTGGCAACTTCACCAGCTCATATGTATGATTCTTATGTAAGGAATCCATCTCCTCTTGCATAGCTTTCATCCACTCCTTCTTGTGCTCATCTTCAATTGCTTTTACAAAGCACTCAGGTTCTAAATCATCAGACAATAACACCACATAATCATCTGAGGAATACCTGCTAGAAGGTCTGCAAGCTCTGGTGGATCGTCTGAGTGGAACTTCTGGTATTGGTGGTTGTTGATCATGATCATCAAATTCAGCATCAAACTCATGCTGCTGGGGAGCATTCTCACCACCTGTACCATGCACATCGCCTTGTGCATCATCTCGCAACATCGCCTTGACTTGTTGTGGAGCCGAGCCGCAGTGCGGGTCTAAATCAACAATGTCTTGCTGTTGAGGAATTTGCACCTTTGCCTTCACAATATCCTCAATTGTTTGGTCTTCAACAAACACAACATCACGGCTTCTGACAACTTTCTTTGCTATAGGATCAAACAGCTTGTAGCCGAACTCATCCAAACCATAGCCAAGAAGTATGCACTGTCGTGTCTTTGCATCAAGTTTGGACCTTTCATCTTGAGGAATATGAACAAATGCCTTGCATCCAAACACTTTCAGATGATCATAGGAGACATCCTTGTTGTACCACACCCTGTTAGGAACATCTCCCTGCAAAGGATAACATGGTGAGAGATTAACAAGATAAACTGCAGTCATCAAAGCCTCACCCCAGTAGTGCTTTGGTAGCTTTGCATGTGACAACATGCATCGAACTCTCTCCACCAATGTCCTGTTCATCCTCTCAGCAACGCCATTTAGTTGTGGTGTCTTAGGAGGAGTAAATTGATGCCTAATTCCTTGCTCCTTGCAATATGCATCAAATGGCCCAATGTATTCTCCTCCATTATCGGTCACGAGTGCACTTTATCTTCTTCTCGCTTTCTCTCAATCGAGGCTTGGAATTGCTTGAATGTACTCAAGACTTGATTTTTGGACTTCAAGGATAAACCCAAACTTTCCTGGAAGAATCATCAATGAAAGTGACAAAATACTTAGCACCACCAATTGATATTACCGACATCTTGCACACATCGGAATGCACCAAATCCAAAGAACTCGGCTTCTTGTGAGGAGGCTGACTTTTGAAAGCAACCCGGTGTTGCTTCCCCACTAGGCAATCTGTACAACTCTTCAATTGCACACTTGAAATCCCTGACAGGAGATTCTTCTTCACTAGCACAGCCATACCCTTCTCACCCATGTGCCCAAGCCTCTTGTGCCATAGAACACAAGGATCATCCTGTCCTAATGTATTGTGAAACACAAGAGAGTTTGACATGAACATGATATAGGAGAGAAACCATTTTACCTCTTGCAAATACCATGCGCCCTTGGTGAGCTTATCATGCCCATTTTCAAATCTGTGGAATACTTCTCATTATCAAGCAATCCCACTGAAATTATGTTGAGCATAAGTCTTCAACATGTCTCACGAACTTGAGAATTAGTAGTGTACCATTAGCTGTCTCCAAATGCACATCTCCCTTTCCAATGATTTGAGCACGATCATTGTTTCCCATCTTCACAATGCCAAAATCACCAGCAACATAATTTGTGAAGAGCCTTCTATGAGATGTAGTATGTATGGTAGCACCACTATCAGGTATCCAAGTCATGTCATCATCGCCCACAAAGTTGATGGTTGCATTATCAGAAACAACAGTGATCCTTTCTTCAACAGTGGAATCAATCTTGCCAACATCATTTTCAGCAATGACTACCATCATGTCCTCAACCGCTGAAGTAATGCGACCAACATCACTGTCACTGTCACTATCTTGTTTCTGTGCTTTCTTCTTTTCTTCTTGTTTTCCGCTTGAGCTTAAGCAAAACTTTCTAATGTGTCCCTTCTCATGGCGGTGATAGCACTCAACATCCGAAAATTTTCCTCTTGACTTGCTTCTACTTTCAACTGAATTCCTCGGACCACGGCTCTTGCTTCGCCCTTGACTCGGTGAACAACACCTCGGGTTGTGAGGAGGAACTCTCCTTTCAAAAAGTTTTCTTGACTCTTCATTTATCACTTTGGTCTTCACAAGGTTCCAAGAGACAAGTACCATTTGGAGTGAATTGCACAAAGTGACTTTGAGTGTTTCCCAAGTATCCGGCAAAGAACCAAGTAGTAGCAAAGCCCGACCTCATCATCAAATGAGATGCCCATGGAAGATAGTGATTTATAATACCTTGAAATGCATTCACATGATCACCACGTATGTCATCTCGGTACCTCAAATGCATCAATTGCTTGATCAAGAACATCTTATTGGCGCCTTCCTTCCTAGCATACAATTCTTCCAATTTCGCCATAAGGTCCGTGCATGTATCTCATCACCGATATGGTTCAACACATTGTCATTGACCCATTGTCGAATGAACCCACAAGCTTGACGGTGAAGTACCTTCCATTCATCATCGGTTTGTCATCCGGCTTCGGTGGCAAATCGCTTGTAGTACTCTTTCACATAGAGCAAATCCTCCATCTTACCCTTCCAAGCTTGGTAATTTGTACCATTCGGAGATATCATCCTCTTTGGTATTCACCTCCATCTTTCACGCAAGACAATCACCAAAGCAAACACGAGCTCTGATACCACTTGTTGGGGCTAAACATTGCAATTAACAAAAGTTCAGCACCTCTACTTGTAGTGAACCAATGAGGATAGCTTCAACCAACAAATAAGCAGCGGAATTAACAACAATAACATGCACAAAGTGACACAGCGATTTACGTGGAAAACCTCCTCAATGTGAGGAGTAAAAACCACGGGGCTTGCACAGCCCACTCCCAAATCTTCCACTATAATCAACAATGGGTACAAGGAGTCTTCTCTAGAACATCTAGAGGTACATCACAGAAGCAACAACATCATCAAGATATAATCTTGGTATCATCATCAACAATCATACACAACTAACAAGAGGTACACTAACAGCCAAGCGGAGAAAATACAGTTTCTGTCCCCTTCGGTTATCAGCTCATATCTCACAAACCATAGATCCAAACTGCATAAAACTTGGCAGGAATGTAGATCCACGAGTCCCTAACATGCTGTCCAAATTTCAGCCAAATCGGACAAGATTTCACTACTCAAACTGAACTTCTACCAAATCTGCTCAGTGCTGAATCTGCTGCTACCCGAGCTGACAAAACCCCTCTCAAATCAGGTGCTCCTCTCAACCAATCAGCAATCCAACCGTACAAATCGAAGAGCATCAAGTCAAGAACATACTGACCAAGTTTGAGCTAGATCGGATGACGTTTGATGCCCCGATCGACGTCTTGATGAGGACTGCACAGGATCACCCGAGCTGGAACAGAGCTCCTCTTCTTCTTTTCTCTCTTGTCTCTTCTTTGTTGTGTGCATATGCTTCTCATTCCCTAAGCCTCACCTTCCAGCAGCAGCTCAAGGAAATAGCTAGGGTTTTTCTTCCCCTCACCAAGGAGGAGGCATCTCCACCCTTCATTCTTAGGGTAATCAATGGTTGTCATTTCTTGGGCTTGTGGGCTGAAATTAGTCTTCATATGGAGGGATAGCCCAACACGAAGTGGGGAGAAGGATGGTGAAGGGGCACGACGGGTATTTCACCCCCACCAAAATTGTACGAGAGAAAGATTATGTATGCATATTATTGTGTTTGTTTTGCTTCTCGGTTTCTTCCTTCGCCAATGCCTAACGCGCTCTCATATTATTGTGGCCGACCGGGTCGTGCCGCTGTCCGAAAGTCCAAAACGCACAGCGTCTCCATCCAAGATGAGGAGCATCTCCTTATCGCGGCAGGTGGCCGGGAACGTCCCGGTTACATCTTACAAGATTGTGACATGCTACGTGATTATAAATTCAACGTTGGTGCTGATTAGTTTTCTCAAGAATTGGTCAAGCACATCACATAGAAAAGAAAATCTTTGGGGGAAGAAGATAAGACACGCAGCGTGGCCATGAGGCAATCCGCACTTCCGCAGTGCATCGGTGATAACTCTCTCTCTCTCTCTCTCTCTTTTTGCCTCCTAGACCGGTGCCAACCAATTGCAACGAGCTAAGCCGGAGTTTTTAGCATCACTGTTGCCGACGTTTTTTACGTAATTAGTGTATCTCGCGATGCAATACAAAAAATGACATCTCGACAATACATCTATAGGCCGAACACGCCGTGTGTCTAACACGTGCCCTCGTCCACACGTCTACCGACCGCACTCGTCTCGTCCTCGTCCACATGGCGGTGAACACCCCCGCCCGAAATAAAGCAGTTCACCTACTGTTTCTACATCTTCGATTGCTTGTTTGTTTTGCTAATGTAATGCATACAAGGAGGTACTAATTGTTGTTCTTTTATTACAAACTAGGAAATAAGAGAGAGAGGAAGAAATCGAACTTAATCTTGGGTAGAAAGCATTGACATACACTGCTTGTTCTTAATCATGGAAAATTGAGATTTTGTGGTTAGATTTGGAATATGGTTTGTACGTTCCAATTGATCCAATTTACTGGTGTGATAACCAATGCATATTCTGTTGCAATTTGATTTTCAATGCTTTATTAATGTTGACACACGTCAATTCATCTAGTTCAGGATCATTTTTATATAAACCAATTAGATATTCGTATGTGAAACCTACTTTTTTTTGGAACGGCATATGCAGCCAAATGTACGTGCAACAAGGTTTGTTTCTTAAAATTGTCAACTGCTGTACAAGCAAAAGCCGTTCAAAAAAATGGACCGCGACAGGGATCTATACGGCCAAATCAGCGTATCAAGCTTAGTTCTTGGGATCAATCGACAAACCTTACGCTAACCTCTTTTGGGATGCTACGGCACCACAAAAATGTAAACTTTTTGCATGGCTAGCCGTTCAAGAGCGGATACCAACGGCGGACATTCTAACAACAAGAAAGATGCAAAATGATTTTTGGTGCTCTCTCTGTACAAACAACCCAGAAACAGCACGACATTTACTCCTAAATTGTGCTTACACGAAACGGGATTGGAATGCCATAGCAATATGGGCACAACATAGCAGCATTCTACCGACACAAGAGAATGTTGATGAGTCGGTGCTACACTGGTGGATGGAAAGATCGCAGAGAGAAGTGACTTTGAGTAGGAAGGGACAAAGCTCTTTAATCATGTTGATAATGTGGCACATTTGGAAAAAAAAAAGAAATAGAAGAATTTTTCAGCATCAAAGAAACGAGGTTAACGAGATGGTAGCAATAATTAAAGAAGAAGACCGGGCTTGGGTTCTAAGTGGGGCAACCAAGTTAGGATCGTACTTACCGGCTGGAATTTCGACATCTTCATGACTAACGCCTCATCAATGAGGAATCTCGCGGGGTATCGGACTGGCGCCCGGGAGCGGGCAGTTGGTACGTGAGGAAGAACTTTTAAGAGGGAGAAGAATTGGGTCCGCAATGGGCTGAAGACGGCTACAAGGATTCAGCTTGCGCAAGAGGTAGTCTAGTTTAATTTCCGCTCATGCGCGTTCGGCTTTGTGGACCTGGTTTGGTTTTTGTAATTTGGATATTTTTGTATCTTTTATTCCCTTCTTTAATGCAGTGTGGGCAGCTTTCCTGCCACACCTTAAAAAAACGTTCCAAAAAAGGTATGTTTCACATACGAATATCTAATTGGTTTATATAAAAATGATCCTGAACTAGATGAATTGATGTTAATAAAAACATTGAAGATCAAATTGCAACGGAATATGCAATGGTTATCACACCAGTAAATTGGATCAATTGGAACGTACAAACCATATTCCAAATCTAACCACAAAATCTCAATTTTCCATGATTAAGAACAAGCAGTGCATGTCAATGCTTTCTACCGAAGATTAAGTTTGATTTCTTCCTTTCTCTCTTATTTTCCTAGTTTGTAATAAAAGATCAACAATTAGTACCTCCTAGTATGCATTACATTAGCAAAACAAACAAGCAATCGAAGATGTAGAAACAGTAGGTGAACTGCTTTATTTCGATGGAGTCCAGAACAAACAAGGCATGACTTGCACCATGTGCTGTATATGCGGGGGGTCGGGTCCAGTCGGCCACAGTGCGGACATGCCGCTTCGGCCCGTGGCTGTGCAAACAAGGCGGGTGTGGCCAGTAGATGGGTACGGATGACCGGTGACCGTACGGACGAGGGGGTTGGCCACAGTGCGGACATGCCGCTTCGGCCCATGGCCGTGCAGACAAGGCGGGTGTGGATGACCGGTGGCCGTGCGGACAAGGGCACGTCATGTTTGCGGCCGAGATGCTATTTTTGGCATTGCGTCGTGAGAGACGTTAATTGTGTCAAAAATGCTTGTAACAGTGACAATTATACAATGTCAGAAAAAAAATTCCTAGCACCAGTGCATATACAGCTAAAAAAATGTGGGCCCATTTGTAAGTAAAATGAGAGAGGGAGAGTGTGTTTAGCACAAGAAAAAGAAGTTATATTTTATTTAATTGTGAAACATGTTTTAAAGGTAGATGGATGTGTTAACCATTGTAGAAGAAGAAATCTAGCAAAAGTGTGACGTGACAGTGAGAATCTGACACCACCTACAATGTTGATGGCCTAACACGAAACAACTAATACAGATACAGTAAACAATAGCCTTGCCTTGCAACGTAAAGAAAAAACGGAAACATGAAGAATGTAAAGCTATAGCGGGCTTTGGATCTAGAGATTCTAAACTGAGTTCTGAGCTCATCGAATGTAAACAAAAATACAATAGTACATTACACTCCGAGACAAATATATCGGAGGCAAACAGAGAGCAGACGACAGCAAAAAGAAGACAAAACTACACTTTGGTTCTATTTTACACCCCAAGAGCACAAGCATACTACAACATGCCAGCCAGCTTTGACTAAGGGAGAAATAATCGAGTGGGTGCTCTACACTGATGTTGGGTTTACAAGCCAGCCATGAGATGTAGTGTAACTGTGTTGATGCTGAAAATTTTGTATGACCATACGAACTATGGTCGTAGTTATTTCCTGTCTCCGGAGTATCCATCCAGATGAGCAAGAGATGTTCCCGAGCAATGCATTGTCCGAAATGGCATCATGTGATGCGCATTTGAACAGAGAGACTATCTTTTCTTTTGTGGCCCTCTTTTCACCTTGATCACTCGCCTGCTGGACTTGTCGCCGCCGCCGCCACCGCCACTGCCCAACGAGAAGTTCCCACCCTGAAACTCTAGGCTGCCACCAGGTGGGAATGACGGGTTCTGCTGCACGGAGCCTTGTTGGCTCCCGAACTGAAAAACTCCGCCAAGCTGGACCGCTGGAGCACCAAATACTGGAGCGGCGGATGAACTACCTGGCTGCCCAAATGGTGAAGAGCCAAATACCGGTGCAGACACTGGAGTTGGTGTTGCTTGGTTAGTATCATCCGCCATGCTGTCTTCCACATTCATCTGATCATTTCCAGGAGATCCCATGCTGAAGGCCGTGTTGGCATTTGTCATCCCAAATGCAGGTTGTGGACTAGATGAATTCATACTTGTGCTCGCGAGGTAAATGAAAAACTGGAGCTTGTGAAGAGAGAGCTGGAGCTGACTGCGTTCCAAATGAAAAACCACCTCCTGAAGAAGCTGATTGACCAAATGTAAACATGCTGTGAGAGGATGGACTTGAACCAAAAGGGTTGCTGAAAGCGGGGGACGATGAAGCCGTGGAACTACTGCTGAACATACTTGTACTAGCCACTGCTAAAGATAAGCCATCAGAAGAGCTAGGTGATGAAAATGCAAACCCACTTCCAGAGCCAGAGAAGGTAGCTCCAGATCCAAATGGTGAATTACTAAACCCAGACCCGGGTGAGGAAGTTGTCACTCCATAAGACACAGTCCCAGGTCCAGACGAGGAAGCTCCTGCTCCAAAAGACACAGTCCCAGGTCCAGACGAGGAAGCTCCCGCTCCAAAAGACAATGTCCCAGGTCCAGATGAGGAAGCTCCTGCTCCAAAAGAGACAGTCCCAGATCCAGATGAGGAAGCTCCCGCTCCAAAAGACAAGGTCCCAGGGCCAGATGAGGAAGCTCCCACTCCGAAAGACAGTGTGCCAGGCCCAGATGAGGAACTTCCAATTCCGAAAGACATGGTCCCAGAACCAGTTGAGGAAGTCCCGACTCCAAAAGATATGGCCCCAGACCCAGATGAGGAAGCTCCTGCTCCAAAAGTCACAGTTGGGAATGGCGAACTAAACTGTGTGGCTGAACTCTGGGACGGCTGTGACATTGTGCCCTCTGACTGTGGCAACTTGCTACCAAAGACCGTGCTAGCAGCAGTTGGTGGAGAGGTACTGCCAGCAACAGATGTGCTCAGACCAGTAGATTGGGCTGGAGAGCTGAACCCAAAGATGCTGTTTCCTGAGCTTGAAAATGTAAATGGTGTTGCTGAACCAGACTGAACACCAGGTGCAGTTGTCAATGTAGTAGATGGTGAAGAATTAGTTGAGGCGGTTCCATCACTTGAAGATGTAACTGGAGAAGATGAAAAGGTTGCAGTGCTCGAGAAAGTAGAAGATGATGTGACTGGAGAACTCGAAAAAGTTGCGATATTTGACGAAATTGGCACAGCATTCAGATTTGATGCTGTCTTGCTGGCTGTATTTGGGTCTATAGATTTGCCGGCAGCTGTAGTACCCCCGGTACCAAAGGATAGAGTGCTAGCAGTTTTTGCCCCCGTATTTGTACTGTCTGATTTAGCTGCTGCTACTATTGGAGTGCTGGAACCAAAATTGAACGTTGGAAATGAAGGAGATGATGACGAAATGGGTAGGCTGCTACTGGATACAGCAAAGGTGGTGATGATGGATGCAGCTGAGCTAACAGCGGGTTTATCAGTGGGTGTGACATTTGATAACTTTGGTGACGATGAGGGTGAGAAGCCATTGCTCAGGCTAGGTGAAGTAGATGCAGCAGAAGCAAAATGGAGAGGTGCAGTCCATGTTGATGCACCCGACGGCAACACCTTGTCAGATGATTTATGGACGTCTTCTGCTCTTTCTCTTTCATCACCTCTCTCTAAATTAGTGTTGTCCAATGTTGTGGGCTTGGTGGCACTAGAAACATAAATAGCAGAATAGATTAGCAGAAACATACTACTAAGAGGGAGATTCAATTTTTTTTTGACGGAAAACAGGAGGGGAAGCACCCCTACTGTAAAGATAAATTAAAACCAAAGGAGCTTAATTACAAGAAATAGGGAAAAGAATAAACAAGCAGCGACAAAAAACTTTAGCCAAAATCTCTCAACCAATCTACAAACACTACTCGCAAAGAAGGTTTGACCCGATGGATAACCAAGGCAAAAGCTTCCTTAAAAAGAATCTTCCAACGCTCCAAAGATACAACCCCTTGATTGAAAATGATGTTGTTCCGAAGTAACCAAATACTCCAGCATGTCACAATAGTAACCTCCTTGAAGCACTTCAGTCGGGACCGAAGTTTACCATCTTGTATAATGTCACCGACCGAGAGAGAAAAGTCCCAATCAAATCCCACCTCCAGCCAGCATCTTTGACTGAAAGAACAACCGAAGAAAAGGTGTTTCGAATCTTCCAAAATGTGATCCGAGCAAAGCGTACAGTTCCGATCAGAAAGAGGAAACTGCTTGCGAGTGAGCAAATCTTTGGTATTTAATCTATCTTTCAAAAGAAGCCAGAAGAAAAATTTCTGTTTACTCAAACAAAAGGATTTCCATAACCAGATGAACGGCGGTTGAGTAAAAGAAGCTCCCAAAAGCTGAGCGTAAGCTTGTTTAGAAGAAAAAGATGAGGAACCCCAAATATAGCTCCACTCATCTGTCCGCTCAGCCGAGGGCTCAAAAGAACTTAGCCCCTCAATTAAAGCATTAAGCTGAATACTAGCAATCGGTGACAAAGGCAAATGAAAGAGAGACAACATCTCCACCTCTCCCAGGAAAGCCGCAACAGGAGCCTCTTTGTTCTTAGCAAAAGAAAAAAGATGAGGCCAACTTAATAACGGATAACCCAAATTCCACATGTCCTTCCGAGGGAGATTCAATTTTAAACTCCTCTCTTGTTTTTTATGAACAAATGGATATCCCAAATAACAAATAAGTATCATAGATTAAAAAAAAAAAAATCTGATTATCTCCACTATTTGTTCTCCATCTTTATGATCCATATTCCATGCATATGACTAAGGATGCGCTTCAATTTCCAATAATAACCTTACCAAGTCCCACAAATCTCACAAGTGTTTATTCCACTAAACAAATCCCAGAATAACTGCAATATCTCTTAAATCCAACATATCTTTTTTCCCCACATGTCTACTACGTGCCTGAATTTGAGTTAAATAAGGGAAATTTGCAGGCTCTTCACCCTTACCATAACTATCTTATCATTATGAGAAGAATACTATATAAAAGGAATTTCTCAGGTGAATAATTAATATGAACTTCTCCTAACTTTCTATAGCCTACCTTTTCATTTTTCCTTCCAGGTAATAATAAAATGAATTCATAAATACTGGATTGTGTTTGTTTTATCGTTTTCTTTTTTCTCCTTCCAAAAGATTCTAGTGCAATCAAATAATTGGTGATTTGGCATGAGTGCTAAGGAGAAAGGAGGAACAAAGAGTGCCAAGGGAATCACCTCTCTCCAACTCTTGCTTCGGTTTTTACACCAGTTCTTGATGTTTCGAAATCTGATGTACTGGACTGATTGAGGCTAAACGTAAAAGGTGAAGCACTGGTTAGTTTATTGTCTTTATTTGAAGCATGTGGCGGTGCTGACACAGTAGTCTCAGGACGAGCGCCGGGAGGTACATGTGGAAATGTAAAACCAATGTTCTTATCCGCAGAAACATGGGGGGTAGCCTTCTTTTCAGGATCATTAGATGAAAACAAGGCCGACGAAGAGGCGTCTTTCAATGGGGATGTTATAGGCTGTTCACTAACTGGAGAACTGACAACCTTGTCCTTCAATAAGTTTGATTCAACTTTCAGCTCCAATATATTTGGTTGAACATTCTGCTCCTTAATATTTGAATCAATTTTCTGCTCAATTGTCTTCGCCTCCGTCTTACTCAATGAATTCTTTGATGGAACAGGGTCCGCCTGATCATCATCAAACTCTGATAAATCCTATAAAAAAGGGTAAATAATACTGTTAGGTCATAAGTATTAAGTGCACATATGACTGGTTTACAATTGAAGAACCAAGAGTTAAACTTTTTTCCCATACCTCGAAAACAGCCATTTTAAAGCCTGGTTTCCGAGATGTAGAAACAGAAATTGAATTCCCCAAAATAGCAGACTTATCAGACATAGCAACATGATCAGACTTAATGTCTTTGTTGCCTAAATCCTGAAACGAATATGAAGGAACTTTTGATGATCCATCTTTTGCCAGCTTGTCTTTATTCAATGGAGAACCATTCAGGTCTGGATCGAGGGGGCGATTAACTCCATCCAAATCTTGAAATTTCAGGGAACTAGTGGGGTCCCTTACACTGTTTGGCCCATTATCTTGCCAAACAGGTTGTTCTGACATGGAGGGACTCCCATTCCCAGCTACAGATAATTGTCCAGACTGCTGCTTTTTTGGTGACGGGGCTATTATGTTAAGCTGCTCAAATATCTTCTCAGCCATCTTGTTTGATTGAGGTGGCACAGGAGGAGAGGATTTACCATCTTCACCGTTCCTATGTGCTTCTACAGGTCGCGCAGATTGATCAGTCCCAAGAAATAGTCTTTTCGAACTAGGAGATTCCTGAACGGGTGAACTGCCTTCGGTGAAGTCTGAACCAATTGTACGGCTAGGAAGAAAGTTTCCCCGGGGGCTCGCACGAGCATCTCTGAAAGGAGACATCATACTTGACTTTTGACGAATCCTACGTATGGGACCAATAGATCCAAGTTCATTCTCGAAGTCAGTGCCACTTCGTTTCAAGACCTGTTAGAAAGATGGAGGATTGAGAAAACCTTTGGCAAATACAGTTCAGACCTAGTAAAATCCGATGGAGAAAGTTACTTGCTGATGGAAAACCTATTTAAGTCTAAGTGGGATATTGCCACAACATCACACTAGTATCAATCAAACAGGATGACCTGCTTCTTTCTACCTCATCAATGCTTGCATGTGGAGCAACACAACCATATAAAAGAGGGGGGGAAAGAAAAACCTAGATTTTTACATGTTTTCAACCATAACTCTGAACCATACGTGTAATGCTTTTCAATGAACTGCATGCTTGTTCAACTGAATATATAGCAAGAACAAGAATACATACTGCAGTATGTAGATTGTAGAGTATTTCATATTCAGAAATATTTAATAAATTACCTGCCTGCCGCTAGCAACCAAACTTTGGGCTCGTGCCTGGGATGAAGAAAATGGTGACACGTTCATATCACTGGAAGAGCTCGGACCCTGCTAGGCATAAATAAATATTTACTGTCAACAACTTTTGCAGTTTTTCAACTAAAGTAAATCATTAAATTTAACAAGGAGAAAATTTCAAGCACCATACAAAACCAAGATTATGCCACGTGGAGCACACATGAATATTTATATCTGAAAAGGATATAACATGATGTGCGGTAAATAAAATGACCTTAAAAAATGGAGAGCGGGACATTCTATATATTGCTGACCGCCCACGTAATCTCGGAGTCACGTAGCCATTCACAGGAAGCACAGGGTTTTCATTGCCAAATTCATTGAGCTCCTGAACAAGTGGTGCTCCAGATCTCCTTCTATCATAGGCAATGTTGCTTGCTTCTGCTTTGTTCTCAAGAAATACCCGTCTCCGCAAACTACTTGACTGGGGTTCTCTCGAATAATGTGAGCTCATATATTGTTTTGCAAGCTCTGCAGGGGAACTAACACTACAAATAGGAACCTGCAAGTTAAAACATTAATTAAATCAAAAAGGGAATAAAGTACATAACGAGATTAATAAAAGCGTAGCTGCATTTTCTTGCTTAATTTTAAGTCACACACAGGTGGATTTAAGTTGAAATGTGTACTGCAGTAGACAGCCAGACCAAGGAAACGAAAAGGTAAAATCCACGCTGCCCAGTTTGGAGTGCGGAAATTTGGGAGGAATCCTGCGGAAATTATACTGATTCCTCCAAATTTCCTATGAAATGATTCCTCCAAATTTCCTATGAAATTCCCACATTACAAACAGGGTGTTCAGAGCTACAATGTTACACATTTAAACAGTCAGGAAAGCGCCTTGTCAGCGCAAGCGAGCAAAAAATGGCCAAATCAAGCAAACCCAATCAACTTTCTTCAGAATACATAGAAGAGTAAAGGCCACTGCAGGTCCTAAACATGCAGGAGCATGGGTCTGTGAACTTGGGAACTGTACATTTATGCCCCTCAAATTGTATAAACGAGTCAATAGATATCCTAATTTAGCTCAATCTAAACCATTGTTTGACCACGTGATCGTTATGTGAAATCAATGTATTGAATTCAAAGGAAGTTCTCAAATTATATGGACAAATTTTACTACCATCCTACATCCCATCAATCTTAGTTAATAAAAATGTAGTCAATTTTGATCTAAAATAGGGTCAAAGTGACATGTCATCACTAATTGCTAATTAAATTGGTTCCTTGGCTCACTTGTAAAAGTGTAGGGTCCTGAATTTGCAGTTCTCAAATCCAGGGACCTGAGTGATACTGATACACTCGTGCAAGTTTAGGGACCTAGAATGCACTTTACATAAGAAATAGGGCAAGAAAACTAACTTGCATAACCGGCAGAAGGTAAAAATGGTAATGCAGCATATCCTGACCTTGGAAATCATTGAAACAGTACATTCATAAACTGTACCAGCATTTCACAAATGTGTTTCTACGAACAACATGAACTTGCATGGTGCCTCGGCTCTCAGGCATGATCACATGATTCTTACCATCACATCAATATAAAATTATCCATTATCCTATATTCGTGCATTATCATCTAACATAAAAATTTACATGAGCAAAATAACTCCTTACATCAGCAGTCGGAGAATGATCTGCAGCCATCCCATGTGGTGTGAAGCCTCTTATTCCACTTCCACCAATTATGGTTCTTGATTTGCCCTTATCCCCACGGTAATCTAACTGTGCAGGCAAATCAGACTCTACAGTTCTTGCACGCAGTAAGTCTGTAAGACGGTCAAACTCAACCCTGCACAGAAAAACCTCATAGTCATGAACAGCTTTGGAAGCAGTGGGGGGAGAAGAGGTATTGTTGCAGAGGATACCAAGTGGGAAAAAAGGAAAGAAAATAACAAAAAGAATGCACAAACAAAGTAAAAGAGAAAATAGTTTGGCCAATATAGATTGTGGACTGAAAAGAGTTAAAATCACAGAACCAAATAATTGCCATTATGCTAGGGATGACAACAAAAAAATAGCTAGTAGAACACTGGAAGTTAAAGAAGAACAATTATGCAGATACTTTCCTAGTGAATGTTTTCCGCATTAACAATTGTTCTACTTCAGACAATGCTTTGTTGTCCGATGAACCGACGGGGTTCTTCCCTTTCTCCATTCCACCCTCCAGTATTGGAGTTGAACCCTGCATCAAAATTTCAAAAAACCTCTAGTCACAACAACGCTGAACGAACTAAAACAGCTATTGCCAAAAGCACAACACATGACACCAAACATAAGATATAAGAGAGTATGATTCATTGCTAGCAGTTTGTTGCTACTTACGGTGTGTGTCGACTCAGGCAAGCCCTGATTTGGCTCAGTATCTCTTCCTGCATACATAAAGCAGCCATAAAATCAGCAATACTGCGGTTTAATATGCCAAGCTCAATATTATCATTAGGCAATTACAAGCAGAGCTTCCATAGATAACACAAACAAAATGGAGATGGCAAGAGCATCTCCCATATTGCACTCTTCCCACCCAAACTCATGGTTCCAAAACACATGGTTCCAATAGGCCAGATGCCTCTCCTATACCAAATTTAACACCGCTTAAGTAGCTTAAAAGCATTAATCGCACCGTACAAGATGTTTTATCCCGAAGTTGTCCAACCTTACCAACTTCAAGCACCAAATCCTTGTGTTATTCTTCAGAACGTACAGAACAGTACTAGCAACGTCACATCCATATT
This sequence comes from Ampelocalamus luodianensis, assembly GCA_036346255.1. NCBI lineage: Eukaryota > Viridiplantae > Streptophyta > Magnoliopsida > Poales > Poaceae > Ampelocalamus > Ampelocalamus luodianensis. The sequence continues at coordinate 5,737,615 of CM070621.1, forward strand.
AATACAGGCAACGGTTTTAAACATAAACGAAGGTGACAAAATGGAAAGGTCCACAACTCCAGGAAACACCCATTGCAAAATAGCCTCGTTTCCTCACGAATTTGCTGCTACGTAACAGCAACAGCACTGCTAATGCTAAAATTACACAAAGCGGAAGCAGGTGCTTGCTAATCCGAACTAAACCCTAACATGCCCAGGAAGCCCGAAACCCTAGCCCAAGCCCACAACCACGAACCGCAGGAGCAAACACAAATCTCAGGGGAGCATACAGGAAGCTTAGGCTCACCGGGAGGCGTAGACAACGCCGGCTCCGGCTCCGCCGGAGCCGGCGCAGGGGCGAGGCGCTTGCGAAAAACCGTGGAGAAGAGGCGCGCGGCGCCGCCCGCGATGAGGCGGGAGGCGGGGTCCACGAGTCGGGACACCCACCCGCCGCCCTCGCCGTCCTGCCCCGGGTAGGCGTCCGCGGCAGCCGCGGCCGCGGCCGCGAGGCGGTGCGCCGCAGCGGCGGCGGGGGGGCGGTCGTAGGGGGTGGCGGCTGCGCGGGGCAGCGGGCGGCGCCGGATCTTCCCACCGGCGCCGGCGTACGGGCTCGGCTCCATGGCGCGGAGGTGGAGGTGGAGGTGGAGGTGGAGGTGGAGGCGAAGGCGTGGGCGGGGGAGCGAGGAGAAGGCGCGCGGCGCGAGGAGGGGCAGGGCGAGTGAGTTGGGGGGAAGGAGGGGGAAGGCTAGGGCTCTCGCCACTCGCGAGGCCCGTGTACTTCGTAGGCAGCTTTTCTGTGCTAAGCGTAGGAGAGGTAGAGTTCGCCAAACGGGCCATGACTGCTCTGGCCCGGCCCGAGGCACGATAATGTAAGCACGATCAAGGTATGGTATGATCTGTACTGTTTATAAACCGTATCAGTATAGCACGATAGCACATGTCGTGCTTGGGCCGCTATCCTAGCACAGTGGACCGCCCCGGCACGGTCCGGCCGTGCTAGGTACGACACGAGCCCAACCAGCTTGGCACAGCCCATCTGGTCCGCTACCAGGCATCACCGCATGAACATCAAGCATCACCACATCAGGCATGAACAACTCAACAAGCATATAATTATTCAACTCAATAAGCACATAATTATTTCATTCCGAAATCAACAAGCACAGAATCATGTCTAAGATAAAAAAATATATGCAAACAGAATCACAATTCACACCATTCAATCATTCATTTACACCATTTAATCATTCATTCACAGTCACAGTATTAAGAACAGGAGAGGGGGAGGGGAGGCGGCACGGACCAGCGCTGAGGAAGGAGAGCCAGAGAGGCAGAGAGGAAGGGCCGGAGAGGAGGCGGCACGACGCGGGGCAGCGCTGAGTGGAGCCGTGGAGGGTGCCGCCGACGTGGAGGGCGGAGCCAGTAGAGGAGGAGCAGCCAACGTGGAGGGTGGAGCCGGTGCGGCAGCGGTAGGGAGAGTGGGAGACTGGGAGGGAGCAGAAGAGTGAGGGTTTGAGGGAGACGAGAGGGCAGGCCGGTGGCGGGGTAGGGGAAAAGAGGAGCCGGCGAGCGAGCAGCCGAGCGGCGTTAGGCGGCGGGGCAAAGTGGGCAAGCCGGTCAAGCGCGAGCAGGGCCTCGAGCCTAACGGGCTAAATGGGCCATCTTTGGGCCAACGGGCTCGTGCCCGCCCGACGGCACGACGGCCACGCGCCGACGCCATGTTTGGGTCGCCACCTCGACACGTGGGTCGACCCGGTACGGCACAAATAGTAACAGGACCAGATGGATCATGCCTACACGGGCCGTGTCGTGCTGGGTCGGGCCGCCCATTTGGCCAGCACTGAGGATAGGTGGCCAAATGGGCGGCCCGCCCACACGAGCATGAGCCGGCCCGACCCATCCATGCCTGCCTATTAGATAGGACGTGCCGTGTTGGCTCACGCGTCTTGGGAGGCGACCAGAATGGCCCGCCGATCGCTCGTGTCGTGTCGGACCAGCACGAGCCTGTTTGGCCGAGTGGGTCAAGTCCGGTCCATTTAGCTCGTTAGGCTCGGAAAAAATGTATAATTCAGAAATAGATATAAAAATTGAAAAAAAAAATAAGGTCCAAATACGAATTCAGAAATGGAGGAAGATTTGCATAGGTTAGTTTTGATTGGTGCCATGTAGGGTGTCAACGGATCGAATAGTAATCTTCCTGTATTCGTATTTGTATTTTCTAAATAAATACAAATTCGAATATTAGCGAATACAAATACGAATCAAATGTTGTAACGAATACTTAATCGAATGCCTACTCAGTTCGGTCAGATTCATATATCCTCGTAACTTACGTAGTAGCAAGATATTTACTATACTTTTTCCTTCTACATAACCCACATAATCATTCTAGTTTATCTATTTCACTTAAAAACATGAATTCATATTAAACTAAAAATACCCATCCAATTAATTAGCTATATTTTAATAATTAATATATATATATATATATATATATATATATATATATATATATATATATATATATATATATATTATCGAATACAAATAGTGCTGGATAAAATAACATTTCGAATGGCAAAAAGTTCATATCATATTCGTATCTATATTTTTTATACGAGTACAAATACACATAGGAAAAAAATTGTTAACCGGATGAAAAAATCTAAATCATATTTGTTACCGACCGAATTCGGATGTCGGATAATTCAGATACCGGAGATGCCAGATAAAACAGATTATTCGGATTCGATTAACACCTTAGTGCCATGCGATGGGGGTTACATGAACAACAACCATTTCGACGCACGTGGTGCGTTCGCACCAGAAACTGCCTGGCAGAGTGTACCACTCAGCAAGCATAACAACCCACGAGGCCACGACAGGTCGCCGACGCTTTTGTGGGGCCATCAAAGCATGAATTCTGATTTACCCATCGAATCGCTCATAATTCGTGAAAGCAACCACCGAGTGCACGACCAGATCAACAGCTTAACAAGAGGAAGTGTCCAATTATACATGCAAAACACATGCTGACATGCAGCGACAAACTTAGTTCCATAACACCGATATGTAGTACTAGTAGTAACTAGGAAGATGTTCAACTCTGGATAAAACGGCTAAGTTGAACACGTGTTCTATGTCATTCGAAAGCACGCAGGAGCTAAGAGAGTTCTGTAAGTACATCCACGTCGCATTTTTGCAACTACGGTTTCAGTTTAGCTAATGGCAACAGGTGCAATAAACCCGATGCTGAACCCAAACGAGATGCAGGTTAGTTCCTCGTTGTTATCCCCCAGCAGCTTCATTGTGATGCTGTAAGAACCCTGAAACACAACAAAAACGTCAGGACATGATGCTGAAGTAACAGCTCCTAAGGATATATTCAGTATCTCATTAACAGCTCCTAAGGATCTATTTAGTATCTCATCTGTCTCAAGTACTAAAGAAATCCAGCGACGGAATAATATTTAGTTCACAACCACAACTAAATGTGCACTGCAGTTATGCTTACTGGTGGGGTGAATGACGGTAAAGTCTGCTTGTGGGCTAGCACAAATTCACCGGTTGCTGGGCATAAAGTCTCGTCGCAGAGGTCATGAGTTTCTGAATGGACGTGGAAAATGAAGTATGTCACATCTATCACCAGCTTCCCTTTAGTGAAGCTTTTATCTGTCAAGTGTCAATAGTCATGAGAAAGTGTCATAAGGACTCTGAGGCGAGAAGCAACTGGGAAAAAACTTTGTAGTCGATAGAAACTAATACTCATAAGAAGCGGACCATAATAGATTAATTGTATGAATTAGATGCTAGTAGGAGGACTAGATAAGTGGATTAATTGTATGATAGAAACTAATGCTTGATCATTAGAATACTCTGATAGCTTGCCGAACAAATAACTAAATAAATACCACCCAGATAACTTTCAAACTTTATTTCATACATAGTGATCCTACAGCAATATTGGTCATATTCCCAACAAACAAAAAGGATCCATACTTCTACCCAAATAAGAACAAGAACAACATCTGCAAAAAGATAGTAACAGCAGCTGTCCTGCCAGAGCCTCATGCATTCAATATCTAAGTCCTAGTAATCATGCTTAAGCCATAAGCATAAAATGACAACCATATCAGGAGCATTTTACATCATCAAGACCGAAATAGTATTTCTTTATTTATTTGGATAGTGAGTAGGGCCTAGTTCAGATGTGTTAAAGCAACAGGTAGGCATGTCAGTAAAATGTGCAAAAGTAAATCATTTGTCATGTAAAATGGACAACAAATGTACTCAATTTTGTTGAAATTATTATTAGTTAATATTTTTCTGCTCTCAATCTTGGTAGCTGCAAAGCCTGCAATGTAATGTAAGATGGATGATATGTATTCTGCAGACGAAACTACTATTGATCGTCCCATTGTAGAAAAAGTAGGTATTATAAGTTTTCAGACAAATTATCTGAAATGGATTCATGAACTAGCATCCGGAAACTTCAACAATACCAAATGGTTACTGGATATTACAGTCACACCACTCACTCTCATTATTATGATACTTCTTGTGTAACTAGATGATACAATATTCTGTTGTTTACAGAAAGCACATGTTGATACTTCTTTGTTTTCATTTACTATGAAAATAAATTAAATAGCTACTTCATAATTTGTAGAAATAGAGGTTGGACGAACAATAGAAAGATTATTGAACTAGGTGGATGGAAATCCCCCATTCTGATGCTGATAGAACACACGAATTCAGTTATGCATTAACCTATATTAAATTTACTCTCTGAAAACATGGGAAAATTATTGTTGCTTCTTACACAAAGCTAAAATGGTCAGACCATCTTTTGCTCTGTAAATATTCTCTGTCCTTTCCTATCAGAACAATTAAATGGGCATAGAACAGACCATTTCGGTATACAACTGAGATACTTAAGGGGCTAAGGGCCCTCGGTAAGCTTAAATACAGGCATCAATAAACAAAGGAAAGGTCATGAAACTAAGGTAAATACTAAATACACATGCGTGCATTATTGCAATTTACAACTGACAAATATTAGGCGTTTCACGTGCACGATGGTACCTGCTGCCTTGTCCAGAGCAGTCCAATAGAAATACCTAAAGAGAGCTATTTCCAAATTCTAACATCCAGCAGTAGTAGATCCTTCACAAAACTCCGTGCCATGTATCATGGTTGAACTGTTAATGCACACTGGACTAATTCTTGAACTGTTAATGCACACTGGACTAATTCATACATGGACAGCGCTAGAGAAACCTTCATCAGGACACTAATTTGATCCCACAAGCAAAATTGCATCGGTTTTTTATCTGACTACTACATGCGAAGTAAGCTACTGCCCCAGCCGCCGGACTAAAATAGTAGACTGCTAAACTAGATGTAGCTACTCCACGAGGCAGTTCACAAGCACACACAAGGCCTTAATTCACATCCCAAATTCCCAATCGCAAGGAGTTCATACCTAGGTAGATAGATTACCCGTGGAAGCGGAGATCTTGAAGGTGGCAGGCTCGCCGCGGACGACGGGGTCGGGGACGATCTCCACGCCACTCACCTTCACCGGGTAGTCCCTCCCCTTATCTGCGAAGCCACGCGTTGAAAAAAAAGGAAATGAAAGCTTGCACGCACAATCCCGCAGAATCCCGGAACGGGAACGAAGCCGCGGGGAGAAGGGTTCAGAGCACTTACTGCAGTACTCGACGTCGGTGGCGGCGGCAGCGGAGACTGAGAGTAGGAGCGCCGCGGCGAGGAGGAGGAGGTGGCGGCGGCGGCTCGCCATCGCTGCAACTGCAGAGCAAGCTCTCCGGTGTTGCGACTAGATGGATCGACAAGTGGGTGGACGCGACTCTGACTCGATGCAAGAATGCAACGTGGATGCGGTTACGGGTAGGGATGGCAATGCTCCTGTTCCTGATTCTTCAATAGGGATGGAGCTATTTTTTTCTCTATAAAGATATTAATATGTAAATACAGTTTCCCATCAGGTAAACCAGGGATAGAGACATTCTCCTACTTCTCATCCCCGTTACCCGCATGAGCCTCCGATAAGACATATATGTCACTATCTCAGTACCGCACAATCCGATAAGACGATAACTAGATAATCTTATTTGCATCCTTTACTTTCCAGATGCTAATTAATCAAAAAAACATTGTCATTTTAGTATTGTATATGAATGTTCATGCTTATTTTATAACATTATGAATCTTATTTTCTCTTCTTTCAAGATCTAACTTGCGGGTATGGGTCCTCGTGTGCCCCAATAACCCGATGGGGATGGAGACGGGGAGAATAGCACCCGAGGATGGGGACGGGGAATTTTCTGTCTCTCGGAGATGGGGATGTTCCATCACTCCCCGACGGAGAATGGCCTCGTTGCCATCCCTAGTTACTGGTTACCCACCCTTTGTCGCCTTGTCGGTGTTCTAGAGGAAGTGGGCCTGGCCAATTCAGGGCCACTCTTGATTATGTGGGCCTGATTGGACCGCAAGGTGCTTATTGCATGCACCGTGTAGTTGACTGGGCTTCGCTGGTCGTGCTGGAGGTCTTCAGTTCAACTACGGGAACTTTTGGAGTACATATTACGATGCAAATTGGGTTAGTTTTACCATTTTTCTTCTGTTGCTTTGTTTGCCGGGCCTGTCGAATTGATTCCGAGTGTTAGCACACGCTGCTCATATGTCCGCTCTCCATCTTCCCATACATGCTTTCACATGGCTGCCTCTCCATTTTCCCACGCATGCATGAATGCATGCACAACATGTCTCCTTGGTCTTCTAGTCTCTTCATTTCTCTCTTGTATTTACACTCATATATGTGTAGCTTGACGAGGACATGACCCCTATGGATATAACTATATTTACTATGCTTACTGTTCCAAGTTTAAGAGCTCGTACGCTTCACTTAAATTATCAGGTGAGCTTGTTTTTAGGAGTGTCTTTATATTATATGAACTATATGATGCTACCTAATGATAAAATATATATATGTGCAGCACCATGTCATTTTTGGTCTAAGACAAGCAAGCAATTCGAGCTGGACCTGTTTTGGAATCCAGTTCGGCCTCCGGAATCAGTCTGACAACACCAACTTAAAACAGACATAACTTTCACATACGGAGTCCGTTGGAGGTCTACGAGTACTTGATTGAAAGTTTATTTCGTCCTCTTTCAAACGGATCCGGCCTCACCTTCAAATTCATTCTGGACTGATCGCAATCATCTAAAGAATGCGTCATATCACCTGTTTGGGCCAATCTGGGCTTTGTAATCGAACTCAACTTGGCCCATATGCCGGCGGCCCACCTAGAGGCGTGGTTACTGTTTACATGAACAGTATCCCACGAGTTTAGTCCCTCCCCGCTATTTCTTTTAGATTTGTGGTTCTTCCTCCCCTATATAAGGAGGCCACACCCCCTCTAGTTTTCTTGGATTTCGTTGAGTTAAGGTTTAGCCATTGTGCAAACTGCTTTTTGATTGTGTCGGATGACCACCTGTCAAGACAGCTTTCGGAATCCCAATTTATAAATATTTCAATCCATATTTGCAATTTCAGATTGTGTTTTATCTTGTTCTTGCGTGTTCTTCGATTGCATGCAGGAATAGGCCTTCGTGGTCAGGTTGATCGCGTTTCTAGCACGGTCAATAACGTCGCGGAGTTAGTTCAACGATTGCTAAGGCGCAAGCGTCGTCGTACGGTTGTAGTCGGATCGCGAGAGTCACCTCCACAAAAAAAATCGATATTTATCAATCTCATCGAAAGATCGGGAACCCCGCCTCCATCATAGCTAGTGCTATATATACTTGTAAGATGTAACTTCTTTCATCAAGCAATATATACGTGAAGTATTCCACGTTATCATGGTATCAAGAGGGTTCATCTCCTGTGCCTTTTTGCTTCCGCTCCACAAACCTTGAACTCCACCGCCAGCAACCATGTCCGGTGTCACCGCCGCCGCTACCGCACGCGAAGCAGCCCGCGAACGCGAAGTCGCTGCTACACGCGAGCGAGATGCCGAGGCCGCTGCCGCCACTCGGGAACGCGAACTCGCCGCTGCTCTCGAGCGTGAAACCCTCACTACCGCCGCCGACACTGCTACTCAGGCCGCCACCGATGCCCAGGCCCGCATTCGTGCTGCTGCCGCCGCCCTCGACCGTGAGCGCGAGGCCACAGCCGCACTGGAGCGTGCAGCAGCCGAGGCTTGGGATCACCTCCGCGACGACCACTCCGTCCACGACAATGCCGATCATTACGAAGCCGCCCTCGTCGCCAACCTACACGCTCAAGCCGCGGGAGTTCAGAACATCTGAGCCCTTATTCCCGTTGTTCTTGATCTTCTCTCGCCACAGTACAACAAGTGGCGTGACCTCATGCTCCTCGTTTGCGGCCGCTTCTCCCTCTCCGATCACGTTATACGCGACGCCACCTTCCCTGATGTTCCCTCGTGGCACCGCATGGATTGCGTGGTCCTCTCATGGATCTACGGCACGATCTCCGTTGAGCTCATGGAGATCGTCCGCGCCCGCGGCACAACAGCGCGCCTCACGTGGGTCGGCATCGAGCAACAATTCCTCGGCAACCGCGAGACTCGTGCTCTTCATCTCGATGCCGAGTTTCGTAACCTTGTTCAAGGGGACTTGTCGATCTCCGACTACTGCCGCAAGATGAAGGGTATGGCTGATGCCCTCGCTGATCTCGGCGAAGTCATTCACGACAGAAACCTCGTCCTGAATGTTCTTCGTGGATTAAACGAGCGGTTCCAGTACATGTCGGCCCTTCTCAAACGGCAGCGGCCCTTCCCCACGTTCATCGAGGTACGCTCTGATCTGCTCCTTGAAGAACTCACCATGGCGCCGGCATCCTCCTTGACACCGTCGACAGCTCTTCTCGCTACCAATGGCACCTCTGCCCCAAAGGGATCTCCATCTGGCGGGAGCTCTTCTCGCCCACCTGCTGGTCCGCCCAACCTCGCTTCGACCACCGGGGCTCGGCCTCCGGACGTCGCCGTCGCCGTGGGAACGGCGGCACGCGCTCCTCTGCGGGTTCGCTCCATGGCGCCGTTCTACAATCCATGGACCGGTCCATCCGGATGTGGCTCGCCAAGGACGCCCACCTTCGACGGTGGCCTGCGCCAGCGTCACCGGCCAGACCGCCGCAGCGCCGCTTACGGTCGGCGCACTGCGCCGCTAGTCTCCCCGATCGCACTCTAGTTCGGTTGCGTCGGGCCATACGACATCGCCCATACGCACCACACCCTCGCCACAGCCGATCGGCCAGTGGGTTTGCGTTCGCGCACCCAATCGGCGCCCGGCCGGCGCTTATACAACCTCCTTCGCCATGGCCTCCGTGGATTGTTGGCTCTGGATCGCGGTCCACGGCAAATGCATTCAAGACCATGATCGCTCACCCACCACCTCCACCGAGTGGGTCATGGACTCCGCCTCCTCTCATATGACGCCGCGACAAGCAACATCTCTTTGTTCCGTTCCCCATACTTCCTTCCCTTCATCTATCATTGTTGGTAACGGTTCCACACCGCTCGTTACTTCCACCGGTGATACGCTTTACTGGGCCTTTTATCTTAATAATGTTCTAGTTGCCTCGACATTATTAAATCTCTTATTTCGTTCGCCAATTCACCACTGACAACTCTTGCTCTGTGGAATTTGATCCTTTTGGTCTTTCTGTGAAGGATCTCAGGACCGGGACCGTAATCAACAGTGCAATAGTTCGCCCGTTCTATTCGTTTCACCTCCCAAAGATCCTCTTCATCCAATCGCACCTTCCTTGCCGCGCGCCTCCTTGTGGCATCGCCGCTTGGTCATCCCTCCTCTGAAGCCCTATCCAGTCTCTCTGGTACTTCCGCCATTACTTGTAATACTAAATTGTCATGTGATACCCTTTGTCACGCCTGTCAACTTGGTCGCCACATACGTTTACCGTTTGCTAGTTCCTCTTCTCGAGCATCTCATGTTTTTGACCTAATTCACTGTGATTGTGGACGTCTCCTGTAATGAGCGTCTCTGGTTATAAGTATTACCTTGTCATTCTCGATAATTGTTCTCATTTTACTTGGACTTTTCCTCTTCGCCTCAAATCCGAGACTTTTCCTACTCTAGCAAATTTCTTTTCTTTTGTAACCACCAGTTCAAATAAGACCATCAAGATTGTTCGGTCGACAACGGCCGTGAATTTGATAATTCTTCGACCCGCACCTTCTTACTCACCCATGGCATTACCCTCCGTATATCTTGCCCATACACGCCTCAACAAAACGGTCGAGTGAACGTATTCTCCGATCCCTAAATAATTCATTTGCTCCTCTTGTTTCAGCGCCCCTTCCCCTTCTTATTGGGTCGACGCTTTACACAATGCCACATACCTTCGCAACCGTCTTCCCTCAAAAACCCTAAACATGTCCACACCCTACTTTGCTCTCTATGGTGTCCATCCCACCTACAACCATCTTCGGGTGTTTGGATGCGCCTGCTACCCTAACTTGTCCGCCACCGCTCCTCACAAACTCTCCCCTCGCTCTACCTTGTGTATCTTCCTTGGCTATTCCTCCGATCACAAAGGTTACCGGTGTCTTGACCCTTCATCCAACAGGGTCATCATCTCCCGACACGTCACATTCAACGAGTCACTTTTTCCTTCTTCCAGAGATGTCGTACCTTCCCCAGCGGATTTTGATTTTCTTACTAACTTTGAGACAAGCCTGGTTCCCATCAAACCGGTGGCTCTTTCGCCTCATGTGCTCCCGACGCACCTCGCCAGGCGCACCAATTATTGCGTCGCCGGTGGTTCACGCCCTGCTCCCACCGCGGCTCGACCATCTAATGCGCCCGACTCACCTGCCTCGGCGACATGTCCTGCGACCATGGTGCCGCCAGCGCCATGTGCGGCCACGGCGACTCCTCCGTCCGCGCCACGCGCGGCCACGACGTCTCCTTCGTCTGCGCCCCGCATATACGGTGCGCCCGCTGCCTCACACGGCGCTCCTGTGCCATGTGCGGCCCCATTACACCGCTTTGGTGCCGTCTACAGTAGACGGGCCCAACCTGAGCCGTGCACGCCCTGCAGTGTAACGTCCCAAGTCAGAATTTGTATTTCAAATGTATGAAATTGAGGGGAATTTAAAACCTTTGAGTATGATTTGTCTTTTGGAGCATTTGCATGATTTGTTGTGTTTGAAAATTTTGGAATCAATAAAAATATACAACTCAAATCATAACTCCAAAGGAAATTAGGAACACAAGAACTTGTGATCATCCTTTGGAAATATTTTTTCTATCATCTGGATCATACTAGAAACCTCTCTGAAAAATCTCATAATCTTTAGATTTTATTTGCTATTTCAAAAGAGCAAGTCAAACCAGTATAAATTCTGGTCAAACCCCCAGTGCAGTAGCTTGTGAATTTTCTGGAGAAAATTGTAGTGCACTAAAATTCTTAGAAAAATTACACAAGGTTATCCTCTGTCCCAGTAAGCTTCCATAAAAATTTCAGAATTTTTGGAGCTTCGGAGCTACCTCTGTAAATTCTCTAACCTCTCAGCCTTTTAAAATCAAAAACCTGAAATCACTATTCATTGGGCTTGAACCCAACCCTGGCTCGAGTCCGACCGCACCACTTGACTCAGCCTGATCAACTAACTGCACCGCCCGCACCCAACCCTTCAGCGCCGTTGGATTAGAATCGTGCGGCTCGCACCAGTTGGAGCAATCGGACTCTCCGACGGCTTCCTCAAATTTGAGCCGTCCCTTCAAGATCGAACGGCCCTCGTGGGTTCACTTAAAATCTGAAGCGTGTGTGCCGTTTGTTTCGCTGACAAGGTAGGCCAGCGCTGTCAACCCCTTCTTCTTCCTCGGGCAGGCGCGAGAGCTCGAGCGCCACGCGCCCGCGCCGCTCTGAGCTGCTCTGTCACCTCCGTGACCGCACCGCCCACTCCGACCACTCCTGGAGCTTCTTCGCTTAACGCCGCCTTCATTCTGGCCGTTGGAGCCCTTTATCTCGCCCTCTCTCTCCCGTTTGAGCCCACTTCTCCTCTCGGCCGTTGAGGAGGAGGAAGCTAGCTCTTGTGGAGCTCTCGGGTAAGCTTCCTTCGCGTGGTCCCTCACTGTTCTGTGATCTCTCCCGTCTCCATTTTTGCTAACACGAGTCATTGTCTTCGCTTGTAGCTCTGGGTCCAGTGTGGTGTCTTCTTCGGCTCCGGTGCGCGCTCTGTGGAGCTCGATCGCGCCACTGTCGTCTCCGGTGAGCCTATCTCTCTCCTAGGTGCGTCAGCACACGTTCTAGGACACTAGGAAGTTTTCCCCTCCATTAATTTTAGCTTTCGTTCGCAGGGACCATCGAATCTTGGATTTTCTCCATTGTCGGCCGTCAGCTTCCTTTCTTCCTCATCTCAGGTGTGGTAAGCCACCCGTCAATTCCTTGCTTTAACACCTTATTTAGGTCTCTCTTGAGCTCTCTTGACCTCTCTTTTCTCCTCTTAGCCCGAGTCATCGCATCCTCGGGAACCTTGTCGCCGTGTCACCTTCTTCGCCGCGGCCGACTCAAGCAACCTCTCCACCCCCGGGTCATCGTGGTGAGTTCTCTGAACCCACCTAGTGCATGTGCGTGCGCCACTTTGCCGCGGGCGTCTCTTTTCCGCGTTGTGCCATGATAGCCGTAGCTCCCCCCCTCCGCCCCTTGCCGTCGCGCCGCCGCTACAGGCCGCCGTAGAGGTCGCCGTCGGTGCCAGTAGAAGCGCACTGTGAGGACCCCAATTTATTTGGCTTGTAATGCTTAATCAACCACTTGATCCTAGCATCACAAACCAAATAAACTGATCCTCGAGATATGTATACTTCCCAGAAAGCAGTATACACACCTCGGTACAAAATTAGACATCAACTCCATTCCAATCATAGAGTCCAAACACTACACTACCAAACGGAAGATAAATAAATAGTAGAGTTATTACGCACAAAGGCCGATGTGCCACAAGATACACAAATAAACAAGAACGACAAATGAAGCAAAGTGCCATAAGATGGCTATAAACAAAGCCAATCGGTGTGCCTCCAACCCACAAGACATCGGACCGACCGCCAAGTCTAGTCGCCCACGAAAGCGGCAACACGACTCACGTAAGTGAGGCCCTTAGGGCTCACCTTCTTCCTCTGCAACAAATACATTAAGCAAAGCACCTGAGTACAAAGATTGTCTTTGTACCCGCAAGACTGACGTGTGAACTAGCAGACCTATTCATATGCTACATGCAGGCTTGTTTAGTGGAGGCCATATGTTTCATTTGCATGAAGCCAATTTTCATTTGCAATAATATGATATAGTTTGAAGGCAAGTTTGCAATTCGTTTTTAATGTTGAAATACAATAAAGGTAATACTAACAAAAGAGAAAGATAAACAACCTAGAGGCGACTACCCCAATAGTCACCACAACAATAGCACGAACCCCAGATTCGTACCACCCATCAAGTTTTAATTTAAATGTTGTAGTCTAACTCTTGGAAGACCTTGCCAAGCGTGTCCATAACCTAGGACGAGGCTATTCGAATAGTTTTAACCCGCAGGTGTACCAATGTACCCACACTTGATCGTCCTTTAAGCCAAAGCACACTTCCGAAGGTATGTCACACGCCTAAGTCCTACGAGACTTTTCCAATATTGTGTATTAACTCGAGCGCTGTATGGATAGAAATCCATACGCTTACATGATAAAGCCGAAAAGACAACTACCCACTCGTGATAAAGCTTTTCTGACAACTACCATGCTCCCACCTCCATCCCTCCCGCGACCTCCCGCGACCCGAGCCAATACACGCCAAAGTACTAGGTCAAGAGAGGTCTCATATACTCTAGTGTGGTTAGCACGCAAAATGCTTGGTTGTGTAACAAGATGTTCGGTCCTTGTTGACTCTGCACCATTCCATCACACCCAACAGATCACACCAATCATACCACAGCCCAAGTCTAAATCATTTTTGTTTTCGCTTTAGTTTTGCAATTAAACATAGCAAAAATGTCAAACATAAAGTTATATTAGATTTTGTGTGATCAAGGTTACCGACTAAAGTCGATAACCGCCCAGCCTCTACCGATAGCTACATGTCTAACAAGTTGACCGGATCTACTAAGTGACAAGAGATCATCCAATGACCTCTAATCACAAAGAAATAACCTAGGCTCGTAGTAGAGATCAATATTTTGTCTACGAGATATGCACTACTGATTTAACTAATCAATTTAACACAAATTAAGCAATGCATACATACAAATGAAACAAAATATTAGACTTTAAAATACCGGATTATCATGATCAAACCGCTTGTTCGCCTTCCGTTGTTCAATTTGTTGAGGGTCGTCGTTCGTGGTTGCCGCAAATATCGAAGCCTAACGATAGAACAAATAACAACGAATAAGAGCGAATGACACCGACAAAACTCAACCATACAATAACAACAAAACATGCCAAAACTCACACAGCAACCTAAGCATGATATACCAAAAGTTTAGAAACAGAGAACAATTCATTTTAAGTTATTAAGAATTTTCTATGAATTTTCTAAACTAAAAACACATCAAAACACTAGTTAATCACTTAACAAAATGTTCATGAACAGAAACAGTACCTAAAATATATCCTGATAATTAGTGCACTAAAAATGAAAATTTACTGAATGGATTTCTTCGATTTGGACAATTATTGAAAAGATATGTATTTTTCTACTTTTGGAAAATGCATAATACATCATTTAATCATTTAACAGATTTTTGCTAACAGAGACAAGATTGAAACAAATTTTGTAAATAATACATTTAAAATGAAAATTAACAAAGACTGGATTCATGCGATTTAGATAAAAATTGAATTAGTTATGTATTTTCTAAGCTTAAATGAATTAACAAAGCAATGTAAAAACACATTACGTAAATACTAAAGCATTTATTCCTTTTTCTACCCACAATGAGCTAGCCACACCACGCATGTGTGGACCACGAGAAACGCGCGACTAGGTCAAACTTGACCCAAAGAATACTAACTAAGAACGTCGAAGGCGTATTCTAAGAATACGCCTTTGACTTATCAAAGTGTACTTCTAACATATACTCACAGAGAAATACGCTTCCCAACAGGGAAAACGTAGCATCCAAGCTGCACAACCCCCAACTGACAGCATGGACCCGCATGGCAGTGACTAAGGGAATAACATAACGGTTGGATTAAAGGATTTCTAAACGCGATTAATGAGAGGCCCACAAGTCAGCGACATAACTAAACAAAGTTTAGCGATAACTAAACCCCACCGGCGGCTCACCGGCACGCACGGGGACGGCGGCGCGGCCGTGCAGGTGATCTAGCTAACCAGAGGGTTTCTGGGCGAGAGAGTGGTACCTTCGGTTCACCGCCCTGCGAACTTGATGACGGTGATCCGACTCAAAGATGCCGCGCGGAGCCGACGCGAACGGCGCGAGAAGAAGATGCGCCTCGCGAGAAGACGTTATGAGCTTCGAGAACCTACGGAAGGTGCGCGCGGCCGCCTTCGCTTGACTCGTGAAGGTTTCGCCCACGATCAAGACGATGATGGAGCCTGGAAGTGGCCGGAAACGCCGCGGCGGCGAATCACCGTACTTGGAGAAGAAGGGGTCGCACAGCCTCAACGGTGCACCAAAGATGGAAATGAAGTCACCATGAGATTCAGTGCATCAGTGCGATCCTAAGGGATCAAGTGACGAGGCTAGAGACTCACCAGAGCGCTAGTAAGCTCGCGGGGCCGAGGCTGCCGGAGGCGGAGACGATGAACTTGCTCCAGGCGATACACTGGACGCCAAGGATCCGGAATGGGCAAAATGGACGCGGCACCGAGTGTGGATCACGATGGTGAGGTTGTGGGCTCAAGGGCTACCTAACGCGGCGGCCGCTTATCGTTTCTCTCCTCCCAAACAAGAAATCGGGCGAGATAGCACGAAACGCAAAGGAGAAGAAGTGGGTGAGCTCGTGGCTTTATGAAGTCGCGCGATGCCTCCCATGGACACGAGGGCATAAAGGTGGCGGCGACGAGGTGCGTGGCGCGCATGCGATCGCCACGAGCTCCGGTGGCGCGAGAAGACGAGGCGATCTCGACAGTGGGTCCACTTGTCGCTGAAAGAAGCAAAGCGGTGCGAGACAGGTCCGATGCGCGCGATGAGTGGTTCGACTCGATCAAGATTGTCCGACCGTTGGATTTGAGATGGACGGCCGGATCTCTCAGATGCCTTCGACCGGTCGAATGCATACGCAACGTGGATCGTTCGATTTGCATCGGATGGTCAGGATTGGACGGTGCAGCTAGTTGACGCGATCGAGCCGAGCGGCGCGGTCGGACTTGAGTCGGGCTCGGGTTCGAGCCCGAGGAACAGTGGTTCCAGCTTTGAATTAAAAAGACAGAGAAGGTTTGAGGAATTTTTAGAGGTAGTTCGAGAGCTCCAAAAATTCCGAAATTTTTGTGGGAGCTTACCGGAACAGAGGACAACCTTGTGTAAATTTTCCAGGAATTTTCATGCATTAGATTTCTCCCAAGAAAATTCACAAGCTGCTGCCTAAGGGTTTGACCAGAATTTGGAATAGTTTGACTTGGGCATTTGAAATAGCAAATAAAATCTAAAAATTGTGAAACAATTCAGGGAGGTAGATAGGATGATCAAGATGATAGGAAAAATAATTTCAGAGGATGATCACAAGTTTGAAAGCTAAGAATTTGCTGACAACAATTTCCATTCACAAGAATTTAATTCTAGAAAATGGAAATTGCTAGGAAAATTTGGAAAACTTCCAAATGATTTGATGAGACAACAAAAGTTTTATTTCTCCTCATAATTTACATTTGAAATACAAACCCTAAATTAGGGTCATTACGCACGATTATTGTGTTCCCACCTTACCCTTGGTTTGTGCGTAGTGGACCACCGCGCAAGAAGCCGCGTGCAGCGACCGAGCAGAGCTCCGTTGTCGAGCGAGCCGACGATCGTAGCTCGTCATTAGGCGTTAAACCGCAATGATTAGCAATTAAATCAGGATCTCTGTCGGAATGACCCTTTTAGCCGCATTAAGTGTTAGCCCTGGGTGTATGACAAGTGGGCCTAGCTCCTTTAGTGCGCCGCTTACTGTGGTGTGGACCGTGGACCGAGTTCGTGGCCTCTGGTCCATGCACTGTGCATGTAGACCTAGTGCATGACACGCGGGCCCCACATGTCAGGCCAATTCGGAAATTAAAACTGGAAAATAGAAAATGGCACTGTTCATTGGTCCCACTGGTCAGTGTCTGTGGCTAGGATAGAGTCGGTGGAAAAAGTATCGGTGCTTATATATATAATCTGAAATGCTTTATTTGTGAACTGAAAAATGGGTTTAACTTCTAAAATGCATAACTAATTCATTTTAGCTCCAAAATTGATGATTCAAATTTTGTTAGTTTCTATTTTAAATATACTTTAATACAAAAATAGGTTGGACCATGTTTCTGCTCCAGAAAATGTTTGTTAATAAGATAGCTCTAGGTTAGGTTTATTTTTGCACTGAAAATTGTTTTAACTTCAAAAATGCATAAGTATTTCTCTGTAACCCCAAATTGAGTGAATCCAATTTTGTTGGCTTCCTATACTAATGAACTTGCTGTTAAAATTTATTGTAGGCATGTTTATGTGGTTAGCGAGATTGCAAATACAATGAAATTGTGCTCATATTCATGTCGTTGAAAATTAATAGAAAATGCATTATAGCTCCAAATGAGATGAATCCAATTGGGTTGTTCATCTTATGAGGTGCTTGATTTACTGTGAAAATTTCAAGTGCACCACCTTTCCAGAAATTTTTGCCAAATGAGTTAATTATGGTGAATAGTAGCTTTTTGCATTTTTAAAGCTGAGCAGAATTGTTTTGCTTATAACTTTTTCTTAGAGCATCCAAATTAATTTATTCTTGTTTCTAAATTCATTATAAATCATGCTCTTGCTGCTGTAAAATTTTCAGAGCATTTGAAGAAAGTTGGTTTTTGACTCTTTTCTGTATTCTTCGTTCTTATCGGTTCCTATTCGCTTTTTCGTTAGGTGCCGACGAGTGTGTTGACCTTGAGAGTGAGCCTCTGCAGCAGACCGAGCAAATTCAGCAAGGCAAGCAGTTTGATCATGTTAATCCCTTTATTTTAAAGACTAATATATTGTTTTCAATTTGTATGTATGCATTGCTATTTTGTGTTAAATTGGTTAGTTATTCCATTAGATGCATAACCTGTAGGTAAATGACATTCCTTTACTACCTGAGCCTAGGTTATTTGCTGTGATTAGAGTTTGTTGGATGAGCTCTCGTCACTTAGTAGGTTACGGGTTCAATTGCTTAGCCATGCTTAGCTGTCGGTAGTATTGGGCGATCGTCGACTTAGTCGATGATCTTGATCACACAATTGTTATTATTATTATTCCTTTATGTCCAGTCTTGTGTTTTGCTTATTTGCAAATCAAAAACTAAAAACTAAAACTAAATCTTGACTTGGGCATAATGGTATGTTGGTGTGATCTGTTGGGTGTGATTGGAATGGTGCCTAAGTCCTCAAGGACCGAGTTACTTGTGTCACTAAGCCAAGCGCTTAATGCGTACTAACCACACTTGAGGGTATGAGATCTCTCTTGACTTAGTACTTTGGCGTGTGTTGGCTCCGAGTTGCAGGAAGTCGCAGGAGGGATGGTGTTTGGGAGCATGGTAGTTGTCCGAAAGCTTTACCCCGGGTGGGTAGTTGCCTTTTCGGCTTTACCATGTAAGCGTATGGTTTTTTATCCATACGAGCGGCTCGTAGTTAATACATAATATTGGAAATGTCTCGTAGGACTTAGCCGTGCTGGCATACCTTCGGTAGTGTGCTTTTGTGGCTTAAAGGCGGTCTGAAGTGTGGGTACATTGGTACACCCCTGCAGGGTTAAAACTATTCGAATAGCCTCGTCCTAGGTTATGGACATGCTTGGTAAGGTCGTGCAAGAACTAGACTACAACCTTTTTAATTAAAACTTGACATGGGTGGTATGAATGGGTAATTCATGCTATGGTCGTGGTGGCTATTGGGTTAGTCACTCCCAGATTGTTGTCATCTTCTTACTATTATGTTATTCTTGCTGTTTTCGATAATGAAAATGAATTGCAAACTTGCCTTTGAAATGTATTACATTATTGCAAATAAAGTTTGCTTTATGCTAAAAATGAACCATATGGTCTCCACTCAAATAAGCTTGCATGTAGCATATGAATAGGTCTGCTATTCCACACGTCAGTCTTGCGAGTACATTTTTGTACTCATTTGCTTTGCTTAATATTATTTGTTGCAGAGGAGGAAGGTGAGCCCCAAGGGCCTCACTTTATGCGAGTTGTCTTTGTGGAGGGTTTGGGACGACTAGATTTGGCGATCCGGTTGGTTGCCTTGTGGGTAAAGGCACACCGATGGGCTTTGGTTATCACCATTTTATGACACTTTCGCTTCCGCTGTTTATTTAGTCTCTTGCTTGTCATTTGGCCGGTCGGCTCTCTTTTGTAATAACTCTTATTGTATGACTACTGTTTAGTAATGTGTTGCTTTGGATTCTATGTCTTGTATGGAATTGATGCACGATTTCGTGAAAAGAGATGTGTATGCTGCATTCCTGGGAAGTATACATATCTCGAGACTTAGTTTATTCGATTTGTGATGCTAGGACCATTTGGAAGGTTAAGCATTACAAGCCGAATAAATTGGGGTCCTCACATGCAACCCGTCGCCGGCCCCTCCAGTACAACAACGGGTTCCGGCCAAGGCTGTTCCCATAGCTCCGGTGGTCAACTCACACCCCATGATGACTCGTGGTAAGCACGGTTTCAGGCAACCTGCTGCTGATCCCATGAATCTCTTGGCCACTGCTCTGTCTCCTATCCCGAAGACTTACCGCAGCACCCTGACCAACCCTCATTGGCGAGAAGCTATGGAAGAGGAGTATCGTGCCCTGCTGTCCAACAACACATGGGATCTGGTTCCATGTCCCCCCAGCACAAACATTATCACCGGCAAATGGATATTTCGTCACAAATTCACACCGGATGGCACACTGGACCGCTACAAGGCACGATGGGTTCTTCGGGGCTTTACCCAACGTCCAGGCGTAGATTACGATGAAACTTTCAGCCCGGTGGTGAAACCTGCGACAGTTCGGACTGTCCTCTCTTTGGCTCTCTCTCGCTCCTGGCCGGTGCATCAACTTGATGTCAAGAACGCATTTCTACATGGCACATTGACAGAAACGGTCTACTGCTCCCAGCCAACTGGATTTGTTGATACCGCGCATCCTGACTGGGTCTGTCGTCTCAACAAGTCACTGTATGGGTTGAAGCAGGCTCCTCGTGCATGGTATAGCAGGTTCGCCACATACTTACTAGGACTTGGCTTTGTAGAGGCAAAATCAGACACTTCTCTGTTTATGTTTCATCGTGGCTCCGAGACAATTTACTTGTTGTTGTACGTCGACGATATTGTATTGACTGCCTCCTCTTCAGCACTACTTCGTCAGACCATTCAGGCCCTTCAGCAGGAGTTTTCGATGAAAGATCTTGGTGAGCTTCATCATTTTCTGGGGATTCATGTTGACCGGTCTCCAAAAGGAATGTTTCTTTCTCAGCGACATTACACTATGGATATCCTGGAGCGCGCAGGGATGTCAGACGCCAAGCCTTGCAGCACACCAGTTGACACCAACACTAAGATGTCTGGCACTGTTGGCACCCCCGTGAGCGATCCTACCCATTACCGCAGCTTAACAGGTGCTCTCCAGTACTTGACCTTCACTCGTCCAGATATTTCCTACGCTGTTCAGCAGGTCTGCCTATACATGCATGATCCTCGGGAACATCATCTCACTGCTGTCAAGCGTATCCTACGATATCTTCGGGGTACCATTGACCATGGCCTCTTTCTGCGTTCGTCGGCGCCCTCCGAGCTTATTGTCTACTCTGATGCAGATTGGTGTTTGCCCGACACTCGAAATCCACTGCTATGCGGTTTTCTTGGCGCCAATATAATTTCTGGTCCTCCAAGCGGCAACAAAGCGTGTCTCGCTCGATCTTGAGGCCGAGTACCGAAATTTGTTGCAAATGGTGTTGCCGAAACTTGTTGGTTGCGCCAGTTACTACAAGAGCTGTGCAACCCTCTACCTCGGGCTACTCTGGTCTATTGTGACAATGTAAGCGCAATATACTTGTCAACAAATCCTGTGCAACACCAGCGGACAAAGCATGTTGAGATCAACCTTCACTTCGTTCGAGACAGAGTCGCTGTTGGAGAAGTTCGGGTTCTTCATGTCCCAACTACGTCCCAGTTCACCGATATCTTCACGAAGGGGTTACCGACGTCCGTCTTCACCAAGTTTCGCTCCAGTCCGAATGTCGTTTGTCCCGACATTCTGACTGCAGGGGGTGTTAGCAAACACCTGTTCACATATCTGCCTCTCCATCTTCCCATACATGCTTTCACATGGCTGCCTCTCTATCTTCCCACGCATGCATGAATGCATGCACAACATGTCTCCTTGGTCTTCTAGTCTCTTCATTTCTCTCTTGTATTCACACTCATATATGTGTAGCTAGTGCTATATATACTTGTAAGATGTAACTTTTTTCATCAAGCAATATATACGTGAAGTATTCCACGTTATCACCGAGTTCTGAACTCACATGGACCTAGACTAGAATATTACAAGGCATAACCATTCTCTACTTGAAAGCCACATTTCATGGAAGCGACTAGACGAGCGTTGTCAGATTTCTGGCCTCTATGTTCAGCCATTCAAACCGAGGGAGATGGCATGGGCGACTAACGGATTCAGCATGCATGATTCTTGAATCTGGCTTTAATGGAACATCATCCTATAGTGCGCACTTCACCGATATTATAGTGCGCACTCCATGATCTTGTTCTTTAATTTTTTTCCCTACATTAGTTTTTTTTCATAATACTTGTCGTGTTGAATTTATTAGAATGTTATTGCGATCATTTCAGGTTTCTGGTGTTTGATCACATGGAGACACAAAAGCTTGAAGGAATGTCTTCATGGTATGCAGATTCCAGACCAAATGTTCAGAAATCTGTTCTTGTCCTTTAGACTGGAGGACAAGATCGGAGACTGCTAGTAGTACCGCGATACACACACTTAAAATCTGACAGAGCAGAAAGTCGTCTACAACTAATCATACTGGCAACCAATTTGGCTTTTCCGCGTTGTACTATTTCAAACAGTATTCCTGATACAGGACTGCCTCTATAACTTCTGCGATCCTCCTGTGTTACATGTGTCTGTCGACTCAAGTAACAAAATGATGGATGCTAATTATGTTGCAAAGTGAAGCTTGTAGTGTCAAACTGGCGCTCTAATGGACTGCAAATAAACTGATTCTTTGTTCTTTTCAGTTATCAAATGTCAGAATTATAGGCTATGACCTCAAGGGAACAAGTGAATTCAATTCTGCGTCTTTTGAAGGTTTCACATACCACAGAGCAACACCAAACTACCTTCCCTACCATTTAAAATTTGACACTTGCTTAGTCCTTGACTCCTTGCAGCCTTTCTTGCATTTACTACAGAACAAGTTCAGCAAAGGAGAAGGGACTCGGTGTTTCAATATGGCATGTTGATTCTGGAGCTTGTTTCTGGCCGTCAAGCTGAACTTGTGGAGGCATAGAATTGTGGATGCAGATCTTGGCAATACCTATTATTCAAAAGGGCTCTCAAGTCTCCTGGTCATAGCAAAACAGTGCACAAAAGCTTGAAATGATTCCCTGACTTCTACGTCTCGAAGGTGAAGACATCTACTGCTGCAGGACTGTGCAAGGATGTGAAATGAATAGGGCATCTGACCAGAATATTTTTCCTGTCCTATTCCCAGTTATTGTAAAAGCATCGTCCATTCGCGTGTGATCGAGAACCAGATTATGTCGATAGTCACTGTTCTGTTTAGTTCAAAATAGAACTTGAATTCCTTGAAATCAAAGGGGCTCGTCTTTTTTGTATTGTAGAGCATGCATCCTTAGCGGCATCCGTTACTTGAAATCGCAAAATTAACAATGGATTTTGCATAACTGGCCCAGCAAACCTGGGAAAAGGGACTGTATGTATCCTGCTTAGGGGCATCTAGGGACAATAGGTTGTCTATATTATATCTTCATTTGGTATGTAACTAGAACTTGAAAATTGATCAACTTGCAGGAGTCTGAACTCTGAACTATATAGTCTAATTATTGTCCATTTTTACTTGACCCCAAAAGTCAATAATATTGAAGCAACTGAGAGTGGTGAATTGTTTTTACATTTATGAATCAGAGAATATCAACGAATCATGCTAACTTCTACCCTGCATTTACATTTTGAGCTATAAATTGTCCATTTCCTTTCTTCCGTATAATTATAAAAAAATACATATATTCAGATTAAGTTACTCAGTGAATTGACATCCAGAACAGAAATTCGTACTGCTTATTTCTCCTACATTGAGCATTCGTCAAACAAATCGGTGTACATTTATCTTGCTAATCTGAAATAAACATCTTGTGAGCATACTCCTGAAAATTCATCAACCATTTGTCCATTTGTGTTCATACAGAATCCTAACCCAAACTTTCTTTTTCATTATAAAGAGAACTAATCTGAACCCAAGTTTACACCCAAAACCAAGAAAAAAATTCCTACCCTGAATATTTTCATTCATTCCATTTCCAAAGAATACGCAGATTCCAACCTCGCATTTCAGTGATATAGAAATAAGAAAAAGAAAATTGAAAAGAAAATTAAGAGGAAAAACCAAGCAAGAACCTCCGTACCAATGGTCATGACATCCTCGCCATTGCCAACGGCGTGACCTCGGCGAGCGGTGTCGGCATGGGGCTCGGCATCGGCGACGTCCGGCACACGGGGCACGTCGGGTGCTGCCGGAGCCACGGATCGACGCACTCCCGGTGGAACAGATGGCCGCACTCCGGCAGCACCCGGAGCACGTCGCCGTCGCCGTAGTTGTCCAGGCATATCGAGCAGCACGTGCACGTGGTGCCCTTCTTCCCCTTCGCAGCCTCCTTCCTGGCCTCGCCGTACACCACCTCCGGGTACCCCATGAGCGAGGTCTCGTCGACGCCGAGCTCGACGTCGTGCCCGTCACCGCCGCCGCCGCCACCACTGCCATTGTCGCCCCCTCGGTCGGCGGCCGTGACGGGCGCGCGGGTGCAGAAGTAGGAGGCGAGCGTGATGGTGGTGATGAGGAGGAGGATGCCGACGGATACGCCGACGCCGTAGCCGAAGCCGCCGATGCGGTCCGAGCCGAACATGCCGACGGAGTTGCCGTCAGCCGGGGTGAGCCCGACGGGCGGCGATCCGCCGGAGCTCATCCGGACGTGGTTCTTGGTTTCTTGGTCAAGTACTCAAGTCAACCTCAAGAGAATGCCGGAATGGCGAGGCGAGGTGAAGAGTCGGTGTTGGAGTTGGTGCAGAGAGTGATCTGTGCTCTCGTTTCTGATCGTTTGGTGCGGTTTTGTTTGGTCTTGAAGGGAGTTTGGATCCTGACCGGAGGGGAGGTTGCGAGGGGGACGTCAACGCTTTGCATGTTGCAGAGAGCGGGACAGGAGAGAGAGAAGGGTAGAGGAGTAGGAGAGGGAGTTGTACATAAGAACTTAAGAAGAGAGAGAGAGAGAGAGAGAGAGAGGAGAAGGCAGGGCAATGCTTTGGCCTGGTTTTTTATATGATCATTTTTATTGGTTTGCTGTGGGTTTGATTAAATTCCTTTGTTAGGTTGTGTTCTTGTTGTACTAATATAATTGTCGATTCGTTTGGTTTGTCATGGTCAATGCAATCATGTGCTCAAGATTTGACTTTGTCGGTTGCTCTTGCAATTTCGTTTTATTTTCCAAGAAGTGTGTGAAGCATGCATGTAATTTGAGCCTCTATCATTCACATTTGAAAGTTTTTGGATAATAAAAATGCTTCATGTGCCGGGAAAAACGCTCTCAATCGGCATGCTTTGTAAATCCAATATGTATTGGTCATATTTGCCTTCCAAGGCAAGGTTATTTGAGTTGCAGTTGCAATCTTCATGGTGGCGTCTGAAGTGCACTTCAAGTCTTTTGACGTGTGATACATAGTCCATGATTTTGCATGTCCTATTTACTGCCTTTGCTTATTGTGCGTCTCAGAAGCCAGCCCTGACGCGCTAGTTGTTTATTATTACTCTGGAGCGAGCCTTTCTTAAATCTCATGAGATTCACCATTAAGGAATCATTGTTCACACCATTAAAACTAGCTAGGATGGAGTTTAAGGCTTTAAGCTCCTGCCATCGAATTCACAAGAGCTGTGAAGTACATGACAATTACAGCCATGCATGCAAAGCGACAGGAAAGAGAGCAAAAGGTTTTGCTTGCTTCACATCTAAGGGGACGTCAAATACCCAGAGAAATAGACTACTGCACCCTTATTCCATCTGACCCACCGATTAATACTTTGGAACCGAACATTGGTTGGTCAGAAATAGATATATTGCATCCCTGTTCCGAACTTTTGTTTTGTCATGTCTCAGTGCAAGGTCAGAAAGATAAGTTGAAGAACAGGACAATATTGGAATACATTCCATTATTTTGCCGAATTGAGTCGAGTTGAATATTGGAATAATGCAATTGTATATGCATTACTTGAGCAGCCTGCCATCAGTGATGCCTTCCGCAAATGCTCCTCCTCTAATTGGATCAAGCAAGGCATATCTTCAAGGGAAGTACCCCTTTCTCGTAGCACCCACCATCCTTGTGGCATGTGTTTTATTTCCGAGTACCGCGCGTTGCAATGGATTTTAAATAAAATAAAATATAAATGATAAATTTAGAAAATTAATATACATAAGGTAATTATCCATACAAATGAAAGTTTCATACATAATTTGCATCCAATCAATAAGCCATATAAAATCTTATCACCAACCACAAACACAAATAATAAAATTATCCATAGAAGATCATTCGATTATTTTATACATACGTGTACATATTTATCCACAAAGTATCGCACTAACTTAAGAGAGGTAGGTGACAGACTCACCACTATCATCAAATCCTTTTATTTTTTAGATAATAGAAGAAAAAAAACTCTTCGATCTCTGCATCAAGAATGCACACAGCCAAATTAAGTCCTTTTATAGTAAAGATATTTATTTCTAGTTCCACACTAGTGCATCTACAGCAGATTAGTGTGTTTGGCCCTGCTCTACCTCCACTGCATGTACTACACGCAGCAACCGGCTACGTTTTTGCTACCACTCGTTCGGCGTCATTGCCGACGTCAACGAGCTATCTATGTGTCTCTTTCTTTCTGCAGGCATGCGCTTCACTTGCTACCAGTTGGTCACTGGAGGCCACCTGCGTAGTTCGTGCGATTTCACTCGAGCCTCTATTCCGAAGAACCTACAAGCGGAACGTGCACTGCTGCTCACTGCGAAGAACCATTCGAGACAGAACTTAGAGAACTGGCATAACATGGCACATTGGCCAACGACACGGCCGTTCGATGGCGCAACACTGCGATCTGCGACACCATCCACCGGTACTTCAGACGTAACACCACCACGCAGCCTTGCAAAATTTTAACGCGCGCACTCGTGAATCTTGAAGTCAGCTGACCAGCCCCCGACACCCACACAGCATATAAAGCCAACTAGATAAAGAAAATACGCAAATACTGCCCTCGACAGATAATCTGTTGCTTTAAGGTCGAACGACCTGTTATTGTGTTGTCATATCATATAGCGCCAAAAGTTTCACGTAATGCACCTAAGTTGCAAAAACTTGGGGATATCATGAGCATCGGACACAGCGATGAAACAAATTGCCGCCGCCACCAAATCTGCTTACTGCTGGGCGCACTGTACCCGCTGAGCACCGCCGGGCATGTCCTCGTCCTCGTCGTAGGTCTCCTGCTGCTGTTGCTGCCGTCTCCTCATCTCCTCCTCGATGTTCACGTCGTACGGCATCGTCTCCTCGCACTCGTCCAGCTCCATGTCCGTGTACTGGGACGCGGGCCTGGGCGGGAGGACGGCCTCGAGGGCCTTGCACTGATCTGGGTTCAACGAGTCCGGGAACTCCACCGAGAAGTGGATGTAGAGCTTCCCCTTCATGAACGGCCTCTGGTACATGGGCATGCCCTCGTCGTTGATAGCCTTGAATGAATCTACCGGAAGATATTATTACGGTCAGTGAGCATTGGATAAATGCATAGATTGAATGATTGCTGAATGCTGCTGCTACGTGATATAGTATCTTCCTTTCGGGTGAAAGGTCACACTTACCAGGCTTGACGACTTCACCAGGATTGGATTTGATGAGCAGCTGCCTGTTGTCCAAGTGAGTAAGAACAAACTGGAAGCCGCACAGGGCATCGGTGAGGGTCAGGGTGTGCTCGTAGAAGAGATCATCGCCCTTTCTCTTGAACTTGGGATGCTCCTTCTGCTGGAGGACGAAGATGATGTCTCCAGTGACAGAATCAGGCTGTAACACACAAGCACAAAATTAGTTGGTTCCACCTATTGGACACACAGGCACTACTTCGAAACTTAGTACCAACCAACGAGTTGAGTCTCGATACATACCGCTTCATCAGCCTCACCAGGGAAGGTGATCTTCTGTCCATTCTGCATACCCTTCTCAACCATCACCTCCAGAACTTTCTTCTCTTGCCCAACCTTCTCGCCCTTGCACTGTGGGCATCTATCCTTGTCGTTGATGGTCTCCCCAGTTCCCTTGCACTCGTTGCAAGGATGCTGCATTTGTTGAATCATCCCTGGTCCCAACTGCCGGATTTGGACCTTATAACCAGAACCTTGGCAACCAGCACACCTCGTTGAAGCTCCGGACTTTGAGCCCTTGCTGTAGGACGAAGGAAACACAATGAGAATTTAGAACAGGCAGGGCTACTAAATGCACGGTTAGTACACGTAAGGAAGCAGATGATTTACCCATTGCACTTGGAGCAGAGCACATTGCGGGAAAGAGAGAGCTTCTTGGATGTTCCATTGTACAATTCCTCCAGAGAAACCTTCAGAGGATGAACCACATCCTCACCCCTACGCTGCCTTCTGCCCCTACTGCTCCCACCACCTGCAGAACACAGTGAAGTAGAATTCAAGTCATAATTTAGCCGAACCACAATGCCAAAGAGAGTGAACTTAGTTGCTTCTTGTGGGGCATACCTCCAAAGGGGCTACCACCAGACCCAAAGAACGATTGGAAGATGTCGAATGGATCATGCATTCCTCCACCTCCCATCCCCTCCTTGAGGGCATCCTCACCATACTGATCATAGATCTCCCGTTTCTCAGGATCACTCAGAACCTCATAAGCCTGGGCTAGCTCCTTGAACTGTAATAGAACAGCTACTATTAGCTTGCCATCTCAGTCAGGAAGCAATAGTTCCACACAAAAGCTTACCCAAAGCATCAGTACTAATACAGCTTAACCAACCCAAGCATAAGTACTAATTCTATAACGTCAATGTATAGCAATCAAAATCAAACAACCTGCCTGTCAGCTACTACATGTCTTAACTAAATGTCAAGACAGCATAGGTGATTCGCTACGCGAGGTTATATATACAAGTTCCAAATGGCATTGCATAATGTTTAAAGATACAATAATCCTCAATTAATTATATTATTTATCTATAATACTCGACATCGCACAAGCCTTCGACTCTTTGTCCTGGCCTTTTCTGATGGAAATTTTGCGACACAAAGGTTTTGGCCCGAGGTGGTGTGCTTGGATATCTATCTTGCTTGGTTCGTCGTCCACCAGAGTACTTGTCAATGGCTAACCAGGACAATCGATCCGGCACGGCCGCGGCCTTCGTCAGGGAGATCCACTATCTCTACTCTTGTTTATCATTGCTATGGATGCTCTCAATAGCATGTGCCTGGCTGCGGAAAATGCAACGTTGTTTCATCCGATAGGTGGACGCCTAGGTCTACCGCACAAGCTTTCCTTGTATGCAGATGATGCGGTCGTGTTTCTAACCCCGGTAAGATCAGAATTGCTAGCTTTCAAAGAAATTCTCAAGCTCTTTGGCGAAGCTTCGAGCCTACGAACCAATCTAACCAAGAGTTCAGTCACGCCTATTCGGTGCAACGACCTTGATATCCAGCTCATCTCTGACTGTTTGCAATGCAACATGTCCGTTTTTCCTTGCAAATACCTGGGTTTGCCTCTCACTCTCAGAAAACCTTGCCGGACAGATTTCCAACCTCTTCTGGATTTGGTCGTTAACCGTCTTCAGGCTTGGCAGACTAGTATGCTCTCCTAAGGGGGTCGTCTTGTACTAGTTCAGGCGGTGTTGTCAGCTATGCCAGTATACACATTTATGGCCCTTGACCCTCCCCTATCGGTAATCAAAGAAATAGATAAAAGACGTCGAGCGTTTCTTTGGAAAGGATCATCGAACGTCGCGGGTGGGCACTGCTTAGTGTCTTGGTCTTCTGTTTGCCGTCCCCGCCATCTTGGGGGACTTGGTTTACCAAACTTGGTCATCCTTGGTCGTGCTCTCCGTATTCGCTGGCAATGGCTGCAGCGATCGTGGTCGACGAGGCCATGGAGGAGACTGCACAACCAGACCACCCAGGCTGAGGAAATCATGTTTAAAGCTTCGATTGTGGTCAGGGTAGGCAACGGCGAGAAAACTTTGTTCTGGGAGGATCGTTGGCTGGATGGCCGCTCCATTCAAGGGTTGGCGCCATCCATTGCAAATATGGTCAATCTAACAATTCGGAAGCATAGAACGGTCGCTCAAGCCCTCTTAGGGCATTCTTGGATCTTGGACATGAGGGTCGTCAGAGGATGTTAGCATATTGGAATTCCTACGTTATGGGACACGCTTGACCCATCCAGTTATCTCGGACGAGATTGACTCGGTGCTTTGGCTGGGAACCTTCAGTCGCATTCGCAAAGTCGGCTTACCGAGCGTTCTTTGTTGGCTCAATTGGGTTTCCTTGCGCCGAGGCCATCCGAAAGCACGCTCCTCTCAAATGCAAAATTTTCCTTTGGTTAGCGATCCGCCGCCGTTGGACACCGACCGCTCAGCCAGAGGACCGGTAAACCAAGGTGTTTGTGTATTTTGCGGGCATGGGCAGAAACCATTGACCACATTCTCGTTGGATGCGCTAACAGACAAGTCCGCACGGCCTAAGGCGGTCGGCCTGAGCCACGCTCCTATTGGCGACTCACCCTTCAAGATCACCGATTTCAAAGAAGAAACTCAAGCAAAGCATCGCAGAAGGAACTCGACTGTGCATAATTCTCGCCTCTTGATGATTTGGAAGGAGCGTAATCAAAGGATTTTCAAGAATGTCACCACTCCTATCAATCGCTTTCTTATTCGTATTCAGCCGAGCACCACCATTGGCGCATGGCGCGCAATCGGTCGAGGCGCCCATGGATCATGAGTAGTTCTTTCTTTAACCTCGCTTTCGGCCGACGCGCTTTCCGCTTTGGGCGCATAGTGAAACGGCGCTGCTTTACTTGTTTAGTTTTGGTCGTCTTAACGCTTTCTTGTTTTTTCCTTCCTTTTGTTCGGTCTCGTTGTAAGTTTTAGTTTCTTCTTAATGAAAAGATGTGCAAAGCTTTTGCACTTCCTCAAAAAAAAAACATCAGAAGTACCCTTTGTCGTTAGATTCTACAACGACAAGGGAAGATTTTCATAGTCGTAAGGTTTTCTATGGCTACTTCATGGTCATAAGATCTACTACGACTTCATTAGAGTCGTAAGGTTTGCTACGACCAGATCAACTATGACCACCCTATAGTCGGTAGAACCCACAGACTTGTGAATCTAATGAACTAGGGACTGTGTATACTACGCTTATTAACACGTGGTAATCATACACATGCTATTTGTCTCTGACATAAGGGGTAGGAGGGGCGAGCAAGGGGGCCAGCGACGCGTCGGGGGAGCACGGGAGGCTCGACGCGTCGGGGAGCAGTGAGGCTCAAGCAGCAAGGCCGGGAGCCGCGGGCTAGGGTAGCAGCTGCAAGGCAGCGCCAAGCGGCGGCTAGCGACGCGAGGGCAAGAGGAGCGAGCTAGGGCTCGGCGATGGGAGTTGAGGGATATAAAGGCAATGTTGGCGGCAGTGTAGGCTTCGGTGAGCCACCTGATCAGGATGCAAGGCCTCCTGGCCGTCCGATCTAAGGTCAGATCTAAGTCTTTGGGCTCCCAAGAGATAAATAAATGGAATGGGCTTTCCTGAGTCATGGCCCACGCACTTCACTTCTTTCCTGGGATCTTCTACGGCCAAAGAATCGAGTTGTCTTTGCTATCGGATCTTCTGCATGCTTTGCAATCGTCGCCTTAGGACATGAGTAAGGTGTCGCCTCGCCTTACGCCTTACCGCTTCAAAGGTGTGAGGGGGGTGGTCGCCTCGCCTCGCCTTACCGCCTTAATAACCATGTGGGTTACAGACGACATAGATACAACAGCAAAACAATCGTCTATAAGGGTTTTATAGACTGTCTGTTGCATGTCAGACAACTTCATTCTTTCTCCTTGTTCTCTCTCATCCACATCACTAAAAATCTTACATGACGAAGATAATAGACTGCTGATGTCACCCACTTGTACATGCCCTAACTACCCATAAGTCTCTCTATCTCTGGTGTAACTGTGTGAACGTGTGGAGAAGTGTCTCACTAACAGTAACCGCCACCAACTGCCACCCCTTCAAAAGCTACATAAAAGGCAGCACCGGTGGATAGAGAGCAATAAACAATCAAAGATGAGACATAAATCATTAGTCTTAGCTTTTTGTGACTTGTTTCTTCAACATTCAATATAGCAACACCGGGAGTATTGTTATTCTCTCCATAGAAGGCCTAAACTTGTCTAAAAAAACTGTCTCCTCTTGCGTAATCTCGATCATCGTGTCCCCGCATTTATTCCGTAAGATCGATATTAAAGATCGATATTAAAACATCTGACACAATCAAATCAGGAGAATTGCACACTTAACAATGACATTCATCCGAATTCCATATTCAATTAGTAACGTAGTTCTGAAACTGCTAAATTGAATGATACAAGGGCCATCAGTGGTAGGCATTACGCAATTTAGCACTAAATGCTCCCCAATAAAAGAAACGAATTGATACGATCGAAACAAAGTAAATAAACTTCCTACACCCACTGTTACAGTACTCCAAGATGAACATATTAACTCACGTCGATAACAAATAAACCAAAATACCAGAATAAGCAATAAGCTTCTAATGAATTGCACCATTGAACTAGTTCTAGTTTCAGGCATGTGAACAAGTTCACAGACTTACGCTGAATCCTAAACAAAGGACAACTTAGATGTGCACCTAGACAGCAGCTCCGAATCCAACGCATTTCAACAGCCACATCTATTCCTTCCCACCCAAACCCCTC
Source organism: Ampelocalamus luodianensis (assembly GCA_036346255.1). Lineage (NCBI taxonomy): Eukaryota > Viridiplantae > Streptophyta > Magnoliopsida > Poales > Poaceae > Ampelocalamus > Ampelocalamus luodianensis. The sequence continues at coordinate 5,770,096 of CM070621.1, forward strand.
AACCCCGGAGCACGCACCCACCAATCCAATCCCCTGAACCCGTCGAATTCTACCCCCATCACAGATCCACCTACCCCACAGCCACCATACCAAACCCACCCGCCTAAACAGCTCCAAACCCACCGGCCAGGCCCCGCCACGGACAGATCGGAACGAAACTGTGAGATCAGCAGGCGCTAACCTTCTCGGGGTCGCCGCCCTTGTCGGGGTGGTTCTTGATAGCGGCCTTGCGGTAAGCCTTCTTAAGGTCGTCCTGGGACGCGTCCTTGGGCACCCCCAGGATCTCGTAGTACCGCGTGTTGTCGCTCTTCTTCGGCGCGCGCCCAAACATCTTCGCCTCAAGATTTCTTTCGCGTTTCTTCTCGCGAAACCCTAGCCGTTTGATCCGGTGGGAAGCGAGGCCACGGGTGGGAAGCGGTTTGCGAAGAGGACGAGGCGGGGCTAGTTATAGCGCGGAACGGGTGGTGGGGAGTGAATGCTCTGGATGCTGCGGGTGGGGGGGCGAGGGTCTTGGGCCGTCGCATCCGGATCGGGCGGCGGCGCGCGGGGCTTCCAGATGCTTCCGGGGTCTTCCCGAGAAAGGGCGGGGAGGGAGCCGATGCGGGTTTGGGGAAGGGAAGCGCGTGTGGACTTGACTCCGGTAGTCCGGTCTGGAGCGGCGTGTAGTAGGGTGCGGGTCCGATGCCGAAGGGAACCACCCTGTAAGGAAATTCTCCTCTTTGAGAAAAGATGACTGGTTTCTTCTTCTTCCTGAGAGAAGATTATCATGGTTCCAAGGAGTAATACAAGCTAGATAATTGATATTAGCTCTCATTACCACTCATCTTCGAGACGGATTGCCAAATTTTGAAGCAATCACACGGTTCTGATTATGATTTTGCATCCTTTAAGAGTCCTAGTTAGAGAAGCAAAGAGTGCCCTGATTCTAGGTTTCCAGACTTTGTCGGTTGATTGCTCATGTGTTCTGGCTACAAAGGGAGCTCTAAGGAATCGGTCTGATCATCATGTTTGGATCGACCGTTTTCCAGATTATGTAACAAGTGCAGTGGCTGGCGATTTGGCCGTGCACACTGGTTAATGGAATCCTAGATTTCCCCTCTAAAAAAGTTCCACAGGCTTGAGTTTACATTTATAATTGTGGTTTTTTTAAAAACAACATAGGACAACAAAAGCTCTGTTTCCTTTCTACGGTCACAAAATATAACTTTGACCACCAGCTTATTTCACAATGTATTTGTAAAACCTAGTAAATTATAATACTATGAAACTATTTTTCGAAACAAATTAACTTGTATCGTTATTATATAACATATCCAAATATTCATAAAGATATTGTTGGTCGAAATTTCACGGTTTGACTTTATGCATTCTAGAATGCCACATATTTTTGACTCGAGGGAGTGGCTCTACTCCGTTCTTTTTTACTTGACGTTCTAGAGTTTGTGTCATCAAATTTTCTAAAGTTTGACCACCAATAGATTTAAAACTATCTAGATTGGCTAAATTATCGTTAAAAATACATTCATAGTAATATAATTGTATTATTACATCGTAACATAAAGTTATAAAAAGTAACCGTCAAAGTAAAAACACGCTGAGTAGAAAAGAGTGGAGGAGTACTAAGGTTTCAACCGCGTTCGCAAAAAAAAAAAAAAAAAATCAAGGTTTCAATCGCTGAGGTAGACGCTATGTGATAAAGTGGTATGGTGAGTTGTAGCTCGCCACAAACATAACGTCGTTCATGCACTTTACGTATCACTTGACATGATTTACATGTCACTTAAAATGATGCTATCACTTCTGATGCCATTCCACTACCAATAATTTTGTAAAGCTTGATAGGTACACGAGTCACTGATTTTGGTTCATCCTACACTCCTACGAACGATCATCTCATCGCAATTAGCTCGTTTTCCTTCAAAAATGTCATTGACGAACATGAAGGTCCGGGAAATCGTCAGCAGGATTCCAGTTCTACTTCTTGGCAACTCATCTGTCATGTCATGAATTTGAATTTGCCACCCTCCAAATCCAAATTCTAAACTGAAAAGTTCCTCTAAAATTTATATATCCCGAAGACAACAAAAAAGAGTGTATTCTTTCATTGAAACATAGGAAAAGGTTTGATGGATGGACCTGTCGTAGGCTAGGACAGGGTAACATGGCACCCACGGAGAATCTCTGTCCTTTCTTGGTTAATGATTGTTAAGTGATAGCACGTTAATCACGTGTTTTGTTAAGCAAACCCCAAGATGTTTCGTGTGGTCGTCCGATCCATCAGCGCGCTCTGTCATCGGTGTCACGTCAGTTTTCGGTGGTGAGTGGTGACTCGCATACGGAAATCTCCCATTCATTTTGCCAACTAAACCCATCAACTTTGTACAATTTGCCTGTGCCCATCGGAGTTTAGCAATCATAAACAGTTTGATCCTCTGTTTCATGATGCCTAACAACTCTTAAGCAAATACTTCGTGTAAAAAAGACTTATGTGTCTTCAAATTAAGATAGAAGATTCCTCGCAAGAGAGAGAGAGAGAGAGAGAGAGCAGAAGATGAAGGTTTTAAACTTGAAGCTCGTGACCTAAACCACCGCACACGATTTTTCCCAATTTTCTCCGGAACTATAGAAAGTAGCTACAAAATAAAAACATTACCATCCAAGGTTGAAAAGGGCTTTGTGTACAGCGTGACTGAAGTTGGCCTATATATACAGGGACGGAAGCAAATGTTGCAGTTGATGCTTTAATTCTCTGTTTCCTATGGTGCAGCAAAGACTCTCTAACAAATGTCATAGCATGTATGATTGATGCAACACTCGATATCAAAGGCTGTTTCTTCATAGTTGAACAGCTTTACAGTAAAGGTAACACTACTACAAAACAATAAATGTAAAACTATTGTAGTAACATGAAACTATAAAAGAGGGGTACTGCCTTAAAGCTACATGTTTCAGAACTTAACCCTGACAAAGCAAATCCCACCTGCACATTATTAAATGGGAGTACTACATAAGTTCTTCGGTGTTTATTGGTAGTAGCAATCCTTAGGTGCGCAAAGCACACGTGATCAATCCATAATAAGATAATCTTAAACCAAAGCACTTGCAAAAATCCACAGAAAAAGTGGCAAAGACCGCAGCTTTCAGTTTGAACTTTGAAGAGTGCCCCGCTAGCCAATCACTCAGAGCAGTACAGCCAACGGCGGAGAGGGGGGACCAGGGGACTGAACCTTCACGGATCTCCAACTAGAATGAATATTTAGTAGGCACTGGCCATCTCAATTAACTTAATTGGTAAATAAGAATTTCAAAACCCTGACGCACAACTGGTCGATTGCCTCGATGCAACAGATGACTCTGCATTTGTCGTTTCATCTATCTCCTGTATTCCATTCACATCTTGATCTCGGTGTGTTGCGTCATTGGTAATTGGCTACAATACAGGAAGTTTCAAATTTCCGGCGTCTCCACGTTGATGTCTTTGGCCGCCCAGCGAACAACAAGCAGCGTGGGACGTCCCAAGGTATCGCTGCAATCTTGATGCTCGACAAATAACTGAAATCTAGTGATCGTGAACTGTATTTCAGTTCTTAGCTTTACTTGTTAGTTGTTAGTTAGCACACTATACAATCTACATTATGCAAAAACTGTGTGCAGATGGAGTTCTAGTTTCTTATTATATCCTCCTTTTAATAGAGGCATCAATCAATAAGAGGAAAACAATAGATAGCTTCTTAGAGGAAAAAAGGTAGTAGTTTATGCTCCCAACATGCTAGTCAAACTTTTACACCTACTGACGGTGTGCAAGCTTCTGAATACAACATCTCCAATCCTATAGATGTGCAAACGCCTGGACAGAATGTTTTAGCATCAGCACAAACTCCTGACCAGAATGTACAAGCTAGAACTGGACCCATCTCATATGAGAGGGACCTAGGTAAAACGCCTTCAAATGTGGGGCCACCCTGTCAATCAACAAGATGAGGTTCAAAGATTCTATATAGCTGGAGTGTCAACTACCGTATTACATATGTAGTCATCTTGATCTGAAGAGTTTGTTCTTGTTTGTCAATTTGACAAATGGATTAGTTAAGACTGATAAAACCTCTGTTTATCCAATGGTTGACAGATTTCTAAAGTTAGTGCTACTGCTAACTCTTCTTGTGTCAACTACAACTACTGTGTGAACATTTTCAGCTATGAAACTTAAGACTTGCCTTCGAAATAAAATGAGAGATGGTTTCCTTCGAGATTCCATGATGATCTATATTGAGAAAAAATTGCACAGAAGTTCAGATGAAATTATTAATATATATGATCTTCTCGGTAGCCGTATGACCATATTTAAGTTAATAGAGATGTAATTTCTCTTGTATTCAACAAAAAAGAAAACATAGTACTATGTTTATTAGTCACTATAGTCATATTGGAGTATAAAGATATTGTTATATGCATTTTATTTTTCTAATTACTTGGTACTCCCCATTTTCAATTGCTGGTTCCGCTGCTGAATACAGCACAATGCTAAGTAATGGTAAACCCAGCATCACTGTGTCGTAAAGCTAGGTAAGACTGTAAGAGGCTAAGAAAAATCAGAGGGAAAGATTAAAAAAGAGCAACAGAAAGTGCTTTTCTTTCCGACAAGGGGCGCAGAAAGAGAAATGTGAGAAAAGCGCTGTGCTTTCTTGGTATTTTGATCTCACTCCTCTCTGCCTGGCACTGCCACACAAGCAAGCACCGAGGGACGGCAATAATGCGCACGCAGGAGCGCACAGTGGCAGCAGCAGCGGCAGTAATGGCCGGGTGGTACCACTACTAGTAGTAGCAGACTAGCAGCACTGGTGAGTGGTGGTCGCATGGTTCGAGCCTACCTTCCTGAGCTCCTTCCCCCCCGGCCCTGATCGCTCACTGGCCCCCAAGCCTCCGAATCTTGCGAAGTGGCGCCGCTCATTGGCCGGCGATCCCGGTTCTTGGCCCCGTTTCGGCCGGCGTCAGGTGGCCGCGATCTGGTTCGTCGCTTTTCTTGGCCCATGTTCTTGCCATTTTTTTGTTTCTTTTTGTGAGATTGTGCAGTTTGCGCTCGGTGTATGTGTTCGTGCTGACGAGAAGTTTGCGTCTTTCGGTTGTTGCAGAGTTGCAGTTGAGGTGAGGTGACGCGGCGGCGCGATGGGCATCTCGGCGAGGTGGCTCAAGTCGCTGGTTGGGCTGAGGAAGGTGGAGAAGCAGCAGCACCGCGAGCAGGACGGAGATGTTGGACGAATAGTACAGGTTCCAACTCCACCCACGATTCTGCGTTTTTGGCATTAATATCTGGTTTTCTCTTGGTCTTTGAATTGGTGGATTGAGTTGGGTCCACTGAATTTGCTTTGTGGGTAAATTAAACCGATGTGGAAGAATCATGTTTGTGCTAAATCACCAACAAATTACCAGAACAATAGGGTTGTTGGGGGTACTTTTTTATGCATTGCTTTGTATAAGTTATCAAGTTAGGCCATTCATCCTTCACTAAATTAAGGTTGTAGTTGGTACTTTTTTTATGCATTGCTTTGTATAAGTTTTGAAAGTTACTGCAGATCTGGATGATAATATCTGGATCATTCCTTGGCTCTACGCCACTGACAAAATTGAATTTTGAGCACTGAAAATACTCTGCCGCTTGTCGCTATACGGCAGTAGGACTGCGAATTAAACTAACAAAATGGATGGATACAACATAGTAACGTCGTACCATTCCTGATAATAAATACACGGGGACACCATCTTTTCCTACCGCATTTCCTTTTCCTCACTACTGTCTTATGAGCATTGCATTGTTTGATTATAACTTCTGAACTGGGGAAATTGCAGGAGAGGGGCGTTGTTTACCAGTTTCACTGCCAGAATCAGCACTCTCAAGATCATGATAACCTTGTCACACCAGAAGAGTTTCCTGATGGAAATAGTCCATCAGAAGGTGATTGCGATGTAGCTTCATGCTCGGAACCCACTTTCAGTTCACTTAACGAGCCACTTCCTCAAACTGAAGAGGAACTCAGAGAGATTTGGGCTGCTACAATTATTCAGACTGCATTTAGAGCCTTCCTGGTATTGATGTTCTCTGTCGATTTAGTTATTGATTTAGTGAGTACAAGTGCTGACTCCTGAAAAGTAGTAAGCTCCAGTCTTCAAGCAAACTTGCATGTGCAGTCTTATACTCAAAAGGCTCAAAATTGGAATGTTATATTATATAGTTCCATGTCCATCCACAAGGGTACTGTGCAATAATGTTTGAAGTCTGTATGTATATAAGCTGATCCCGAGGTATTAGTCTAAAACATAATTTGCAACTATAAAAATGGGCAAACAAGTTTGCTTTACCTTGGAAACATGGAAAATCCTGAAATGGAATTGAGTAATTTTCCATGATTCCCTCTAAATGTTTAGTTCCTTATTACTACAATGAATTTAACTTGAATCCTCTTCAGGCTAGAAGAGCCCGTCGAGCTTTAAAGGGACTGGTTAGGCTTCAAGCCCTTGTAAGGGGGCATATAGTGAGAAAGCAAGCTGCTATAACACTCCGGTGTATGCAAGCTTTGGTCAGGGTTCAAGCCCGTGTTAGAGCAAGGCGAGTTCGCATGGCTTTGGAAAATCAGACGGATCAGCAAAATATTCTACAAGAGCAAATGAATGAGGCACGTGTCAGAGAAATTGAGGTGAGCTGCACTACAATTTGCAAAAACAGTGGTTATAAGACATCCTATTATATAATTAATTTTTAGGTTGGTTGCCTTATTTGTGGACACTATTTCATTAGTTTCCCACTGTTAGAACTGCATGTTGTCTTTTCATCAGGAAATAACGGAGTTGTTAACATCCATTATTGCCTTACTTAATATGCAGGATGGTTGGTGTGATAGTATAGGGTCGGTGGAAGATATCCAAGCAAAACTGTTAAAGAGGCAGGAAGCAGCAGCTAAGCGTGAGCGAGCCATGGCCTATGCTCTTACTCACCAGGTAACTTTGTCTGGTATTTTACACTAGACCATTATTCTCTATTATTCTAGTAATAAGGTGATGCCTGAATCATGGAATGGAGTGAATACTTCAGTGCACGAAGCATCTTGTTCTGAATCCAAGTACAACTTCTGGATATTCTGAATGTAATTTGGCTTGGAGCCTAGTAGCCTGCTGGCCTCCTGTAATTGGCACTGTAGTCTTCAGTATCTACTGCAAGTCCAAGTGCCCCTTTCATGGATAACAACTGAAGTTGTCCTTCCCTCCAAGCTAGCCTGATAATTAAGCTGCTCATGTTTTCAGTACTATTTTACTCCTGCTGGTCAGCTCTTATCGGTAATTTCACTGTGTAGCTAACATGAGACTAGTACTCGAAAGGGAAAAAAAGATCTGTGCTTCAGTGTTCCATCTGGAGGAAAAGTACACACCCAATCACAATAAACGGAATTATTTTAATATTTAACCATATCAATGAGAAAAATAGGAGGAAGTTTGTCATCATCTGATGGAGAAGCAATTAAACAGAACTAGCAGGTTGTTGCAAATATTTTTATAGGAATACTTGGCCAGGAGTTGCTTGAGGTCAACCAAATTGGCATTCAGTAACACCTCTCATGAGTATTCTGAACCCCATGCCTCAGGAAGTTTTCATCTGGTTCAGGGAGTGGATTGAGAATGTTATAACCCATTCCCTCATTTTTCTCATCTGAGAAACTCAGTTAGTCAGTTTTGGTGGCTGTTTAACATGATTCGTCTTCAACATGTTTGCACTTGTAAACACACCTTAGATAGCTTTGTGGTGATGTTTGGCATGCTTCCATATGTTTGTGCAGGCTTGCCCCCATTGCTGATTAAACATGTAAAGAACTGGAATGGAGCCTATGAAAATCCTGATACCTGAATGTTACTTCTCCTATTGCAGTGGCAAGCAGGTTCGAGGCAAATTGCAGCCATTACAGCATTTGAACCTGACAAGAACAGCTGGGGCTGGAACTGGCTAGAGAGATGGATGGCTGTTCGTCCTTGGGAGAGTCGGTTCCTTGGCACTTATGCTGCAGATGGTATCACCATTGCTAGTGGCGTGAGGCAAGCTGAGGGAAATGCAGCCAAGACTCTGCACAGGAAACCTGTTAAAAAGCATACTTCAACTCTTCATTCAAACACACTGAACCAGAAGGGCTGCCCGTCGAACTCAGAGGGTGGTGGCTCTTCATCAAACCGGTATGGTGGTTCAGCATCAGCTAAATCAAAACTGAGGTTGTCATCCAAAGAAGGTTCTGATGAAGTTTCATCTCGTCCTTCGGGACCTGGTGCTTGGTCCAGTAGTAATCCTAAGGAAAGGACTGGGCATTTAGATTCTCAGGGCAATAAGAGATTCTCCTTGCCTGCCAGTGGTAAGTCCAAACCTTGCATCACCTGCATCTAATGATGTTAGGATTTTTATTTTGTTTTTTGATAACCGTCCTTGTCTAGCATGAGCTTATTTTAGTTGAAGATGTTACAAGATATTTCCTCTTATGCACGCGCTGCTATTATTCAACAATTGAGAAGTTGTAGTTTTTTTAAAAAAATGCTAGCTGTTTCCATTTTCAACTTGCAGTTGAATTTCATTGTCCATACATCTTGATTCTTCTGTGTTCTTGCTTATACGGCTGATTAGAGGTTCAGATTGATTGACCTGCTATTGGCAATGAGCAGGTGTAGAGGCTGGCAAACGCCTGACGCATAAAGCCGCGTTGATCCCCAATGTTGGAGGCAAAGCATCATCTTGCCAGGTTCATTGATCCGTTGCCTAAGAAAGTTGAGCTGCAGACTTGACAAACCATCAGAGAAGCCCGTTCATCGTCCCGGTTTGCAACTAAGAAGTTCATTCATGGCCGCGTTGCTACATTGTATTGGCGGCCGTAGAGTGCGAGGATCCATTCGAGATTTCAAGCAATGTGCTTCGCATCCTGCATTTCTTCCCCAAAGATATGCAGTCAGCTGAGATCAGAACAGTACTTGGATTGGATATGTATGTGCCGGTGCCCGTATATCTATCTGGAGGTTACTATTGGTTGTACTGCACTACTGCTGTATTTGTAACTGAAACAAGTATGTAACTTTGTATTTTTGACTGGTGTACCTAAGGAGTTGTCGGTATAGTTGTTATCTGGAGTTTTAATTCGGTAAATTGGTTGAGCTCTATGCGCTGTAGTTTCTTTCGTTGCATCCACACTTTTCTTCACCATATTCTTAACTTGCCATGGTTATCTATGCATAAGCACTTAAACCGTTGCCTCCTTAAGCATTGATGCTATAAAATTAACACATTGCATTGTACATATCCTAATATAGCCATTTTTTTTTTGAAAGAGTAGTACAAGGCGAACCTACACACTTAACACACACCACATATGCGCACACTCGCGTGCGAGTCCCTTACACACACTTGGAATTTATCGGAGACACCCAATGCTTTAAGGATTGCGGGTATGCGCTTTTCCACTGATGTGCATGCGTGTGTGTACTCCTAAAAAATTAGTGGATACCAGCGTAGGTCTAGAACTTGAATCTTAGTGGGCTGGTGCACACTCACACGCTTAGCCATCTGACCACATGCCAACTTTCCTAATACAATCATTTAAGCATCTATAAAGAGGTGTTTGCATTAAAGGAGTCAACTCTTATATAATTGTTTGATGATGTAGCTATATTATCTCTTTAAGAACCTATATTATCTTGCATTGAACATGAAGGATTGTTAGGGTTTATTTGGTATGACTCTACTCCTAGCTTCTTAGTTAGAGTAGATGGAGCAGTGCCAAACGGGGTAACTCCATAAAATTTTCAGAGTTGGAACAACTATGAGTAGAGCAACCCTATTACAATTTTCAAGAGTGGGTGAAAACTTGCTACAAGTGGGGAGATGCGGGCCAACAAAGTGAAATGGCCCTAGGAGTTGAGAGCAATTACCCACAATATGCCACTAGACTACACCCTGCGCACCCCCTTCGCACACATTCGTCCTGAGCTCCAAATCCCGTCCTAGAGAAACCCTAGAGAGGAGAGGAGAGGTGGTGGCGACCAAGGCGACAACCCCCTCCCCAGCGGCGACGAGGGTGACAGCTCCCTCCCCGGTGCACGTGGCCTCAACGTCCCCCTCCTACGACGATTTCCTCTCTTCGGCGACCTCATCCGATTTTCTCCCCTCGGCGACCTCATCCCATCGGCGTCCCCAACATCCTTGTCCTCTCCTTGGAGCACACGGCTTCTTCCCCGACCTCGGCGTCCCCCCACGGCCATTTCCTCCCCTCGGCAACCTCATCCCACTGGTTCCCTGGAATCCTCATCCTCTCCCCGGTACGCTACTTCTTCCCTGGCCTCGGTAACTTCTTCCCCAGCCTCAGCGTCCCCCTCTGTAATATCCCAAGTTTTGGCCCTTGTTAAAAATTTAATCCAAAGATTTGGATTTTAATTAGAGTTCTTGCGTAATTAAATGCTAAATCAAATCCAAATTCCAAATCTCAATTCAACTTCGAACCAATTTCCTTCTTCAATCGCAATTCAAATTCCCAATCAAATCAATTCCGAATTCCATCTTCAAATCAAATTCAAAACAATCCCAACCCAAATCAAAACTCAATTCTAGTTCTATTTCAAAGCTGAACCAAAATTCAAATTCAAATTTAAATCCTATTCAGTTTTTGGTTTTGGGCCGAAATCAAATTCTCTTACTTCGGGCCGAGCCCAACTTCTTTCTTTCTCCCGGCCCACTTTCTTCTTTCTTCCTTTCTTCTTCCTCTACTCTGCCAAGAGCCAAGTCGCCAGCGCCACCCACGGCCCGCGCCCCACCATCGTCCCTGCTGCACACATTGTGTTGTCGCCTTTACTGCACGCCATCAACGGCCACTACCACGCGCATTCAATCCTTGCTGTTTTCCCTCGCCAAGCGTCGCCATTAAACCGAAGCCGAAATCGTCGCCGCCATCAATGTCGCCACACCCGCGCCCTTTCCTTCGCCTCCCCGCGACTATAAGTAGAGCACCGAGTCTGCCTCGGGCTCCTCTTTGTTTTGCCCGAACTCTCGTGTTCTCCCATACCACATCGTCGTTGGAATGCGTCATCTTCCTTACTGCTGTTCCATTTTGGCCCCCGTCGGCCGCTCCCACGCCGCCGCTCGCCACTAGCGTCGTGTGCCCGAGCGCCACCTCCTCTACTCTATTTCCCCTCCTCTACTCTTTGCTCTCTTCCTTCTCTCTGACTGATGGACCCCAGTTGTCATCCTCATTCATTCATTCATTATTTCTTTTTCTCACTGACAATCAGGCCTCACTGGTCATATTATGTAGTGTTGTATTATTTAACCCGAAAGGAATTTGCCCAGAATATTCCTCTCCCTCTCAATTTCCAGGATTTTCCAAACTAACTAACTTTTGGAGGTGTCACGACTCGACCAGGGGTCACCCAAGAGGACCTCCTAGAACTCCTGAAAATTCCACTAGGACCTCCCAGGAGGTCTAGCAGGACCACATCGAGAGGATCTCTAGGACCACTCAGGAGGTCCAGCAGGACCACCTGGAGGTCTTGAGACCTAGGACCTCCCCAAATGCCACGACCAGACCAGGAGGAGGTCGTGGGACTTGGAAAAGCCCTACATCTCCTGTGTTCCGAACTAGTCCTAAGGATCAACAGCTAGTTCATGCAGCAACACAAGTAATAAATATACATCAACGAGAACTTAATTAACAACAAGAGAGTTGATTACAAAGTTGGCCTACAAGCCGATAAAAGAGTAACTTTACACAACGGAAAACAAAAGATAAGTCCATCCAATACACCACAGGCAATTGACTGGAGGGCGCGACCTAGTCGTCCAGGACCTCTTGGTCCTCAGCAAAGACCTCTTCACCTGCTCAAAAGATTATTTCAAGCAAGAGTTAGTACCCATCCAATACACCACGTGCAATTGGTCGGCCTCCTCTTGGTCCTCAGCAAAGACCTCTTCACCTGCTCAAAAGATTATTTCAAGCAAGAGTTAGTACAACAACCGTGCTCGCAAGTTACACCCGTCAAATAACAGAATGACATGCATAAATGGATAACACAAAGGTGAGCTTATAGGGTTTGTTTGCATAAAGCCAGGTTTCATTCAAGTATAAGTAGGTTGTAAAGCTGGTTACACTATACATAAAACTCATTTTGCAATAAGGTTTTGATTTATTGATAACAAGATTAAGGGTGTAGGATAACCTCCTAACACCAGGCTAACAGCCAAAGGCTCCCCCGCCCAGAACACAATGGATAGAAATCCAAACCAGTTTTCAAAACCATTTGAAAACCAAAACCAAAGACTAACTTAGAGAGGCTTTGCTAGCATGTCTATGACCGTGGACACGACTATTTGAATAGATTTTCACTCTGGAGAGGTGTACAGCTTTACCCACAAGAGATAACCAATTTTTACTGTCCACTTACACACTTCCGAGGGTGTGTGACTAAAAGGTTATCACAAGGCCTTTACAATGCTCCTTCTCACCGTAGTCCTCTCTAAGGTTTCACCCCCTTTGGGCTAACCACTCGTAGGGTTCAGGCCCCCTCTTGCGCTAGGCGGGAATGTAAGAAAGTAGGTCATGAAAGACCATCCACACATCCAAAAAGGACAACCATGGTGAGACATTGCAAATTATTCGGGCAGATCCTGCCCATTCAAGACTTGTGGTTGCACGAAAGGGGCTTAACAAAGTAACACTCAAAGACTAGTCCTTAATTGACATGGGTGACATCCTCAACCCTGGGGCGTCGGTTGACATGACCCCCATGCACTCCCCGTGCACCCACCATGAGACCAACCAAGGTTCGCCCACATCCAAACCATTTTTCAACCTTTGCATTTGAAAAAAAAAACAGGTTTCCATGACAACCCAATGCCATGGTCAAAACGTTTGAGATAAAACATTGGTCTTCGGCAAAACTTCCCAAATCAAGATTTTGGTCTAGGCACAACTAAGTATTCTTTTTCCAAAAGGTCCTGGTCACACTAACGCATTAACCAGGTTTTCAACTAAGGCGACAACAAGATCAATTGTAATGTCAACATTGGCCATACAAAGGAGTTAGGTTTAGTTACGAGTGAAGTGTAAACACTGGTATTAAAATACTAAGTAAAATATGCATGTAGTACTTAGCTTGAAAACAGAAGGTACATATGTTGAAATAATATGTGCCAATATGATCAAGGGCATGACTTGCCTTGCTCGAAGGCTCGGGGGTCTTCCTCCTCAAAGAACTCAGGCTCCTCGGCGTCGTCACAATCTACACAAAGGAACAAAACCACTCAAAACAAGCTCAAGTAAAAGCCAAAGAACTTCAAAGAAAGTACCACTATAACCAACAAAAGAGCTTTAAAGGTTTGGGGGAGGTCTAGGGAGCTGGTCGTAGGAGGTCCAAAACCTTGGAAGAGGGTCCAAAGAGTTGGTTGAGAGAGAGCTAGGGAGTTACAAATGAGGAAGAAGGCAAAGATGAAGTGATGTCAAAGCCTATAAGGCCTGGGCTGCGGGGAGTTCAAGGACACATGTGTTCGGGGATGGGTGGAGAAGAGAACAAGAGCAGGTAAAGAAGGGTACAAGAGGGAAAGAAGGGTACAACGGAGGTGACAGCATTAAATGTGCCGCAACGCCTTTTAATGTTTAGAGACTTTCTGCTGCAAGCGTGCAGAAAGGAGAAAATAGACAGGGCTGGCTCAAACAAAGAGGTTGGTCAAAACAACAGAAGAAAGTCGTGACCTAAGGAGAGGTCCAACCAAGGGGTGGTCATATGAGGAGGTCATGAAGAGGAGGCCCCGCAGAGGACAAGGAAGGTCCTATCCCACCAGGGTTGTCTTTGCAAAAAGACCAGAGGTCATGACCACAAGGGTGGTCGTGACAAAGAGGGTGATTTTTGCAAAAAGACAAGAGGTTATGACCACAAGGGGTGGTCGTGACAAAGAGGGTGGTCTTAGCAAAAAAACCAGAGGTGGAGGAGGAGGAGGTCCAAAAGACAAAGGAAAAAGGCACAACGAACCAGGGTCATACGATCTTAATCGAGTGGTCCAAGGAGATAGGGACGTTCGGACCATCAGAACGCGCACTTACACCAGGGCCGCCCAAACTCAATCGGACGCACCACGATGTAAGGGAACGTTTGGACCATCAGAACACCTCTTCTCAATCGGGCCATCTAAACAAAATCTAACGGTCCTAGAGAGGGGAAGGCGCGCACAAGATCTGGACTTAAGGGAGGTCCAGCACAAAGGGGTTTTAAAGGGGGGGAGATTCAAGGAGAGAGGATCTAACGGAGGGGATCTAGGAAAGAGATCGAAGGAGGTCTTAACTGTGAGGACGGAACCAATGGGAGGTCCTGCCGGTCAAGATCTCACAAGGGGAGAAGTTTGAAACACAAACCTAAGCTTAAAACAGCTCAAGGGTGGTCGTGACCAAAAAGAATGTCAGAACCGCGGGGAGGTCTGGACAAGGAAGAGGTCCAAACGCAAAGGCGGCCTAGACCCAAGAAGATCTAAACCAAAGAGAAAACACAGAGGATGTCTAGACCATAGAGGAGGACGAAGCAAGCACGGGAAGGGAAGAACACCAGAACTCCAACATTCCCGACAAAACCAACAGAGAATTTAGTTGAAATTGGAGTTAGTCACTTGAAAATCATTCAAAAATCCCAATTTAGGCTTTTAGACTTTGAGGAAACCAAATGGTTCACTTTATTTTGAAATTTCCAAAAAGCACTAAAATCCAGGGTGTTACAGGAGGCTCGTTCTCTTTCATATGAACCCCGAATCAGTTGATACCTCCTCCTAAATTCATCTAAATTCACAATCTCTCTAATAGTACTATTTTTTTTTATAATTTTTGTATTTTATTTATTTGTCTCGGTTCGCGTGTGTAGAGCCCGATGCCACCGAAATCAATTTGGACCAACAGGACACAGTAAACTCAACCTTCGACAAAGGCAAGTCTCATTTGATCATATTGTACCTATGTTTTCCAAATCTTATTTTAAATTTTAAAATTAATATGCATTGCTATTTACATAAAATGATAAGTTCAAATCCTAGGATGTTAGTTAATCATAACTTTGTTAATATCTTCATTTGATGTTGTTATCCTTGAACCTTTGTCACCCTAGTATAGAAAATCCATGACATTGATTACATTATTGTTGGATTAGTTAAAATAGTAGAATTGGTTAGACACACTTTATCGGTCTTGATCACCCTTCGGGAGGAAACTATTATTACCTTTTATGCAAATCATTTTGAGAAATGTATGGCAATATGTATTGTCGTTGATTTATAAAATAAAATAGAATGATGAAAATTTGTTTAGACTTGGACGGATGGTAAGTTTAGGCGAGTGCAACTAGTGCACATGAACTTGTAATGTGTTAGGTTTTGCCCAAGTCATATTAAGGACCAACGCTTGTGATTATTGAAACTGAGCGCTACTGTACAACCACATGTCTAGAATAGGAAGGACTTGGCCAACTAATTTACTGAGTCTAAGCATTAAGCCCACAGACTATAGTTGGTAGGTGTTCTCTTTATTATGGTAAATGTACTTTCATATCTTGAAATGTGCAGAATATGATAAATGTACTTTCATATTTTGGGTCAGACGATGGTGAATGGCGTTCATGTCTGTCGGGGCTTGTGTCAGGTGATGGTAATTGACATCCATGTCCAGGCAGGTTATCCCCATAATGGTGAGCTCCAGGTTGATGGTAAATGATAGCCATGACTTGGAGTTAAGCTCATCGTGCTGGCTGATGTAAGGATAGGGTATTGTAAAGGCCTTGTGATAATCACTTAGCCGCACACATTTGGAAGTGTGTGAAGCGAACAGTAAAAGTTGATTATCTCATGTGGGTCAAGATGTACAACCTTTATAGAGTGTAAAACTATTCGAATAGCCGTGCCTATGGTCAAGGGCGGGCAAGGTGCGTTTTCGCATGGTAGATTTTAGTTTTGTTTTCAAAGAATTATTTTAGAAAAATCTGGAAGTAGTTGGAACTCTTGGATTGTTGTGCTAGTAGCTAGAGCTAGTTGGGCAGCTAGAGCCCTACTATTTAAACCTTGGCGGCTAGAGCCTCAATACTGGTGTCTGGTAGCTAGAACCTTCACTAGTGAAATAATTTATTTATGGAATATTTAATTATTTGCTACTCTAAATATGTGTATTTCAGGATTTGCCACTCCATGTGTCTATGACATGTGGGTCCCGGGCCACATGTCATAGACACATGAGTGGCAAATCCTGAATTACACATCTTTTAACAGTGGTAAATGATCAAATCTCTCATTATTTATTTATTGAAACTACATTTGTCAAATGTGTTTTATGAAAATTGTTGACACATAAAATATTGCTTTGTTAAAAAAAACCATATAAGCCTTCAACGATGCCGAAGAGGACTACGACTTCTACACCTGTGGTTTTGACGAAGATCACCCGGAGTACTAGGTTGCGCTCCTTAGTCGAATGTCGGTGGGTAATTTGATGGACCACCACTCGGAGTTTATCATTTGTTGTTTTCGCTGCTGTAAGACTTGAGGCCATGTGACCTTTATTGTAATAAGTGGTCATAAGGCCGGTACTTTATTATTACTTTTATGTTGAATCGTGATTTGAACTTGTTATCAACATTGTATCCAATGTGTGCACTAGCTACTGATCAGAGACTGGTGCAAAAATACATAGATGATTTGGATTCAGAAATCCGGTCCCGACACTCCCACATTGATTTCCTCCCCTCGGCGACCTCATCCTCTCTTGAGACTGGGGCTTGAAGGTCAGTTCCCATGGCGATTTGCCTCTGCCTCCCTTTGTTTTTTTGTTAGATCTGTTAGTGTGATGATGTATGTGACCTTGAGATTTGTTGATCTGTGTAGTTGGAGGTACAAACTGGTGGTAGAAAAATCATGGAATGTTCATACATGTGAAAATTGGATTGATGTTGATTCATGTGAGCATTCTTCATCTGTTGGATCTGGCATTAGGGATCGACATGCATTCATCATCTGTTGGATCTGGTATTAGGGATTGACATGCATGATGATCTGTGTGATGTCAATTTTCACTATTTTCATATATGAAACCTGAAAATAAACTACATTGCCTAGTTGATCTCTAGCTCAGCCTTTACATGAAAACAGGGGATGTCTAGAACAACATTGCTTAACTGAATATCTGCACTGATCTCTGTTACAACATGATTCCTTCTGCTAACACAACATAGGCACATCACCACTGCTTAATTGCTAAGGGCTCATTTAATTTTAAATAGCATTGCTTAACTGAAGGATCTAGCTCGACATCCAGAATCTATCATCTAGTAGGCTAAATTTTTGTGCTTTGTTAGTTTATATTGATGCATGTAGGAATGTTACAGCACGCAGATAGTAGGTTCTGCCGAGTGGAATGATGAACACCTTAGGATAGTATGCGAGTTGTTTGCGGAACAAGTTAGGATGGGGAACCAACCAAACACCCACTTGAACACTGTAGGATATGCCGAGGTAGCAAAGGGGTTTAAGGATATAATTGGTCTCGAGTACACTAAGACGCAATTCAAGAACAAATGGGATAAGTTGAAGTTCGATTACGCCATTTGGAAAAAAAAAACTCACTATAAGGGATACTGGTACTGTCTAGGATAGTGAGAAAGACACAATTTCTCAACCCCTTCCATGGTGGAAGAGGGTTAACATAATAAGTGATGTGTCAAATTTTTTCACTTTGAGCAGCGCATACTTCTTATTGATCCTAATGGATGTCCTATTTTTTTCACAAGAAATTCCAAGGGCAATAGAGTTTAGCAAAAAAAAGGTCTTCAAAATGAAAGCCTTCTAAGGTAGATGCTCAGAGATATCACCAATGATGGTGCTGATTATTGGTCTTCGACAATGGGTATATTGCCTCAATAGGGTATAGTCCTCAGTGCGAATATTTGGTGTATGAAAGATGAAGTAGTCAATTCTACTAAAGATGTCAAGGTATCCAATGACTAAGCAAAAAGATGATTGTCGCGGCTACTATGACGATCCACACCTTCATACATGAGCATGGTAGCTGGGATTGGCATTTCCGTAGGTGCGGCTGAGATCCTAATTATGTCCCTATCATTCCTTCTAGGTACCGAAAATATGTAATTTCTCAAGATGCTTTAGATGGGTCAACGTCACAATCAAATGATCAGTATATGGATACATTTCAGGATGAGCTTACTACTAGCATGGCTACTTCTAGGAATGATGTGACCCCTCATTGCTTTTCTATCTAAGACATATGTTTGTATTTGTTATAGATTTTTGTTATGCTACTCATTGATTAGAATCTTTGTTATGAATTTCATATGTTTATATATGTTTTATCTAAAAAATTTAGTAAAAAAAAATCGAATGTGGGCAAAAAAAGCACAACATGGCAAAAAAACACACAACATGACTGAAATCAACTTATTAAACCGTTATAAGTTAAGCAATACGAAAAAAAGATTTTAAGTCACAAAACGAGGGTGATGCAGTCTTTTTATAAACATCTCAAATTGCTTCAACTTCTTGTAGAAATAGATCTAAAGGTAAAACAGAAGTTGGAGCTCTAGAATGCTGTCCATGGGAGTAGACCGCATGCTCGTAATCGGTTACATACGGCCCACGTTAAGAACTGGGCCTAAGGCCCTGAGCCCTGAGCCCTAAGCCCAACAGGAAGCCAGCTCTTTTTAGCCTTTATTCCTTGCCCCCAACGACGCGTTTGCGTTTGTGAATTGTAACGAACCGACCGAGCCCTCTCGTCAACGACCTCGTCGCGCCCGAGGTCGAGGCACCCATATTCGCGCTATGGCAGCGAGGTCGAGGTGGGCGGCAGCGGCAGCCGTCGTGGCCGTGCTCCTAGCGGCGGCGGCGTCCGCGGCTTTCGGTGACGACGGCAACGGCGTGTACGAGCCGTGCTCAGACGCGGCGGTGCAGCGCGGCGATGGGTTCACCTTCGGGGTGGCCTTCGCGGGGCACGACGCCTTCTTCTCCGGCGGCGTGCAGCTCTCCCCGTGCGACGGCCGCCTCGAGCTGGTGTCCCGCGCGCAGGTCGCGCTCTTCCGCCCCAAGGTCGACGAGATTTCGCTCCTCACCGTCAACGGCTCCTCCTCCTCCGGCGCCGGCTTCGACCCGGTAAGGCCCCCGACGAGATACTGCTAAAACCTTCCAGCCTTTTGTGTTTACTTGCAACTTTTGTGTGAGATGGTGTGTGGAATGTATAGATAGGAGGAACCCTAATTGATTGCACATTTGCACCTCAGGAACCAGTAGTTTGGCATAAAGGATTTGTCTTCTAACTTCCTTTAAAAAAATCCAATGATATTGGTTTGCAAGAAAGAATTTAGGTTACCAATTCATTGTGCAATAGGTTGTAGTGGAATCTATCTATCAAACACTTTCCTTGTCAATTAGTTAGTGAGAGATGAAGAATTGGTAATCACGGCCTGCTTGCGGAGGCATAAGCCAAAAACGGGGGAGCTGGACTGGACAGCGCCCCATGAACACGTCGAGACAACCGACAGCATCATGTTTGGACTCATTGGAGGAGCTCAATTGCTCAAATAGGGCAGATGGCCCTCATAACATGCCTCTATGTCGTCTGTGGTCCAAGTGCCAGGTCAGCTTTGATGGTGCAATTTCTTCTGAAGTTTTGTGCTTTCCCCTCAAAGTTGGAACTTTTTCTTCTAATTTATTGGGTGTAGCAATAGATTGCAGGCAGACAATTACCAACATGTACCGGAATGGCTTAGCAGAGTATTTGAAATGTTAGATAGGGCTGATCATGTCTTCCACCTGATTCATCGATTGGCATTTTGTTCATGGTACAGGCATGAATGTTTTTTCTTCAATGATTGTTCGTAGCATATCTATTGCAAATATGAGCAATGATGATGCATAAGAACGATTTTAGTAAATACTGAAAAACTCAGTGCACTTTAATCAATTGCTGAGACAACCTGCAATAGATGACAAGTTGCTGCATCTATTATCCGTGATTATCTCGAGAAGAACTGCACAATAGCTTGCATAGTTCTAATCATGATACATCTGATACTTTCTTGTAGATAGGTGTGCATATGAATTGCCCTTGTTTACTGTTATGAACTCGAAGATAATGGAGTCATTAGTTCTAATGGGCAATTCTTTCACTCTGTTCCAGGCATCTGCTGGTGGATACATGGTAGCTTTTGCTGGGAGGAAATATGCAGCAAGGTCATCTCCGGTTTTTGTTAGCAACAGCTCATACACAGTGACCGGCTTCACCCTGGTGCGCCCATAAACTGTAACCTGGATAATTGTATGTTCACAAAGTTCACCACTGATCATTTGCTTGAATTATCTGTTTCAGGTCTTTGAGTTCCAGAAAGGCACGCTCCAGAACTTATACTGGAAAACCGACGGTTGCTCCTCGTGCTCTGGGCAAGGGGCTTTCACCTGCGTTGATCAGAGCTGCGCGATCAAAACGTCCAGCTGCAAGGGCAAGGGCGGCCAGGTGGACTGCAGCCCCGGGATACAGCTCGCCTTCTCGGGCACCGATAAGCACGACGCCGTTCTCAACTCGTGGTACGAGGTGTCGAAGCTGCGGCAGTACTCCCTCTTCGGGTTGTTCTCCAACATCAAGGACTCGTTGACGAGCCAGTTCAGCCAGTTCTTCTAGCTTGTTGAGCTAGCGTTTTCCCCCGGCCATGCACCTTCCCTTCCGTACAAGCTTTGAAGGCACCCTTATATATATGTTTCTTCATGTTACCGTCATCTATATATATGTTCAGTTCTTATTGCTTGTAACAAAAAATGCTATATACACTTGGTTATGCATACGATACAGGACAACATATGTAAGTTATGTGTGATCATGTTCTTTTCACCCTTGAGCTTGTGAGTTTTGACTCGCTGCCTGTGTTTATTCCCTTGTGTACACATTTGCTTGGGAGAAATGCCTGGGCTGGAGGATGTAACACCTGTGCCGTGCGCGTGCGTGTGTGTGTCTCGTGGCAGTCCGTAAGCTGATCTGCGTGCATGTGCGGTTAAGCGTCTAAGGTTATCTCCAATAGTACATTTATTATCGTCTTTTAGTTATGCCATGTCAATAAAATACTATATAGAGAAGAGAGAGGGAGAAGAGATGTTGAGAATAAGAGTATTTTTCGAATTACTTTAATCCAGAAATATAGTAGATAAAACATGATGAATATTCTAGCCACTTTCACAAAGTAAGTAAGCAAGAACACTATAGACATACTAATATCCAGAAGAACAGAAACTAGCATATCTATCACAGTGTTCAAGGTAACAACTAGTAATATTACTAACCAAGAAATACATATGAAATAGACATACCGGATCCAAAGTGGAAGGAGCAGCAGAGTGGAAGAAGCGGCACCGAGTCTTTGTGAGATCGTCGTTTGTCATGGCGTAGTGGTAAGTAGTCGTGCGAGTGGGCGTCGCCGCGTAGTAGTCGTGCGGTTGTAGACGAGTAGCAGAGTCGAATGGAGAGGAAGCGGCGGCACGCGCGAACGCTCCCAAAACGATCAAGAGGCCGTAACGGTCGCCATTACTCACTAGTAACGGCGGCATTGCGCTTAGTCAAGAGGCGGCGGTCGCCATTACTCACTAGTAACAAAGAACCGTTATCGCCACCATTATTTGAATCGGTACATTGTTCTTTTAATTGCAAAAATGAAGAGACGAAACGATCGCAATTATTGCGAGTCGGTGCGTTCGATTTTCGAATAGATAAAGAAAAACGCCGCGCGCACTCGACACGCTGCGTACGCGCGCGCACGCACGCGCACGCGACGCACGGCTCGGCTCGGCGCGGCTCGAGGCGAGGCGAAGCGAGCGCGCGTGTATTGGCTCTCTCCAATTCCACAAGAGGACTCCCGTTCCACCTTATAAATTGGTGTAAAAGGTTTAGCACATGCACATGGGCCTTTGGGATTTTTCAGGATTTAATTAGAATTAAAGTTGGGCCTAGCCCATATTAAATCCAACAATCCCCACCGCATCCCAAGGGCACATGTCAAATTCCTTGATCCACAAGATTGTTTTAATATATCGGTGTTTCGATGGAGACCGGTTAGGTTGAACATCCATCTAGAAACGAAGCTACACTTATCCACAATCGCACAATGGACTAAGCCTTGAATTGGCGCTTTGTGTGAATAAGTTCACTTAAGTCCTTAATCGATACTAGCTCGCCAGCATCCCCGCTGGTTGGAGCATATAAGTCATACTCTGGCCTATTCATGAGCTTCCTAGAGATTACCCTATCTCATAGACGTGACTAGCAATCGGGCTCATATAGGTGTGTTCTTTCAAGACGCTCAGAGGGCAGATCTTTGCTTAAATAAGCCACAGAACACATTAAGATAAAATCAACCTACCATACTGATTTAGGAGAGAATTGCATCTCCAATGGAGTGGGTCTATAAAGGTACTCTCCTCCCGCTAACCAAAAGCTTGTTTCGCCAATCCTACTTCACGGATCTCCGATCATATAGGATGGGTTACCACTATGGTATAACTCACGTGGGTCTCAAACCCATCTCCTTGATGCATTGTCTATCACATTCGTGATAAACCCTTTGTGAAGGGATCGCAGATTCTTAGTTTGTTTGGATATAATCCAAAGCTATTACTCGGAGTTTCTCATTTTCCGATGACTTGATCTTTTCTTCACATGTCTTGATGATTTCATATTATTCTTAGAATGTTCACCTTGACGATCACGATCGATTGTCACGATTCATCGAATAGCTTGCACGCTTATCAACCACCGCAGATCCATCAAGAGCTCACGAAGCCATTCGGCTTCAACGATGGCGATATCTAATGCCGTGAGTTCGCTTCCATTGTTGACCTCGTTAAGATGGTCCGCTTGCAAGACTTCCATGAAACAACGTCACCTCCAAGTGTGAAGACATATCCACTTGTGGCCTTAATCTCATCAAGATCGATATCGGTTTGAAT
This sequence comes from Ampelocalamus luodianensis, assembly GCA_036346255.1. NCBI lineage: Eukaryota > Viridiplantae > Streptophyta > Magnoliopsida > Poales > Poaceae > Ampelocalamus > Ampelocalamus luodianensis. The sequence goes on from CM070621.1 coordinate 5,793,116, forward strand.
CACTATAACCCTCTAGTACCCTAGGTACCGGTATAGTGAATGTCATAACTCATATTACCCTTTAGATAGCGCATTACCCTCTCAAGAGCATGCCAATGATCATCTCCTGATTAGAAACAAACCGGCTTAGTTTGCTCACAAAGAAACGAGATGTCGAGCCCGGTACCGCTTAGCTAAATACATAAGTGAACCAATTATCGAGAATATCTCAATTGGTCTCTCGGCTATTCTCCGATTCTTCCTAAGCAACACGCTAGGATCATAAGGTGTTGGAGAAGGTTTGCGATCGCTATAACCAAAATGACTCGTAACCTTTTCCACATAATGAGATTGCAACAATGTAATCCCACCATCATCACCTCTCAACGACTTGATGTTCAAGATAACATCGCTACTCCTGGATCTTTCATCTCAAAATTCGAGACAAGAAATCCTTGACCTCCTTAATCACATTAAGGTTGGTCCCAAAGATCGATATGTCATCAACATACGGACATAGAATGACTCCTCGCCCCACCATGGCGATAATACACACATCCGCGACTTCATTTACAATAAAGCCTGCAGATGTTAAGGTTCTGTCAATTTTTCATGCCACTGCTAGGTGCTTGTTTAAGACCATACAAAGATTTCAACAACTTGCACACCTTTCCTTCTTGACCATTTACTACAAATCCATCCGCTATTCCATGTAAATTTCCTCGCCCAACTCTCCATTTAGAAAAGCCGTCTTAACATCCATCGATGAATGAGAAGACCGTGTGAGGCACCAGAGATAGTAGTACTCGAATAGTGGCCAATCTAGCCACAGGTGAATAAGTATCAAAGAAATCTTCGCCTTCCTTTTGGGTATAACCCTTGGCCACAAGCCGTGCCTTATACTTCTCGATAGTACCATCAGCCTAAGCTTCTTTTGAACACCCACTTACATCCTACTGGGTTTACAACCATAAGGACGCTCGGTGATCTCCCAAGTTCCATTAGAGATAATGGAATCCATTTCACTGGACCGCTTCCTTCCAAGATTCCATGATCCGGAGAAGCATATGCTTGAAATGGTACTTGGAGTATCATCCACAAGGTACACAATGAAATCGTAACCAAAAGACTTTGCAGTCCTTTGTCTTTTACTCTTCCTCGAGTTTCATTGTCTTCCTCCTCGAAATTTGATCAGGGTTTGCTCAAAATATTTCATTGGAATGGCAGTTCAGAGTTGTATCGGGCTCGACTCGATAAACTAGGCATATCTTTCATCGGAAAAATATCCTCAAAGAAAGTAGCATCTCTGGACTCCATAATTGTACCGACATGCACGTCAGTACTCGATTTCACCACTAAAAATCTATATCCAACGTTATGGTGAGCATAGCCTAAAAAGACGCAATCCACGGTTTTGGTCCAAGCTTACGCTTTTGGAAATTGGCACGTTGACTTTCGCCAAACAACCCCAAGTGCGCAAGTATGAAAGTGATAGTCTTTTCTTCTCCCATTGTTCAAATGGAGTTATCTCTTTATTCTTTGTGGGAACCCTATTTAGGACATGACATGAAGTCAATATAGCCTCCCCACCATGCCTTGGAAAGACCCGATGTGTCTAACATGGCGTTAACCAAATCGATTAGAGTACGGTTCTTTCTTTCTGCAATCCCATTTGATCGGGTGAATAGGAGGCGTCCTCTCATGGATTATACCATGTTCCTCACAGAATAAATTGAACTCATTAGAAAAGTACTCGCCACGATCGCACCTAACCCTTTTGATTTTCTTTTCAAGTTGGTTCTCTGTCACGCTTTATAGATTTTAAAGTAGTGAAAAGCTTCATCTTTAGTTTTTAAAAGATACACATAGCGAAACCTAGTGGAATCATCAATCAAAGTCATGAAATATCTCTTACCACCTTTTGTCAACACACCATTCATCTCACACAGATCCGAATGTATGAGTTCTAATGGTGCTAAGTTTCTTACCTCCGCGCCTTGTGAGGCTTACGAGGTCGCTTTGATTGCACACAAACTTGACATTTAGAACCTTTGGCAAGGGAGAATTTCGGGATTAACTCTAAAGCAAGCTAACTGCGTCATGCAACCAAAATTTATGTGACAAAGTCGTGAATGCCAAATAGTAGTCTCATTACCACCGAAAATATGATTCACAACATTATTACACAAATCAAAGAGATAGGCGAACAAGCCTCCGCACACATAGCCTTTACCAACAAATTGTCCACATTTGGACATTACAAATTTATTGGACTCAAATACCGACCTAAAGCCATCTCTACACGTAAGAGATCCGCTCACGAGATTCTTATTGATGGATGGCACATGATGCACGTTCTTGATTGCACAATCTTTCCCGAAGTAAACTTGGATCGACTGCCAACACCATGAACAATGGCATGTGACCCGTTCCCATTAGAACTACTGAATCCCGAGTGACTGGTAAGAAGAAAACAATGAAATATCAGCACACACATGTATATTAGCACCGATGTCTATCCACCAATCGGTAGATTGACATACGAAAAAAAGCAGAGGTAAATTACCATACCACAAGTTCCGTCTCAAGAGTACCAACAACAACATTGGCGGACTTGGAATTCCGCCTTGCGATTCTTCACACCCTTCCGTTGATCGCAATCCTTGGCCCAATGACCGATTCGCCACACACAAAGCAAAGGCCATCCTTTGTGTTCTTCTTCTTCTTTTTAAAGCTTGTTGTTTGTGCAGTCTTGTTTTGCCTTTGAACTTTTGAGCTTGGCCATTCTTTTACGCACCACATTGGCACTAGAATGTCCTCATTTCCTCTAGTGTGTGTATCTTTTACCCTTGCCTTTTCTTCAACATCAAGAGACCCAATGAGATTTTCAACAGAAAACTCTTGTCTCTTGTGTTTGAGAAAGTAGCAAAATTCCTCCACGAAGGAGGAAGCTTGGCAATAATGCCTCCGCGACAAACTTGTCCCAGAAACACACACTTGAAATGCTCAAGTTCTTTGGCCATGGATTGTATCTCATGAGCTGCTCAACTCTGAAGCGACCATCAACCATTCTATAGTCATGGTATTGCTCCATGAGATACAGCTTCACTTTGCTCGCATCCAAACCCCAAACTTGGCCTCGAGTGCATCCCACATATCTTTCCCATTTGTAATCACCATGTATGCATCAACTAACTTCACCAAGAACGCGATCACGGCACCTTTAAAAGGTTATCGCACCTCGAACGCTTGCTCTGTTCAGAGTAAGTGTTCCTTCAGCTTACCTTTTGCCACATGAAAACGTTCATGGCGGTTAGCCAAAGCACCATCTTGGTGCGCCACCTCTTATAATTCGCACCATCGAATTGAGAGGGCTTAAGCGCGGCGAAGAAAGCGATTGATGAAAAATGCCTATTACAATAAGGTTTTGGATTGTTGAGAATAAGAGTATTTTTCGAATTACTTTAATCCGAAATATAGTAGATAAAACATGATGAATATTCTAGCCACTTTCACAAAGCAAGTAGCAAGAACACTATAGACATACTAATATCCGTAAGAACGAAACTAGCATATCTATCACGTTGTTCAAGGTAACAACTAGTAATATTACTAACCAAGAAATACATATGAAATAGACATACCCGATCCAAGTGGAAGGAGCGTGATAGTGGAAAAGCGGCGGTGGAGTCTTTGTGAGATCGTCATTTGTCATGGCGTAGTGGTAAGTAGTCGTCGCGACGTCGCGGTAGTAGTCGTGCGGTTGTAGACGTAGCAGAGTCGAATGGAGAGGAAGCGATGAGCGCGCGAACGCCCCAAAAACCTTATTCGCCCTTGCTCGTGCAAGCCTTCAGGACGAGGTTCCGAGGCTGCTCTCCTGTGCGATCATTACGCCGCCACGGATGGAGATCGCCGAGACAAAGAAAGAAGAATGTGGTGTCTTTCGTGGAGAGAATTGGAGAACATCACTCCGTTCGGATAATGATCGAGTATAACAACGGACGAAACAATCACCATTACTTACTAGTAACCGCAACCATTACCGTCTAGTCAAGAGGCGAAACGGTCGCCATTACTCACTAGTAACGGCGGCAATTCATCGCCTAGTCAAGAAGGCGAAACGGTCGCCATTACTCACTAGTAACGAACAACGAATCGCCGACCATTATTTGAATCGATTATCGTTTCTTTTAATTGCAAAAATGAAGAGACCGTAAGCGATGCAATTATTGCCGGCCGTTTATTGCGAGTCGGTCGCGTTCGATTTTCGAATAGATAAAGAAAACGCGCACGCACCGGACACGCGTCGTATGCGCACAAGCATCGCATCGCACCGCACCGCTGCGCTCGGCACGCTCGGCTCGAGGCGAGGCGGCGAGCGAGCGCGCGTGTATTGGCTCTCTCAATTCCACAAGAGGACTCCCGTTCCACCTTATAAATTGGTGTAACTCCTTTAACTCTCCATATGGGACTAAAAAGGTTTAGCACATGCACATGAGCCTTTGGGATTTTCCAGGATTTAATTAGAATTAAAGTTGGGCCTAGCCCATATTAAATCCAACAAGAGAGAGAACAGGTCGTCCTGAAGAGACGATCGTGCACGCGAAACAAGACATGATACATTAATTTACTCTAGTTGATATGTAGGCCCATTTTAAAGAAAAATTATAAAATATAAGTATTGGAGGATGTACTAAAGATTGTCTATTGGAGATGTTGTCTCTAAAGATGATGTAACATATATTACAGACAAAGTTGTCTCTAACTATTGGAGATGCCCTAATATCATCACCAGCCGGCATGCGCGAAGGGAGGAGCAATCCGTGCGGTGAGCAGCGTGAGGCGGCGGCAGCTGGCGAGTTTTTGCCCGATATGGCACTATTGCCGAAGATAATGCCAAATTTAGCCTCCTTCTGACCGTAATGACAAAAATAGCATCACAGAGCTGTCGGCGCCCGACACCCATCGAAGTCTGGTCCCCAGGGGGCCGGACTCCACCTCCACCGTGCCTCTGGGAGCCGGACTTCCCCTCGAGCGCCACGTGTGAAATCTAGTGCCCTGTGGGCCGAACCTAGCGAAACCATGCCCACGGGGCGGACCACCCTAGACCGTGCCCCTGGGGCATGGTTTTGCCCATGCCGTGGCCCTAGGGCATGGATTCGCCGAGTGCAGTGCCCCTGGGGCACGACACTGTCTTTTTGTCGCACGCCTGCGCCTGTCGTGTCTTGTTCCCGTGCACTAGCGCCCGCGTGGAAGGGAATCGATTCCCTCCCGCCGCTTCCCTCCGTCCCATCCATTACACCCATGCACCCCATGCATGCAAAGGCATCCCCTGCATGCAAAAAACAGCACGCGGGAGGGAATCTAATTCCCTCTCGCCTCTTCACGTTACGTTCGCGCGACTATAAAAATCGGCGTCGCTCTTATTCTCGAATCCATTCTCATTCTCAAGTTCGGCGTACAGAGACAGAGATAAGAGAATAGAGCGAGCGAGTGAGTGCCGATTTCACAGTCGATTAAGGAGTGTTTAGAGCAGTGCTTAGCGGTCGTATTAATACAGAAAGGTCGACATCAAGAGGAGGTAATTTTTCTCACCTATGCATTATGTTTATTAACTGTGTAATTTTTTCGCCTATGCGTTGTTTCTCATATTGTTCAGGTTGACATTGAAGACAAGGAGTTGAATGTTCAACTGTTGTGGTAACTGTTGGGGTACGGGTCCGAGAACTGAAGGTAGGGCGCTCGCCCTCATCTAACCACCAACAGAGCTCTCCCTTGTCGAGGTAACGAGGTTCTGAGACCTGATTAGCCAGGGAGGCGAGGTATCGCCCTCCAAGCTCGGCCGGAACTCTTCCCGACAAACAAAGAGGCTCTGATCTTTAGCCAACCGGTTATGGAATAACTTTGTTTATTTCTTTGTTTCATTGATAATGGATACATGCTATCTCTTTTATAGGGACGGTCCGACTTGACTCCTAAGAAATAATCTATAAGGAAACAAATAGTCTATAAGAAAATTTATCTCTAACAATCTAATCTAATAATAACTTGCTTAACTAATAGATAATACCAAACACCTAATAGATAGATTCCTAAATAGTAGAGCACGCTAATATTCGTGGCGCTCTGATAACACACGCTCTGATATCTGGCCGAGTGCTCGTTCACCCGCTTTGTTGGAATGCCCCGCGCCTTGCTCCATAATATTACACCCCTCGCGGCGAGGCAGCTCGTCCTCGAGCTGCGGTGGTGGTCCCATATTGATGAGAGGGTACGACGACAATGTCGTGTCACGCGGACGAGGATCAACGAAGCTCCAATGGACAGGAATCATGTTGTCGAGTAAGACCTTCTGCTCTTCGCTGGTAGCCTTCAATTTCTCCAAGAGAGATGGTGCGGCACCGAAAGCCATGGTGAGTGGCTCTGACACCAAATGTTGTGGTAACTGTTGGGGTACGGATCCGAGGACCGAAGGTAGGGTGCTCGCCCTCATCTAACCACCAACAGGGCTCTCCCCTGTCGAGGCAGCGAGGCTCTGAGGCTTGATTAGTTAGGGAGGCGAGGGATCGCCCTCCAAGCTCGGCCAGGACTCTTCCCGACGAATAAGGAGGCTCTGATGTTTAGCCAACCGGTTATGGACTAACTTTGTTTATTTCTTTGCTTCATTGATAATGGATATATGCTATCCCTTTTATAGGGATGGCCCGACTAAACCCTTAAGAAATAATCTATAAGGAAACTTATCTCTAACAATCCAATCTAATAATAACTTGCTTAACTAATAGATAATACCAAACACCTAATATATATATATCCTAAATAGTAGAGCCTGCCTAATATTCGTGATGCTACAATAACACACGCTACAGTATCCCGGCCGAGGTACTGTTCACCCGCCCGTTGGAGTGCCCTGCGCCTTGCTCCATAACATCAACAACCGACATCATTAGAAGCAAAAGATGAGGAGATAACCACAGTTGGAGATGAAGTACTTGTTGCTCCGTGGTTACATCATGATGATTTGATACCTACAACACCTACATCATCTAAGGAGGATATTAAAGGAAACAACATTGGTGTTGATTTGGTAGTTCATCAAGAAAATGTTAGTAATTGTGAGAACTCTTTGAATCAAATGGAAATTCCACGTTCTGAATTTGATATGCTTAACTTACATAATATGGAGTTCATAACTCATAAATAAGTTCTTACTAGAATATCTCCTGATGATTCTTTGTACTATCTCATGTTTGACGATCCTAGAGCTATCTAGTGTGATTGAGAATGTTGCTAAAATTTCATGTTTAAAATCACTAGTTAGTACTTATACCTACACATATAAGTTCAATTTGATTGGAGATTATGGTGTAGATTTTAGGTTTTATGTTTATCGAATATACATTACATGTGGTCAGCTTGCTGAATTGAAATTGCATGTTTTGGATAAACAATCTTTTATGTCATGTCATGATCACAATGAGACGAGTTTCAATAATAGTGCTTGTTGTTTAGAAAGATTTCTTAAGCCTACTTGTACATCCTTTGATGTACATTCATGTATAAGTAATCAGAGTAGCGCAATTAAAGCATGGAAGGCACTAAAATTTTTCTCCCCCATATTTGAACAACTTGATCTGGTTATTCCCATTAATATCTTGTCTATGTACTTAGAAAAGTCAATGATGACTTTTTCTCATGTGGGGGGGGGATGATGTGGATGATAATATTGCAATGTATACATCTTATGGCTGCTGTTGTATTAATTGGTTTGTGCAAAACAACGAGAATGACACAATAATTGATTCATACATATACCATGCATATGTGTTGTTCTTTTTGTTTACTACGCCTTCATATGTTCATGATGTGCTAAACAGGAGAAGCATGAATGATAAATGCATATACCATGCATATACGTTGCTCTCTTTGTTTAGTACACTTTCAGGTTATCAAAAGTTAAGGATGGCTTTTCGTGAAGAAGGGGGGATGATGCAGACATCCTTAGCTATGTTGTTCCATATATTGTGTTAAATCTTTGCTTACTTCGGAACAACATGAACTTACAAAAATGGCTGAAACTTTTTCAAAGAAGCATAGCATTGAGGTGAACTCGTTTCTATCGATTCCTAATGATGTTATTCATGATAATAGAGTACTACCTCATGTCACTACTTTCAGCATTCTTAGGTTTGACAAATGGAAGACTTTGGAACCAAGAGGGAGGAGAGGGAGGCCGGGGCCAAAGCAATGGAGAAGCACAAGAAAGAGGGCAACAACACTTGTTGCAAAGCCATGGGAGGGCAAGAGAAGGCCCATGCGGCAGGACCAATGCCCATGCGGCCAGCTTGGAACAAGGCCTATGCGGTGGAAGAGCAAAAGGGGAGAAGCCCAAGAATCTAAAGTCCAACCGAATTTAAACTCAAAATCAACTCAGAACTCAATTTGAATTCGGTTTGGACAGCCCAATAGGCCCGTAAGAAAATGGTCATAACTTACCCAAACGGAGTCCGATTCGGGTGTTCTTGTGCTTGTTGGAAATATTATTCCAAAGCCTACGCAATGGTCAAGGCCCCAGCTTCATAAACGTCATGGATCGTCTGCTATGATCGAAATGATGTGACAACTGTAAATTTAGGTTTTCTTTTTGTGTGAGTTTGAGTCCCATACATGTAGGGATGAGTTGGAGTCAGTTTAGATACCTTGTGGTTGACCCTAGGGGTCATATATACTCATGTATTCATGCCTTTTGAGGAGACCATGATTAATAGATTGAAACTTCCGCAAGAGAGCCTTAGCACTTGTTCTTCTCCTAGGTTTGAACAAAACTAGATAGGGGAATCGGGTGTTTTCTCTACTCGTGTTCTTGCTTTTCCCTTCGGTTATTGCAGGCCCGTAAGAAAATGGCCATAACTTCCTCGTGGTCGGTGGAAGAACAATCAAGAGTGTGGTTGGGTGAGTTCATACGTCGCAAGTCGTTGCACGGGCAGCGGTTGGCCACGCCAGACTCATCAGGTTGCACTAGTTATCCTCGATCCTACGTTGAGAAGATCGGGCACCGCGTATCATTACTCGTAATTAATCATGTCATAATTAATTTTGTCGTACTTGATTTAGTCATGGTTAATTACTCGTAATTTATTAAGTCATAATTAATTTAGTAACAATTAATTACTCGTAATTAATTTAATCATAATTAATTTAGTTATAATTAATTTAGTTGTCATTTTTATTCATAATTAATTTATCATAATTAATTTGTCATAAATAATTTAGCCATTATTAATTTATTCATTATTAATTTGTGTCTTTCATCTCTTGTAAGTCATGCCTCTACCGGAGCTAGTCGAACCGTTCTACGACGAACATCGCTGGAGCAAGTTGTGGACCACAGAGGACGGAGATGGTTCTCCACCCCTTGCATTTTGGTTTGAGAAGCATTACTGAGACCTTGACGCTAGCTACGTCCAAATCCTTCTGGACACGGGCTTGTTGCCCTTTGTGAGGATGCTCTAACTCGGCCGCTACTTCACCCTGAACGGGAGTCTCATGTTGGCACTTGTTGATAGATGGAGACCCGAGACACATATTTTCCACTTTCAGTGGGGACAGATGATGGTCACTCTCCAGGATGTCTCTTTCTTGACCAGTCTCCCGATCACGGAGACCCACTTGTTCCACCCTATCCGTCGACGGATTAGAAGGCCCACTTGGCGCATCGGCTCGGTATAGCTGTCCCAAACAGGGCCCATGGTGTCCCTCGGATATGGCTAAGGAATTTCAGTCAATGCCCTCCGAATGCACCAAACGAGGTTGTTAGGAAGCATCTCGTCGCTTATCTTCTTCATCTTTTCGGTTGGGTTTGTTTCCCACCACACGGGGTGATTGGGTGTACCCTAGCTTTCTCTGCATCAACGAGTCTTTGGCTGATGCCCATCCTAGGGAGATACCCCATTACAGCTTCGGATCACCTGTCCTTTGCACCACATACAAGGGGTTGTATGACACTTCACGACGCGACACTTGTTTGAAGTTGGTCCTTGCCGTTTGCTACGTGCTCCTATAGCTGTAGAGTTGGGAGCACTTCACCTTCCAGAATGCAGTGCACCCGTACCCCGAGTTCCACGACCCATAGACAGGCCCACTATGGGCACCCGGTGGACTACTTCCAAGTTACATTGGGCCAAAGACAGACCAGCGAGGTGCTACTAAAGAATCTAGGCTCTATTTTAGTATTTTGGTAATTAACGATAATCATTATATGTGGACTAACATGTTTATTCAAGTGATTGAAAGGGTTAGTCCTGGATAAAAGATAAAGAGTACAAAAGACACTCAAAGAATGGATATCAAGATCATCTAGCTCAAGGCAAAGCTATCTAGTTGAATAGGGTATATTCATAATTTTACCGGTCTTGCAGTTTGAAGTTTAAAAGATTGGATTGCTAGTATAGGTAGTCGTACTATGAAGAGGGATCAACGACTAGTAGCTTAATAGCAAAGTGTGCCAACTGCTCAAACTCACTTGGATACACCAAACTCACCTGTCCTCCGCCAGAGCATTCGGAGCAGGTCACACACGAGGAGAAGCTTCGTCACTCATTCGATAGACACAATGCTTCGTATCGTGACGACACTGTAAAACACTCACAACCTATACTCGCTTTATTCATGACATTTTTATTATTTGGTATTGAACAGCTACGCTCAGCAGAACCTTGACCAGTACAGAGTACCAAACCAAGGCCAGAGCTCCTCCTGGGTTGCTGGTACATCGTACGGTCAAGGTCAGAGCTCCTCCGCACTGAGGGTCGTTCAGGCATCGTACTTGGGGGCTGTGGCTCCTAGGGCGGATTCATGTAGTCATTTATTATGGATATGATAGCATGTGGTGGCCAGTTTGGCATGACTCAGCTGGATGATATTGACGTTGGACATATTCAGCTTGCTGAAGCACTTCTGTTCACTCAACGGTCTTCGTACGCCCTTCAAACTAATACGCGCTCCAGACCGGTTCACATATCCTATGGGACATGCTCAACGCAAGACTAGGACACACACGCAGGCACAAACACAACGAGCAGAGAGTGGCTCGGACGAGTGAGCCATATTGTAGCCTATGTGTAATTATATTGTATAGATGTTGTGCTATACGTGTATAGATATTTTGCATAACATATTTGTATACATTATGTGCGTATTGTCGGAGTACATCGGTGCCAGAGACGACTACAACGCCCGAGATTCATATGAAAGCGTAAAACCATAAAACACTCGAGGTTCACAAGAAATCATAAAACCATAAAACACCCAAGGTTCACATGAAATCATAAAACAATAAATCATACCTCGGGGGAGTCCGGACCCTAGGGCCACGGCATGGGCAAAAGTGCCCTAGGGGCACGGTCCAGAGTGGTTCGGCCCCAGGGGCACGGTTTCGCTAGGTCTGCCCCAGGGGACCGGATTTCACATGTGGAGCGTGAGGGGAAGTCCGCCCCCTAGGGCACAGTGGAGGTGGAGTTCGACCCCAGGGAACCGACTTGACTTCACTAGGTGCTCATTACGTCAGAGAGGAGCGCCGCGCCGGCACATACCGTGCCGATAGGACTAGACAAGGTGTTGCACACATGGGCGACCGCGACAATGGGAGGGAGGAGGCAGGTGGCACACGGCCACGTGGCGCAAGAGGTGGATGGCGCTGCAAGAACGCAGTAGACAAGTGCAGCAGCAAGGGCGCAACTTTGTTTGATTGCTGATTGCGTTGTGTAGCCAAATTGATCGTGTCTGCCGGGCTGACCCACGGCACGGAACTATTGACCCAGCCTAGGCCCGGCCCGACCCATCCTGATAAGGCGTTCCGTGCTTGGGTCGACACCCCAGCCAGCGGGTCAACCCGACATGGCCCGAGCATGACACACATCCTCCCCTTCGCCATCAAGTCCGGTGCCGCCTCCTTCGCCCGAATCCATTGTTGGCTTCTCCTCCAGCCACCTCCTTGCGTAGATCCAGCGTGCCTCCTCGTTCGGCAGCCTCCCCATACAGATCCGATGCCTTCATCCTGTCCAGTAGCCTCCCCACGCAAGACGCTGCCGACACTGGTGGCACATGACGGCGACGTGCGGCGAAGGAGGAGGAGCTTGGACTTGATGGTGAAGGGGAGCCGAACCGATTGTGCTGTGCCTAAACAGGCCTGAACCGGGCCAGACCACTCATTTGACCACCTCTGTGGCAGCTCGGGAATTGTCTGCTCCTGCTGGGTGAACCGTGCCGGGACGTTAACAACCCACCCCTCACCCCCACCCACCACCACCCCAAAAAAAACGTGCATATGGTCGGGCTATTCTGAAGTTAATTTGACCTGTAAGCCCAGTCCAAGTTCGTTCATCTGTCACGAAGGGCAACACGAAATGGCTCCAAAGTTCAATCCAATCAAATCCAAGTGCGATTAACTAAATCACCGGAAAGTATAATGATAATCAAGTCGATCAACTAATCACATAATTACAGTACCAACGAACCCAAAAAATGGATAAATAAAAAGAACTCCCAAATATGACCACACCCAGGCGCCAGGATCATCATTCACGGGCAAGGCAGGCTACTAGTTCTTGTTGTTGTTATTGTTATTGTTGGTGTTCTTGAGCACGATGGGCAGGACGATGACGAGTATGATGACGAGCAGGATGGCGATGGCGATGCAGGTCCACTTGCGGCTGCTCCTCTGGTGCTTGCGCGCCACCTGCAGCTGCTCGCGGCCTCGGTCGACGAACGAGCGCGCGCGGCCGACGTTGCCCTCGATGTCGTTGAGCTGCTCCCCCTGCGCCGCCACCAGCACCGCCATGTCGTTGAACACCTGGTGGAGCTCCAGCAGGCTGCGCTCCAGCTCCGCCACCGCGCCGTGCCGCTCCTGGATCTCGGCCACCACGCCCAGCACCTCGCCGCGGCCCTGCTGCTCCGCGATCGCGCGCTGCAGGAACCGCTCGCCCTCGCCGGTCTCCGCCAGCGCGTCCAGGGTGGCCTCGTCGGGCTGCGACCCCGTCACGGTGTAGTAGCGCCGCGCCACGGTGTCGCGGTACTCGGAGGCGATGCGGGAGCGGAGGGAGGAGAAGGTCTCCATGGAGTCGCGGAGCTTCTTGCGGAGGCCGGCGACGACGGAGGTGCGGGTGCGGTCGGTGGAGGAGCCCGGCCCGCAACCCGGGACGGAGCGGTTGGCGGCGTTGGCGCGATCGAGCGACTCGAGGCGGAGCTTCACCACCTTGGCCTTCTTGATGGCCGAGGCCGCGTCGGCGTCCATGCGCTCCCGGAGCGCACGCACGGCCGCCGCGTCGTGCAGGGACTTGCCCCCCTCGTTGGCGTCGTGGAGCGAGCGCTGGATGCGCTCCAGGTCGCGGAGGTCGTCCTTGATGGTCTCCACGTCCTCGAAGAACTTGTCGAGGCTGGCCCCAGCCGCGGCCCCCGGCGGCGCCGACATCTCCACGCCGCCGCCGCCGCCGTCGCCGCCGCCGGACTCGATGTCCCCGCCCCCGCCGCCGCGCTTCCACGAGCTGGAGAAGAGGTTGTTCATGGCGTGATCGCGCCTCGATCTCCTCGCCTTGCTAAACCAAACCGGTCTCCTCCTCGCTTGGCCTAGCTGGTTCGGTAATGGTTCCTTGGTTTCTTGGATCGGGGGAAGAAATTAAGAGGAAGGAGTACTAGTTAAGAGCGGAGAGTAATGATTAACGCGAGATCGGACGCGGAGTTGAAGGGGTCTCGTGTGGGACGGTGTGTGCGCGCGCGTGGCGTGGGCGCTGTCTTCGGAATGGCGACGACGTGAGAGGAAGGTGTGAGGAAGGAGACGGCCGGGCCGTGCCGTGCCGCACACGATGGCTCTTCGTCTCCAGGTCTCGTGCTCGCGCCGCGCCCTTGCACCAGGCACTCGCAGAGGGGGCAGCCCATCATTCAGTTGGCCGTTTTTGACCCGATCAATCGAATCAAAGCAGGAATACCTGTCCAGTCAGACTAACACGCTATTAATAAAAAGAAGACGAAATACAGTACGATATGTGGCAGTATACCTGCCGAGTAGGTATTGGTCATCTTTCGGCCTCTCTCTCCCCTACCCTACCAGTGATCAACGACACTGTTCACGCGAGTGAGTGAGCACCGCTTCGGTAACACTATAGCAATAGTATGACATATAATTAGCGAAAATAACGTAGAGATTGTTTCGGACCGTGGAGATCGGTTTTTAATGTATGATACTGTAGATCTTTGTACTGAACGTTTTGAACGTTTCCGTGAAGAACGATTCATTCTCTTTGCTAGCCACACCAAGTCAGGCGAAGATGCCAGTGTTGGCCGGGTCACGAGGGTGCGGGTGTTATTTTCCTCCCAAAAATAAACGTTGCTTCAGATTACGGCGCGGCACACGGCAGGAACGTGGTGTGATCAGCTTTGTGCTGCGTATTCGGTTGGACGCACAGGTATGTGTGCAGTGTACTAACACTTGTTGGCACGGCTGGGGGTACTGCCAAACTTGCTGCATTGGATCGAGCGGGATGACGCCGTATCTGATGTACTACTCTACTCTCTCTCTCTCTCCCATTGACTACACTTCCATTGGATGACGACGTTGCGACATCAGATTTGGTCGGGAGCGCATGACATGATAAAAGAGGGTGCGACTTGCAACGTTCCATGATTTCTAGAAGAAACAAAAGTTGCTACCGAGTTAACGGTTCCAACTTCCATGTGATCCGGATTCACCCGGCATGGGCATATGGAGTAAATAAAGTTCCATGTTACAACAACTCGAGCAAGCATACCGGTGCCCATTTCCGTTCACTTGTTAGACTCCGTTTGGTATTGCCTTGGATTACGATAATCCACGGACGATAACCCACGGTGCGTCTCGCTAGACGCTAGAGAGCGTGAACTGAAGGATGGTTTGGTTTCTGCCACTGCAGCAGCTGAATGCGACGGACTATAATTGCTATATCTATTGGCCGGTGGAAAGGGTCTCTCTCTCGTGCGGTCACGTTACCAAGAAAGCGTTCGCCGTCCAATCATGTCTGGTTGTCTTTTGCCCGTCCGATCCGATCGGATGTTCACGGGGCAAGGCTCCAAACCCTGTCTCAGCCAAGCCTCACGTGTTCCTACCCCTAGCCCCTCAATTGGCGACGCTGGCATCCCTCTGCCTCCTCTCGCTCGCTTGAGCCGCGTGCCCCCCCCTCCGCCTCCCTCTCGCTTCTCCACCTTCCTCCCTTTCTATCCACTGCCCCCTGGCTTTCCCTCCACCGCCGCGTCTCCGGCCCCGTGTCGCCCTTCTCATCCTCCTCACTCCTTACCCTCCACCTCCCGCCTTCTCGCTCTCCATCCGTCGCCGATCTGGTGCCTCGATTCTCCTCCCATCATGCCTGCGCCTCCTTGTCGCTTACCCTGGCCGGAGCTCCTTACGTCGTGCGCCGGGTCGCCCTTCTCCTTCTCCTCGCTCCTTCCCCTCCACCTCCCATCTCCTCCCTCTCCGCCTGCCACCAATCTACTCCTGTCCTCCCCTCTCGGTTCCCCTGGCCGGAGCTTTCGTTTCTTGCGAGCTAGGTCTACGTTCTTGAGTTTGCTCACCAAGTAGATTACCATCGAACACATTTCTCCTGCCATTTTTCAGCTCTGCTTAGATTGTCTGTCTGTCTGCTCATGCTAATTGCTTTTGTTCATCTGGTTTGCACATTTTTTTGTTTGCCCTCTGTTCATTTCTTGATTGATGTTGCTTCAGACCGGCTGTTTGGCCTTCTGCGATATACTGCTCAGGTTTGTCCTCTCCTATGTTCCTTGCTATGCTGTCGTGTGTGCTCATGTATGTCCTTTTTTATTGCCTGATTGATTTTGTTGACCCGCTCTACAGGTTCTCTTCTTTAGCCTCCTTTTGTTTCCTGATTGATTGCTTCTCAGGCTGCTTGTCTGAGCTTCTACGAGGTGTTGTTTAGGTTTGTGTATTTTGGTGCCTCGCTTACCACCGTTGCTTATCATTGCTCATTAATGTCTTTCATTCGGCCTACATGTTTTTAGTTCCATGCTTTGTCCATGTCTGCACGATTATGCCTCCCTTTTGTGTCCTTCTTTACCTTCACATTTAGTTGATGGTTTGTGCGAGCCATCCAGTAGTTTGTGCTCTCCGTTGCCTCGCTTACCATGAATGCTTATAGATAACTGAATACGTCATTTCGTTCTACCTACATGCTTTTGCTTATTTATTTTGTCTATGTTTGTATGATTCTTCCAGTCCTTGGTGTGTTCTTCGTACCCTTTACATTCGGGCCATGTTCTGTGGGAGTCATCCACAACAACCTATATTTCGTGCCTTCATCATGCTATGTTTTGCACACTAGAAATAGTGTGTTCACAGAGATTTCCAGCTCGCTTTCATAGATGTATTACGGTATCTGTATAGCACTACCTGTATGCAACTGTATACAAATACATCGGGATGTGCGTATATGCTATGTCGTTCCTATGTACACATTCTTGTGCCACTTTGATGTGCTATTATACCGTTCAATACCTTTCTTTTACTCTCTCTTTTCTACAGCTGCATACATAGTGTACGTATATAGAGTCACGGTCCTTCCTTCGAAAACACAATCAGAACGGTCCTGCAAATTTATATTTGCCTAGGTTTGTTATTGAGTACTCAATTTGTTAGCCTGTACATTGTCCACCCACCAATCTTGAACCAACAACACCATCTACTATGCACACACACACACACACACACTGTTTAGGTAGCTTACTCTTACGCCAAACTATCGTTTTGTCTTTTACTGTTCCCTCTTTTGTCATTTACCATACATACTTAATTTCCTTGACTATGCTACACCTTTATCGTACAAACGTTTCCTTGACTATGCTACACCTTTACCGTACAAATGTTTTCTATTGTTCTTATTGTTGTTCATCATACAACCTCGTACATTTCTATTTTCATGTGCCCCGTGCTTTTCTATTTTCATGTGCCCCGGTATCATACCTCTTGCGTTTCTCATGGTTTGCATTTTATATAGCTTACTCCTTTATATAGCTTAATCTTACTTTTACCCAAGCCACATTCTCTGCTTTGTTAGAGATAGTTTTGCTTCCACTAGAGAGCTGATGACTTGCTTGCATTTTTATATGGTTTCACTGTCTAATATCCCATCATATGTTTTTCCCCATCTTTCCTTACCTCCTATTAGACCAAATAATTAGTTGTTTCATGAATGATTTCATAGTTCTTTTAAGAATTAAGATTGTTATACATTCTTTGCTTTGTTGGAGATAGTTTTGCTTCCACTAGAGAGCTGATGACTTGCTTGCATTTTATATGGTTTCCTTGTCTATTAACCCATTATATGTTTTTTTTCATCCCACCTTTCCTTAGCTCCTATTAGACCAAATAATTTAGAAGGTACATGTCCTCCTTAAAACTTTGCTAAACTGGATTTGATAAAAACAATGATATGCCACATGGTTGGGATTGTTTTGCGCGCCTATTAAGTATGTTTATCCAATGTTCCAAGCAGGTGGTCTTACGGAGGTGCGATTTTTTTCTAGGTTTTTTTTCGACCAATTGGCATGTGTGTTTTTTCTGAACCATTAGTAACTAAGAAGGGATTTCATCAGTTCATTGGACGATTTATGAAGCTGGAGGTTCCTTTTGGAAGTGCTAGTAGGTGTTTTCTTAGCAACCACATTTAGTTCTCATATCTGCTTTTGTTGTCTGCCCTTTTCTAACGCCAATAGAATTTTGGTATAGCTAAAATGTTGATTCTGTGATTGTGATACTGCTTCCATGCAAGATGTGTGATACTGCTTCCATGCAAGATGAAACCGATAGCAAATAAATGGGTTCAACAAACCTCGCTTGGTAGCCTCCTCTTAACCAACATGATGCGGCATGAATCAAGAAAAAAAAAGGTGACCTTCTTAGCATCGAATCAGAGGACACATGTTGTGGAAAGAAATTGCTTGAACCTCTTCTTTCGTTAGTATCGTGCCTTACTTTCTCTTAACTTTTTTCTCATGTGTTACACTATTCTGGATTGACTGCTCTTAAGGTTACCAATTACTCTAATTATATACTCCTGATCTTTTAATAATTCTTATGTCCTTACTTATTATCGTGCTTCTTACTTTTTGGGTATCAATTGCACATGCTGCTACGTTCTCGCTTTTTTTCCTTACGAGCAAAGTATAGAAACATAGTTTATTTATTGTGTCAGACTGTTGGCTCTTTTTTCCTTGCTCTACGAAACCTTACAAAATTATTTGTCTGGTCAAAACATAGTTTATTTGATTTATGATATAGCATCTAGGTTTCGATCGTGCCCATGTATTCTCGGCACCGCTACCTCTTACCATTACCGTCTTTATTATATCTTTTGCTTTATGTACCTTCTTCTTACTGTTGTTTGTTCCTTATTCTCTTAGCACTGCCGGTTGTCAGGCATAAGAGGAGAGAAAGAGGAGCAATGGGAAAAGCTATTGAGTTGCCTATATTTAAATTACTCTCTCTTATTTTTCCTGTCGCTATAGCCAGTGTACTACAGCACCAACATTTTCTACATCTGTTTCTGTTTTGCCTTTGCTATTTTAATTCATTTGCTTTGCTCTTCTCTATCAGATCAATAAGATTGACCATCCTCAGACCACACCGCTTTCAGCAGCAAACCAGTTTATTATGGCTGTAACTTTGTACAGGTATTGAACCCCTACTTATATCCTATAGAATTCATTTCCCTATATTGCCACACAAGACTCATTAGTGTAGATATCTTTATCCCAAAACTTACCTACGTAAAGGACATTTCTACAGCATAAAGTGCATGAAAAAGCTTATTTACTGCCCAACAAGCTGAAAAAGGCCACTTATCCACAGGTAATACTTAACCATTCTAGCTTACAGAGTCTACCACCCATTTGCGCTTCGTCTATCTATGTTATTTAGCCAGATTCATTGGTCCGCATCCTTCTCCCTATGATTTTAATTTATAGCCTGCAGAAGCATACCTAATAGTTCATTGCTCCCAAACTTAAGGGGGGAACCACAGCAACCAATCAAACTTCAGTATCTTCCAACCAAGAGGTTCAGTCTACCCATCCCTGCTCTTACAAGTACTTGCACATCGCTTCACTTGCTTTTCCTCTTCCTCTTTTTTTTTTTGTTAGTATTGATGGTGCAGTTTAATTTAATGTGCAGGTCTGCATCTACACCTGATCAGGCTGCGTTTACTGCACCCGCTACAAGAAACTTTATCCACTGAGGAACCTAGCAAGTGATGACAGCGCTCTAACCAGAGAAAGCACAGGCAGGTATACAAACCCTAGACTATCATAGAACATAGAGCCCCCATCCAATATATACCTCGGGCACTGCATTTTATACACATTCCATGACATTTCTAGGTAGGTGCCTACAACAGTATACACTGGAACTAACACCTTTTGTTGCTCTGTATATATTTTCTCTACTGCCGTTTTACTGCTCCCATTAGTGCTTATAGAGGCAGTTCTCAGCTCATGCACTCCAAACAACCTTTTAGTCTCACTGCTACCTGTGTCTGATGCTATTATGTGAATATATGCATGTCAAGCCTACACATATGTTTTAGTGCTTTATCGCATACCCTTTGTTTCTAATCATCTATGTATGGATGTTTACTGTGATGCCCGTTCCTGAACACATACTCCCTTATTCTCTACTAGGATGTTTTGCTATCTTATACTTAACTTTACCTAAATCTTGCTATCTTGATTGGATGCGGCTATGACAGAGTACACCGGATAAGAGGAGATATCCAGCGACGCTATCGCCAGTGCTCCTATTTCTTTAGATCAGTAATGCGCTAGCTAGCTACCTGTATGCAATGCTTATTAGTCTTGGCCCAGCAAACCATCAATCCTGGCCCAAGTAGAGCAATGACGGCCGCGCCAATTGGCGCGGGTTTACTATATAAGTCTAGTGTGGCAAGAAGTGGAGCTCAGCTTGATAGATAATTTATGACGATTTTATCCAAGTTTTATTATTCTGCCGCATAGATAAAGCAAAGGCAGCAATGAAAGTTACCTCGAACCCGAGCGGCGACGACGGTCCAGGAGGAAGACTCATGGCAACAGCTCGAGCAGGTAAAGAGAGGCGAGTGGCGGCGACGGTCCAAGAGAAGGATGGCAGCAGCAGGAGGCTAGGACGGGGCAGGGGAGGGTGAAGGCGAGCTCGAAACAGGGACCTTTGGCTTCCTCAGCTCGCTAGTCGGAGGAACGATGCCAGCAGGGGTTGCGCCGTCGCAGCCACCTTCACCTCCTTCCCATCGCCGAGCTCACCATCTGGTGCCATTGCGTCCAACAGCCACCACCTCACCGCTGGAGGCATCATCCCCGACGACGCAGAAGTTGAACTCGACCCTCTCCTCCTCCGTGTCCGACACGACACACTCGTCGCTAAGCACCGTGAACTCCAGGTAAGGAGGGGGGGGGGTGCGAGACGGGCATTTCTAAAAAATACTAACATGTTTGGGAGCTCTAACGGCAACATGGCTTAACAGAGGTGACAAAAGTGGCATGAAAGGACACATATTAGAAACTCGATGGCATGGAACGACACAAATTAGAAACTCGGTGGCATATCCGGGATCAGGGTAACTCGACGGCATACAAAAAGTACGGTACGAGCACTTACAGCAAATGTGATCATGATTAGTCAAAAGTGTAACTCCCCACAAGCGGGCCAAATATGGACTACACACAAGATTATCCAGGCATACAGTAATTCAGTTTACTAATAAAAAGAAGAAGAAACTCAATATGATATGGCATCACAATTAGCCGGGCAAAAACTATCGTCAATATAATAACAGTTTCAAGAAGATTATCTAATTTCCTCGCACAAAAAATAGCATTATCTAATCTATCACTACATACTGCATCTGAGAGTTCCCTCCCTGTCTGATAAGATTAAAAAGGATTTACAAGAATAGTATAAGAACCTACAGACTACAGCAACGAATTGACAAAAAAAAGCCGTGTTGTCCAAAATTTCACAAACAACAATGGTATACATCTAGTCACCTGAATTATCCTCGAAAAGTACTTGTGTAAATGTATAAGTATTGAAGCTGAACTATCATAAGAAGATCCACGTATATGCATTTTCTATATTCAATCTGGGAACTTACAGGGTACATCTTCACTTGGCCACCACTGGTTTGGGTTGGTGGGATTGTACATTTCACTCAGCCACCACTGGACAGGCTTCTGCGCTGAACTACATGGAAGTTCTTCTGTGCTGAGCTTCACAAGAATGCTGCCTTTTCCCATCCTTGTAATTCATTGGGCACCTTGAAGAACAGTAACATAGAAAGGATGCCCTTGGCCACCACCGGATCTCCCATTTTCATCCACTTGTCCTCCCTTGGATGGATGCACTTTCCAATGCAGCTCATAATTTGAAAAATTGTATGTTCCAGGTGTAAATATACACACTTTTAGAGGAACTTTAACAGAACTGTCAGGTTCGAGATCAACTTGAGCGGAACTCAATGAAAACCAAACAAACGGTGAAATGCTTTCAGATGATTGTGTCTGAGAATGTGTCCCCTTGGCACTAGAGATGGCCTTTATATCATTTTCCAGTGATACATCATACCATCCACCCTGACCACTGGCATAATCATGTGAATGGACAGTTTGTTTTTTCTCTGGCATACCATCAAAAGTAACCACTCTCACTGAAATGTTATGTTCTGCAGAATTGTGAATCACCAACTGGATGTTAGCCTCACAGTAAGACTTCGAGAAATCATGAGTAATTGTTTGAGGTCCTTCCATAAGCCACTGTATAGGATTCTGGCTGAGCGCACTGCGAAAACAGCAGATGAGATCAGCATATGTTCGAGACCATCAAAAGCCCAACAAAAATGTTACCCTGCCAAAGGTTCTAGTACTTGCCTGCAATGACATGTATGATGACAAAGTAGTTGACGGTCTGGTTCTGACTTGGAAGAATTACCAGCTATTGCCTTTGAGATCAGAATAAAATCAGGAAGGCTGCATGGCCCCTGAAGAATGACGAGTACGATATATAGGTCAGCATTTAATTAATCAATGAAAATATGCACACACACACACACACACACATCCAGCCATTGGCCAGTTTTCCAGCCAAGTTCCTGTTGTGTTGAGCTTGAAGCTTAGGGTAAAACCCCTACCCAGCCGGATAATATTGGGAATTAGCAGGAGAACAGTGCCACCAAATGGGTACAGAATGGTCTTACAACCTCAGGCAGTAGCAGCACTCACCTTAGCTAACTTCCCCTGCTCGTATCTTTCTTGACAGTGGAAATCAGCGATAGGAGACCGAGAAATGTCAAACACATCAGTATTGCCCCCAGGAGATAAAACTATATCACTTCTACAGAAACTGCTTTCGACCTCTTTGCATGAATTTGTCCCTAAATCCTGAAAAGAAGCATGCATGGGGAAACAAATCATTACTTTTAAACTTATCAGATAAGATACAACAGGCAAGGAAATAAAATAAAGAAATGGAAAACATGGTATGCAACAAGTGTTGTGTATTTGATAGCTTATTTAAAGAATGGGCCTTCAACCTTTATCTTGAAGAAGCGTGACACAGCTTGATTTGCTGATATAGTTTCAACAGAGCTGATGGAATTGCACGATGGCAATGTTGAAACTGCCCATTTACTCCCAACGCATGACAACTGATGAAGTGCAAATGAATCTGATGGAGTCCTGTTCATGACATCCATGCGCACAATATACTCTCGAAATCTTGATGAGCACATACTAATAGCAAATGATACATCGAGTGATGACAATACCTGTAAATGAGAATTGTTTACAGATAATTAAATCATAGCTATTTAGGGAGAGCCAGCTGCAAAAATGCAGCTGCTGGTTAAGCAAAAATGGTACTAAACAAATGCAATAATAGCATACAACAAATTAACCACGGTCACTCCCTCCCAACTCTTTGTAGATCCAAACCTTAAGGACGCAGCCACTGGAGGTCTATGGGGATACCAATTATACACACCTTAATCTTGGGAGTGTTCTAAAAATCAACCTGGCAAGATTGGACGATAATTCCCATAATGCAAAATTGATTTTTCCACTGCATTCTTTATGTTGCACAATACATGCAAGATACACATTTCCTTCAATATTTTGGGACTAAAAAATAACAGCAAATAAAGAAAATCATATCTCAAATAAAACATAAATGTACACACATCACATTAGCTGCCTATAATTTGGCCCCAAACAACGACAAAGAGATTGAAAACTGAAACCCGAGTCATGAAAAATCTTAAAGAAGCAATCGCAATTCTCCGAGACCACCGACCTTTTTGTAGAGCTGCTATAACTTCAGAATAAAATTAAAATAACTAGTCCTGTTTAGCGCAGAACTCAAGAGTACTTCTGACCAGGGATCAAAAACCCGTTTCCGGGGTAAATCCCGGTCGCCGGCCAAAAAAAAAAAACGGCCAGTAACCGTATTTCCCAGAAAAAAAACAGGATGAAAATCGCTTGAATTTGATTAAAGATCATTCAAAATTCAAAACTTAGAATTTGAACTTGCAAAACCCGGAAAAACCAACCGGGATCCAAAATCCCGGACCCCCGCCGGTAAGCGGTTACCGGCCGGTAACCGGCGGTTATTACCGGCGGGTTTTTTCCCTACTTCTGGCTACTAGCGGTGACATAACCGGTTTCGCCAGCCGCAACCTACATTTGGTAAACCAGCAGGCATAACGAGGTTTTAGGAGTTTCTAGAATGAGTAATTCAAAGTTATGGGAGACTTTCCATTATCAAAGTAACACATATTTAACTGAATTCTTTAGGAGAAAATGATCGAAACAAAACATTTCAGATGAGTGCGCTTCACCCAGAAGAAGCCCTAAATAAGCTTAGTTTTCAGCCAATATGTTGGATGTCATTAGTCCTGCTGCCATCATATTCCATTAGTCAACTAGTTATTGCAGGAAACCGGTGTCAACCACCAAGCCACAACTGGTCCAATATCAGTTATCAAAACACTGATTCAAAATTTCATATATTGTGCACGTGCAAACAATCCAAACAATAGACGTTAAACCTTAAAATAAATCAAATATGGGCGATTGGGAATGAACCATTACCTCAACATTGTAATGCATGCGCAATGTGCGATATGTTATGTCACTGGAACTCTCCATTTCATAATATAGAGATACATAAAGAGAGAAGTTTCCAGGAGTAGCAGCGTGAAACCAAATAGGCCAAGTCAATGTGGCTCCTCCTTGAATTTTAATATCCTGGCAAGAAAGAAAGGTAAATATCTGTAAAAAAACGAATGATGTGGATCGGACCATTGGAGTAAAAAACATGACAGTGCCTTGAATCACCTCACCTGAGGAAATACAAACAGCAAACCCTTGAATTTTTCCTTAATACTTTTAGACGATACAGCATTGCTTTCTGATTGTACATGCTCTCTTAAGTACTGTGGAAACTCTAAGTCAAGGTCCGATGAATCACCTGGAATGACAAATCTTGGATGGCTAATTTTCATTTTTACATTCTGCGTTACAGGATTGGAAATGGTTAACACAGAACATGGTGCTGAAAACATGCATAAAAGACAAAATTTATGTTCATTTGTGTAGAACTGAGTAACTCATTATAAATTATTGAAAAGGCAACAGAGAGGAACATCAATGATAATAATCTGGACCTTCACGGCATA
Source organism: Ampelocalamus luodianensis (assembly GCA_036346255.1). Taxonomy (NCBI): domain Eukaryota; kingdom Viridiplantae; phylum Streptophyta; class Magnoliopsida; order Poales; family Poaceae; genus Ampelocalamus; species Ampelocalamus luodianensis. The sequence continues at coordinate 5,817,850 of CM070621.1, forward strand.
TTCTGAATGGTTTCTCAGATTCAGTGTGAGAAGCTGTAAATCACCGGTAAATGCTTTTGTTGGCAAGCGATCAATATTTCCTGTAAGTTTAGGTAAACCCTGGAGGCAAAGAAATTAAAGTTACTCATGTATCACCAGAAACAAATATTTGAAAGAGAAAACCCAGAAAAATGAGAACCTTGATTACAATCAGGTCGTTGTTCAAAGAACGACGAGCCCCCCTTTTCCCCTTCCTGTTTTTCTTTTGTGTGTCAAATTCAAAGTATTGATAGCCTACTACTGAATCTGACAGCGTCCACCTTATCCCAACTAACTTCAGAATACCTTCAACTTTTGGAGTAACTTCAAGTTGTACCTGATAGAGTTAAAAAGGAATTAGCCATTATCTTGAAAAACTACTACAAAACAGAAATGCACAACACCTATATCTATTGTCAAATATTAATCAACAAAAAAGAAACCAATTTGAAAGGTAACAAAGGGCAACACAAATTGAGAAGGTACTTCTACACCAAGAATTGAATGACACCTTTAATGCATGTATACTAACAAAATGTTATCAGTGAAACCAAGGATCAAATCTTGGAACCGGAGGAAAAACCGCCCGGCGGCCGGTAAACGGAAAAACCGGGGGAAAAAACCGGTCAAAATTCAAAAACTGAAATTTGAATTGGCAAAGTTTTAAAACCAGTAACCGGACCAGTTACCGGCCAAAACCAGAAAAAAAAACGCTTAAAAAAACCGAAAAACCGCTACCAAAACCAGAAAAAATGTCTAAAAAATGTTGGGACTTGGGAGTATAATAATTCAAGTATATTTAGCTCATACAATAGGTAATCTAACACCAAAAAAGGCCTAAACCAACATAGGAAGTGCATTATGCAGTCATAAATTTAAATTTGAATTTGCAAAAATCGGGGCGGTTTTTTTCTCCCAGTGCCCACCAGTTTTTCTGGTAACCACCGGGTTTTTTTCCTTGAGTGAAACTACGAATAACTCAGACAATAATCAGTTCAAGTATTTGTCTCCTGTTATGATTTTCATTGCAGGTTTCTTGTAACATCAGATTTAACAAATTCAAGAAAACGATAATAAATCCAAGGAAAGACATATGGCTGGTTCGAAGGAATATCAAGTATAGAATATATATGACACTAAATTGATATATTATTGGCTTTATTAGGCTTCATTTGCAGTGGCTTTTTAAAAACACTTTCATTATACTTTTTTTTTATATAATAGCTACTTGAAGCATCCTTGTTTCGATCCACAACAGCAAAATCTTACTAACTAGATTGCACAGCACAGCATACCAGTGGCAAATTGGTCCTTGCAGCTCTTTGTTTTTCTGTTTTACCTCCTAAAAAATGTTGGGATCATGGAACAGGAAGAAGAATCTAATGGAATTTCTTAAATAGTATTTGATGTTCGCCTAGTTATTTTACTAAAGGAAAAACTGGATATGCTATGGCCAAGTTACACTGTGAAGACATCCTGACAAGATTTTCCAAGGCACATGGAATATTGAGTAGAGAAAGGCAAAGAAACAGAGGCATACTCTTTTAGTTTCACCACCTCCTAATACAATGTCAAGCTTTGATACTGTGAAATTATTTTCATCACTCTCAAATCTGTAGTGGTCAACAAGAAACAACAACGATGGCCATGAGAATCTTGGGGTGGAATCAAAGACATCTACATAAATAAAACCTCAATAAATATAATTTACATTGAAATAGAGGGTTTTTTGTTAGCCATATCTTCTCCAGCATCTGTGGTCAATGCACTTATATCTGCACGGTAATTCAATCAATCAGTGATCAAAGCAATTTTTCTACATATGGAGCTCTTAAGAAAAAACATCTTCAACTCTCAGGAAGAAAAATCAAATACCAGCACTTGTAGCGTCCAAACCGGTGGAAAGCTGACATATAAGACAGATGCCAGAAACAGTAACAGAAATTTGTAAAGGATTCTTAAGCTCAACGTTCAATTTTACTGCTTCTGCAACCAATGAAAACAGGAATTAAGAAAACTAGATATATAGTAAAATATTATGAGATGCTTAAAAAGGTTTTAGAGGAATGGTATCAGATTGTGATGTATCCTGCTTCTACAACGTAGATTGTATGGAGGATTCGACGAAGATCGTGGCTTCCGGTTTCGGCGAGAGGGCGCCGTCGTTGGTAACAGCAGGATAGCAGGGGAAGACAAGAGAACTTCGGAGGACTAGAAGATAGCAATTGGAAGACGTAGATTGATTCTTGCTTACCTCAAACTATTACATTGCCTCCTTATATAGAGAAGGCTGGACATTTCCCTATTACGAATCAATGTCCTGAAGGAATGGGCAATCTATCTAACTTATCATAACTAAAAGAGACTCGGAAACAATTCCGTATAGCATCCGTATAGCATCACTGCATCAGACTTCCTGATCTTCGGCTGCATGAAAACTAGACGGGAGGTCTTCTTTGGTAATACGAGTCCACAACATTACTCCCTCGCTAGAGAACCAGCTCGTCCTCGAGCTGGAGTTCAAGGTGGTTCCTTCTCGTCACCGGTGTCCGCTGAAACTGCCTCGTCCTGTACGACCTCCAAACTGTTAGAGTTGTATATGTACATGTGTTATTCCCCATTGTTATAAGGGGTTCTTTGCATATTCACCATATGTATTTGTGTATATATACTGGCCCATTGGCCTCATATTGAATACAAGCGATATTCATCACATGGTATCAGAGCGAACCTAGGGTTCCGTCGCTTCGCTTGTCTCGCATCGTCTCCCGGTGGTTCTTCTCCCGCAGTCGCCGCGACTGCTCGACGATCGCCGTCGTCTCCTCGGCTTGAGTCGGCCACCACTGCCGCTTGTCCACCACAGCGCTGGGTGCTCGACGCCATTGTCGTCATCCGCTTCATCCGCTCGCTCCGCGCCGGGCGGCGCCACCGACGTCTTCACCGCGCGCCACCTCCGCCAGCGGCCGCTCTCCACGATCCGCCGTCGCTCGGGAAGGCCACCCGCTGCCCGCTAGAAGGGAGGCCGCCGCCACCGTCGCGCCGGGACCGTGCCGCTGCCGCTAGAAGGAGGAGGGTCGCCGCCTGCCGCCGCGCCAGCGCCGCCGCCGCCGGGTCACCGCGCCGCCGCCAGTGGAGGACGCCTCAACCGCTCGCCGCTCACGCTAGCTAGGGAGGGCGCGCGAGCCGCATCGCCGCCGCCTTACTCGACCATCGCCGCCGATCGCCGCGCCTTGCTCGGAAGCGCCGCCGCGCCGATCATTGCCCTTGCTCGGGCGAAACCCTACCCTCCGAGTGTGTTTGCGTTGATCGCGGGCGTGCGCCCATAAATAAATCGCAAAAAAAAAAACGTCGTTTAACCGCCACGGCGGCCACGCTGTTGAACCGTTGCCTTGGTCGCCGCGCCGCTCAGCCCGCCTACCAATGGGTACCGTTCTTCTCGCGTTGCGGTGATCTTGATGGTGTTAATTACACCGACTTGTCTCTCATGCGCATCCACATGCGTGGTCTTCGTCTCGGGCGTCCTGCAGCGATGTCACCGTCCGCCTTGCCCTACACCTCCGACGGAGCCTACGCTGTTGCGTTGCCCCAACAAATGGCAAGGTCGCTGCTGAGACCGCCGCCTTGCGATGATGAGGCTATCTCGCCTACCAGAGGCTCGACTTCTACAAGGATCGCTTTGACCGCCTACACTCAGTGAGTACGACGACGACGCTCGAGCTGCTGCTTGTCCTCATCGCCGATATCGGCCTCGCCTCTCTTACGAGGTTGTGGGACTCCTCACCGCTTTCGGATGTGGACTCATCTTCGTCGGCCGCTACGAGCCCTCCGGTGATGCTCTCTACTGTCCCGTGGTCCGCCAGAGCACTCTCGCAGCAGGTGATGCTATCGTTGACGCTTTACGCTCGAGCTCTGTATCGGCGTCGATTGGACTCTCTCCGCACTGCCGGCCGCCGCTCTGTCGATCTTTGCCTCCACAGACGTCCGACACGAGTTTCAGCGGATCTACGAGTTCCTCGCTCGCCGCCCCGAAGTTCGAGCGGCGGCGTGCCCAACTCCTGCACGCCACCCTCGTGTCACTCTCCGGAGGCCCTTCGAGATACGAGCGAGAGACTCGCCGAGTGGTGCGGCTCTTGCCCGCCACTCCTCCGTGCTCGCGCCGCCACTGCTACACCGATCGCTTCACGCGCCAAGACTGCGCTTCTCCGGTGGCCGCCACAGTGGCGGTGGCCGCCTCCATCCGGCGGTGGTCGTCCTCACCGCTCCTACGCAATAAGGTCGGCCACATTGAGTCCCGTGCTACAAGAAGCGCGGCATCTTTCTCGTCGTTCTTACTAACACTGCATCGGTGCTTCTACATCGACGCTGCATCGACTTCTTCAGATTTCTCTCATCGAGCGGAGATAGCCGGACTTCGCGCCGCTTGCCGCCAGTTCTCCTCGACGAGTTCTGCGCAGCTCGCACGACTCTTCGGCACGAGAGACCACCTCCTACACGATCAGTACTTCCCGTGGATTCTTGATTACGGAGCATCTTTTCACATGACTCCGATTCTTCCACTCTTTCTTTCCTTACACCCTTGATTCTCCCGTCGGTGTTCTTACTGCGATGGTACATCTCTTTCGTCTCAGTCGAGGACCTCTTAGCAACTCCTCTTTTCATGTTCCTTCATTGCTTATGTTCCTCGCCTTACCATGCGACTTCTTTCTGGGCGACATCGATCTTGGTTGTCGGGTCATTCTCGACTCGACTCTTGTTGTGTTCAGACCGCCACACGGAGCTCGGTTGGTTCGGCCCTCGGCGCCTTGACTCACGGCGTCTCTCGGGAGCTTGACTGCTTCACCTTCCTTCCGCTGCTACGGTTGCCGCCGTCTCGCCTTTCTACCACCGCCTACCGCTCTTTCCAGCGGTGGCATCACCGTCTTGGTCATCTGTGGATCTCTGCATGCCGTCTTTGGTTCGTCGTGGTCTTCGGGTGCATCTCGGAGATGTGTCTTTAGATTGTCGGTGTAAGTTAGGTAAATGATTCACTTCCTTATCCTCATAGTGAGTCGGTGTCTCAAATCCTTTTGATCTTGTTCATTCGGATGTTTGAGGTCCAGCCCTTCGCTTGAAAGGGGTCATCGATATTATATCATTTTTATAGATGATTTTTCTCGTCACACTTGGATATATTTCATGTCTTCTCGTAGTGAGGTCTTATCTATCTATAAACAATTTGCCACTATGGTCCATACACGCTTCTCCACTCTATTCGTGTCTTCGCTACGATTCCATTGGCGAGTACCTCTCTCGTTACTGCGCGGCTTTCCTTCTTGAGCAGGTACTCTCGCCGATTCTCTTGTCCCGGTGCTCATGCTCGAAATGGTGTCATTGGCGCAAGCATCGTCATCTCCTTGAGACGGCTCGTGCGCGATGATTGCCGCCTCTATTCCACCTCACTTTGGGCCGAGGTCGTTTCCATCGCCACCTATCTCGTTAACATCCACCTCTTACGCTCTTGGTGCGATTCTGTTGAGTGTCTTTGTGGTCTTCTTCCGACTACTCGCCTTTCGTCTGCTTGGATGCGTTTGCTATGTTCTCCTCGCCCGAGAACGTACCAAACTAATCGCCGATCGTTGAGTGTGTCTTTACGGGATCAGATCTGAGCACAAGGGATATCGGTCTTTGGGATCTGTTGGTCGACGGATACGGATTTCTCGGGATGTGACTTTCGACGAGTCTCGTCCCTTCTACCCACGTCCTACCTCTCCTTCGACTTCGGCTTCCTCTGTGGAGTCTCTGTCCTTTTGACCTTTCCGGATACACCTATATCTGCCTTACCTCATCCACCCGCCCCACTAAGTCTCCTCATATTCCTCCCGTGGCCTCTCCGCCGTTGTCGCCGCCGATTCGCTCATCGCGGCTCCTCGAGCTCCTCCCACTACACTCGTCTACACTCGTCGACCTCGTTTTGAGGATCTTCCCGATGAGACATCTTCTCCTGATGTTCTATCTTCTCATGATGATCCATCTTCCCCTGATGGGTTATCTTCTCCTCGCTACGCTCTCAATCGCCATCGATTCGCCTCCCGCCTTCTTTTGGTTTTTAGTGCGTGCTACTCTTGAGCTCGTCTCCTATCGGGATCTTTATTACTCATCCCGAGTGGCGACATGCTATGGCGAGAGATTGTCGCCTCGGCGTCTTCGGTACTTGGGATCTTGTTCCTTTTCCATCTCACTCTCGTCCCATCACGTGTAAGTGGGTCTATAAGATTAAGACTCGCTCTGATGGCTCTCTTGAGCGCTATAAGGCGCGTCTTGTTGCTCGTGGCTTCCAGCAGGAGCATGGTCGTGACTATGATGAGACTTTTGCTCCGTGGCTCACATGACCACCGTCCCGCACTCTTCTTGCGGTGGCGTCTGCTCGCCATCGGTGCATTTCTCGGCTGATGTCAAGAATGCCTTTCTCAATGGCGAGTTGCGTGAGGAGGTCTACATGCTTCCGCCACCGGGTATTCTTCTGAGGGCATGGTGCGCCGTCTTCGTCGTTCTCTCTATGGCCTTAAGCAAGCCCTCGTGCTTGGTTTGAGCGCTTCTCCTCGTGGTCACTCTCGCTGGCTTTTTCGCTAGTGATCATGATCTGCGCTCTTTGTCCACACTTCGCCTCGTGGTGGGACTCTTCTTCTTCGTATGTTGATGACATGATCATTCTGGCGATGATTACGAGTACATTGCCTTTGTCAAGGCTCGTCTTAGTGAGCGATTTCTTATGTCGGATCTTGGTCCTCTTCGTTACTTCCTTGGGATTGAGGTTACTTCCACTCCGGATGGTTTCTTTATGTCCCAAGAGAAGTATATTCAGATCTTCTTGATCGTGCCTCTCTCATCGATCAGCATCTTTGAGACTCCCATGGAACTCAATGTTCACCTCAGACTCTCGATGGCGAGCCTCTTTCGATCCGACTCGCTATCGTCATCTTGTTGGGAGTCTTGTCTATCTTGTCATTACTCGTCCGATATCACTTATCCATCCACATTCGAGTCGATTCGTTTGCTCCCACTCCGTGTCCACTCTGACCACCTTCTTCGAGTTCTGCGATACCTTCGTGGAACTATCTCTCGTATCTTTTCTTTCCAAACTCCACCGTTCTGCCTTCAGCTTATTCGGATGCTACTTGGGCGATGATCCTCGATCGCGGTCTATCTCTGCTTCTCGTGTTTTTCTTGGTGGTTCTCTCATTGCACGAAGACGAAGAAACAGATCACAGTGTCCGTTCGAGCGCAGAGGTGAGTTGCGCGCTATAGCTCTCTTGACCGCAGAGATTACTTGGCTACGGTGGTTACTTGAGGATTTTGGTGTTTCGTCACTACACCGACTCCTCTCTTGTCCGACAAGACAGTGCTATCGATTGCCCGCGACCCTGTGAAGCACGAGCTTACCAAGCATATTGGTGTTGATGCTTCCTTCATGCGGTCTTGTGTGCATGACCAGTGATTGCTCTTCGTATGTGCCTTGAGCTTGGATAGCGGATTTCTTTACGAGAGCTCGGACTGCGTGCAAAGACGGTTTCTACCTCTCCAAACTCGGTGTTGTTGATCCACCATGAGTTTGAGGGTGTTAGAGTTGTATATGTACATGTGTTATTCCCCATTGTTATAAGGGTTCTTTGCATATTCACCATATGTATTTGTGTATATATACTGGCCCATTGGCCTCATATTGAATACAAGCGATATTCATCACACAAACAATACAGACAACGATGTCCCCTATTGAATTATTCATCACAATTAAAGCATAAACCCTTTTCACGATGCTCGGCCATCTCCGCGGCAGTTAAACATTTGAATTGCCTCCCGCCGAGACTGGACGATCCTGATCCTTCTCCAACTGGAGATGCCAGAGATGGAGCTCCGCGACCAGCCGAGGGTGCTCCTTTGTCCAACTGAGTATTGTGCATCCAGCCTTGCTGGTGTGGTGCAGCGGCGAGTGCAGCGGCGAGTGCCGCTCTCTGTTCATATGCTTGTGCAAAGCTCATTGCGACCTGCAGATCCGGCAAATTATGTAATTCAACATCAATGCGCAAGATATCCGTTAGTCCCGACGTAAATAGTTGAACTTGTTGCTCGCTTGACAATGGCCCAGCACGGCAAAGCAATGCCAAAAACCTTTCTTGGTAGTCTGCAACAGTGCTTGTCATCCGCAACCTTGCTATTTCCCCGAGAGGGTTCGAACGGATTGGTGGCCCGGCGAAGATTACACCTTTCCTTGAAACGAGGCCAATTTGGCGTCCATTCGTCTCTTTCCAGTTGAATATACCAGTGTTGTGCTGCTCCTACCATGTGGTATGCCGCCAACCAGACTTTGTAACCCTCATCCGCGCTACCCCAAAAAAATTGTTCGCATCAATTTAACCAACCGAGAGGATCATCCTTGCCGTCGTATATTGGGAAGTCAAGTTTGTGATAGCGTGGGACTCCTGCTGTGTCCGCAAGGTGAGGAACTCCTGCTGGAATCTGTGGAGCAGCCATCCTCAGTGGAATTTGTTTCGGCACGAAAGGCAGAGAAGTAGTTCCTGGTGGCATGGACTTCCCAAGCGATGTTGTTTCAAAATTTGGAAACGTCGGTGCTCTATGCAGCGTTCCAATTGGGAGAGGTGCCGGGGGAATTGTCTCTGGAACCGACAAGTTCCACGGGTCCACCTTGGTCTCGAGTGGCGGAATTTCGCGCATGAGCGCCGTGGATCCCAATGGCGGCTGAAAACTTCCCAAGATGTCGGCGAACCCTGGTTGATCTTCTAGTCTCTTGATGTGCTCATCCAAATTGGCTGGACGTTCTTCCAGCGCAATCACTTAGGCCTCAAGAGATCAAAAACTGTCTCTGATTTGCTTGCTCAATTCCAACTTCAGTTCGGCAATGGCTGCCATCACCTCGGATACCTCGCCGTTTTTCTCCACAACGGAAGACATGATGGTCGGCTCTGATACCAAATGATGTATCCTGCTTCTACTACGTAGATTGTATGGAGGATTCGACAAAGATCGTGGCTTTCGGTTTCGGCGAGAGGGTGCTGTCGTTGGTAACAGCAGGATAGCAGGGGAAGAAAAGAGAACTTCAGAGGGCTAGAAGATAGCAATTGGAAGACGTAGATTGATTCTTGCTTACCTCAAACTATTACATTGCCTCCTTATATAGAGAAGGCTGGACGTTTCCCTAATACGAATCAATGTCCTGAAGGGACAATATATCTAACTTACCATAACTAAAAGAGACTCAGAAACAACTCCGTATAGCATCAGACTTCCTACTCTTCGGCTGCATGAAAACTAGACGGAAGGTCTTCTTTGGTAATACGAGTCCGCAACAGATTGTTACATCAAAATTTTCCCTCTACATTGTCTCGGTCTCTCTTTGTTCGATGAATAAATTACTCACCAGGAGACCTATGTTCATGGTTCATAAAATGTGGATCCAGTCTGTACACTAGTTCTTGGGCCCTTCTGGCTTTACCCATAACCAGGCAGTTCCCAGTTTTTTCCCAGAAACCCGTGGCTCAACTTTGGTCAAAATCAATTTGAGATCAGTCTAAGCCACGATTGGTCTAACAAATTAACAGCTGTGACTAGCAGTTCGAATCATCAAAATAGTTCAAATGAGCAAAAGATGAACAAAATCTATATCTTTAGTCAGTGATTTCTATATTACTATGACCTTGTTTCAAGTTACAAGCGCCAGCTGCCAGTAGAACTACTGGTAGGTGGCTTAGAACCAGTCAGCATCAGGAGGGACAAGTGGCGATTGGAGAGTGCCACCCAGTCAAGAATAACAATTTTTGGAGATAGGTCAAGGTAAACTATGATCCATTTCAAGTGATTTCATACAGGTTATACATACTTATACATTTGATGTGACTAACTGGGGCATCTAGTTCAAACTAATATTTGGTTGCAATCATGCAAACTCACATGTGTACTGTTGGATGAGAGTATGCACTATCCAATGGGTACTATAAGTTGTAAGTGGCTGTGTCACTGGACCTTGTGAGCCTGGTGCCGTATTAGCTTATTTGACGTCTCCACTCTCCAGGAGTTTTCTCTCAGTTGCTGGCGTCGCCATCAGGGGGAACGTTCAGTTGCTCCCTGCACCAATTTGGGACCGTGGTGACGCTGGTAGCCTGGTACCATCGGCCACACATAACAGAGAGATGGATGGATCAGATTTGGGAAGGTGGGAGTCCTCTAATAATTTTCCAACACATGAGGGGGTTACTTAGAAAGTTGCTCATCGTTACCCTCAAAGCCCTCAAATCTGATCCATTCATCCCTTATCCAACGGTCCAACGTGGAAAGTTTGCAGGACTACACTCGAATATGAGTATGCACTACATATGTCCCCATTGTCGTAGGGGTGACCCATCGGCCCTAGCGACCTGGCAAAAACACCAAACCAGGGGTATCCCTCGAGCCAGTCGAAGGGTAGCAGGTACCCCCTTGCACAGAGCGAAAGGTACAGAAAGGCTGCTGAAGGCAGGCAGCCACGGCTAAAAAGTACAACATTTGGGTCCGCCTCGCATGGAGTGAAGGGAGTCAAGGCCGTTTGTGGACCGAGAGTACAAGCGTTGTGAACCAAGTTCACCGTGCACCAGGGGTTACGCTTCAGGAGGTGCAAAGACCCTGAAGCTCCAAGTCACAGGATCTTTTTAGAGGTAGAATTGTAGTCTTCGGTACCCCTGATGTAACACTATAAATAGCTAATTTCTCCTTATGGTTAGGGAGAAGACTTTTTGGCAATAAAAAGACACATTTAATACACTTCAATATCGTTTCCCCATCTTTGAGGATGTTATGATTCTTAGATCATAGAGGTAAACATCACCGGGAGGATAGCCGGGTGGCGTCGGCTGTTAGGGGAGAGAGAAGAATATAGATTGGGGAGACGAAGGGGATTGGAACTTAGAATATTGTATTCTCATTGCTTCATGCCAACGATTACAATAGACCTCATTATACAGAGGGATCTTCTAACAATTATGGATAAAATCAATCTACAAGATGACCTTCTTAACTAATAGATGACTTTCCTAACTAATAAATAATCTTCCTAACTAATAGATAACATTTCCAATTACTTAATCCTTATACAAGGAAACTAATCAACTATTTAAGAAAATAGATATTCTTATTGGGGAAGGTAATCCCTTCCTAATCCTAGCACTACAGTAACCATGGTACTGTTCATGCATGTGAACAGTAACCCAACCCATGACACTACTCCTTCCTTTCGCGACAGCTCATCTTCGAGCTGTGGTGACGGCCATAGTTGAAGCCCTAGGAGACCCTATGTTGACGAGAGGTCGTAGCGTCGGCGGAACATTTCATAGAAGATGGTCTGCAACGCTCCAATAGATGTCGGCCGGTCGCGTGGAGAAGACAGTCGTTGGACAGCGGTCTTCTTCGTCGGCGAGGGCACCGTTGGTGCAACCATGGACAGCGAAGTCGACGATGCGGAAGTCACCGGCGAAATCAGAGACGCCTCCAATGGCGCAGATCGCGCAGTAGCTGCTGCCCGTGCATTCTTCTCCTTTTCCATCAGGTTGACTACCATAGCCACCATGTCTGCCAAAATAGCTTTCATGTCGTCTACGCCGGTACTCATCTCGTTAAGGGTGGCCCTCATAGCCTTGAAATTCTCGACAACAGAAACCATGGTGTTGGCTCTGATACCAAGTTGTTATGATCCTTAGATCATGGGGGCAAACATCACCGGGAGGATAACAAGGTGGCATCGGCAACTAGGGGAGAGGGAAGACTATAGATTGGGGAGACGAAGGGGATTGGGACTTAGACTATTGTATTCTCATTGCTTCATGTCAACGATTACAATAGACCTCATTATATAGAGGGATCTTCTAACAATTATGGATAAAATCAATCTACACAATGACCTTCCTAACTAATAGATAATCTTCCTAACTAATAGATAACCTTTCCAATTACTTAATCCTTATACAAGGAAACTAATCAACTATTTAAGGAAATAAATATTCTTATTGGGGAAGGTAATCCTTCCTAATCCCGGTACTACAGTAACCATGGCACTGTTCATGCACATGAACAATAACCCGGCCCATGACAGAGGACCTTCGGGGTTTTCCCACCTTTGCATTGTAGGGAGCCTGGGGCAAGGTTCAAAATCCCGCCGGCCGCCAGTTACTGGAAATCCCAGTGGGTACCGGTATGAAAAAAACCAACCGAGCTTTTCAAATTTAAATTTGAATTTATGACTGCGTAATGCACTTCCTAGGTTGGTTTAGGCCTTTTGTGCTAGATTACATATTGTATGAGCTAAATATGCTTGAATTATTGTATGAGCAAGTCCCAACATCCTCTAATTAATATTTGCATTATTCCTCTAATAAATGCTTGAATTATTGCACTTCCTATATATTACCTATTGTATGAGCTAAATAAGCCCTTTTTAGGCCTTATGTATCAGGATTGCTACTTCGTTAAACACTTTCTAATTAATATTTGCATTATTTCAATTACTAATTACCCAAAACCGATTTTCTCTGTTTTTTTTTCCGGTTTTGGTTCCGGTTTTGGGTGGTAGCCGTTCCAGTAACCGGTTTCAAAACATGCTCAATTCAAATTTCAGTTTTCGAATTTCACCCGGTTTTTTTTTCTGGTTTTTCCGGTTACCATTACCGGTTGCCAACCGGTTTTTCCACCGGTTCCGGGATTTGCATCCTTGGCCCGGGGGTCCCCCTTCTCTACTGTTTAATTTGTAGCTACGACACCTGTGAACAATTATATTCAGATTCATAACTAGCTAGCTTTTAGCCGATTCTCTCAGCTCAAAAGCAACTAGACTCCAGGCAATTCCAGATGAAGTTTAGCTGTTTAGGCAACTAGCAACTCTCAATGTGAACTCAAATTCAGTTGATTCTCTTAGGAGCAGTTGTATAAATATTGAAAAGTTGTTACCTCCAGCAACACAAACACAAGAGTCCTTGTATTTTCTCAAAGCAGGAGATTTTGGCTGAGAATCTAGCCAGTTGGTTCTAACAACAGAAGATGATGGGATCATTTCTTCCTCCAGCTCCTGCCAAATGCTTTCACTAACATTAACCTGTTATATAAGGCAACTGACAAAAGTTAGGAATGCCTTCATTTTCAATAACAGAAGAGCAGAATGATTAAAGACCAGGTTAAAGTTCACGACAAAAAAGCCCAATGCATTAATTCAGTTTATGCTCTCTTTTTTGCAAAATTGTTCAAGTAGCCATAAGACCTATTCTATTAGAACATAGGGGCACAAACACCACAACTTCAATGTTTGATTACTCCCAGAAATGCAATGGCAGATAAATTAGAAATACTCTGCTATAGTTGTGAACTTGTGATGGCCTTACATCTGCATTTGATGCGTAAGTGCGATGATCTTCATATATAACCCTGAGTGATGACATGTTGAAAACAGGAAGTTGAAGCTTGTATACATCAAATTTCTCCCCCATACTCTATTAACAAAACACACACACAAAATTAGCAGTGTACAAAAGTTTGGTACAACAGGTGTAAAGTATAGTCAGGCTGGTCAAGTACAACAACAACAAAGTCTTTGATCCCAAACAAGTTGGGATAGGCTAGGAATGAAACCTCCTCAAAGTCAAAGAGACGAGAGCATAGTCAGGCCGGTCAGGTACCTGAACAAAATGGAAAAAATCTTCGAGGAACATGCTTTGTGTTGCCAGTGACTGATGGCCACAAGCAATGACCTCCAGCAAGTGCTTGATGGCTACATCAAATATACCAAGGACTCCATACCACCTAATTCATAGTATCAGCGTCAGCGATAGTTTAGAGACGAGGCAAGGAGCCAAGGATAAAATGAATAGAAGATAAAACATGCAATTACCTCCCAACATTAAAATGTACATGATCATTGATGTAACTCCAAGGATTTTGTTTGTAAACAAACAGAGCATTTCTGTATGCCCGAACAGCATGTTGCTTCTGCATTTTAAGGAAGAATGCTCAGGATTCAACACGGATTCAATCAACCTCTATAGCATTACTAAAATATCACTGTAGTGAAGAAATTAGTATACACCTGATCAGATATGTAGTAACTATTGCCAGCCAAGATTAGGTGAAATCCGTACTTCCGAAGCATAGGTGGACTGGACAACAAATAGCAACAAGCGGCTTGCTCAAGCAGTACAGCAGAATGCAAGGAAGGTTCCTGAATAGTAGAAGTTTACATCATTAATGTGTGTAAAGAACTAACAAACTTCTGGAAAAAAAAAAACTAAAAGCACCATTCTGCACACTTAATGCTAGATATACCTCATTTGAAATGCGGAAATACACACTTGACGCCTCCCTATACTGTCCTCTTGTTTTAAGCATTTCTGCCCACCAAAGGCCACATCTAGTAGCATTTCTCTGCCCAGACGATCCAATTCTCTGCAAATATGAATACTGAATTACACCCTGAATGAAGAAGAGCAAGACCAAACAAGCGAAGCAAAAAAGGATATTGATAATTCAAAACTATATAAACAAAAAAAAAGTACTTATATTCAGTGTTCCCCAAAGCGGTCGCCTAGGTGCTAGGCACCACCCTCTCACCTAGCCTGCCTAGCCGATTTATCCCGCCCAGGCGCCCGCCTAGCCCACCTAATCGGCGATTAGGCGCCGGTCTACCACCCGCCTAGCGCCTAGCGCCTTGGTGAACACTGCTTATATTGCTTTGTAGTCCCTATAATCATGCAAAATCGCAAAACATGCATCACATTTCTTGAAACTGTAACTTCAGAATTTCCTTGATTATGCCACACAGCCCACCCACCCACCCTCCCAAAAACAATGAAGGAAAAAAGAAGGGGCCTTCTGTATATCTCATGATTTCACAAAACAAAATAGAAAGGCAAAATTCTAGCTCGGTTTGGCATGTCCCACTTTGGGCTCTAATTTATCTGCTTTGATCCCACACACTTCTAAACACAGCACAGGTTATTCAGATTTGAACAGTATATACCAGAACATCCATAAGAAATTTAACTTAAAAGAGGATAAATTTAAATCAGTGTGGGATTCTGAGCAACCTGACTATGTCTCTGACATAGTGTAGATTATTGCAAACAAGTCAAAAGCCAAAAATGAAATCCAGCCTGAAACCAGTGACCAGTCCAAGAAGCCAGTATCCCAACTAAATTCTGGTACAAGACATCAAGGGAGATATCTGGAACCCCGTTTTCACCAAAATGACACCTATAGTATACTAACACCATCATCATAAACATCAATGTTTTACTGCTACTATTTGTATCATATGGATGTACAGAAATTCCGATGTCGAAAAATCTGTACAGCAAGTTCAATGATACATGATGCAAGAAGTCCCAAAAATTAACACAGGCCTCCTTGCTAGGTTGATACTTTTGTTGCTAAACAAGGTTTGCGTTGATTGTTCATTAGACATCAGATGTACCTGAACTAGAATAGACAGGGAAAAATGTTTAATGCAAAATGGGATTTGAACTCTTTTTTCTCTTTCGTGTATGTTTCACTGAGCAGTAGTACAGAACAAAAATATAGTATCAATGGATCTAACATGTTAAGCAATGAGTATTTGTCTGTGTGAAAACCTAGAAGTGAATTTCTAATAAATACCAGATATGTACTGAAGGAATTTTCCATGCAATATTCAGAGTCCTTCCTTGACTGATCCAACATGAAATAGCAAAGTCCGCTCATCTCCTGCAAAAAGTGCAAACATATTACCACGGAGTGAATATCTAGTTCGATACTGGGCCATCACAACATACTCAATCTTATTTCATTACTCATCAAAAAGCAATTCAGCAACTCTCTGTAATGAATTTGGAAGCATATCATCTGATCTATCTACAAGTAAGGCCTAGCCCCACATATGAGGGCAAATATGGGCTTGGTACTTAGGTTGTTAAGGGAGCATAGTACTTGTCCCTTGTCAAATATTTTTAGGCTAAAGAGCACCATCCTGTTTGATTGAAACAGGTAACAAGGAGGTCCAGGATATTCCTTAAGAGTTGCCATTCCACTTGCATTTACTTCAAACTAAAAAATGTTATACATGCTATATGTATATCCAGGCAAAAAGTTATGCAAAACAAGCTCAAAAAAAGCCAAGCACCTGTACACCAGCAAAGCGCTTCCAAGCTTTATCAAGCTTATAATCTGTTGAGAGCAATTTGTAATTGGACAAAGCAAGCTCGTAGTCCCGTAACATGAAAGCATAATCACCAAGAACTCTGATCTGCGACTCTATGGAGGTGAATGTATACCTGTTGGGAAAATTAGTTTTACTGCAAATTACAAAAAATTATCTAGTGAAAAGTGTCAAGATGTTATAAATAACCACTTGCATTGAGCCATTTGCTGCTTCTGGGACATCGTCTCTCTTTCTCAACCACAAGTTCTTTATCTGATTTCTAAAGCCCTTTCTTGTTGTGGCTACCTAGAACAATACTGAATCTTGTTAAAACAGATTAAAAAACAATATAGTTTTTTAACAACATACCTGCTGATTGAGTACACGAATCTTTTGCTCCATGTAGGGGATGATATGATTAGAAGCGAAGTCTTGCATGAAGTCCTTGATCTGACGAAGAAATAAGCTCAGCAATTAAGTATCTTGTACAGCTTGACTGCCAGCTAACGATGCATGCATGTAACAATAAACCCCAGAGGAAGAACTAAAGAACATCGATCTAGTACTAGGAAAATAAGAGAAAATGATGTGGCTTCCTTGGCATCAGTGCCCATAAAAACCTTGAATCAATTGACTAACAAGTGGGTTACTCCAATACTGACTGTAAAAGCTCAATAGTCCTTCAACCTGTTACACAATGAACCCTAATTCATTCATTGGGTCAAAATGCCAATATGTACAGCTACACGAGTGGGCAAATAAGCAAATAACCCCCTATACAAGTAACTAAACACACAGCTTATACAATACTCTAACCCCCTCAAACTCACGGTGGATCAACAACATTGAGTTTAGAGAGGTAGAAATTGTACTAAGCTCTAGTCTATGCCTTGGTGAAGAAATCTGCTAATTGAAGCTTCGAAGGCACATACTCAAGAACAACATTGGCGGCTTCATGAATAGCCTGATCCGCACCAGCAGGAAAAGCAGGCAAAATTGGCGGGGTAGGGCGAGGCGGACAGGGGTGGTCTCCGATGAGGTGACCCCAGAGGTGCTGGCTGTTGAAGTGAATCCTCAGGTGAACAGCCCACTCCCGGAAGTTCATCCCATCGAACCGAATAGGGGAAACAGGGTGGACAAAGGAGCCACCGGCGATAGCCAACGATGGAGTAGATGTGAGCTAGGCGGTGTGCTCAGTGGAGATGCAAGGTGGCGGGAACTCAGCGCTGGAGGGCAGCGGCGCTCGGGTGTGGCGGCTCGGGCGACGTCCCGGAGCAGAAGAGGGTGACAGCGCTCATGGAGCGGCGGTGGCTCGGGCTCAGGGGAGGCGTCGGGGCGCGGCGACGCGGCCCGGCGTGAGCAGAGGAGATCAGGGGCCAATGCGAGGAAGTGTGACGGCGGTGTCAGGGAGCTCGATCCGAAGGGGGTCTGGGCAGGGAGGAGGCGGCGATGGTAGATCTGGAGGGGATTCGGGCAGGGAGGAGGCATGGAGCAGGGGAGAGCTGGCGCCTTGGGCGCGGGCGCATAGAGCAGAGGAACCAGCGGCTCGGGCCCGTGGAGCAGAGGAACACGGGGCGGAACCGACGGCGACGGTGGCCATGTGGGGAGGAAGGAGTGGGCTTGGGTTAGGGTTTTTTTGGAGCGGAGAGAGCCATGGGCTCTGATACCATGTTGGAATAACCCTTGATGTATTTCAATGGGCCAAAAGGCCAAAATATACACGTTACATGTGTGGGTAAATATGCAAAGAACACTATATACAGTAGACATATCTAACATCTAACAATTGTCACGCTGGCAGTACATGCAGTGGAGCCCAACAGTAGAAATAGCAACCACTGTTGTCGCGGGAGCTGGAGGGGCCATGGTCGATGCGGAAGTAACAGATGTTGAAGCAACCAAGACAACCTGCATCTCAACCACACCACGAAGACGAGTCTCCTCAACACGAACACCTGTGAGGGCCTCCGCCAAGGTCGAGCGCGGGTGACTAGTCAGGAGCTGAGCACGCACGGTCTCGAACTCAGACCGGAGATACGTCAGGAAGTCGTAGAGACAGTGAGTCTCCTGGTGAGCGCGAGCCGCACACAACAAGGACAAGTCCAGCAAACATTCGGCCCTAGAGAGTCGAGCTGATGCCACATCCGTGGAGACAGCCACAGGCATGCTGTCCACCAGGATGGCGGTAGCATGAGCCTCGGCATCCTGCCATCTCTCATAGGCGTGTAGCTCAGGCTGGTAGAGCTCCAGGGCCTCCTCTAGAGAAGCCTGATCCGCACCAGCAGGAAGAGCAGGCAGAACTGGTGGCATAGGGCAAGGTGGACAGGGTTGCTCGCCGGTGAGGTGACCCAGCGGCGCTGGCTGTTGAGGTGAATCCTCAGGTGAACAACTCCCAGAAGTTCGTCCCGTCGAACTGAACATGAGGGAGCGGGATGGCGAACGGGCCAGATGGTAGCCATCAGTGGAGAGGCTGGAAACGAGCCGAGCCAGGCTCGGCTCGGCTCGCTCAGGCTCGTTTGTACAATAGGCTTGGCTCGGCTCGGTTTAGAAACGAGCCAGAAAGAGGGCTCGGCTCGAGCTGGCTTGGGTGGGCTCGCGAGCCATGAATGAACAGCACGGCACAGAAATGAAATCGCAAAATCATCAGTACAAACGAAATTGCAAAATCTATCATCAGTTCATCAATCATAATTCATCAGTACAAATGAAATCGCAAAATCTATCAATCTATCATCAGTTCATCAATCATCATCATTCATCAGTGCAAACGAAATCGCAAAATCTATCATCAGTTCATCAATCATCATTCATCAGTACAAATGAAATCGCAAAATAGCAAGAACAACACAGAAACAGCCAAGAACACCCATCCTGTTCCTAGCCCCGGTGCTGACGCCCATCGTCCATCGTCGACGACAGCCAAAGGCCAAAGCGGTGCCGGAGGCCGAGCCGGCTGGCACACGGCCGGTGAGGAGGCGAGCGCGCAGGCGCAGCGTAGGAGACGCGATGTCGGACTGGCCGGCGCTGGCGTGGCGAGGCAAGCTAGAGGTGGCGGCGTAGGAGCTGCACACCGCGGGAGGGCGAGGAAGCGGGGCGGCGAGGCGGCGGAAGCGGCCGGGCGGGAGGCGAGAGGCGGCGAGCGGGGCGGGGGCTAGGCGGGGCGGCGCGGCGCGGGCGATCGACGAGAAGACCGGAAGAGGGCGGGAGGCGACGGATCGAGGAGTTTGTGGGTTGGAGGAGGAGGCCAGGGGGGATAAGGCAGAGACACACCGACTCACCGAACGAAGGGGGAATAAATGGCTCGTTTTGGCTCACGAGCCGGCTCGAGCTCGGCTTGAATTTTCACCGAGCCAAAAGGTGGGCTCGGCTCGGCTCGAAAATTCCCAAGCCGAGCCAAGCCGTGACGAGCCCGAGTCGAGCTACGAGCCTCGAGCTATTTTTCCAGCCCTAGTGGAGACCCGACGCGGTGGTCGCCGACAGGTTGGCTCACCGTTGTTGAAGAGCGAGCGAGGGCGAGATCCAATGAAGCGAAAGCCGGCCGAGCCGCGGAGTCGAGGCCGCTGGAAGTCGGCAGCTCGGCCGAGCCAAATCGAACAGAACATATCAGAGCACTTCCAACGCAAGCAGCTCGATTTGGAGGAGCTCGGCGGCTGCAACAAGCTCGGGAGTTGGTGGCGAATCTCGTTCAGGCGGCGACAACCTCGATCCGAGCGGCGACGGCTCGAAGCAAGGCGACGACAAGATCCGGCGGGCTCAAGCTTGATCCACGCGGAGGCGGCAGGATCTGAGCGGCCAGGGGCAGATCCGGGGGAGCTTAACGGCTATAGTGAGCTCGGGAGCCGACAGTGAATCTCGTTCAAGCAGCGGCAAGCAAGGGCGGTGGGAGCAAGGGCGCCAAGAAACAGAGCAGGGGCGGTGCAACAGGCAGGAAGAAAGGAAGGGGGCAGAGCTCAGGCGGCGGACCAGGGGCGGCGGGAGCAGGGCGGCGCGGCAGGGAGGAGAGAGGGAGGCGGCAGCACTCAGGGGGCGGCAGCAGCAGCCTAAGGACAACGGCAGTGAACAGTGGCTAGGTTTAGGGTTGGTGGGAGAGAGAGCCATGGGCTTTGATACCATGTTACACAATGAACCCTAACTCATTCATTGGGCTAAAAGGCCAATATGTACAGCTACACAAGTGGGCAAATAAGCAAATAACCCCCTGTACTAGTAACTAAACACACAGCTTATACAATACTCTAACACAACCCACCCAACAATACCCATAATCAAACTGATGTGTTGTTAGGTATTGTGAAAAGTTAAACAAAGTTTCGTGACACTTTCTGTGCCCACTGCCTAGCAAAGCTTAATGGAGAAGCAGATGAGTTGATATTACACCAAATGCTGCAATACCTCATTCAAATCATCCATGTTAAGGCAACAGGCTCCTTCATGATTGTTGAAGCCATGAGCTTTCTGCATTTAGTCAAGAAAAGACTATAAGTACATAGCATACCTGCTGAACTATGTAGACGTTACTGCAATTTAATCTGAAGTAATTTAGTGCACTCACATAAGGTAACCACGAATTGTCAGCATTACTATCATCTGCTTCTGTAGAAGAATTAATACGCAACAATTTACAATCGTTCAAATCAAGGGTGCTCTTCATTTCCGCTAAGATGTTCACAGCTCTTGGCATAAAAAGCAACACCGTCAACAAAAAAAAAATGTATACAAAAGACATGGAAAACAGCAATTGAACAATATGATAATAATAAAAGAATGCAAGGAAACCAATTAATATCACACCATTCAAACGCTCTGCACTTTACTTCACCAATGCAAGCAGTTAAGACATGAACTATGACCTTAAATGTATTATGTATGTTCTAACTCATAAGCTTAACCCTAGCCCCAAACAGATATTCTAAATGGGGGTTATATGAGAGGCGTTAGGCCCTATTTTGGGCAGCTTAGCTACCTCCAGAAACTGGTTTCTCTAAGAGGCTGGAAAAGTGGGACTTCAGCTTTTTCTTACAAAGAGGGCTTAATGTTCCCTGAGAAGCTAGGAAAGCAACACCCTGTTTCAGTTTTGAGGGAGCTTAAGCTTCTGGTGGCTTTTAAGCTTAAGCAGAAGCTACCTAAACAGGGCCTTAGCTGCCTTATGAGGATAGAGCCCAAGTTGTCTATGGGCAGGTCTTTTGGCTTACAAGTCAAGTTCTCAAGGAGTTAGGTAATTGGAACCTTATAGGCAGTATTCTAAATAGCGGCAGACAAGCGACATCCCACAGTTAAGTGCCCATGTGGTAAGCAGCTTGGTTTAACTATTACCAAAAAAGCATGCATGTTCGTTATATTATGGTGTAGGGTTTGTGCTAAATACAACATGCATTAAAACAACAGAAAACTTTAAGCATAGTGGTGAACCTACCGCTAACACTTACGTGGCTCAAGCGGACTTGATTCAGAACAATGTTACTAAGCTAATATTCACCAAAAAACTTGACGATTGAGCTAGTTTATTGAAGTATAAACTACCTTAAAATACATTGAGATAGGGATGTCAGTATCTACTTCAGTGAAGAGAAAGCAGTCCTAAAAATGATGAACTACTATTTATGTAGGCATTTTGGGCTTTCTATTAGCATTATTAACACAATATCGCAAACATGTTTTATAAATTCTGAAAAGGTTGGTGGGATATGTAAGAAGAACCAACACTAGCTACGGTTTTCCATACTTCATTTCATTAATGCATAAGGGGGAGAGTGTGTTCTCTATTATAAGAATGAGAGAAGAATAATACATTTCTTGTGGTCCATCTTGTTGGTCATGAAGTACAAGGTAGTGCTTCAGAATCTGGGGATCCATTATGCCTTCATTTAAAAGAGAAGGTAACTGATTTGTGTTGAAGAGATCGACAAATTTGCTGATTGGCTCTTTGTCCGTTGATGATACAACTAAAAGACCTATTAACAATAGTTAAAGTATGAGCAAGAACATACTACACAAAAGAAAACACCTAAGAACCGAAAGTGTCAAATCTTACATGCCACAGGGTGGTCAAACGTTTCATGCTCTGAAAACGACAGTGTCCGCGTTAGTTCTCTGTTGAACTTCTTAATCCACAATGGGCACAACTCAGCTTCAGGCTCTGGAATTATAGCAAACAAGGAATCATACATAGAATGGAACCAATAAACAGCAAACACTATTCCTACGATTGAGCCTCACAGATAAAGCAATCAACTTAAGTAAGACATGACAGGACCAAACAAACATTAATAAGGGACAAGCAAGACATCTGCCAATTATATACATCAGATGGAGGTGGACAGCATGTTGAAGAAACAAAGTTAATGTTTGACCATGTGTTCCCAGCAACCCAACAAAAATCCTTATTTACTAACAAAGGCACACAGAGCACTGACCATCACAAAACTTCCACACCATTTACAGGCAATCGGACCTATCCATATTACAGCATGCATGCTCTCTATATTTGCTCACTCCATAAAGCTACTTCATTATTACAAAATAATCACCTGAAATTAGACTGCAACTATAAAATTTGAAGGGAAGGTTGTGGCTGCTCATTTAACATCGTACCTAGCTCACGGCTTACATGTTCCACTATTCTTCCTCTTAAAGATTTCTAACGTTAAGGTGATTGGAATTATTCGAACTAATTAGCAGGCCAACCATAAAGTCTCGACTATAGCCCCATCATTTTGCTCAATGTGAAAATATGCTTCATTGGTGAGGAAATCAAAAGGTGAATTCATAGAAGCAGTGCAAGGGATCTCACTGCTAAGTACATCTTCAAGCTGTGGAGGGTCCGCAAGCAAATCCGGAAGAGCATTCTCATTGGCCTCGGAAACCACCGGCTTAATCCTCTCATCCGCAACCTGTTCCCAAACAAGCAAGGCCATCATCAAACATTTCGACAACAACAGACTTCTAGGATACCTATCAGTTACAAGTCTAAAACACATCCCAGAAGCTTCCAGAAGGCTCGAGAATCACCTCGCAGTCCTGCTTCCGGACGTCCGAAGTGTAAACCATTCGAATCTTAAACATCTGCAGCCTGTACGGCTGGTCACTCGCCGTCCGCACGGGCACTGCTCAAGCACGCACACAGAGATAGATAACTCTCCATGAGGTCACAGAACCGAATCAAACGAAATGCGACAAATATTACACACAATCAGCTGAAACAAAGCATGGGGAGGCGTATCACCGTCGATTTTTTTGAAGAGGGAGAACGGGGAGAGCATGTCGACGAAGCTGAGGCCGCTCTTGCGGCAAGCGGCCTCGGCGAGCGGGGTGGTCAGAACCATCACCACCGGGGTGATCTCCTCGAGGAGGAGCCGCCCCAGGTAGCTCCGGAGCGGATCCATCGCGCCAAAACCCTAGCGGGTCGAGCGGAGCCGGTCCGAGAAGCGGAGGAGGCGAATTGCCTGATGATCTGGGAGCGGGAGCTGGGGATTCGAGAAGGGTGGCCCACCTTCGGCGGATCAGCGGCGGCGGGATCACCGGAGAGGTCTCCGGCGACGGCGAGGCAGTGATGGTGGTGGTGGTGGTGATCTGATCTGGGAGGGCGCGAGGTAGGGGAGAAGACGACGACTGGGCGTATCGGGCAATTGGTTTGGAATTCGCGGGGCGGTGTAAAATGAGCTGGCCAAATGGGCGGCCCGTCACGTCCCGCCGCCACGAGCATGATATGGTCTGGCTCATCATGGTTCGGCTAATAGGTTGGTCGTGTCGTGGTGATTCACGTATTGAGGAGATGATTTAAGTATGATTTAATGGCCTGATATATCATATTGGGGTGAGTCGAGTCTATTTAGCCTGATAAGACGTTTCGACCCACTTAACTGATTAGGTTCGAAAAAATCTAAAAGAATCAGAAAAATGTATAGAATTCAGAAATAAATATGAAAATTACAACAACAAAAATGAGACAAGCATGTTGAGAATGTAATGAAGAGCCTTATTAATATTCAAATAGTTGTCTCGTTAAAATATTTACTAAGTAGAAACTCAACATAAGAAAACCGTAGTAAAAAAATATAGTACAGCCTATAGCTCTACATATATCCTTATTCTACGTGTCGTTGTCTAAATACAGATTTTTAAACACCTCTGACAACTCTGAATTTTTCACAGAGTGTTATGTTTGTGAATCAGCTTGTTCTCAGTCCTTCACAATTACAAGTATTTCCTCCATCTCACTTGTTAGACTTGTTTTTCTCTCCTTCAATATTTTTCCAGAAAAACTAAATGCAGATTAGGAGAAAACCGTCGAGATAGAAATAGTTAACACGTCGTGTGCAAGTATGAATAGCATAGGATATGTTAACTTATGGGACTGCCACTATTACAAATTTCCGAAGCCTTCTGAGTTGAAATCCACTGTATTACTATCCAGATAAGTGGATTGTTCTCCACTCCTTGAGGTTCTTGGCTAAGCAGACGACGTTGTAGAAGAAGAAGACCTAGACCTGGAGGAAGAGTCATCGAAGATCTTGCCCCATATATTTGCCTTGCTACTTGAGACGGGGGCTACTGGAGGTCGTTGCAAGCGGACTTCCCCGAACTTAATTTCATACCTTTGGTAAACCTCGTATAACTGAGAATGAACTTCTGCAAAATAATTATTATAGTCTAGCCTGTAGCATCACTAAGAAGATCAAGTACACTTCCAAATGCTTCAATTTTAGCTCTATGATCTAAAACAAACGTAAATGCATATAAGTAAGAGATTTCTCTCCAATATTTAAAGTATTTACTTTTCATAGCAATAATAGTCTCACGTAAAACTAAGTCATTTTCATACTTTTTAATTGAACTGCAATCTGTAAAATACTATACACAATGATAGCGAACAAAACAATAGTGGCCTCATAAAAAAATTCTAAAAATTGTATTGTCTTCTCAGCAACGAACCAATATTACTCAGTCAATAGTATACTACCGTCAGTGCTATGATAATGCGTTTGAATAAAAACAGAAAAAATGCTCTTATATAATAAAAGACTCTTAACCATCAGGTAAGTAGAGTTTTATCTTACCGGTATGTCCAAACCAAACTTTGTTGGACGTACACTCATCGCCCTGCAGAAGTTCTTATATGCTGATATTCTTACGTTAGGATTATTCAAGAAAGAAATCGTATCACAAAAAGTTTTAATATACAGACTCAAACTCTTCAGACCACATTTGACTATAAGGTTAATAATATGATAATCGTATCACCGATGTAGCAAGAAGGAATCGACGTATGTACTAAACACTAGAGTAAGAAATATCCATGGCCCTAGAGTTCGAAGTGGCATTGTCTAAACTAATTGAGAATATTTTGTTTGTAAGTCCAAAGTCTTCCACGACTTTGGTAATACAGTCCACAATATTCTCACATGTGTATGCTATATCAATTAATTTCAAATCTATAATCTTTTTCTCCAGTACCCAGTCATCATTAACATAATGGGCAACTACACTAAGATAATCCTTTCTAACTCGACCACTCTATATGTCTGAGGTAAGGGCCACAAAAAATATGCACGTACTAAATAGTTTCTTTATTTTATTAAGGCATTCATTGTAGTATTTTATTAGATCCCTAGTTATTGTCTGTCTAGAAATGGCATAAAATCTAGGATTATACGCAATCTTAATATAATTTTGAAAAGCAACAGACTCCCCAAAACCTAACGGTAAATCCTCAAAAATAATTAAACGACAGAGAGATTGATGGGCTACCCCAGGATCGTAGTTCTAGCTACGCACCGTACTATCGAGGTTGTACTACAGCTGCGTCTGCCTCATCACCAATCCTTGATTGGCTCGACATCTTGTAGCATGTCTAAGCAAATATCTCGTTCCACCTATAGACCTTGCAGACAATTCATTGCGATAAATTTTGCAAATACCATATGGTACCCTATTTCCTGTGCGTCTGGCTTGGTTGTCCTATCGAAATGCTCTCACACTCCCGATATAGACGGTCTCGACCTCTTTGCTCTCATGGTCGCTGGCGTATATGCCACCATAGAGCCTGATAACGGAATTACGCCTTGCCCTTCCAGTTGGCATGACGTAGTCGCAGCCACCTCCATGGATGCAACTTTCTATAGTGAAAATCCGTAATCACCAAGAGCAAAGTTGTTGTAACTGTCCATAACGAAAACTGCAAAACCAAAACTAACACTACTATTACTTTCATCTTAGCATAACAAGTACTAACAATAAAAGTATGAAAAAAATAGAATTGTACCACTTTTACTAACTTGCTGTCAAAAATTGAATTTTGCAAAAAATTGTCAAAGTTTTTAAAAATTTGATAAATTATCTCACAATGGATTTGAATTTGTACACCGAAATTTTAAAGAGAGATTGAGGAATGGAGGGGTGCTAAATGAGAGGGGTATGGTGGCTATTTATAGGAAAATTTTTAGTTTTATTTATTTATTTATTGCTATTTTTAAAGAGCCAAACGGGAAAAAGGGGGAAACACCCAACGACTGCATTCTAGTCGGGTCGTGCCACGGCACGGCCCACGAGCCCGCCTGCCTCCTCTTTTCCACCACGGCTGCCGAATGCGGCACTGTGCCGCTGCCGAGTGCGGCACAGCCGCACGGGCGCACGCCGACAACCCACCACCGCTTCTCTCCCACAAAAGCAAGGAGGTGAAGAGTAAGCGGCAGCCGCAACAGAACGAAGAGGATCGCCACGCCACACCCAGTCCCCACTATGTCGTCGATGTTGTCCGCGTTGTCGCAATGGCTGGTGAACCCGCGCCGTAACCCGCTCGCCCGCCTCCACATGCACGTCGTCTCCGCACGCCTCCAGAAATACGGTAGATAACCAACTGATGGATCTTGGATCTGGTTCTGAGGAGCCTGGATGCGATTCGTGTTTGTGTCTCTCTTCTTGTTCTTCTTGATCTGAATGTGATGTGCTTGTTCTTTTGTGCGTGTGATGGTCCAAGGCTTGAGGTACGACGATCTGTACGACCCATACCATCATCTGGACATCAAGGAGGCGCTCGCGAGGCTGCCCAGTGAGGTGGTTGACACCCGTATCTAGCGCCTCAAGCACGCCATGGACCTCTCCATGAAGCTTGTGGATGCATGGTGGTTGTAACGATGGTGTATGATTTTTATAATCTGTGTTCTTTAGAGCGTCTGCGATGGCGCAATTTCTGTGTAATCTGGTTGATGATTGTGTGTTGCTGACGTCGCTCGCTTGCCCTCCTCCTCCCTCCGCCCTGGCCACCGACGCCGCCGCCCTGCCCTCCTCTTCCTCTCCTCCTCCCGACTCCTTCCCAGCCTTGTCCTCCCTCCGTGCCGACCGCCGATGCCGCCCCGCCCTCCTCCTCTTCATATCCCCTCCTTCTTCCTCCGTGCCGACGCCGCCCCGCCCTCCTCTCCTCCAACCCGGCTCACCGGCTATCTCCGCACGCGGACCACGTGGGTCATGCCAGGCATGGCCCGACACTGTTCGTGTCGTGACAGGTCAGGCCATCGTGCTGGGGTGATGGCCCAGGCTATCGTGTCATGCCATCCCGGCACATGAACAGTGCGGTCGTGCCTTGCCTAGGCGGGCGCAACAGTGACGTGCCTCGGCCGCCCGGTAGGCCTGGCCCATCTAGGCAGCTCTAGGTGTAATGGGTTTTGTTTTCAAGGCCCACGACCCATTTGTGTTGCGACGACTTAAGTTCTTACTGCCAAGTACATGGTACCAGTGCTACGCTCCAATGCAATATCGGTGGACACTTTGTGTAATGATTATAATCAACGTATACAACAAAACGCAGAATAACGGTAAAAAAAATCGAGAAAATTTGGAAAAAAAAAGATAACATCTTCTCACCGAAAGAAAAATGAATACCATCTGTATATGGGCCTGTTTGGTATGGTTGCAGCTTTTTAAAAAGGCAGCTTCTGTCTGGGCTGCAGGGCCGAACGACTGAGCTGAAGAGATATGGTGTTTGGCTATCTAGCTTTTAGGTAGGCTGACTGCAGATTCTGAGATGGGAAATGTCTCAAATGCCCCAGAGGCAAACAATAGCTTGTTTGATATCTTTTAACGATGACAACTACTGCAATTAGCGAGAACTACCGTAATTTTAACGACGATTAATGCAATTGACTGCAATTAACGAGGACTATCGCAATTATCACGATTGACTGGAATTAACGCAATAGACCGCAATTAACATAATTAATAACAATTAACAATAAATAATTATTACATCAAACATTTATTATGTAAATAATTGCAATAAATAATTATTACATCAAACATTTATTATGTAAATAATTGCAATAATTAATTATTATATAAATAATTCATTTACAACATAAAATAAAAGAAAGATCCAAACTGAAACAAATAAAAAATGACGGCTAGGGTTGTTGTCGGCGGCGGCGGCGGAGGACAGCGACAGCGGGAGGAGGAGAGAGCCGGAGGAGGAGAGGGAAGAGGGAGGAGGTGCTCGGACCTGGTCAGAGCCGGAGGAGGAGGAGGGAGGAGGCGCTCGTAGCAAGAGTCGGGCGGTTGCGCGAGCAGAGGCGCCGAGGCAGGAGGAGAGAGGTAGGTGGCTGTGACCAGGCGAAGGCGGGCGGAGCCTTGGAGGAGAGAAGCGAGATCCGGTGGGGTCGAAGGCTGGCAACGGCGCGGGCGGGCGCAGGCACCGAGGAAGGAAGAGAGAGGGAGGCGGTGCTCAGGATAGCAGATTCGATAGGGGAGAGAAGAGGAGGGTGGCGGCGGCCGTGCGGGGAAGGGGGCGGGGGCGTCCGCGCGGGGGAGGAAGGAGGCGCTGGTGTCGGGGGAGGGGGAGAGAGGAGGGCGCCGGGAAGGGGAGGAGGTGGGCGCCGAGCGAGGAGGAGGAAGTCAGGGAGGAGAGAGGAGATGGGCTTCGAGCGAGGAGGAGGGAAGAGCGAACGCAGGGGAGCTAGGGTTTCAGGCGGACGGCGGCGGGGAAGAGGAGTGGGTTTTGTTGAATGGCAAAACACGCGTAATTACCCCCCCCCCCCAAGTTCGGGGGTAAAATCAGAATGGGGTCATGGGAAGCTGTCCCTCGGCGGCTTCCGATTTTTCTACGTTATAGGCGGCTTCCGGTTTTGGGAAAAGCCATGGAAAAAACCTCTCGTTTGGAACGACTTCCGACTTTTCCGAGCGAAAAATCGAAGTCGTTCCGAAGAGACCCTATGACTTAGCTAAGTGCTAAAACAAGATCAGAAATCCCAAACAAAAAGTTTACGACCTTACGACACTTCAACATTTGAAAACAATAGAGGCAACATTTTAAATTTGTTTGTGCAACAATAAAATTAAATGTTCGCAACAAAATTGAGAATCACAAGCTCTACTGCAATAAAAAAATTTGACCATACGCAACACAATTTAAAAAGATTGATACAACATTTAAGAAGACACGTTACAACAAAATAAAACACTACGTTCAAAAATCGAGAAAAGTTGTTGCAACAAAATATTAAATAGTTGTACAAAACCTCAATTAGATGTACACTTGTGTCATCTGCATCATGGATTCTTGGCTGGCGAAGATCTTATTGTCATGCCTTGCTCAGATAGGCATATGTTTCACCATAATTACCTCGTCGATTGGTTGGCTCGTAGCCGCTTGTGTCCACTTTGTCGCCATACGCTGCTCGCTGAGGATCAGGGCGGCCTAAAGGCACAACAAAAACTCAATTAGCTATTCACAACAAAACTTCCGCATTGGTCGACGGTGGAGGAAGAACGGCACCAGAGACGGAGACCAGGGGAGGACTTCGACCATTGGTAGATGCCACAATGGGGTAGCCTCCACTCAGGAAAAGAAAAGAGCCTATATATATATATATATATATATATATATATATATATATATAGAAGTCTTTTCCTACTCCCGGGAGTAGTTACTCCCTATTCCGTATCTCACATATCTCACAACGTAGGGAGTATCTTGCGCAACCGAGAGTATGTATGTGTAGTATATGAGTATATAAGACCATATAGGTGGTATTTACATATTTTTAGAGGTGGTATGTATAATTTTTAGACATACTTCTTTTTATGTGCGAATATGAAGGTATTTACAAAATATGCTAAAAACTATGGATTCTCTTGCAAATTTTTCGTGTGTTTCACATTGGAGTATCTTATAATTAGTATATGAGTATACCCAAAGTGATAAAGGAGTATGTCAAGTTCTTTTAGGTGGTATATCAAAAGTGGGAGTAACTACACAGGGAGTAGAAAGTATTTTTCCTATATATATATATATATATATATATATATATATATATATATATATATATATATATATATATATATATATATATATATATATATATATATATATATCCTCTCAACAAAAAAGAAAGAACAATTCCTAAATATCATTGAATAACTTCGTTTGTTCCTTATATGCCACTGATGTCTTACTGACATCTGTCCCACAATGAGTGACATATAAGGGATTATATAGTTTGTCCATTATCCCAAGTACATACTTAGCAATGAGCATTTGGGCCTTTAGGGATTTAGGTTTCATAGTCTCCTTTGTCCGTTCTCACTTATCGAAGTCTCCAATACACATTCCTCACAACAAAAAAAAAAAGAAAAGAAAGAGGGCAATTTCCTATATATCACTGAATAACTTCACTTGTTCCTTATATACCACTGATGTCTCCCTGATATATAGGTTCACGACCCATATGTCAGTCTCACAATAAGTGGTATATAAGGAATCATATAGTTTGGAATTAATAAAAAAGAATAGGAAATCTACAATACACACTTTGATCATATTTTTTTTTTCTAATTACATGTTAATAAAAAGAAACATGATACATAAGTAATTTTGATAAGAAATCTGTTAGTACCATTTCCATGTGACAAATCTCATTATTTTTTATATTAGTTATAAATGTTTGGCCACTCAAAAAATGATTTGGACACGATCAAATGGATTGGCATCCTCCGCCATTCCATTGCCAATGTCATGATGCTACAGTGCCACAACATTCGGCACATCTAAGCCGACCGCTACTATAGTGAGCTACAGTATTCATAGCATTGATGCTACATTGCACACCACAATCTTGCCATTTCTTTTCTGATCCGATGGCTCTAACGTAATATTATGATACTGTAGCACCATAAGATTGCTACACAATACTAGAGGATTTGTTCCAACTAAAATGTATGCAGATGCAAATCATAAAAAAAAAGACGGGTTGAATATTAGGGATGGTTATTCTTTATCAGGGGTACATCTACAAGGATGCATGCATGATGCGCAGCTTTATATCCAAAATTCAATCTTTGTATACAGAAATGTTGCAACTGCTACAACTCCCAGGGAGAGAGAAGAAAGAACAAGGAACAGCAGCGATACTCAATTAATTTACATGTCCTTCTGACAATAAAATGAAGATATCTTTTTCATGGTATGCCAAGCGCTATCAAGCCAGGTAGTTGTAGATCTGGGGGTTACTTCTGTCTCTCTCCAGGTACTCCCTATCGATTAAGCTCTCTATTCTTTTCTTCATATCCGCTGGCTTAATAGGGAACTTGAGCTGAAAGGAGGGAAGCCAACGAGATAATAAGGTCGGATTGTGGCGCGAGGAAAAGAATATAGGCAACCAAGTCAATATTCCATGCGTCACCTGCTGAAAAAGCTCAGTTATTAGAAGGGTGTGGCTGAGGGTTTTCCTTGTCTTCATTATTCGAACTATAGCGGCGTCAACCTGCGTATAACCAAAAGAACATTATCACATTACTCTCCGTGATCGCAATTCATCAAAGACATGACTGGTACATTAGTTTCTGCATAGAACGAAGTAGCAATGATGTGTTGTTTAAGTGAATAAAAGGTATGCACAACATATTAGTTAAGCTAACAATGTAACTACAAGTCCTCAAAAGGATAACTGATTGCATATGTACCAAAAATTTTACCGCCCATTCAATACAGTTAAACCATCAGATGTTTCTGCTCGCAGGTTTAGACAGTTAAGGTAAGGTACCTGATACTGACGATCCTGGAATACTCTCTCAGTGGTGCTCGTGTTTTCTTCTACCGTCTCCTTCATCTGAATTGCATTCACCTGGAAGTACACAACAGCACCTTAGTTAAGCTTGCTGACACCCTACCTCAAATAAACCACCCCCACCCCACACAAATTAAGGGAACAAATAGTACCTTTATGCGATAAAGGGGAGCACTAAATTCTTCATTAAATACAAATTCGTCCTTATCTTCTACATCTCGCCCTTTCGGTGTCTGAAAATACAAATGACAATTAAACAAGCTGCATACTAAAAATAGGTCAAAGACAAAATAACGAGCCACACCTTTTGAAGAACCCGAACTTTACCGCATGCAAGTGATTGCAGCGTTCTTCTCAATTCTTTATCCTCAATTCCAGTTGAATCTTTGATGTCAAGGAAGCTTAGCTTTTGTGCGTCATTGAACAACATCAAAACCACACTCTAACATAAGGAATAAATCAGTAATTTTTTAATTATTGGTCTCAACTAGTTACCGCTACGATAAGCCACTGAAAAAATGTGGAAAAATAATCCCACCTGAAATAATGACACTGCAAGTTCCTTTTTACCTTTTGGGAACTCTGCTTTTAAGACACAGTGACCCAAAGAATTTTGCCACATCAGACGCCTTCCACTGTACTTACTCAAATAGAACTCTTTAAATATATCCTGTCCAAACAGGAGAACCAAAGGATTAGATAAAATTTTCAGACAAGTTGTTGTAAATATTTACTGCCACAATACCTAGTCCCTAGAGACGAGCCCTCAACTAACCTGATAGACATTAAGTTCATGTGGGAGTTTCACGTCCATTGGTGGGTAGGTCGGCCAATAGCTGCAATTCAACATATTTTATCAGTATGGCATATATATGATAGCCAACATCAAGAGTTACATGTTAGCATGCTCAGCAACCACAATAATCCATTGCATTCAGATACCAGCTACATGCTATGGACTATGAAGCCCATGTGTGAGTATTAGGTTTAGACAACTGCCATATTAACAGAACGTGCTTCTTAGTATTTGGTAAATGGACAAGGCAACTGTTGCTTACCCTGTTGTAAGCACATGGACACTCATTTCAATGCCAGTTGGAAGCTTTGTCCTCGCCTGAGATGATTGCTTGAAAGAATCATTTATTTCTTTGGATAATTCAATGTCCTGAGAACACCAGAGAGTACATTACAGTTTACAGGAGTACTGAATCGATGTAAAAGAAAATGATGATAACCTGTATGCTACCAATAGATACAATCATACAAGTATACAGGTTAACAACTCTAGAAATATATAGAAGACAAGTATTAGAAGACAGGATACTAGAAAAATCATCATAGTGACAAGAACTATTGCTACCTTGAACATTCCCTCCAGCTTGTTGGTAAACTGACTTCCGCACTCAGTTTTGAGCTGCAAACAGAAACGTGTTGCTCAAGTATGTCACAATAAGTTGGGTCACATGTAAAATGACACCCTCAGAAAAGAAATCATTACTTTTGTAATCATTGATTTTTCAGCATCTATTGATGCACTCTTCCCCAGCAGCAACCTCTTAGCCAGATCCTTCTTGTAGAATGCCTCAAATACATCTTTCCCCTGTACATAATGAAAATACATTGCTTGTATTTACACTACAAAATAGAGTTTTCCATTTTTGGTTCACTGCCTTCAATTCTCAGTAAACACTTATGTATTTTACATTATGTACTGGTAATTTTCAAGGAGCTTAACTTATCCTAGAAGCCTCATAAGGTAGGCCTAGGCCAATCTAAGAATTTGATCTAGTGTCACCCTGTTTTGGAAGGCCCAAACCTATAGCATCTTTCAGGGTTAAGATTAAACCCTCCCTAACAGGTCATCCACAAACTCATAAGTTGTTTTTCCTAATATGGTCAGATATGCGAAGAAAGCTTACCACTGAGTACAGACGTATAACTGAGAAAAAGGGTTGCACATATGTACTACATTTAACCTGCAACTAACCTAGAAAGAACTAGATATTGATCAAGAAGAAATATTGTTGTATCAAATAGCTTAGTGACTTACTTGTATAAACCGGAACAGAACCAAAACTTTATCGAGTATTCCCTCCAGCTCTTCTTCTGAAGTACCTTTATTTCCAGCTCGAAGTTTCTCATCGAGAAACTTTGCAATCAATTCAGCAGGGCGATTCTGTTGTTAGGGAAAAGGGTATGAGCCAAGCTTTCAATAAAAAATAGACAAAGAAAAATCTATCTATTATCTTATTAAAGTAGAGTAAAAAAAACCACCACGTTCGCTCTTAAGGGTTAAAAATTCACACGTTAATCGGTGAAAAAAAAAATCTACACCGTCGATCGTAGTGGGTCCATATTATAACGGTCTAAATTAAAAGAAAGAGTCCATGTCAAGTACAATAAAACTGAAATTCGGATTTTTAAAAAATAGCAATTCGATTTCATACAAATTCCTAAGTAAAATCCCTAAATAATTATAATTCGGAATAAAAAATAAACAAAAAATTGCAATTAGATTTGTATACAAAATCCAACAAAAAAACTGAAATTCAGAATAAAATAAAATAAAATAAGGCACAAAAAGCGGTGAGTAAGGCACGAGGTAAGGCCTATGAGGAAATTTACCAGATGCTAAGTACAAAGGAGGGCGAGAAGGATGTCTACAAGATGGCTAAACTTCGAGAAAGGAAGATGAGAGATTTCAACCAAATTAAATGCATCAAAGACGGCACTAATAAACTTTTGGTGAAAGACGATAAGATCAAGGATAGGTGGAGGAATTATTTTGATGAGTTGTTCAATCATGACAATGACAATAGTATGATCGAACTGGATGATGGTTTTGATGATACCGATAGGCGGTTTGTTCGAAGAATCCAGAAGTCATAAGTAAGAGAGGCCTTACAAAGGATAAAAGTGGGTAAGACGTTAGGGCCTGATAACATTCCAATCGAGGTTTGGAAATGCCTGGGAGAAGTGGCGATCGTTTGGCTAACTAATTTGTTCAATAGCATTGTTAGGTCGAACAAGATGCCAAACGAGTGGCGGAGGAGCACATTAGTACCAACTTTCAAAAATAAAGAAGACATTCAAAATTGACCACGGAGGGATTAAGCTCATGAGCCACACAATGAAGCTTTGGGGGCGAGTGATCGAGCACCATTTAAGAAGAGTGACTAGCGTGACAACAAACCAATTTGGTTTTATGCCTAGAAAGTCGACCACGAGGCGATTTTCTTGACACGGCAGTTGATGGAGAGGTATAGGGAGCAAAAGAAGGATCTTTACATGGTGTTTATTGACTTGGAGAAAGCTTATGACAAAGTGCCAAAAAGGGTCACGTGGTGGGCGCTTCAAAGGAAAAAAGTCCCAACAAAGTATGCTACCCTAATTAAGGATATATACCAAGATGTTGTGACTAATGTCAGAACATGTGGTGGTGATACTAGTGATTTCCCTATTAAGATAGGACGACACCAAGGGTCAGCGTTGAGCCCATACATTTTTGCCCTAGTGATGGACGAGGTCACGCGAGACATACAAGGAGTGATATCCCTTGGTGTATGCTTTTCGCTGATGATGTAGTGTTAGTTGATGAGAGTAGGATAGGTGTCGATATGAATCTGGAGATGTAGAGGAAAACCCTAGAATCGACGGGCTTTAGACTTAGTAGGACTAAAACTGAGTATATGAAATGTGATTTCAGTGGTGCCGGTGCAGATGATGGAGATGTTAGGCTGGACGGACAAGTAGTGCCTAGGAAGGACACGTTTCGATATTTGGGATCGATGCTACAGCGAGACGGAGAGATTGATGAAGACGTGAGCCATAGAATTAGAGCGGGATGGGTGAAATGGCACCAAACATCGGGTGTCCTATGTGACAAAAAAGTTCCTCAAAAGTTAAAGGGTAAGTTATATAGGACTAGGGGTGAAAACGGATCGGATAGTTTCAAGCCGTCCGACGACAACAGATTCTGATTGTCTCGGATCGGATTTTTCGAATAATTCTGGATCGGAACGAATTGGATTTTTTGCTTTGAAGCGAAACGAATCGGTAGCCATGCTATCCGGCGGATCTGAAGCGAATACGGATTATCCGGATAAGACGAAGGTCGGATATCCGGATTTCAATTAAAAGAGGATTTTGGCCCAAAGAGAAATGAGATTTTAATTGATTTCTAAATTTGAAAATGCAACAAATCAAATAGCCTTTTAAAAGTAGCAAATAGAGTTCAAAATTCTAGAAAAATCACAAAATTCCTTGAATGATTTTGAACTTAATAAAATTAATTTCAACTTAAAATTGGTTTTATTTTTGCACATAAATTATTTTAATTTCTAAAAAATAGTAAAACCTTTTTAAATTCAAGAAAATCAAGAAATTAATTATTTTTCACTTTAAATCAAATAAAATCGAAAACTCAATAAATTTTATTTTTACATTAAAAACTAGGAAATTAAATAATTAACTTTATTTTATTATTTTTTCTTTTAACCAAGAAAAATCTTTTAAATATCGAAAATCTAATAAAATAATAACTTTATTAATTTTATTTTTGGTAATATACTTTGGGATGTTATAGTCATTTGTGTATAAACTAACTATCTAGCCCGATCGATGTTAGTGTGAATTAAGTTTTATGGATGTGATGAACTAAGTATGAATACGTGAAGATTTGTAACTTTGTGAGTTATGACTTATGACTTTATGAGCTAAATATGGTAAACTAAGTGTTTTATTTGTGATGAACTAGTTAATACAACTTGCTAGTGCGATGTTACGTAGTTCTTGAAAATATGAACAATTCATGAATGTTTGCATCAAATAAACTAGTTATATATTTTTGTTAATTTACGTATACAATTTAAGGGTTTTCATGTTCAAAAATATCCGCGAAGTATTCGTTTGATTAGTATTAAATCGTATTAGTATTCGATATTATTCGTATCCGTATTCGTATCAGAGGTATTCGTATTCGTTTAGAATCAGAAAAATATGAAAACAAATATGGCGAGCCATTATCCGTCCGTATTCGATCCGTTTTCACCTATATGGGGCGCGTCGGACTGCGATGCTTTATGGAAAAAATGTTGGACGACTAAAAGACAACATATACAGAAGATGAATGTAGCGGAGATGAGGATGCTACGGTGGATATGTGGTCACACAAGGCGAAATCTAATCCGCAATGAGAATATTCGTGATAGGGTGAGGGTAGCACCAATTGAAGAGAAGCTTGTCCAACATCGCTTAAATGGTTTGGACATCTCCAACGGAGGTCTTCTGAGGCACCGGTACGTAGTAGAATTTTAAGACGTACTGAAAACGTAAGAAGAGGCCGAGGACGACCAAGACTAACGTGGGAGAAAGCAGTTAAAAGATATTTAAGGGATTGGAATGTAGCTAAAGAATTAGCTTTGGATAGAAGCACATGAAAGTTAGCGATCCACGTACCGGAACTATAAGAAGGTTTAAGGGCTATGTTGTAGGCTCTCGGCTCGGATGGCAGGACATATAGCTTAGGGTTTTAGCCTTGTAGGTTTTATTATTATATTATTATATTATATTTTTTATTTACAAGGCTCTCGTTTCTTTGACTTTGAGGAGGTTTCATTCCTAGTCTACCCTAACTTGTTTGGGATCAAAGGTTTTGTTGTTGTTGTTGTTGTTGATGATTTTGCTATAATGTTTAAAAATTATAATTCGGAATAAAAATTAAATAATAATTAGCAGTTAGATTTCTATACGAAATCCAACAAGAAAATAACTGAAATTCTGAATAAAAATAAAATAAAATTAGCAATTTGATTTCAATACGAATTCCAAAGTAAAATCCCTAAATAATTGTAATTCGGAATAAAAATTAAATAAAAAATAGCAATTAGATTAATATACAAATTCCAATGGAAAATAACTGAAATTCGGAATAAAAAATAAAATAGAATTTACAATTTGATACTCATACGAATTCCAAAGTAAAATCACTAAATAACTAAAATTCAGAATAAATTAAATAAATTTAGCAATTTAATTTGTATACGAACTCCAATAAAAATAATTGAAATATTGAATAAAAAAAAGTTGTAATGAGGATGGCACGAACAGTATCGAAGGAGACACAAAAGAAATCGTCACGTTCGCTGCCAAGGTCATCTGTTTCTATTGTTGCTTCCTATGGAATAAAATTTTAAAAATAACTAAAATTTTTAATATAAAATAAAAGTTATAACAAGGATGACCCGAATGGTATCAGAGGAGACCACGAAAGAATGCAATGGTATCGATCTGTCTTACAAGAAAATATTGACCCACGGGGAAGCGAAGAGCCGATGCGGCGATGACGGAGATAGGACAATATCATGCTTTTCATCTTAGTCGTTCAACAAGGACAATGTCGTGCTATTTGCCAGAGTCATTGAAAATAAAGTCCAATGTTGAAGGAGCTAAGGGCCACAATGAGAAGCAGTGAGCGTCGACGTTATTGAAGTTAGTGGCCAAAGAAGCTCAATGATGGGAAAGCCCTGGCAGAGAGGAGATGAAGCTTTGCATTGAAGACGAGTTATGAACGATATGGGGCCATCGGGTTACTAGGAGCGTGCCATCACTGGTGATGAGCACGTCGTCACCGGTGATGGCAAAAATATTCTCCATATCATTAGATAACTACTAAAGCAGATGTCGGCATCAGTGAAAATAGGAGGTTATCGCGGTTTGAGGAAATCATAGTGTTGAGTTGGCCAACGTCGAAGAAGAGGAACGGCCGACACGAGATAAGAGGGCATCGAACATGTATAACATCATGCATTCATATGTACATGCACGCATCCGTATGAATATAAGCGTGAACGTACAGAGGCAGCAAGGCAAAAAGCTTGGAGTAGAGAAGGCGTAGTCGTAGGAAATAGGCTTGAGGTCACCGGAGAGAGCATGACGTGTACCCAACTGGATCAGCGACACTTGCATGTGTATACGTGTTGATGTCGCAATGGTTAACATTAAGCAATAATTGGGGAGAAGTAGAAGAAAACTATGTGATAAAGTATTGCATTGAAAATGGTAGCAACTGAGAGAGATCGATCAAGATTTGGACTTACTGTTGGAGGTTGAAACAAAAAAGCTGTAACGATGAGAAGAGATAGAAGACACACTGCTCGGTAGGGCAACTGGCGTGTAAGGGAAGATAAATTCAAGGTAGGTCGTCCATAGTGCATCGGTGTATGCGTGTGCAAGGTACTCTAATACTATGTAAACTAATAAGATAATTTACTACACACATAATCAACACATTGCTTAAGATTAAATAGAGGTACTTGTGAATGCATACAATTTGGAAAAATATAACTAATTACTAATAGAGTAAGAATATGGGCATGTAGCTACATGATTTATGCATGACAGAGAGTGATTAGTTCTAAGAACCCCAACAACTTATTATGCTCAATGTTGTCTTTCATCAAAGCTCATACTTCAATTATTTTTCTTAGGTTGTATTTTTCTTTGAGCTTTTATTGTCATTTATACAAACTTCTAAACAAATAGCCTACAAGATACATAAATATATTATCAATTATTTATACAAACTTCAAAACAAATCTAGTCGCGCAAATGCACGGGCCACCCTTCTAGTTACAGGTTAAATAAGTTGTTTACTCAAGTCCAACAACACAAGCACCAAAATGTACACCAACATATCCGAAATATAAGAATCATGCTTTCTATCAGATCTTGCAACTGGCTGGAACATGACAGGAAACCAACATAAAACATGGTGTACAAGTAGTGTACAGCCCACCTTGCTAAAGCAATAGCAAGCATCAACACGCGGAAAATCAAGCAATGGCAGTGCTTAGCAAGCCGTGAAAGGAAAGAATAACTATAACAGGAAATAAAATTACAGGAACATTGTGACACTGCATACAAAAATAAACCTCACAGTGCCAACTATCGCTTTGAACAAATTCTTGCAGTGCTGGAGGGTGTCCTACATAATAAACTGCTATCTCAAAAAGTATATCATTTTCGACTTTTCATAGTTTTAATGTGATACCTTTGTCATATTTTTATAATAACATCGTATTAAAAACAATAATGTCATGGAAGTATTTTTTTTTTCAAGACAATCTAACACCATTATTCCCATGTGGACAATCCAGATACTTTTACATATATTAATGACCAAAGTTTCAAGTGTTTGACTGCACTGGTACCACAGTGATCTACATTCAGAGTCTAGAGACATATTTAACTGAACATAATTCTTGAGTCTTCATGACAGTTTTTTTACTACTCCGTAATGTCACGAATACTTGATGTTTTGACCTTTTACAGTCTTTGAGATGCATCTTCGACCATTAGTTTTTGTCAGTTTTTTTTAAGTTATCAAAGAACAACAGTATGAAAATATTTTTCATGACCAATCTCACCAAAAAAATTTTATATGACCAATCTAAATATATAGTTACGAAGATATTTTTGGTCATAAAAAAAACTCTGACCGAAAGCTTCCCAAGATGACGAGAGGGAGTAATAAATATTTAACACAAACAAAATAGAGGAAGGAAAAAAGAACTGAATGACTTGTATGGTAAGTATTACATCAAACTACTTGTACAAGAAGATATCCTCTTAGTACTCAGTAAAGATCAACAAATATAGTCAAGCAGAATGATAAAATCTGGCCCACCTGGCGTAGATTGATAAGATGCTCGAATGACTCTTTTATGGTGTTGGAGAAAGCCTCGTTTTTGGCAAAACTTTCTTCCAATATTTTATCAAGAGATGCCTTGAATTCCAGAAGAAAGGGAACCAATTCTTTGTTCTTTTCTTCATCCATGATAATGCCCTGACCTGTGCCCCGGATATATGAACTAAGTGCTTGCTTTAGCAACTCAGTGGCATCAACCCTCTGGAAAAGGGTGTACATCCTCGAGAGGTCCTTTACACGATTTGCTTCCATAAGCACTGTGAATCCCTGAACGAGACACCAAACATACACACCCACACAAAAAAGAAGAAGGCCATGAGTGGAGCAGCAGCTAAACTAGATTAGTAGCCCAACTAATATAATATTTTGATAAAGTAAACATCATTACTGATTTATTGATCTCATGGCCAACAAGGACAACACACTATCATGCTTGTTCAGGCACATAACAGGTCTTACAATTGTAAGAGCAGACGCTCACCTTCTCAAGAATTGCAGATGTGTGTCGCTGTAGCAATTGTTTTTCTGTAGTTGCTATAAGTGGCCTCCTTGTGTTAGCTTCCAAATACAGAATACACCTTTCATGTTCTTCTTGCAACCTTGACTGCATATTTCATGTGCAATACCATCAGTTGCATGCTATACCTGACTTCGATAGTTCTATATGAACATAGTACATGGAGAATAAAAGAAATCTATCGTACCTCCACATGCTTCAGATAGTCTGGAATATCACACTGTTGCAAATATTTGACACCTTCAGTAGCATAAAATTCAGAGGTGCAATCGAGAAAGGGCTTTTGGAAACTCTCAGAATACATTCCAAGAGCAGTAAACATCTTCAGAAGATGACTAAGTAATGTCCTATCTATTGCTTCACCAAGCCTGATCAGGAAACAAGGGTCACTGAACAAACAATTTTCTGGTTAATAGAACTATGAATATCAGATGACACTGATCCTTTAAGTTCGCAATTACAAGTACATAAAATGGATCCGATACAAAAACTATGACTACGTACGAGCTACAATATCACACAAGATAATTACAGCCCTGTATGCATATAACAGATGCAATAACCACAATTTTCTCAAGTGAAATGAACTTTTTTACTAATTACCCTTTGGTACATAATATTCAATACAATGCATTTTTTAAGTCTGAATGAGTAAAGTACATTTTTCCAATTGCCCGTTCAACTCAAAACAGGATCTCCAAAAAAAATCCCAAGTGAATCAGAATATGACAAATGGGCCACAATTTTCTACATAAGTA
This sequence comes from Ampelocalamus luodianensis, assembly GCA_036346255.1. NCBI lineage: Eukaryota > Viridiplantae > Streptophyta > Magnoliopsida > Poales > Poaceae > Ampelocalamus > Ampelocalamus luodianensis. The sequence goes on from CM070621.1 coordinate 5,860,082, forward strand.
TGTGGAGAAAGGAATAATGCATTCATTAACAATTCTGAACCTCCACCCAAACAGATATTTGTATGAATTCGGGTCACAATCAAATAGCTCTAAGCAAATAGACCACACATTTGTTAATATGAAGGGGGCTGAAGCAGAGCAACATATGGATCATCAAGTACTGCAACATTCGAAAGAATACAGAGTTCAGAAGACATTAACGATGGGGTGTGGAAAAAAAATTACAAATATGAAGTATTCATGTTTTTCACTTGTAATGATAGTAGTTAGAATCATGACAGATCGTAGGATTTTACAATCCAACAGGAATAGCATGATCCAGATTGGCCACAGGATTGAAATTTCAAAGGATTGTTAAAGGGTTTAATGATCGAACATAGGATTGTCGGATCATGCTTAGGACTAGTCGAAAAACATTATACTACTTAATACTGTAGGGAATATGAAACTATCTACTGTCGAGATCAGTGTTGATTTAAGTTGTTTTTAAGTTAAAATGGACATTGGACAGATCCAATCAAACATAAAACTGATGGTGCAGGTCTGCAGTTAGTACCAACAAATTATAGCATGCTGTGCATATTACTGAAGAGCAGGTATACCTCTCACTCTCAATCAACCTTAGAAGACCGGTAAGAGTTTTGTGTTCAATCTCCGGAGAGAGTGATAGATGCTTGCGGAACAGCTGCAACCCCATATCCCATACTGAACAAATATTTGCAACATTCTTGACATATTTTACATCAAGAAGTAAAGCAATACCACGAATAATCAACATCTGATCACAAAAATCTTGCCATGTTTTTTGCACCAGAGACAAAAATACAACCAAATCTGGACTTTGGCCCACTGATGCTGATATTTTTGCTGATATGTGTATTTCACATTCTTTTTTTATGCGTTCGTATAGATTTGCCCCTAGCTTGTGTAGACAAAGATCACCAGCAGCCTACAGTGAAAAAAGTACCAATTTCTTAATAACTAATGTGGGAGCATCAAACCTTATGCTGTAAGCAACAGAAAAATAACCTGATAAAGTTTCTCAACATCACAGGAAAGCTTCTGCTTGAGAAATATAGCTGTAATAGCATCCTTCAAAATTGCCCACGTGTCCTCCTCAAAGTTCGTTGGCAATTTTGGCTGACCTATTACATGAAAAACAGATGGGATGATAATAAACAAAACAGAAAAGGGTTGCAACAAAAAAAACTAATCCAGATAGAACTAAATTGATGGTGTTTATACGAACTAAACAAATGCAGAAAGAGCATCCCAAAAAGAGCCCAAGAGCCTCTTATAGTCTTATCTTAGAAAGATCATCTAATAAATTCGCTTATACAGGTTGGTTAATTATGACTTTGTTAGTGAGCAGTGACTGTTGCAGATATTATAAATGATATGAAAAAGGAATTATTCATGCTTTGCCACTATAAAGATGTGGATATGATGATTTGCCACTTTATGTCTCACTGACATGTGGGTCCCGGACCCACATCATCAAATGCACATCTTTTGCTGTGGCAAATCACCAAATCCCCCTATGGAAAATGGATAGATATTGAGGCTGAAGAAACACTACAACATCCATGGTGCAGAGGCAAACTTTTAGCTTTCGAACTTTTAGCTTTCTCCTGATAGTTTAAAAAAGATGAGATCTAGTTTGAAAATATTGGATATGCCAAGCATAGCTTCTAATAAATGCTGACAGTGACACCCAACACAGCTTTTTAGTGATGAGTTGCGAGCAATCTAGCTAGAATCCAGCTCACATAGTGTGATACAACCAAGCAAGCAGCAGAAATAAACGAGAAGCATACAATTATACCCAAGCTCACTCGTCAAATGTGTCAATAACAACAAAAGTGTCACATTTACTACAGATTATCCTTAGCATACAATTACAGTTTCCACCCACCAAAGCAAGCCCATATAAACAAACAATTACCAGGAATTTTACATACACGAACATGAACAGAGCAACTAAAAGCATGGTACTAGTGCACAAAACCTTAAATTCTCCTAGCAATCACCATTTTTTTCAAAAATTGCGTGCAGATCTAGCTAATTCCCTTGTGACAAGCAACAACATACCTAGGCACGCCAATTAGGGGGAAACAGCACTGGGAGATTAGTTCGCAAAAACAACTGACAGTAGCTGCTGCAATCCCTTGCTACTACCGGAATTTAATCTTAACTTCGCATGCAAAGTAAAACAGTTTGTAGCTACTCAGCAAGCGAACTAGTAACACTAACAGAAACAATAGAATACAACCCTCAATGGCTACTACAAGCCCCTCGGTGATGACTAGTCACACGCACAGCGAACAAATCCATACTCCAGAGAGAGGGAGAGAAGCACCTATTTTGATGCGGAGGGGCTTGCGGGTGGCGGCGGCGGAGGGTTGGGGGAGCGTGGCCTTCTTCCGGAAGAGGTTGGCGGCGACTCCCGAGGGGGGCGATGCGCTGAGAGCGGGGAGCAAGTCCTGGTCGGCGAGCACCATCTCCGCGTCCTCCTCGTCGTTGGTGCGGCCACCGCCACGGGCGGCGACGGCCGCGACCGCGGGGTCCAGGTGGAGCCCGTTCTTCTCGGTGGGCCCGGAGGAGGAGGAGGCGGCGGGGGGCTTCGCCTTCTTCATGTGCGGCGGCGCGGGGGAGGTGGGGGAGGAGGAGGAGGTGGTGGAGGCGGAGGAGAAGGACCGCTTGGGGGCGGTGGCGTGGGGGTGAGACATGAATCAGATGCCGAAGGGCATGGCGCGGCGGCGGCGGCGATGCGGGGAGGGTGGAGGTGCGGTGGCCGGCGCGAGGGTTTTGGGGCGAGCCGACGGGGAGGAGGTGCGGAGGGGAGCAGGGACTAGAGAACCAGCGAGAGAGATCGGGTTGGGGGAGGAGGGTTTCGAATTCTTATTCCTCTTCCTTTTCCTTTCCTTTCCTTTCCTTTCCTTTCCTTCTTCTTCTTTTAGTTTTTTAGGTGGGATTTGGGAGGGTGTAGGTGTGCAAAAGTGGGCCTGGAGTTCGATGCAACCCAATTACCCAAACAAGGAAGCACGTATCTTCTGATCTCTCGCGAGTACTTACCTGTGTTGTACAAAAATTAACTACAAATTTTTATCTTAGCCCTCTACAAAGTCAACACAAAGTATTCTTTATCGGCAGTTACACTCTACATGTTAATTGGCTAGTAAAATATGTTAGCATTGCTGCGAAGAACTCTTCGTCTATGAGCACATCTCTCGTGTTGGTTGTCATTTTTTACCCAGCAAAATTAAAACCGAGTAAGATTTGGCCTAGATTATTCATATTGTTGGTGTAATGTGAATCGCATTGGCAAACTGGACCATTTGCTAGACCACACCCAACACTGTCAGTCTAGCTTCACTTTTATTTCAATCGATTTGAGACCAAGCACATTGACGGCCTTTGCCAAGCTAATATACATAGTTTGCTCGAAAAGACTAGCTCATGTGTGCAAAAGCTTACTTTTAAAAACATCCATGTTGCTAACTTTCGAATGCACCTGTATCTAGCAAGTTTGATAGTTTACAGTTATTTGGATAGAAGCCGCGCTTTTTTTTCCTAAAGTGTTGTCACACGTTTTTTAACAGCTACCACAGGTTTAACAAACTCTGGGACAAATTTATAAATCTGTGACATATAAGGCAAGGCTCTAAGAAAGTACAGTGCAATGTCATAGCTGCGACCAGTTGTGAAAAATGGCAGACTCGGGCGATTAATCGGTGACGTAGCTAGACCGTCGCAAATAGTACAATCAAAGTGCTATTAACGCTGTCGAACAATTAATTGACCGCATAGTATGTACCATATGGATGAAGTATAAACAATGAAATGTAAAACATGGCAAATGATGTTTTGTAGAGTGATAATTTACAATATTTTTAGGTAAAAAATGCCTGTAATTAATTTTAAATAAACATAATAATAATAACACATAATCATCTATTAAATTACAACGATTAATCTTTTAGCGGTACCTTATCATCCGTCTTATCCATCCATCGAGCACATGCCATTTTCCACAGCACTGACTGTGGCCACTAATCATTTGATGACCATACAAAGTGAAACTTTGCTAAATATGCGAACAAACACACTTGACCTTCCTATAATACTATTTTCTCTCCGTTGTGTTTGCCTTTGACACAACACAACTGCAGCTGCGTTTCAAAAAAAAAAACAACAACTGCAGCTGCACTCCAATTACATTTGACACGAGCATATCTTTTGCATGTTAGTGCCAACTTTTTTGCTCAGTTGGCACACCCAAAACATATAAAGGCATGTACAATGGTACAAACAGCTGCTATCTATAGTAACTCTCTATATCATCTATAGACAGTACTAAAGACAACTCATAAAATAGTTGTGGCGATACAGTCGACTATAGGATTGTAGACAATACATAATCTTTTAATATTTTTCTTGTTTCTGGTGCTACCGTCGACTACAGGATTGTAGACAACATCTTTCTATCTCTTTATTCTCTTTCATCCACGTCAGCAAAAATCCTACGTAGCAAGGTTATAGACAACTGATATAAATCTATTGTACATGCTCTAAAACGTTGGCTCCCAAACCTAAAAACTGTTCACTAAATCAACCATAAGTTCCCCCTCTGTACTTCGTCTATGGCACCGATCATCACGTGGCCGCCCAATACTGGCGAGGTGTGCTCGTCATCGTCAAGGCTCCTAACTTAAAACACTATTCACTAAATCCACCGTGAGTCTCCCTCTCTGTACTTCGTCTACGGCACTAATAATCACGTAGCCGCCCCGATAGTAGTGAGGTGTACTCGTCATAGTCAAACTCTCGACTTAAACACTATTCACTAGATCCACCACGAGCTTTCGTCTACTTCATTTATGGCACTGATCATCACGTAGCCCCGATACCACAGCCGGCCGATACCACAGTGAGGAGACTCCAACGCATCCGTGTATCTGTTCTCTTGTAGCCTCTCCTGAAGAGGTAGCAACGTCCGGTAGAATAATTTTATGGCATCAGTGTTACGTATAACTATATATCATCACTCCTAGAATGCGAACATGTGTCAAGTATAAATTTTTTTATGTATCTCACTCTCTAACCCTAGGATGCGGTTTTTTTTATAGCACCAGTGATATGCATAACGATTTCATACTTGACACCTGTTCGCATCCTAAATGTGCTACCATATCATCATACGAAGCACCGACACCGTAGAATTATTCCCTGAAGTCAGGCTTGATACGACACACGTACTGGACAACTAGCCTACTAGCAACCACTCTTACAGTTGTTGTACCTAGTGGTGGCCAGATGGGCAGCACGGCCTGGCCCATCTCGGCACCGTCCATCCTAGTCCACGAAATAAATGGGACGTGTCGTGCTAGCCCACGTGCCGGGGAGGCGGCCCAGACACGGCCTGAAGGTCTGTCGTATCGTGCCGGCCTGAGCCTAGTTGGCCCGACTAGCCGGTTGCGACCCACTTAGCCTGTTAGGTCTGAAAAAAATCCCCAAAAATCAGAAAAATGTGTAGAATTTAGAAATAGATATTAAAATTGTAAAAAATGAGACAATCATATTGAAAATGTAGTAAAGAGCTTTAATAATGTTCAAATGGTTGCCTCGTTAAAATATTTGCTAAGTAAAAACTCAACATGAGAAAACCTTGGTAAAGAAAAAGGAGTATAGATTATAGCTCTATATGCATTCTTGTTCTATGTGTCGTTGTCTAGGTACAGATTTTCAAATACCTCCGACAACTCTAGATTTTTCATTGAGTGTTGTGTTCATGAATCAACTTGTTTCTAATCCTTCACAGTTAGAAGTATATCCACCATCTCACTTGTGAGACATGTACTTCTCTCCAATATTTTTCCACAAAGACTAAAAGAAGACTCAGAGAAAATCGTCAAGACAGGAATAGTTAACACATCACGTGCAAGTATGGATAGCACAGGATGTGCTAACTTATGGTCATACCACTAGTGCAAAAAATCAAAGTTTTCTGAGTTGAAATCCATTGTATTGATGTTCAAATAGGCAGATAGTTCCTCACTCCTTGGGTGAGAGGTTGGTCTTAGACTTTGTTAAGAAGATGCCGCTGTAGAAGAAGAAGACATTGACCTGGAGGAAGAACCTGTACCCCAGATCTTGCCCAATATATTTGTCTTGTTACTTGAGGTCGTTGCAAGCGGACTTTCTGGAACTTATTTTCGTACCTTTGGAAAACCTCATGTAATCGAACGAACATCTGCAAAATAGTTAGAATAGTCTAGCCTTGTAACATCATTAAGAAATTCAAGAACATTAGCAAATTCATCAATTTTAGCTCTAAGATCTAAAATAAATACAAATGCATAGAGGAAATTGATTTCTTTCCAATATTTAAGGTATTTAGTTTTCATAGCAAAAAAACAGTCTATCTTAAAAATGTGTCATTTTCATAAAAAAAATTTAAATGACAAGCAATCTGTAAAATACTATGCACAATAATACGAGATGTTGCATAATAGACAGCGAAAAAGGCAACGGTGGCATCATAAAAAATTTCTAAAAAGTGAAGTGTCTTCTCAGCAACGAGCCAATGTTGCTCAGTCAATTGTATATTACTGTCAATGCTCTGATAATGCGTTTGACTAAAACAAAAAAAGTGCTCTTATATGGTAAAAGACTCTTAAGCATCAAGTAAGTAGAGTTCCATCTTACTAGCATGTTCAAACCGAACTTTCTTGGGCGTACACCAATCATCTTGTAGAAGTTCTTATATGTTGTTATTCTTACGTTAGAATTATTCAAATAAGATATCGCATCGCGAAAAGCTTTAATATACGAATTCAACATCTTCAAATAACATTTGACTATAAGGTTAATAATATGGCAAGCGCATCGCTGATGTAGCAAGAAGGAATCGATGTATATACTCAACATTGGAGTAAGAACATCCATGACACTAGAGTTCGAAGCGACATTGTCTAAAGTAATTGAGAATATTTTATCTATAAGACCAAAAGTCTTCCACGACTTTGATAATATAGTCCGCAATATTCTCACCCGTGTGTGCTACATCAATTAATTTGAAACCTATAATTCTTTTCTCTATTACCCAGTCGTCATTAACATAATGAGCAACTACACTAAGATAATCCTCACTTTCCCGACCACTCTATATGTCCAAGGTGAGGGTCACCGAAAATGTACACGTACTAAATAGTTCATTTATTCTATTACGACATTCATTGTAGTATTTTATTAGATCTCTAGTTGTCATCTATCTAGAAACGGTAGAAAATCTATGATTATGTATAGTCCTAATATAAGTTTGGAAAGCAGTAGACTCCCTAAAGCCTAACGGTAAATCATCAAAAACAATTAAACGACGGATAGATTGAAAGACTACCTCAGGATCGTAGTCGCAGCTACGTACCATACCGTCGAGGTTGTATTGCAGCTGCGTCTGCCTTATTACCAATCATATCTTGGCTTTACATCTTGTAGCATGTCTAAGCAAGTGCCTCGTTCCATCTGTAGACCCTGTAGACAATTCATTGCGATAAATTTTGCAAATAGCATATGGTACCTCATTTCCATGTATGTCTGGCTTTGTTGTCCTGTCGAAATTCTCCCCCACTCCCGATATAGGCGGCCTCGACCTCATTGCTCTGGTGGTCGTCGACGAACATGCTATTGTGGAGCTAGATAACTGAACTCCACCTTGCCCTTTGGCAACAATTACAGTTGGTTTGAGGCAGTCGCAGCCTCCATAGATGCAACTTCCTCCGGTGAAAGTTCGTAATCACCAAGAGCAAAGCTATTGTAATTTTTCATAACGAAAACTACAAAACCGAAACTAACACTATTATTACTTTCATCTTAGCATAACAAATAATAACAATAAAATTATGCAAAAAATAGTATTGTACCTCTTTTGCTGACTTGCTGTAAGAAATTGAATTTTCCAAAATTTAGCATAATTGTTTGAATTTTGCCAAATTATCTCACAACGAATTTGAATTTGCACAAAAATTTTGAAAGAGACTGAGGAATGGATGGATGCTGAATGAGAGAGGGGTATGGTGGCTATTTACAGAAAAATTCTTAGGATTTTTTTTGCTATTTTTAAAGCCATAAACGGTAAAAAAAAACGATTGATTTTTTTTTGAAAATCTGAACATTACGGGCTAAACATGCCAAACTGACCGTGTCGAGCACGGCCCACCGCGTGAAAAAGCCCCCAACGACCATTTTTCCTCGGGTCGTGCAATGGCAGGCATGGCCCACGGCCTCCCCCCTTTTCTCCCCCTACCACCTGGCCCTTAAGCGCGCGCGCGCACTACCACACCATTTGCCACTGCCGCCTTTCACGCCGCCCTACATCGACGCCACTGAAAGCATCTAGGCCCCTAAAGATAATTTTGGTAATTAATGATAACAATGTGTTAAGAGACTAACATGTGTGCTAATATGTCTTAAATGTTTAGTCTCGGATTATGGATGACAACGTGAAAATAGCAATACAAAGACAATAAGAGATTGGCATGGCTCAAGATAAAGGTATTATGAAACCTAATGACCCTTTTTTAGTTTTTACTGGTCTCGGTGATTTATGAAAAAACGGATTTATAGGATAAATGTTGTATTATAAAGAGGGATCATGACTAGTAGCTTGAGGATTTATTTTGTGCCATCTTGATCAACTAAGGGCCACGCATTGCATCTAGAATAGCTTCTGAAAAAAGTTCAGTGAAAACGGTATGACCGCATCTGAGAAACGGTAGTGCCACAGTGCGGTATGATCGAATTCTAGTTGGCGGTACATAAATTCCAGAGAGTATGTTTTTGTGAGTTTTTCACCCTTAGAAATCAGTATTACCGATTGAGCTGAGCGGTACTACCATTGTACGGTAGTATCGGACCTTGTGAGTACGGTAGTACCGCACCTTTCTGTAACGGCTAGTTCAGAAGCGTTAAATGAACATCAGTCGACCGTTGAACAGTAGTTGCGGTAGTACCGACCAATCAAAGACGGTAGTACCGCATCTACTGAATTTTCAAGGGATCTTCAAATGGTTGATTTTGTGGTTGAGAGCTATAAATACCCCGTTACCAGCACTAAGCTCAGTACCTTGGACCTCATTGAATACACTCGAGCCTTTGGTACACTCTCCTCTACTCATTTGCTTATATTTCACATTTTTTTAGGTAATTGAGAGCATTCAAATGCATATACATCATTAGTTGATCTCTTTGACACTTGATAACCTTCAAGCAAGCGTTGTGATTTGTTACTCTTGGTGCTTACCGACACCTAGATGGCTTAGAGAAAGTTTGTGCGGTGGTCTCTTCAAAAAGATTGTGAAGAGGCCCGGCAACGATTATGATTAGTTCGATGCTCACCATCTCCGGAGTGGAGGAAGAGCAATCATAGTGGGTTTGAGGTGTTTGAGGTTTATTTCGCGGAGCCGGTCCAATCCGTTTGGACTTACCTCAACGTGGACTAGGCAAGTCTTCGATACCACGAGAAAAACATCGCTTGTCTTCATTGTGGTTTTCTCTCATCTTTACAATTTCCGCATTTATATTTCTAGCAATTTATTTGTGTAAAATTGCTTAGCTGGAATTGTATTTAGCATTGACATAACTTTAAGGTGTCTTAGCGAAAGCTTAGAATATATATCTCTTGAATTGTGCTAGAATTTTTTAATTAGACCATACTAGCTTAAATTGTCAATTAGAGCATATGAATTTTATAAACCTCATATTCACCCCCCATCTAGTCGGTCATCCTTAATCCTACAGCAAGCCCCCTCCCGGCCTCCTCCCTTCGTGCCGGCTCGCGATGCCCGCCCCTGCTCCTACCCCCTCTTGGCCTCCTCCCTCCGCGTCGGCCGCATCCCCCCGGCCCCTCCTCCCTCTTCTCCCTCCGCGGTGGCTCCCGCCCCGCGTCCTCCCTCTTATCCCTCTGCTCTAGCCTTCGGCCGCGCCGCCTCCTCCCTCTTCTCCCTCTGCTCCGATCGCGACCTCGTCCCCTCCTCTGTCTTCTCCCTCCGCGTCGGCCGCTGCCTCTTCTCCCTCCGCTCCGGCTGTCGGCTGCGCTGTCTCCTCCCTCCACTCCAGCCGCGGCCCCATCCCCTCCTCGTCTCCCCCCTCTTCTCTTCTCCCCCGCGCCACCCGCGCTGACCTCCTCCTCCTTAGTGTCGGCATCCTCCTCCTCGCCGTCAGCACCGCACCGACGCTCTCAGTCGCCTGTCGATCTGTCCTCTGGGCTTCCTCCCCCTCCCCTCTGTGTTAGGCTAGATGGGTCATGTCAGGCTCGTGCCATGGCTGTCATGGCCCAACACTGTACGTGCCAGGTCGGGCCGGCCCACCGTGTCGGGGTGCCAACCCAAGCACGACCCATGCCTTCGTTCCGTGCAAGCCCGACCCGTGTACAATGTGAGCCATGTTGTGCCTGGGCCGAGCCAACGATGTCGTGCCTCGGGCTGGCTCAGCGGGCACAGCCCATCTGGACACCTCTAGTTGTACCCTTCTTCTTTGACGTCTCCTTCGCTTCCACTCCACTTCTCTTCCCCTTCAAACTCCCGAAAACCCTAAACGGCTAAACCACTCGAAACCTCGCGGCCAACGCCATGCGGACCCTCGCGAAACCCCAACCTCCCAAATCCCACCTCCCCGTCGTCGTCTTCGTCCAGTCCATGGCGTACGTGGATGTGAAGATGCGGTGGAAGGAGGATGCGTCCTTTGACGCCGTCCCTGTGCTCTGGTACGTGCGTACAAAGGTAAATGAGCAAAAAGCTTAGAGTAGAGAAGGCACAATCATATGGAATAGGCTCGGGGTCACCGGAGAGAGCATGACATGTGTACCCAGCTGGGATCAGCGACAGTTGCATGTGTATACGTGTTGATGCCGCAATAGTTAGCATTAAGCGATAATTGGGGAGAAGTAGAATATAACTATGTGATGAAGTATTGTATTGAAAAGGATAGCAACTGAAAAGGATCGATCAAGATTTGGGCTTACTGTTGGAGGTTGAAACAAAAAAATTGTGACAATGAGAAGAGATAGAAGACACGGTTCGGTAGGGAAACTGACGTGTAAGGGAAGGTAAGTTCAAGGTAGGTCGCCCATGGTGCATCGGTGTATACGTGAGCAAAGTACTCTAATACCATATAAACTAATAAGATAATTTACCACATACATAATCAACGCATTGCCTGAGATTAAATAGAGGTACTTGTGAATGCACACAACTTAGAAAGATGTAACTAATTACTAATAGAATAAGAATAAGGGCATACAACTACATGATTTATGCATGATGAAGAGTGATTAGTTTCTAATAACCCTAACAACTTATTATGCTCAATGCTTTTTTTTTCCATCAAAACCCATATTTCAATTATATTCCTCATGTTGTATTTTCCTTCAAAATTCTATTGTCATTTCCAATATTTATGATATCTTAAAAATCTAAATAGTCTGCAAGATACGTAAATATATTCTTAATCATTTATACAAACTTCGAAACAAATCTAACCGCGCAAATGCACGAGCCACCATGCTAGTTACAGGTTAAATAAGTTGTTTACTACAGTCCAACAACACAAGCACCAAAATGTACAACATATCCCAAATATAAGAATCATGCTTTCTATCAGATCTTGCAACTGGCTGGAACATGACAGGAAACCAACATAAAACATGGTGTACAAGTAGTGTACAGCCCACCTTGCTAAAGCAATAGCAAGCATCAACACGCGGAAAATCAAGCAGTCGCAGTGTTTAGCAAAACTATAACAGGAAAGAAAATTACAGGAACATTGTGACACTGCATACAAAAATAAACCTCACAGTGCTAACTATCGCTTTGAACAAATTCTTGCAGTGCTGGAGGGTGTCCTACATAATAAACTGCTATCTCAAAAAGTTGATCGTTCTCGACTTTTCATAGTTTTAATGCAATACCTTTGTCATATTTTTATAATAACATCGTATTAAAAACGATAATGTCATCGAACTATTTTTTTTCCAGTCGCTGTGTACCCGTGCAGTCAAACACTTGAAACTTTGGTTATTAATATATGTAAAAGTATCTGGATTGTCCACAAGGAAATAATGGCGATAGATTTAGAGTCTAGAGACATATTTAACTGAACTTAACTCTTTTGAGTCTTCATGACAGTCTTTGTTACCACTCCGTAATGTCACGAATACTTGATGTTTTGGCCTTTTATGTTGGATTTAATCTTGACAAAGTAGAAGTTTTTGCATCTTGTTGGTTTGCATCTTGGCTAGAAAGTCGGATCACGTTGGAAGCGCTCGTGCTGTGCACGGCGTGGCGTGAGAGCCGGCCTGTTTCAGTTAGTGGCTTGTAATGCGGATGTGCAGTGCACACGTTGGAGTTAGTAGTTAGCTTGAGCATTAGGGAGTTAGTTGCATGTGAATAGGGGTGCAAGTGGGGCACGCTGTGGACAACCCACGCCCACCTCACGCCGTCCGCTTCATTGTTGCGGGCTAGCTGAGCCCGCAATGCATATCTACACAATATTGGTAGGTTTGGCGGTGCACACTCACCTCTGCGTCACATTCCACAGTTCGCCTCCTTCCCTTCGCCTGCGCCGCCACCATTCCCCCCTCGCTCGCGGCGCCCCCGCCCCCTTCACCTACCTCCTCCCCTTCGGCGCCCCAGTCCCCTTCACTCGCGCCGCCAGCCTCCCCCCTTAGCCTGCACCTCCCGCCTCCTTGCCTTCGCTCGCGGCGCCCCCGTCCCCTTCACCCGTGTCGCCCCGCCTCCTCCCCTTCGGCGCCCCAGTCCCCTTCACCCGCGCCGCACCCATCCTCCCCGATCCGTGCGTCGTCACTAATTTTCTGCGCACTTCTGCAGTCACCTTCTGTTCTTCTTGCTGCGTAAGTAGAAGTCAACCTCCATCCGCAGCGCCGAGCCCTACCACCAGCCGCCGCTACATCGTCTATTCACCGTGCGCTCGCGCTGCCCGCCGCAGCCGCAAAGCTAGGGAGCTAGGCGGCTCCGTTCGGTTCGGAAGACCGTGCCGCGTGGGTGGACTAGACGCCATGGGGAAGCCTGAGCAGAGCAAGGAGCTCCTGGACCTCCCCTCCGAGCCCAAGCCGCCCTCCTCCATCGATGCAGCCCCTCTTCCTCTGGCTCATGATCATCAACTACATGGCCGTAGACGCGCAGCGGCTCTCCACGTGCCAACCGGGGCAGCGGAGCAGAGGCGAAGCTGAAGCCGCTACTGGTAAGGTCAATGCGGTGCACCCAGCGGGCAATGCGGGCTGATCCACTTAAAATGCTAATAGTTTGGTGGGTCAATGCGGACAATTTAGTGGGCTATTTATGTGGGGCGGGCTAGCGGCTTAGCGGACAGGCACGCCCCACTTGCATCCCTACATGTGAAATGTAACGTGCATGTGTTGTGCGTGGCACGGATGTAGGAAGTGGAGTTAGTCTCCTGGAGAGCGGAGGTCATGGGCTGATCTAGTAGTGGCCTTGCATGGCGTTAATTAGTGGTGAGGGTCAAGTGCATACCTTGCATGTTGCTGCATGTAGGAATGGTGTTGTCTTTATAAGGACTTGAAAGCATTTGTATTGCAGTGGGTGAATAAGAGAACAGATAGGAAAATATAGCCCACAAGTGTGTCTCTTTTTCCTTCATGTGACCTCTTACGTGTGTGTACAAGCGAGATGGGAGTTGAGAGATTCAATTCCAACATTTTACAGTCTTTGAGATACATCTTTGACCATTAGTTTTTGTCAGTTTTTTTTTAAGTTATCAAAGAACAACAGTATGAAAATATTTTTCATGATGAATCTCACCAAAGAAAATTATATGACCAATCTAAATATTTGGTCATAAAAAAACTCTGACCGAAAGCTTCCCAAGATGACGAGAGGGAGTAGTAAATATTTAACACAAACAAATTAGAGGAAGAAAACATGCACCGAATGACTGTTTTGGAAAGTATTACATCAAACTACTTGTACAAGAAGATATCCTCTTAGTACTCAGTAAAGATCAACAAATATAGCCAAGCAGAATGATAAAATCTGGCCCACCTGGCGTAGATTGATAAGATGCTCGAATGACTCTTTTATGGTGTTGGAGAAAGCCTCGTTTTTGCCAAAATTTTCTTCCAATATTTTATCAAGAGATGCCTTGAATTCCACCTCCGACAAGCCGGTGACAGATTCGTTCTCCACGCCGCTCGGGTTCAAGCCGCCGAGCCTCCACCTCCACCTCCGCCTCCACCATCCGTGCACGCAGCTCCCGCGCCTTCTCCTCCGTCTGGCCCCCACGAATGACGATGACCTCCTCGCCGTCATCGGCGCCGCGGCCTCAATGTAGTCGGGCCACCCTGAGTCCCCGACCACCCCAGTAGCGGTGCCCCGCGCCCACCACTTCCCTCCCTCGATGGCCCCGGCGCGGACCTGCTCGGCGCCAGTGGAGGCGACGCGCGGCCAGACCACCGCCGACGAGTGGGCGGAGAAGGAGGAGCTTCTCCCCTAAGCTTTCCTGGGCTCAAGCGGGCAGCGCGGAGGAGAGACCTGCCATGCGGGTGCGGCGTGGCGAGAGACACAGGGACGTCGGGGAGGGACCTCCTGCGGACCTGCCGTCGCTGCCGATGCGGCGTGGTGGGGACACTAGGGAGGATGGCAGCGTGGAGGTGAAAGGATTTGGGGGAAGAACTGAAGAAGCCAAGGACTCGGGAGGGAGGAATCGGGACTACTAGTAGTCGGGCGGTTGAGGGAAGCAACGAGCCGAGCGCGAGCGGCTCGAGCTTGGCTCGAAAAAATAGCGAGCCAGACGATAGGCTTGGCTTGGCTTGAACATTCGCGAGCCTCGAGCTATTTTTCTAGCCCTACCCACCTGACGTAGATTGATAAGATGCTCGAATGACTCTTTTATGGTGTTGGAGAAAGCCTCGTTTTTGGCAAAACTTTCTTCCAATATTTTATCAAGAGATGCCTTGAATTCCATCTCCGACTAGCCGGCGGCAGATTCGTTCTCCACACCGCTCAAGTTCAAGCCACCGGAGCCTCCACCTCCACCTCCACCATCCACCTCGCCTCGCCTCCACCTCCACCATCCGCGCGCGCAACTCCCGCGCTTCTCCTCCGTCAGGCCCCCCACGAACAACGACGACCTCCTCGCAGCCTCATCCGTCGCCATCACCGTAGCCTCAATGTAGTCAGGCCACCCTGAGTCCCCGACCACCACAGCAGCGGCACCCCGTGCCTACCACTTCCCTCCCTCGATGGCCTCAACGCGGACCAAACCGACGCCCGCGGAGGCGACGCGCGGCCAGACCGTTGCTGACAGGTGGGCGGAGAAGGAGCTTCTCCCCTAAGCTTTCCTGGGCTCGAGCGGGCAACGCGGAGGATAGACTTGCCATGCGGATGCGGCGCGGCGAGAGACACGGGGACATCGGGGAGGGACCTCCTGCGGACCTGCGATCCTGCCGATGCGGTGCAGTGGGGACACTAGGGGGATGGCAGCGTGGAGGTGAAAGGATTTAGGGGAAGAACTAAAGAAGCCAAGGACTAGAGAGGGAGGAATCAGGACTACTAGTGCTCGGGTGGCTGAGGGAGGCAACAAGCCAAACGAGCTGAGTGCGAGCAGCGCGAGCTCGCGCTCGACTCGAAAAAATAGCGAGCCAAACGATAGGCTTGGCTTGGCTTGAACATTCACGAACCCGAGTCGAGTCGAGCTGAGCCGAGCTTGATTCGAGTCGAGCTGGCTCGCAAGTCTCAAGCTATTTTTTTAGGCTCGCTTTTTTTTTAGCCCTACCCACGTGGCGTAGATTGATAAGATGCTCGAATGACTCTTTTATGGTGTTAGAGAAAGCCTCGTTTTTGGCAAAACTTTCTTTCAATATTTTATCGAGAGATGCCTTGAATTCCATAAGAAAGGGAACTGATTCTTTGTTCTTTTCTTCATCCATGATAATGCCCTAACCTGTGCCCCGGATATATGAACTAAGTGCTTGCTTTAGCAGCTCAATGGCATCGACCCTCTGGAAAAGGGTGTACATCCTCGAGAGGCCCTTTACACGATTTGCTTCCATAAGCACTGTGAATCCCTGAACGAGACACCAAACATACACACCCACACAAAAAACGAAGTCCATGAGTGGAGTAGCAGCTAAACTGCTAAACTAAATTAGAAGCCCAACTAATACAATATTTTGATAAAGTAAACATCATTATTGATTTATTGATCTCATGGCCGACAAGGACAACACACTATCATGCTTCTTCAGGCACATAACAGGTCTTGCAATTGTAAGAGCAGACGCTCACCTTCTCAAGAATTGTAGATGTGTGTCGCTGTAGCAATTGTTTTTCTGAGTTGCTATAAGTGGGGCTCCTTGTGTTAGCTTCCAAATACAGAATACACCTTTCATGTTCTTCTTGCAACCTTGACTGCATATTTCATGTGCAATACCATCAGTTGCATGCTATACCTGACTTGGATAGTTCTATATGAACATAGGACATGGAGAATAAAAGAAATCTATCGTACCTCCACATGCTTCAGATAGACTGGAATATCACACTGTTGCAAATATTTGACACCTTCAGTAGCATAAAATTCAGAGGTGCAATCGAGAAAGGGCTTTTCGAAACTCTCAGAATACATTCCAAGAGCGGTAAACATCTTCAGAAGATGACTAAGTAATGTCATATCTATTGCTTCACCAAGCCTGATCAGGAAACAAGGGTCATTGAACAAACAATTTTCTGGTTAATAGAACTATGAATATCAGATGACACTGATCCTTGAAGTTCGCAATCACAAGTTCATAAAATGGATCCGATACAAAAACTATGACTACGTACAAGCTACAATATCACACAAGATAATTACAGCCCTGTATGCATATAACAGATGCAATAACCACAATTTTCTCAAGTGAAATGAACTTTTTTTACTAATTACCCTTTGGTTCATAATATTCAATACAATGCATTTTTTAAGTCTGAATGAGTAAAGTACATTTTTCCAATTGCCCGTTCAACTCAAAACAGGATCTCCAAGAAAAATCCCAAGTGAATCAGAATATGAAAAATGGGCCACAATTTTCTACATAAGTATGTGGAGAAAGGAATAATACATTCAGTAACAATTTTGAACCTCCACCCAAACAGATATTTGTATGAATTCGGGTCACAATCAAATAGCTCTAAGCAAATAGGCCACACATTTGTTAATATGAAGGGTGCTGAAGCTGAGCAACATATGGAATATGGATCATCAAGTATTGCAACATTAAAGAATACAGAGTTCAGAAGACATTACGAATGGGGTGTGGAAAAAATACAAATATGAAGTATTCATGTTTTTCACTTGCAATGATAGTAGTTAGAATAATGACAGATCATAGGATTGTACAATCCAACAGGAATAACATGATCCAGATTAGCCACAGGATTGAAACTTCAAAGGATTGTTAAAGGGTTTAATGATCGAACATAGGATTGCCGGATCATGCTTAGGACTAGTAGAAAAACATTATACTACTTAATACTGTAGGGAATATGAAACTATCTACTGTCGAGATCAGTGTTGATTTAAGTTGTTTTTAAGTTAAAATGGACAGATCCAATCAAACATAAAATTGATGGTGCAGGCCTGCAGTTAGTACCAACAAATTATAGCATGCTGTGCATATTACTGAAGAGCAGGCATACCTCTCGCTCTCAATCAACCTTAGAAGATCGGTAAGAGTTTTGTGTTCAATCTCCGGAGACAGTGATAGATGCTTGCGGAACAGCTGCAACCCCATATCCCATACTGAACAAATATTTGCAACATTCTTGGCATATTTTACATCAAGAAGTAAAGCAATACCACGAATAATCAACATCTAATCACAAAAATCTTGCCATGTTTTTTTGCACCAGAGACAAAAATACAACCAAATCTGGACTTTGACCTGCTGATGCTGATATTTTTGCTGATATGTGTATTTCACATTCTTTTTTTATGTGTTTGTATAGATTTGCCCCTAGGATGTGTAGACAAAGATCACCAGCAGCCTACAGTGAAAGAAAAAAGTACCAATTTCTTAATAACTAATGTGGGAGCATCAAACCTTATGCTGTAAGCAACAGAAAAATAACCTGATAAAGTTTCTCAACATCACAGGAAAGCTTCTGCTTGAGAAATATAGCTGTAATAGCATCCTTAAAAATTGCCCACGTATCCCCCTCAAAGTTCGTTGGCAATTTTGGCTGACCTAATACATGAAAAACAGATGGGATGATAATAAACAAAACAGAACAGGGTTGCAACAAAAAAATCCACATAGAACTAAATTGATGGTGTTTATACGAACTAAAAAATGCAGAAAGAACATCCCAAAAAGAGCCCAAGAGCCTCTTATAGTCTTATCTTAGAAAGATCATCTGATAAATTTGCTTATATGGGTTAATTATGATTTTGGTAGTGAGCAGTGACTGTTGCAGACCAGGACTTGCTCCCCTAGAATGCGAACACGTGTCAAGTATAAAATCTTCATGCATCTCACTCTCTAACCCCTAGGATGCGATTTTTTATAGCACCGGTGAGATGCATAAAAATTTCATACCTCCAACGTGTTTGCATCCTAAATGTAGTATCATATCGTCATACGTAGCATCGGTACCATAGAATTATTCCCCGGAGTTGGGCTTGATATGGCCCACGTACTGGACAACTAGCCTACCAGCAACCATTCTTACGGTTGTTGTACTCTTCTTCTTCGCCATCTCACACCACCGCTCTTCCCCTCCAAACTCCCGAAAACCCTAAACGGCTAAACCACTCAAAAGCCCATGGCCCGCGCCATGCCGACCCCTCGCGAAACCCCGGCCACCCAAATCCTGCCTCCCCCTCACCGTCTTCGTCCAGTTCATGGCATACGTGGATGTGAGGATGTGGTGGAAGAAGGACGCATCCTTCGACGCCGTCCCTGTGCTCTGGCACACGCGCGACCTTCAGTTTCTCATGTTTAGTACGAACTTCAGTTTTCCTTGCTGCGCTTCAGTATGCTGCAAGTTATCTTTAATTTGGAGAAGTTCGTACGAAACATGACAATAAGCTTTTACAATGCTTGTCAGAATTCAATATAGTACTAGTTTTCTGGCATGTGGATAACTGAATGTGCTAGCTTTCCTTTGGTTGAGGCCTTTAATTCTTGGCTGCTAAATGCTTTATGTAGTTTTTGTATTATTGCAAAACAAATCACAAAATTTCCCCTTTTGAGAGGTAAACCATAGCTGGCAACGATTGATATATTATTATACATGACCAATGATTGGTTTGCTGGACAAGTGAGATATTTTTTAGTTAATCTTAGTTTAGCATGCAGCAGTGGATAATTTAGCTGAAATTTCTGTATCAAAGTACTTGTTTCTACATCAACATATACACTTATGACCATTAGTTGGTTGTGTTGCACCTTATTACTACTAGATACTAGCTTGCTTTTGTGCTGTCTGTCTTGGCACATATATGATACTGAGTTTATCGATTACAAAAAATGAGATATTCGTGATTGGCAGATACCATGGTCGTCGAATTGTTCTTTGGGTGCTATTGTATTTGTTGTCGCTGCTGAATCAGGTTTAGACCATGTTCAGTTATGTGCACCAGGGAATATTACTGCGATTTAACAGTCAGTGAATTTCACGTCCTAATCAGCCAATCATAGCTATTTTATAGCACACTCTTAGTAACTTTTATATGTAAGAAGTAACTACAAAACAAATTTAGTAATTTACACTTGTTTAAGACAGTGGTGCATTTCAGAAAAATGTGTTCAACAAACTGTTTTCAGATACTTGGCCGTTCGTTAATTACTTCCTAGAAAAATAACAACAATGTTTTATAACATAGGAGAAGTAGCTAGTGATTGCCTTACCCTGCAACACAACATTGAACCACACACCCAAACTAAGCCTTACAAGCAAAAACTGCTATCATACAATAATTGATTCCACTGTACCAATGTAATATAAGCAAGCAAATATGTTTTCCTTTTCTCCTTTGCGGTTTGGTTTCGAAGCATTTTTTAACAGTTCCAAGATAAGAAGGATAACACAAGGATGCAACTTAAATTTGACATAGTCACCAACCTTTGAACTTACGGCTAACTCCGAAGTGCATTGTTCATTTACTTCTAGTAGCAGTCAATTGATCTAGGTGAGCACACTAAATCATAAATCTGTCACAAAACTATGTGAATTTATGTCATCGAGGCATTTCAACAATATATAAAAATGAACAATGACAAGAAGGATAATATAAGGATGCAACTTAAATTTGTCATATTCAGCAACCTGTTTGTACATGATCCTGCATTTCTATGCAAATAATAAGTGGTAAATTCACAACACCCTCAATCTTGTCGCAAAAATCATATTGCACATGCCTCGCTTTTCCGATCAGTCAAAACTATAACAATCACAAGATTGCAGCAGAATTTGCACCCTCGTTAGAATCCTCACTCTCCACATAATCCTCGGGCTCCAATTCAACAGGCTTCCCACTCCGCCGGCACCTTATGATATCTCGTGACTGCTCCATCAACTCGACATACTTCCTCCGCACCTCAAGCATGGGGTGCTCCTCAATTGCTGTGTCTCCCCCAGCCATGTATGCCTCTTTGAGGACAACAAAACACGTCTTCTCCTTCAACAATAAATAGAACACATGTGGGTGCCGCTCAAACACACGGTGGAACTTCTGTGGCAGCCCGAGGTGCTGCCTCAGGCAAAGTAACCGCCGCCTCTCAGCAGAGCATATCACAAACAGACTAAGCAGCTCATGGAGCACCCCAACCACCCGTTTCTCTGAAATATCACTGTTCCGATCAATGCGGCTGAAATCCTCATATGGAGAGACATAAGGCAGCTTCTGGAACCCCTCCAGCCAGACCTCAATCTTCTGCTTCAACCGAAGACCCTTTGACTGGAAGAGTGGGATGGACACCTCCTCCGCGGACCCAAACCTCCTCATGGCATCCATTTGGAGCACTGACAGCGGCATTTCTTGATCTTTCTCATCATCAATGAGCCCCAACTCCTTACCATCGTCCTCATCCTCGTGACAAATGCCATCTCCGGATGTTAGAATCCGGAATCCATCTTGCGCAATGTCGTAGTTAGGGTACTTGAAGTAGTCCTCCGGGAGGCCGAGGTGCCAGAGCATGCCCTGTGCGACGCGGAGCGGGAGGCGGTGGCGCGAGGACATGAAGAGGAGGCGGCGCAGGCGTGAGGTAATATCAGCACGGCGGGCGGCGAAGGTGTCCCGCTCCTCCCGCAGGAGGCGGGCGGCGGGACCGGAGAGGCGGAACCAGGGGAGGTTGTGCTCCGGTCCGACGGACTCGACGAAGGCGGCGGGGAAGCGGCGAAGGAAGGAGGCGACCCGGCGGTCGGGGGTCTCGAGCGAACGGCGGAGCTTGGAGACCGCGGAGACGGGGGTCGGCGACGGGGAGAGGAGGCGCGCGAGGGAGGCGATCGGGCGGAGGTCGCGCGCTGTGAGCACAGGGACGGCGTCGAAGGATGCGTCCTTCTTCCACCGCATCCTGACGTCCACGTACGCCATGGACTGGACGAAGACGGTGAGGGGGAGGCGGGATTTGGGAGGCCGGGATTTCGCGAGGGTCCGCATGGCACGGGAGTTTGGAGGGGAAGAGCGGTGGAGTGGAAGCGAAGGAGACGGCGAAGAAGAAGGGTACAGCAACCGTAAGGCTTTGTCTGGGAACCGAGTGCGCCGAGATATGAAACAGTAAGGAAAGACGATTCGAGCTTTAGCGGAATGGCGAGCAAGAAGAAGAGATATGGGTGCGAGAAGACCTCAGCGCCGCCGCCTCTTGGAGGAGACTTGGAGTAGTGTTCCTGTAAGGGTTCGTCGGGGGGTAGTGTGCATTTGGTCGCCGGAATTCTCTTAGTATTATCAGAAATTCTTTAATAATTTCATAAGATTATTTTATTTGGCAAAACATCTATAAATCTGAACCAGAAATCTAAGATTACCTTGGAAAAACAGATTTCTATCAATTCCAGGAATCTATTTTCCGTATAAAAAGGTGTCTATCTTTAGATTACCAAGGGAAATGAATATTTGTTATTGCATTTTTATCATATGCTTTTGATTCATCAAAGTCAAATTTTGAACTTTTAAAATTCAAAATCCAATGTATGGAATTTAAAAAAATTTCTCTTTCAGAATGTGAATTTCGAAACCAAAATATCGAAATTTGATCCCTAAATTTTGGAATCTTAAATTCAGATAATTTAATTTGAAAAATCAAAATTTCAAGGTTGGATGCCGAAAATCATTTTTTATATAAAAAAAACAAATTCTAGATTTCAGATATTCCAATTCCAAGAATTTAAATCTTAGAATCTAAACTCCAGAAGTAAAAAAAAATTAAAATTTCAAAATCCAAAATTTGAACTTTTGAATAATAAAAAAATGAATTTGGAACGTTGGAATTTTAAATTGTAAATTCAAAATTTATATATGTTAACCTTCATGGTTTGAAATTTCAAATTCTGTAATTTAACTTTGTGGACTTTGTGGTTCGAGTTATGAAATATTTGAACTATGATAAAGGCTAATATGTAGTTTCCTTCAAATAAACCAAACATTAAAATTTTAGATTACTGGTAATGTGTTTACCAGTAACTAGATTGAGTGGAATATTATATTACAGGGGAATATGAAATTATACATACCAAACGCACCCTTAGGGTGGCAAAGGCTGTGGGAGGTGGTGTTTTTGTTTGGTGGTGTAGCAGGGCCGCAACTCTGGTGCTACATTGTGCCTAGATATGTTGGGTCTTTGCTCCACATGGCCTTGTTTAGCTTAGGCCGTATGAAGCCTCGTTTCTTTGTCTGGGGTGTTTGGATGACGAGGATTTGTTTATGATCTTTTGGGACATTTAAACTAAACCCTAACGATTCAAAAAAATCATCCCTATCTAAACAAATTCTTTAGAATGAGAAGATTTGGCTAGCACAATAATACTAAGACTAAGGCTTTGTGTTGGGAACCTGGATCCCGGCTGAAATCCCTGCTGAAACCCTGGGCTGGAGTCCCGTAGGGAAACTTTCCATGGGTGAGTTAGAGCATCTCCAGCAGGAGCACTCAAAACAGAGCCCCTACTTTTAATTTGAGGGTTCCCCCTACTTTTGAGGCCCTTTTTGGTGTAGACTCACAGAGCCCTCAAAACAGGCCCATACTTCTTAATTCCCTCTATTTCCTCACACACTATATGCATATGTATTTGAGAACATCACATTATATAATAATTTATTTAAACTATAACTCTAAAGCACTATACTTAAATTTATGAATGAAAATACAAATATTCAAATTTAAATTCAAAGACAAATTTAGTCCGAATTTAATGATAGTCGATCACAACATAGTTCATAACATCTCTGCAAATCAAATGACATAATCATCAAATTTGGGCGGGGGAAGGAGCGGGCGTGAGGGGAAAAAGGTCGGGGAAGAATCGGACCAGTATGCAGGAAACCGTGATTTGAGGGCTTGGCCTAGAGCCCCAAGGAATGAGGGCTTGAGGGGGGATTTTAGGGGCCCCTCAAATTTGAGGGCTCTAGTAGGGGCCCTGCTGGACCTCTGTTTTTGCCTCAAGCCCTCAAATTTGGTTTTAGGGGCTCAAGTAGGGGCCCTGCTGGAGATGCTCTTAGAAGGACCATTTGGGAGTCCACACCGACAGGGATTTTTAGCCCGATCCACGCGATATCCCCGGGGAAAAGATAATCCCCTCAGCCATCCGGGATTTGTTCCCCCCGCTGCATCGTACGAGGCCACGACCCCTCTCCTTCGTCGACCACTCGCAAGTTGGTACTCCACCTCCTACCACTCTGGCACCGCCTCTTCCTCGGTTAGCTCCATATCTTCCTCCTCCCAGCCCTCGTTCTCCTTATCTGTTTATATGTGTAGTGAGATTGCCTAATCCCTCATCTCTTCTTGTTCTCATGGATCTAGTGCTCCTGGGTCTTTTTGAGGAAGCAGTGGAGGGAGTTGTTGTTCCGCTGAAGCATCGGAGGTTCCTTTGCCGCCGAAGCATCAGTTGGTTAGCTTGGGGTATGTCTCCTCCTCTCGATCTGCTTTCTAGGGTTTCGTTGCTCCTCTTCAAGTTGCAGTTCATTTTTTATTCCTTTTAATTTCTCATGCTAACAAGGAACAGCCGATTCATATTATCCTATGTCTCCTCCTCTCACAGATCTGTTGCTTAGGTCTTTTTTTTTTTGTTCTATCAAGAGATTCCTGAACTTTATGATTTATATGAGCAAAGAACTATACTTTGAATCAGTGGGGACTTCTTTTCTTGTAATCATTCATCCAAAAAGCTAGGAAGACTAGTGCTTGAGGCATGTAGTTTTTTAGTCGCCTGATTTAGCAAATCCGTTTGATTATTACATGCCTCAAGCTTTGGATTTGTACCATGTGAATCCAAAGGTGAGGAAAGTTGACTGAGGTTTTGCAAATTTTCAGTCGCCTAATTTAGCAAATCTGTTTGATTATTACATGCCTCAAGCTTTGGATCTGTACATGTCTAACTATCTATCACCATATTAGTTAGTTTAGATTATGGATCATATTAGGTGTGTTGGAAATCACCAAAGGCTCATGGATAATAAGCTTTTACTATATACGTACTTAATAAATACTGGAGTAGAACATATCTTCTAACATGTGATCGATCGAGGCACTGGTTTTCCAACTCAAGTAACTACCTTGATTCAAACATTGGTTCATAGTTCTGGAAAGGTCTCCAAAAAGTCAAGCATTGGTTTAAATGAGGTGTTATTGTTATGAACTTTAGTTCATAATGGGGTAAACATCCGTCGAAAGGAGGTCGGATGACGACGACTTGAGGTAGAACGACGCTAGGTGAAGGAGGGCACCGATTGGGAGAGGAATAGATCTAGAATAGTCGGTCAAGGGAATGACCACAGCTGGACTTTAGGGACTTAGAACTTGTCTTTTCATCTTTACTTGCTTGCTTGATAATACATACATGCTTCCCCTTTTATAGGGAAGACCCGACTTGACCCCTAAGAAATAATCTATAAGAAAACTTATCTCTAACAATCCGATCTAATAATAACTTGCCTAACTAATAGGTAATACCAAATACCTAATAGATAGATTCCTAAATAACAAACCTTGCCTAATATCCGTGCCGCTAAAGTAATGTATGATGCTACAATGCGCGTTGCAATGCTCACCGGATGTTTGACCATGGCAGTTATTCATAGGGTTAACAATGTAGAAAATACCAAATTCATCCGGATAGCTGGGAATTGTTATTTTCAACCAAATGATTCAAGTCAATTGTATCTATCTTGATAATTAATTCTGATTGCACTAATGCACAAGTTTTTTCGCCTAGAGAGAATTAATCGGTGACATTCATCCAGAGTCGAAGCTCCAATCTTTTGTTTGAAGATTCTGAAGAAAAACAACGAATAGAGCAGAGGTAACTAATTTTTGAAGATTATGAAGAAATTTTTATCAACACCAAAAACCCAAGTATTTGATTGCTTTGGATTCAGAGTGAAATTGCTCCATAAGTAAGTTGTCTTTTTATTTCCATTTTTCCTTCTGCAATTGATTTATATATTCAGCTTTATATAGTCAGCTTTATAATTGATTGCTTGATTCATTTCTAAAGGATTTGTTACTATCTAGTGTTATAGTTCTGTTGTTCTATAAACCATGCAGAAAGAGAAACATTCAGAGTTATGTGGCTTTATATAGCTATATTTTTATGATCTGAATTTTGAACATGCTTCTTTGGTTAGGGTACATATGTAGCATATGCAATTATGTATTTATGAGATATCAGATCTTACCAACGCCATTCGCCTATACACCAATTTGTCATGTTTAAGTGTCTGGAAATTTTTTACCTTCGGATTAAACTTCTCATTGTTGACATATAGAAAATCTTCTTCTTTAGCTGCTTGGTAGCACCTACACTTTTAAGTAGAATGTTGCATATATAACATGTACTAGACACTGGCAATTCTCTAAGTGACACACTGGAGATGTGTGGCTTTACTGATATCAGCTTTATAATTGAGCACAAGCTTTATAATTGAGCACAAGTGGAAAAATGAGGTTACATAAGGTAGTCAAGCATTCCTTTGAAATTCTTTTGGTGCTTCCATATTCAATATGCATCATACTTCTGAAAAACTAGTTCAGTAGGTGTAAGGATATTTTCCAAGGTCCCAAACCAGTACTACTACTGCTGCTTTGTTAATTAGTGCCAGTTCTCAATATCTTCTTGTGTCAACTGGTAGTAATGATAATCAAATATATCACACAATTAGTTAGTCTTTGTCTTAGACTCCTAGTTAGATCTGCATAGATCTTTAACACAAAGCAAATCTCAAGTGAAAAGTAGTAGTATATGTCAACTTTGTTGTCAGATTTCATTGTCCTAATGATGTTAATTCTATTGCAGTGTGCTGCCTCACAACAAACTGAAAATGGAGCCATCACCACAGTTTGTTCTATGGAAGCAGAGAAGACGGATTACGCATTTCTTCGGATTCATTGCAATGTTGTTGCTGAAATCTTTAGTTCTGGACCGTCAGTTAGTACCATTGGATTTTAGTACTGTGAAGTATCTATTTGAACTATAGTTTACTAAAGTTAGTTTATGTCCTACACTGTTCTAAGAACATATTTTGCAACTCCTATAGTTCGTAATAATGTTAAGTTGTAGCTACAGTAAAGCTTCTGAGTTGTGTCCCTTGTATGTGCAAGGCCAATGTTTACTGGTTCTCACATTCAACATGAGGTTTGGGCCTTTGGAAGAGACGTGTCAATGCAAAAGTTGATTTTGTTTGTAGTAGAAATCTTTGTGAATGGAAATTTTGTGTTATTCCCACTATGTGTAGTAGGAATCTTTGCGAATGGAAATTGGAACTGGAAATTTTGTGTTATTACATGCTTTGTGATTGTTTAATTGTGCTATTGTTTTTGATTTTTTTGTTTTTTTCATGGTCGGGATTTTTATCCCAATTATTCCCAAACGGCAACAGGGATTTTGTTCACGGGCGAGAAGATTTCTGAGGGTTGAGGAGGATTCTATGTGCCCTCAAAATCCCCCACATGGACTTTGCCCTGGGTTTTCTACCCCTTGCTTTCAAACAAGCCCTAAGAGTGGTTGCTAGTAGCCTAGTTGTCCAGTACGTGAGCCGTATCAAGCCCAACTCCGGGGAATAATTCTATGGTACCGATGCTACGTATGACAATATGATACTACCTTTAGGATGCAAACACATTGTAGATATGAAATTTTTATGCGTCTCACCTGTTATAAAAAATCACATCCTAGAGGTTAGAGAGTGAGATGCATAAAGATTTTATACTTGACACGTATTCGCATTCTAAGGGTGGTGACATATAGTCATGCGTAGCACCGGTGAAATAATTAACAGTTGTAAACCGGTGACATGTAGTCATTCTAGGGGTGGTGACATACATGTGTTCGTCGATGTCGAATTGGGACCCACCTTACTAAGCAAGATCTTTGCCCCAATTGGTCTATAATAGGTGATATTGCTGTATCAGCGTGATCTTTGTTGAATGAATGTTGATAATTTTAATGTAACTGAATTTTTCTGTATATTACTAATTCGTTCCAATCAGCACCCCTTGTTTGCAAAAGATACAATGTTGAGATTTTATGATACAAATATGCTTTCCCTTTACCTCCTTTTGAACAGAAGTTCTTTTATATATATTGATACCAAAACTTTCTTCGTTTTGCAGATTGAAGTGTGTCTCTACTGGAGCCTTTCTAGGAGAAAATCATCATACCGGCTCTCTTTATCGAATAATACAATCCACATTTTCAAATAGTACGTGTGTTACTTTGAAATTATCAAAATAGAAGGTGGATATTTTAGAACCTTGTAATCCATACATACGTTCATCCATGGGATACAAATATATGTAAAATTGTAAATTTTGGATATACACATTTGTAAATAATTTCAACATTTCCTCTGTAAAATTTAAAATTAAAGCATGCCACAAGAATCTACAAATGCCGAAATGACCAACCTTCATGGTACCATTAGTTTCAGTCGTTTGTTTATATTAGGGACATCACTATGAATTAGTGCGAGGTAATGAGACTTCACGATGAATTGCCCATTAGAGGACAAATTCCATCGAAACTCATCTTGCTCTGAATAAGTTCTATACTAGCGATGCGTGGTAATAAGTTATTCGCTAACAATATTGTATCCAATTATCCAAAATACGCCCAAATACTTGTTTAGTATTAGTTGCTTTGCAAACACCATCGTAGTAAGCAACCTAAATAGCCACTTGCTAAGTAAGGCGAAACACTTTGGTCTTTAGACACTATGTTCCATTTAGTTAGAGGTCTCGGAATCGCAAAGAAAGACATCATATACATTGGGAGGTCAAGCTAAGCAGAGTTAGTCGAGTTAGTCGTCCTCCATGGATAGAAATTTCCTTTCCAACTCTTGAGTCGCTTCTCAAATCGTTCCACCACTTCTTTCCAATCGCAGGTTCTTAGCATCCTATAATGGCCAAAGAATGGCTCGAAGTTGCTCAAAGCATAAAGCAATAACTTCATGTTTGAGCTTTCTCGGATCATGTTCCATAAAGAGGACCGTATCATCGATATCTTGAAGGATGGAGAGTCCACCATCAATGAGATGTGGTACTATCCTATAATTTGCCCATCTGCTTTGGCTATTGATTAGGATAGCCAACATGTCGCTCTGATATTAAAGAGCATCGGCGATAAAGGTCTCCTTGTCTTAAACCTTTCTTAGTCCGGAAGAAATGTCCTACCTCCTCATTGACTTTGACCGCCACACTCCTCCCGAAACAAAAGATTCTATCCATGGGCCATTTGATATACTTTGCATTGGACTATATTGGACTGGACATCTAGTTGGATAAAGCCCAAAATGAACAATTGATACTTGGATATATTTGGACCGTGCTTTGGATAATACAATGGACCAACTACATTACATCAGAAAGTTGTAACAACCCAAAGCAACACTGACAAGAATAGGCAATGTCGCAACTGACACTTGTGTTTTGAGAATCTAGAGCAAGAAGGTGGCAGCGTGGTATGAACAGTCACTGGAATTGGCGACAATGATAGTGGTTCACGTCGATGGTGGCTCTTATCTGCGGCAACGGCAGCCTACGTCCACAGCGGCAACAAAGATCGTAATGGACGACGGCGGTGGCTCACGTCCGAGTGACCGCGGCGACGACAACCCCTTTTGATGGCGCCAACAGATAGCATAATTGATGACAGTGCAGCGGCATCGCCCCGCCACAGCGCTCACATCCGTGGAGGCCCGCAACACAGGAGGTGGCGACACCGACGGCGGCAGTAG
Source organism: Ampelocalamus luodianensis (assembly GCA_036346255.1). Lineage (NCBI taxonomy): Eukaryota > Viridiplantae > Streptophyta > Magnoliopsida > Poales > Poaceae > Ampelocalamus > Ampelocalamus luodianensis. The sequence continues at coordinate 5,889,539 of CM070621.1, forward strand.
CGAGCGTCGAGGTAGCACACTGTGTACCAGATGGCGACACCGACGCGACGGATGTAGAGTGGACAACATTGGCTATTCAGGGAGCAGCATCGTATTCTCGATGGGGACGATGGTTCTTGTTTATGCCTGCAGCGCCAGTATCCAAATGGATTTGGATATCCATAGAGTTCACGTGTGTTGGATATGGATGTTATCACATTGCATTTGGATGGACTGGATCGTTGATATTTGGATACTGGTTGGATAATTGAATTTGGACTTCGATATCCATCCATTCCCAGCTCTACTTCGAGTGCAGGCGTGCAGCCCAACACGGCACCACGCACGAAAAATAATAAAATTAAAAATTACATCCCCTGATCGTCGCACCATTTCGCTTCGTCTTCCCCGGCAAAAAACCAAGCTCCCGCACCAAACCCTCCACAAAAATTCAAACCACACCGCCTCCTCCTCCTCCCCAACCGCACGCCTCGACCATGTCCTTGCCCGACGCCGAAGACGATGAGGCCTTCCTCCTCGCAGTCGAGGCCGCGGAGGCCGCCGCGCTCGCATCCTCCAAGCGCCGCCGCCTCGCCACCACCTCCTCACGGACCCCCGCCACGCCCCCCGCCGCATCCGACGGGTCCTACCTGGCCGCCCTCAAGGGCAGCCACAGCTCCTCCTGGAAGCAGCAGCAGGAAACCCTAACCCATGCCCACAAGCGGCCCGGACCCAAAACCCCATCCACCACCCCAACCGGCGGCAGCGGCGGCGCCCAGGTCGCGAGGGGCGCGTGCTTCAAGTGCGGGGACTCCAGCCACTGGGCGAGAGACTGCCCCCAATCCGTACCGGCAAGTGGCGGTGGCGGAGGTGGTGCCTTTGGCGGCAGCGGCGGCGGCGGCGGCGGCGGCGGTTATGTGAATGCGGGTGGGGCGTTGGAGGAGAAGTCGTGCCCCTGTGGCGCCGGTAGCTGCCTCGTGCTTACGTCCAACACGCCCAGGAACCCCGGCCGCAAGTTCTACAGGTGCCCCATGCGGGTGAGTGTACTGTCAGGGCCATGAGCGTTAGAGATCGCATCATCCTATATTATCCTATAGCGTGTAATTTCGAGAGTTTTGGCTTGCAATGCTACTATGTCGTTTGGTCTGACATGTGGATTGGTATGGACTTTGGAGGTACTCGAGTAGTCCAGAACTCCAAATTAACTTGTTCCTTGTACTATACTGCGCATGTATACCATCAGTGGCGGACCCAAGCCCGGAACAGCCGCACTGGCCAATAGCTCAGTGTGCCATGTTAATCCCTTAACGCCAATATACAATAACTTAGTGTGCATGCATTTTTAGCAAATGATAATGAATCTCAAGTGAGTTAAGATCATATAATATTTGGCGATAGATGTATTGTACCGGCACATCCATGTTTATTCTATAATTTTGTTTGTTGCAAAATTGAGTTCAATGACATTTACTACATCTGATGTTTTTATTATATTTCAATTCTGATGTGATTGGGAACTGCATTTCAGTATAGCTCATGTCAAATGTCTGCTCCTCCTGTCATCGACTTCTGGGTACACCACTGTGTACTATGATGCATTCTTATTCGATAACGGAGATGTGCAACAGCCCCGGCCCTTATTTAATAAGAAATAGAAACCTGATCTGGGCACTATGATTCATTTGCGATCGTGTAAGGATGTTCCCGTGTTGGTTGGTCAAAGTGATAATACTATGGCAATGTGGCTTGCTGAGTTGTTGCCGAGGTGCTTGGTGTATTGATCAATGATTGGTGTTTCCCAGTGTAATAGTGTTTCGGTACTGATCTTTTGGCACTTGTTGTTCCTTACATGATGTTTGGTGCAGTTACTGTATGGATGCTTGTCGTGTCTTGGTTTAGGAGAGTTTCTTTCTGTCTATTTTTTTCCCTGGGTGAGCATGTGACTATGGTAGGAAGCTTTACCAGGTCTTTTCCATCAAATTTCCAGTAGCTTGGTAGGGTAATGTTTTTAGCAGTAGTTAAGGAACTTGCTTATATGTTGCGTGAATAGTCGTATCATATCTCAATTCTTAACAGGTACTTGATGCAATTGTTTAACTTCTTTTTTGCTATATAATAGCACATGAAACCATGTTTATTTCAATGCCATCCTATTCCTATCTGGTTCTTGTATACATAGGTTGGTTTTAATTTCATTTAGATGATTGCGCCTGTCAATTGCTTAGTCTTTGATTTACATATTATTAGGTTGTTGTTTACAAGTTCAATAATAAATGATGTTTGAGATGCTATATTACAGCTCTTTTATGTGGTGTATCTGTGTATCATTGATATGCCATTGTTTATTATCTTAGCAGTTAGCACTCTCAGTTTTTTATTGAAATGGTGAGGTATTTTTAGTATAGAAACATGGTACGTGTCTCTGTATTAATACAAGTGCCCTTTCTGTTGTCTTAGGGCCAATTTGGCATTGATGTGCTGTGTTGCAGCATCCAGTTTGCTAAGAGAATTTGTACTAATTCTAGTAAAATATTCTGTTGTGCCCTAAAAAAGAGGTCATCGTTTAGTTAAATGTAGATTTAAGGCAAAATTGGCTACAAGACACCTAAATTTTGTGGCGTTTGCTCCAGGATAATGAAAATTCGTGGCTTCCGCTTTGCTCCATGATAGTACAATTTTGTGGCTCTTTGCTGTAGGACACTCTACCAATTAAAATAATATATCCGGCTGAGATGGGAGAAACACCACAAAATTTTGTCCTAGAGCAAAACTGTAGTGTCCTAGAGCAACGCCACGAAATTTAGGTATCTTGTAGCCAATTTTGCCTAGATTTAAAGCCACCACCGCAATGCGAAACTAAGCCTTAAAGTACCGATGAAGTCCTGATGTGGGGAACTTCTGTTGAGTTGGAAGTTGGAACATTAGATACAGTGATACACATCTGACTTGAGATTTTTTTGTGTCGATACATAAAATAAGTTTGTTGTTTCATTTGCCTTTGTCCAAATTTGCATGCATGCATGTGTATGTTTGTCTGTTGCTTCCGTAATCCATAACCAACCTCCAATATTTCTGAGGTTTCCAATATTTCCGATGTTTGTATGCATGCTCCTTCAAGGACGTGACTAAACTCTGGTGTTCATGTCGCAAATGCCTAACATAAATGTTGTTCTGTTGGCTGATGTATACATGCACATGCAAGTACATATAGTTAATGAAAACTTGAGATCTTAATCCTTAGGCAAGATAAAAGGCTACTTTTTTTGGGTCTCCTTTTGATTTTTCCTGTTTTGGTTTATTTGGTTTGATGATGTTATTTTTGTTACCATTAGGATAATGGAGGTTGCAACTTCTTTGAGTGGTGCGATGCTCCATCTCCAGGCCCTACAAATGCTCGTAGCAACACAGTTTTTCAGTCAGATACATCGCTGGCGGATATGCTTTGCCCCTGTGGTGCTGGAACTTGTTTAATTCTCACTACAAAGACGGGAAATAATGTTGGGAGGCAGTTTTATCGCTGCCCAGCTAATCAGGTTCATTCATGTGATCTTTTTTAATAAAATTGTTAACGCCCACATTGTTACCCCCCTTCTTTAGTTCCATGCTTGAGTACATGATATTTTACTGTAATCACATTGTGCTGGCATGTTGCTCTGGAAATTAAAGTTTGTTGCTTTTTATCCGGTGCATTGTGTTGATTTTTTGCACATCAAATTACACTGAACATCCGCGGTTGTCTGTTCTGCTAAATATTAGTAAGCATGCCATTGTTTAAGCAAGATATCATCATATGAATTCCTTCGGATGGAAGTTGCTGTAGTGATTTGGATAGTAACTTGGGCATTTTTTAACCGTTTATCTTGTGATCATGTCTATCATATTATCCACATCATCTGTGTTATTCTGATAGAAGATGTTGGCAGTACGATAGTCACACTTGCAGAGTGTATTTATGAGTTAGGATTTAATTGGCAACAATACAGATTTAAGTTTTTAAAGTATCACCTCATGTCCTTTCACCTTTTGCTCTCATAGCTGAGCAACTAGTTTAGTTTTGGGTTCAGCTTGAATCTAGACCTGATTAACACGATTTTTCTGGATGATGGCGAAGTGGTTTCCTTACCTGTTTAAATTGGCTCCATATCATTTAACCCTGGTGTGCATGGCTACATGTTTTTTTTGGTCTGCAATATTCTTTCCACTGACTGTCATGCACTTGGTAGTGAAGTCATTACCCTTGTTCTTTATTGTTTGCATTGGAATCACATAGTAACTCTGCGAACAATAACAGCATGCTCTTGTTGCATTTGAAGCAATTTATTTTGTTGTTCACGATTCTATGGCTTGTTTTCTCAGCATGCTCGAAATGATCTGTTGCTGCACATACCAAAGTCTGCTTGCTTTGCTTAAAGAGAGATAGAGGTAGTTCCTAGTTCCTACATGTAGTAGATCCTTTTGTTGTAGTGGAGCACTTATTTCTATCTGCATCTTGCTGGATAGCAACTGATGCTAGGATACCACGACCTGTTTAACTGTGATTATAATTAGCTGTGATATTCCTTGTTCTTTTTTCTCCCTATTCTTTATTGTTATATTGTTGTATTCATTTTTTGTAACCTGGGCATCTTATGTCTCTTTCCTGGTTTGCTATTGGGACAAAATCACCCAGGGAGGTAGCTCTTGTGGCTTTTTCAAATGGTGTGATGATCAACAGCTTAGGACATCTTCTCCGCTGCAAGCTTCATCACAATATCAAACTGATGCTACCTCAAGCGGCCAAAATTCCAGCAAGAGGAGCTCTTCATCCTGCTTCAAATGTGGGCAAGAGAATCACTGGGCAAAAGACTGCCCGAATCAATCTTCTCATTCTTATCCTGACAAAGGTGGGAGAACATTAACTTCAGCAAGCTCGCCCGATGCGTGCTTCAAGTGTGGTAAGGCTGGTCACTGGTCCCGTGATTGCCCTACCGCAAATTGTGGTGCTGGTACCGTCGCCAGCCATGCCAAGTCCTCTTCTACTTTGGGCTCATGGAACAGCCACAGATACTGATAGCAGGTACCTGTGAACTCAATTGAACTGAAATGGACATGCTGTACGAAACTTGGACAGATGTCCCTGCCACGTGTTGCTTCGGTACGCGCTCTTGGCGATGCCACTTGCTACTTTAAGTTCAGTAATGGAATTTACTGTGGATATTTTCTATCTTTATCCTATATGTTATGTCGAATCTGTGCTATCTGCTTTAGGCATTTCCGCATATGTAAATAAGTAAAATATATCCTATGTTCACCTCCACTCCTTGCACTTTTATATCAATTCGATGCTCATGATCTTACTCCCGAAGATTTACATGAGGGGTAGATAAGATGGGATACTCTTTACTATACTTCGTTAGAGTTTAGACCCTGAACCCTGTAGGATACTGGATTTATGCCCTCCTCTGACAATGCTCAAGTTAAACAGCCATAAAAGATTGGAACAGTTGTTCCCTTGTGGAGGACCGAGCCGTGCTCGGTTGCCCGCGCTCCTTGAGGCTTCAGGCCTCCGCAAGTCCTCCGTTGTACGTAAAAAAATTATTCCCTTGTGGATGAACTTAATACACACACCCAATGTGCCACTCTTAGGATCCAACAATCAAAGGATATGAACAAAGGCTCACCAATCAATGCCCCAATTGTGTTCCCTTGTGTGGATGAACCTAATAGGCACCCAATGTGCCACTCTTAGGACCCAACAATTAAAGGATAGGAACAAAGGCTGACCAATCAATGCCCCAGTCGAGGGAATGCTGTCCACTCAAGGCCACCGATTTTTTCATTTAGGCCACATTTATCTACTTTCTAGTCTTATTTCCGCAGCAGTGTCATGGCTAAATAAGACTAGGTCTACCAGGCCGTAAATAAAAATGCTGTATACAAGCAGTGTTCTAAAAACGGGTCTACCAGGCCGTATACATGTATACAAGTAACGGGTGCCGTACTTGTTATCATGTAATTGCCGATTATACTGTATAATCACTACTAGGTGGGTAACCTATCGAGTACCGGTTATCGATTTTTAGAACATACAAAAGTGCACATGGTTATGAGCTCCTGAGGCAAGGAATATCTGGATATTACTTAGGAGTAGTAGGCACTGTGACAGGAGTAGTAATCATATTTCAGCGAGAGGCCGTGGTCCTGGTGGTGGCTGGTGCCCGGCCAGTTGAACTGCGGGATGGTTGGTGCCGTGACATGTGCTTATTGTTTGTCACTGCAAAAGCTTTGAATCGTCGTTGGCCATAGTACCTGAGTAGATCTGGTTGTGGCTGGTGCCCGGCCAGTTGAACTGCGGGATGGTTGGTGCCGTGACATGTCCTTTATTGTTTGTCACTGCAAAAGCTTTGAATAGTCGTAGGCCATAGTACCTGAGTATAGATCTGAGATGCCACCTCCACTACGAAGCCAAACCTTACTGGAGCAGATTTGCTGTTATTTTTTTTTTTGCTGTCTATTCGGCCGGCCCTATGTTGTTACCTGCACTCGGTGCTTTTAGAGAATGCTTTGACGCTCGCTAGCAGGTTTGATTTTACCCAATAGTCAACGTGCTGTTGATATATTTTTCTTGAAGACAATCTCTATAATACTTTTAAAGGTGTAGACATCTTAGTTTGCTAGTCCCCATGGCCATGGGTAGAAGTAAAATCTACAGTTATTTGCATGGCTCTGATACAGTTAAAAATAACTAAGTTAACAAAACCTGCTTGGTGTCGAGGCAATCGAGAAAGCTGCGTATGTAAATGAATATATAACCCAAGGAATAGTGGCCTAATCTGACGAGTCTTGCTTGCACAATGGAAAGAGCCGTGAGCTTCTCTCTCCAGCGAAGTAAATTTGTCTGCCAAAGGTGCGCCTTCACGTCACGAGCCCTATCTTCCAGGAGACTTTAATAGTCCGAACTAGGCACGTGCAGCTGTTTTCCTATTCTGCAAGTATAATGTGAATAGCCTTGCCGGCGAGTGAACATAACTTTATAGGAAGCGAGGCAAAACGCCCATGCTTCTGTCCGACCACCAACCGAAAATCCCCCACGAGCACGTGACAGAATACAGGGAGCCAGATTGCCCCCCATTTTTTTCAACCCCTCCGATCGTGATAACCCTCCGTAGCGTCGCAGAGCAACAGCCTACCCAAATCCAGCATCACCACCGCGAGCCCGGCGGTTCTCAGGACGCGCGGCACGGTGCCCGGCATAGTATTTTACCCCACGGCGCCAAGCAGCCGGCGGGCATCGCGAGCTCGGCGTTCTTGGCACGATCCAACAGGGGAACAGCACGACACAACACAAAGTGGCGCCGCGTTGTCGCCGTCCTCCGCTGCCGCAAACCGAGGACCACCTGGAACTAGAGCGAGAAAAAAAGGGCCATGAAAGCACAGCGGACAGACAGGGCCAGAGTAGGGCCTTCCTCTCGTAAAAGCTCCAGGCCCCCCCCCCCCCCGTTTCCGCCAGTGGGTCAGGGTCTCCCTCGCTCGCCTCACCAACTGGCTAGCCCAAAGGGAGAAGATGCCGCCCATCCTCCCTTCGCCTCGCTCCCGTTCCTTGTGTTGTGAGTTCACCGACTTGTTGGTCGCTCATTGGCCGGTTGCTGTGCTGTGCCGTGTTCTGCGTGCGCTGCACACGAGCACAGAAAATCTACTAGGCCGGTCGCCTCAGCACACACATATATCTCGCTCGCTCTCACATCACTTGTGCGTGTGACCTGGTGGTGACGTGTTGCGCCCGGTGTCCACCGGATCCCGAATTATTCGATTTATATTTGATACGGTGAGACTCAAATGCATTTGTCGGATCTTGGTTATTTGTTTTACTGGTCATCTGTATCTGGACTATTTGATTTATATTTTATCCTTTAACAACATGTTTGAAGGGACCGACCGAGTGGGAGTGCAAACTGTACTGCATCTTGAACTGAATTGTTATGTGCTGCTGCACTACTACCGGTAGTAGCAGCAGTGTGGCTTTAGGCTTTATATGGTTGGGCCACACAGGGGATGAGGGGAGGCAGCTTACGACCTTGTCACGCCAAATGAGGTAATTCACTCGTTCCTACAATATCTTAAACCTGAGCTCCCTTTGCTGATTGGTTTGCAGGTCACACCATTGATCTTTTCGCTCCCCTCCTCTCCATCACCACACACACATATATATATACACACTCTCCTCGGCCCGTACCAAATACAGAGCAGAGTGCCTCCACAGTACCCCAAAAGTTAGGGGCTCCTAATTTGATTTAATTTTCAACTACTACTCGTTAATATCTAAAAAAAACTACTATAATCACTCTTGTGTGAGATAAAGAATTATTCAAGAATTTTTATTGCATTCTTACTTAGAACTTTCTCACATCTCTATTGCTCTCTTTATTTCCCTTTGCTTTCGCACAACTTCTATCTCTATCTCTTATTTGCCTGTGAAAATTAGCCCCTCCTTTCCTATTTCTCCTCCTCCTAACTAACATGTGATTTCCCTAAAATAATTCCATTGGTGACGATGGATCGATCCACTCCATTCTCATCTATTTATTGTGGTATTCTTTGTGGACTTAAACATATAATTTATGTTCTCGTCTCGTTTGATCTTCGTCCATCGATTGAGCTCCTGTGCTACATTGGTTGGTCGGCGAAGCCAACCTTTCATGCTACATCGTGGTCTACTAGAGCCATATGCATCACATCAATTAGTTTATTTAGTTCTATATCATCGCAATCTAGAACTTCAGTTTTGTTACTAAGTTTTTAAGACCTACTATTATTGTCCTTTCTTGTATTTGTGCATCTAAATGTTGTTCTAGCTTTTATCCATCCCTTGTAAAATTAGAAGACACGAATCTTGTTATGAAAAGCATAAGACAAAAAGGGGAACCGAATAGCTAATTTTAGGGCCTAATTCTAAATGAAAAAAATATTTTTTTCTATTTTAGTAATTGAAATATCTAAACTGTGGTGTCTAATTTTAAATTTGGCATAGGCCCCAGATTATTAGGTATAGCCCTGATACTCCTCTCATATGCATGACTTTCAATGGAATTTTATTGTAATCAGTACAACTCGCGTATTCTAAACATGACATACAAAAGCACAGGCGACGCGGATCAGCTTATGGACAAGAAGGATAAGGACCACTTGAGCCATTGAAATGTGAGGTGAGATGGGCGCTGTTATATGATCTCTCCTCGTCGATTTTGCGGAAGGCCAAAACAAAATCAATAATAAATAAAATTATTTTCGCTAGAGTTTGAAACAAGTCTTTTCTGTTATGTATACGCGCACTTTTGTAATTATTATAATTCATAAAACAATAATCGATGCAACAACAACATATATACTAGGCATATTTGGAACTACAAACAGTAGCATGATTATCAACTCAAATATTTCTATATCATATATATACGCTAACAAGGCAAAATTCAGAACAAGAACGTTACTAATAGAAGTAGGCATCAATATTACACATGACAAATATCTAGGAAGTAAGGCCTGACCATATCAAATGATATCACCGCGACTTACAGATAATCGCTCAGACGAAGGTCGCGGTACTATTTTTACTGGGAACTCTATTCAGGACATGATATGCAGTCAACACAATCTCTCCCACCATGCCTTAGACATACATGCAGTATCTAACATGGCATTTGCCAAGTCAGTCAAGGTGCGGTTCTTTCTTTTCGCAACCCCATTGGATTGGAATGAATAGGGAGGTGTCATTTCATGGATAATTGATTCTCAACCTCAGCTTTATAAGTTCTGAAGTAGTTTCATGCCACATCCTTTATTTTCAACAAATACACATAGCAGTATCTAGTGCATTATCAATTAAAGTCATAAAATATATTTTTCCTCCTTTTGTCAACATACCATTCATCTCACATAAGTCTGAATGTACGATTTCCAATTTTGCCAAATTTCTTTTCTCCACAGCCTTGTGAGGCTTTCGAGGTTGCTTCGCTGCACACAAATTTGGCATTTGGAGCATTTGACTATGGAAAAGTTTAGAATTAAATTTAAACTAGAAAGCCGAAACATACAACCAAAATTTATATGACATAAACGTGAGTGCCACACATTGGCCTCACTACCATTCGTAGAGTCATAAATATGGTTCACAACCTTATTACAAAAATCTGAAAGGGAAAAACAGAACAAGCCTCCGCATTCATAGCATTTTTCAATAAAGAGTCCAAATTTTGACTCGACTACTTTATTTTACTCAAAAACCAATTTGGCCCTATCTCGACATAGAAGGGAATCGCTGATAAAATTCTTATTTATTGTAGGGACATGTTGCATGTTCTTCAAGAGCACAATCTTTTTCCAAAGTGAAATTCAAATTTACCGTGCCAACACCAAGAACAGAAACATTTGACCCATTCCCCATTAGGACGGAAGAACCCCGTTCGACCTGGTAAGAAGAAAACATTGATGCATAAGGGCATACATGAATATTAGCCCCTGGTGTCAATCCAACAATCAGTAAATTGACATGCAGAAAAGACACTAGGTAAATTACCATATCCAATTGCTTCGGTCTCACCAATAATCACATAGCAAATTTCTTTTGCATTGGATGATTTTCCTTGCCCATCCATTTGCGATATTTCTTGACCCAGTGACCAGTCCGCCACAAACAAAGCAAGTAATATCCTTTATGTTCACTTTATTCTTACTGTTGTTGATCCTTTTGAAGTTGGTGGTCAAAACAATCTTATCTTTCCCTTTGTCAATATGTTGCATGATGTTCGCTCTAGACTATCCATCTTGCATCATTGGTGTCACATCCTTTGCCCGAGCCTTCTCTTTCTAGACTAGCAACCAGATCCTCAATAGAAATATTTTGCCTCTTGTGTTCTAGAGATGTGGCAAAATTCCTTCAGGTTGGAGGCAATTTGCAATAATGCCCAAAACCATAAATTTGTCAGGCAATTGACAACCAAGATGGGCGAATTCCATCACAATGAATCGTAGTTCATGAGCTTGCTTGACTACAGAACGATTATCAACCATTTTGTAATCATGATATTACCCAATGACATACAATTCATGTCCAGCATATGAGGAACGAACTTGTGTTTGAGTGCATGCCATAGATCCGCAATGTTCTTCATGTGCATATACACATCACAAAACTTGTCAGACAACACGCTTAGAATGCATCCGATAAATATTATCGTAGCCGTGTCGTACTCTGTTTGTTGTGTAGCAGTATGAGGTCCTGCAGGACCTAGTATCATGACTCAAAATACATTCATAGCCGAGAGCCACAATTTGACCATTGTCTGCCATCTCTTGAAATTCACACCATTGAATTTCTCTGGTTTCATTACCTCGGCGAAACCAACCATCACAAAGTGCATATCAGGTTTTTAGATTGTGGTATATACGCACTTTTGTGATTATTATAATTTCTAAAACAATAATCGATGCAACAGCAGCATATATACTAGGCATATTTGGGACTATGAACGGTAGCACAATCATCAACTCAAATATTTCTATCTCATATATATGCGCTAACAAGACAAAGCCGAGAACAAGAACACTACTAACATAAGTAGACATCAACATCATCACATGACAGATATCTAGGAAGCAAGGTCTAGCCATATCAATTATCAAATGATATCACTGCGACTTAAAGAGAATCGCTCCGACGAAAGTCGCCGTAGAGTCTGATGCAAAAAAGACGATGTGCAAAGGATGATGGAGAAGGAGGAAGTCGTGCGCAGTCGCGCGAACGCTTCCCAAAACCTGATTCGCTCCATCCCCGTGCAGGACCATGAGAGACGCCGGCTTCGGAGGCACTGCTCTCCCTACGTCGGTGCACGCAGAAGAAAGGATGGAGAAGCCGTGGTTGCACAGCACAGAGGAAAAATGGGCAACAAAACTATACTGATTCGAATTCTATTTTGTATCTTTCTGTTCTCACCTTCTGAGAGGAAAGGTCTCTCCTTCATCTAGAATCGGCAACAAGAAAAGAAACTGACGCAATAACTCTATATTAAACGCAATTAAAGTACACCATAAAAGCCTTATTGAAACAGTGTATTCAGTTTTCCGTTTCTAATTTGTATACATGGTTTTGAGGTGCAAAAGAAGCTGCAGCTCCACATCCAACCTGATACGGAATCATCAGACCATTCACGTTCATGTCGTGGGCGATGGCGAGCCGAGCGAGCACGTTTGTGTTCATCTTTTGTTTGCTTCAACTAGGTAAGATCAATTCCACCTTATATATTGGTCTTCTTACGTCTAGACTAGCAGTATGGTACTAAACAATTTATCTTCCACTGTGTATAAATAAATCTTTAAGATTTTTTTAGAATTTAATTAGAATAATGAAAGAGCCAAACCCAAAAACTCCAACACTTTCTGGACGGAAACTCGATGGATGTGCCCCTGTTTGGACAAAAGCATGAGGTGGACGTGACATATCCATCCAGATCTGTTGAGGTGAGGTGAGAAAAGCTTGTTGCTGTTGTTTCAGGTAAAAAGTCTACTCCTCCTGCTACTACTAACTTCTGGAGTCGTAGTATTTTCTTTTCTTCTCCCGCAGCTGAGAGTTGTCATTAAAGTAAGGCCTACATGTCTGATCCTCTAAGTTAGCGGCAAAAGTGGAAGTATCATAATACCTAGGCTGTTTGGTTGATGAGTGGAAGTATCATAATACCTAGGGCCGTTTGGTTTATGAGGGCTGTTTTGTTCATGACTCTAATGAACTAAGCCAAAATTTAGTATATAGAAAATTTAAGCAAAGCCAAAATTTGGCAAAACGAACGTTGTTTGGATTGTAGCCAAGCCAAATTTTGACGTTACCAAAATTTTCTAAAATTTTGGTGAGCGGTTTCCTCATCCTCGAATTGCTCGCGTGTGGTGTTGGATTTCGTTGGTGTTATCAAATTTTTGTTGGCACTACCAAATATTGCTAACAAACCAAATGATAGATAATTTTCATTAGCATTACCAAAATTTGGTTTGGTTCATGTGGGTAACAAACCAAATAGACCCCAAAATGAACCAAACCAAAATTTTGACATAGCCAAAACCTGAGCAAAACCAAATATTAACAAAAAGAATGTTGTTTGGATTGTAGCAAAGCCAATTTTTGGTGAGTGGTTTTTTCGTCCTCGGATTATCCACGTGTGACATTAGATTCTATTGACATTACCAAATTTTTATATACGTTAGAAAATTTTAACGGTTTTGCTAGTTATAAGTTGCCTGAAATTTTCTTAAGTTTAAATCACTTATTGTGACCATTGGATTTGTGTAGAGATTGGTCTGTCATATGATTGGATATTGATCCAATGGTCACAACAAATAACTTAAACTTAAAAAAATTTTAAGCAATTTATAAATAAACAGTCTCAAATTTTAATAGCAAACATCAACCGATTTTCGTTTACAGTACCAAATAGGTTTGGTAACCCTTCAACTACACGTTGGCCCTCTCTCGCCGAAGAGCTTATTTATATTTTTAGTAGCTTTCCAGAAGCGGAAGGTAGGACATGTTCAGCGACCGGAAACGACATGAATTTTACCAGCCTGACCGGTATAGTGTGTGGCTCTGTTTGGGAAATCATTGCGGTTCCTGTTAGTGAACAGTTTCAGAATTTTTCGGCAGTAGAAGATGTTGGCCAGGTAAACTCAAACTGAGTTTCCCTTTTGAAGCATTCCCATATGCCTGCGGCCAGGGCTGGCCAGACTAGAACTCTAAAATTAGGCTGAAATCGAACACAACTACGTACGTGGCCTACACATGTGTCGTAGTACATCATTGCATGCCTTTCGCCTGGATCTGACTGGCCTGGCTTGCTGGATGCTACTACGGTAGCAGAAAGCAGAGCAGCCGGGCTACTGTAGCTGGATAACGCACCAACACCACTTGTTCTGCACCCACTTATTTCCCTTGTAAAAAAGAAAAGAAAAGAAAAGAAAAGAGAAGAGATCGAGCGTGTGACGTACTGCCGTGCGCGCCCTGCGTGTACGCCGCCGGCGCCCAGAAAAACGACCGATGAATACTGCCGCCACCGTCGCACTGCTGCTCGTGTTGACGGCTTGGCTTCGCCGTCCGTGTCTTTTCCCCTCGCCCACAGCGCGCGGGCCCAGCGGCGAGCGTGAAAACCACATTATTGCACGGGACCGTGCAGTGCAGAGCCGAGCAGAGGCAGGGCGGCACAGCGAGCCGAGCTGACCCACCCAATCGGCCGCATCCCCCTGCTGAATCCCGCGCCGTGTGCGTGGCCCTCCCTGTGCCGCGCGCGCCGCCGCTCTCGCCAAAGACGCGCACCAGGCTGACGCCGGGGCCCGTGCGCGCGGCGACCCCGCCTGTCCGCGGCCGCTGAGCCCGCGACAACAAATCCCTCCCCCCCACTCAGGCAGCATATATTCCCATCTCGCTCGTCTCCTTTTTCTTTTTTAGCCTCCCCCCTCCTCCACTCCTGTGTAGTGTAAAAAAAAATCCTCTTTTTTATTCATCATTACACTGCACTACATATATCAGTACTAGTTCAGCAGTGATATGACTCTGCGATTGACATGACAAAAATAAAAAAATATATTACTGCTAGTTCTACTCTTCCTTTCCATTTCCATATATAGAAAAACAAACCCTACCCTTTCCCCTGAGCCAAACCATACTACTACGCTGCTCTCTCTCTTTCCTGGCTATCATCATATCATATCAAATCAACGTTTAATAATCGCCTCTCTTTCCTTGCGTTTGCTACAAATATCGCCGCACCTCCGGCTCGGGCCCAGATGGACTCCCCTCCTCTGCCGTCGCAGGCGGCCGACCTGTCGCTGACGTTGGCGCCGTCGGCGGCTTCGGGCGGGGGAGGAGGCGGCGGGGACGGCGCGTCGGCGTGCATCGACGGCAAGGACGTGCGGCTGTTCCCGTGCCTCTTCTGCAACAAGAAGTTCTTGAAGTCGCAGGCGCTCGGCGGCCACCAGAACGCGCACAAGAAGGAGAGGAGCATCGGCTGGAACCCCTACTTCTACATGCCCTCGACGCACAGCGGCAATGCCACGACGGCCGCCGCGCCGGCGAACTCGCCCGGGAGCTACGGCGGTGTGGGTGCTACGACCGCGGTGCCCGGTGCGGCCGGGGCTGGTGGCCTCCCGGGCCATGGCTACGCCGCCGTGCCGGCGTCGTTCCCCATCGCCTCCCACAGCTCGAGCGTGGTGGGCTCCGGCGGGCTCCAGTACTACGCGCCGCCGGAGGGCGCCGCGTCGGCGTCGGCGACGGCGGGCGAGGTGTACAGCGGCGTGCAGGCCCCGCGCTTCGCCACGCACCAGCCGCTCCTGGCGGCCGTGAGCAGCGGGCGCGCGATGCTGGGCGCGGCCGACCAGGCCGGCGCCGGCCGCAACGACCTGATCGACATGCTCAACTGGAGGCGGGGCTCCCACGGCCCCACGGCCTCCGCGGCCGCCAGCACCGCCTCCCCGGCCAGCACCACCACCGACCTCACCACCTCCGCCGGCGCCGACGGCAGCAACAACGGCGAGGAGGAGCTCGACCTCAACTTGAGCCTCTAGCTACAGCTTGCTACTTACGGCCTCCAATCCAAGACAAGGTCTTCGCCATGTACTCTACTCCTACTCGATCCTACCTGTGTCACTGTGCGCTACCTATGCCGTACGCCTTAATTAGCCCTTAGGGACGTTGATTAATATCCCCTTCTTCCTGCCTGCCTTCTCTCCTCTCACCTCACCTGTATGTTAATGTTAGTACTCCTTGTAATCGATCTCCTCTTTTTGCCCCGTTCATCGTTCATCTTTTTTCTATTCATTTCCTGAGGCTCTGCTCGATCCCTTGTTTCAACCCCCCGGTTGTTCGTTGGGGTTCGTCGCTGCCTCAGGTTGCGTACGGTTTTTTTTTTCCAGCTTTCTGTGGGCTGCCACTTTCTCTCTGTAGCTTGACGGTTCCCGGCCGGAATGAACCGGTGCCCCAGGCACGTGGTAGCACAATGCCCCCAGTGCATCGTCACTGTGCAGCTCATGCTCAACATGACCATGTTAATGTTACGCATTTCTGGTGCAGTTTGCCTCAACCTATCAATCTATTTAGATACATCTGCTCACCGTTTTATGTAGTACTTACGGGCTCGGATCCTCTGCCCTCTCCGCACCATCGGTAACGCATCCAACGTTTTTTTTTTTTGCCGCAATGGCACGTTCCAAACGTATTTACGGAAATGGTTATCTTCCTGTCGTATTTGTAAAAATAGTTGTTTGAACGAGTTGAGAGACCGACACACGTGAATTCCGCATGGTCATCATACGGAGAAACCCCGTCCGTACTGTATCGTGCGGTGGAGCCTCATCCGCATGGTCACACCGTGCGGTTTTAGTCTCGTCGCATGCCACCGTGCGAACAAGATGCTAACTTTGCAAATGCTGCGCTAGAAGAGCTACTCTTCCAATGAGTCTCAAAACAGTACTTACCATTTAGGCCCTTGCTTCCGCATCCGACGACCGGGCACGAGCGTGCTGTGTTGCAGTGGCAGAGGATACGAATGCGTTATCACGCAGTTATCATGCACACGAATACACATCAAGGCTGGGTACTTGGGTGGGGGGTATAGTATACCAATCAATCAGTTTACTGGTGCTATTGGGCGAGGGTATATGTCCATCTGGGTATGTACGTTCGGCTGGTACGCGTCCCATCGCGTCGGATCGTGCTTCTTCGCAATGGAGGAACCGGATGCACCTGGCTGACCTGACCAGAGCTCACTCCGCTTTATGCCCCGTTCACAACACGAAAATTCACCGAAACCATGTTCGTTCCTACAGAATCACCGAGACCGAGCTCGGCCGACCGATCGAGCCATACACTAACACACGGTGGAGTCACGCACCCACGGGACAAATCGGCGCCGTCCAATGGCCTCGCTCTCGCAGCGAGATTCGTTGCTGCTACTCCGGTACCAGTAGATGTATGCGCACTGTGCAAAGCGCAGCACTGGCGCCGCGGGCCCCGCCGGTAAATGGTCCAATAGCAGCAGCAGGAGCAGCGGCATGGGACTAGCCAGATTTTTTGTGGGGATGATGGCGACTAGCCAGTGACGGAGCGAGCGCAGGAGACCAACCCTTGGAGGCCGTGCAGGGGAGGACGGGAGAGCGAGCGCGGCTGAGTGGGGAGCTGCTCGACGGCTACCTTTCTGGCCGTGTTCCATGGCCGGTCTGGTCTGTTCCCGTCACGCATCAATCGCATACCGCCCTACCCTTTTAGCACCTGCACTTACTGCTGCTGCTGCTGCTGCTGCCCGTAGCCAGCGATCCATACAACCAAAAGGGGGGAGAAAGAAAGGAAGAACCGGTATAGAATTGACCCGCACGTGAGGACGCCCCTCGTAGCCGTCCGATCGATCGAGTTCGTTCGTTGTTAAGCTGGTCGGACACTTAAGAGCATGTGAAATTAGCCTTTAATCGGAGATTGCTAAGCCACATACGTACGTACGGGCCGAAGCGAAATAACGAACGCTACTTCGCACAGTCACACGAGCCGCCTCCAATCCGCCATCGATCCCATTCCCTATGCTCCTGTCCTTGTACTGTGCAGCCCTATCTCCATTCTTATCCTCCCTCTCCACTACGTGGACACTTTCTTTTTTATCATCACAAAGTCATCCAACATGCAACGCCCAGAGCTTCTTCTCTCTCTCTCTCTTCCCCTCCTTCCTCGTTTCCAACGATGTACCATCCTAATTTTTTTCAAACCTTTTTGAAAATTTTCAAAATAAAAGTAATTATTTGGTTTTGCTGTTTTACTCAAGCTTAACTTGAAGTTTTAGAAGTTGGAAGCAGTTTAATTTGAATTAATCAAACTTCAATTAATTCAAGTTGGTTTATCTCGAGTTGTTAGAGTTCTCCGGCCTTTAAATCCCCTTTTCTCTATCCATTCCTCCTCCCCGCGCACCCGCGCCTTCATCCCTTGGGAGCCGTCCGATCGTGTTTGAACGACCCGATCTCGTTTGCGTGTTCGTCCAGTTCGAACCTCCTCAATTCTTGTGAGTTGTCCGATCGTGTTTGAACGGCCCGATCTTGTTTGCGTGTTCGCCGAGTCCGTACATCCCCAATCCATGTGAGCCAACCGATCAGAATCGAACGGTCTTCATCCCTTCAACCTTCCTCATTGGTCACGACCTTCCCTTTTGCAAAGACCACCCTCCTGGTCAAGACCACCATCTTGGTCACGACCTTCCCTTTTGCAAAGATCACCCTCCTGGTCAAGATCACTCTCGTGATCACGACCTTCCCTTTGCAAAGACCACCCTTTTGGTCACGACCCGCCCTTTTTGCAAAGACGACCCTCTCGGTCGCAACCGCCCTTTTTGCAAAGACGACCCTCTCGGTCGCAACCGTCATTTTTGCAAAGACAACCCTCTTTGGCCGCAACCGCCCTTTTTGCAAAGGCGACCCTCTCGGTCGCAACCGCCCTTTTTGCAAAGACGACCCTCTTTGGTCGCAACCGCCTTTTCTGCAAAGACGACCCTCTTAGATCGCAACCGCTGCAAATACCACCACCTCCTCCAGGACCTCCTTCTTTGCAGGACCTTCTCCCTCGCAGGACCTCCCCTTTTTGGTCACGACCACCCCCTTGGCCATGACCGGCCCCATTAGTCAGCCCCTGTTCACTTTCTCTTTTCACCCAGGTTTTTTTCTCTGTAGCAACGTGCGCATTAAATGCGACGGACGGGTCTGCAGTGACGTGCGCATTAAATGTCACAGCCCCCGCCGAGCCTCACCGTCCTGCCGACAGCAAGCCCATGCCACGCCGCCGAAAATTCCGCTGCCCATCTTGTCACCCAGTCATTCTCCTTCATCTACTAATAGGGCACCAGGGAGTCCCTTTGCCCTTTTGTTTCCCACTCAGTTTTCCAGCTCTCTCTCTCTCTCTCTCTCTCTCTCTCTCTCTCTCTCACTCTCGACCTCCTTTGTTCAAGCTTCAGCTGGAGTAGTTTACCTTTCTATCTTCACCTTACTTCAGTATCTTTCTTTTGGCTCTAATTTGGTGTTTTTATTGGAGTTTTTGTAGCTTTGTTTTCTTATTTGGCTTTGTTCGCACATGTAGATTCCAGCTTCTCTGAAGAGTTCGTGGACCCGACAACCTCGACCAAAGCTTTTTAACTCTACAACGAAGGCAAGTTGTAGACTTTTGATCATGTCGCACCCAGTTTTGCAAGAGTTATATTGTTTCATATCAACATGCATGACTAGTTGTATAAAAATGGTTTGAGAGTTAGCTAAAACACCTACTTGACAGTATGCCTCCTTGAATAATTGTGTTGACATGTTCCCATGGACACCATAGGAATAGTAATCTTAGTTGGACATTGTTGTAATACCAACCTGGGTATCATTTATGCTTAGACATGCTTTAGTTATCCGAAGGGTTTTCGGTCACTTACTCAAAGAATGCTTGAACTTGACTTAATAAAATATATAATTGTGATGGAGCCACTGTTGTTAAAACTTATTGTGTCATGGTAAAGGTTATCATTTGGGCGGGTTGAACGAAAATGATTTCTTGCTCAGGCGAATGATCGTGCAATAAAGGGGGTGTAGGAAGCACATTGGGATGCGGTTGTTTTGCCTGAGCAGCCACTAAGAACTTAACTTTGTGCGCTATTGATATGGGTCTTACCATGCAACCACAAGTCTATTATGGGGTGGACAGGACCAACTATTTAACAATATATTGAGTCGGTTTTGTCGTGGTGGTGTGCGCTGATTCACATGGCGCAAGAGGGGGCTAGGAAGGCGAAACCTTAGCGGGCATAACTGAGTCAAAATTGAGCTTTGAAAGAGCCTTGTGATAGTCTCACCTTGATTCACATGTTCAAGAAAATGTGTGGTATATCAGGCGATTATCTCTTGTGGGTCAAGTGTACAACCTCTGCAGAGTATAAAACTATTCGAATAGCCGTGTCCCCGGTTATGGACAATGCCTGATGATTTATCACAAGGGGTAGATTTGTTAAAAAGGAATAGTCGTGAGCGGCGAGGAGTGGTTGTGGGTGGACGGACCAGGAGTGGTCGTGGGAGACCACGAGTGGTCCGGGGATTGAGCAGGGTGCTCACGTACTGTTTTCAAAGAACTTGTTTACTTATGTATTACTCTTTCAACTTGTACCTTGCAATCTACTTATTAACCATAATGCTATCCTTGTCAAGCCTTACATTAATATTACTTGCATATATTTTCCTACGACTTGCTGAGTACATTCAAAGTACTCATGGCTTGAGCCCTCTATTTGATCAGCAGAGGAGGGTGAACTAGAGAACCCAGTGTTCTGTGAAGAGGAGTTCTACGAAGACCGTGCGAACTAGGGATGTCCACTCGATTGCCTGTGGGCATTGTCGGATGGTCGCTGCGACTTATTTTGGTTCCACTGCAAGTTTCTTTTGTGTAAAGCT
This sequence comes from Ampelocalamus luodianensis, assembly GCA_036346255.1. NCBI lineage: Eukaryota > Viridiplantae > Streptophyta > Magnoliopsida > Poales > Poaceae > Ampelocalamus > Ampelocalamus luodianensis. The sequence goes on from CM070621.1 coordinate 5,909,981, forward strand.
CTGCATGGCAACCCTGTACAAATCTTGATCATAAGATCCTTTGTTATTAATATCAATTTGTCTGCTTCATCCTTAGCTTGTTGTATGGAAATGATTACATCAATGTTGTGACTGTGCGAGCTATCTACTGATCTGAGACTAGTTCGGAATGCACAGAGGGTCCCGAGGATTGTTTACCCAGGGTCCCGACAAGCGACCCGGAGCTTCGGTGAGCTATCGGCGGTTGGAGATCGCCTCCTCCTCCTCCCTCCACTTCCTCCATGCATCTCTCTCTCTCTCCTCCTCCCTTCTTCCTCCATCCCCTCACCTCCTCCCCAATGAGCTGGAGCTCCGGTGAGCCTCTAGCGGCCGGAGATAACTATCGAAGACGAGCTCCTTCTGAGAAGCAGTCAGATTTGTTGCCACTTTCGCATGAGATCCACCTCTGTTTCTCAGCGAGCTCCGTCGTTGTTCAAATTTATTGTTGCAGATTTTGAGGTCTGGTTGTTGCATATGTTTTAGAAATTTGTTGTAGCATGTCTTGTTATTTGATGCGGTAGGTATTTTTATTTGTTGCAATATGCCTTTTGATTGTAATATTGCAGACCTATTTTTGCTTTTGAACTTGGAGGGCACTAGCGTTCAGATGTCAAGTCCATGGAAACAAATGTCACGGCAAGAGGTATTTTTTGTTGCAATGTTATTTTTAATTTGTTGCAGCCCGTTTTACCATTTAAATGTCCAATCTCGGTTTGTTGCAATTTATTAGGAAAATGGTTTTTGTTGCAATCATTGTCGCCGATTGTTGCACACATGAAATCAAAATGTTTCATAAGTTAGTTTTAAATGTTGTAAATTTCTTAATATTGCAATAATTATTTTAAGATATTGCAACTATTATTTTAACATGTTGCAATATTTGTAACATCGAAATTTGTTTGATTGGTACATTTGAATTAGTATTTAAGCGGAACTAGGTTCTATACTGATGATTTTCATGCAATTTTGGTGAGAACATGCTATTTTTCCTAATATTTTTTCGGAGGAGATCGGGAGAAGGATGAATTTTTGTTGCGTTGGGTGTGCGTGATGTTGCAACTTTCGCTTGTTTCGGGAGGAAGAAAAACGTACAGAGATCGGACGGCTGAGCATCATCGCGCGAGATCGGACGGTGCATCATAGCGTATGACACTGACGCTCGGACGTACGAGCCGAACGCTAGTCACGGTCCCATTAATTCGGTAGCCATCCAAAAAAGAGAACGGTAGTGATGTATGTCGACACGCATACTCCTGTATAGAGAGCATTGTGAGCGAGTGATAAGCGCCATGTATACACATGGAGTAGTAGACGGTTCGCGAATAATGTGGACGGCGACGTACAGGGCCGTGCAGATAACCATATTGCTGTGCGAGACAGAGGAGGCGATCGCTACCGCTTCTCCTGTATCTGTATACTAGCATACTACTAGTGCCCAACTCATCAGTAGCAACCATCTCTCTCGGCTTGCCATCGTGGTCAGCCTAGTTGGCGGACGGTGACAGGGTGGACGCGGGAAAGGGACACGCGCATGTGAGTGACGCGACGCGGAGGTACGGACACCGGGCCCGCCCATCAGTGGCACGCCTGCCCTTGGTAAATGGGCTGCTGCTTACTTCTACTTGGTCCCGGCGCTGCAGTGCAGCGCAGCTCTGGGAGTTTTAGGATCATTTTTTTTTTAAATAGAATAACAAAACTAGCCCGTCAATCAATTTTTTTTTTTCACATTTATCGTGTAAAAATCGTCGCAAAAGGTCACTTGCAGCTAACCGGAACTGCGACAGGTGTCCTACCACGCATCTAGACTGGCTTGGCAGCGTGGCAGGCCATCTGTCGCGATTTGGGTTCACGTCAGGTCGCATGTCGTCAGTGACGAAGCTTGAGCAAAATCTCACCACCAGCAGGACTAAGGATTGTACGAAGAATCAAGTCAATCAATCAAGACAAAGCAACATCAATAAGATTCACCAGCGGCCGGCGCCTCGTCTGCTGCTTCCGTGCTTCGTCGCCGCCTGTCGCCGCACGATTGAAGTTGCTGTCTCGCTGAGTAGTATCGTAACTAGTAGCAAATAACAATAGTGCAACTTCTAGATGGATCTGACCTAAACAAATTGGCTGTAGCTGTGCATCGCATACATGCTATTAATTTCTTTCTGAAATGCTGGGGTCACAGAGGTTGGCCAAGCTCAACCTCCGTCCTTGCCGCTATCCAAGTTCGCCGCAGGTGGTATTTAATGACCATTTTGCAATTTTACGTGGTAGAAATAATATTTTTTATTAATTCATTCATGGAGATCAGTACCACTATTTCATTTAAAAAATATGTCATTTCAGCCGGATATGGCCTTTTGCATGCGTAGCTCCTCTCTCTCTCTGTGCGTGTGCGTTTGGGCAGTTGTTTGATTCCCTGTGGCACGACTCACGAGCAATGTTCCTGAAGGAGAAAAAGGGGGATGACTTAATTAATTGGTTTTGTCATCTAGCGGCGCCAACACTGTGATGAGAGACCTCTCTTTCGTACTGTTTTTCCTTCGAATATAAGCAACATATTTGATGGTGGAAGATGGGTTAGAATTAGATACTCCTGTAGCTAGCGATGCACCTGAACCCTCTCTCCAACTCTCCGTTTTTATTTCCTCGGGAACGAAAGGAATAAACGGTTGTTTCGAGTTGATGTGTCGTTTTGGCTGGTTGCTAGAGGGGCACCGTGCAGCTACTACCTCCATTACCTTAGCTAGCTGCGACCATTTTTTTTTTTTTTGAAACTAGCTACGGCCATTTCTGGATGGCGTCGCGCGTAGTAATATAACAAAGAAATTATCCGGAATTTGCTTCTTTTACTCGAGCATATCGATTCGTTTTTTTATGTTGGATTAGTATCTGGGATTTAATTCTTAGTTCCTAAGAAAAGAGCAATTGAAGCGTGCATGTTCAATGGTTAAGCTGTACCATGTTTGAGTGGTGACTAGTAGTACCGATCACTAATCATCAATAGGTGCGACCGAGCTGTTTAGCAGTTTAAGTATGCATGAATATAATTTCTTTTTCTTTTTTTCTTTTTCAAAAAACAATCTAACTGATTTTATTAGTAGGTTAACACGCTCACGTCGCAAAATATTGAAAGTTCTGTAGAGCACTTGTTCTTGTATTAGTCATTTTCAATCGTCCAAATGTTAGTATATATCACAAAAAATGACCCCCACAAAATATACATTTTGTGATCTTTCTCCAAAGAAATGGGTGCAAATCCTCTTAAATCGTTAATATTAAAATACACGTACTGGATGGACAGAGGAAATTAAGAGGAATGGTTAGCCATTGGATTCACGTACTTACGAGTTAATATAAAAAGTTAGAGCATGTTTTTCTATTGAATACGCAGGCGAACCGTGCATCTTCTGCATTAACAAGAAGGAGAGGCGCAGGGTACGTTGAAAGAGTTTTGCAAGACGCATCCTGCTAGAACATATATAGACGTGTTTTTGGAATACATAGATTTAATTTGGATAAACTTATAAAAAGTCTGCAAGAAATAGCATCGTTCAAGGGGAAAAAGTTTTTATCAAATATTGAACATGGACAAGGATGGGTGTGTTCGGGCTCGACACCGCTGGTACTGTGCTGAAATGTCCCAGCGATTTAACCATTTTGTCTTGTTGAAGCGAATAATTAAGATCGATTTGTTCTGCTTATAATTAATGAATCCGGCTGTATGCGCGCATGTTGTGTGTAACGTCTGAACCGCTACATTTGGTCCTGTATGGCTGTATCGACTAATGGATCCGCTAGCTCATCAACACATAAACCCGACAGAAGAGTTCCTTTTGTCATTTTCTCTCAACCACCACTAGCTAGATTTCCCACACCTTTTTCCAACTATATATTTAAGTTAAATTCCAAGATAGTTGGGAGAGCGGCATTCAAATTAACATTGGAGAGTCTAGTTAGTTACATCGATCCATCACTACTACAGAAAAGATAATCAGAGATGGTTTTAAAAACGTCATCAGAAAGGATAATCGCTACTCCCAGGTGTAGTTACTCCCATTGTATGTATCGTCCATCTGTCTTGGATACTACATAATTAATTAGATTATTGGATCGGATACTACTCCGTAACAGTTGCTAGTGACCCACAATACATAATATGTAATACCCGTAATACATAAGTATCTCAAGCTAAAGGAAATCAAAATTAATATCCACCTACCGTATCTGGCGTAATTGAATTTAGCTTTTGGCAACCGGTCCCGTTAACGTTGGTGTTGGATAGTGATTGACGTTTTGCACCCTCAAACGAGATTTGGTCTAGTACTATGGAGGATGGTATTCATGTATTCTTTAGAATAAGTGTATGGTTTACGGTTTACTGTTAAGGTTTGGATATTTGTCACGTTGCCCGTCATACATTTTACGGTTCGGATGTATGGGAGTATCTCCGTATGAGACTAGATAAAATTTTTGGAACTATTGCAGAACCGGATTACACAATACGTACTACATATTTGTCTTGAAATAAGAATCTTTGGCGGATACGGCTAGTTTACAAATCGTATTTACCCTTCTGACCATTCGCAAACGGTATTTGCAAAAATAGCAACGCGGCAAGACGACCACCGCGCGCGCACTGCCACATGCCGCCACGTCGGCGCAGCGCGCGCTTCCCCGCGTCCGCCCGGTCCCACCACCGCAACGCGCGCCAAGACGCCACCTCGCCCTGCGCCGCGTCAGACTGCTTTTTTTCAATTTTTTCTTTTTTAGATGTAAAACATTTTTTTAAAAAAATGCTACTGATGATGGCGCGCCACCTCGCCTTCACCATCGTAGCATTTTTTTGTTTTTTTAAAAAATCATTTATGGTTAAGTTTTTTTAAAAAATATTTATGTATATTTTTGTAAGAATTTTTAAATATAGTAAATGTGGTCCAAAATTATGAATTTTTGTGGAGCCTTACGACATCGTGTATTTGCATGTGTAATATTTTTAAAATTTTATCCATTATTAATTTTTCTCGAAAATTCATTTAAGTATATTGTAAATAGGATTTCATCATTTCATGGGACTTGGAATGTATAGAAAAACGCCGCATTACAATCGCATTGGAGATGTCGATATACAATATGACAACGCATATTATACACAAAGCTAGATAAACTTGTACATGAATCAATCGAGAAAAATCGTGGCATGCGGATCATATAACGATGGGCCGTAACCTCCGGCTGCGTGTGCGTTTGAAGGCTACGGTACATCGTTATATGATCTGCACGCCACGTATTTCCCCTATTTGGTTTATGTACAAGCCTATCCAGCCTGTGGTGCGATGCAGTATTAAAGAATAGTATCCACATTAGGGTTTCATCTTGCATCCCGAGCTTGTCTTGCTACCTCTCTACCGTGAAGTGATAGGATATGTCTCCTCGTAGATGGCTCTTCGAGTAGACGGTGATCTTGACGCGCCACATTTCCTTACCGTACTTATTGATAGTGAAGCCATGATACTCTGGTCGGTGGACGTAGCCCAAACCCTAAAGTATGCACCGCAACTCTGCACAGAAAACCACCTCCTTCTCAGCGTAGGTATTCATGAAACACATCTAATTTTTTAAAAAATTAAGAGAAGATAAGTATCCAATTTAAGCCATAACATTTTTCTACATACGACTAACAAAATTAATTACCACTAAACTAATTCATTACTACTAAACTAATTCATTACTAGTCAACTAACTAATTACGACTAATTAATTACCCCTAAACTATCTAATTACGACTAGCTGACTAAGACTGACTAATTATGACTACGATAATAACGGCAAAAACATAGCACAAATTACCTGTCCTTTGGAGGAAGTAATCAATCACCATTCGTAAGTAATCAATCAAGGCTGAGCGACGAGCGAGTGCCAGAGTTCAGTATTTATAGCCGAGCGGAGAAGGAGTCGCGGCGTTGGCGCCGGGAATTCCGTCAGATTTGGCGCCGAGGCGACAGATGTGCGGAGTAGGGAGGAGGGATGGTGGGATAATAGACAAAATTTCATGAAATCATTCCAAGTCACATGAAATGATGAAACCCTATTTACAACATACTTAAATGAATTTTTGAGAAAAATTCATAACAGATAAAATTTTGAAAATATTACACAAGTAAGTACACAGTGTCAGAAGGCTCCACAAAAAATTTCATAATTTTTTGACCCTATTTACTATATTTAAAAAATCTTACAAAAAATAAGCATAAATGATTTAAAAAAACAAAAACATAAATGATTTTTTTAAAAAAAAACAAAAATGCTACAGTGGTGGGCACAGGGTGAGCGCGCCCACTACTGCAGCATTTTTTTTAAAAAAAATATTTCTACATCTAAAAAAAATTGAAAAAAAGGAAAAAATTAAAAAAAAACACGTACAGGCGCGGGCGCAGGGTGAGCGTGCTCCCGCGCGCTGCGGTGGTGGGACCGGGTGGCGCGGGGTGGCGCGCGCGCGCCGACGTGGCGCAAGACAAAGAACGCGGCGCGGTGACTGCGGCGTCTCGCGCGTTGCTATACCGCTTCTTGCATGGTCAGAAGTGTAAATACGATTCGTAAATGACCGTATCCGCCAAAAATTCTTGAAATAAAGATCCAATTGGAGTATGTATACTAATCTCCAAGAAAAACCCGAAAGGAACATATACGTACCGCTCTATCAAAAAAACGTATATCCATGTAATTGACAAAGAGCATGTAAACGGGCCAAAAAAAGAGAAGTATCTCCATCTAAATGACTGAAGATGAAAAGATAAGTATATCCTTATTAAAGAAGTATGTATACCATGAATAGGAGTATGTGAAGTATATACGTACTAAAAGAAGTATATGGAGTCTAAAAGAAGTTTGAGAAGGCTTCAAAAGGACAAGAAATGATCTCCTCTTATCCTTTGAATATTTCTCTATAGCTATCACGTTTTCACATAATTGAGCAATCACCTAATGCACCCTTAACTAATTCCATAGACCCTGGGATGCAGCTAAACATATGGAGTCTGCTGGTGCTTTAGTAAAGGAGCTTGGACGCTGGAATGAAGTTTCTAATTTTTATCGCAGCGCTTCAGAATTATATCGTGAATGTGGGAGTATGTTAAGTATGTACGCACTAAAATAAGTATATATACAAGGCAAATCAAACCAATGTAAAGGTAACATGATAAAGCAGGTATATGCGAACAGGAACGGGACGCGCAACAAATGAAAGTGCCTAGAATGGGGCTGCCAATAGGAAAGAACCAATTTCCAAAAATCCCAGAAATATCTCGCGAGGATTAACCGACTGATAGGTATTGGATTGGGTCCCTCTCCTATCTATGATTTTCAGGCCCGTTAGGATTGGAAAGACACACAGATCTCATCGAGGATTAAAAGGGTGGATGGAGAGGGAGTAACTACACTTGGGATATATATATATATATATATATATATATATATATATATATATATATATATATATATATATATATATATATATATATATATATATATATATATATAGTTACTCTCACATCTGATATACCACCTAAAATAACTTGGCATACTCCTTTATCACTTTGGGTATATTCATATACTAATTATAAGATACTCCAATATGAACAACACAAAAAATTGCAAGAGAGCCCATAGTTTTTAGCATATTTTGTAATACCTTCATATTCGCACATAAAAGGAGTATGTCTAAAAATTGTACATACCACCCCTGAAAATGTGTAAATACCACCTAGGTGGTCTTATATACTTGTATACTACATATACATACTCTCAGTTGCGCATGATACTCCCTACGTTGTGAGATACGGAATAGATAGTAACTACTCCCGAGAGTAGAAAAAAGGCTTTATATATATATATATATATATAGTTCGTAGTCCCTTGTTAGCTAACTCGAGGTCTCGATTCAGCTAGCTAGCTCGCTCCTTGGGCGTTCATCCTAAACGTGTAGGTGAACCACAACATATTTCATCGGACATGACACACTGGAGTGCTTGTACTCATCCTCCAAGTGCTTGTAGAATCCTCCTAAACCATGGCCTCAGAAGTAATAGTAGTAGAATTGAAGTTGAAGTTATTAATTACAGCGTCAGAATAAATAGTAGTACATATTTTTGTAGGTATAAATACGTACGTGGCTTGTAGACTGCAGAGGTCAGCCATGGGCTGAGGAGAGCTCATGGCCACGCAGCCGACGATGTCGACGACGACATCACGAGGAAGAGCGAAGGCGATCACCGACCTCCTCGCCTTAGTTCTCGCTGTCATGCTCCGCGTGCTCACCATAGTGATCGCTACGAACGTATTCAATGGTACCGTGAGTAGAGCGATGTGGCCGGGATTCATCTTTCGGTGGCGGATGATCATTCTTATAAAACATAGAGTAACTTTCAACCGAAGCCGGAGACAAAAAGACGCATCGTAACATTGGCACGCGAAACGAAGAGACGCATCGCGCGGGAGCCGAAGCATTGAACAAATCACAGACGGTTCCAACTACAAACCATCTGTGATACGTAAAAATCACAGACGGATCTAAATGAGAACAGTCTGTGATAAATACACATCATAGACGGTTCCAGTAAATAACCATAACAAATTCAATTCAGAACATGACACATAAACATATGGTACATAAACATGTATTACTTGTTTTTCACCAGTCAGTAATGCCGTCATGTCGTTATACTGAGTGCATTAAAATATATAGAAGACATTAAATACAAATTCAACCGTTTTTTTTTGTATTCACACATATATAGCCAAACAGCGTGGTCAGTCGCTTCTTATAAAGATTAAAAAAGTAGAAACCTAAATAATTTAAGTTTTTCTAGTGGCGGAGGTAGCATGCTATCTCCGTCTTCAAAACTTTGTAGGTGACATCTTCGGTATTGGACGGTTCGGGATCATCAGCGGACGAAGCACAAAATGCGTTCACCCGCTGACGCGCTCATTCAAATGTCTCCCGAAGACCCTCCGACTATTGAATCAAGAAGAATTGAGCCCATAGACTCTCTTCCCTTGCTTGAGGGGTCTCGGCAAGGTCGACTCGGTCACCCGCCGCCTCGATTTAGCAGTCCAAGCGACGACAAGCCTCCTGGAGACGTGCAACGTCGTTGTGGAGGACCACATCGATTACGAGGTTAACTCACCGGAAGTGAGAGATCACCCGAAAGACGTGACGGAGGAGGATGTCAAGACGGCGGTAGGTGGCCGTCACTAGCTCCGGCAAATCCTCGGACAGAGGAGTGAGGACACTGTTGACACAGTGTCCTTCCGCAGCATCCGCCAGCATATGGTCGGAGAGGTGCTCGTACAATATGGGAAAGTAGGCCAACAATATCGGTGACAAGGAAACAGAAGAGGGAGCCATTTCTGCTTTAGAGTATAGGGCGATGTGGGGATGATCATCTTTGGTGGCGAATGATACTTTTTATAAAACAAGATATAAATTCAGCGCGTGAGGCGAAGAGACTCATCGAGGAGCCGAAGCGGCATTGATGTGACGAAGAGACGCATCAGGGAGCTGAAACAGAATTATTAAAGACTATTCATGTTGAAAACCGTCTGTGAAGTATCACAGCTAATTCTGAACAAGAACCGTCTGTGGTACTTCACAGACAGTTTTCAACATGAACCGTCTGTGATATTACTTATTCACAGATGGTTTTAGTCAGCCTGTAACACGGACAATATCTAAAACAAAATTATTTGTGATTGCATGTAATACAGACAGTTAATATTAATTTTTTTTAGTAGTCACTACCGGACACAGCCCCTTTGCCGACTGCAAAAATCTTTGCCGAGTGCCAAATATCGGGCACTCGGTAAAGAGCTATTTTGCCGAGTGCGACACTCGGCAAAGAACTACACTCGGCAAAGCCCTCTTTGCCGAGTGCCATGCACTCGGCAAAGATTAACACTCGGTACATTCAACCTTTGCCGAGTGCCAGGCACTCGGCAAAGGGGGGCACTCGGCAAAGGCGGCCTGAGGTAACGGTTCCGCCGACGCCAAATTTTGCCGAGCGCCGCGCTTGGCACTCGGCAAAATAAATCTTTGCCGAGTGTCGTGCATGCGACACTCGGCAAAGACCCTTGCCGAGTGCCATGGCACGGCGACTCGGCAAAAGATTTTTATATTTTTATTTTGGCCTACAAATTTTTTGCAGCCCTACTCATGTCGGTACTCTATGTTAGGATTTGGTACATTTTTGTGACTTTTGTTATACTTAGTTAATTTATTTCATTTACTAGAATTATTTGGAAAATGCAAATTTGAGCTGCGATGCATCGAATAATGGAATTTAATGATTCAAAAATGATAGTCATGTTATTGATCGAGTGTGAGGCATCGATTCGGACCGAAATTTCGACATCTTGTTGTGAAACATGATCGTGAACTTGCGGGCGAAGTGTTTTAAAATTCTATAAAAAGCAAACAACGTCCGAAAATTATAAAACTCGTGGAGATGTCATGATATCATATGTGGAGGCTGTGATAAAAATTTGAGAAGGTTTCGTGTATGTTGTCACGTACGATGCTTTCAAACCAAGACATCTCCACATGTGATACTTATATCCCAGCTGGAGATGTCCTGGTTTGAAAGCATCGTACGTGACAACGTGCACGAAACCTTCTCAAATTTTTATCACAACCTCCACATATGATATCATGACATCTCCACAAGTTTCATAATTTTCGGACTTTGTTTGCTTTTTATAGAATTTAAAACACTTCGCCGCAAGTTCACGATCATGTTTCACAACAAGATGTCCAAATTTCGGTCCGCTCTCGATACTACCTCACACTACGATCAATAACATGACTATCATTTTTGAATCATTAAATTCCATTATTCGATGCATCGCAGTAGCTCAAATTTGCATTTTCCAAATAATTCTAGTAAATGAAATAAATTAACTAAGTATAACAAAAGTCACAAAAATGTACCAAATCCTAACATAGAGTACCGACATCGTAGTAGGGTCTGCAAAAAAATTTGGAGGCCAAAATAAAATATAAAAATCTTTGAGAAGCTTAGTGCATGGCACTCGCCACCCGCATGCATTTACACTCGGCAAAGATGGGAGAGGTCCTGTTATTTTTAAAAAAATTGGAGGAAAAAATTAAAAAAATTTGAAAAAATTCCTCTTTAGAGTGCCATATCTCTGCACTCGCAAAGAAATTAAAAAAATTAAAAATTAAAAAACTCTTTGCCGAGTGCCATATCCGGCACTTCAAGAAGGAAATTAAAAAAATTAAATTTTTTTTTAAAAACTCTTTCCGAAAGTGCGGATCTCGGGCACTTGGCAAACAAAATTTGAAAAAATTTGAAAATTGTTTGCCGAGTGCGGATCTCGGCACTCGGCAAACCTTCGACACTTAAAGTTTTTGCCGCGCGACGCACGCACCCGCGACACACCCGACACTACAATGCCGCGCCCATTCGCGCGCCGCGCCGCTTCGCCGCCGCCTCGCCGCGCGCGCTCTTGGTCGCTCGCAACAACATCGCCGCGGAGGCGACCACCACCACCACCGACGCCGAACTTCCCGCTTCCGACGGCATCATCGGCTCCGACCTCATGGACCGCCGCGCGCCAGATCCCTCCGCCGGGACCAACATCTCACCGAGACCGTCACCGCTGCCGACTTCTCGCTCGCCCTTCTTCCGCGTCGCCTCGACTCCACCACCGCCTCGCTGACGCTGTCGTTATCGCCACAGCGCCGCCGCCGACGCCACTTCCCGGTCCGACGCCATCGGAACGCGGCATCTCGCTGCGCTGTCTGCGACGCCGCGCCTATCTTCCGGAACAAGCCCATCGCCGTCATCGGCGGCGGCGACTCCGCCATGGAGAGGCCAACTTCCTCACCAAGCACGGCTCCAACGTGTACATCATCCACCGCCGCAAAGACCTTCCGCGCCTCCAAGATCATGCAGCTGCGGCGCTCTCCAACCCCAAGATCCGTGTCGTGGGACTCGATCAAGGAATTGTTGAACTGGGAGGAAAATTTCCCATTCAAGCTATTTTAAAGCTTTCAAGGGAAGTCTTCATGTAGGTAGTTTAAAGTATTTCAAATTTATTTTAGGAACAAAAAGGTGCCACTCTACATTAGGTTAGAAGATTGCTTTTCAAAGCTTTGGTTCTCGTAAGATTTCAATTTCGAGTGGTGGGAATGTTATTGTGATCTCATGGCGTGGCACTCAAGTTAACACAGTGTCGTATCAATATACTTAGGAAGGTTATGTGTCAAAAGTAATAGTCAGCCTAGGACCCTCACCACGCATATAAGTACATTTATCCTAACATTTGTAATGTGTTTTAATCTTGTTGGAGTGCACATGCTCAATACTGTTTATAGGTATCTATTTTTATTGGAATACAAGTTACATTTTCATGTGGCTATTGATTTATGAAGAGCATTCATGAACTCCATGTTTATACTTTGAAATGTTGATCTAGTTAATGAAATATCATTCACACTCATCCTTTGGTAGTATATATTTTTCAATTTGAGTTTACGAGTGATGTCTAGTTGCATACTTGCATCTCCTTGCCACTTACTTGACAATGGTATAGGTTAATGCTTGTAAATCTTATTAGAGAATGGAATCTCCGTTTATTATGTAAAAGAATGAGGTGAACAGAGAGATGCCAGTTCAACTTCCTGTGTGCTCTATAAACAGGAGCTCTGGATGGACCTAAACATAATAGACTAAGAGCTTTCTTTGAACAATAGCAATTATGGTCTTGGTTGAGGAATACTCCAAATCAAACTATTCTGTTAAGAAATGCTTCAAGTTAAGAGATACCAACTTTAGCGAAATGCTCTAAATCAAATGATCAACATTACAATGAAAGCTACTCGGTGAAGTCCACCATTTATTTGTACATGAACCACACCACCGATTATATCTCCTTGATGTTTGGTTGGCTAGTGAAAATAGGGAATAAGGTTAGTATCCTTCATGAAGAACGGGCAATATCCACTATGTACAAAATTTTTCCATGTCGTTTATGTTTCACCAAAATTTCATGTTGGTTGATCCATGCTCAACATGGTAGTATAAAGTGAACCCTTTTCTCGTGCTAGTAGTTTCGCATTGTGATTCAAAAGCTCTGTCCCTATTGCAAGGATTACGGTGCTCACGATTGGATCATTTCTAAGGAATTGGCTTTAGTGCCGTCTGTGAGCATATAATTTATGTGGCAAACTTCTAATTCGGTATATACTGGGTGCATGGTCGCTGGACGCGAGCACTATCTGCAGGAGGTCGGTCGCGCGCAGAGGGCAAGTCCGATTGACTATCTCGAATGAAGCAACAACCGTGCCATCTAGAAGTCCATTGTTGGTCCGAAAGCTACACTCGATCGTTGTGCCACGGATTGTCCCGAACTCGTGATTGTTTCTATCGGATGTTTATGCCGATTACAGCGCCATATTATTCTTCGTCATTAGGTCCCGTAACTTGTGTTGATGTGTTTGAGAATTGATTCGCGTTCGTCGAAGAACTCGTGTTGTTTTGAGATATCTACATTGCTAGCTTTTCTGGTTTGATTATGTTATCATGCATGTTTCTAGCACTCGACCGTGTATTCGACACATCACCATCAATGTCTAGTCTTGTTAGGTGCATTATGGAAGTTCTTCTTGTTTACACATTTCCTTTTTTCCTCTCTGTGAGAGGAAGGTGGAAGTTGGAGAAAGGAGTAATGTTATCATTCTTCAACAAGATATAAAAGCGAAGAGCGCGCGCCTTCTAATCCGAGAATGTGATGGATTTGGATGGATTTGTTTGTCGTGATGGAATGTAAAAACAAATAAAAACGCAGCTTTGAGTCACTTTGCCGAGTGTAACACACTAAATAGGTCCTTTGTCGAGTGCCATGGTCATGGCACTTTCGGCAAAGCCGAACATTCGGCTTTGCCGAGTGCCATGACCATGGCACTCGGCTAGAATTTTTTTAAAAATTAAAACTTTGCCGAGTGCCAGGCCCTGCGGCGCTCGGCAAATAATTTTCAAAAAAAAAAAAAATTTGGAAACTTTGCCGAGTGCCATCACCACGGCACTCGGCAAAGATTTTTTTTTTAAAAAAAAAATTAAAACTTTGCCGAGTGCCAGGCCACGCGGCGCTCGGCAAAGAATTTTCAAAAAAAAAAAAAATTAACAACTTTGCCGAGTGCCATCATTCCGACACTCGGCAAAGACATTTTCAAAAAAAAAGTAAAAACTCTTTGCCGAGTGCCGCCGGGTTGGCACTCGGCAAGCGCCGCCAACAGGCCGGCGCCAGAATCGGGCCTTTTCTTTGCCGAGTGCCAACCCGACTCGGTAAAGCCTTTGCCGAGTGCCCGAAAAACACTCGGCAAAGGTCGCTGCCGATTATTTTTTTTCCGAGTGCCCTTTGCCGAGTGTCGCACTCGGCAAAGCCTTTGCCGAGTGTAAAGGAGCCTTTGCCTAGTGCCTGAGGCACTCGGCAAAGTGCCTTAGTCCGGTTGTGAGTGCATGCTTACCTTTTTGACAAAAAAACAAAAAACAAAAGGAGCCGATGAAATACCGGTTTAGCGTGTTTGGGACACAATAATATCACAAAAACTTTATATGAAACAGCTAAACTCCCGTATAATTTTTTTGGGGAAAAAATCCTATATTCCAAACCGGTGCTTAAAAAGAAGGAACTTTACACAGCAACGGATAGAACAGATGATATCAATATCCACTGTCCTATCCTTTTCCTCTTTGTTTGGTTAGCAGCTCAGAATTTCACGCGGCTCCAATTCGCACGAGCTGCATCATCTACGGAAAGAATTTTCTTTTTCTTTTATCTTGTGAATCTTCAGCACGTACGTACATCGCGTCGGCGGGAAACTCGCGAAATCGATCGTACGCAGCACTGCGTCACGGAATTTGATGCTTCGGTCGACGATGCATATCCATCTATCCGACCGAACATGCTGCGCGTTGCGCAGACTCCTCGCTTTTTTCTGGATCGGCATGGGGACATGGGGTAGTAGTACGTCGCACACTGCTCGGCAAGTGGTAATTTTCCCCGGCCGATCCCAATCACCTGGCACTGAAATGTCAGGAGACCGTTGCCATGTTTCGACTTGTGAGTGGGTGCGTACGCCAACTTGCTGTACTGCACACGATTAAATCGTCAATCTTATAAAATAAAATTAAAAATTAACTAAAAATTTCTGAAAAAGAATGAAGTTGCTCTTTATTACAATGAACTGGCTATTATAAAGATACCTTAGACAAGACGACATACTATCCTAATTACCCTGAGTATATTGCTTGCTACGCTTTCGTTTGCTTCAATTATCTTTAGATAGAATCCAAATGCCTTCTGTTTCTCTCTCAACTGTTCGTCATCCACCTTAAATAATTGGTGAAGAGGTAGCAGTTACTTCTGGAGAAGACATCTTTTGGAAGTAATGCGTCTGATCGGGGAGACGGTTACAGTTAGTGAAATGCTAACTGATCGTCAGTTGGTGTTAGCGGGAGGCGAAATAACTGTGATGCAATTATTGTTAGTGACTTAGGGCTATAAACATTGTGTGGTTTAGGGTTGATAAGACACATGTTCCATTCTTCACACGGAGGGAATGTATTTAGAATCAGGTCCAAGTGCCAGTTCAAATATTCTTCATGTTAGACTATGTGGCTAGATCTATGATATTTTAGTTGATGAATAATTGACAATGTTGCTTATTGATGTTATTTGAGACGCGTGGCGTGTGTGTGAACTAATGTCGGTCAAGTTGGAAAGAACTTGTGCTGGAAAAATATATTATTTTGGTCTTTGCATGTGCAGAGTAACTCGGAGGCAATCGTAGTCTACGGCGGTGACCGGGAGATAGCTTGGTGCGAAGTCATGGTCCAGAGGGTCGAGGATACTGGAGGAGATGGTCGAGCTCGAGTTGGGTGATGCGTGTTGAAGCTATGGAGGCTACGACACGTGATAATTTTGGGGTGTCCAAAATTAATTTTGTAATCTAGTATAAAAGCCCATATATTGGGCCATAGGAATAATGGACCGTATGTGAATGATTATGTATGAACGCTAAAGGCTTTAGGATTAGTGGCTGTAGAGGCTATTTAGGTCCTCGCGTGAGGAGGATTTACTTGCGGCTGTTAGGGTTATCATTGAGGAGAATAGACAACGCGATTTTGTTTTTAGCGGCAGTTTTTAGCGGCGGCCATGCGTGGTGTATCTCGCGGAAGAAATAAAAAGGTGACCATGGCTGTTTGCTGATGCTGTTTTTGATGCCGATGTGAGGTGCTGGTTGTTGTGCTTGAAATGTTAGCAGTGGCTTGCGTTTTCATACGTGAGGTGCATTGATGCTGTACAAGAAGTGCTAGTGGCAGCTGTGCAAGGCGTGCGCGCGACAGGGAATGCGGGCGAGCGCACGACAGGTATTTTGCAGGCTTGAGCGGCATTGTTTTGGGGGTGGACGTTGAAGTGCTAGCTGCAGGCATCCCGGGCATGCGCGGCAAGGTTTGTGTGGCTGCGGGATTAGGCATAGCTGAGCGACGGCCTAGCTCTTCTAATTGCTACAGTATTATGTACTGTAGATAGATTGTCATATACTGTTGCTACAGTTCATTGCACTGTTGGCTACAGTACACAGTACCGAGAAAAGAACTTTTTTTCTCTGCTTTTTAGTTTTCGTGTTCTCACCTAACAGGTTGGACAATAAATAAACAGTAGATTGGAGAAAAAAAGCTACCGCTACGGATTACAATCATTCACCCATATCTGATTATCATTAACGATCCTACACTTCGAGCAATCGTCTGGTCAAGCAATAGTTACAGAGCCCCCTCCGACCAGGTTACTCACAAAACAATCTCTGGAATCTAACGACCACAGGGGTCGTTAGCCACGAGGTATACGACAACATAAGTTGTGTGGCTTTTAATTAAATGTAAAACTAATATTTAAGAATTTAATCCTCGTCAGCCCCCCACGGGGATCAACGGCCACAGGGGAGGGCCTCACGGTGAGGCTCTCCCCCAGCAAATTTGCTTCCTGCTCCT
Source organism: Ampelocalamus luodianensis (assembly GCA_036346255.1). NCBI lineage: Eukaryota > Viridiplantae > Streptophyta > Magnoliopsida > Poales > Poaceae > Ampelocalamus > Ampelocalamus luodianensis. The sequence goes on from CM070621.1 coordinate 5,927,062, forward strand.
GCCTGTCTGCTTGATTGTTTCTTTGTACGTCTGCTTGTTTCGGTTGAAAATGGATACTCCGACTTAACCTCTCAATGCAGATGATCTACGGTACTCAATATTAGACGACGATCTTCGCCGTCCTATCAAAAAGCAAAGATTCAGATTAAAAGTCACTGTGTTTTCGCTACAGTAAAATAATTCATGTTTCTACAGTATTTGCTAGAGTGCCACTGTCGGGTGTTGTCCGCGTGCTTGCAGAACACTATTCAAACAAGAAATTTTGCAGAGGCACCGAGACCTGACGGAGTGCGGCATATGCCACTTCATTCTACGTACATGTGTACCAATTTTTATTTGATGCGTGTACCCATTTTTATTTGATGAGCACCGTCGTCGAATCGGGAGTTTGAACGTGGGCAAGATAACATGCACGATGGCAATGCTTGCCAGCTGAGCCGCGGCTCAGTTCTCTGCTCGTTTCGGTTTCGGCTACATGCATATGCATTCGTGGACTTGATGATCAGCTGCCGCCTCGCTCGAGCGATGAGCAGTGATACTACTGGACTACTGTTGCTCCTGGTGCGTGCATGATCGATGGGCTCCTCACCCAATCGGAGAGCCACTAGTCGGATGGCCCAGCTTATATCTAGCACAGCTGAAGATGAATGGGAATGGATATGCGCGCATACCTCTATATATGCGCGAACTTGAGCCTTTGATCAGCAGGGTCTACGTGCCTACAAGTAGAGTACCCAAAATTGATATGCAGTGCCTGTAATACAAGTACTGTTGCGTGTTACTGTGGTAATGTGCAATGAGCGAACCAAGATATTAACTTTGGGTACAGTCCAAAGAATCCCTAGCTTGATTGTGTTTTGGTACTACCAGCTGCTTCAATTACCGTTGCTTTCTGGGAGTACGTGTGTCTACTGTATATTGAATCGGAGATGGCACTTCTATCTCGGCGATAATTAGAAAGTCCCAAATTGCTAAATTCCTCCGTCCAAAGATCTCCCTTTGAAGGCACCAAAACAAGAAAAATAAAGCTGATATTTTTAAAGACTAAAAAACACGAATGAATTAAATAAAATTGTGTGTGTACGAGAGAGAGAGAGGGGCAGAGAGACCTGTCACAGCTCCAATCTTGTGTTTGTCTGGAATATATGTGCTCTGAATATTTCGTTTTTCAAGTTGCGCAGAACAGAACATTCATGTTTGCTGCATTGAATGTGGTCCAAATTGTTATGATCATTTTATTCTCCTGTCAAATGGGGCCTAGATTTCCACTTAGATTTGGTTCAACGACCCATCAGTACCAAACTTTGATTTGGAATCCAACCCAACCCTTTTCTGTAACTGCTAGCTGCTTTCTCTCCCTGGTATCTCTTCATCTCATGGAAGTGACAACTAAAAAGCCGAGTAGAAATGTTCCGATCAGATATAGCTGGGGCTTCAGCCAGATGAAAGAAAAGAAGAGCACCACCGCCAAACAGGAGGCCAGTACAATCTATGAATCTATCTAGTACCAGTGGAAAAGGCAAAGAGATAGAAATGGAGAATTTACATAGCTAACTAGGCACAAAGGACGAAGATGCCAATTGATCCTGTCACATCAAGATTCTTTTTACTCCTATCCAATGTTACATCAAGATTTCGCTGTTCGTCTCTGTCATCTCCAAACAGGTAATCTTGTTGGGCTGAGGTGGAGTACACTCTGCTGAAATCATTCAGGGTTTCAGGGAGGGCCTAGTCTATTCCTAGGGCCATAGCATGATATGCTCCTCAAATTAAGTTTTTTTGGTGCTCGGTTTAGCTTTGTGGCCAACTATAGGCATGCTGCTTATATAGCCCAAAAGGCCAAAATTCTGGGAAATGATCAGCACAGAGAAGCCCAGTGTTGTGTATTAGAGATATAAAGAGCCAACGGTCCAGTAATTTCTGAAACAGTAAAGCCAGCCATAGCTACAACACTTTGTAATGTACTATGCATAAGACACTGTAGTGGTCTCAGGTTCCTGTAGAGTGTACCTCTGCGTTACTGATTCGGATCAGAAGTTCTGAGGTTGGTTGGGACTCCAGAACTTGTCTTGTCAATCTAAGTACATACCACGGAAATTAACGGGGATAGCTAATTTGTGGGGGAATGATCTAGTGGATGATATTAGAAATCGATCTTTACCTTTTGATAAAAAATCGAAAGTACAGATCAATAGCAGTCTCGTTATCTTGTTGCTCAAGACCAATTGACCAAGACAGGAGATCAAACTCCTCCATCCCTTTGCTCGGGACCAAGACAGGAGACTAGCTCCACACTGCAACCGAAGTAGCGATAGGCAACACCGTCCACGGGCTGGCGCGCCGCTGTCCCCGAGTGCCGTCGTGTACGTTCGCAAGCACCGCCGCTGTGCCGCTCGTCCGTCCATGAGAGGAGTCTCGCTACGAGCGCCGCCACCGTCCCATGAGGTCTTGCTCGTTTGTTTGTTTTTCCGATCTCAATTTGAAAATTTTGATTTGAAATTTGAATCACAAGGTAATCGAAAAATTCTTCGATTTTCGAGTTGAAATTTCACCGGCTGAAGTGTTTTGAAAAATCGAGTTGAAACATCCCCAAATGAAAGTTTTGAATTCGAGTTGCAACTTCCCTAGATGGAATTTTTGATTCGAGTTGGAACTTCCCCGGATGAAAGTTTTGAATTCGGGTTGAAATTTCCTTAAACGGTGGTTTCAATTGCTGAGATTGGACCCCTGAACTTTGCGCCGAGTTCAAAATACCCATGAACTCCAAAACCGTCTGATTTGCACCCTCGAATTGCCCATACCGTTTGGTTTACACCTCTCAGGCCGAAAACAGGCGGTTTTGGATGACGTGGCATCACTAATATTTTATTTTCAAACTTTCGGAGGCCATATCTTCTTCGTTCGAACTCCGATTAGAGCGATTCAAATTTCTAAATTCCTATAAATTCCTTATCTTGCTGTTAGTATTTATTTGGTAATTTATTTGGATTTTATTTGGAGTTTTTTTATTTATTTAGCAAACAAAGCCAAATAAATAAAAAAAACTCCAAATAAAATCCCAAAAAATTTACAAATAAATACTAACAGTAATACAAGGAATTTAGAAATTTGAATCGCTCAAATCGGAGTTTGAATGAAGAAGATATGACCTCCGGAAGTTTGAAAATCAAGAAAAATCAAAATATTAGTGATGCCACGTCATCCAAAACCACATGTTTTCGGCCCGAGGGGTGTAAACCAAACGGTATGGGCAGTTCGAAGGTGCAAATCAGACGGTTTTGGAGTTCATGGGGTATTTTGGACTCGACGTAAAGTTCAAGGGTGTAATATGGACTTATTCCTTACATTTTCACTGGTTGAGAGATGTGGTGGGGGAGGTGCACGTGGTGGTGTGAACAGGGGACGAGTAGACCAACCGATCCATATTCTGGCTCTCACCTCCCTTATGTGTCGCACGGAGAAGCATGAGCGCTTGAACGCGAACAAACTAGCAAGCGACACGCATCCGCGCGGGAGTGACGCTGAGGGTACCCTCAAATTAGTGTTTTCGGAAATGGGTTTTTATCAAACTTGGATCTAGTATTTTCTGAGAGAAAAACTCTATTTTACAACTCTGAACTTTTCAAAAAGTCCAAAAATAAACCTCCAACTCTAAAACCGGACATCATACACCCTTAATTATCAAAACCGTTTATTTTACCTCCTCAACCCAAACAAGAGTGGTTTTAGGTGATGTGGCGCTCACGTGTCAATGGTTTTGCTCGTGGGCCCACATGCTAGCTTCTAACTTATTCATTCAAGAAGATGTGCAGAACAGGGGTGGCAGCAAAGCTTGGGCGGCGCCGACGGCCAAGCACGGGCGAAATGGACTGGGGGTGGCCGAGGTGAGCTCGTGGGCGGTGGAGGCACAGCAAGCGGTGGCCGGTGGCGAGGTGGGTGGCTTGCAGCGGCCGGCCATTGAGGCGATGCAGTGCAGTGGCGCCAGAGTGGGAGGGGGAGGTAAGTAGTGTGTGCCTGAGCACCAGGAAAGTAAGGGGAGACCGTCGGGATGGTCACTGGCAGCAGAGGGGTACTGAGCGGGTCTAGCGGCGAGGGCCGACGGTGGCGCGACGGGAGTGCCGTGGCGGCAGTGCCACGATGAGGGAGAGCCGGAGCGAGTTGTAGGGGAGAGGAGAGGGTAGTCCGGGGATGCTCCATTGCGAGGGAATTGACCGACGACTTAGCGAGTGAGAAGAAGAGGTGGTGGCGGCGGGTTTGGCCGGGATCGGGGAAGAAGGCGAGGTGCGGCTCTTCAGTGGGTGGAGCTTGCAATTGACAAAGGGGAAAGTATCCTCGTGGGCTGGAGAACGGCGTGATGCGGCCAGCGGGGAGAGGGGCTAGTCGAGGCGACGGCAGCGTGATGACGACACGGCGGCCCGAACAGAGCATGGGTGAACTGGAGGTGGCAGTCGGGCGCGGCTCGGGCAAGGCGCAGTCGGAGTAGGGCGCGACTTGGGCGATGGACCCCTCTCCATCTCCCCCGTCGGCCCCGACAACAACGACGCCATCGCTCCCTCTCCATCGTGGAGCTCAACGGCCGCGGGTGGAGCTTCAGCTGGGACGAGGACTTCCTCCTCTTCCACCTCCGCGACGGCCTCCGCAAGGACATGTAGGTCCTCTACGTCGGCTCTGTTGGAGATATGCCCTAGAGGCAATCATATTGATGATGATATTTCATTGTATCCATGATTTAATAAATGTTCCTTGAATATTGCCTTTGTGTTGATTAACAAGTATGTGACTTGTTTGTGAAACTCTTTACTTGTATGGTTATTCTAAAGTTGTCCCTAGTCGGAGTTCATGTGAGGACACACGTGAATGATGGATTAGCACATGTATCGGTTGATGACCATGTTTCACAGGTCATAGACATGGAGATGTCAAACCAATAATGTGGACATATGTTTAGAACATGGGGTTGGACCGACCCAACATGAGACATAGTAATTATTCTTATGGTTCTCTCTACACAATGTGTACGCCTTGTCCTTAGACACGAGATTGTCGTATGTACTTGAGATGTGAATCGACCTACTTAGGGGCTATCAAACGCTACTCCAGAATCGGGTAGTTATAAAGGTAGCTTTGGGTTTGTCATGAAGCATGTCGCGAGGCATGGTCGACGAGATGGGATTTGCCCTCTCTACCGAGAGATATCTCTGGGCCTCGAGTGATCGGATCCAGAAATGCATGGCCATGCTACTTAAGGTTAAGAGTTAACCTAGTAAGGGATTCCGATCACGGATCGAGAAGAGTGGTCACTTGGAGCTCATCAATATCGTGAGGCAAAGGGATTGACATGTACATAACGTTGTGATAGTTCGTCCGATATGATCTTTACGTATGTTTAGGAGTTGGCACGTCTTGCTAGAGGTCGCTACCAACTATTGACCAAGTATGTGTACTCGCGTCATGTCTAAACATATGTGAACCATAGGTCACACACTTAAGGGTGAAGCCTAATTCGGATTGGATCTAAATTAGATCGGGCATTGAGTCCTAATGGGCCTCTATTCGTAGAAGCCCATTATAAGGACGCCTATAAAAGGAGGGCAGGGGCGCGGGTTGAGGTTGAGTTTTTCGTGACATCCTCAAACCCCGGCCGCCACCCTCCCACGCCCTAGTCGCTCGCGCGATCTAGTAGTCCGGCGCGTCGCCGCTCTCCCGTCGTGTGGATACCTTTGAGGCGCCAGCATCCGTGGCGTTGGGACGAACCGCAAGAAAGGAGTCGACGTGGGGCGCCGCGACGAGGACGAGGAAGTAGTACGACTACTCGCCTGACGCATCGCATCAATCGAGTACGACTACACCGCCCGACGTCTCGCATCAACTTCCGCACTGCGCGTCTAGTGGTAAGACCGTGATCTATAATCGCAGTGATCTTGGTTTACTGGGTAGAATTTTTAATTTGCGCTAGTGTAGCCTACCGCTTTCCCAACAATGGTATCGAGAGCTTCTTTGCCATGTTATAGGTTCGGGTGATTTGCATATGGCGATATGTAAATCGGTATGATCGATGTGATCGATTGTATAGTTACGTAATGGATTGATCCGGTTTCGTGATCATGCCGCTAAGGTCGTGAAACAACATACCCTACCTCGGATTCGCCATCGGGGTAGACGGTGACACGTAAAACCGATTCGCGAATGCGAAGATCAATATGATTGATCGAATCGAACCTAGATTAATAATCGATGTACCGTGATCATGCCGCTAAGGTCGTGAAACAACATACCCCTACCGGTCGGATTCGCCATCGGGTAGACAGGTGACACGTAAAACCGGTTGCGGCATGCGAAGATCGAGACAAATTGGTCGAATCGGAACAATGAGTCGATTTGTGGTAAATATGATTTGCCGATCAAAATCCTATGTAAAAATTGCATAGATTGGATCTGTTTTTACGACTTTCCTGACGCCGAGATACTGCGGGCGCCGCCTTCGAACCCTGATGGGGAAACCCTCGACCCCTATCCGTGATTGCGATTCTATGCATAAACTTGTTTTTGCAGGATGTATGTGACCAGATGGCCTAATGTGTATGTGATGCATGTTTGTAATATTTGCATGACTCACAGTAACAGGTACTGCGGCAACACTACCGGAGCCATTGTGTTGCCAAAGTATTGTATTAACGGCATGCGTCGACTTGTGATGATTCCTAGTATCCATGTATTTTATTACTAGTCATTATGAGTAATAGCTTATAGTAGTACTCGGAGGACACATCACTTGGAGGGATGGCACACATGAACCATGGAGATGGAGATCATCATGGTGGATGATTCTATGGCGATGGAGATCACCATGAGAAAATGGGCCATCTTGAGTCACAACCGTGTGAATGTTATTCCTATTGTTTTACTCCTATGCATGTTTGAATGGTAGAAGTATAGCGATCCCTCACAAAATGTTAAGTTAAACATATGCCCTCCCAATTAAACTTTGCACCATCCCATGTCTTGTAAATTGATGGTGGGTCTATAAAATTAGGGCACCATTAACTTTCCTTGACTAGATGGGTTTTGTATCTGATACTTACATGCATAAGGATTGGTGAACTTAACAAGGTTATCATAAAGGTTATGGGCCTTGGGGCATAAAGGTTGGGCGCGGGGCATAGAGATGTCACCCAACAACAAGAGTCATATAGAGATATGATTAGCAAGGTGTTGCTTATCAAGTACCTTGTCTCCTAGCGGTGATGCAAAAGCTCACTAGTAGACTCGTTAATTGCGGATCTTGAATCGCTAAGAATCAACAGAGGATGTTGATTTTAGTGGAGTACATTCTATTAAATTTGTTTAATACGCTTTACTCTATCATGGTTTTATTTGTCTTAGTATTTTGCATTTCCTATTGTAGATCAATGGCATCTAGCAACCACGCACACCCTTTGCTTTGCGATCGATTCTTGAGAAAGAGAAATTAAATGGAACAAACTATTCTGATTTGGTCCGTAACTCGAGAATTGTTCTCGTGGCGTATAAAAGGAAAACGCTCGACACCCCAATCCCGTAAGAACTCGCAAATAATGCGTCTGCTCTTTGTTAAAAATGCCTACAAGAAAGCATGTGATGACTCTCTTGAGATTAGTCGTCTTATGCTTGCATGCATGGAACTCGACCTTCAAAAGCGGTTTGAGGATCGAAGCGTATGATATGATCATAGCGCTTAAGGACATGTTCCGCACACGTGCCAGACCGAACGGTTCAATGTCTCTAAGGCTTTTCGGAATGCAAGTTAACAGAAGGTGCACCGTAGGCCCACATGTGATCAAAATGGTTGGTTACGGACTTTGGATAAACTTGGTTTTCCAATTGGCCAAGAGTTGGCAATCGATTTCATTTAGCGTCTCTTCCACCTAGCTATGGGCATTTCATTTGAACTACCATATGCATGGGGCGGATAAGGGCCTTAATGAGCTTTGTGGGATGCTCAAAACAAAGCAGAGAATGACATTAAGAAGTGTGCGTGGCCTAGCCATGTGATGGTCGTGCGAACAAGTCTAGCTTCAAGAAAAGGGTAAAGCCATGGCCAAAGAATAAGGGTAAGGTTAAAGATATGATCTCAAGCCAACGCCTAAGCCTAATGCTGGACTCGAGCCGAGACAGATGCTTCTATTGTAAAGAAATCGCCACCGGAAGAGAAACTGCAAGAAGTACATGGATTCCGATGAATGCAAGAAGAAGGCCGAAGTAAGACTTCCACCCATGGTACACTTGTCATAAATGTTTTAGACATTTTTCTCGCAGATTCTCCTATTAACTCTTGGGTATTTGATACGGATCGCTTGCTCACATTTGCAACTCGATGCAGGGCTAATAAGAAGTAGAGGAGTCGCAAGAGGTGAAGTTGATTTTCGCGTCGGAATAAAGCAAGGGTTGCCCGTTGACCGTCTACACCATGCAACTTCAGCTTCCTTCAAGATTTATTATGGAATTGAATAATTGTTATTATGTTCCTAGTATGAGTCGAAACATTTTATCCCCTCATGTTTGATGAGAGATGGTTATTCATTTGCAAGTAAAGACAATGGTTGTTTGATCTCTAAAAATGGAATGTTTATGGCTTTTACCATTGTGAATGGGTTATTTATTTTAAATCTTGATGATGCGCCTATCTTTAACATAAATGCTAAAAGACTTCGACCTAATGATTTGAATCCCACCTACGTTTGGCATTGTCGTTTGGGTCACATAAGTGAAAAGCGCATGAAGAAGCTCCATGTCGATGGTCTTCTAACCGTTTGATTTTGAATCATACGAGACATGTGAAGCTTGTTTGCTTGGTAAGATGACCAAATCACCTTTCAAAGGTTCTTTTGAGAGGCGTCGGACTTGTTGGAAATCATACATCGATGTATGTGGACCAATGAGCACGATCGCTAGAGGTGGATTTCATTACTTCATAACTTTCATCGATGATTTTAGTAGATATGGCTATGTCTACTTAATGAAGCATAAGTCCAAACTTTTGAAAAGTTCAAAGAGTTCCGAATGAGGTTGAAAATCAACGTGCCAAGAAAATTAAGGCTCGCGATCCGATCGTGGTGGCGAGTATTTGAGTCATGAATTTAGCAATCATCCAAGAGTTGCGGAATTGTTCCACGCCTAACACCGCCCGAACGCCTCAAAGAAACGGGTATCCGAGCGCGATCGGACCTTGTTGGACATGGTTCGATCGATGATGAGCCATCAGATTTACCATTATCCTTTGGGGTTATGCTCTAGAAACGGCAGCTTTCACACTTAATAGGTACCGTCTAAATCAGTAGTTAAGACACCATATGAGATATGGACCGGAAGAGTCACGTTTGTCTTTTCTAAAGATTTGGGGATGTGAGGCGTTTGTCAGCGACTCTGATCGGACAAGCTCACACCCAAGTCGGATAAATGCATTTTCGTGGGATATCCAAGGAAACCTTTGGATATTACTTCTACAACCGACTAGAGGGCAAAGTGTTTGTCGCTCAAGTGGTGTTTTCCTAGAGAAAGAGTTTCTCAATAGGGAGACAAGTGGAAGAACGCAGTGCAGGCTTGAAGAAGTTCAAGATGAACCAATCGGGAAGACTCAAGAATGATGCCCATGTGGCGTAACAAGTTGAGGAACCCATGGCAAAGGAAGCACCACCACCACGAAGGTCGGAAGGCTCGCATGCGCGAGATATATTATTGTTAGACAATGATGAGCCTCGACCTATGCGGAAGCAATGATGGACCAAGACTCTCGAAATGGCATAGTGCCATGAGATCCGAGATAGCATCCATGGGAGACAATCAAGTTTGGAATTTGGTTGACCACTTTGATGGTGTTAAAACCATAGAGTGCAAATGGATCTATAAAAGGAAGATTGATATGGATGGAAATGTTCATATCCATAAAGCTCGACTTGTCGCAAAAGGTTTCGGCAAGTTCAAGGAGTTGACTACGATGAGACTTTCTCACTGTAGCGATGCTTAAATCAATACGGATCATTCTAGCTATTGCGCATATTTCGACTATGAGATATGGCGGATGGATGTCAAAACGGCTTTCCTTAATGGAAATTTAACCGAGGACGTGTATATGATACGACCGAGGGTTTTGTCGATCCAAACAATGCTAGAAAAGTATGCAAACTTCAAAAATCCATTTATGGATTGAAGCAAGCATCTCGGAGTTGGAACATTCGTTTTGATGAAGTGGTCAAAGGGTTTGACTTCATCAAAACGAAGAAGAATCTTGTGTTTACAAGAAGACAAGTGGAGCTCACTCGTATTTCTAACTGATATGTAGATGACATATTACCGATTGGAAATGATATTCCTATGCTCGAGTCCGTTAAGACCTCACCAAAAATAGTTTCTCAATGAAGGACTTAGGGAAGCGGCATATATTTTGGGTATTAAGATCTATAGAGATAGATCAAAAGGCTAATAGGATTAAGCCGTAGTACTTACATTGACAAAGTGTTGAAACGGTTCAACATGGAGGAGGCAAAGAAAGGGTTCTTGCCCATGTCTCATGGCATAAATCTTGGCAAGACTCGGTGTCCTTCGACAACCGATGAGCGAGATCGCATGAGTAAGATTCCATATGCTTCGCCATTGGATCTATCATGTATGCTATGATGTGTACTCGCCAGATGTTTCCTATGCTCTAAGTGTTACGAGCAGATACTGTGATCCAGTGAGAGTCATCGACAAAGATTAAAAACATCCTCAAGTATTTGAGAAGAACTAAGGATGTGTTCCTAGTCTACTGAGGTGAGGAAGAGCTCGTTGTAAATGGTTACACCGATGCAAGCTTCCAAACCGACAAAGATGATTACAAATCGCAATCGGGTTTTGTGTTCCTTTTGAACGGTGGTGCGGTAAGTTGGAAGAGTTCCAAGCAGAGATCGTTGTTGACTCTACAACGGAGGCCGAGTACATTGCGGCTTCAAGCGGCAAAGGAAGGTGTTTGGATAAGGAAGTTCATAATCGAACTAGGTGTGGTTCCTAGTGCGTGCGATCCTCCGGATCTTTCTTCGTGATAACAAGTGGGGCCATTGCGCAAGCCAAGGAGCCGAGGAATCACCAAAAGAACAAACACATATCTGCGGCGGTTTCATCTCATTCGAGAGATCCTTAATCGAGGAGATTTAAAGATATGCAAAATACACACTGATTTGAATATTTCAGATCCTTTGACGAAGCCTCTCCCACACCTAAGCATGAGGCGCACACAAGAGCTATGGGTATTAGATATCTTCTAGATTGACTCTAGTGCAAGTGGGAGATCATTGGAGATATGCCCTAGAGGCAATCATATTGATGATGATATTTCATTGTATCCATGATTTAATAAATGTTCCTTGAATATTGCCTTTGTGTTGATTAACAAGTATGTGACTTGTTTGTGAAACTCTTTACTTGTATGGTTATTCTAAAGTTGTCCCTAGTCGGAGTTCATGTGAGGACACACGTGAATGATGGATTAGCACATGTATCGGTTGATGACCATGTTTCACGTGTCATAGACATGGAGATGTCAAACCAATAATGTGGACACATGTTTAGAACATGGGGTTGGACCGACCCAACATGAGACATAGTAATTATTCTTATGGTTCTCTCTACACAATGTGTACGCCTTGTCCTTAGACACGAGATTGTCGTATGTACTTGAGATGTGAATCGACCTACTTAGGGGCTATCAAACGCTACTCCGTGAATCGGGTAGTTATAAAGGTAGCTTTCGGGTTTGTCATGAAGCATGTCGCGAGGCATGGTCGGTCGAGATGGGATTTGCCCTCTCTACCGAGAGATATCTCTCTGCCTCGAGTGATCGGATCCAAATGCATGGCCATGCTACTTAAGGTTAAGAGTTAACCTAGTAAGGGATTCCGGATCACAGATCGAGAAAGAGTGGTCACTTGGAGCTCGATGAATATCGTGAGGCAAAGGGATTGACATGTACATAACGTTGTGATGGTTCGTCCGATATGATCTTTACGTATGTTTAGGAGTTGGCACGTCTTGCTAGAGGCCGCTACCAACTATTGACCAAGTATGTGTACTCGCGTCATGTCTAAACATATGTGAACCATAGGTCACACACTTAAGGGTCAAGCCTAATTCGGATTGGATCTAAATTAGATCGGGCATTGAGTCCTAATGGGCCTCTATTCGTAGAAGCCCATTATAAGGACGCCTATAAAAGGAGGGCGGGCCGCCGGTTGAGGTTGAGTTTTTCGTGACATCCTCAAACCACGCCGCCACCCTCCCACGCCCTAGTCGCCGCGCGATCTAGTAGTCCGGCGCGTCGCTTCCTCCCGTGCACGTGTGGATACCTTTGAGGCGCCGCATCGTGGTGTTGGGACGAACCGCAAGAAAGGAGTCAGACGTGGGGCGCCGCGACGAGGACGAGGAAGTAGCACGACTACTCGCCTCGACGCATCGCATCAATCGAGTACGACTACACCGCCCGACGCGTCGCATCAACTTCCGCACTGCGCGTCTAGTGGTAAGACCGTGATCTATAACTGCAGTGATCTTGGTTTACGGGTAGAATTTTTTAATTTGCGCTAGTGTAGCCTACCTGTTTCCCAACAGGCTCCCTCCGCGCCGATGTGCCGTCCACCGAGCAGGACGATGTCGCGTAGGCGCTCCTTGACCACTTCCGCTGCTACGGCTATGGGAGTAGGCTGAGGCGGTCGCGGAAGACCGAGGCGGCAGGCGGAGCTAGAGGCGGTGGGGGTAGGTGGTAGGCCGAGGTGGCCGAGGCGGCCGAGGGAGGCGAGCTGGAGGAGGTTGGGAGGAGGGAGAGGAGGGGAGAGGAGAGGCGATGGCATCGGTGGGAGCCAGAGGCGGTCGCGGAAGGCCGAGGCAGAGGGGGCAGGCGAAGGGCAGTGCTGGAGGCAGAGGAGGCGGCTCGGGGGAGGCATGGAGAGGGAGGGTGGAGGAGGCGGTGGGGGGTGACGCGGTGGAGAGGGAGACATGGAGGGAGGGGGCGGTGCTGTAGAGACACGGAGATTTGAGAGAGAGAGAAAAAGGAAGAAAGGAAAAGTAGGATGACATGTGGGTCCCACCATCCACGTCAGCGTCGTGTCGGATAAAACCCCCATAGTTTGGGTTGAGGGGGTAAAATGAACGGTTTTAATAGTTAAGGGTGTAGGATGTCTGATTTTAGAGTTGGAGGTTGATTTCCAGACTTTTTGAAAAATTCAGGGTTGTAAAATAGACTTTATCCTTTTCTGAGAGGGTGAATATTCTTTGACGTAGTGTTGTAGCAAGTATTGTAGAAGCAATGAAACATGCACCACGACAATTTTACTGCAACGGGAATTCATTGTAGCAAAAAAAACTGTAGCGATTAATACGGGCTTTCGATTTTTTTTGTCGGGCAGCGGAGATAGTATCACAATGTCATGCAGGAGAGATCCTCCGTATTTTCTCTCTCAATGCATGTGGGATCCCGATCCCACCAACCAACTATATATAGTAACACTGTTCCTTCAATTTGCAACGCCATGTGATTATGTTCTTTCGATATCGTTTTCTGATAACATGTGATTGATTATCACTTGCGTGATTGTACGGACAAGATGCCAATAGTGTTATCTGCATTTTCCAAGATTAAGTATTGCCATAGTATTTTACACTACTATTAACAAAGTTGTTGTTTCACGATCTTTTGGATCCTAATTTATCTTCCCGACTTCCACCCACCATCATATAACCACACACCACCATACGTCTCCCAACCTGAGTGCTCACATGCTTGTCAGTGGCAGAACTAGAAATTTTTCAATGGGTGTGCACATTTGACACTTATATTTCTATAGTTTGTACAATAATTTTATAACATCGTAAATCCAATACATAGGTTTCAAATTTATAAAAAACACAATGTAAATAGTTCAAATAAGGTCTTACATGAATAGAAAATTACAAAATATGTAACTATGCAAAGAAAATTAAATTACATGAACAAGCAACCCAAACAACAGTGCTATCTGCTAAGAAAAGAAGGACATACTGATTCCTTCTTATTGTTCTACTTCTCCTCCAAGTTCTTGAGCGCCTGATCCATCCGCTTCCTGCAAGAGAAGTAATCCCCTACCAACACAACATCACGACAACGCAAATTGATCAAATCACAAACCGGATTAGCTCAAAGCAACTCACAGCTTGGTCGAGATGTACTCAATGCGCTTCTTGACATTGGCCTTCGCCTCCGCGAGGTCCTGCTTCACCAGCAGTCCAAAGATCGCCTCGCCCCGCGCCGCGCCGCTGCGCCGCCCCTCCTCGCCGCGTTGCGCGCGGTTGCTGCTCTCCGCGCTGCGTTGGCGCCTGTCTGCGCGTCGCCTGCTCGGCCGTGCCAAGCTACCGCTTGCTTCCCTAGTCGGCTGGTTCTCGCGTTGGGGAATTGGGGAGGAGAGATTAGGGTTGTGGAGGAGTGGATTCCAGGAGTGGTGAGGTATTCGGGTGTGGCCTGTGGGTTGGACTGGCTGGTGAGGTAGGCGTTGGCAGGGATAAAAAACCTAGCCGGTTAACGCCGGTAACCGGGCTTACCGGTGGAGACCGGGGGAAAAAGACCGGTCGAAAATATTCAAATTCAAAATCCCGAGGGTTAGATCCCAAATACAAATATATTTAGATGAAATTCGATCGAGTTTTTTTCCGAGATTTCCGGTTACCGGCCGGTGACCAGTTTTGGGCCTCCTACCGGGATCTGTTCCGGTTCCGGCTCCGGTTTTCCAATCCCTAGGCGCAGGCGCGAACGGACTTTCGGTAATTCGGTCATGGGTTGGGCTTTCAGGAGAAAGTACTATAGTCTAGAAACATGGGCCACTACTGAAGAACTGACCCCTAGGAGTTTTTCCAATTTTGGGGGTGCCGGCGTATACCTGGCACCCCTACTAGTTTCGCCCCTACTGATTGCAAGGCTGCCGAGAGAAGGAAAAGGTAAAAAAAAAAAGAAACCAATCGAGATTGGTAATATCATAGGATTCACGTACGGCCTCCGCGAAGAAACGTGAGTAAGCATTTTTGGCCACCGCTAGCGCGTGCAAATTTGCAAGTTCTTCGCGTGCCCGCCTCCGCGGCGCGGCGCGGCGCTACCCACCCGTAGAATAAATAGATAACTCGCACGGACATCGCCACACGCGCACAAGCACAACGTTGTCACGTGACTCACGTCCCCCTCCCGTGTTCCATATAGCCAACCCCAGCCAACGTAGTACCGATCCGTCGAGTTTACGATCGAGGCAGGCAAGAAACGGCAGGGGACGGCTGGCTGAATAGTTGATCGACCGTGAAACGGAGAGGAGTGTGACAGCCCCGATTCTCGGGACTGTTAAACCCTTCGCAACCGCCCAGGATGTACAGTTGCGAAGCAAATAGTATCTCAAGCAAGCTTTCGATTGCAACAAAAGCCAGACTTTTATTAAACAAAACTAAGGTTTAACAACCTGTTTTGACCTGACACGGGTATCCAAGCCCAAAGTTAAATATAATACAAGACAAAAGAACTTCAAACCACAGGTACGCTTGAGCGCAATCGAGACCTAATAACCGTAGTCATTGCCTTCTTGGGGTCCACCAAAATCTTGCTCACAAGGATCCTCTTCTGTAGATGTTTTGCAAATTGCAAGAATGAGTACTACCACCGTACTCAACAAGTCGCATGGAAATGCTAAATAATTACATGCAAGGAGTTCAATGGATGGTTAGGGTTTACCATATTTGGCATATGTGAATGCACTTTGGATTTAAAACAAGTTATAAAACAGTAAAACAATAATAAGTAATAACATCAGGGGTTTATCAACAACCTTGATTATCAACTTAACATCTCAAAAACTCTACTTATGCCTTGTATATTGGAATCACCCATGAACACAGCTTCATTAACCGGAAGCACGGTGTATTCGAATACCTTTGATTAATCACTCTGCAGAGTTGCCCAACTTTACCCACAAGATATCTCATACTCATACTGTCAGTACATAGACACGCAACACGTTAGCGTGCGACTGAGCTGAGATAACAAAGCCTTTTCACTGCTCAACCTCTCTAGTCTCTACACTGTAGGTCACTATCCATACAGCTCGGGAGACCACCGACCAATAGTGGAATCCGTACTCCGAGGCTGATGGGCCCATACAAGTGCTCCCACAGATATTCAATTGGAAGAGCAGTGTACTAAGCTAGGGAGGAATGACCATGCATGTGGTTGAGCGATTTCTGTGTCTGTTACTTGGCACAAGGTTCTTGTCCTTACCTGTCATCCAGTGAGGCGATGGCCCACCACCAACTCGTGAGTGCCCACCTCGGGATCTCACTGATGACTCACTTTCAACCGAGTATATTGGGTTGTCCAACTTCCTGGACAATCCTCAACTCCCCACCCAAAACCCATTGGCCTAAGGCCAATACTTGCTTTTAATTGATGATCACATTTTTGGTGATAAAGCTACCTTGTATAGATAATATTTTATGTGGACTAACCTTGTCAAGGTGAATATGGTCTACAAAAGTTGGGTGGGTTTGTTTGTGGGGTATTTAGGATTTAACTAATTGTCATGGCATTCAAAAGTATTATTTTAATATTTAAAGTAATTGGCACAAATACAATAATGAAAGTAATAATACATAGGTGAACTGTAGGTTCAAAATGATCAAAGAATGCGACTTGCCTTCTTGCACAAATTCTTCTTGATTTTGATCTTGTCCTGCGTCTTCTGGAGCTTGGTCGTCGAAGTCGTGACCTAGCGCGAAACAGTACAATAAAACAATTCAAATAAAATCCGGCTCGACAAGGAATGAGCTGGGAACAACATGCAAGTAAATAAAATCAGAAAAGAAACACAAAGAAAGGTGGGATGGAGTGGTGGAGATTATTTGGTGTTTGGTTGATCTGTACGGAATTGAGATTCGGATCCAAGTACAACAAAAATATTGTAAATGGATAAAGAATCATAAAAGAAAGTGGTGTGTGGGTTGCTGGAGATTTATCTGGCACTGACTTGGACTGAACGGAGTTGAGTTTTGGATTCGCGGGTTCGAAACGGTCGAAAAGAGTATAAAGTGTCTAATTAGGGTTTTGGGTGGAAGAGGTGTTAGATAATGAATAGTATTATTTTACTATTCATGTATGACAATGAATCAGTGAAGAACGATTGGAATCAGTGTTTCTGGTTTGAGGTGAACAGTAGATAGGGTTTGCTGTCTTCGGACGAAGTGAATAGCACAAACCATTTTTGGGTAATGAACAATAATTAGGGTTTACCGTGCAGTGGCTAGTGTTTGGGCCTATTTAATAGAATAGACAGTGAAAGTGGTTTTCGGAGTTGAGGCGGTCAAATTTGACATGTGATGTCAAGTTAGGGTTTCGGCGAAAATAGGACTGGATAATGAATAGTACTTATTTTACTATCCATAAATAAAAGCTGGGGTGGTCGGTGGTTGGAAATAATTGCATTTAGCTGAAAAGAATAGTGACGGATTATTTTTCAGGTGGTGAACAGTATCTAGGGTTTACTGTTCATTTTTCTGAATTTGGAACAGTAACTAATTTACTGTGCAAATGAACGATGTTAATGAAATGGATGAACAAGAAAGGCTTCATGTTCACGGTCAGAATGATGTTAGGTTAAACCCAACACCCAAATGGGCTTCGCCCAGCGGCGAGCCTTAGCGGCCCGGCATGCGGCCTTGAGCCGCGCTTCGGCCGAAGGCTCGAAGGCTTCGGCCGCTGCGAGCCGGCGGCGGCGGCGGTCTGCGCGCGGCGGTGGTCGGCGGCGGGGCGGGTGGTGCGGGAGCACCAGGAAGCAAGGGAACCCATTTTGGGCTTTGCGAGATGATGAGGTTCGGAGTGGGGTGGCGGTGCGGGTGGCGGCGGCGAGCGAGAGAAGGGCGGCACTCGGCGACTCTCGGCCAAGGTAGGATGTGCTTGAGCATCGGTGAGCTCTGGGAGTCCGTGAGGTGGTGTCGGTGGAGCTCGGGGTGGCCGTGGCGTCTTGGGCGGCGGTGGCCGTGAGTGGAGGCGGCGGTGGAGCTCGGTGCCGGCGAGCTCCGGTGAGGGAGGAGGGTGGGGAGGTTGGGGAAAAGGTTGGTGGCGGGGAGGAGAAGCTTAAGCCGGGCTGGGAAGGGAAGAAAAGGAAGAGGATCGGCGGTTTTACCTCGCGGCTCGACGGGGAAGAAAGGGGAGGCGGCGGCAGAACTCAAATCGGGCCAGCTCTGGAGAAGATGAAGCGGAGGGGAGGTGGTAGAAGGGAAGGTGAGGTTGGAGGCTTGCTCGTGGTGGCTTTCTACGGGCTGGGGAGAGGCGGTTGCGCCAGGGAGGCGGCGGGAGCAGGGCGCGGCGACGTGTGCGGTTGGGAGAGGAGGGCGGCGCCGGGAGAGAGAGGGTGACGGGGTGAGGTGGAGGCGGTGAAGGCGGTGGAAGGCGCTGGAGGTGGTGCGCTGGCGCGGGAGGTGGCGTGTGACGACGGCGGTGCGGGCGATGACGCGGGCGCGGTGACGTCGGGAGGAGGACGAAGGCGCCGGGGAAAAGTGCGCCTTCAAAAGAGGAAAACGGTTGGACGGAAAAAGGAAAGCGGAAAAGGGCTGGGAATTGCCAAAAAGGGAAAGAAATCCAAATTCAAACCAAAAGATTTCAAAAATTTTGAAATTCCAATTTTTGGGGTATTTCAAGGAGGGACGTCGCCGGCATGTGAGCAAACGGTGGATGGGTCAGCGGTGCCGACGGCGTTGAGCTTAGCCTATGCCTTGGAAGCCCGAGGGCGCCGGTGCTGAGGAACCTGAGTCTACGACCGGCGCGTACTCTGCGCCGTCGACGAGACCGAGCTCCGGGTTATTAGCTTTTCTCACGTGGAGAAACATGGCGACAGTCTAGACTCTAGACTCTGGAGTTTGGGCTCTTATACGCGGACCACAATTAATTTGGCTGTGACCAATTAAGTTTGATGGTATCCATCGCGAGCCGGGGAACGGGGCAGAGCAAAGACCGAGAGGGCGGCATTGCACAGTTTGATGAGCAATGCATGGAAATGGCACGGCGAGCTCATGCATCTACGCCGGTTTCTCCCGAGGGCAACGGTGTTCCGGCGCCGGTGCGCCGTTCCTCGGCCAGTCGAGGCTGTCCATGAAGCGCTCGCTGCAGCGGTTCCTGCAGAAGCGCAAGGCCAGGGCGGGCACCGCGTGGCCGTACGATAGCCAGTTAGCCACCGGCCCGTTCTGTCGGTCAAATCCTGACTATAGCTGCGCGGCCCGTTCTTCACAGATCGCCCAGGTAGTAAAACTACATCTTTTCATGTTTGATTATACTGTGATCGATTCCATCGACCGAGGGCCAAACACACAGTATATATCTTGAATATAAGAAGGGTATACAGAGCAAATATGACCGAATTACAAGATTGTCTAGTCCACGGACGATGCAAGATACGATCCGATTGTGCGACGTGTCGATCAATCGACTCACCGCCGCCGGCCGGACACAGCAAGCATTTGGCAGTAATGTTACTATGGAGTACGGATTATTGCATTTGCATGCATAGCATGGCTAGCTAGTTTAGCTAGATTGCCCGGCCGTACGTCGAGACAGCATTAATAGCCGAGCCGTCGCTTACAACCTGGGTGTCGGGCGGCCGAACCGGTCACCCTCGGTGAAGATGTGGCTGCGGGCGATGTCGCGGAGCGAGGTGCAGCCGCTGAGCGCCATGGTGAGCTCGAACTCCTCCCGCATCATCCGCAGCACGTTCCGCACCCCGGCCTCCCCCTCCGCCGCCAAAGCGAACAGCACCGGCCTCCCAATCTGAAACAAGAAATCAACACAAGCACACGTTTAATTACGTACGCGTTGATAGCTATGGGAGCTAGTTGCTGTTGGCCACTTACGAAGATTCCGGAGGCGCCCAGGGCGAGCGCCTTGAAGACGTCGGTGCCGCGGCGGACGCCTCCGTCGAGGTACACCGGGATGCGACCCTGGGTGGCCGTCACGACCTGAGACGACGCAGTACGACACCTTCGTTAGAACCCGGTGATCGATCATGTCTATGTGCATGGTGATGCGCATCACATCGGCTGGACGCACGTACCTCCTCGAGGGCGCTGATGGTGGCCGGGACGTAGTCGAGCTGCCGAGCGCCGTGGTTCGATACGATGATGCCGGCCGCGCCGGAGTGGACCGCGAGCCTTGCTGCGGTTCACGGATCCGGTCGGCGATATTGTCAGTCTCACTCACATGTACGAATGTATTTGTTCGATTTGCGGGTAGAAAGAACAAGGCATGCAAGACCGGAAGATTAATTACCGTCTTCTGCAGTGATCACTCCCTTGACAAGAATTGGCAGCGAAGTGATGCTTTGCAGCCACTTGACATCCTGCGGTACACAAGCCCAAAACACATTTCAGAGTTCAGCTCACGCACGGTTATTCATGTCATCATGCGCATGCAAGATTGCATGAGAGAGGTGACATATATCGACGGTTGGACACTACCTTCCAGCTCAGCGTGCGGTCAATCTGCCCAGCGACATACGACGCCAGCCCGGAATCGTTGCTCTGCAAATGCCAAAGAAATGTTCTGCACACATGAGAAGAAGCTGGACAGAGACGGCTTGCAATGTATGTGCAGTGAAGCTGACACGAACCTTGTCCATCTTGCCAAGGTCCAGGCCTTCGAAGTTCTTCAGCGTCAAGAATGGCGGCAGAACGAACCTGCAGCACAAACAAACGTTGGTGTTTTTGCCATGTAAGTCATGCATGAAATGCATTTTTGAGAAGCTAGAGGACGAAGGTAGCTAATTAGAACCAACCTGTTCTTAATATCGGCTTCCCGACGGCCAAGTCGTGGAGTGTCCACGGTGAGTGCTATCGCCTTGAATCCAGCCCTTTCAGCTCGTCTGACGAGCTGCTCCACGACATTCCTGTCCTTGTAGACCTACAAACATCCATGATAGGCACAAATTCAGCCCTCATGATCGAGAAGAATGGTACAGCAATGCCTAACGACAGACAAAGTCTGGCACGAGCAGTGAAATTTGCTTACATATAGCTGGAAGAAACGAATTCCTGGTCCAGTTGAGGCGACTTCCTCAACACTGGAAGTAGCCCACGATGACAGTGTCTGAAAAATGAAGGCAACTTCAAGGTATATTCGGTATATTTCAAGCATGACACGATTTCGCAGTACTGTTTGGTATTTGATTCGAAATGTTCTGTGCCATTGGAACACTAACTTACCATTATAGTTCCTGCTGCTGATGCCGCCCGTGCAGTTGCATACTCACCTGAAGACATTTGAGACCTCAATTAGCTCAAGAGAAACATATGCTGCAAAATTCAACCTTGATTGTCCAATTATTCAGTAGATACTACTTTAGTTAACTTTCAGTGCATCAGTATGGTCACTTGTAGCAATGTAATAATGTTGTTGACTTAATGCAATCTATGATTTGGAATTGCTGTAAGGACATAGATCCATTAAGCAAAACAATTGCATAGCTAACAAAAGTGTTGAAACGACATACCTTCTGGGTGAGCCATTTTCTGCATGGCACTGGGAGCAATCATTATAGGCATTGATATCTTGAATCCAAGAACAGTTGTGGTCACGTCAATCCTCGAGACATCGATCAGTATGCGAGGGCGAAACCTAGCCGGAGAAGATTACAGTCAGATTGCGGCGTTGACAAATTACGAAACATCCACCTAACGAGCTAACATGGTACATTTGTTTTATAAAAAAAAAACTAACATGGTACAGTGACTTATAAAGGTAATGTGATTGGCAAATTTTAGTCAGATTGTTGCTAATAGCTTTATACTAGCAACTGATGATCTTAGATGTTCTGAGATAGTTTGGGTTATTAAGTTGCATGCACCAATTAATTCATCAAAAAGCTTAAGCTGATGAGGAAAGACGGACAATTCACTTATACTTCAACACTCTCCTTCACGTGTAGACTCCCTCAGCTCTAAGACGTGGAATAAAAATAGGCTACAATTATTTTTTTAATTGCGTCAGCTGGGTCTTGAACTCAAGACCTCTTGGCTCTGATACTATATTAAGTTGCATGCACCAACTAATTCATCCAAAAGCTTAAGCTGATGAGGAAAGACGAACATTTCACTTATTTATTTTTTTTTGAAATTGAAGTACAACTCCCAGCTTCTGCACCAACTAAGGATGCACACAGCCATAATAGGCATCCAAATCCGCCTCAAAGAGGACTTGAACTTGAGTGGTGGGAGTGTACATCCACACCTTTCCCACCAACTGAGCTAGGCTCTGGTCCTTATACTTCAACATGGGTATTTGATCTTGGGAGGTAAACTAATACTTATGGAATTAGTTTAGCTGAACGTTTCAGTAGTTGACAATCTTACTGAACCTTTGAAAAAGCTTTTTGTCTTACAAATTCTGAATACGGTTATGAAAGCTGGGCATGACTAGGAAAAAACATGACGTGATCATGTGAAGCATGTCCTACTTAATATACCCTACAGAGCACAAGGACTCAACGACCAGGACTAGAATATATCCACTTTTAACAAATATGGAGGGGTTCTGATGCCTGTTGTTCTCAATCTAACCAGTTGCAATGTTTCCTCGATGCATAATTCAGACTGGGACTATCTGAATGCAGTCACGAAGCTAAACTCTTACAGTGAGGCGTTTGCACAAATGAAATATTGATGGACATTATGGCAAGCATATATGCCATGCAGTTGTAGTGCAATCTATAACAAAGCAATCTAGTGAGGATGGCTTACAGGATCCTGGAGAATGCCTCCCTGTTCTCCTTGAGAGTCCACTCGTCCTCAGCGCCAGAGGCGTAGTAGTCGTAAACCATCTTCGGAAGCTTCTGCTTCGCGATTGCCTGGTACTCCGTGACATTGGTGATCTCCCCCATTTTCTCTTGGCTAGTACTAAACCCTGCACCACTCTACAACCAAGAACAGTGTTAAAGGGTAGAGCTTTAATTTCCTACCAAAACGACTATCGTTTACATGCAAAAACTTTGAGAGACAAGATACATGCAGCTATGCAAGTCCGTTAGAGCAACAAGGTAACGAAAATGAGACGTTCCATCATTAGAGAAACGAAGGGACTCCTTTCTTGTAGAGTGCATGCAGATGCCCATTTTCTTTCTGCAGAAAAGATGCGCTATTCTTTTAAAACAGACGCGCGATTTGTTTTTAGCATAAACGGCAGAAGAATTCATCATTTGCACCAACGAACGTGAATTGGTATCGTCTTTGCAGACGGACAATGATTCTGTTTTTTTCATACAGGACATCGTCGAACAACGTTGAGAAGAAACAGAACAAAACAATCCTCTCACTACTCATTTAGAGAACTAACAAAGCGATCAAGAACAAACACAAGATGCAAGAACTCCTATTTTCAGTTTCACGCGCGACGCATGCAACAACGTTCTGCAGACACCAGAAAACAGAGATGGGACTGAAGAAACTGCAACAAACACGACGCTAAATGAATCAACAACATGGCAATCTTCTGGTCAGTTTCTCTTACCTTAGAGAAGGATGCCTCGGCAGGAAGGAGGCAGTGAAGGGAGCAAGAACTGGAGGGAGTGGTGAGGGTGCAAGTAATATAGGAGATGGGATACTGTGTGTGAGAAAGAGATTTGTGCACATCAAGACAAAGATGGGGGGAGACGTGGAGATTTGTTAAGAGAAAGAAAAACGAGAACGGGTTCGAGGGGGAGGTTATGGATGAGCTATTCGAGGTTGGAATGATGGCTCGCTCCTCCTACACTACTTCCTCATCCACTTGACATCGCCACTCCTGTGACTGTCCCTCCTTCCATCCAGCAAATGGAGAAGCACAATAAAGCGACTCTTCTTTTATTATTTTTTGGGTGTTGAATTGTACTGGATTATCCCCTCCCCTTGTCACAAAAAAATTGTAATTTTTCTCTCCTTGTTTTCCAGGATTGGGGTGAGGCATGACAGCATACCAGGCAGATGATGATTGTTTGTTAGGACTTGGGAGGGATAGGGGGCTTTTGTGGCGTGGCAATTTGTTGGCATCTTATGGGCTGTTAGGTTGCTTAAGTGGGCTCATGCTAGGATGGGATGATGCAAGATGCTATAGTAGAAGCAGTTAGGGGCTCACTTGATGCAAGATAAGCAAGAAGGATGCATCATCACAAGAGGATGCAGCAAAAATATGCTCCATCCTGGTTCGGAACAGCATATATATCGTCGAGTCCAATAAGATTAATATTAGGCTAGCTTTACAACAATTTTCAATGTCATCCAATTTCACACTGCAAGATCAGCCACGGGGACGAATTATTCTCAACATAGGCACTTGATGACTTGTAGTGAGTCAGCCACGGGTAAACCTGACGCACGGCATCGCCAGAAATGCGTATTATGTTGCCCTCCCATGTGGGAAAAGGGACAACGCACTTCAGTTTTAGAGCAAATTTAAACTTCACCAGACTAATTTCAGGCTTCACACAGCTTACAATTGCCCACAGCACTACCTTCTGCGAGAACTAGGGAACTTATATGTTCCAGCAGCTATTCCGAGGGAGAGTTTTTTGCACTGATGGCGTGCGAATTAGCAAATTAAACCCCCTCGTTCAACTAAAGCCGAAAATAGTACTGCAGAGCCGTGCGGACGTGCCACATGCCCTAGTCCATGCCACTGGGGCCACTAGCTCCGCACGAACGCGCCACGTGCCCTAGTCCGTGCCACTGGGGCATGGACTTACCTCCCCCGTATCCCTGGGGATCGGACACGCTTCTATCGTGCCCCTGTGGGCCGAACAAGCCTGCACCGTGCCCCTGGGGGTCGGACCTCCTCTAGTCCGTGATTTCGGGCACGCCCCGGATTCTCGCTGTCCCCCGCATATGTGGAAAACCCAACGCGTCGGCCGTGGGAGGGAATCAGATTCCATCCTGTCGCTTCGCGGTCGGCCTTCATGTGGCTATAAAATCCGGCGATGCGCTTTCATTCCTCCACACCAAAATCATTCCGCTCTGCGTAGAGAGAGAGAGAGAGAGAGAGAGAGAGAGATCAATCGAGCGAGAGGCAACCTGATTGGCCAAAATTAGTTCCGATTTCGTTACCGATTTGAGAAAGTTTAGAGAAGTGTTTAGCGGTCGTTCTAGTAGAGTTAGTTCGACATCAAGTGAAGATTTTCTAGACGAGGCAATCTTTCTCGTATGCATTATGTTTAATAACTGTATAGTTAGTGTTAAATTATTTAGTCATAATTAATTAGCCGTAGTTAGTTAGTCATAATTAAAATAGTTGTAATTAATTAGTCGCAATATATTTGTCCAAATTAGTTAGTTGTAATTAATGTAATTGTATCTAATTAGTGTAATTATTTACTCGTAGTTAGTTAGTCGTAATTAAAGTGGTACTAATTAATTAACAATAATGAATTAGTCTTAATTAAATAATCCTAATTAATTAGTGGTAATTAATTTAGTCATAATTAATTTTTTGTATTAAGTTTGGGCATAATTAATTACTCGTAATTATTTACTCGTAGTTAGTTAGTCGTAATTAAAATAGTCAGAATTAAGTAATCATAATTAATTAGTCGTAATCAATTAGGATTAATTAAATAGTAGTAATTAATTAGTCGTAATTATTTAGTGGTAATTAATTAGTCACAATTTATTTGTCCAAATTAGTTGGTTGTAATTCATGTAGTCGTAGTTAGTTAGTTGTAATTAAAATAGTCTTAATAAAATAATTGTAATTAATTATTCATAATTAATTATGCTTAATTAAATACTATTGATTAATTAAGCTTAATTAAATAGTTATAGTTAGTTAGTCGCAATTAACTTACCATGACTAATTAGTAGTAATTAATTAGTCCTAATTATTTAGTGGTAAATAATTAGGTGTATTTAATTTGTCCAAATTAGTTAGTTGTAATTAATATAGTCGTAGTTAGTTACTCGTAATTAAAATAATCATAATTAAATAGTCATTATTTTGGTTAGGTTAGGCATTGTGGTTATTTTTCTGGGGTAGGGAAATGTAGGTTATGTAGTGCAACCTGTTTGTCATATTATGTACAATAATTTGGGTTATTGTGGCTTTAAGTAATATCGAACATGCAAGATTTGCCTGTGTTTTATGGCGACGGTCTCGTACGAGGTAGACCCGATGGGTTGGACCTGTTGAGATGCCAGTACAAGGTGGTCCAGGTGGAGAGCTTGATGCGACGAATATTCACGAGTTGAGGAACTGTATCAGGAGGGAGTTCGACACGGAGGCAATGACGAAGAAGCTTATCATCGAGGGGGTCACCTAAACGAATAGGGGAGGGGAGGGCGTATGGAAGCTACTCAAGGTAATGGTAGCGTTGTATGGGGGCCAATACATGCAGATTGTTGCCGAGCCTGGGGCGGCGATATACGGAAAGCTGACAGTGTACATGAATTTTGTGTACAGGGTGCCAGCAAACCTTGATGATGCTGATGCTTCAGGAAGTGGGAAGACGGTAGCACAGAATGTGTTGTTTTTGACGAAAACTACGAGAGAAGATTTGCACATAAATTTATGCAAAATGAGGAGGCGGGACAATGGTGGTCGGCCCTCATTAACTGCCATGACTTTCTGCTCGGACCAATCGGTCGGGTCGGAGTCCGACAAGGACGTCGAACCAGGCTCTTATGGTAGCGAGGAGGACGCACCCCAGAGTGGTGGTCCGACCAGCAGAATTGTGTCATCGGAGGTGCCTTACGTGACATCCAGACTTGATGATCTCATAGTGCGATCGCTCGTACTTCCACAAGAAGAAGGGTCGAAGTGGGGGTTTGATGTTGATACCCTATTAGTTGGGCAACACTTTTCTAACAAGGCGATCATGCAGTAAGTTATAGCATGGTATGCTTTGTCCATCAGCCGTGTGTACCGGATGCACTGATCCAACCAAGGACATTACACAGTAAAGTGCCTCTTGGAAGGATGCCCTGGCAAGGTCAGTGCTCACAGGACGAAGTTCTTTGGCTCGGCCTTCACAGTCAAGGTGGTGATCAACCACACTTGCGAGCTGAGTGAGTCGAATGTGACTTCTGCATATATGACAAGCCTCATTAGTCACCTAGTTGCAGAGGATATGTCCATCTCCCCCAATATGCTATTGTCAGAAGTCGCCAAGCTAGTTGGTTATTTAGTCAGCTATAGTGAGGTCCGACGAGCCAAGCAGAAGTGAGCTAAGTAGAAGGTGATCAATTCTATGTACGAGACATACGAGGAGGCATACAACCTTGTGCTAAGGATGTTTCACCAGATTGCCGAAGCAAACCCCAGCACATACATAAATAAGATGGAAAGAGAAGATCCCGATGGATGCCTAACTGCTACATACTGGAGCGTATGTTCTGGGCTTTCTTCCAGGCCATAGAGGGCTTTAAGTGTTGTCGTCCAGTGCTCACGATATATGACACTTTCCTCACCAAGAGGTACGAGGGCACCATTCTCACTGCGGTATCGGTCGATGCGAATGACCAGCTTCTTCCGGTTGCTTTTGCCATTATAGAGAATGAGAACACATCCAATTAGCTGTGGTTCCTAGCAAATATCAAGTGGGCGGATGTGGGAGACTGGCCTAACGTATACCTTATCACAGACCACAATGTTGGGTTGTTGTTCGCTCTCAACACCATGAAGAATGGGACGGAACCCCTATACCAGTGGAACGACGTGGAAACCCGATGGTGCATGAGGCATCTTGCATCGAACTTCTTCATGCGGTTCCACAAGCAGAAACTAATGAAGACGTTCAAGGCGTTGTACATGCAAAACCAGAGGCGAAAGTTTGAGTCCATATGAAGAGACCTCGAACATCGGACTACGAGGCATACAAGGGAGTCCCCTCCGGAGGCACTTGAGGGACATTAGGGTGCAAAAGGGGAATCCATAAGCCCCATCGGTTTCTCTGAATGGATTAATCTCCATGCTCCTGAGTTGGAGAAATGGTCCCAGCTATGTAACACCGACGGTACGAGGTAAGGCATGATGACAACCAACATGTCGGAGGTGCACAACAACATGCTGATAGGTGTGTGGTGCCTTCCTATCAGCACAATCATTGAGGAGACCTGGACTCGCACGGTCGGTTACTTCGTCAATAGAGCCACCACAGCGAGGCGACAACTGGAAGAAAGAAAGCAGTGGTCTAAGAACATGCAAATATATATAGACAAGAAGATACAGAAAGCTTGTATGCACGACATCCGGGTGATCAATGGCCTGAGGAGGAAGTACGAGATCCAACCGAGGCAGAAATATGTCAATAGTCATGCTAGAGGGAAAGGAAACATACTTACACCCTTGGTGATGTGGCTACATGCACTTGCAACAAACCAAAAGCTCCTGCACAAGCTATGCTTGCATTTGTACAAGGCGTGCACACAAGTTAGACAGATATCTACACCGTACATCTCTCAATACCACGTCATACACCATATTTTCGGGATATAGAGTGCTGAGTTCCACTCGTATAGCGTTGACATGAACTATTAGAATCTTTGGTCGGACATGGTGAAATGTGCCCCGAACATAGCTTTGAAGGCAAGTGGGAAGGGACGACGGCAGACCTGACGCTTCCAAAATATCATGGATGACAACCAGCGTGGGGACCTGAGCCGTGCGAGGAAATGCCAGATATGCAAGACCCTTGTCCACTCCATGAAGGATTGCCCCAAAAAATCGAGCTCGTTTAGGCATCATTCTATGTCATGATTAATTATATTATTTGCATGTTAGGAGATCGTCATTTTATGTAACCGGGTAGTGCTATAATATTTGCACCTCTGTGTACGTCATTTTATGTTAACGAGTATGTATTTTGGCATTCTATTCATTCCGAACAGACCCGCCGTTGTTCTATGAGCTAGAGCATAACATTAGGTCGGCCTTGGAAATGTCGGACTTCTATGCGAAGATGTTGTGGAAGCGCAAGTGTCTTGCCGAGAGGGCTAAACCCTGCTCTGATTGTTCTATGAAGGATGCGCTGGTACCATTGGAGTTTCCACGCCCGCAATGTGTGTGCGCGAAGAATCGGCAAAAATCATTCAGTCCATATACCCGCCGATCGCCGCCCGGGCGTACTACACGTGCAGGAACATCATCGCAAGCGAATATTACACACATTGATTTTTCACATCTTACGTTATATTCCACATATCTATAACTTCGTACGCGCATAATGGCAGTCAGAAATGCGTTGCAACTTTTTTCAATGGATCGATAGCCCGAACATGTACAATAGGGCGTTCATCGAAGAGAAGTACATGTTCAACTATGCGAAGTGAGCCGAGACCTTCGAACGATGAAAACCTTAGTACCCGACCCTATTGAAGAGGCATCGATCGACAAGGGGGATGCTCCTGCTAGTGAAACCGGCGGCTGCCCTAGAGCTCCCTGTCGCCCTGGCACACTCCGGATCGAAGAGTGAAGTGTTGTTCAATTTGCATCCTGGTTTGCATCCTGGTTATTGATTTCGCCTTACAATCTGCTAACATCATTCAATGTTCCAGTCTGTCTCGCAGAACATAGCTACCTTTGAGACTGACCGCCACCGGGTGATCAGGAGACAAGGGGGAAGGGACCGATGGGCTGCCAAGACTAATTTCGATCCTCCCTATTTTCGATTCCAAAAAGACACACATGTATCCTATGTGATTTTATGTCTGTTAATTCGTGCATGTTGTCGTTTCTAATGCATGTAACCAAACTATGCACATCATGTAATTCGCAAACTACATTGTGAAGTCTCTCAAATTTTATTCCCAAATTTTGATAATTTTAATTTTCAAATTTTATTCCCTAACTTAGGAGGTGTCTGTGCCCCTGGGGGCGGACTTGTTTGTCCGTGCCCTGGGGGCGGACTTGCCTAGATTGTGCCCTTAGGGCACGGATGACGAAGTTCAAGAATCAAGCCCCTGGGACACAGACTAAGGTATATGGTGCGTCCACACGGCTTCGTGGTGCCATTTTCAACTTTGATTGGGCGAGGGAGCTAAATTCGCTAATTTGTGTGTCAAAATAGCCAAAAACTCTCCGAGGGGATGCTGTGAACTCATTACGGTTCATGTGTTTGCAAAAACAACTGTGAGAACAGAAAATAACTCCATGTTGTTCATCTCCCAGCATACACTAAGACTAAATTAAAATAAACTCTTTTTAGTTTGCAAGAGAAAAAGGTATACAGTATATCTCGGTCCATTTTTTCCAGACAAGGTAATATTTACTGCATTCTCGAGATCCAGGTACTTTACCAGCTCACATTTCTCATTATTTCAAAGTAACATCGCTGTCACAGAGATATAGGTATACTAGGGAAGAACATGGCAAATACAAAGAGCATTAGGTATTACTTGTTTTTTTTATTCTTCCAATTCAAATGCAAAATGCATCTGAACAGAAGTCAGCAGATTTTTCTCCCCGTAAGCAAACTCGTCGTCCCTACAAAAAATGTCTCGCCGCACATAGTGGTACCTTACTTTCCCCTGCCGTCCTCAGTCCAGACGTTGTCCCACGAGTTGTTAACTTTTGGTGCCTCAACGAACTGCTGGCCTGGTCCCTCGAATGATGGAGCTTCTGCACCCTGAATTCCGCCCTTCTTCGGTTTTGTTTGGATCCCCAGCAAACGTAAAACGAATCTCGCGAGCTCACCATAAAGCATTCCGGATCTATCACATAGCTATGGCGATAATAACATAGGATCAGGATTCAGCACGAACACAAGAATTATACTTAAATTAAGTTCAAATGGAAAAGTACTCGTCGAAAGGTACCTGCAAAAGAGCTGTGATAAACATGTGGAATGCCTGAGTGTTTTGGCTAATAAGGAAAGCAACTCTCCCACAGAAATTCACAACACCATGCATCTGCAATCAACAAGAGATGGAGTAACGAAAATGTTGTCCTTTGATGTACACTTCACAGGTTAAAGCACACAAAAAATTGATTTTTTGAATAACATATCATGCAAAGAACAAACTACAAGTTGGACAATAGTCACAACTCACAACATGGACAAAATATTGAATTACTAGCCAAATCTGTTCCACTAACTATTCTTTTTTTATATATATAAAAAGGCATGAACTGTACACAAATGTAACAATCATGAGATGGCAGGGCACACAAGCTACAGCTGCAAACTTAGTTCCACAAAATTTAAACATTAGGGATTGACAGACAGCATTATTGAAAGCTGAATCATGCTCAACTGTACAGAGCATCAATTGAAACTAATCAGTATCTAATTATATTCTCAGTTAGCAAAAATGTATTACCACTCGAAGGAAAGAAACCCAGAAACCTGGGGGTGGTGCTGGAGGGCCAAATGAATTTGGACCCTGATTATAAGGACCTCCCATCCCGCTATTATACATCGACCCACCATACATTCCAGAACCTCCATACACACCTCCATAACCTCCTCCATAACCTGAATACATGTTATTTCCATAAAGCCCACCGCTACTATAAGGTCCACCAAATCCACCATATGAACTATACATATTGGAGCCATAACCTGCATTTTGATTGAAAGGTTAACATTCTGAGCCACAAGTATATTTGACGAAGTGTGCACAAAAGTATTAATCACCCCCATAAGAATTTCCATATCCTTGCTGCTGCCAAGGCTGTGAGGGCACAGGCCTTGAAATGGTGCTGTTTACATTGGAAGTAACATTCCTCTCTGCGGCAGAAACAACTTCCCCAGGTTTTGCTGTCCCAGAAGCTTCAACAATATCACTAGTGCTACCTACAGATTCAGGCTTAAAAGGCGCTGGACCAGATGAAGTCCCAGCACGTTCCCATGGCTTTGGTGGTGGATTACTACCTGAAAATCACATTCATGAGTAAATGAAGGAATTTTTCTAACCACAAAGAACAATGACATTACTTGCACATTGGAAAGCAATCTGAACTGGATGCTTATGGAGAAACCAGTATACTAATACTAAAAGACAGAAATTCCCACCATCTGTGAAATTAGGAACTAACATCAATTCCCTACAATAAATGCACACTCAGACAAATATAACCAATCGGAATCGTTAACAAACAAATGGTAGTAAATAACTTGCATAACTTGCACGCCCGGGAGAAGAATTAATGAAGTTACCATGCACAGACAAACCTGTCAATAAGGAACAGCACGATATAACAATGTACATTGCAAACAATCAAAACAGCAGCCAGTCAGGCACTAATTCAAATCCTGACCATTACTTTCTACAATTGCGAAACTGAAATGGTATCATTCCTCATCACTATAATGGGCCTTGCAATTACTAAGCCCATCACTAATGCATAAAGTATAAAACAAATTCAACCATGGCATCTCCAGGAACTGTCATTTGTGAGCATGTGAATGAACAAGGACTACAAATCACATCACCCTAAATAACAGCTCAACTCAACAGATTTGCACCTTAATTACATATTTCATTGTAACACTAAACAGGGCATGCCTTCATTCTGCAAATCCCTCTATCAATGACTTTTTATTGTGAGGAATGACTTTTTATTGTGAGGAATCTACTAATGAGTAATGACTTTTGACAACACGATGCGTTTGTGAATCTTTCTGTACTCCATTTTAGATGATACTAGTTCTGAAGTCCCACTGGAATTAGTTAAGCATGGTGTGAGACCCTCACATCTGAGCCATGAGCCCTACTAGATGTATTACCATTCTTACAAATTTCTCTTCACCACCCTCCCCTGTACCCAATCGTGTGCCCTATCATGCAAATAATATCAGTAGAATTCCCAAAATTATTGAGATAATCTAGCATCCGAATTTAGCAAAGCAAGATGCAAGTTTTGTTGTCAGCTAACATCTGTACTAAATCTTGGCATAAGATTCTACAAACTCAAGACAAATGCTCAGAAATGCCTCCTATGTCTCCCCAAACTATAGCTTCCTGAAGCACAATTCCTGGTTCTTCGTTCCTACAAGAGCTCGCTCGTGAAATCATGTCTTCCCCATAAAAAAAATTCCTGAACAGACACCACTGCTGTGGCGAGCATGGAAGGATCGGTGGAAGCGGGAAGACGGAAGATGCTTTCAGCAAAGGAGTAGCGGCGTCACGAGATGAGCTGGCGGGCAAGACAATTTAAGTAATGTAGTAGTTGACAGTGGGACCAGGTTGTAAGTGAGTTAGTCGTTTTGGATGTAGCTTTAAAGCAAAGGAACTGTGGCTGTAAAGCAGATTGTCGAGAACAAGAACAGTATCTGCTTTCCTCTCCCCTTTCTGTTCTTCCTCTAAACTGAATCTCGCTACTGTGATCTCTGAATGTATCCGATCTTCATTGCGATTTGATATATATAGTTTGGACATAACATTCTGGTATCAGAGCCTCGTCGATCCATCGCAGATTTCTCGTAACCTCTCGGCTTCGATCGGTAAAAATCCCTGGAAAAGGTTGTCGATCGCCTTCGGGCTTGATCGGTGTAAAGCCTAATCTGGGTTCGGTTGGCTTGGAGGAGAAATCGCGACGGCACCTACGAAGCAGGGAATACAGGTCAAGCAAGTGGTGACATGAACATTACCACCTACCGCAGCCTAATCGATCGGACGCACTTACACCCAAGAAATTTCCAGCCTAATCGTGAACCAAAGCTGACTTCCCCAAAAGATCCATCTTTCCCGCGCAAAGAGCAAAAACGCCGGTCCAAAACCAACCGCGCAGACCAAAATCGCACACGAATCGATCGATTGCTCCCTTCCCCCCTCATGGCCGGATCGAGACAATTAATAGACAAATGGTTTCAGGGGCGACGAACCTGCCATGGCGTGCGGTTCCCTTCCTCCCCCCTTCCCGCCGGCTCAATCGTGCGACGCCCGCACGACCCGGTGGGCGGTGGTCGGACGCGTCGTGACTTCTCGCCCGTTTCGTCGGAGTCGGAGACAACTCTCTCCCCCTGGTGGAGTTAGGCGCCCACGAGGTGCACAAGGAGACGCGTGGCCTTTCTGGTTCTGGTTCTGGCTCGGTGCTTCCTGCGCGGCTGCGCGTCGGGGAAATCGGGTTCGGGTTTGGCGCGTACGGATGGTCAAGTGCGGCGTCCGGCTTGACTTGACTCGACTCGTCTTTCGGGCTCGGCCAGGACAAAAATAATAAGAACCAAATGAACAGGTAGCAAATTATCCTGCTGAAACGGCTAGATCAACCCCGTTCAGTTTGCGTAATTCCGGGGGAAAAAATCAAAACCGCTTGTACGT
Organism: Ampelocalamus luodianensis; assembly: GCA_036346255.1. Classification (NCBI taxonomy): domain Eukaryota; kingdom Viridiplantae; phylum Streptophyta; class Magnoliopsida; order Poales; family Poaceae; genus Ampelocalamus; species Ampelocalamus luodianensis. The sequence goes on from CM070621.1 coordinate 5,961,334, forward strand.
TTACCCGCATGCACTATCGTGAGCGTCTATTTGTGCTATGAGATTCGTGTGAGGGAGAGGAGCAGAGAGAATAGAGCACAAATCTCGGAGTGTGTTGGACGGTCTGGATAGTGCACACGGGTGCATGTAAAAGTGGGAAGACTGCTTGTTTTGATCTCATGTGTATTTTGTTGTCCATACGAATTTATTTGAGAAAATTTCTTTTTTGCCATGCAAATATACTAGTTTCCCTGATATGCCACTTAAAAAAAGCTTCTTCCTTCTATGCTATCAATGATATTTTGTTGCCCTCTTGACGAGGATTGAGTAATCCATAATTACTAGTTTATTGTCTATGGTAGTTGTCAGAACAAAACTTAGTCAAATAGTCCCCACGAGTACCTCCTGGTCGAGGATAATATACTCAAACCGTCCTAGGCATCGACCATTCTCTAGTCGGAGGCGTCCACGATTAGAAATGTAGTCCCGAAACCTTGGAATATTAGTTTCCAAGTGGGAAGTTGTGGCAACGGGACCACTCGAATTATTATTTTCCGAATGTATGACCACGACACTACTCGGAACCACTTACGAGTGCGCGGTTGGGCTACAAACAAAAGTAAAAGAGCATTTGAAGCCAAATAAAAAGAGAGGTAAGTAAAGATTCTATTGGTTGTTTTCACATACTTGTAAAGATTCTATTGGTTGTTTTCAGACACTTGGGTTTCTTCACCTTGACTTTAATTACAGTAGGCATTGCGTTCAGAGCACTCGAGCTGCTTTTCTTCTTCTTTTCAGCCAGTTTAACCAATTGAAAGCCTTTAGCCTCCAAGCAGCTTCCGGTTTCAATTGTAGGGCTGGCCAGACCCTGCTCAACCTCGACTGGTTGAGCACCTTTGACCAACGGAAGTTCTTTCTCCACTGGTCCATCCACAGATTGGTCGAAATTGACTTCCACAACCACCTGGGAGCTCGGGCTACCGACTTCAACTGTATCTTTCGGTCACGCGGTATCCTTCACAAAATAAGCAAAGTTTTCCAGGTTCTCTTTTTGTAATTTCTTCATGAGGGTAAGAGTAGGGGAAATTGATAATGTTGTTTGCATTGTAATAGAAGGGTAACTTCGAGTGTGGAACCTTTCTTTTAGGTTCTACCACCTTCTTTCCTTTCTCTTCCTCCCTTACATCCATTGCACGGGAAGAAGTGACCGAGGAGGTCGGTGGCAAAGGGGTAGTTGATCCCTCGTCTGTCTTCTTGTCTGCCATCTTCTTAGACGATACTTTTTGCTTGGAGGGACACAATCATCACCCTCTGAGTTTTCCTGTGCGGAACCCAAGTTGATATCACTATCGTCCAAGGACTCATGCACGCCTACGAGTCGTGGACAGGAAAATTAAACTATTTAGTGATCAAATCTTTGAGCATCGATCACCCAAATTAATATTGATTGAAGAAGATTACCTTCAATCGGGCGTTCCTCTCGTTGCCAGGGATGACAACTAGAATTTGAGGGACCCCTCCCTTGTTCGTAGGATCCTTCTCACAAATGTTCTTGACCTGGTCGGCAATTTTTGCCGGGGGCAATTTTGCACATAAAACTTTAGTCAAAATCTGCTTAGAAAGAAAATACTTTGAGTGGTTTTGGCTAAGGGCACTCACCATCCTTATAGTCTCTGTTCGGTCATTGACCCCCCCTCCAGTATGCTCACATGGGGCGTGCTCGCTTCTTCAGGGGGCTAATACGACACATAATGAAATCGTGTACCATGTGCCATTTGGTCAGCCCTTGCTTCCTAAGGAGGTTGGTGCCCTTGATAAAGAGAGCGACCGACCACTACTACTTGAGGTCATCTCCGACAACTTCATCATCGTTGCCTTCCCTGCGAAATGTAGTCGGTCATCGGTGGTCATGGTCATGTAGAACTACATTTTCTTCCATATAGACAAAAAGAATTGGTATACATGGGAATGTACTCCTTCGCCTTCCCGTCATGGAGGCGCAAGGAAGCACTTCAAGCGATAATCCTGACATTTCTCGACATGCCACAGTAGTACTTGAAGAGATCCAGATCTGCATGAATCCCCAAGTACGCTTCACTGATGTAGACGAAAATGCTTAGCATCGTGATAGAGTTAGGTGTCAAATTCACCAATTCTATCTCAAAATGTTCGAGCACTGCCGCCAAGATCGGATGTGACAACAATCAAAAGTTGCACTCACAATAGGCTTAGAAGACATGAATTCCGCCTTCCTCGTCCGACGGGTAGTGCTGCCCCACCGCTTCTTTCCAATTCACCAAACCCTGATTTGGAATCTTGCCTTGAGTCACCAATGAATGGTTTTTCTTGTTACTCATCTCTGATTCTGCCCAGTTGGAGTACTTCTCCGCCATCATTTCAGATCTAGTATGGATCTAGGAGTTTTTTTGTGGTGGAAGTTTGGGATTGGAAAATGCAATGAATAAGAAGAGCACTCATAGAAGCTGGATCAATTTGCGGGAGATGCAAAAAATCTGGAGTTACCCTCGAGTCATATTTATAACCGCGCACCATTGGAGAAAAGATCGAGGCGAGACAACGGTTTGGTAATCTGGAGTTACCCCTGAGTCATATTTATAACCGCACACCATTGGAGAAAAGATCGAGGCGAGACAACGGTTTGGTTTTCTTCGTGAACTACTCCCAATGGACAATGACCCATGCAACCGTTCGTCTTCTATCTCTGTTCAAATGACAATTAAATGAAACAATTTCACAACTCCAATTAAAATAACTTCCTTGACTAAGTCTTAATTCGGTCAAGAGATATCCCAGTCAAAAAATATTTCCTAGCCAGTACCTTCAATCCTTCTCAAGTAAGACACTTTCACTTGAAGTTGGGGGAGGCTAGATGATGAGGATTGAGTAATCCATAGTTAATGGCTTATTGTCTATAGTAGCTGTCGAAACAAGACTTGGACAATAGCCCCCACAAGTACCCCCTGGTCGGGGAGAATATGCTCATACCGTCCTGGGCATCGAACATCCTCTGGTTGGAGGCGTCCACAATCAGAAATGTGGGCCTGAACACTCCAACTGGGTAGAATGTCTATCATAAATAATTACGTGTGATAGATCTAGGAAGCGTGTGCCCTGTCTCCTTGACATAACCGCACGTCCTCGCCCTCTGTCTCTGACAATAAGTGGACAACAATCGTGTTAGGAGAACATCTTGTTGATAACAACAACTCCACACATGCGGACAGCTAGAACCAACGAGGCGTCTCTCCACAGGCGCCAACTACCACCCCTTCGACACTATTTAAGGAGAGCATCAAACGATAGAGAGAATAAGAGACATTGTTCAACTAGAACCTTAGCCGCATATTGTTCATCCTGAACACTGTGCACCCCATTGTAACTCTCATTCAATAAAAAACATAGGAGTAAGATTGTCATTTTCTCCAGAGAAGATCCGGACCTGTCTAAACACACACTCTGTTTTGTAATCCCCAATGTCGTGTCTCCCATATTTACTCTGTAAGATCAACAATAATTCATCGACACCTCTCTGATCACTTCCGCCCATGTGTTGTTAGTCTCCCATCATTTGAAGTGTGAAAAGACAGGTTTGCCCTTCTTCTTCCTCCTCATTCCTCACCCTCTTCATCTTCCTTTGCTTGCTCCATGGCCCGGCGACATATCCGCTCTGCATTTCTCGAGTGTTAGCTCCAACTTCCTCTACTCGACAACGAAAACCCTTGCATCCAGCAACCCATAGTGCTCAACCAACAACACCAGATGTAGGAACTCGTCATCCAGCCCTCTACCTCAGTGCCCTCGTCGATCTTGCAGAGTAACACCAGCTGCTTCATCATGAGGTCCTTCACAACGAACGCGTCAGGGGAGTCAGGTGCATTGTAGAATGGCATGGTGCACACCACCATGTTCACGATGCCCTGCGACCACTAGCTGGCCGAGGCGGTGCCAGGAACAGAGCGTGCGACAGAGAGAGGGGTCGAGAAGCAGCTCCAATCCCCTCGCCGAATCTAGACCTAGCAGCAACGGTGGTCGGCGACGGTCGCTGGGTAGTGTCAGGAGTTCGCGGTGTGGACCCTCGGCGACGTGGCGGCATAGGTCATCACCTAATTTGGATCTAGCAGTCGGTGACGGTGGACGACAGTGGTCGCTGGCAGCATCAGGAGCTCACAGAGATAGTGTGGGAGAGGAAGGGTGGCGACCTGTGCTAGAGAGGGAGGAAGAGGGTGGTGAATAAGAGGTTTCTTATAATGGATGCAAATGGTCATTTGTGAAGAAAAAAAAAGCTGACAAGGTTTGCACCTCTAACGACGCCTCACTCCCGATGGGGTGGCATGGGTGGCACGATAGGGCAATGAAATTTTATCTGATGGCATAGAAAGAAATAGCATATTTTTAGTGACATATTAAGGAAACTGATATCTTGACATGACAAATAAGGAATTTGCTCCCGTAGTTTGCAGATTGTGTTGAGCTCAAATTCGTTTACGAGTATGATGCGTATGAACTTCTAAAGATCAGTAAGAAGAACATTGTAAAATCCAAAATAAAAAAGGTAAGAAGAACACTTCAAAACTCATAGGCCGAATTCAATAAAAAAATGTAGCCCGTGTAACATAAAGTGGATAATCAAGGCATTAATTTTTGGGCTTCGGTTCGCTTTCAGGATTTCGTGTTAGGCAATTTGAACCAGTACTACATGGAACGTTAGTTGCTTACTGGGCCATGGAGAATCGCGTATTCGTGTGGCCTTGATCGAGGCAGAGGAGCAAGTGAATGTATATCTATCAAACACATAGCCAGGGGTGGTGGTGATAACGTTGCGGAGTGCGCAGCATGGCCGGGGTGCGCGAGCTCTAGCGGCAGTGTACAAGCCTGGCGCCACAGCGTCTACACGGAGAAGATGCGATGGACTAGGAGATACGGGTGCCGGAGAGGGAGGATTCAGCTGAAGGCGGTGAGGAGGAGGTGGAGCCGTGGAGGATGGACAAAGAGGGGAAGCAGCTGGCGGTCAAGGAGAACAGTTAGAGCGCGTGTGCGTCGACGACGACTCGATGGAGGTGTCGTACGTGGCCGAGGGGCTCATACGCCGTGGCGACTTGGTACGGATGGGTGAGGCTAGGAGGCAGTGAGGGTCGGCGTGGAGCCGGCGGAACATGTGGCATTTCTGTCTGTGTGTCCAGGCTCTGGACGTTGCTCAGTATTGCGTCCGGAAGACTCGGCTACTCTTTTCACTCTTGTTAGCTTCGGGGGCTGCCTTATGCGTTAACTCGAATTGAATAGCCAGGTCATTCAGAACCAGTATCCCTTTGTTTGCAACCTAGATAACTACTATTCGTCCACATGCAAGTTGGAGTTCGTTAACCAAACTTTGAAGCGAAAGGCACCTCCTCCGGTGCATGCAAGGCTGCTGCTTGCTGGGCCGCTGGCGCAACGCACGCGACGCCATGACACAAGGGTGCAAGCGGCAAGCTGCTGGGCCGCCAGGAGCGTGCGCGTGGGTGTGGGATGCTAGGCACGCTGGGCTGAAAGGATATTTGGCTTGGGGTGCACTGTGATACATATATGTAGATCTCAACTAAATTTCTTTTTGGACCCAGTGTCCTGTGACACCGGGTGGGCCTCTTGGGCTCCGCCCCTGACGGGGAGGGACAGGAAGAACTGTCGAACACGGGAACGAAGGATCCCAAATTCTCTGTGTTCATACACTAGTCCAGGATTTCTAGTGTACACAGTTAAACAAAAGTGATAACACTGACGAGGATTAAAACCTCTATATATTATCTTTAATCTATAAAAGACCATACGCCTTCATGGTCGTAACCCTGAGGTGCATGACCTCACTGGTCGTAGAGATTTCAGAGGTTACATAATGGGTACCCTGGTCGGACAAAGGCCTAACCCAAGCTCCCGACCAGGAGAACTGCTCGTAGAAGGTATGAACTGACGCTCGGAATAAATCCCAAGGTAGATTGAAGACCGGCGACGAAAAAACCCTAATACTCGGATTACGGCGGCGCTGAGGCGATTGGAAGGGAGTGGCTTGAGGGCTCGTGGTGTGGGGTGGCATTGCGAACCTGAGGGTGTATTTATAGGGGCCGGGGTGGCCTTGAGACGGTGTAACGACGACGAGTCCTTTTCGGAACCGAAACGAGATAAGCCGAGTTTCAATTTTGAATTGGACGTGATAAGAGCTGGAATTAGTTGCGGAGGGATAGGGCTTCTAGAACGCATAATCCACGCGAAGAAATCGGGCCGAATCAACCGTTGTCGGGCGAAGCTCCAGCGCGAAATCCATGGCAGCCGCGCGGGGTTGAAGAAGTGGAGGTGGAAGACGACCTGACGGGCGGGGCCCACCTGGCAGCGGGTGTGGGAAGAGGCGTGCGAGGGATCTGGGCCACTGGGCCGTGCGGTTGCGAGGGTGGACTAGGCCAAGTAGTTTCGGCCCAAATCCAAGTCCCTGTTTTAAATTGCTTTAACATTTTTATTTAATCTTGTTTAATTCATAAAGGCTTTAGATAATAGTAAATACAATCCAAAAATTATGAGAAAATTCACAGAAATTCTCTAAGGCATTTAGGATTTAAATAAAATATTTCCAACTAGTATTTGGTAATATATTTTGCAGATTAAATTGTTTATCTTCAAAATGATTAAGCAAAACCTTTTTAAAAATTCAGCAAAACCACAAAAATTACTTAAACTTTATTTTCAACTGAAATTTGAAATTTGGGCTGTTACAAGAACCCTCGGAGGGAAGTGAGATGCAGGAGCGGAGGCAGAGATCCCGGAAGAAGCTCGTCGCTGTCGCCGCCGTCCGGTCTCCAATTGCTGCCCTCCTCGCTCGTTCGCTCGCCGTCGGCCGGGCGACGCCTTCCCCTCGCTCGTACGCCTCCAGTCGTGGCCCTACTCGCTCACCTCCCGGGTCAAGCCATCTTCACTCGCTCGCCGTCGGGAGGATGCTGAGGAGATGGGAGAGCCCTCGCTTGCTACCCGGGCGCCGCCCTCAACTGGAGAGAGATGAGAGGAAGCTGAGGGGTGCGAAGGGGTGCGGGTGGGAACGGTAGGATAGAGTAGGAGAGGGGCATTTTGCGGGTAATTTCTCTCAACTTTCAGTGGTGTTTTCTATTATTGGTCTATGGCTCCTCACTTGAATAAATGTTTCACTTGCTCCCAAAAATTGTAATAAGGACTGCTCCACTCCAAGTTGCTCCAACTCCAAAAGTTTTGTGTAGTTAGCCCATTTAGGGCCTGTTTGGTATGGCTCCGCTCCAGATTTTTGCAGCTCCAACTCCAGCTTCACTCTTAGATCCACTTCTATAAAAAGTTGGAGCAGTTTGAGGAGGTGTTTGGTAGAAAGCCAACTCCCACTCCTTGAATGAGAATGATCTATGCAAAAAGATGAGAATAACCTTGGTTTTGTGACTAGCATTTTTTTTTAGATTTCACACTATTCACATGTACTGTAGCAACCGTATTTGCATGTTTTCACAATGCGTGTGTTTTTACTGTAGCATGCGTTGATTTCCATTGTCTCCCCTACTCTGTTTTGCCAAGAGATAATCCGTGCGTGTAACTCAACATAAATTGATTTGTTTACTGTTTTGTATGCATATATATGTTTCGTTAATTCTGCATAAATATAAACGAGTATCATAGGAAAAAGTCCATAAACTCAAACATATGAAGGTCATAACAAAGTTTCTAATTCGATGAATATCATAACAAAATGCAATAACAAAGACTAACATATGTCTTCGATAGAAAATCAATGGGAGGTCACATTATCTTTGCTAAATCACTTTCATACCATACCAAATCACCAAGAAGTAGCTATGCCAGTAGCAAGCTCATCCCGAAATGTATCCATATACCGATCATTCGATTGTGATGTTGACGCATCCAAAGCATCTTGAGAAATTGCACATTTCCGATATCTAGAAGGAATGGTAGGGACATAATTAGAATCCCAGTCGCACCTACGGAAATGCCAATCCCCGCTACCATGCTCACGTATGAAGTTGTGGAGCGCCATAGTAGCCGCAACAATCATCTTTTGCTTGGTCATTGGATAGCTTAGCATCTTGAGTAGAATTGGCCACTTCATCTTCCATACATCAAATGTTCGCTCAACTATGTTACGCACAGAAGAGTGTACCTTGTTGAACTTTTCCTTGGCAGTTGTTGGTTCAACACCTCTGTGGAACTTAGGAACATGATACCTTTCGCCCTTGTATGGGGCTAGGTACCCCGGTCGATTAGGATAGCCGGCATCAACAATGTAATACTTGCCTAAATCAAAAGTAATATAAAGTTAATAACAAAAGAGTGTACATGTTTTAGGAAGAAGTATTAATTTATACAAGATCAAAGAGAGTTACCCAATGGAGGATGTGGGAAGACACCTCGGTCTACTCTCAATGCATGATATAGCACACTAGTGTCATGCATAGCCCCTGGTTGACCAATGGATGCATAAGTGAAACGCATATCAAAGTCTACAACTGCCATCACATTCTGAGAGGGATTTTCGGACCTTCCAATGTATCTCACTTGTTGTTCTAGTGGAAGAGTTGCACGTATATGAGTCCCATCAAGAGTACCTATGCAATCCTTAAAATGTGGCCAAGCCCTTCGATCATCTCTAATCCTACTATGGATGGTAGAGAAGTTTGGATCCTTTGGTTTTACATAATCTATAGACATCACAACCATACATTCTAGCACTTCTTGAAACTTCCTACTAATGGTCTCACCCGAGTGCTTGAACCGGTTTTGTGTTTTCCTATTCGATTCACCTCCACCGCATAACCACAAGAAGATTGCAAGTGCCTCTAGTGTACTCATATTCTTGGTAGGTTTGAGTTTATACGTACTCACCAACAAGTCATGTAGGTCAAAAAAGATTGTTTGGTTCACACGAAGCATCCTATGAGTCTCCCCCGGAGTAGCCAATGTCTCCTTCAACCAACCCATCCCACTGAGGCGTGAAGTCCGCATTTCCGCCTTGTCCATGTAGGTTGAATAGTACTCTGCAACAATGGATGCCCTAGCTAGAGAAATGACATCCATAGCATGCTTTGCTCGCATGAACTTCTCTCTAGTTTTGTTCTCTTCATCACTATCACTTTCACAAGACGACATCTGTTCATTTCATCACAATCGTGAGAAGCAAGCAAACATAAAAGACATAAGAATAAGAAGGAAGGTAACATAAGAAGCAATCTAACATAAAGTTCATACAATATCCCAACATAGGGTTTTCAGTCTTACATAGATAGAATATGGTTCACGAATAAGCTAATATGAATAAAGTTAATATAATATTGCAACATACCATAATCAATTCCCATACTCCTTCTTGTACTTCCTCTTAAGCCACTCAAAACGAGCTTGTGGGGTGTGCAAGGTTTTTGAACATGTGCCTTTGCTCCCTCTTCAAAAACAACTCAGTGGCAATGAAGTACTCATCACTACCTAGAGAGGCACCACATTCTTCAACCCAGTTCATCACAACATCTATGGAGCAATGGTCATCTTTCATTGCAAATGACTCCAATGTCGACTGAGATTTCTCAGTCATGTTGGCTATCTTTATGATTTGGTCTTACATAACTTGACCTATACTTGACTTCGGCTTTTTGCCCGTCCCAATAGGTGCATTAGCTACTCTCTTGCCTTTGCCATTGGAGGGGGACTCCTCCTCAAGCTCGGTCTCATCCATCTCATCAATGTCATTCTTAGCATCAAGGTTGACAGTTTGAGCATTCCCATCTTGTGTTTGAGGCAATATACCCATTGCCAGAAACCAATGGTCAGCACCATCATTGGTGATATCTTCAAACATCTGCCTTAGCAAGCCTTCATTTTGGAGACCTTTTTTGCGAAACTTTATTGCCCCTGGAATTTCCTGTGAAAAAATGACACCAATTAGGATAAATAAGAAGTATGTGCTGTTGCCCAAAGTGTAAAAAATGAAACATCACTTACTATGTTAACCTTCTTCCACTATGGGAGGGGTTGAGAAATTGTGCTTTTCTCACTGTCCCAGCCAGAACCGGTCTTCCTTGTGGTGAGTTTTTTTTCCAAATGGCGTAATTGGACTTCAACTTATCCCATTTATTCTTGAATTGTGTCTTACTGTACTCGAGGCCCGTTATATCCTTAAACCCCTTAGCAACCTCGGCATATCATACAGTGTTCAGGTGAGTGTTTGGTCGGTTCCCAATCCTAACTTGCTCTGCAAACAACTCACACACTACCCTAAGGTGTTCATCATTCCACTCAGCACAACTTGCCATCTGCATATTGTAACATTCATACATGCATCAATTTAAACTAACCACAGCAGAAGTGGTTTTTTTTAGTGCAGGTACATGGCAGTGATGCAATCAATGAAGTGAACCGGTTCCCTTTTCTCATGAAACCGACCCAAACCGATAGCCATGCCAACCTATTGGGACAGGGCCTTGTTCTCAGTAAGATGTTATCTTGAGTTCTTGACAGAAACAACATTATTGCGCATATCCCAAAGTGCAAAGTATATATTTTGGTCTCAAAAAATGTATGTGGGACAGACCTGAGCATTTCAAAACATGTATGCAAATGACTCCAATGTTAACAATTGCAGGGTTTAACCTAAAGAAGCTCGATCATTTCAGACCTAGTCCAACCTTGTTCTATAATTTTGGTTAGGTATCAATTGTGACAGTGGCATCATAACCAAGTGTTACAAATTTGCCAATGCATATGAGCAAACAACATCTACCTCTAATTTGCCAAAGCCTCTGTCAGTTATCTGCATATGAGCAATCAACATCTACCTAATGTTAACAATTGCAGGGTTTAACCTAAAGAAGCTCAATCATTTCAGACCTAGTCCAACCCTGTTCTATAATTGTGGTTAGGTATCAATTGTGACAGTGGCATTAGAACCAAGTGTTACAAATTTGCCAATGCATATGAGCAAACAACATCTACCTCCAATTTGCCAATGCATATGTTAGTTATCTGCATATGAGCAATCAACATCTACCTAATTTGCCAATGCATTTGTCAGTAAAGATCAAACCTAATTTGCTAAGCCATGTCCGCAACAATCAACAATCACCATTCGTGTAGCACAGTTTGAGGACGCCCCAACAAAATCAACATCAAATGCTAGTTATTACTCTACAAATCTGGTAAAAAAATCAACCAAATAACCATTGTCACCACCAGAGGACGTCATGGGGACTCACCGTGTGGTTGGGGGAGGAAGAAGCCGGAGGCGGGTGGCTGGGGATGTGGCGGGGATTGGAGAGGCGGGTGGCCGGGGAGAGGATGCCGAAGAGGACGAGGACGGGAGGAGGAGTCGGCCGCCACCGCCTTTGTCGTTGTCGCCTCCCGGATTGCCGCCTTTGTCACCGTCGCCTCCCTGGTTGCCGCCTCCCTCTAGGGTTCAGAGAGGAGAAAGGGGGTGAGAGGAGGCGAATAGATGCGAAAGGGGGTGGGAGGGGGTGGGAGGGGCTCGGGATGGGGAGGCCGGATGGGTTTTGTCTGATGCTATTTGGTGGGTAATTCCACCCCAACTCTAGGGGTATTTTTGTAACCAGTTGACTGCTCCATGCGGGGAGCAGCCTTCTCGCAGCTCTGAAAAAATACACTACGGTCTGCTTTAGATTCTCAAACTCCAGATTCGTTTTTTTGTTGGAGCTGTACCGTTTGGTATGGCTCCACCTACTTCGATCATGAAGCTGAGAGTTGAAGCCATATCAAATAGATCCTTAACATAGTTTCTCCTACTCTAACTAAGAAACTGAGAGTAGAAGTCACACCAAAAGGGCCTATCACGCGCATGTCGATGGATGTGTTTTTCTCGTTGCTGGGGATAAGCACGATTGAAAGAACCAACCTCTTTTGCCTCCCATTGGCTTGGGGGAAAAAAAATCAAAAGCAATCTTTTTCCATGTATCGATCGAACGATTCTAGCCTGGACCATATCCATATTGCTGCCTTTTCAAATGTTAATACAAGAACTATTCCTCGCAAAAAAAAAAAAAAGGAACTATTCTCCTGAGAAAATCGATCGGTTTCAAAATAACCGGTTACAAAAAAGAGAAATTTCACTATACATTCTACCTGTAGTTTATGATGGTTGTTTAAATTAAATGTGATCATTGATTTGCTAAGAATATAACAGACTTTCTTTGTATTTATAATTTTATTTATGAGCGTTTTATGGATTTTTGTCAGTATGATTGAAAATACTACTCTTGTGTCATGCAAATCCCCACATGGGAAATTACAGTTTTATCTATCGGAATTCTACTACTCATACTACCAAGTGTAGTATAACTAAATCCTAACTAATCTAAATCATTATATCAAAAATGATATATGGTTCGGGTTTAATTGAGTGTACAGTAAAAAAAACTCTGAAAAAAATTGATATTTTGATGTTTTAAGCAACTCTAGTGAGATGTTCAGAACTTCTCTATTCAGATTCCCGAAACCCGAAGGGTGAGCTTCTGGCGACTCTATGTTCAGAACTTCTCTATTCACAATTGTTCTCAAGTGGATTGAAAAATACTCAGAATTGGAATCACTCTGAAAGGCACGTACATAACTGAAAGGTAAGGATCCTATTCCCATTAACTATTTGAAGCTACGTTCGATCGAGACGGTTGCATATATACGAGACAGTATATGTAACAAAAGATTTGTTGGTATAAAGCTCTCGCGATCTCATCCACGGATGGTACTCGAATCGACAGTGGCGATTGCGACTGACAACGAGAGCACCAGAGTTTCAGTATACAGAGAAATTAGAACGTTACTGGCTCTATCTAGAGCCTTTTTTATTTTTTAATCTATTTTTTAGAACAATCTTGCTATTTTTAAGTCGTCTGAAATTTTCTGAAGTTTAAATCACTTATTGTTACCATTGGATTTATATAGAGATTGATGTATCATATGATTGAATATCAATGGCTTATGCTTAAGAAAATTTCAATCACCTACGAATAGATAGTCCTTTTTTAGAAATATTTTAGATATAACCTCTCCTTAACTTATTTCCAATTCCGACCCCTTAGACATGTCATGACCGTTGTTGTGACCAAACTGTGCTGTCACGTTACCGACCGTAACGTGGTCAAACCTGCCACCATAGCCCTCTGAGCCAACACGCGTCTGTTTTTAGACTAAGTCATGTCACACCAAAAGAAATGGTGTGACAGCACTCGTTTACTACACCGAGATCCGTGACGTGATAACATGCTTTTATCACGCCACGCGTTATGGCGTGGCCAAATAAGATAGAATTAAAAATAAAGTTAGAGAAATGTTGTCTTTAAAATATTTTTAAAAATAGATTAAATAATAAAAAAAGTTCCTCGATGTAGGTGTTGCCATGAGAGGGTGGCTGCAATGCCCACTTCTGTGCCTCAAATCGAGTTTTCTTTCTCCTGTTTGCAGGGATCGCAAGAGGCACAGTGGTCTCAGCCTTACCTCTTTCTAGCCGTCAGATCAAGCGCGAACGGACGAGATTGATTGCTACACAAATCGTGGCAGATTGCAGCACTGGAGTTTTGCAGACTTTTCATTGACTGCCTTGTGTGATTTTTAGTTGCAAGCTTGCTTGCATGAACAGAAGAACAGAGATGTTGGTGCCCCCGTTCGCCATGGAATGGCATCGAACAGATCGTGTGTGAACTGTTTAGGATTCCAACGGGAGGGCGTGAATGCAAACAATGGAGGTGGACAGCAGGGAAACCCCAAGAAAGTACTACCACTGCTGACTCCTCTGTGTTCGCTTTTCCCTAGCCACTAAAAATTGTGGAGAGAGACGAGACTTGGCTCTCGCCTCTCGAAGACCTACCTATCCGCTGACTCGTTCCCATACTTCCATCGCGATCTCTCTTCCCTCTTCGGTCCAAATAACACCTCACCACACATTCCACACCACATGGCGCCCTGCACTACTAGGAGCTACTTTTGGTGTCGTCACCCCATATCACATATTTGCTGGATTGACCTCGATCTTTTGTGGCTAATATGGCCGTTGTCAGCGGTGTTGCATTTGTGTGAGATCTTGCGGAGCTCACCTCATAGTTTGTGGTGAGTAATTGACTGTGCTTTGTATGTGTCGGCAAAGTTTGAGTTTTGTTTCAAGGAGTTGTAATTTTGGGACGTGCTGTCAGACTCAGCCGGTTTGACCGGCTTGCAAGAGCAGTTAGACCGATCTGCATGGACGATCTGACCGTCATGAGACTTGGGCTGAAGTTCTGAAGGGCATTTTGATCAACCCTGTGGATTTTTGCAGATTGGACACGAAACAATTATGCAGACATGTTTAGGGATGTGTTTGCACTAGGTCTTATGACATATTAAGAATTAACGGTTAGACTGGATTGATTGTGTGATTATCTGGCTCTTGCTTGTAGGTATTGTTTCTCGGTACTAGCGAGCTCAATCTCAATTTTCACCGTTGCTCGTAGCTACTGGAGTTCACCCCTCTGACTGCCTTAACCGCCTTAACCCATTCTACACGTTGCATGCCAGCCATTTGTAGCACACACTGTGACACTCTGTTCACTCGCTGCCCACAGATTTGAGCTCCTCTCAAGGGAAAAATCGTCGCTCTCACAGTGACGCAAGCCGTGACACACTGGAACCGGATGAACCCCGGAGCACTCCAGTCAACCTTTCGCTCAAAACCTCTCAACTCTGGTCAAGCCTAGACGATTCTGGAAGCACACAATTCTCCCGTATAAAGGCGAGCCCTCATCCCCCACCACCATAGGCTAAGCAACACTCCTCACGCACCTAACACCACAAAACACAGAGAGAGAGAGAGAGAGAGAGAGAGAGAGAGCTCTTAACAATGGCGGGGGGAAAGGATAAGGGTCTGGTGTTGCTGGACTTCTGGGTGAGCCCGTTCGGGCAGCGGTGCCGCATCGCCATGGCGGAGAAGGGCCTGCCGTACGAGTACCTGGAGGAGGACCTGGGCAACAAGAGCGAGCTGCTGCTCCGCTCCAACCCCGTCCACAAGAAGATCCCCGTCCTCCTCCACGACGGCCGCCCCGTCTGCGAGTCCCTCATCATCCTCCACTACCTCGACGAGGCCTTCCCGGGCAAGACCCAGCTCCTCCCGTCCGACCCCTACGCGCGCGCGCAGGCGCGGTTCTGGGCCGACTACATCGACAAGAAGGTCTACGACTGCGGGTCCCGGCTGTGGAAGCTCAAGGGGGAGCCGCAGCTGCAGGCGCGCGCCGAGATGGTGGAGATCCTCAAGACACTGGAGGCGGAGCTCGGGGAGAAGGCCTTCTTCGGCGGCGAGGCGTTCGGGTTCTTGGACGTCGCGCTCGTCCCCTTCACGGCGTGGTTCCACAGCTACGAGAAGTACGGGGAGTTCAGCGTGGAGAAGGAGTGCCCCAGGCTGGCGTCCTGGGCGCGGCGGTGCGTTGAGCGGGAGAGCGTCGCCAAGACCCTGTACGCGCCGGAGAAGGTCTCCGACTTCATCGGCGTGCTCAAGAAGAAGTACGGCGTCGAGTAGACGTTGAGTGGTCATCTACTGTTAGTGGTTGGTCGTTGTTAGGCGTGTGCGTGTGCCTCCTGCGCTCCTAATGTATCACATTTCTAGTACTGAATAAAAGGCCATTTTGGTGATCTTGAGTAGAGTACTGCTCCTAATGTATCACATTTCTAGTACTCTTCATGCATACCGGTAGTGATTATACCACGCTTGATCGTTGCCGTGTGCAATTTGCTTCCAATTTTTTTCCCAATGGCCCTAGTAAAATCTGTCTCAAATGGTTTAACCTCAGAGATGGGTGCGCCGGGACCCGGACGCGGCTCGCAGAGTGCGTAACTGCGCACTGCGTAAAAGCGTGGGGTGGGTCCAAAGAGAAATCTACTGAGGTTTCTGAGGTAGCCCAGAAAATTAAGGAGGCCCGTGGATCGGAACGGCAGAAACGTTCTGGCACCATCAAGTTTGAGGAGGGCCATAAGAAACTCGATGCCGCGAGGCGACAACACCAGCCCAAATCCTATCATCTCCTGTCACCATTGAACATGCTTTTGCATTAGGAAAAGATCCACTTTACAACCCTCAATTATAACACGTGAACACGCTTTTACATTAAAAAAACTTTACAATCCTCAACTATAGTATCGGTCCCATTTTCAATCATCAACTCTAATACCGTCTCAAAACGCAATCCTCGACAATCAATACCAGACCACATGACCCCTTACCCTGTTTTGTTTTGATCGAACGTGCCACATGACGGTAACAAAAGATTTTGTTGGTATAAAGCTCTCGCGATCTCATCCACGGATGGTACTCGAATCAACGGTGTGGCGATTGCAACTGACAATTGAGTATACGGAGAAATTAAAACGTTACTGGCTCTATCTAGAGCTTTTTAATTATTATTATTTTTTAGAAATATTTTAAAGATAACCTCTCCCTAACTTATTTCCAATTCCGACCCTTTTAGTCACGCCATGACCTGTGACGTGATCAAACTGTGCTGTCACGTCACCGACCGCGGTATGGCTAAACCTATCACCGTAACCCTCCGAGCCAACACGCGTCTGTTTTTGAACTAAGTCCACGCCAAGAGAAGTAGCGTGACAGCACTCGTTTGCTACGTCGAGATCCGTGACGTGACAACGTACATTTGCCACACTATGGATTGTGGCGTGGTCAAAAGAGACATAATTAGAAATAAAGTTAGAGAGATGTTGTTTTTAAAATATTTTTAAAAATAGATTAAATAATAAAAAAGTTTCCTCTATGTAGATGTTGCCATGAGAGGGTGGCTGCAATGCCCACATCTGTGCTTCAAATCGAGTTTTCTTTCTCCTGTTTGCAGGGATTGCAAGAGACAGTGGTCTCAGCCTTACCTCTTTCTAGCCGTCGGATCAAGCGCGAGCGCACGAGATCGATTGCTACAAAAATCGTGGCAGATTACAGCACTGGTGTTTTACAGACTTTTCATTGCACTGCCTTGTGTGATTTTTAGTTGCAAGCTTGCTTGCATGAACAGAAGAACAGAGATGATGGTGCCCCCGGTCGCCATGGAACGGCATCGAACAGATCGTGTGTGAACTGTTTAGGATTCCAACGGGAGGGCGTGAATGCAAACAATGGAGGTGGACAACCAGTAAACCCCAAGAAAGTACTACCACTGCTAACTCCTGTGTGTTCGTTTTTACCTAGCCAGTAAAAATTGTGGAGAGAGACCAGACTTGCCGCTGGGAGACTTACCTATCCGCTGACTCGCTCCCATACCTCCACCGCGATCTCTCTTCCCTCTTCGGTCCTAATAACACCGCACCACATTGCACCTGCCTTTTGTTTTCCTGTACTACGAGCTGCTTTGGGTGTCGTCATCCCATATCACATATTTGCTGGATCGGCCTCGATCTTTTGTGGCCAATGTGGCCATTGTCGGCGGTGTTGCATTTGTGTGAGAACACGTGGAGCTCATCTCGTAGTTTGTGATGATGAGTAATTGACTGTGCTTTACATGTGTCAGCGAAGTTTGAGTTTTGTTTCGAGGAGTTACAATTTTAGAACCTACTATCAGACTCAGTCGATCTGACCGGCTTGCAAGAGCAATCAAACCGATCCGCATGGGCGATCTAATCGTCATGCATGGCCGGTTAGACCGGTCTCCTGAGACTTGGGCTGAAATTCTGAAGGGCATTTTGATCAGCTCTGTGGATTTTTGGAGATTGGACACCAGACAATTATGCAGGCATGTGTAGGGATGTATTTGCACTAGGTCTCATGACATATTAAGCATCAAGAGTTCGTAGTTGCCGATCAGACCGCCCGAGAGTTGACGGTCAGACAGGGCTGACTGTGTGATTATCTGGCTCTTGCTTGTAGATGTTGTTTCTTGGTGCTAGCAAGATCAATCTCAATCTTCACAGTTGCTTATAGCTATTGGAGTAAAAAGATTGATAAATACCTAAGAAAAAAAGTTGTCGAAATTATTCACCCCCTCTTACTGCCTTAACCTATCCTACACGTTGCATGAAAGCCATTTGTAGCACTCACACTGTCACATACTGTTCACTCGCTGTCAGAGCTCCTCTCAAGGGAAAAATCGTCGCTCACCGTGACGCAAGCCGTGACACACTGGAACCGGATGAACCCCGGACACTCTAGACAACTTGCCGCTCAAACTTCTCAACGCGTGATTTTAAGACCAGACGATTCTGAAGCACACAAGATTAGCCTCTCTTCTCCCGTATAAAGGCGAGCCCTCCTCCCCCCATAGGTTAGGCAACACTCCTCGGTCCTCACGCACAAAACACCACAAGACACAGAGAGAGATCTTGAGAGAGCTCTTAACAATGGCGGGGGAGAAGGATAAGGGTCTGGTGTTGCTGGACTTCTGGGTGAGCCCGTTCGGGCAGCGGTGCCGCATCGCCATGGCGGAGAAGGGCCTGCCGTACGAGTACCTGGAGCAGGACCTGGGCAACAAGAGCGAGCTGCTGCTCCGCTCCAACCCCGTCCACAAGAAGATCCCCGTCCTCCTCCACGACGGCCGCCCCGTCTGCGAGTCCCTCATCATCCTCCACTACCTCGACGAGGCCTTCCCGGGCAAGACCCAGCTCCTCCCGTCCGAACCCTACGCGCGCGCGCAGGCGCGGTTCTGGGCCGACTACATCGACAAGAAGGTCTATGACTGCGGGTCCCGGCTGTGGAAGCTCAAGGGGGAGCCGCAGCTGCAGGCGCGCGCCGAGATGGTGGAGATCCTCAAGACGCTGGAGGCGGAGCTCGGGGAGAAGGCCTTTTTCGGCGGCGAGGCGTTCGGGTTCGTGGACGTCGCGCTCGTGCCCTTCACGGCGCGGTTCCATAGCTACGAGAAGTACGGGGAGTTTAGCGTGGAGAAGGAGTGCCCCAAGCTGGCGGCCTGGGCGCGGCGGTGTGGCGAGCGGGAGAGCGTCGCCAAGACCCTGTGCGCCCCGGAGAAGGTCTCCGACTTCATCGGCGGGCTCAAGAAGAAGTACGGCGTCGAGTAGACCGAAAGGCGAAGAAATAAGGAAAAATTTGATATATATCACTCTAAAATATTACACTTTGAAAAATATCACTTCAGAATACAAAATTGGAAATTTGACACTCCAAAACTTGACTTTTTAGATTTATGCCACTCTTGGATGTTTTTGCCCTCCCTTCCTCCCAACCCTCCCTTCTTCCTTCCTCCTGACCGGCGCAAGTCACCGCTTCCTCCTTGCCTGACCCCTCCCCGGCTTTTGCCCTCACTCCTCCCGACCACCGACGCCAAGTCGTCGCTTCCTCCTCGCCCGACCCCTCCTCGGCCTTCAAGTCCGTCACGGCCTTCGCGCCCGCTACGGTCGCAACCTCGGCCCGAGCTTCGACTTCCTCAGCTGCGCCGTCACCGACGCATCCCTCTCCCTCAGCGACACCACCACCGCCACCCTCGACCCCTCCCTGCCCCCGGAGTACCGTCTCCATTGCCTCTGCCACTTCCCCCTCCCGCCCACACCTCGCCGACCGCCTCTCTCGTGACACCCTCCGCAACTGTCCGACGTCGCCACCCTCTGCGCCCTCGACGTCTGCTCCCACGCTGTCTCCATCCATCTCACCAAGGGCCTCCCCTGTGGACGAGCATAGGGCGGAGACTCCACGCAGCTCGCCGCCGCCGCCGCCGAAGCAGCCGACGTGGCCGCGAATGTGGGCGAGATGGCTCACGGCGAGGAGGAAGCAGCACGGTTCGCGGCACAGCTGGAGCTCGCTGGAGAATCATGGCATCACACTGTGCCGGTCGGGAGGAAGGAAGAAGGGGGGAGGGAGGGCAAAAATGTTCAAGAGTGGTACGAATCTAAAGGCTAATTTTGGAGTGGTAAATTTCCAATTTTGTATTCTGGAGTGGTATTTTTCAAAGTGCAATATTTTAGAGTGGCATATATCAAATTTTGCCAAGTAATAATAGTCAGTGTTGATTGGTCATCTACTGTTCGTGTGGTTGGTCGCTGTTTGGCGGTGTTACGTGTGCGTGTGCGTGTGCGTGTGCGTGTGGGGAAGCATCGAGTTGCCTCCTGCGCTCCATGTGCCGTGTGCGGACTGAATAAAAGGCCATTTTGGTGATCTTGAGTAGAGCACTGCTCCTAATGTATCACATTTCTAGTACACTTCATGCATACCGGTAGTGATTACTAGTTGCACCCGCGCGCCCTTGGGCGCGCCTATTTTGACGATGCTAAAAAAAACCTATAGTTTGACAACAGCATTGGTTGGTCTATGAATGTTGTACACAGCAGGAACTGATTATAGCAGTTCTCTTTACTCTTATAAAAAAAATGAACAGATCTATCTAGTTCTACAAATATACCATATGCAAGACGATTTTATATCAATAGGTCTCAGCTTAGCTCTGGCATAAGAATACAACGATTTAACTGGAAACTGTCCATTTTGATTAGTTAAATAAACTCTCCAGTTTCTATAATCTTGGCTACTTTCATGATCTAATTGCTAAAACAGAGCATCACCAATTCCAGCTCCAAGCAATTGAATAAGCAGTTTTGTGGTCTCTGAAAATCTGGGTTTTGTAGCCATGCGTATTTGACGGAAATAAATTTCATATTGCAATAAGGAAAAGGATGATGTATTTGCAATAAGAAATTGGGAGGACGGCAATAGTGGCGGTAAGTAAAGCAAGGGGAATGGAGCTGGCAGGAGCCATAGATTCTCAGTGGATACGCCAAGATGCAGAGAGAGGTACTCACCATTCATCAATGCGCCGTTTCCCTTGTACTTTGTCTTTCCACCGCATAGCTGCTTGGCTGCTTGCTCTATGTAAATGCTGCCATTGTTCTTTAGTTAAGCGGCATGGAAGAAGCATTGGAAATTCCGGTCCGGTGCTCAATGATCTCACAATGGTTTTGGGCTCATAGCACAAGTATGGACCTCTTCGTTGTAAACTGTAAATTTCTCATCTGCTTCTTTGGTGCACCTTTTGCTAATCGCAAATTCTGTTCTTACCGTCCAGAGCAACTGGTGTGGTTGCCGATTTTAGTGAACCTTCAATTGTTTATGACAATGTCAAACAGGTACATTATCCACGTACAAGATGGAAAAAGAAAACAAAGCTATATCGTCAAGTGAGATTGTGAGGTATTGAATTGTTGTCGTATCTGTTGGAGGGCACTCGTCCTCATCTAACCGTCGGCATGACTCTTCCTTGTCGAGGTAGCGAGGCTCTGAAACTTAGTTGAACTTTTGATTTCTCATTGTTTAATTGATAATTGATACATACTATCCCTTTTATAGGGACAGTTCGACTTGACGTTTAAGAAATAATCTATTTGGAAACTTATCAATCCAATCTAATCTTTCCAACTATTAAAAATAACCTTACTAATAAATAAGACTAAATTCCTAGCAATAACTAGATAGATAAGGAATCCCAAAATAACCTACCTAACTAACTATGTTTTATTCTAAAAAACCAATCAACATATATGGAAATAAAGATGCTACAGTACCAACAGGTACTGTTCACACATACTACAGTACCATAGTACTATTCACACACCCGCTACATCCCCTCGCGTCTTTCTCCATAACATTACACCGCTCACGGTGAGGCAGCTCGTCCTCGAGCTGCGATGGTGGTCACAGTTGAAGTCTTTGGTGGCCCATGTTGACAAGAGTATCCAGTACCGACGTCGGTTCACTTGAGAGCAGATCAGCGACACTTCGACATATGTCGCCCAAGAAAGAAACGTCTTAGCATGATGTGGCATCGAGGAAGACGTTAGTGACATGGGCAATCGACATGGGGCAGCAGTTACACCCTTACTGCCCTGGAGCGTGACGATGGCAGGAAGGACGCGACGACGGTGTTGTCCCCTCAATTGTTGCGCTCTGTATTGCCTATAGCACGACATTGGGCGGTCGTGTGAAAAAGATTGCTGCTGGACAGCGCCATCCTTCCTCTAGCGGTGTCGCATCGGAGGTGCAACCAAGGGTAGCGATGCATACTGGGGTGACGTTGGTGGCGCCGCCATTACAATGGCACGCGATGCCTCCTCCTGCTCCTTCAACTTGACCATCAGTGCCCACATTTCTTGGAGGATGGTTATCATGTTGTCCATTGAGGTCATCATCTTTTCGTTGCTAACCTTCAACACGACGAAGAGGGATAGTTCGGCACCAAAAGCCATGGTGGGTGGCTTTGATACCAAATATTGTGGTATCTGTTGGGGTACGGGTCCGAGAACCGAGGGTAGAGCACTTGCCCTCATCTAACCATCGGCAGGACTTTTTCCTGTCGAGGTAACGAGGCTCTGAGACTTAATTGAACTTTTGATTTCTCATTGTTTAATTGATAATGGATACATGTTATCCCTTTTATAGGGACAGTTCGACTTAACGCCTAAAAAATAATCTATAAAAAAAAAACTTATCAATCCAATCTAATCTTTCTAACTATTAAAAATAACATTTCTAATAAATAATATCATATTCGTAACAATAACTAGATAAATAAGGAATACCAAAATAACCTACATAACTAACTATTCTTTATTTTAGGAAACCAAACAGCATATATGGAAATAAAAACACTACAGTACCCGTACTGTATATAAGTGCTACAGTATTCATGGTATTGTTTAAACGCCCGCTACATCACCTCGTGCCTTTCTCTATAACAGAATTATAAAATCTTAATAAAACACCAATATGATCCGTTCAAAACTGAAACATTAGAACAAAATTACTGAATTTTGTCCAAATTCTAACCTTATTAGTCATGTAAGTTACATTATTGATTGATTCGAGAGTTGTATGTGATTCATAAGCATCCAAGGTCCCAATGCAGACTCAAGCCGCTGGGACCTCCATAGTGCATTTCAGTAGGCTCAACAATGAGAGAAACGTAATGCCATTCAGAAAAGAAAATCACATATGTTGATGAACTACATACTGCGTCATTTACTATCCAGGAAGATGCAGGATAAGCTTTTTATCTATCAAATTTAAGCTAAATTCCGCAGCAGAATGATTTAGCTAATTTGTCGGACCAAGAACTAACCATGTCATGTTTCTTGAATAAAAGATTCAGATTATGTAATTTCTTCCTGAACACTTGAGATGAAATATAACATAGCTTGTCCACCCAAAAATGGTTTATACGCAGGCAGCAGCATTTGGTTTATAACTTCTGCTTATTTCATTGTCTAAAATTACACTATCTATACGACGGATGAGCTCACACGCCAATTAGCATGGGTACATACCCTAGAATGAACACTAAGTATCCCGTGACTACTGTTTTTCAAGTAGATGCTGTCAATCCCATTATTGGAAACTTGACTTTCTTAATTCTTACTGCCGAGTTGGTTCAGAGAAACTTTTCTGTTATCTTCACTGCTAGCAATATTAACGCTAATACAATAATGGTTTTGGAAATAACATATACATCTTCAAAAAAAACTTACTATGAATTGACATAACCTCAAGAAATAATAAAAATGACAGATAATCACCTCTTTTCAATTTGGGATCCCACCCTTTGGAACCCATTGTGGATGGTCAAATTTGCAGGCGTCTCCATACTTACAGGTTCTGTTCATCATATAGAAGGCACAGTCCTTTCCCCCTGGCCCATGTGGATATGGGAAGGCTGCTTTGAAGCCTAGGGCGTTTAACCATAGTATTTGAAGAATATAAAGCTTCACTCTGCCCAACAGTAGTATGACTTCCCATAATAGACTGGTGATAGAGAACTATAGTAGATATTAAAAAAAAAAAGACTTTATAAGCTAGTTGTATTAGACAACCATATACTGAAAATAATAATATACTGAAATGAATAGTAGTAAAATTATTACCGATCTAAAAATAATAGTACTATAAGAATAGCTACAAAGCCAAAATATATCAAGCAGTTTGAGCATCCCTTCATGCTCCTCACTTTAGCAATAATTTAAACGGTACTAGAAGATCACCCGCGCCATCTGGCGCGGGTATGGATAGGTACGTGTTTTTGTTTTAGCTTAGTTTGTCAAAGCTTGTGTTAAACATGAGTTTTGTGTGACCTGATAATG
Organism: Ampelocalamus luodianensis; assembly: GCA_036346255.1. Classification (NCBI taxonomy): domain Eukaryota; kingdom Viridiplantae; phylum Streptophyta; class Magnoliopsida; order Poales; family Poaceae; genus Ampelocalamus; species Ampelocalamus luodianensis. Next base: position 5,985,415 of record CM070621.1, read on the forward strand.
AAGCTCTGATCGAAGAAGAAGATATGTAAGATTGTAGTATATCTAATTATTGATGGCTGTATATAGAGGAACAAAATATGTTAAGGAGTAAATAACACGATAGGCATGTGTAGTATATCACATCAAAAGCAAGGACGATTTTAGAGTTTGTACAAATGAAGTGAAACTACTCATGACCATAGTTGAGCTGGGAACGTTTGCAGAAGAGGCTTTGAAAGGAGTAACAACATAGGTTAGAGGGTCGATGGACTGTACGACATCGATAGATAGGAGCAGTTAAATGAGTGCACAAAAGGGAGCAGTTGTTCCTGGGGAAGCAGCAGTTGTTGTGATGATTGGAACCCTTTCCGTAGAGACTGTATAGAGTAGAAGTCAGTTAGAAGGAATCGTAAATTTATCTCTTTTTTTGTTGGGAAGTGATAGCTTAACGCACCTGAGTTTCTGGTGATCTGCAGAGTTATCTGAAGGCAGTGTTAACCTAGGTAAGCTTTATGTAGAACCTGTACGGTGTTTTGTATAGGCATACCTCTATGTCTATGGAGAGGTCTGTAGATGCGTAACCAGGAAACTTTTTTTTTGTGAACAGGATGTGATGGAGGGGTGTTTCCTCGGTTGCATGGTTGCATCAAGGGAAAAATAGTAATGTTCTCACATATAGAAGGATGTCAGTAAGAATCATATGCTGGCAGTGGTTAATCGAAATGTACCGAGATAAAATAAAGTACCTGAAGTGAGTGATCTTTGTTGTTGGCTGTTTAATTGCTGAAAGCAGCGTTGCCTGGGGCTGATCAATACCCATGTTGTGTATTGCTGAAGAGTAAAAGTATGGCGCTCAGTTAGTAGGGAAAAAAAGAGGATCATCTTAAATGTGACCAGGATGGCTGAATCAAAAGTAGGGAACTAATAAAAAAGTTTGCTGAGCAGGTAAAGACATCTAGATCCTGTAGTATTCCTGAAGGTCTCTGTGCGTATAGATTCTAAAAACGGGAGAAGAAATAGAAGAAGTGCTGTTGTTTGTGGTATTTTAAAAGGTGATTAGTAAAAGGGACATAGAGATAGGTATGTAGCTACAATGCAGAAAATTAGATAGTGGGTTAAAAGGTAGTGTAATATTATGCCTTTAGCTATAGAAGGACACATAAGAGAGGTAAATGAATTATTGAATAGAAGTGCATATGTATTCCTAATATATTATAGATACAGGTGTTATGGTAAAGAAATATATACAGAGATGCTTGTACAGAAGCGTGTAGTATATAGCATATCTGACAGCTAGCATTTCAGCTCTGTAAGAGGTTGTGGAGTAGAAAAACTTCAGATTAGGAATAGAAAAGAGTGAGTGTAGAGTTAGCTGGTGCTGTTGGTGTTTTGGTAACGTAGATGACTGTGGCAAAGCAGTGAGGCGGATAATGATAAAACAGTGAGGCGACGCACAGACTGAGCAAAAGGGAAAATTAGCTATACACAGGCAGGCGAAGTAGATAACAAACGTATATTGAGGTAATCGAACGTGGAAAGTAAGGATAGGCAGTATATGATAGGGAACGTGCGAGGAACTTACTTGGTATTTGATGCAGGAATCTGTCTTGAAGCGGACCAAGGTGTCGAAGGATAGCTAATGAGGAGCAAACCGTAGGCAGCAGGCGCTAGGAAGAGCATACTGTATATAAGATGTAAAGCCTTCGATGAGCATGGACGAAACAAATTGTGCGAGAAGGATAAAATATGTAACCGATTGGCTGAAAACCTCAAATAGGAACATACCTCCTGACTCCTGTGTTTCTGGTATAAGTTATCAAGTCGGTAATACAAAAAAATTGGCTGATTCATATCCTCTGTAACCCGGAGTGAAACATTCAGTTCATTTTTCAGCTAAGAAACTGTGGCAGAAGATGTTGGCTTTGGCTTTTATAGACGCATACTCACTGCAAATCTATAAACACATTATAAATTCCAAATAAGCTTTCACAAATCTATCTATTGTACTGCTGACTCTAATAGACCCGAATCCTATACATTATGAGTAAATCCCCAGGAAAGCAAGCCTATTACCGTGAGAGTTCCTGCGCACTCTTTGGATATGCTCGAGTTCTAGGTGTAGCCAAGCTTGCTATCAGTCATGTTAACTGGCACACATGCATCATCGTACCGATCAATAATCTCAACAACCTGTAATTGTTCAGCATAAATCAAAACAGAGACCATCACAACGTCTATTTTAACACAAGGTGTAAAGAATAAGATATATCAAGTTGGTAATACACAGAAATTGAACGATAAATAATCTCAACAACCTGTAATCATTCAGCATAAATCAAAACAGAGAACATCACGACGTCTATCTTAACAGAAGGTGTAAAAGAATAAGCTATATCAAGTTGGTAATACACAAAAATTTAATGATTCATATCCTCTGTAACCTAGAGAGAGAGATTCAATCATTTTTTAGCTAAGAAACTGTGACATAAGATGTTGGCCTCTATAGCCGCATGCTCATTGAAAATTCATAAACATGCTATACAATCCAAATAATCTTTCACAGATCTATTTACTGCATGGTTGCCTCTAATACACACTGATCCTACAAATTCTGAGTAAATCCCCACGAAACTAAGCCTATTACCGTGAGAGTTCTTGTGCACTCTTTGGATATGCTCAGAGTTCTGGATGTAGCCCTGCCCTACGACTCTGCTGCAGCCGCTCCATCCCTGGACAGCGCAGGAGAAGGGGCGAGCCGGCGGCAGCAGGGACGGGCCAAGCCGGCAGCAGGAGGTGCTCACGGGCGCGGCGCAGGAGCGGGTCGAGGGAGGAGCGCGGGTGGCGGCGCAGGCGAGCAGCGGCGGCGCCGGGGCCGAGCCAGGCGGGTGGCGGCGTAGGCGAGCATTGCTGGCGCCGGGGCCGAGCCATGCGGGTGGCGGCGCAGGCGAGCAGTGGCGGCTCCGGGGTCGAGCCAGGGCCAAGGCCGGTGGCGGCGCCCGGGTGGAGAGGCCGGGGAGGAGGCGTCACGGAGCTCCATTCAGCCATAGCAAAGCCCTAAGAGGGAGATGAATGGAGGAGTGGGGAAAGGAAGAAGACGAATGGGGAAGAGAATGACGCGGGGGGGGGGGACAGCAGCGGCGGGGAAGGGAAATCGAGTGGGCGACGGGGGAGAAAGAGCGAAGGACGGCTCCGACGCAGCGGCTGGGTAGGGAGACCGAGGAGGCGGGAGGGAGGAAGAGGGCGGGTGCTGCGGCGACGGGTGAGGGAGACCGAGGACGGCAGGGGAGGAAGAGGAAAGGGCCTGCGGCGCTGGCAGCGCGGACTCAGCGGCTGGGTAGGGAAGCCGAGGGGGTGGGAGGGAGGAAGAGGTAGGGCGCGGCCGCGGCGGGGAGAGCAGCGGAGGAAGAGGGAAGGCCCGACGGCGCTGGCGGAGAGGGGCGGCGGAAGAGGGAAAGCAGCGAGGAGAGGAGATGCGGCGCGGCGCGGCGCGAAAGAGGATCAGAGGACACAGAAGGAGCGAGATGGAGCCGACGCAGCAGTTGTCCGGGCGACGTGGACGCGCGAGCACCGCTCCTTCCCACGGAGCGCACCGGGCTCAATCCTGTGGCCGCGAGTGGAGCACAGCGCGATCGGACGGATGGGTTTTTTCTGCTGACGTGAGGCGCGCTTTCTTGCGGCTGTAACATATAGTAATTTAATGAGCACTGTGAGGCTATTTAATGAGCACCATGAGTTATGCTTTAGGGCTGGGCACAAAACATGCGTAGATAAGAGACAACTCTTTAATGAGCACTGTAAGGCTATTTTTCACCGGTCAAGGCTCATCAATGCAGGACAAAGCGCAGCGTAGGGCGGATGGGACGCGCACGAAAACGATGCAAGCGGACGGGCGACTCCGCTGAGCCGTGATCGGACGGACACAGGCCAACCCAGCGACAGCGAAGGAAGCGTACGAAGCGCAGCGCGTCGAATCCGACGGCCTGAGGCTAGCTTGGCGCGATCGGACGGACAGCAATTTGCGGGCGACGTGGCCAAGCCGACTGGAGGCCAATCCCACGGGGAATTAACATATAGAATAGAATAGAATGTTTTGTCACAGGAGCATGGAGATAACTAGTAGCATCTACAGAACATAATGGGAGCTATCTCTAACACCTCAAAAAAAGCCTTGCATAAGCGCATCTACAGAATATCACGGGAGCTATCTCTAAACACTTTTTAAAAATAGACTTGCATTTTGCTTTGTACAAAAAATCTCAACATTCTACATCACACTACATAAGAAAGCAAGACATGTCTGGTCATCGAAGGCTCAAGCACAAGTTCGCTAATATGACAGGAAAATCAATAAATTCACTTATGTGATAGCAATAACACCTTATATCATAAAATCATTAGAAGGTTTGTTCAATATTCTTTCAATCTGTAATATTTGTAAGATCCAAACTTTCAGCTTTCATGTACAGTTGCTAAGGTTTTTCCCCTTTCAAAATTCTAACAATGCATTTTTTTTAAGCATGCATGTTCTATGTGCAACGTTCTGAGGTGTTTGAAAAGGCCAAAACTCCAGTATAAAGTTCTTACTACTAGAAACCCTTCCAAGTCCAAGACACTAGCACATAATTTCCTCCAACTTGGACAAGCCCCAAAAGTACACTCAATGTACACAATGAAGCTCAAGCTACTCAAGAAAGACCTATCAGAAACTTCTCTGACTGAGAGGCCAGTGGAAAAGATAGGTTGGTGATCTTGAATTGCTTTGATCATACAACAACTAACCCTTGAACTAAACGAAATAGTCCCACTCCACACCTCACTCGTATCGACGCTTAGAAACAAGTCAACAACTTACTACGAGACAGGCATAAGTACAAGCTAGGGGCACCGTCCATACTAAATCATGATATGCTTTCTCCTCATCCATCCTCTACTGCGTTTTAATTTAAAATGCGTCGAATTATGTAGCTGCATGATTCACATAATATCGTTAATATGTTAATAGATCCTATATATTGGAATATAATACAACACGAGCAACAAAGATATAAAGACCAACCACAATTTATGCCCTCTACCAACACATGCTGATAGTGATAGGCGCTAAATGCCACAGCCAATTGCCACTTTGTTACCAATCTCGTACCAACAAGAGTCACAGAGAACGCAATCAACGTTTGTTTCAAAACAAATACGCTTACACACTCATGTATCCGGCAAAAATCAGTGTCATTATCCAATAAACGCAGGAGAGTCCCACACAGTAACCAAACAGGGCACAGGCTGCTCTCACCTTCGGCGGATCGCCTCGTGCCCACCTGCGCGTCGAAGGTGCTGGCGACGGAGGAGTAGGGGGAGCGGGTCGCCGGCGTAGCGAGCTGCAATGAGATCGATCTCGTAGGACGAGTACCCCGCCGCCGCGTTGTCGCCTGCGTCACGGTGGAGTGGGGAGGCCGCCGCTCTTGGAGTGGGGGTTGTCTGCGGAGGGGTAGGGGGCTGAGGAGAAGGGGTGGTGGGGAGAGGTCGTCAAGGGAGAGCAGCGGGGGAGGCGGCGGGGGGTGGAGGCCTGGATCTCGCGGCGCAGGGAGGTCGGGGGTAGGCGGACGGACGAGGAAACCGGGGAGGAGAGGTCCCGGAGGAACGGTGGGTGGTGGCGCCGGTGGTCCGTCCTGGTGGGAGAGGGGATGGGGGCGGGGGCCGGGATGGGGGCGAAGACGGGGGAAGGGAAGGGGATGATAGGGCGAGCGGTGAAGGACAAATGCACGCGCATGGGGACGATCCGGAAGCGAGCGAAGAAGAAGCGAGAGGATGAGGACGCGAAGGCCGAGCGCTTCGGAGAAAATATCGGACGGGTGTGGAGGAAGACGGGTGGGATCCGACGGCTAAGAAGATTCGGGGCGACGTGGCCTGCCGAATCGCATCCCAACTTTCCCTCAAATTATACCGGAGTTTGGCACCATCAAGTTTTGAGGAGGTCCATAAGAAGGCAAATTTGGATATATGTCACTTAGAAAGTTGCCATTTTGAGATATGCTATCTAGTTTTTTGAAAACTGAAATTTGTCACTTCAGTTTCTTCCTCATTTGAAATTTACCATTTTCAATACTTTTATCCAATTTTCTTTTCTTTTATCTTATTTTCCATCTATCCCCTTGTGAACTACCTATTTTGCCCCTATTTTCCATCAGATTCAATCGTTGAGCATAGCACGCGCTGGCTGCGCTGGTTGATTTGAGCACAGCACAATAGAAGCATCTGAACCAGGCCGGGCCGACCTCCTCGCCTTCTTCCGCTCCATCAGGCACTGGGAGGAGCACGCCGAGCTACCGTGCTTCCTCTTCGGGGAGTCCATGGGCGGGGCCATCTATCTGCTCATCCACCTCCGCACACCGCCAGACGAGTGGGCGAGCACCGTGCCGGTCGCGCCCACACTCCCCATTGTACCCACTGCCGACCTCATCGAGAAGTCTGGCAAGGTGCCCACCAAACGCCTCATCGCCGCGCGCAACCCCATGAGCTACAACAACCGGCCCAGGCTCGTCACCATCACGGAGCTGCTGCGCGCCACTGACGAGCTCGACGCGCGCCTCGACGAGGTCACCATCTCGTTCCTCATCGTGCACGACAGCGCCGACACCGACGAGGTGACCAACCCCGCTGTCAACCGCGCGCTGTACGAGACCGCTGCCAACAAGGACAAGACCATCAAGATATACGACAGGATGTTCCAGTCCATGCTCTTTGGAGAGCCGGATGAGAACATCGAGCGCATCCACGCTGACATTCTCGCCTGGCTCAACGAGAGATGCACGCCGGCGGCAACCCTAACACCATACGATAGCGCTATCACAATAAACATTCCAATCTATTCAGATTGTGAAGCGACCAACAGTCCAGCACACAAAAAATGATTTCATGTGCAAATGTGCAATGATTCTATATATAATTGATAAGCTGCTTGGTCAAGTTGACATGATCTCGATATACAAAATGTTTGTCTCCTGGTCAATGAAAGAATGTTTCCGGGTTGCGACGCTTGCGGTTGATTGTATCAGCTCTTTGCCAGCGCTGTAGGTGGCAACACAAGGCGTTCCCTACCCTGTACCGGCTTGGCAGAACGAATTATATCTCCAGTCTTAATCTGTGACAGGACTTCTCTTCCATTTGTGGTATACCTATAGATGTTTGGTTTGACACGAAAGTTCTTGTTCATCTACAAAAGTGATCAATTTTGCTATCTAGTGGTCAACAGATTTGTGTAATGGTGAATCACTACTTACTCGAAAACTAAAAATTGTCCTTCATCAAAAGATATTCCACCCAAACTAGACTGCGGAAAAAATAAAGGGAATCACCACAAATCAAAAATATTTACACAATTGATGGTTCTACAGAGTACCAGACAGCACGCTATGAGTTGGCAGATGATAGAGCAGGTTGGGTTACCAGACGGCCCGCCGGGCGCCACACGCGCGTGAAGAGGAGGCGTCGTGCCGCCCGGCACGGTGAAGTAAGACGACTCGCCCTCCGCGCTGTGGGACGCGTAGTACTCCACCTCCCGGTGCCTGACGGAGCGGAAGAAGGCGAGGAGGTTGGCGGCCGTTCGGATGCTCTCTGTTTGTCGTTGTCTTTGTGCTCGAATCAACCAGTAGCGACGGTAGCGTGTTGTGCTCAACGATTGAATCTGATGGAAAATATGGGTAAAATAGGTAATTCACAATGGAATAGATGGAAAATAAGAGAAGAAAAAAGGAAATAGGAGAAATGTATTAAAAATGGCAAATTTTAAAAGAGGAAGAAACTAAACTGGCAAATTTCGAATTTCAGAAAACTGCATGGCATATCTCAAAGTGACAACTTTACAAGTGGCATATATCCAAATTTGCCCCATAAGAAAGTCGATACCGCGACGTGACAACACCAGCCCAAATCCTATCTTCTCCGGTCACCCTTGAACATGCTTTTGCATTAAGAAAAAGTTCACTTTACAATCCTCAATTATAACCCTTGAACATGCTTTTACATTAAAAAAAAGTTTACTCTACAGTCCTCAACTATAGTATCGGTCCGATTTTCAATCATCAACTCTAATACCATCTCAAACGAAATCCTCGACAATCAATACCAGGCCACATGACCCCTTACCCGGTTTTGATCCAACGTGGCAGCGTCTTTGTAATCCACGCCAGCAAAGTGCACAAGCAAGCAGACTCACTGCACATCTTCTTCCTCGTCCTCTCTCTCATCCCATCCATTTTGTTGGGTTCGGCTCATCAGCCACCGCCCGCCGCTGCTCTACCTTGCCACAGCGCCGCTGGTCAGCGTTGGCACTACCCGTTGCTGCTCTACCTTGCCATAGCTGCCATGGCTCACAAGGCTCACCATCGCTACCAAATTCAAGCGAATTCCGATCAACTCAACTCAGGCACCCATGGAGACCTTACCGGCAGTAGCATGTTGCAAATCCAATAAACTCATGTATCGGCCACCATGTCTGCTGATTTGGTGACCAACACATCTGGGCGAAGGATTTGATCGAAAAAGACGATGGATGCTCCGTTCCTCCCCCCTCATGCTTCCCTTTCCATGTTGTTGTCGTCCGTCATGAGTTGTAGCACCGCCCTCTCCCATACTTATGCATCGTCGTTGCCATGCACCCTGAGCTGCAAGACCGCCCTCCCAAACACCTATGCGTCGTGCCGTCATCTTCTTCCCCAAGTCCAGTTGTTGTGTCCTTGACCCGATCTCCCTCTCCAATGAGTTTCTTGAAAATTTGTTTGAATCACTTCGTGTTCCTGAGCCACATAAATCTTCCCCTTATTTAATTTCATTTCTACACAGTCCTTTGTCGGAATCGAGCGCGGTTTTGTCACCTCTGGTCGAGCGTCGTAGTCGCAAAATTCGTTCTCCGGTAAGCCCCTACCATCATAAACTTCACCATGTTGTTTCATGTGTCGTGTTCTACATTGTGCTCTCTTCGACTTCGCTGGGCCCCCACCGTGGCACGTTGTAACTGCCGCCACCTTCTTCCCTGAAGCCAGCCACCGTTAACTCGTTGCCTTCGACCATCTCCAGCCGCGCAACCTGTAGAGATGAGCTACTATTTATGTTTTGAGTAGCGTGCCATTTTTCAAAGAGCTTCGTCGTTTCACTCTCGCCATTCTTCTTCCTTCGCCTGGGTGCTATTGGTGCACCACCCAGCACTTCCCCAACACCCCAACAACTCATTTTCACGGTGATAGCTGATACGTTCTTCTCGTCTTGGCTACCGCCTGCTTCGGCAGCGGCTACTCTACTTTTCGTTGTTGCGCTTCATCTATGAAACATCAAGGCTAGTTGAATAGAGGAAGAAGATGGATTGACATATGGGCCCTGGAGTTTTTCAGCTCCCTCCAAACCCTCCTATATCGGCTGACATGTGGGGCCAAGGCTACATCAGCCAAAACCACCTCCACGTCACATTAAAACCAGTGTGGGTTCGTGTGAGCGGTATATTAGAAGGTTTCAACAATTGGAGGGTGTGTTTTAGATGGTTTTAGAGTTGGAGGTTGAAAACAGACTTGAGGCATAGTTGAGGGTTCAAAAATAGGGGTTTAGTTCATGACCCTAATGAACCATGCCAAAACTTGTGCAAAGCCAAAATTTGGCAAAATAAACGTTGTTTGGATTGCGGCTAAGCCAAATTTTGGCGTTACCCAAATCTTAGTGAGTGATTTCTTCACTCTCGGATTGCCCACGTGTGAATTAGATTTTATTGGTGTTACCAAATTTTTGTTGGTATTACCAAATATTGATAGAAAACCAAATGATAGCCAATTTTCATTGGCGTTACCAAAATTTGGTTTCATTTACATTGGCAACAAACCAAACAGACACAAATCTTTTCCTATGCATAATTATCTTGCTCTTATATCATCCATCCTCCCTAAAAAAAACTTAATCATATATCATCCATCCACTAGCAGAAAAGCAATAGTACCTATTCCTACCTCTGATTTTTAATAATAGTTTCGCCATGAATTACTTAACGTTCGATTGTTTTTTTAACCCAGATTGTGCATGGTTGATAGTAATCATCGAATACTTCTTGCACCGCCCAGGGGGTACTGTACCAAGTGTGTTTCTTCAGCTGTCCTAAAACAATGGAGCTAATATTTGGATCACTGTGCTGAGGAATCGTTGCTGGCGAGTCCAGTCCGAGCAATCATCTCGTAAACAAGAGTAGAATTGCATCAAACAATGCAAGAATAAATAGTAGATTGAACACACATAGAGACACAAGTGTATAGGGGTATTCTTCTTCTTTATTCCTTCATCAAGCGATCAGACTTTTTACAATGATTAGCACCCCCTATTTATATACTAGAGACCCTGCTAGGGTTTGGATAGGGCGCCCACCCATGGGCCGGCTGCTGGGCCAAGCCCATGGTTTCCCAACACTCCCCCTTGGGCTCCTATCCTCACATGTTCACGTCTCGTTAAAACTCCATAAAAACCCAGTGGAAAAATTTTAGAGAAAGAGTACATGACATACATTCTGTTGTGCTGCATGAATTGTCTTATTAAAAACCTTAGCCGAGAAACTTTAGGAAAACTCGACAAGGGAAAAAGAGCATAATCCACCCAATTTCATTTAATCTCCAGGATTTATTCTTTGAGTACTTAATCTTCGTGATCAAGTTTCAATAATGAGTTCATGAAGGTTCTCCCACTGAATTCTGCACTTCTCTAAGTTTTGTCATTCCAATTCCACGTATGCACCTTTCAAAGCTAGATGCTGGAAGTGACTTAGTGAATAAATTTACAAGATTTTCACATGACTTAGTATGTAGTACTTTAATTTGTCCATCTTTTGCAATTCATGAGCATAGAAAAAATGGGATTGATATGCTTTGTGAGATGACTCTTCACATAACCCATCTACACTTGTACAACACATGCTGTATTATATTAATAGATAACAGTGGTGGTTTGCGTGGTATTCAATCCACACGACTGCTGGATGTGGTGCATCATCCGTCGAAGCCAAGCATATTCTCGTGAGGCCTCGTATAGTGCTATGATCTCCAAGTAGTTCGTCAAAGTTGATACAATACTTTGCTTAGACGATTTTTATGAAATTGCAGTTCCACCACATAGGAATACATAGTCTGTTTACGACTTGACTATATGCAGGTTCGACAGGTACCCGGCATCTGCATAACCATTCATAGTTAGGTATTAATTCTTTCTGTAGAATAGACCAAGGTCTTTGTTTCCTTGGAGGTATCGAAAGATGTCTTTTATTCCCTACCAACGCCTTTTGGTAGGTTCTGCACTATACCTTACTAATAGGTTCACAGCAAATGCAATGTCCGGTCTAGTACAGTTTGCTAAATACATAAGTGCTCCTACTGTACTTCAATATAGAAATTCTGGTCCGAGAACTTCCTCCCCATTTTCTCTAAGTCCGTACGAGTCCTTGTCTTGCTGCAAGGATCTCCCGATCATAGGCACTTTCGAAGGGTATGCCTTTTCAAAGTCGAACCTTTCTAACACCTTCTGAGTGTAGGTTGACTGATGCACTTTCGAACCCGGGAGCGAAGGATCTCTGATTCTCTGTGTTTCATACACTAGTCTAGGAACAGCTAGTGTACACAGTCAAACAAAAGTGGATAGTATAACCATACAACGTCATTCATTGAAATAACTAGAGTTGTTACAAAAGGGGCATACATCTAAAAAGCAAATTACAGCGGAAGCGAAAGAAGTAAGGTAGACCACACAATTCGCCACAAGCAATCGTTTGGAGGCGTAGTCTAGTCATCCAAGGTCTCATTCTCCTCGTAGCTTTTCTCTCCTACTCAATATTGAATTAAGCAAGAGTGAGCACAAACAACCATGCTCGCAAGTCACACCCGTAAGTAACAGATTATAATGCATGCAAGGAATTAACAAAGGGGAGGCATATATGGCTCAATTTGCGTAAAGCAACATTTTTCATTTAAATATTCATACTATGTTTCTAAAGCAGTTTATACTATAACTAAAATTTATTTTCTAAATTTTAAGTTTTATAGTCAAATAACATTCATCAACAAGTGGTGAATGATACCCTCCTATCACTTGACTACCCGCCCAATTCCCATTTGGATAGAGATCGAAAACTATTTAATAAAGTATTTTAAAAACAAAATCAAATATCTAACTTGGAGTGACTTTACTAGCATGTCTATGACCGTGGACACAGCTATTCGAATAGTTTACACTCTGTAGATGTTGTACAGCTTTACTCAAATGACACGACTTCTCTAGTTTGTTTGACATCTGTCGATACCACCGCTCACTACCTTAGGTAAGCAGTCTAGAGCACGTAAAAAGGCCTTTAGAATGCATCATCCAACCGTAGTCCCACCTCGCAAAGGTTTCGCCCCCTTTGGATAGAAACCCGCAGGGTTCAGGCCCCCTCTTGCGCTAGATTGGAATACATAAAAATAGGTCATAAAAGACACTCACGCAACCGGATGGCACGACCACGATAGAACGTTGCAAAATAGTTAGCCAGGTCCTGCCCATACAGGACATGTGGTCGTACGTTGGGGCTTAGTAAGATGCGGCTCGAAGACTGATCCTTAATTGTCTTGGACGACTTCCAAACGAACCCTGGGCCTCGATCATAAAAATGAGTCGATTCTGTGCATGAACATGCACCTATCCAAACATCCATTTCACCTAAGTCCAAACCAATTTTATTTTATTTAACAAGTCAAAATATTTTATAAACTTCTATGGTAAGAATAATACCATAGCATCAATATAAATCATAGTTGAATTTGTGGCTAAATTCTCTAAAGTAAATATTTTTAAGATAAGCCTCGACTAAGCATAGAGTTTTTGTAACAAGGTCTAGTTCATACTAATGTACCAACTAACTTTTAACTAATGTATCAAGTGTGGTTAACTCAATATCCAAATTGGATGTACAATGGAAATAGAAATAACTATAAAGTTAAAACAATGATTTAAATTACTTGAGTTTAAATATGCATGCAATAATAATTTAAAATAGAATTTAACTAATTTGAAATATTAGGATTCAATATGATCAAAGGTGTAACTTGCCTTGCTGAAAAGCTTGAGGATCTACTTCTTCAAAGTACTCGGGTTCCCCAGAGTTATCGAAATCTATACGTGAGAGCGCAACAAATCAAATAAAATCCAAATGAACTATGGAAATTACCAAACCAGAACCAGCAAAAAGGGTACAGACTTTAGAGGAAGATAGAAGTTCGAACCACTCGAGTGAGTCGAAGCTCGAACGAGGGAGGACGAGCTCTCGGGAGTTTTGAAAACACATGGTCGGAAGGACTACCTGGTCGAAAGAGGGTTTCGACTACCAGGTCCAAAGAAGGATACAACTATTCAACGTGGTCGTAGAAAGGATACGACTACACAACGTGGTCGTAGGAACAATACAAGAAAGATACAACTATACAACGTGGTCATATGAAGGATACGACTGCACAACGCGGTCGTAGGAAGGATAGTCTAAACTGAGAGGGAGGTCCAAAGAACAAGAGAGAGAACATAGTACGAAAAACTCACCAGGACCGAGAGAGAGGCCGAAGGGGGGCTCGACGGATGGCGAACGGGGGTCGAGGGTGGCACGGGCGCTCCGGTGAACTCTTCGACGGCGAGAAGGTGTGCACCGTGAAGAGCACAGTGAGGCGATGCCGAGGGTGGAGGTTCCGGAGACGGAGGACCCTCAACGGCGGCGCACTCCCTGGCGGCGCGAGCTTCGGATGGAGTACTTGGAGCTCGAAATCCCGTCCAACGAAGGCGAGAGAGAGAGAAATGGGGAAAAGGAAGAGGAAGGCGAGAGGCTCCGAGGCTCCTATTTATAGCAGCTGAGAGGGAGGAAGCTTGACAGCACGGGCACCTGAGCGAGGACGAGACGGGAGCAAGTGGGGGAGGAGAAAGAAGAGAGGGGGTTGGTGTGGCGAAGGACGGGCAATTAAATCCGCTTGCTGTCGAGGAAGATGAGGGAGAGAATCGCGCCGGAGGCAACGACTTTGTAGTGGAAGTGATGGCATTTAATGCACTGACGACATTAAATGTGAGGGGACTTTTGCGACCGCCGTGACCGTGACCAGGTGAGGAGGAGGCTGACAGGCGGGGCCGGTCGAAACCGAGTGGCTGGTCGAAGCCGAGGGGGTGGTTGAAACCGGAAGGGTGGTCCAACCGAGAGGGTGGTCAAAAGACTGGTCAACACGCGGAGAGAGAAAAAGAGATGGGCCGAAGGGAAAACGGAACGAACAGAGAAAGGAGACTTTAAACACCAGAGACACCAGCAAACTCAACATAAACCAAATTTTGAATTAGTTGAAGTTTGATTTAATTATTTAAATCATTTAGAAATTCAACAAAACCAAATAGTTATTTTTATTTTGAAAATTTTCGAAGAGCTCAGAAAATCGGGATGTTACAAACTGACGAGGATCTTGTAAGATCGTTAATGACAATCAGAGGGGGGTGAACGATTGTAATAATTACTAATCCAAATAACTTGATCAATGATAAATTGTCATTGCCCTTTATGTCTTGTCCTCCTATCCAAGCAGCACCTCTTCTCGTGGTGTGATGCACTGGCCTAGCAAAGGATTGTCTTGTCTCTGTTCCTGTTGCTAGAAAGAAACAATGCCAATACAGGGAAACAAAACCAAGCAAAACAAAACACACACGCAGGCAGGTACGAGTCCACCAATAAAACCCCTTGTCTTTTCTTGAGATCACACTATGAACACACTGGCAGTCAAAAGCTAGCACTCAATTTTTTATTCACTCAATGCAAAGTTGGTTTTCTCTTGCATGCTCTAAATCACCCAACAACAAAACATCTCCTCGTGTCGCCATCAGCACACGCACGATCGAGATGCACACAAACTGCGCTGCCAACAATTTCTGCGAGATCACCTCCAGCAGTTCAACTCCCTCGTCCTCCCTCTCGTTGCGCACAGCAAAATCTCTAGATGGGTTCTACAGTCACCGCCTAAGCCCCGATCTTCTATCCTTTTTCTTTTCAGTCGCCAGAAGCACACATATATCCCCGTGAACCCTAATGCTTTTTGGGCTTTTCCACCTAATCACGTACATACGGCCCAATAGTCCTCCTATGACCCAATACGTGGGCTTTTACACCAGATAACAAAACTAATTTTGGACACCCCAAAATCGTCACATGTCGTAGCCTCCGGACCGCACATCCGTAACTCCAACACGCATCATCCATCTTTGATCTCCACGCGTTCCAACTCGAGCCCGACCGTCTCCTCCAGCATCCTCGACCCTCTGGACCATGACTTCGCACCAAGCCACCTCCCGGTCACCGTCGTAGACCATGATGGCCTCCGAGTTACCCTGCACATGCAAAGACCAAAACAACATATTTTCTCAGCACAAGTTTCTTCCCAACTTGACGAGGATTAAAACCTCTATGTATTATTTTTAATACATAACATACCATATGTCTTCATGGTCGTAACCCCTAAGGTGCACGACCTCACTGGTCGTAGAGATTCCAGAGGTTACACAATGGGTACCCTGGTCGGACGAAAGCCTATGCCAAGATCCCGACCAGGAAAACTGCTTGTAAAAGGTATGAACTGATACTTGGAACTGATTTCAGGTATATTCTCTACCATGTGATGAATGCAACACGTGCATATTCCATACCATATGACATCTCTTATCCAGAAGTACTGATTAAACAACTGCCATGCGGTTGTACCTCTCAGACATACAACCGCCGAACGGTTGACTCTCTATCAATCGTCACTTAACTCCGACTAGTCGCAACGCTTCACATCAGACGTCTTCTCCAGAAGTAACCGCCACTTCTTCATGGGCTATTTAAAGATGGAGCATGGACTGAACGATGAAGAGGAAAGCAATCAGACTGAAGCACAAGCCTTAGATTCATGTTTTAAGTCTGGTGTTGTAAGATAGCGAGTAGTGTTCTCAGTGTAAATAGGAGTAGTTCATCATCTAGTCAAGAGACATCCCATATAAAACCCAGTTCATACTAATAAAGGAGCAGTCCCATTATTACTCTAGATTTCCCACGTCACTTTCTCCTTTTTCTTTTCGTAAGATCGACGTCTTGATCGTCGACACAACTTGACCGACATTAGTTCACACACACGCCACACGTCTCAAATAATATCAATAAGCAACATTATCAATTATTCATCAACTAAAACATACTAGACTTGGCCACATGGTCTAACAAATCTAATAATCCTCATTTTACTATTTATCTATAATTAGTATTATGGGTAAATATGACGTCACACAGCTGTTAAGTATACCCTTATAGTCGTAAGAGGGAAGCCAAACAAGTGTTCGTAAGTTCTTCTACGACCACCCCCATAGTCGTAAGACTTTCTACGATTACATCGTAAGTTCTTCTACGATTACCTCTGGTCGTAAGTCCTTCTACGACTAGTACCCAGTCGTAAACTTTTTCTACGACTACCCCTTGGTCGTAAGACTTTCTACGACCAGTTCTGTCGCGACTTCTTTATAGTTAACTAGGTCCACTTGTCTATAGGCCCAATTAATTATGATTTGAGCCGTCAATATACGCAGTTATTCTCTGGAGTAACTGCATGTAATGCACCATTATCTCTGATAGTAACCGTCAGACAACGTGGGGAGGTTACTGCTCCGGTGATTACTACCATTATTATGGAATAATGGGGCGCCTCTTGACCTGGAACGACTACCTCTGCACGTACTATAAAAAGACTTCATTTGGAGAGAAATGGGAGAGACAATCAGTAGTAGTATAAGCGCAAGTCTTTTCACTGATTGTAACCAGGATACCCAATACAATACAATACATACAGGAGTAGGGTTGTTATTCTATCTAGAGAAGGCCCGAACCTGTATAAAAATCCTCGTGTCTTTCCTGTCTGCGTGATCAATTGTGGAGACACTCCGAATCAAATAATCTTTACGTAAGATCGGTTCTAAAACACCAACACAAACCTACCCCCTTAAGGGAATCCCGACCTTGAGATTCAGTCTGGGTTAGCAAAAAGGTGGGGATACTCTGCTTTTATATCTTCCTCTCATTCCCAGGTGGTCTCTTCTTCTGAGTGGTTACTCCATTGGACTTTGCACGAATGAATGACCTCGTTTCTGGTAACGCACTCTGCGATATCAAGGATCTTGATTGGTTGCTCCACATGGGTGTGATCTTCTTGAAGATCGATGCTCTCAAGCGGTGCTTACTCTGTTGGAACTCGAAGACACTTATTCAGTTGCGATACGTGGAAGATGTCATGAACTGCAGACAGGGATGCCGGTAGCTCTAACTGAACTCCAGGTTCTGATGATATTCAGATCATCTGCAAACACTGAGATTATACAAAATCCATCCTATGATCGTCGTATAAATGCACAGGGATAGTTCTTATCGCTTCAAGTGAATATACCACATCCTGTCTGATTGCTTAAGTCCGTACAGTGATTTTATGAGTTTCACACTTTACATATTTCTATTTGCTCTATCTTGGTTCAGGACAAGGATACATTCAGGAACCTTCATATAAATATCCGAATCTAAATTTTCATAAAGGTATACAGTTACCACGTCCATCAATTTCATTTTAAAATTCAAGTTTACTGTCATTGAGATTAAATATCTAAAGATAGTTTCACCTATGATCGGGGAATAAGTGAAACCTTGTGCAATGAGTCTTGCTTATTTTTATTTCTTTTTTGAACAAATACTTACTTATACCCTATGGGGTGCACATAGGGAGGCGTGCAGCATACAGGCCCAAACACTTCTCTTTTATTCAGATATAATAATTCAGTTTCTATTGCCTTCTTCTAATCTTCCCAATCTAATCTTTTCTTATATTCAGTGAGCGATGCAGACTCTGGATCAAGATCGATGATTGTGATAGTTTTTTTTTTTGCAAAATAACTGTCGACATTGGCTGTTGTTCTATTCATAGATTCTCCCGTGGTCATATAATTTATAGTTATTTCTTCATGAGGCTATTCTTTTAATACTTCTACTTGCTCACCGCTGCTTCTAATTACGGGGCAAGTCCCTTTATTTTTTCATCTCCTATGTGTGCGCACACATCCCTACTGGTTTCTCCCTCCATAGGAATCTTCAAACCTAGTATGCATTTTCCGAAGGTGCCATACTGGTGCTAGGTCTCAACTGGATCCCTTTCTGGTTCTGGGGAACTTCAATGATCTGCTATATCAAGTCCTTCTTATCCTTTTTCACCAGGTGTCCCCGATTACTTGGGATTCGAAGGACCAGAGTTTTCGTCCTTTTCTGAGGCCTCTGGATGGGATTAGGGGTACCTTCAACAATATTGCAACCCTCTTCAGTGCATTGCGTGCAGGCACATGTGACTTGGTCATGCTCTTCAAATCAGTAAAGTGGTCAGGCAGTTGATTCGCTAATGCTTGCAAATCAATTATTTTCTGGACTTCAATTATCCTCTCGACTTCTCTTGTCTTCTAGACTTCTTTATTTGCTTCACTAGTGCGTGGGTCATGTGCATAGATTTTAATTATCTTCTGGATTTCTCTATTTCCCGATATTTTGCATCAAGGGGTTTATTTCCTCCCTTTAATGATGGAAAACTATCCTCATCAAATATACTATCAGCGAAGCGGCCTGCATATGCAAGTCTCCAGTCATAGGGTCCAAATACCTTATTATGGATGTTGTCTCATAACCAACGTATATCCGAGATTTTCGGAGAGGGTCCATTGCAGTTCGCGGTGGTGGTGGTATAGGTACATAAACCTTGCAACCAAACCTGCGAAGATGAGAGATTTTTAGTGCTGACCCTAGCGCGGAGGCCCGTGCGGCGGCACGATGGACACGACTCGCGAGCGGCGTTGAGGCCGACGGCCGCTGGCCGGTGCATCGACGACGCGTCTGCGGGACGGCGGTGCGGCGTCAGGATATGCTTCACATACGTGCGCATATGGGCGCAGTGGTCACATGCATGTGCATCTCTTTGATTGATTATGTTGATCATGCATGTCATGCCCATGTGCATGCTTCTTGTTGGCCGGGGCGCATACGAGTGCGGTGGCGGCACGTCTGCGGGACAAGCGGCGGCGCTAGGCCTTGGAAAAATAGCTCGAGGCTCGCGAGCTAGCTCGGCTTGGACCAGTCTCTAGCCGGCTCAGCTTGGGCTCGGGAAATTACAAGCCAAGCCCAGCTTTTGGCTCGCAAGACTTTCGAGCCGAGCTCGAGCAGGCTCGTGAGCCGCTCGTTCCCAACTGCCTTATCCAGTATCCCCTTCGGCTCTTCACTCTGCTTACTTCTATAAGTTCCATTCATTTTCCTTCCTCCTCCCGACCTCACCCCATGGCCTACTGCCCGCCGCCTCCCCTTCCCCCTCCCCGTCGCCCAGCTCCACCCGCCGCCTCTGCCTTCCCCTCGCTCGCCCCCTTGCCCAACTCCACCCGCCGCCTCCCCCTTCCCCTCGCCCCAACTCCATCTGCCTCCTCCACCCGCTGCATCCCCTCCCTCTCAGGTATGGGGATGCTTCGGTAAAGTCGGCGGCGGTGGCGGCGACTCCACACCGACTAGCATGGGGTTGCGGGCTTGCGGCCACGCGAAAGGATATCTGGAGTCGACGAGGTACCCTGCGGGTAAGGGCACGTTGGTGAAGCTGCATAGGAAGAGAGGCCTTGCCTGCTTGGGCCTTGCACTGCACAGTTGGGAGGTCTTGTAGCTCTGATGATTCTTTTTCACTACCTTACATGGTAGTGGCCTCATTTGTGAGCTTGTACCCGTAGCGAACAGCCATTGAAGGTAGAACGCCTGTTTGGTTTTCTTCATTCAGTTGTTTATCTTTGCATATACCAGTATAGTATAATCTGTCATCTTATGGAATTTGACTTGCATATAATGTTCCATTCATATTTGGAATTTGCATCAAAGCTTGTATGTAGATATTAGTACTATGTGTCAAAGCTTGGTCGTTTAATTTGTGGATAACAAATTGTAGGTGTACTTTCCCTCTTGTCTGTTTGTTGATCATGTATGTAGAATCCTGTTCACAGTTTTATCTGCTGTTACTCTGGCAATCTTCAGAGTCGTGGAGCAGTTCAAATAACTTGCTTTCTCCTATCTAGAACATCATACGAAGGAATCCAGTCAAAGCATTAGCTCTTCTTGATGTTCACCTGAATATGTTGTGGCCATGCAACCCTTGTGATCGAAAGGAATATTGATTTGTATTGGATACTATGACAGCAATTTAATTTTGAGCATGCTCTTGTTTACTGAAAATGTCACCTTACAAGGGAAGTATAGGGCTGAGCAAGCTCTTGCATGTACTGTTTCAGCTCGGCTCGCGAGCCGCCACGAGCCAGCTTCCAAGCCGAACCGAGCCGGGTTTCTAGCTCGTTTTCAAAATGATTTGAGCCGAGCCACAATTTAGACCGAGCTTGGCTCGAGCCGGCTCGGCTCCAGACCGACGGCGGCGCGGCCGCATGGGACTGCGTTTGCCGATTTTTCTTTCTCTCACTGTTCATGCAATGAATTGTGCAATCTACAATCCATTTTACTTTCAACCAATCGTCCGATTGACATTGTGCCGACGACTGCAAGTCAGCTCACAAAGATTAGAGGGATTTTGCAATCTGCCATCCACGATGCAATCAACATCCACTCTTTCATACAATCTACCGATCGGCATTGTGCCGACGACTTCAAGTCGGCTCGCGGTAGATTAGAGCAGATTTGCCCCGTAGGATAAAATCTAGAAAGCCAATTTTGTAGAATTGAAAACGATCTAGAAAAACGATTCGATCTACGAGTGTCGTGCTACGACGGTTACCTTTCAATCCGAGGAGAGTCGATCGTGCTAATAACGTATTGAGAAACCATCGTTGGTAAGTGCAGTCTGAGTGATTACCTCATAAACAAACTCATAATTTTAAAAATAAAATAATAGATTGAACACAGAGGTACACGAGACTTCAGGTTTCTTAGCAGAAGGCTCGCACGACCGTGACATCTGTTAGCGTAACAAATTCGTCTCCGTTACTAATCCCTCGGGCCTCGGCGGCCTGCCCGCACACCTCAGAGCGAGGTCACCAGTATAGCAATCATCGCCCCCCTCCACTTATAGTCCCATACCGTAACACGAGCACAAATCAGCCGCACACATATACATGGCCGGAGCCCAGAAGGACGGCACGGTTGCCGGGGGCGGCAGCGACAGCCTGCTGCTGCTGGACTTGTTCCGGAGCCCGTACGCGCAGCGCGTGCGCATCGCGTTGGCCGAGAAGGGCCTCGCCTACGAGCGCGCCGAGCAGGACATCGCCGCCAAGAGCGACCTCCTTCTCCGCTCCAACCCCGCGTACGCCAAGGTTCCCGTGCTCCTCCACGCCGGCCGCGCCGTCTGCGAGTCCCTCGTCATCGTGCAGTACCTTGACGAGGCGTGGCCGAGCGCGCCCCCGCTCCTCCTCCACGCCGACCCCTACGCGCGCGCGCGGGCGCAGTTCTGGGCCGAGTACGCCGACCTCGTCCATTTATGCGGGAAGCGGCTGTGGGCGCGGGCCGCGGCGGACGGGGAAAAGGGGGAGGAGCACAAGGCGGCGCGGGCGGAGATGGTGGGCGTGCTGCGGACGTTGGACGCGGAGCTCGGCGCGAGGGAGTTCTTCGGCGGGGAGGCGTTCGGGTACGTGGATGTCGCGGTGGTGCCGTTCACGGCGTGGTTCCTCACGTACGAGAGGTACGGCGGGTTCAGCGTGGAGGAGGAGTGCCCGAGACTGGCGGCGTGGGCGAGGCGGTGCACGGCGCGGGAGAGCGTGGCCGGCAACATGTACGAGCCGGAGAAGGTGTATGAGCTCGTCGGGCTGTACAAGCAGCAGGTCCTCGGGCAGAGGTGAGGTGGTGAATGAAGATCATGGGTAGCGTACGGTCAGAATTTACATCAATAAAAAAACACTCGTGCTTTTATTTGCCTGCTTAGTGTACATACGCATTAATAAAGTGGTGTGCATTCTGATTTATCTCCTAAGACATCACTGTGCAAATACCATGATTTTACAACTCTGTGAAAGAGATTCATCTGATCCTGATGTACTAAATCATGATGCGGAATGAGCAACAGAGCAAGGCATGATTGCAAATCAAGCCCCAATTCATTTTTGCCTTTCAAAAACTGTGTGTTTTGCTTTGTGGAAGAGAGTTGAATCACCTCCAAAATCCCAATCACGATTTAGTATCTCATAACGCAAAACTGCGAGACAGAGGACGATGCTTGTCCAACGGACTTGTTTCTCCAAACTTGAAACTTCAGAATAGTCTGCCCAGGGGCACATGAATTCACTCGACAAAGTTTGTAAAGGAAAGGATTACAACCCCGATCACGGGGGCACGCTTGCAAGTCTTGTTCCAAACTCTCTCCACACACAAAATTTGTACAACAGCTTCATCTAAAAAGAGAAGAAAAATGCGCAAGATTGTCTGAATAATGGCACCAGGGTTCATGATGACCAAAGCAAACTTGAACGATGACCCAGTTTAAACTTGTGGCAGCTCCAAAAGATGAATTCTTACTGGAACAGGTTCAAACCATCTGACGTCTTCGATTCCTGCAAGTTGACAAAAATGATGATTTAGATGAAATATAAGTTACTAATATGTACTACAATTGCCAATAAAAACTTTATTCAAGATGTCACTTGCAGAAGTCAACTCATGCAATGATATAGGCATATAGCTAACTGTAAAGTAATTACCAAGCATTAGGGAAGCAGAGGACGATGATCATGCCATTAGGACCAGAGTTTTATATACTGAGATGAAATTCAGAATATTGAAGAGATGATGGAGACAGACATGGTGACATCTGATACTTAAGTCTTTTGTTGATGCAGTACTATGCCCTTGTATGCAAAGCTTACAGTAAGCACAAAGAACTGAAACAACCACTAATGTGTGGGGGAAAGTATGCATTTTCAATATTTGGAAACATCCTTTAGCTACGAAAGTTTGTTGCAACAAGAATCAGCATACAGTTAGCAATGAAACATCTAAAAGTACTAAAAACAGCACTTTGTTACCTGTTTTTATTACTACTTTTCTACCTATTGATGAGCATCCCATTCCAGAAAATGCACTAAAGCTATGTTGTTCCAGAGATCATCCAAAGCCAAAAAAGCACAACAAGAGTTACATGCACTCAATTATAGCCTAGTCTTAATTTGCTAGAAAATTAAGAAGTCAGATGATTCAGTGTCTAATCAAGGTAACAAACAGAACAGCAAGTTTATGTGGTCAGGAAGCATAAAAAAACTGGGGTTCTTTTAGGTAGGATGGTTTATAATGTTCAAGTTTGCACATGTAGACTAGGTCCCCAACCAGGAAGCACTTTGCCAACATCTGAAGGAAAGCTACATTCAATCAATAAGGCTGCAGGTGCCTAGCTCACTTTGGATAGCACAATTCAAGGAAAGCACATGAGATGCATGGGGCCTAATGCCTATCCATTCCAGACAAAAAAAAAATGATTTCCATTTGTAACGGTAGCACGATTTAACCACAGCAAAGATATATTAAACACATTGTAATTCACACAAGCTGAAGTTATGAAATGCTTATTAGAAAGCTTGTGTACAAAATTGGGAATCATGACCTTGAAAATGGTATCATCAAGATCGTCAAACTATTATGACATTCAGAGAAGATTATTCATTCCATGACTATACACTTGCTAAAATTTGTTTATAGTAACAACACTCAAAAAGTGAATTATTGCGAGCAGTACTAACTCCATTTTTTTTGTCGAGATAGGAGAACAAGTACAAACTTATCATGCACATATAGAATTGCTTCGAGGTACTGTTCAGTGTTCACCAAGTTTTTAAAACAAGCTTGCAAAAAGAACGTACCAATTACAATCCATAGGCTGCAAAACCACATGTACATGTGGAAAAACCCACAGGTCATGAATCATGTTAAGATGATTTTAAATGAAAATCAAACATCATAGGATTTGTAATTGCAAGAGTAGAGTCTATACGTAACTCATTTGATCTCAGAGTCACAGTCCACAGTTAAATCTTCTGTGGACATTCAATATCTTTAATATCATATCACGGAGTACTAAAAATCTTTATTGTCATAACACCTGAGAGTAGAGATAGATATCTCATCTCTTGTTACAAAGTACAAACCTAACACCTCAGATCACTTAACTACATTTGATTATTTAGTCCATATATCACACCTTGTGATTTTAGTATGGACTATATGACTCGTTTTTATTGACTATATGCATTACAACGTCATCTAAAAAAATCTATGTCCACACGAAACAAAATTTACCACGATGCATTTCTCAAGCTCTAATCCCCAATTTTTTTTATTATACAGAATCTAATCGCCAATTCCTCCACTTGTCGAATATGAGTGTAGTAGTTTATCACCTTTCTAGTCCATTTGAACTAAGCTATAAATGGACGTGCCAGCAACTCATGAAATTCCAATAATAAATGAAAAAACTTAACCAACAGTTATCCAGGGGAAAAACCACTTCCCTTGGTACGGAACTCTGAAGTGCAACGGTACAAATCAGGTAACTGCATTACTCTATTACACCAGGCCATGATTTTATTTTATTTTTAGAGAAAAAATCTTCTCACATGGACAGTAACTTGCTTTAGCTAATGTTACCTGCATATTCAGCTCTCCAGTTCATGTTCATGCATTGCATTTTAGATAACTTCGATCCTTTTCCATGCATTACGACGTAGCTAGGGCTTACCACAATTTAATACATTTTTTTATTAAAAAAAAGGCAATGCCGGGCAATCAAAACCCATGTGATTGGCCTGCCTCGTATGAAACAAAATCCCTCCGCAATGAGGAGCAATTGGCACCTGTTAGGCTAAACCATGCAAAGGTGAGCTAAATGCGCGCAAGCATAACACCCCTAAAATTTTGACACCCGTCAATTGGAACAAAAAACGAAGGTTAGTGTTTTATGGGATTTAAGGACACGAGGCCACCTCGAGCGCTACCAAAAAGAAGGTAATCATATCAAAATGAGGAACTGAGCAAGCATCTAGTCTTAAATTAAGGACTACGGGGGCCAAAGATAAAAAAAAAAAGCTTGAACATTTCGAGAGTTTCTCATCTTACCATTCGAGAACGTGCGGTGTGATCAATTCTTGCTCTTCTCCTTCATGCCGGAGTGCCGGAACCCATCCCGCAGCTGTAACGCGGCGGACGCGGTGAGCTGGTTCTCCAACGCGGGGTGCGCGGCCGCAGCAGCGTGACCAAACAAGAACGGAGGGCTCGGACCGTCCAGCCTCTGGAGCTGCTGCTGGTGGCCTGAGAAGTGCGACTGAGAATTGGACTGAAGGGTCCCCCTATTGGCAACCAAGAAACCCGAGGACATGGAGAAGTTGAGGTTGTAGTCTCCGGCAGGAGCCGACGCCGCCGCGAACGCGTCCTGAACGAGCGAGAAGTGCGTCATCTCGGCCGAGCTGGCGAAGTAAAACGGCTGCGACGGCGCCATGCCGATCGGAGGCACATTGCCGAAACTGGAGGCGGTGGGGGAGGAAAAGCCGTATGTCGACACCCCCTGCGCGCCTTTCCCGGGGTGCGCGATGCCGACGCAGTCGGCGGCAACCGCGGAGACGGACGGCGGCTGCCAGGACTGCCTGTGCTCGGCGGCGCCAATGGCGCCGGCCGACCCCACCCCAGTGAGCAGCTCGGTGAACGACGTGGTCTGCGCCGAGGTGCTGGCCACGGTGACCTCCTTATCCCTGGAGCCGCCCACGCGGCCGTCGGAGCGCGAGCGTGAGAGCTCGGACCCCTTGCTCGTCTCCGACGTGCTGCTGCACCCGGACTTGCTGACCTGGTGACGCTTCACCTTGCCGGCATCGGCTTCGGCCTGCTCGATGACGGCGGCGAAGGCGGCCGGGTCGAGGGACGGGAGTTTGTCGATGTTGACGGACGCGGCGTCGATGAGCCACTCGATGGCCTTGCTGGGCTGGTCGTACCCGAGGCGGTCCTGCAGGTCGTAGAACTGGATGGCGGTGGGCACCGACAGCCGCACGCGGCGGTCGCGGATGCCCTTCGTCGTGTACACTTTGCTGTGCCGGTCCTTCCCCCCGGTCGCGCGGACCCGGTAGATCCGCGACGCCGCCCCTGGCCCCTGCTGCTGCTGCGGCGGCGGCTGCCCCCACGGCGCGGCCGCCGCCTCCAACCCGTCGTTCACGCCGCGTCCGCGCTTGGCCCCGCCTTGGGAGCGGCCTGGCGCCCCCGCCCCCGCTGCATCGCCCACAGCCTCCATTCCGCCCCGCCGCAAGCGCACATACGCCGCGGCGAGAAATGTGGCGCTTTTATAGAACTCGTGGTGGGTGGGCTGGCGCTGGTCGGGCGGGCTTTTGTGTCAGAGGGTGGCAACGGCAACGGCTCGGCTAGAGGTGCTCGGCCTTTTCCGGCAGATTTGCGCCGCGCGCTGCTCGGTGCGTGCGTGTTACGATCTTATCCCTACACGCCCTGCCGCGCCTGCCTGCCTAATCGGCTAATCGCTTGTACCGCCTTTTTCTCGACATTTTTGCTGTGTTTTTTGGCCAATTCACACGCACTTCTCTCTCCTCACCCGCTGGGCGCTGCGCGCGGCTGAAGCTGCCACTCGGGCGCCGCTGCTGCTGCCGTGCTGCAGCAGTGGGGCGGCAGAGGCTAGCGGGAAACAGCGGCGGCCGCAGGCTTCAGGGGCCCGGCGCGGTGTCAGATCTGCCTGCATGCGGCGGCGGCAGTACTGGTTGCGCACACTTGTCAGTAGCCTAACCCGGCTTTGCTCGGCGCGGGCGCGTGCCCGATGCCGCGACCCTACGGCGTTTGTGCCGTGCCCGTGCGTAACGGAGAGCTTTTCAGACGATGATGGAAGAGAAAACTTTTTCGGTTTCTGCATCATTTACGATGTACATAGCTTATTTTAATAATGAGTTTAAAACATCAAAGTAACCAAAACTGTTAAAAGTAGTTCGAAGCATTACAAGTAAACGATGACTGAAATTTAACCTCAATCATTACAAATTCTGTGACTAAACTGTCACCTATGACAACTTAAAATTTGCTTTTCACTACCTCCAGCCTGTCGATTCGGGCCAATATGAACTCCTTCTGAGCTAGTTTCTGCAAATTTGTCCAAATACTCAGCCAGTACTCACTCAAAAAGATCCCACTAGCGTAACGGATAGCTAGCGCCTAGCAACGGTGTTCTCTCTTGCCATGTGCGTATATTGTATAAAACGCCGAGCATTAGGGGTTCATTGTTCAGTATAACGTGACCTTGTGAGTGCTCGTATGCTCGATATGAAAAATAAGCACCATATATGCTTTTTCAGCGCATGCAAATGACCTGGTTATATGGCGAAAATTGCATCAACTGAAGAATCATTTGTCGTGTTTTCTCTCTTCCATGTGCATATATTGTAGAAAACGTCTAATTAGGGGTTCGCTATTCAGTAATTCAGTATTATGTGTCTTTATGCGTTCTTGATTGTATGCTGGAGATGAAAAAAAAAACTTCTATACTTTCTCAATCAGTGGATAAATTGTTAAGCGGCCGCTGAAATCTCTAGGTGAAGGGATGCCTCTAGCTATTTTTACAATGGTAATTTTAACTTTTTTTTTGGCGAGGAAGTAATTTTAAGTTTTAATCGTTCTAGAAATGAAAAGCGGAGATAAGTGGACAAGTGCAACTATTAAATTAACTATCTAACTATGAAATGTATACAGGGATGTACTCCCTCCTCCGTCCATAAATATAGGGTACATTTTTTTAGTGATATTGTCCACAAATATAGGACATATTTCATTATCCAATGCAAAATAAGTGTATTGTTCTCTCTATACCCTTAATAAATATTCAGTTTTACTAAAACTTTGTATTCCTTATATGTATGCATCAAATTTACCAAGGGTAATTTAATTATTTTTAATGTCTTCTTGTTCTATGTGCAAAACAAAATACGCCCTGTATTTTTTGGATGGAGAATGAAACTATCAGCTTATCGAGTGAAAACAAAAGGATAACTTAGCTATCAATTTGCCAAGTGTTCTTCTAAAAGAAAAATAAAACTTCAATTACCATGGTGACTCTTAAATCATTGATCGCTAGGTGAGATACAGAAGATATATGGAACTTTGTGAAGCCATTGTCGATCACCACCCGGCTCAAGCGAAGCTCGATCCAAACTTAGCAAGTTCAAGATCAACTTAATTGAACGACAATTCCTTCGAAGCAAGAGAGTATGATTCTTCTTTTGAAAGAGAGAGAGAGAGAGAGAGAGAGAGAGTATGAATTCACAACTTGCGCTATCCAAACATGCGTGGGGGTTATTATCGCCGTCCCACTGTAAGACGCTACCATGTTCCTGCATGTTTATCGAACAAGTACGGTTCGTTTTCATCTTCCACACAAACCGATGTCGGCATTTAGATCAAGAATTGCACTAGATACCCCCGCGTGTGCTTAAATCTCAATCTTCCAAGATTCCATTACAGTACAAATGACCAGTCGCCGTCACGGATAGCACTATCGCAGTACCTTCGAGATGCACAGTCTTGGCAGATCGGAGTACACTTGCTTTTGCGTAGGCTGCGTCGACGGGCGAGAGAGGGAATCCGCTGCGATTGTGCTGGCCCGGGGAGCCAAAGTAGGCGATCCCCTGTGGAGCAACTGAAAAGCGAAGGGGAGAGGGGAGGTGTGTAAATGCAGATGCCCCCCTCACTTTAATCATGAGCCCCCTTGTCTGAGGCACTGTTACACTGCACAGGGTGGCTGCTGCCCCTAAACAGTTCCTGTCCCACCCCAAATGGAGTACCCAATGCCGTGCCACTCACCACTTTAACAGTAGTTTTGGCTGGTTCTTGATTTTTTTTTTCTCAAGAAAGTTTTTTATTTGTCATTAAAAGTTGACGGGTTACCACCGGAAATCTTCGTTTTCACTCGGTTCCACTCTCGTTAGGTTTGTTAGTTCAAGCTGTTGTTAAGTCCGAACATGTCTGATTTTTCCCCAATGCCAGTCATACCTCCAGAAACAGTCCATGGTTGATGGCCCACATGTCATTGGAAGCTGCTTCTTTTTCTTCCCTTCCTCCTCCTACCTCCCAACTACAGCAACCGTGCACTCCATAGCCGTGTCCAACCCGCCCTCCTTCGCAGAGCTCGCCATGGCCAACCTCCATGACTCCCCACGCAGACCAATCCCCCCACGTTCGCACAAGCACCACTCCATCCAAACAAATCCCCTCTCTTAGATCTAAATCTATCAAGCTTTCCTGTGAAAATTAGAGAGGGCTCGAACCTAGCTCGGGGTGGACAGTGCGGCGCGGCACAGCAGCGGCTTCCTCGACGGACACAGTCGGTTGTGTTCACAAAAATTTCTTGGGTCCCGTTGGCTCTCGCGTGCGGCGCCGCACCTCGCCGCAGCAGGGGCCTGGAGAAGAGTGTGTTGAACGGGAGATGATGCACCGACACCCTGCTCTTCCGAATCTTCGACAGCGGCGGTGGTGCGTGTTAAGGATATAAGGGTATTTATGGTATTTCCTATTGTATTAGGGTTTAGACTTGTGTCCCTTTGTACCCTATATATATTGTCCATTGGACCTCTAAATACATACACACAATATTCATAACATGGTATCAGAGAGAAGGTTAAGGTTAAGGTTAAGGTTACTGTAGCCGCCGCCGACGGCTCCTAACCTCCGCCCGTCCTCCGCTGCGCGCTGCCCCCGGGAGGACCGATCTTCGCTCCCGGGGGCGGCCTCTCGTCGCTGCCTCTCCCATCTGGAGCTCTCGTGGCCACCGACTCCAACACCACGCATGGTCGCTGATCCGCACCCAATCCGATCGGAGCAGCACTATCTGCCTTGGCCGACGAGGCGAAGGCCAAGGGTAACGCGGCCTTCTCGGCCGGCCGCTTTGACGAGGCTACGTGGCACTTCATCGACGCCACGAGGCCACGCGTCGACACCTTCTCTGCTTCACGCGAGCCGCCTCGCCTCGTCTTCATCGTCTGGTCGTCCGCACAAACCGCCTCATCTCGTCTTCATCGCCTGGTCATCGTCGTCCAGATCCGATCTGGATCGGGTCTTCATCTGCCAGCTCATCTGCTCCTGACCGGCTCGCTCGTATTGGGGAGGAGCAGCCCGCCACATCTCCTTCGGTCTGCCGCTGCAGCTCATCTCCTCCTGGAATTAGCTTCCCTTCTTCTCGAGCTCCGCCCGACCCATCTTCGGCGCTAGTGGGCGCTCCATGGGCTGGGTCTCTCTAGCGCTCGCTTCCTACCGCTTGGGTTTGCTTGGCGAGTTGGTGTGGTGCGGTGAGCATGGACGGAGAAGGCAGATGGTTGGAGACTTGACCCGATTGGGATGCTATCTTGATGTGTCTGGGATCTGAGATCGTGATGCTATCGGGAGGACTTGAAGTATTGAACTGGTGCTCGGCTGTTTTGGGTTGCTTGTTGGTTGTGGCTGCGAAGTGTGCTGCTATTTGAGCCAATTTGGTGTAGGCTCTTGGGCAGCTACTTCTTCGGGATTTTGCTCCTGCATCTGTGCTGCTGCTAGTTTTGCTAATATCTACTGCTAGTTATTTTTTGTGTCGTTTGTTTTTTGTTGTGTCTATCCAAGTCCGTAACCCTTTATCTTTGAGTTCGTCTAAGTCATAAAAGCATAGAAATTTCTTTTGCATGGCAGCAGCCGCTATTCTTTTCTTTGAGCCGCTGTAGATCTGCCATCCCAAGCTTTTAAGGCCGTTGCGCTTCTTCCGCACTGCATCTCCGGTGTACTTCTTGTGCATTGCGTCTCCGTTGCGCTTCTTGTGCATTGCGCTGCGCTTTTTCTGCACTGTGCATCCGTTGCGCTTCTTGTGCACTGCGTCTCTATTGCGCTTCTTGTGCACTGCGTCTCTCTTGCGTTTCTGTGTATTGCGTCTCTCTTGCGCTTCCTGTGCACTGTGCCACCGCCGTCTTGGGCTTTGATCTGCGCCGCTATACTTCTATCTATTCCTATCTGACTTGACAATTTTCTCTTTTTGTCGGTTTTATCATCTTCTTCGTCATGTTACTGCGGTCGACTTTGCTCCTGCACATTGTGCTTTATGGACTATCGCGGGACCTTGGATGGGAGGATATCTTTTATCGACATATTTTCTAAGAGCTGCATGCTACGACGACATTATCAAGACTCAGATTTTAGATTTTTCATATTTTAGTGTCAATCATTTCGAAATGCAATGATATTGCATACGTCTTGCATTTGAGATGATGTGTTAAGGATATAAAGGTATTTATGGTATTTTCTATTGTATTAAGGTTTAGACTTGTGTCCCTTTATATACTATATATATTGTTTATTGGATCTCTGAATACATAAACACAATATTTATAACAGTATGCACGGTCCCTTGGTGCTCTTGCAGCTGTCCGCGTGGGGCAGGCACGCGGCCACAACGAGCGCGCCCCTCCAACTCAGTGGCGCATGTCCAACACAGTAGTGCGACGAGGTGCACAACGATGGTTTGGACGAGGACATGCGAGCTACTGATGGTTCATGTGTTTGTCCCCTTCTTTCGTCTTGTGTTGTTTCCCTTCGATTTTTTGTGATGTTCATGTGCAAGCTAGTGCCATCCGATTTTGTCCCCTTCTTTCTTCATGTGTTAACGTTCTTCTTGACCTATTTAAGTCTGCTGCTACTGATGGTTCATGTGTTGCTCGGGGCAGCCTATGGCGAGCTCGCATGGCGACGGTGGGGACAGCGAAATCAAATGGCGAACTCGAGGCGTCCTTGTCGCGTGCAGTGGTAAGGCCAGGAGTAAGGGATGGGTGGGGAGAGAAAGAGAGATGGGCGGGAGAGAGAGGAAGAGGAGGTCGAAGAAGAGAGAAATTAGAGGAATAAGGGCATTTTGGTCTCTTCATGGCTCAATTAACAGTCCATCGATGCCAGATGGACGACGATGGCATGAAGAGATGAAAATTGAACTCCAATGACATTGAGATAAGAAAAAAATACGAGTGGCAAATCAGGAGCCGTTAACTTCTAATAGCAAATAAGGAATTTTATCTTCTTTTTTTTTCTGTTTCTCGTGATGGTAAGACCAAATAGTTGGATGTGTTGTTGTCAACTTGTCACTGGGCCATTGCAGCAGAACATGCCACTAGTGATAATCGGGGACATAAAAACCGCCACTTATTATGGTTTTATGATGCGGTGAGATGGATAAGAAACTGGGGATTTGGAGTGAATTTATAGTCTTATACTCCCTTTGTCCTATAATATAAGCCCATTTTTCGGAAGCAGCGTCCAACAATATAAATCTATTAAGGCAATCGAAGGTGTAATTATCGTAATATTTTCACTTTATATCTCTGGTTTAATATTGAAAAGTTGATAAGTAGTTGTAGTATGTTATTTAATAATGGTATGTATGGTCTAATAATGTTAACTTTTTCTTAGATTTAGCGTCTCTTCGGTCTATACACATAACGGTTTTGAAGTTATACTGCGAGACGGAGGAGTAACATTTCCATGCAAGTGTTTATACCAGGTAGGGCATCCTATTGTTCTTGTTACTTCAAAGTTCAAATCCGCTGCCCAACAAAGTCTCCAACTTGTAGTAGCACTGACGACTTTTCCTTTTCGGTGCTCTTTAACTATGTGGTCGGAGCCGGGAAAAATCCCAATAATTGACACCATTAACTGCCGGCGGCAAGACTGACATTTCTCTGACTGCGCTGAGGAAAAGATGGCAGGGCTATGAAACTGCACATGTTGTTTCAGACAGGCAGAGCCTGCCCCCCTGCATTCATGATCGACTCCTGCAGCCTGCTGTACTGCGCTGTATGGGCATCTCCATTGAATCTTCACTGACAGTTCATTTCCGTAGGAGCAGGGGAAAAAAATTCTCGGGTTCTAACCAAACGGGGTCTTAAACGTCCGGCTCGTATGGACTACGGAGTAAAACTAGAGCAAGAAATGCGACTTTCATACGGTGCCAGTGGCGGATCCATAATTTCTTGGATGGGTGTTCAAAGTCAGTGAAATATTATTTAATAGAAAGTAAAGGTCTATAGTAGAAAAATCAAAGTACAAATTGTTCGTATTAGACATAACATCTCAAATAATTTAAAGTAATCACAATAATTAAGAAAATTTTATTGAATTAGGAATTTAGGATTTTTGTGATCAAGGAATTCAGGAATGAGGATGCGCATGTTCTACTATCAACGTATGCGATCTACCTCACCAGCCCTGGCGGCGCAACTGCCGCCTCGTAGTCCCTTCTCAAATCCCAGACCACGTCTCTCACGTGGCTCGACCAGGCTCTGCTCGGTGCACGCCGCTGCCCGCTTTTCTTGGAACATGCTACCTTGCTCTTCACGTGCCACCTCCAAGGTCAAACCAGAACCCAGGAGCCGCCCTCGCCTGCTCGCTTCACGCAACGCCTGGTTGGTTGGTGGATTATTGCGCCAGTGCTACCTAACGACTCGAGAGATACATGTGTTGGATTGAAACCTATTGGGTTGTTGTGTTGGCCGGTCGGGCTATACTACTTAAGACAAATTGCAAGGGTGGTGGTGGTCTGAAATCTACTAGAGATATAAATGTGAAGTATTTGTCCTAATTATCAATATATGTCTAATATAACTACTACATACATAGTATTTTTCAAAAAAAAAAAAATGGGTGTTCAACTGAACACCCATAGCCCTTGTTGGGTTCGCCCCTGATACGGTGTAAGGCCTTAGATAATAAGAAGGGTATGAAAGAGGGCCGGTCTGGGGTTTGACCCCAGGGTATCACTGAGGACTGTGCGGGGGCACAGTTGGCATAGGGGAGCTTTAGGCTCTCAGTCCACTATGGTTTGAGCGTTGCTCCCGTGGGTGCCTCGCGGGGTAGGGTGCTTCTTCTTCTTTAATATGGGCCGGAGGGGAAAAATAACCCGGACATCAAAAAAAAAAAGAAGAAGAAGGGTATGAAATTTAGGGTTTAGGTCTAACTTACATGAAAAGTGTTCAAGTTGGAGATCGGCCCAACTCTTGCTAATTGCTATGTCTCTCTATGAAACTAAAACGATAGTAAAAATAGGAACACCTAGAAGGGACTACGCTACATATCAGTCGTCACCCCCTAAGTGCTTTACCACTATGGTACACCTAGAACGGCACGGTTGCTCAATCCAAGCCATCGCACCGTACATTGTCCAGATGGTCAGACCTTTGATTCGGACGAAAAGAACAGTTGCCCAAGCCCTCGACAATGGTACTTGGATTTTAGACTTGCAGGGGCAGCGTGTTGACATTTTTGTTGATGAGCTTCTTTGGCTCTGGAATAGGTTGCAAGAGATTCTCCTTGCATAGGGAGAGGTCGATTCCATAAGTTGGCGTCGGGAAATCTCAGGTTGCTACTCTGCAAAATCGGCGTACATGGCATTCTTCACAGGATTGATTAGGTTTCAGTGTGCTGGGGCCATTTGGAAAACTCAGGATCCTCTAAAATGCAAAATTTTCATGTGGTGAGCTATTCGGCGGCAGTGTTGGACAGCTAATCGACTAAGGCGTCGGGTACTGCCAAATCAAGGAATTTGTGTATTTTGCAGACACCAGGAAGAGACCATAGATCATCTTCTGATAGGATGCGCTGTAACGGCGCAAATTTGGGCACGCTTCGTTACACAGATAGGCTCGTGTTGCCCAGTACCGAGTGGTTGTCCGTCCACCCTTCAAAACTTCTGGTTGATAGCACAGATGTTAGTGCCAAAACACCAAAGAAAGGAGACAGATTATTGTATCACTCTAGTCTCGTGGATGATCTGGAAAGAGCGCAATCAAAGGATCTTCAACAACATCATCGTCTATGTCGATCAGCTTCTTCATCTTGCGCTTCAGGAGCATCAGGATTGGCGTTTGGCGGCGGGGCATCGAATGGCCTCGGCGATGTAGTAGTAGTAGCACTCCTATGTTTTGTCAGTCCTCCACACTATTCAACGTAAATTGTTCTCAGTTCTCTTTTAGCCTGTGTCTTTTTAGCGCTTGTATCACTTCTTTAAGCATTTGGCTGCCAATCCTGGTAACCGAAG
The DNA here is from genome assembly GCA_036346255.1 of Ampelocalamus luodianensis. Lineage (NCBI taxonomy): Eukaryota > Viridiplantae > Streptophyta > Magnoliopsida > Poales > Poaceae > Ampelocalamus > Ampelocalamus luodianensis. The sequence continues at coordinate 6,020,535 of CM070621.1, forward strand.
TTTTCTCTTTTAGCTTGTAACCCTTGTATACTAACTGAACTTGGTTCCTTTCTTCTATTGATATGTTGTGCAAAGCTTTTGCACATCCTTGAAAAAATATTGATATGATTGTAACAATTGTAACGATAGTACTAGTGGTGATCAAATTGTAGGCATTGTGGTCATTTTTCCGGTGTGGTCTAGATTTGTTTAAGGTTAGTATTGCATAGTTGCATGCACGGGGCATGCCACCACTTCCCTTTGTAAAGAGGGCCATGCCTTAAATTAGGGGTGAATCCACTAGGGGCTTCGTTAGGCTTCAGTCTACCCTCGCTGGTGGCGTAAACCCCCTCCCCCAAGCGAAGGCAGCGGCCAATCGGCCATGGATGCAATGCAAGAGCTAAAGGCTGAGGGAGCTAAGTGGCAACGCTTGTTGGATTGCAGCGACGCGATGGATCTGGAGGTGAGGAAGCTCTGGGGGTTAAGGATTGGGAAGACAAGAGGTGGCAAGGAGGCTGAGCTGTGCCAGAGTTGGAGAAAGGGGAGGCAGAAGCAAGGGAGGCAAGGGAAGAAGAATAAAGCTTCAAGTTTTGGGAAATTATGATCAAGTCCTCCTCCTTGTTGTTTTCTTCCTATTGGACTATCTGGAGCTCCAATTTGATCGTGGTTTGATCCTACGCCTCTGTGTCAACACGTACATTTAAATGTACAGTGAAAATTCCGAAAGTCCAATTTTGAAGATTATGGCCTCGTCGCGCCAGTCTGCAAGAAAATGAAAAAACTAACAAATGGTCTTTTTGGTAAATTAATAATATAATTATGTGTTATCAATGAAATATAGTCACAAAAATTCCCAAAATGGGGCTAGTAGATGATAGGAAAATAATGGAGAAAAATAGTTTGGTACAATCGTACAAATGTATAAATTAGAAAATACAATCGCATGTGAGGATAACAAGTGGGCCTCGGGACCACATGTCAGTGACACATCGATGACATTTTTCAACTCAAACGATCTTTGCGATGGTACATAGCACTTCCCTGCATAATAATATGCAAATATGACGTGTGTCAAAATGGAATTTGGTAGTTTAGGTCTGTAAAAATGTCAAAATGTTGGAAATTTTTCCAATGTTTGTCAAAATGTCTCAGATAAATTTCTATCTACAAAAGAGCTTTATGATTTTAATCTACGCAAGATTCCACGGAGCAAATTGAAGAAGTTGAAGACTCCATGGAGAAGGTCGAAGCTTTGTCTATGGATTTTGTTGAGGACTTCATGGAGAAGCTCGGGTATGTCATCGAGGACTCCATGGAGAAGGACGAGAAGGTGAGGGATTTTTTGAGGACTCCATGGAGAAGCTCTGGGACGTTGCTGAGGACGTCGTCCATGACTCCATGGAGAAGGATGATAAGCTCGGGATTTCATTGAGGACTCCATAGAGAAGGAAGAGAAGCTCAGGGGCGTCATCGAAGACTCAATGGAGAAGGAAGATAAGTTCGGGGACGTCGTCGAGGTCTCCATGGAGAAGGAAGAGAAGCTCGGGGATGTCGTCGAGGACTCCATGGAGCCGGATTTGGACAACTACCAAGTAATCTATTTTCCTTTGGTTCCTAATGACCCTAAAGAAGCGTAGCAAATCACTAACACTATGCTAGATATTCTATTGCCCAAGTATTTCGAGTGAAAGGAAAATTAGTTGTTCGTTTCCTATTCAGGATTGTACTGCTATCGGTTTGGAGTATTAACTACTAATTTGAAATTTATCAGACTATATTCATTTCTTCTTTGATTTTTTATTTGTGTGATCTTTACTTTTTCTTTGAGAGGAGTATGTTTCTTCACGCCAACACATAACAAATAAACACTAGTACTTCAAATGGTTAAGAAAGCATAAATGTACCACCCATTCATTAGTTATAATCAAAATAACTTCAAATAGTTTCATCTTGCAGAAGTTCACATGCATTTTTTTTTTCAAGAAACAAGATAAAACGACAGATCATATGAAAAACTAAATTTATTCTAGATAGTTGCGAACTTCTTCCACTAATTCAGGTTCACATCTGAGTTGAGTCAGGAGCTTCCCATTTCTCTCTAAGTGTTCCTTGTTCATCTGTGGAATCTCATATTTCTGGCCTCCCCTTTCTCACATAATTTCTTTCATACAAGATTGGTGTGTTAGAAACACTCTATTAGATTTTTATAGTTGGAAACTCTTAAAATGCCTTCACAATTGCATTGATAAGTTTGTCCCCTGTTTTTGATGAGTTTTTCATTTGGGCGGATCAAATAGGAGCAAAAAAGAAGAGTCAAGATCCAATACATTTAGACCAGGAGGACTTGGAGGCTCACACATCAAACGAATGTCAAAACCATCTTCTCTAGCTACTTGGAAGAATTCAGTGTCGCTGGGATCAATATGAGTTCTTGCATTGTCCCGATGAGTAAATATTGGATGCATTAAGTCTTCTCTTGGCCACTTATCTTTGATTGCAGACACAACCTTATGAACAAGAAAGGATCGACTGATATCTCTTATCACTGATGCCATTGCTTTAGTAACCATGGTACCAGCTGGTCTGTTCACACTGCTCCTTCTAGCTAGTCCAGTGTAGGTAAAAGGAAAAACTCATATTTTCCCAAAGAAATTTCATTACCTTCTACATCAAACCAAGGACGAGCTATAGCAACCAAAAATATTACTTTGTCGATGAAGTTCTTGTTCCGAGTTGTCTGCAATAGTAGCCCTTTGTCTTGCACCAAATACTATTCTTGGCACTTGTGTGTCATGTAGAACCAGTTTTCATCTACAAAAAACAACATTCTGCATCCGCTTGAAAACCGGATAATGCAGAATGCTATCATCGTTAAGCATTGACAAGTAGCGCGGTCGAGCTTTCTTGTTCTCATTAGTTAATGAGAACTTTGTTGAGTTGTGTGTCGTTATTTCTCCATCCTTCAAACGCCTATATAATGTGCTTGGGTTGATGTTCAAAGCATTGCCAAGGTCTTGAAGAGTGGTATGGTCTTATAGAGCCACATCATGGATGTGTTGATGCTTGATTTCAACTCTCTCGCGGCTGCAAATTCCCGTCTTCTTATGTCAAACCGAAGCAATTCCACCTCCACTCTTTCCTTCTATTTTCCTTCTGTCCAAATGTGTTGAACAACTCTAAATGGGACTTCAAAATGCGCACCTACTGCCTTTGACACTCCATGTTTCAACTCTCTTGGAGAACTTTCCTCTAGAAGCATTGAGTATATGGCTCGATGTATCTGGTTGCTTAAGAATTTTCTTCTCTGATGAACTCCATTATTTCCATCTTCATCTACAAAAGCACATTTATTGAGTTAACTTGAAGGTTGCATAAAAAAAGCTAGAAAGCAAATTCCTATAGGAAACGAACAACAAAGCATACATATAGCTTACCTCCATTGCCATCATCAGGAGTAGATGGGACTCATCAGATGGGTTTAGAGCATCTCTACCTCCACTACCATCACCAGGCTCATGAGTTGGGTTTAGAGCATTTCCACAATCCTCAATTGGCACATCATCTAAAGGATAATTTAGACCAGGTACCAAGAGATGAATTGGTTCATTTAGGTCTGTAAAGAGATGCCATTTTCTACCGATCCATGCCATGTTAATGGGATGTGATCACATATGTATAAACCATTTTGAAGTACAGCCAACCAAAAAAATCAATTGTTTTTTGGTTTAAGTAGGGTACTCTGTTTGTGCTGTGCAAAGAGAAGAATTGTGTGCGAGAGCGAGAGGGGGTAAAAGGGTACTCTGCATTGACGTCACATAGAGAAAGGAGTGTATTAATTCTAGCTTCGTATGAACTTTTGTTTCATGGTGGTGGGGGATAGTATGGCCTTTTACTCTATTGTTTTCTCAGCTTTGAAGCCTCCTTAATCTTTGTGCTAGACAAAAATATGCTTTATATTTTGAAAGAGGGAATACTCCCTCCAGTCACAAAAAATGTCGTTTTGGACAGTGGTCTCTAAAACGCAACTTTGACTGTCAATTTCTATTGTAATATATTTATAAAATCTAATAAAATTATATTACAATAAAAGTATTTTTTTTCAAGACAATCTACACATATGATTCTCATGTATCCAATCTAAATATTTATTAAGATATTGATAACCAAAATTTAAAAAGTTTAACTACACATCACCCAAAACGATATTTTTTGTGACTAGAGAGTACTCAACATAGGATAGTAGAGTAAGGGCATGTACAATACGAGATGCTTATATACAAGTGCTTAAAGAAAGAGAATATAGCCGCGTCATCAAGTACCTATATAAAAGTCGTTTCCTCCAATGTAAACATCTGTTTTATAGGTGTTTAGATGATCGTATCATCTATTAATTATATATAGTCATATACATAAGCACATCTTAAGCACCGGTGCCTAATCAAGCATCGATGCTACAAAATAAGAACCTTATCTGTCCTACGTGGCAAGAAAAATCAGTTTTTCTTTGCTAAACACCCCTCTAGCATTGTACATGCTCTAATACGTTGGAGTACTGTAGGAGTAATACCGAATGAAATGACCGTTGATGATTGGATAAGCTTCTCGCCACTTGTCCAATTGCCATTGGCTGGCTGCCATGGGACACGTTTCGGCAGGGCATACACAGCTCAGACTCAGTCGGAAACTTCTTTTCGTGAACATAAACTCTTGTTAAGTTTCTCACCCAGGTTAGATCTTTTTTATTATTTAATATATTTTTAAAAAATATTTTACAGATAATATCTTCTTAAGTTTATTTCCAATTCTGACCCTTTTGGTCACGCCACAACATGTGACGTGACAAAAGAACATTGTCACGCCACGGATCTCGGTGTGGCAAACGAGTGCTGTCACGCCACTCCTCTTGGTGTGAGAGGATTTAGCCCAAAAACGGACGCGTGTTGGTTCGGAGGGTTATCGTGGCAGGTTTGGTCACGCCGCGGTCGGTGACGTGACAGCTCAGTTTGGTCACGCTACAGGTCATTGCATGACCAAGATGTTAGAATTGAAAATAAAGTTATGACAAAATTATCTTTAAAATATTTTTTAAAAATAGATTAAAAAAATAAAAGGTTCCCCAGGTTACTGAAACAGCAACTTGAAACAAAAATACAGTTTGAAATCGATTCGATCCCATTGATGATTAGATTGAAACCATATCCTAAATCTTGCATCATCCAGCAAGACAAAAATAAAAAAGGTTCCCCTTCGGCTGACTGATGATAGAAGAGAGCATGGGAACTGGGAAAGAAGCCGGTGCCGACAGGACAGTCACATACTCCTTACATTCTGCAGGCGTCTGTGACATGCCAACAAAGTGGAGTAGCTTTTTCAGAGAGAAGACATCGAGCCATGCGTTACCATCAGAGTGCTGCACCAGAACTACTACTGTATGTCTGTATGCAGCAGCATCAGCATACATGATAAGGTGGTCGAACAGTGCCAATATGGAAACATGAGCTGATAGACAGCGTGAGAACAGTGCCAAACCTGTCTCATCTACTAATGTTGAGACATCACAGTATCCCTCCGTAATCTCCCTAATTTATTAGATAAGCATCATTGTCTGATACAGGTGTGATGCAAGTTGCAACAGCCTCTGAACAAAACTCCGCTTTTGCATCATATCAGGCGATTAGATTCCTTGGCCGGACTATAAATATGTCCCAACTCGATGGATCAGACATACTCGATACAGACTTGTCTGAAGTGGCAACATATACAATCATTTAGTTGGTGAAGAAGCAAGGCTATTTCCTTTCTTCTCGTCTTAAACATAAGAATAAGATTAGACAGCTAGTAGATGATGTTACTATACTCAAAGACAGAGTAGGAGATCCCGACCTGTCTGGAGAGATGAGAATGAGATCAATCATATAAGAGCCTAAGAAAAAGAAATAACTTTCGGTTGTCACATCCACCTCACTCCAATTCTGCAGCATGTGAAGTGCTTGCAATCCCAATCCCACAGCTGAAGAGGATGCCGATAGATAGAGCATGTGAGCTTTCTACCTTATCATGACTAAGCCAAAGTTGAGTGTCACATCCGGTAGGATTAGGAAGTAGTAGTACGCATCTGTTCACATGCGATTGTCATCTGAGCCAAGGAGATGTGATGTTCCAGGACAATCTGTTCAGCTCGCCGTCTGAACCACAAGCCAGTTGGAAAGCACGGCAGCATGTCGTCAATGATTGTACCGGTTGACGCGTTGGTGTCACTGATGGAGGCTTACGCACCTGCGAGATGCGATCTTCACGCTTCCACATCGGTAGACTCGCCATCTGCTTCTGATTGATAATCCCAGCAAGCAAAGCATGCAGTGGTCTTCTTCAAGCTTACACACTTCACAATTGGAGGACGCCAGGACGGTCTAATGGGAAAGCAGAGAAGATCACGAAACAGGGTAGGATCAGTTGGGCCTCTTTTTCCCCCCCTCGTGTAGAGAAGCGCAGTAATCCGCAGCGCATGGATAAGCAACAAAGCCCAGGAGGTACACGCTTTGATCTTCACAATTGTTTCTTAGTGGTAAAACATGCTTTGCTTCTGAACTAAAGACACATACATTCATACATACAAGGTATGGCACTCGTACATACAATTTTCATGAGTTTTCTTGCAGGACACATTAGAGCGCTAAACCAAATTGCACGAACAGGTCAATCAATCAAGGCTAATGGTCATCAGCATTTCATTCTCAAGTGTGTGGATGAACTTGAAACTGTTATTTTAACTGTTCTTTTTGAAGCACGAGCTGCGTGCGTTCTTTGAAAAGAACTTCCGGGTGTTCTAGCTTCCTAGTGCATGGGATGGGATTCGGATTCTCTATATTATTACAGAGGTTCACTATGTGAATAATACTTCGCGAGTAAACGGTGTTATCCGTAAAACTGCCATAAAATACTGTAGCAGCAACGGAAAGTAATACTCCAATTTACTCCCGCAAAAACACTATAGCATTTGACCTCATCCTTTGCTTTTTTTTAATCGGACTGCAGAGATCGCTCCTAATACCCATGTATTGTAGATCCGCTACATTAACACTTTCAATGCAGAGGATCTCAATCCGCAAAACAAAGAACTTGGATCTCTATCTGAACTGTATGTTGTTTTAAAAGAAGGAAAATATCCTTAGTCTTACAAAGAACTAGTGTTTGTCAAGTGTGTACCTTGCACATACAAATATACAATTATGCAGGAAGCTTAGCTAGTGCTGTTTTTCCTGTTCCAAGATAGGTAATTGGCATCAGCATGTGACGGATTCAGATTCTGAGATTGCAAAAGAAATGGTAGAGAGTAATAGTGCTATGACGATCTGAACCGTCTGATTCAAGAAAAACAGACTAGATCAACAGCTGCACTGTCCCTACAATGACAACTACAGTACTTGCTACCGTATTTTTGCTACAGTGCATTGCCGGCCAAAATCTTAGACTTCCGTTTTTTTATCCAACAACTACAAATCAATGTCATAACACTGTAGCACATGACATCGTTGTGCAATATCAGATGATCAACAAACTACATCATATGGAAATACTACAAGGGACAACAACCAAACAGTGTTCACGACGCTCTAAGCGGCCGCCTAGGCGCTCGGCGCCGGCCAGCCGCCGCGACTCGGGCCCTAGTCGGGTGTCTAGACGGCCCTAGGTGCTCCCAAGCGGTCGAGACGGCGCGGTGTGAGAGGAGAAGGGGACAGCAGCGCAGCGCGAGAGGAGAAGCAGAGGGCGGCGACGCAGTCGGGAGGAGGCGGGGGAGGAGCAGCAGCGAGAGGAGTCGCTATCTCCATCACTGCTGTCGTTGAGGAGGAGCGATGCAGCGCGAGAGGAGAAGGGGACGGCGACGCAGCGCGGGAGGAGAAGCAAAGGGAGGCGGAATAGTCAGGAGGAGGTAGCGCAGTGGGAGAGGAAAAGGGGACGGCGACGCAGCGCGAGAGGAGCAGCAGAGGGCGGCGTTGCAGTCGGGAGGATGCAGCGCAGCGGGAGAGCAGCAACAACGAGAGGAGTGGAAGTGGCGTGGTGGTGGGAGGCTAAGATTTTATTAGGGCAAAGGATGACCATCCCCATTATGGGCTGGTTGGGCTGGCCATGACAAGCCCATAGCCATCTCTTCTCTTTTTTTTTTTTTTTAATTCCTTTTATATTATTGAGCTAGGAACTTTTGTGTCTGTTTATTCTGCACTGCCAAATAAGCAGCCTAGACGCCGGGCCACCGCCTAGCGCTTAGCGCCTTCTTGAACGTTGCAACCAAAAGAAGGATTTGTTTATGGGTGCGTGCATGAACTGCCTGAATACGTGCAGAGGGGTGTTAGGTTGGAGTATGACAACAAAAATCAAGAAAAAGCAGTATTTATCGCCTTATGAGAGCTTGCTCTAAGAGAAACATAAATAAAATAGAAGATGATCATACAGGATTATTCAAAAGGTTCAACTTAGTAGTTACCTTGGATTTTCACATGAATCAGAGCAAAGAGAATAGGCTTTTCTTTCCACCAAAACTGTAGGTATTGTAATATTTGCCACCTAGCGAGATTGATGTTGTAAGAAATAGGCTTTTCTTTCCACCAAAACTGTAGGTATTGTAATATTTGCTATGTGCATGGTAATGGTTTCATCAGCTTGTAGATCCTCCTCAATGACACCAAAGAGCTTTCGAAATTGCGGAAGGGCGGCAGTACGCATCCACACGATAAGACCTTCCTGTCTGCTCAGCTGGCAAAAAGACAATTGTTTAGCTAACTTAAAACAGAATTAGCATTTTACTAACATATCTGCTAATGTCAAAATGTAGATTTAGCTATTGCACGAGCAACCTATAAACAACACTTGATATACAGAAGTACTCACTGGCATGTCAGGGTCAAGTTTTCCTCCTCCAATTAAGGATCCATTATGAAAGTTGAAAGGATAGACATCCTTGCCAAACATATGTTCCCGATCACTTTTCCATGAAATATTTTTCCTATTGACCATTATTTTCATCGATCCATGGGTAAAACCATAAGTATCATTGAACAAACTCCAGGCAATCAATCCACAGGGAACAATGGGAAGGCCATTATTCCTTTCTATAGGACTGCATGAGCTATCTGTGAATTTCATCCCATAGCGCAGTTGCTTATCGCTTCTACTTTTGACATACCTGTTCAGCATCAACAAATTCCTTTGTTCAGCAAGAGACGACACATAAATTCTTCTTCTAAGACAGATACATCAATACAATGACCAGGAAATTAAATAAAGTTGAATCTTACTTGCGATGATTCTGGTAAAAGTTACCAAGTTCATAATACACATAAATTGGCGCTCTCATATGGTGTTGGACCCAGGGATCAGTTAACCGTTCCCGGGTTGGATCCCGGCCCCCCTCCGGTACCGGTAACCGGTCCGGTCAAACCAGATTTTGTTCGGCCGAAATTCGTTCAAATTTGATTAAAATTCATTCGAAATCTGAAAATTTGATTTTGGATTTGAAAAAACCGCCGGGATCTCATTTCCCGGCCACCCTCCGGTAGGCGGTTACCGGCCGGTAACCATCAGGTTTTCTATCCCTGGTTGGACCTGCAAATATACACTGTTAGAATTTTTCTGACCCAATTACAATTAAGTAATAGAAATATTAGGAGGGCCAGAAAAAACTGAAACATTTGCCTTATGTAACCTCAGTATGCCAAACAAAATCCAGGAAATTTCAGTTACACAACTAAGAAGAAAAAAGTTTTCTGGACCGTGGTTAGCTGACAATAAAATAAGATAAAAATAAGGTCTCATTATATCTCATAACGAACTACCTTCACTTCCTGAGTACAATTTTTTGAAATCGAGCTGTCTTTAATATAAGCTTGCTTGTTTCTTCTGTAAGCATTAGGTACACAATCAATATCCTAACAGTGAACGATTTCTGCAACCTGCACACCAAAAATAGGGAGTATCTTAGTACGTATTTAGCATGACAACCAAATTAATGGCAATTCAGCATCTACCAGATAAAAGGCAAAACAATTACATGATTTGAAGCGTGAAGACAAACAAGCCCAACAGGTACAAGAGTAGTTCCAATCATCAAGAAAATGGTTATCACCTGAAACAGTGGAAGCAATACCATATAAATTACTAAACAATACATAAAACCGTATGCAGAAAACCTATAGTTTGGGTCAGTGCCAGCTTACACATCCTGGTGTCATCGCCAGTTTCCAAGCTGGAAGATTCTTCTGGGTGAACCTATAGAACACTGCAAAACCAACATGATCAACCTAAAATCCTAGATAGCATCAAAAGGGAATAAACTTATAATCCGGGAATGCGTGTAAAAGACATTCATTGTCTACAGTGAAATTGACCCAACAAAGCTGCCTGATAGCACAACGTTGCATTTCACTTAATTTTGATGAGGGGTGGCTTATTTGCTCTGTTGATTAACCCTATATCATGGGTGATGCAAAATTCATTATTTGGTAAATAATCTCTGAATGTAACATACTAACATAGGATGCCAACACCTCAGATCACGTTCGAACAAATAAGTAGGTAGTAACTAGAGAGACAATACCACCAAAGCAAGGCAACAACCGTAAAAAGTAGAAGTAAATCAAGCAAGAACAATTTGTCGCCCAAATTTAATACTTTTGCAAGCTCACGATCGTACAGAGCTACCAACCCTAGGAACCCCCTCCTCACGCAGACGGCAGTACCACACGGCTCATGAGTGACCGAGACCTAAACGCGACCGAATCGAAGCGAGCCGGTCGTCAAAATTTGACTCACCTCCCGATCTCGCCAGCGGGAAGGCAGGCCCTCCGTGCATCGCGCCGGCGCAGGACCGAGGTGCTCGCCTCGTCCATCCCGCCCGCGAGCTCGTCGTACAAGCCCCGTCAGCTCGCCGGAGTCCGTACTTCGCAGGACGAACCGAGCCGTCGCGGGATCCGACGAGAGAAGGGGGGAGGAGGAGACGGGAGAGAAGAGTCGTACTCTTACCGGTCGGAGAGCCCATGGGCCAGAGAGAAGAGACACCGAAGAATATGGGCCTACAATGGGTCCAGACCTTGATGTTGGTCAACATGATGAGGCCATCTCCGGCCCTTATAATCTGGGCTTTTGTTTGGTTGGCCCAAGAGGCCGTGAAGTGACGGCGTGAGGCGGAATTAACGGTCGATGGAACCACCATTTAATAGCTCGACTACGGGGGACCGCCCCAATTCGCTCTGCGCGTCGCGGTCGCCGAAATTTTTCCCCATTTCGCCCAGGAGAGGGGAGGGAGCGAGAGGAGCCAGGAGAGGACGGAGATGCGGGAAGAGGTGAGGAGCTCGTCGGGGGTGGCGGCCGAGCCGCCGCCCACCCCGGTTGCCAGGTACGGTCGCGGTCGCGCCTCGGGTCCCCTCCTTTTGGTGGTAGATTCGCCGCAGCTGTGCGCCGCTTGGTCGGCGAATCGGGCTCTCGGTGCTCGGATTGGTCGTGACTAGTGGGGTGGCTGGTTTTCCAAAAGAAAGTTGGATTATTTTGGGCACAATTGCATAAAGACCTAGGATATGATTCGAGGTGGGGTTCGCAGGGAGCGTAGGGAGATAGTGAGTATGTTTGATTAAACCTAGGGCGGTGGCGAGCTACAGCCTACTTGGTCTCGCTCACCAGCGGGATATATATTACTTTTAGGTTTAAGCATGTGATATTTGGTGGCTTAATTCAGCTGTGGGTGTCTAATGAGTAAAAAGTAGGGAGTTTTTGCTGTTTTTTTTTACTTTTTTTTCCGGCTGCAGAACTGTAGGATTTGTGCTGGTATAATGGAATGTTGCTGCCTATGTAAAGTGGGAAAATTGGATGAACGGTTGCATTGGAATTGGACGACTTAGAACCTTGTGATTTGAGCTCTTGGATCTTGTGTGGGCTTGTTGCTGAACCCTACGTTTCGGGGGACGATATTTTTTGTGCCGTTGGATCAGCAGCGCCGCTATTTTCTGCTTGCTAGAAAATTGAGAGGTTTTTATAAAATAATGATAAATTCGTTTAGAGGAAAAGTTAATGTCAATATGAACCATTTTCAACTTAGAATCAAGCCACAATATACGGATTACAAAGACTTGGCATAAACTCGTAATAATTTTTTTTTGCTTGCACTAAAGCCTCTTTTGCCTTTTCAGTTCTGCTGGTGCATCATCACCTGCTATGCAAACTAATGTAGCCAGCATAGATTGGTTGGGAAGCAGACAAGCTTCCAGGGTTGATTCCTCATCACATGTTGCAGCACATGCCTATCAGCCTTCTCATAGTTTTGATGCTGCCGGAACTGCTTTAGATTCTGCACCATCATGTAGACCATGGGAACGTGGAGACTTACTTCGCCGACTGGCAACATTTAAGCCTTCAACTTGGGCTTCTAAGCCGAAGGTAATTTTTTCTCGTTTATAACTTATAAGTAATTAACTTTGTTGTAAGTAACAGCACACAACAGGTGAATGCTATGAATGTGTTTGTTTTGCTTCTTCTTTCTTTGCAGTGTATTATAGTTAAGTTTGCGCTAAATATAATCATGGTAACCTAAATCTATATGCATAGTCAGACTTTTCTTCTATGCTGTCCGTTATAAACTTATAATGCTATTTGCTTACTTGGATATATTGAAACTTGACCAAGGTCATTGTTTCTTCCTTTGCTCGTTGTAAGTGACTTTTTGTGATTCAAAATAAAATGTTGGTTTCATCTACAGCAATGGATTATTTAAGAACATTTTCTACTCCTGCTATCACATCTTAAGCCTAAATTAGTAAATTAACCTTTTCAGGCTGCTAGTTCATTGGCTTGTGCTCGAAGAGGTTGGGTGAACGTTGACATGGACAAAATTGAATGCGAGTCATGTGGCGCACATCTTATATTCAGTGCATTGACATCCTGGTCCCCAGCTGAAGGTATGTTCTCGGTAAAATTTTGTGGAAACTATATTAGTTTGAGAAGTATCTGATGTTGTTATTTACTGGTGTACAAGGTTTCTTCATGCTTCACTACATTTTTAAGGGTAAAAACCAATGCATTTTTAAGGGTAAAAACCAATGCATACAACATTCTATTTTAAATGCTCATACCTAATCAGAAAGTGTAACCTTATTTTTCTGGTGGTAATAAGTTGTGTGTCTTTCTACTTGGAAAGTATTGTTCTTTTGATGTATATCCAACGTGAACTTATATTTAACTCACATTTAGTTTAACCATCAATTATGCATTAAAATATGTAGTGATTAGCAACACCCTTATGCTTGCTAGCTTTCTGATTTGTGCATTTGCTGATGTGAATATTGTCACAATGCAATCTAATTAGATAAAATTGATTTGGTATCAAACTATCAATAATGGTTGAAAATTTGAGATGGATCATCAAACGTTTGGGCACCTTCCTGATTTTTTTTTTGCATGTTACGCTCTCACTTTGTAACTAATTAATAGTTCAATTATTAGTGATTAACACTTGACATGGTGCTGATAAAGGAAGTGAGACGGCATTACACATTATCAACAAAAACATCTATGTATAGAGCCATAATTTTCATAAGTTTGACTGATGTGACTTATGTCTTACCATTGTGCTAGGCTGGAAAATATATTGGTATGTTTCCCTTTGCAAACTGAATTTTGTTCAGCTGTGAAACCTTTCTTTGTATGTTCTGTATTAGTTGCAAATGCTGGAGAAGCCTTTGCCGAGCAGCTTGATGCATCACACCAGAATAGTTGTCCCTGGAGAGGCAATAGCTGCGCTGACAGCTTGGTGCAGCTTCACCTTACACAATCAGCTCTTATTGGAGGTTTTAAAGATCACTGTGATGGACTTTTGCAGTTTGTCTCTCTCCCTGTTATTGCTTCATCTGCAATTGAGAACATGAGGCTGACCAGGGGCACCCAGATTGACCGCCTATTATCCCAATCAATCACCTTTTTATCTGGGGAGCTGGGTTACAAAGCAGATAGTACACCAGGAGTTGACATCCAGCAAGATTCCTCTTGTAGCTACTCACAAGTACGTTTCTCTATTTCCCATATACACATGTGATGTTTTTTTTTATTTGTAGTACTATTATTTTGCAGAACATGTAGCTTTATTTAATTTAGATGTTGTTTCTGTTTTACTTTCTAGGCACAGAAGCTTATAAGCCTTTGTGGATGGGAGCCTAGGTGGCTTCCAAATGTTCAAGACTGTGAAGAGAATTCAACCCACTCAGCTAAAAATGCAGCCTCAATTGAACCAGATGAACCATTCTATCCCCATTTTGTTGAACATCAGAAAAATTCATTTTCTGCATCAGCCAAGAAAGATAAGGGGAAAGGCAAAAGGCCCCTCAAAGATTCTGGATGCAGCATGAGGTCACCTTTGTTAGATTGTAGCTTGTGTGGAGCTACAGTCAGGATCTGGGACTTCAGATCTGTGCCACGTCCTTCTCGTTTTAGTCCAAATAGTATTGATGCACCAGATACAGGCAAAAAGCTAACACTGACACGTGGAATTAGCGCAGCCAGTGGGATTAATGAATGGGTTACTGATGGTATGGAAAGAGATCATGCTGAAGAGCGTGATGAAGCAGCAACTGATGAGGGGAAATCACTATCAAATGCTGGAGTAGACCTAAATCTAACGATGGCTGGAGGATTACCGTCAATTCAATCTGCAATGCCTGTTGCATCTGAGCGTTTTAATGGAGGAATGGGAAGAGATCTGATGATTGGACAGCCTACTGGAAGTGAAGTTGGTGATCGTGCAACATCGTATGAGTCTCGGGGTCCAAGCTCACGGAAGCGTAACCTTGAGGAAGGTGGGAGCACAGCTGACAAGCCACAAGACAGGCTTCAGCATGCTGACAGCATAGAAGGAACTGTCATCGATCGTGATGGTGAAGAAGTTGATGATGCCGCCCAAGATTCAGACATTCCAAATAAAAAGTCCCGTGGGTTCGATTTTTTTGATGCCTATCTTCCATCTTCTTCTGGAGCTGGTCCTAGTAGAAACTTATGCTTTGACCCTGATGTGGATCCCAGTAGATTTGGTCACTCTAGAGCTATGGGTCTAGCTCCTGTTGAGCATCCGTCTGCTAGAGATTCTATGAGGGCATCTTCTGTTATCGCAATGGATACTGTTCGCAGTGCTGAGGAGGACTCCATGGAGAGTGTGGAGTACTATCCAGGTGATGGTAATGATATTCATATGCCTTCATCTAGTGCACACAGGAATCTTGAAATGAATGACGCCTTGGATCTCAACTATAGCAACCAAGCACAGCAAAGTGCTTGTGTACAGCCTGCTGCTGGAAGTGATGCAAGGGAAATAGGAGGAAGCAGTACAAATGAAGGGGAGGAAGTCCTTAATGCAGAAACAGCTCCTGCTTTTGCAAGGGATCAGCTTAGCTTAGGAATTAGTGGTGGGAGTGTTGGCATGGGTGCTAGTCATGAGGCTGAAATTCATGGAATTGATGTTTCTGTGCAAAGAGCTGAGAGTGTTGTGGGTGATGCAGAACCTATTACTGAGCTTACCGAGACAATGGGGCATACTGGTGAATCAGCTCCAGGACCAGGATTGATGGATGAGTTTGTACCTGAAGAAGTTGATAGAGAAGAACCTCAGGGAGACAGCCAAGATATGGTGTCCCGGTCAGTGGGCCAAGCTGACAGTGGATCAAAAATTTATGGTTCTAATAAAGCTGATTCTGTTGAGAGTGGAGAGAAGATAGGCCATGCCATTGGTCATGAAAGCAGCATGCATCCTTCTCTTTCTTGCAATGCAGGGATGTATACCGGTTATGATGCATCTAAAGAGGAAGTGACACAGGCTGGCAAAGTACTGACTACTGACGATGCGGTAATGGGGTTAGATTATGATCTGCAGAATGGATTAGGTACTTATCATCAAACCTTTTTTCCTGTTACACATAACCTAAATGACATTTCTGTATCATATCTTTTGCATCATTTTCTGTTGTTTCATGTTATGTTTTTTCCTATTAAACTCATTTGTTAGAGATACTTGCTACGCATGCTTTCTGTGAAGTTGGAAGTTATTCAAAATGATTGGTTTGTGACCAAGAAGCACCCATTCTTTGATCAAAGCTAATTTTTTCAGCACTGGTGGTATTTAGTTTTCTCATGTAGGTAGTTTGGCTTAAGCATCTTCTATTCCAACAAAATGGATGTGGTCCTATACTGACTGCTCCCCACACATATGCTTCTTTTTATCATTCGGTAGACCTCTTTTTTTTTAACATGCTTATTCTATTGTTCTGCTAAATGATATGTGCTTTGCTCATATAGATACTTTGTCATTTGTTTCTCAGGAGCAACGAATGGAGAAAATGACTATGAACCAGGTCTTCCAGATTTCGATCCTGTTAAGCATCACAACAGTTACTGTCCATGGGTAAATGGAACTGTTGCTGCAGCTTGCTGTAACAATACTGGTTCCAGCTCAAGTAGTTCAGCACTTTCTGGCTGGCAGTTAACAGTAGATGCACTTGATACATTCCAATCTCTTGGTCAAGCTCAAAATCAAACAATGCAGTCTGATTCTGCGGCCTCGTTATATATGGTAAAATTTCTTCTTTGCACCTCTTTTGAATTCACCATGAAAAATTGGAAGTTGGTAGCAACAACTGTCCATATTTGAGAATCTGGATTGATCATTCCATACTGTTTTGGGATGCAAAAACCCTGATTAATAATTTGCATTTCATTGTGATATTTTGATGGCCCGAGTACTATGCCAGTATGCCTTGTGTACCTCAACTGTTTGCATATTATTGTTTCCTTGTGCACCAAAATAGCCTTATGGAACTATCTACTTCGTGTGGTGCAGGATGATCAAGTAACTCCTAACCGCAAGCTGGTGAGAAGGGCTTCAGTGAGCAGAAGCCATGGGAAATGCTGATCAGAGCTCTTTCCGCACGGACGTACCTTTACTAGACCCATAGATTCATATCCAGCAATATCATAAGAGTAGTTCCACCGCTTAGACATGAATAGCATTCGGCAAAGTTCCACATTGGCGCTTCGAGGGGCATATTTACATGCACTGATGCACTTCTGATGTACCCTTTCTAAATTAGGTTTGGCGTCGGACATCATCCCGGGAGGTTCTGCAACCCATGATCGACGGGAGAAACCAAATAATAATCCGTTTTAGTTAAGAGTCTGTAGATTGTTGTCACCGTGTGACCTATAATCGCTCCGAAACCGGCAATTTTATAGGTTATTCCGGTAGATTGTATGTATTTATTATGGAAGAGTCGATTCAACTCAGTCACCCCCACCCCCATTTGACAGGAACATGTGCAAGTGAACTATATATTGTTCACCCCAGGTTGAACTTATTTAACGTGTTTATATTAGGGCTTTATTGGATGAAGGGAATTCGGCTAGAATTTAATTCAAATTCAGGAGACCATAATTCACTTTCTTCGATAAAATTCTCTGTTTTTTTTTTTTTGCTCCTCTCCTTGTGTCTATGACTCTATTTGTTTATTGTTTCTGTTTGTGCTAATTCCTGATTCGTGAGGAGTGCTCTCTTTGTGATTTTCCTTGTCAAAATCCGACCACCCAATAAGCAACACCCAGAGTGCCAGGTCATCACCAACGACCAGATAGAGAAGTGGATGAGATGCCACTTCGCTTCGTTCCATCATCGTCTTCCTCACCTTCCCTCCATCTCCAAACCTCCTAATCAAGAAAGGAAGACGAGGGAGAAGGAGCTCCGTAACAATGCCGCTCTGCAGCTTCTACGCCTCCACCTCCCTCCCCGTCGCCAAGCCCCATTCCATCCCCACCTCCAAGCTCCCCTCCACCGCCATGGCGACGCCCACCGTGCCAACGACGACCGTGACCACGGCGACGACGGCGGTGCTGTCGCTGCACCTGCCGGAGCTGCCTTCGCAGGTGAAGGACAAGATCCTCAGCCTGGAGCTGATAGGGGTGGAGTACGAGCGCGCGCTAGCGCTGAACCCGGCGCTCCGCGACGCGCCGCCGGAGTCCATCCACGCGGTGGTGACCTTCCTCCAATCGCGCGGGCTCCACTTCAAGGACCTCGGCCGCGTCTTCGGCATGTGCCCATCCCTCCTCACCGCTAGCATCCGCGCCGACCTCCGCCCCGTCTTCGCCTTCCTCACCGACGAGCTCGGCGTGCCGGAGTCCGCCTACCGCCGCGTCGTCGTCAAGTGCCCGCGCGTCCTCGCCTGCAGCGTCCGCGACCAGCTCCGCCCCGCGCTCATCTACCTCCGCCGCCTCGGCTTCCGCGATAGACGCGCGCTCGCCTTCCAGGACCCCATCCTCCTCGTCTCCAGCGTCGAGCGCACCATGGTGCCCAAGCTGGAGTTCCTGGTCGGGCTGGGCATGTCCAGGGACGACGCCGTGGCCATGGTGCTCCGGTGCCCGGCGCTCTTCACCTTCAGCATCGAGCGCAACTACAAGCCCAAGTTCGAGTACCTGGTGGCTGAGATGGACGGCGGCGTGGAGGACATCAAGGCGTTCCCGCAGTACTTCACCTTCAGCCTCGACAAGCGGATCGCGCCGCGCCACCGCGCCGCGTCCGAGGCCGGCGTCACGCTGCCGCTGCCGGACATGCTCAAGGCCACGGACGACGAGTTCAGGGAGCTGCTCGACAAGGAGCAGAAACTGCACAAGCAGGCAGTGACTGGCGGCTGATCGAGCGCGCCATCCGCCATGCATGCACACGTACTGCTTTGTATACTCGCGTGCATCCTGATCCGAGTGTGTGTTAACCACTGTTCATGGCGAGTGTGCGTTCCAGCCACGGCGACGGTGGTAGCCATTAATTTGACTCAAGTAACTAGTTTGTACATAAGCATTGACTTTTGATGTCACCAGTCGTGACTCGTATTGTGAGATTATTCTAGATGATCTTTCTTCCTACAATTGTAAGTAGTCGTATATATCTCGCGTATGTATAGTATACAAAGACATGGTGCTGTAAATAAAGTCATGGACAAAAAGTTCAACTGAGATGAACACCTACGTTTGCTGTAATATCATAAGTTGTAAATCAGATTGTGCGGCAAATTTGGATGATACCATGGGAATATGAGATATATGAAGGGAAATATTAGGTCAATATCACTCTATTTGCTCGATTTTAGAGAAATAATCGACTGTCAAACAACACTGCGAACGTGTGAAATTCTAGAAAATAACACTCATGAGGGTGATTAGACGATATTACTCTTGTACTGTATTATAGGTTCCTCGATCTAAGCAGGGTGCGAGCACCACAGCGGCACAACCCCACCTTCACGGCCTCTGTGACCTTCCCGACATCGAACTTGCTGCCTAGCCTTGCGTCCACCACCTCCTCCGCCGCGTACTGCTCCCACGCCCACTCCGCCAGCACAAACTCCTCCAGCGTGGCGTGCGGCTGGATGGGCCGCTGCCCAAAGACCACCTCCAACACCAGCGCCCCGAACGTGAACACATCCGCGGGCGTCGTTGCCTTCCCCGTTCATGTCAACTCCAGGGCCAGGTACCCTATAGTGCCCACCACCCGTGACGTGCTCGGGTTGGTGCCGTGTGCCCATGGTCTAGGCGGCCAAGGCCTAGGCTTCGTGGCAAACGTGGCGGCGCAGCTTCGGGGGTGGTGTGGCTTCCGACGGCTTCTGGTGGCGGCGGCACGGCCAGAGGAAGCGTGGCGCGACTTGCCGAGAGGGAGAGACAACAAGAGAGATGTCGGAGTTGGGGGGAGAAGGGGGCAATTGTATCTTTTTAGAAAATTTATGATCCCTTAGAGTGTTGTTTTCAGATTTTTAAGGATTTTTTATGTTATTTAGCAGTCAATTCCCAATGCGTTATTATTTCTCTAATTTTAACATTTTGCGATGCTACTGACCTAATTGCCCCATACATCGAAGGAGCAAACAGCAGTACAACACCATCCTTACGTAGACAGGCAGAAGAAGAAGAAGCAGCCTCCTCTGATTCTCTGATGTCCAGACCATAAAAAGAGAAGGGAAGAATTAGAAAAGGCAGTGATTAGCCTTTAAAATTCTCCTATAAAAACATGCTAGCTTAACAACGCCATCGATCTGATACGTCAGTGGACCGGCCCATTCCAGTCTCACACCTCTGGAGGCCCACCAAATATCCCAAGAAACCCTAGTTCTCCTCTCCTCTCCTCTCTCCGCCGTTAAATACAGCCGCGGTCCCTGGCCACGGGACCGCCTACCCACAAACGGAACGAGCCGTGTTCGTCGTCTCGCGTCTTCGATTTGCTTCTTCCTCTCTTCTGCTCGGTTCTTTTCACCCTTCTTCTTAATGTGATCTTTTTATGGCATGCTGGAGGTGATGTTCTTGGTTTTCGATGTCGATCGCTTTGGCTGCGTTGGAGCGTGATGATACGGTTTTGTCGCCCCAGTCTTAGGATCCGGTCGCCGGACCTGTGCTGATTGACATGTTAGCGATCCTGACTCCACTGCCGATGCATTCGCCTCTTAGATCCTTGTTTTGCTTCGTGAAATTTTGCTCTGTTATGTTCGGTTTTCGTGACTAGATCAGGCTGCTTCTTTGGTCTCTTTCGTTAATTTTGTTCGGAGGATGATGATATGATATTGTCGCCCCAGTCTTAGGATCCGCTATAATCGCGGATCTGTGCTGATTGACATACTTGTAAATCCGACTCTTTGTATATGGATCTTGCTCTTTTGGTTTGATATTTTACATGTTATTTTTCCTTGATGTGTGTTATCGTTTTTTTATCCTGTGTTCTTCCGTTTTCGAAGGCAATTATTTTGGGGAGAGACTAAAATTCCGCCTCAGCAGGGTTTCATGGGATCAGAAACAATAGACCGTCACCTGGATCAGCTTAATTAAATCAGGATGTAATCCTATGAACTGAACTCTACCTGAACGAGGCCAAATGTGCGGTCGCAAATACGTCGTTCGTTTGATCAGGAAGTGACATGATCTCGGTCACTTAGCCGGTGACCGACGGTGTGTGACGGCGCCAGCGAGCTACCGGTCGCTATGTCGATGTGAAAAAGTTCTTTTGTTTGAAGAAATATATTGATGAGAACAGGATTAAGTATATTGTTCGTTTCTCAACTCTTGTTGTAGTTTAACTTTAGTTTCTGAATTGTAATATCCGATAAAACGCGTTTTTATCAATATCGTGCAAAAATCGTCATTGTTCCGTGCTATGTGAGAAAAAAAAATTCTATTGCCATGGAGCGTTCACATCAAAATCTATTCTTCAGCTCTTTTATTCTTCCCCCAATCCCCCATTTCTTCCTCTCCACTTCTGTTGCCGGTTGGCATGGCGTCTCTCCGGCTCGGCACCGCCTCCTCTACTGCTGCTAGTCGCGTCACTTGTAGCTCCCTACGCCCAGTCGCCCCGCACGGCTCCTCCTGACTCCCCTCCAACCTGGTGCCGCTTATTGCCGTCGCTGCTTCGTGCCCGGCTACGCCCAGCCCAAGCCCTTGTTGTGCCCCCCACGTCTGTCGCATTTCCCCCGCATGTGGCGCTTGTGTCGCTGGTGAACAAGGCCACAGTGGGGCACTTCGGCGCCTGCGCCACCGTAGTTTCGCACAGGCAGGGGCCACAGCCAACAACGCGGTATTGGCGTCGCTCACGAGCACAAGGCTCACGATGGCAGCGCCGGTGGCACAAGCGATGAGGCAGATGCTCGACCCGCACGTCGCGCAACGCATTAGCCGGCCTCCTCGCCTTCCTTCCCGTCCGTGTCACTGCTGCGCTCCCACGGCGCCCGCCCTATCGTTGGCCTTGGAGCTCCTCGAGCCGCCACCCCGCCTCGTCCCTCGGTGCTTCCCGGAACCTGGACAAGCTGAAGCTGACCACCTCCTCACGTTGCTATGCTTGATCTTGGGAGGCGCCACCGACATCGCGAACCGCCGTAGCAATATCGCCAGCACCACCCTGTATTCCATCGACGCGTCGGTTACGCCCCACGCAGTTCGCCGCCGGCGAACGATAGGAAGCCCGGCGTCGCAGCATCCGCCCGCACCGCCCCGCATGAATCGCTCGGCGAACTCGTGCGAGTCCTCCCCACGGCCTTGGCCGTGGTGCATCGCCACCATATCGATCCACATGTTGGTGCCCGTGGGATCACCGTCGCGCCACACCCACCACCACGTCTGCGGCGCCTCCCATCGCATGTTCGGCGACGACGGTGCAAATGAGCACCTCGTTCAAAGACTCCACCCCATCTTGCTCGGCCGACGGCGCCATGGCGTCCACGGGATTGTCCGTGATCACCTCATAGACCTCCTCCCGAGCGCGCCGCCACTCGGGTGCGCGGCGGCGCGGCGCCCAAGGCGGTGTGAACGCTGTCGTCTCGTGCCCACCGAAGAAGAAGGTCTTGCACTCGTCCATCAGCTCCCTCTTCGTCAGCTTCTTCTCCGCCCCGGTGCTCACCTCTTTCCCGGCGAGCAGCAGCGAGAGCAGGTCCTTCCTCCCGCCGTCGGCGCGCCTCGATGATATCTAGAAGGAGCACGTCGATCTCCTGGCTGAGCTTCCATGCCTCGTACGTCTTTTGGACGTGAAGCAGCCACGTCAGCGGCACGCTAACGAGTCGGTTGAACCAGAACAACATCACCTGCATGGCCTGCAACTTCTGGAACACCCTTGCGTCGCTGTCGTCGTCGGCGGTGCCGAAGCTAGCCTTGGCGATGATCTCAGCGGCATTCATGACGACTCCCCTCTCCGCGTCGATCTCGCTCTTCCCTGACGCTACCATCTCGCTCCATTCCCCAAGCATCTTTGTTGTCGTCTCCTCCATGAGAAACTCAAGGATCAGATCAGACGGTCTAGAGCTGATCCAAAGGAACATAGTAAAATAAGAGAGTTTTGAAAAAAAAATTTGGGTGCCAAGAAAGCCACGTGGGTCAAACACCAGTCAAAACCGCTCTAAAACAGATGAAGGGATATCTTTTGCGTGGTATCGACAGTTCGAGGATGTGTTTTACCCGGTATTACAATTCAAGGATGGAAATTAAACTAAGTCAAGAGTTGAAGGACGAACAATGTACTTAATCCATGAGAAAACGACTCCCTAGTTGTGCTGAATATTGGTCAAGAAGTAGGTGCAAGTATGAATTGTAAGATGATGCTTTAGTGTGAACAAATTTTTCCTGAATTTTTCGCAGGTTTGAACAGTAAGTAGCAAATTTGTCAATTGATCAGTTCGGCTTAACTTAATCATCAAAACTTAGCAATAATTAGGTATCTTATATCTTGTATATTGCATGAGTTGTTGGAGATTCCACACGATACGTCGTTCTGCCCAGACTGTATTAACTTTCTGCCTTCTCTTCAATATGTTGATGAATTTATCGTACAGTTGACTCAGCTGGCAAGAAAGAAAAAGATAAGTTGTTTCATTAGAGCTTAGCCTATTCAGCAGGTACTACAAATGACGATCATCATTCAATATGCTTCATGTTGTAAAAATAGACTCGATGTGTACTGCTCAAACTGACCACATCAAAATTCGAATTCTGGACACTATTAGCCCCCTACACCATCCAAATTCCTAAACTAGTCATCTCACTCACGAAATTCTGAATTTAGCGCCCTCTGACCACCTGTTGCCGTCGGGTACAACAACAACAAAGTTGCTGCCATCCCCCACCGCAGCACCGAGGTGCTGCCCTCCCCCACAGCATGAGGTACAAGGAGAGAGAAAGAAAAGAAAAAGAAAAGTGAAAAAAAATTGTTTTTTTTTTAAAAAAATAGAAAATTTCAACAAAAACTTGAAAATAATTTATTTAAATACTATAATATTTATCATGAATAAATATAATTTTTTATAAATATTTAGAGCTTAATGCAACCTTGTAAAAATTCAAACCAAGTTATAAAACCCTTGCTGTTAATGAATTAAAGTAAGAAGAATAAATCTTCAAAAGCAATGTTAGAAATTTTATCTAGGTACTAGATCATCCCAGAAACACCTCTAAAAATTTATATAATTTTAGGAATTTATTTGCTATTTTTTAGCTCGGTCAAACTTAGGGGGCTTGAAGTTAAAATAGTTATTCTAATAACGTTCGGACCGTCCGAACATCTCTTTTGGGCTGATCGGACCATCCGACTAGACCTGGCTCTGATCGGACTGTCCGAACATTAATTATCCACTGAAAATTCATTTGACTTCAAAAATTCATATGTAATTCAACTCAACTCTAAATCAATTGAAACCAATTTTGATATTTTTCATTTTAAATGAACATTATTTTAAAATAGGTTTAAAACTTGTCTCTAGCCCAGAAAATATATTTTTTGAAAATTGAGGATTAACCGAATTATTTTCACACTAGAAAATGCTTTTAACTTTGAAAATTCATAGAAAATGTTTCTTGACTCCAAATGAGTTGAACTAAGTTATTTTGGTCTTATAATTTTATTCTATATTTATCTATGTAATCATTTTATCCACTACTATTCTACAAATTTGTAAAATAATTAAAATTTAATGAATAGTAATTGAAACACTGTTTTGAGTATTTTCTAAAAAACTGGTTTTCAAATTGCTATAACTCTGACACATTAAATTCAAATAGAATAATTATTTCACATAAATTCATCTAAAATCTTAACCTAGCTACTGTAGAAAATTCATACATTTTTTAGCAATTTGAATTTTATAGTATTTCTCTGTGTTTATTCGATGTCGTTAATTCTTTAGAGTCCAAAGTGATCGACGTAGAATGAATAAAATAAAAATTAAATTAAATTCAAAATTTTCAAAGTGATCAGCAAGTATGATGTGTCGGGAGGCTCCACAAAAAAATTCATAATTTTTTAAGATTATTTTCTATATTTAGAAATTCCTCCAAAAAATTAAATGAATAAAATAAACTTCAATTAAATTCAATTTTTTTTATTAAATCTTTTCATGTTGCTAGTTTTTTTGGAATTTTCTGTATTTTTTTTAGATTTTTTCACTTTTCTTTTCTTTATCTCTCCTTGTACCTCATGTCAGTGGGGAGGCGGCACCTTGGTGCTTTGCAGTAGGGCAAAGCGACACCTCGGTCTTTGCGGTGGGATGTCAAGATCTTTCTCTGCTGTGTGCACTCAGACGGCAGAGTGTGAGAGGAGCTAAATCCGGAATTTCGTGGGTGAGAAGGCTAGTTTAGGAATTTAGGTGGCGTAGAGGGGCAAAAAAATGTCCAAAATTCTCAAAATTCAAGAGTACGAATTCTATTAGCCGGCGTTACAAACAAGTACTGTGGCAAAATCTGTTGTAAACATAAGACAAATCACTCCCATTAAAACTGGCTTGCTCAAATCAGTCCAAAATTTCGAACTTCTCTCAATGGGCACCGACTTAACAAGGAAATTCACAAAGAAATTAGGAAAGTGAAACTCTTATGCTAAACAAAACCAGCAATTAACCTCGTCATCCTGAATCACCGAGAATACTGCTTAGTCCAAAACAATATCCAATGAAACGCTCCTAAATATGAGCATTTACTAAAAGCAGGAAACCAGAGATGATCAGCTCCGATTAAAACGACCGAGCAGGTTGCATTTCCTGAATATTTGTTTTTCCTCTAAATCCTCATTAGTCCAATTAAATTAGCACACGCACAGCAAACTCATCGAATCGTCTCACATAGAAGCACATCGGAATCCAAGTACCATAACGAACGGAAACCTAAATTTATACGGTAACCCGTAACAAAAATCTATTTGCGCTTGTTATTAATAAAAGAAAATCAACTTGGCTTTGGTTAGGGTGCGCCAGGCCTAAGCAGTAGTGAAATGCTATGTGAGGTCTCTTTTGAAGGCATCCAAAATATAAGGTGTCGGCACCGATGCTAAAATCTATTACATCACACCAGCTCTAACTTCTCATTTTTCTCTTCAATATTTAGCATCTCCTCCTCCTACAGGATGGGTCCCACTAGAGATTTAAAAAATGAAACCCAACAGTATCAACTCTCTCTCTCTCTCCCTCTTCCCCCACAATTCTACCCGATGACGCCCTCCCATTTCTTCCAGGGGGAATTCATAATTTGCCATTATGAGATAGATGACAAATTCTGAATTATTCTTTTCTTCAACGACGTCGCCACCTCCGCGCCAGCCGCCCCTGCCACCCCACTCCTCGCCAGCCAGCCCCACCGCTCTCCTCAGTGGCAGCCAGATCTGGAGGCGACGGAGGCTGCCAGATCTTAAGGCAACAATGATGCAAATGACAGTCAAGGTGGTGTGGCAGCTTCCTCCTCTAAGATCCGGCAGCGGCGAGCTCAACTGGACGACCATGGCGATGAAGACGGGAGCCTCCTCCTCACGGCGGTCGTCCTCAGCCCAGTGTTGGCGGGCACGGTCACCATCGAGCTCGGTCCGACAACGGTGAGACCTCTCCTGCTAGCACGAGCGCCATGATGTGAGCAACGACTGACTAATGGGTCCGCGCAAATTTTCCCCCCTATGATCCTGACTGTCTCCCTCACTCCTCTTGTACCGGCAAAATTGTGGCCTCCAACGACTCCGCTGCTCTCGCCAGGCGATGTGGTACTAATGTGCTGGCTCCACCCACGCGTTCGGCAGGATTTTTTCCGGTTTAACCCTTTTTTCGTTAAAACTCCACATTTATACCCTTGCTCGTCTTATTTCCGATTTTGGACCCAGGGGGTCGGCGCCGTGACTCACGGCGCCGAGCTAACACAGCTCGGCGCCATGACTCATGGCGCCGAGGTCCCGAACCCTAGACAGCGTGGCAGCCAGCGTGGCCGGTACCTCGGCGCCATGACTCATGGCGCCAGTCGTGTTAGCTCGGCGCCGTGACTCATGGCGCCGACCTCGCGCCACGATCTCGGCGCCAGCGTTCAAAAAAGACCCGCTCCCGGCTTCCTCTCTCTCTCTCTGTCTCTCGCTCTCGCGGCCGGCCGCCGCGCTCGCCGCTCCGAGCGGTCCCGCCTTCCTCCGCCGCCGGTCCAGCCTTCCTCCGCCGCCGGTCCCGCCTTCCTCCGCCGAAGCGGTCCCCGCCGCCGGAGTAGGCCGCCGCCTCGCCGCCCGCTAACGCTAACGCCATTCTGGCGGCTCCGCCCGCCCTCTCCTCCCCGTGTGCGATGAAAGAAGGTAAGTTTTTTTTAGTTAGTAAATTTAGTTAGAAATTGTAGTTAGTAAATTTAGTTAGAAACTGTAGTTAGTAAATTTAGTTAGAAATTTTAGTTAGTTAGGGTTTAGATATAGTTAATTTAGTTAGGGTTGAGATATATAGTTAGTCATAGCAATTTTAGTTAGATATGATGTAGTTAGAGTTTAGATATATAGTTAGACATAGCAAATTTAGTAACATATAATGTAATTAGGGTTTAGATATAGTTAGACATAGTTAGAAATTTTAGTTTGTTTAGTTACATATAGTTAGTTAGTTAGGTCTAGTTATTTAGTTTGCTAGGTAGCAAATTACTTGGGTAGTTATCAACTTAAATTAGTTACGTATGGAATTAGTTAGTATACTACTTTACTATTAGACATTAACAACCACTGCCTTTTGTATGGATTAGATGGACAATCTAGTAACCTTGCACCATGGAGGCAGTATTGAGAAAGATGGTTATGGAAATATGTCATTTGTTGGGATGGAAAGTGTGTCCCTGCTGCTTAGTGATCGTCCGTCTTATGGTGAATTGGTCGCTAGAGCTCGTGAGGTTCTATGTTGTCATGGTAATGAGGATGTCATCTCAGTTGAGGGTGTACTTCAGTTTGGTTCTAAAGACTCTATTTTTAGGCGGATGATCTCAATTGACTCTGAGGATCAGTGGCAAAATTATGTTAGATCGGTGATGAGGACCCAATATCAATGTTTGGATTTGTTTGTGCGGAAGTTGTCCATTGATCCCAATCCTCATGGGCATTCACCCCTTTATGGGCATTCACCAGATTTAGGTAGTCCTCCCCCTTTGGACCCCCCCGTTACCCAATTGTGATGCGGATGTATATATTGCAGGATCGATCGTCAAAAGCAGAAAAAGACGACAGACTTCGAGACGTTGCACCGTGACCACATAGACGTGTGGGGACTCCTCCATGAGAACGTCTATGCCAATGAGCACCCGCACACGAACTACAACTTCCGTGCATACCTTTCTTGGTACCTTGGTGTGACACGGACAAAGTTGAAGGTGCAATGGACCCAAGCGGACTACGCTGACATGGAGTCTTCTGGTGATGAAGACACTTCCTACGACCTTGCGACTCGGGGAGGGACATTGGTGGAGGCTGCGCCAATCTTAGATCGAGTGGTAATGTCACTTCTAACCTTTTTCTTGCAATCAATCATAGCGCTAATGTTATTTGCATCACACTAACCGAGTAACCATATGTTAACAATGTGTGCAAGGAAACACGTTGAGGCGATCCGTGCTTGACCTAGAGCGTTTCCAGGGGCGAGAGTCGATGAGGCGACACTCAACAACTTTCTTGGAGTAAGTCTTTCAATACATGACAATCAAAATATAAACTTGTAACCAAATATGACATTTGTGAACTAACAAAATGATGATGAACCGCAGAGACTTGCGAGACGGCTACGCAGCCTTCTGCTTTGCTCGTTGTGGTTGCGGGACGCGGGCACCGATGGCCGTCCACGTGCCACGAGACATCTTCCGGACGCAGCACCGAAACTGTAGGCCTGGGCACTTCTTCACACGGAGGTACAGCTTCCGGAGGCCAGAGCTCGCCCCAGACGACCAGGGATACTTTTGAGGGACTTGGTGGTGAGGAGGAGGACGAGGTCGAGGAGATTGGTGGCGAGGAGGAGGACGAGGCCGAGGAGATTGGACCGTCTCGGCTCGTGGTGCTCCTTCGACACACCTTCAGCCTCCACCGCGTAGGCACCGACGTCCGCGTGACCCTTACACTCCGCATAACCGCGCTCTTGGTGGAAAGGGCAAGGCTAGGAGGCGATGAGGGACCGTGTTTATGTACCTTGTATGGACTTTTATGACTATTTGGACTTTTGGATTGTTGTTTCCACTATTCGTGTGGTATTTTGATGAATATATGCTCGTATGATATATTTGTGTCATATTATTAAATGTGGATGGTCAGAAAACAGGGGAAACTCTGGCGAATTTTTCCCGTGATTATATGCAGAGTAGTGATTATATGCTGGGACCAAAGGAACGTGTGCTTATTGTTGGCTAGCGACCAAAAGTTACCGAACTATATAGGCATAGTGACAAAAAAAACAAATCATGCTACTCACATGTTCAAGTTTAACAATATACTCACATGCACATACCGAAAAAGTGCAGTACATGACAAGAGTACAACAAAATAACAAGTGCAGAAATGATAACATTGTTCATTATTAAACCATAACTACTAAGTCTAGCACACTCACGAGTGCAACGAGGCCACTTTCCCTTCCTCAAAGCATCCGAATTCTCCTCCATTGCAGCCTTAGCACGGCGAACACGCTCAAGCCTCCTCTCCTCTCCCCATACGCTTAGTTGCTCGCCTCATTTTCACCTCTTCCTTGCGCTCCTTTCTGCTGCCTCCTCTTTGCGTGTCTTCTCCAACGACTCCTCGCGCTCCGCATCCCACTTCTTGATCCCTCCATATGTCGCTTGTCCTCCTCCTTGATCTCGGTGTCGATCCACCGCTCAAAGTCACATAGCGGGGGAGGTTCCTGCAAAACATGGGTCTGTTAAGAACGTAATGAAATGTTATTGATTCATCGCAAGAACAAAGAAAAAGCCACTAATTTCTCACCAACAATCCAATGCGGATCTGTTGAGGTGTAGGGTCAAAGGCATAATTGTGACACATCCAATACCTCTGCCTGTATGTGCCCTCCTCATCAGATCTCGCCACCCTACAAGCATCACCGCAGTAGCACATGGGCACTGGAACGCCACTAGGCAGTGGCAAACGAGCGAACGCATTGCCCACCAGCTGTTGCCTAATCCAGAAATACAACAAATTGTATGAACCTTACATAATATGAACTACATATTACCGACAAATTAGAATATGATGGACAAAGATTACCTTGGTTTACTAGCTTTACCACGCCTCGGCATCCTAACAGTGGGAGAAACAGAGGGGACCGACGTAACTAAGGTTCCATAATACACAATACGAATCAATAAAACAAGTGAGACTAATTGCTTCAAACCCTAGGTCATGACTAACCTAATTTTGCATAATACACATGATATAGACCAAATCAATGCGTAAAAAGTGAGGAGGACAAAGAGGATACCTTGCTCTCGAAGTTGTATGTATGGATCAATTCAAAGTTTCCACGGTGAAAATTGGTGATTCGAAAAGTTCGGCGGGTTGGGTTGAGTGAAAACCAGAGAGAGAGGAAGAAATAGATGAAGGCTCGGGCGGTATATAATTGAGCTCGGCGCCGAGATCTGTGGCGTTGAGTCGGCGCCATGAGTCATGGCGCCGAGTAACACAACTTCGGCGCCGTGAGTCATGGCGCCGAGGTATCGCCACGCCGGCCGCCCCCGGTGGCTGAGGTTGGGGCCTCGGCGCGTGACTCACTGGCGCGAAGCAGTGTTATCTCGGCGCCGTGACTCACGGCGCCGACCCCCTGGGTCTAAAACTGGAAATAAGACTACCAGGGGTATAAATGTGCGTTTTTTACGAAAAAAAGGCTAAATTAAAAAAAAAATTCGGCGCGTTCGGCCGGCAATCCCAGAGTTGCAAGCGAAACAACTGGGCCATTTGAGGCCCATTAGCCTGTTCGGGTACAGCAGCAGGCCCACCAGCATGAGCATTTGCATCAGCACGAATCGCGAGGCCCGATCTAACGGCTGTACTGGCTCGAGAGATTGCCCGCAGAATGACGCTGGTCCATTGCATGGGCCGGGCTCGACTCTCCCATTTTCCGGCCCAGTAGAAAGCGACATTAACCTCGCCGTCGCTCACCTCAGAAGGACGCGTAAAAACACCAAAAGGGTAGGGAATCCACTAACCCAGACAAAGGCATCGCCCCATCAACGCACGAAGCACCCATCAATCCACCCGCCAGAGTTACTGCGACGCCGGCGAGCGAGCGTGAGAGATGGCGGCGAGCGAGGCGGACAAGCCGCTGCGGCGGATCGCCGCGTCGTTCGAGGAGCTCGCGGCCGTCGCCAAGCAGCAGCAGCCCGCGGGGGCGGGGGCGATGGAGGTGGGGGACTTCTCGCGCGCGTGTTCCCACGTCTCCGTTCTCTTCGGCTGCCTCGGCATCGCCTTCAAGTTCGCCGAGATGGACTACGTCGCCAAGGCAAGGCGCCGGCTGCTCCCCTCCCCTCTCCGCTCTCTACTGCTCAAAGCTTTTCACCTCCTCGTAGTCTCGTACATATCGACTCCTCTCTAGATCGAGCACTTCCTTACTGCTTAGGGCGAGTTAATTGTGTGGTACACTGCTTAGCTCTACTCCCCTCCCCGCTCTCTAGGTGATTGAGGTGATCCCCTGAACTTGAGTTGTTTAAGGCTAATTTAGGTTAGGGCGAAATGATACCAAATTATCGACTAGCTAAGTCAAGTAGGTTGTGCGCATCATGATCAGATCATCTAATCCAGATATTCTGCTATGTTTGGTTCGATGGATGCTTAAGGTGTTAGAATCCTATCTACTACTTCAATTGCGTTAGTACTACTGCTTAGCAAACGAAGTGTGCAGCCAGTTTGCATGTGCTGTTGTTATCAAAACCTTATATACGTCTGCGCGCTTGGTGATTTTGCTTTGATTCCTGACTAGATGCCCATTGTTAACAGGTTAATCATGGCTTCCCCTTTTCTA
Organism: Ampelocalamus luodianensis; assembly: GCA_036346255.1. Lineage (NCBI taxonomy): Eukaryota > Viridiplantae > Streptophyta > Magnoliopsida > Poales > Poaceae > Ampelocalamus > Ampelocalamus luodianensis. The sequence continues at coordinate 6,052,298 of CM070621.1, forward strand.
AGCTTTTGTCTGATTACTTCCTCTGAATTGGTTACAGGTTGATGATTTGCTGGAGGCATCCAAGTCGATTTCAACATTGCCCTCCATGGTTGAGCTAGACATCCAGAAGGGCACCGTCAGGCAAGCGGGGAGCCACACTAGGAATCTACTGAGGGTTAAGCGTGGGATTGATATGGTTAAAGTTCTATTTGAGCAGATACTGGTTACAGAGTAAGGCATGTTGTGAACTGAAGGGCGGTGTCGCTTCTTTCGCAGTTAGTTGGAAATTTATATTGTAAACTCGTAAGTTTGTTATTCTTAGATGCCTGTTCAGTAAATTTGATCAAAATGTTCATGCTCTATTGTTTCAGGGGCAACTCCCTAAGGGATGCAGCGTCAGTAGCTTATGCTCAAGTGTTTGCTCCTTACCATGGCTGGGCCATAAGGAAAGCCGTTGCTGCTGGAATGTACGCCCTTCCCTCAAAGTCACAGCTTTTGAAGAAATTAAATGAAGATGATGAGTGTCCAGGTCTCCAGGATACGAATTTACCTCTTCTGTATTTTACGTTTCTGATTTCTCTAAACTTCCATGCCACGCAACTAGCAAGCAACTCAGATTTTTTTGCTGGCATGATTATCGCACCACGCTGCTTCTCGGTTGCCTTAGAAAGCATAAATATTAGTAGTTTGTTTGCATTACTGTTTGCTACCAAGGGATCATCAGCTAATATGCAAGTACACAGTTTTTTTTATAGAGAGATTACTTCTCGGTTGCCTTAGAAAGCATAAATATTAGTTGTTCATTCGCATAACTGTTTGCTACCAAGAGATCGTCAGCTAATATGCAAGTACACAGATTGTTTTCTGGTGTGCATAAGTTAATCTGGTCCCAAAAGGAGCAGGAAAAAAACCATAGATCAGATTTATCAAAAGCGCAATAAGATATATTAGGTTTCTCACCATGGTATGACTTATTCTGACCTCGGGTGGTTTTGCCCCTGCTTCTTATAACCTTGCAGAAAACTCAGCGAAGGTTCAAATGCAGAATTTCGTCAGATCATCAGGACCAGTAATTCTCTATGTGGAAGATCTGTTTTCCTCAAGGAATTTAGGCATAGACTGGTGAAGAAAGCCTATATACCCACTTCCAATGTACTAATCCAATCAGATGGTGTGCTGTGAGCTGTGACTCCAAACTACTGTACCTGATTCAATGTTTGCAAGTTGTAACCGATTCAATAAGCTGTACTGCTGTGGATAACTTATTGACGGGCGGGGTGGATGATTAGCCTTTGTTAGCATATGCACGCTCTACAAAACTAAAATTCTAGTTTATGTCTAGAACTATAACTGGAATTCTAGTTGCATGCATCGAGGATATATCGTATATGTGTGGTCTGATTGGAAATTTTCCAGCATTTGCTGCTTCATGTGAGTTCACAAAAGGTGATCTACCTTGTACTAAAATGCGGACTAGTGAGTAGTGAAAGCATAAATTGGATTTCATTCTCATGCACCGATTGAATACGCAGACCTATCGGTGATTTCCAAATCGAACCTGCTTCCAATCAACAACCATGAGAAGATGCTATCAACAAACCAAGTGAATCACAGATAACGTCACAAAGCCAGAGTCACGCATCACGCGGAACAGCAACCTATATAGCACCTTTCATTTCCTAACATGGTGGGAAGAACTCAACATCAATCTGTGAACAGCTACCAGTATAGCACTTATTCCTTTCGTGTACAAACATGGTAGGGATGAAAATAACAACCCAATAAACACGACAGCTCATGCAAACTCAACATCAACAATCTGTCGTAATAACTTTCGTATGTAAGTGAAAAAAAATTATGTTTGGATAGCACCGAGAAAACAAATTATATAAATCTTCATCTCTGGCAATTAGATCATGATGGCCCAGCACCATAAACAAAACTCTGAATTGACAACCTCACATATGAAAGTTTTCATAACCCAACAAGTTCCAGAACTCAACTCGAATTTAAACGAGGGCTAACAGCATCTTGAAAGATCCGGATACTGAAAGGCTGTCCCTAGTGTGACTTGACATATTCCTGCACTATGTTAAGACCCTCCGATTCTTCACCATAGTCCTGGTTAGTGGAAAACACAGCTGAATGTTAGATTTTGCCTGCACAATTGGAACCAGATTCTTCTTTGCACTAAAATGGAACCAGATTCTTTACCTTCACAACGACACATGAGCAGCCCACCACCTTCCTTGCCTTACCCTCAGAGTCAATTTTGCAAAGCTGCATCAAATATAGTGCACAGAGGTATGTGAGAATCAAGCTATTCCAACTTTCATACAAGAAGGCTTGCAAACTAACAACCATCAAACTGCATGTGCTGAAATTTAAGCCACAAGCTAAGCAATGAACAAAGTTGAGAACAATTAGCAGATATACAGACATAAGCATGCTCATTAATTTCCACAACAGACCAAGTATTTTTACCTTAAGTGGAAAGCTTATGTAGATGCGACCAAATTCACGTTTAGGCTGATGAAATTAAAATGTAATTTTTGGGGAATTAGAAGTAAATATTATATACTAACCCCAGCCCATTCGCCAATAGTTTTTGCACTAGGCACAGTGACCAAGTGAACGTTGTGCTCAGAACAGAGTGCCTTGACCAGTTTCACATAATCAGGCTGGTCGCAATCCTCAGCAAGCACACAAATCTGGGCAGCATGCTTCTCAATTGCTTTCGCAGCCTCACGGAGCCCCTTGACAAGGCCATCATGAGCACTTGACTTCTTCATCACAAGCTGCAGAGCAGTCATCAAGTCCATGGGCTCTCCAAGAGCCGGAGCAGCTGCCTCAACTGGGGTATCCTCCCTGATTAAGATAAAAGGAAGTCTCAATCAATGGAAAAACTACACACTATGCATTTGTATCGCATAGTGAGCTCAAGCTCTCAGACAGCAATGCATCAGATAATGCCATAATGGTCAAATGACCACCTATGGAAAAAAAAATGCAGTTACAATTATAGCATCCTCAATTCACAGTTATCTTCCTACAATACGTGTTATATCTATCGAATACGAGCTGCATTACTGTTAAAAACGATCTGAAAGACTGCAATTGGCGGACAACATTGCAATTCATACAGAAAACTAACAAGCAAAAAAAAAAATCTCTTCGTCAACACTTTTGCGTGGCCCATACCTCCTTTCAAACCATGCAAATTCACCAGTAACATGAAACATGTTTGCAAAGAATTGCTCCAATTTCCATAAATTATTCTACACAAATCAACCTAAAGCAATTGAGCATAATAAGTGGCATTATTTCATAAGTAAAATTCGACGTTCTACATCACATTAGCATCTTTCTCTAAATTAAAGCAGAGTCAAACATACGCCTCATATCCATACTCTACTACACGCCTAGATCCATCTCAGAACATTTCACTAAACCACAAAACACATACCGCTGCAGTCGGATTCTACGTCTGCAAACATCAAGGTCTAAACGAACGACACAAGCAGCGAAGACAACACATGACGTTCATCACTAAAGAAACCCAAGATTTTGATGGGAACTTACGCCATGTTTTGCTCTCCAAAGACCGAACCGAGTGCGCGGAGATCTGAAACAGGAAGGAAAGACGATTCGAGCTTTAGCGGAATGGCGAGCAAGAAGAAGATATATGGATGCGAGGAGAAGAGCTCAGCGCCGCCACCTATTGGAGGAGACTTGGGAGTGGTGATCCTGTGAAGCTAGGGTTCGTCGGGGTTTAGGGTGGCGGAGGCTGACGGGTGGGAGATGGTGTTTTTGTTTGGTGGTGCAGCCGGGCCGCAACTCAGGTGCTACATTGGGCCCAGATATGTTGGGTCTTTGCTCACAGGGGTCTTGTTTAGCTTAGGGAGTATGAAATCTCGTTTCTTTGTCCGGGGTGTTTGGATGACGAGGATTTGTTTATGATTTTTTTGGAAATTTAGACTAAACCCTAATGATTCAAAAAAAATCATCCCTATCTAAACAAGTCTTTAGAATGAGAGGATTTGGTTAGCACGACAATCTTATGACTAAGTGTAGTATACTCACCGTGTTGGATCGAATAAGCCAAAAATGTTGGTCAAAATGAGAGATCACTGAGTATGATTTAATTCTTTTTCACTAAAATTCTATTTTTTTAGATTGTAACGGAGGACGCACACCTCACTCACACCATACCACATGCACGCACAAGCCCTACTAAAACATATGCTAGATCTTTTGTGGAGATCGTTGGTTAAATCTATAATTTATCTTATACCCCACGGAATGAAGTCACATACTCTCGCTTCCTCACTCTCGTGGTCGTGGTGCACCACGGTTATTGGTAGTAAATTAGTGATGGTGGAACAAGGCAACCACTACACACAAAAGTGAAGGGGACAATAGTTACGTCTACCTGCTACTTGCGATGCAGTCCCCGTGCCTCCTCGATCGGAACCTCCTCTGTGCTTCATAGATGATTTTGTGACAGATGGGGAAGCACAAGGGAAGAGTCAAAGGGAAGAAGTAAATGGAAGGCATTGGCGACATGGTTCTATTTTCACCTCTTGCCTTTGGTAGCTAGTGAGGAAGGAGGAAGAGGAGCTTGTAAGGGTACAAGATGGTTCAAGTGACTGAACGATTTGGTGGTAGCCGAGGCGTTAGGAATGAGGAAGAAAAGATTATGTCTTTTTTCAACCAAAAAAAAAGATGATGAAAGTGCAACGAATGGAAAACCCTACTAAAGTTGACGATATTAATTGATACCAAAAGGTTTTGTAATATTTCCTGGTACTAGCCCATAATATAGTAATACAAATGAAATATTTCCTCTAATCCAAGTCCATCCATAATATTGTTCTTATGGAGTAAATTTATGAAGAAAACGCTCAAAATTCAATAGGTGACTGTGTAATATCTACCGGATGCTTCGTTAATGGTCCTATTCGTGTTCGAGTCTAATGTGTATGGATGTGTAGAATTTTTCTAGAAAATATATAAAAATTCAAATTAATTAATAGGAATTCAAACAAAAATGCCCATCCAAACAGGGAGGCCCTAAGACTATCATGTCCAACCTCGATTTAGAATATCTTCAGCGACGTTATAAACCCTTTTCCAGGTGAGACAATTGAGAATATGTCACTCCATAGAATATACTTCTACGAATTGCCACTATAGATAATACAATTCAGGATTTACCATTATATAGCTTAATCAATTCATAATTTGCCATTTTCGTTATTTCTCCTCATTTTCCTTCCCCCCTCCCTCATCCTCTCCGATTCCAAGCACTCCTCCAACTGCTCTTTCTTCTCATGTGCCACAAAGAACCCAAAGTGCGCGCCAGCGTCCACCCGCAGCCTATCCCTCACCATGGCATCCAAGAAATCGTACCCTTAGGCCCTGTCAGCCTTTGCAAAACGCACTAACCAAAGTCCCGTATGTGACATCATTTGATGCACACCCCTTGCTTCGCATTTCCACAAACACCTGCATTACCTCATCAACCCTCCCCCCTGCATAAGGGTGGTGTAGGACACGATGTTCGGCTGGCAACCCCACTGCTCCATCTCCTGTGATAGCTCAAACGCGTCCTTGAACCTCCCACCTGCGATGAAGCCCACGAGCAGGGTGTCGAAGACAATGATGTTCGGGACGACCCCTGCAGCCTTCATGCGAGCGAGCACGTGCTTGGTCTCGTCAAGCTTGCCTAGGCGGCACCACCCGAAGAGCAGCGTGGTGTAGTGGCGGAGCGAGAGTGGGAGCCGGGGCTCGAGCTCCTCGATGAGCTGCTCTGTGGTGGCGATATGGTTGGTCCTGGAGAGGGTCTCGAGGAGGGAGAGGAAGAGGGAAGGGTGGTCGTGGTAGGGGCGGGAGGAGAGGAAGGCGTGGGCGAAGGTAGGAGGCGCGTTGTGGGAGGCGGCGGAGGATAGGGATGAGTAGGAATGCAAAGAGGAGGCGGGAGGGGAGCGGCATGAGGAGGGAGGTGGAGGGCGAGGAGGAGGCACGAGGGAGGAGGCGACGCCACATTGGCGGAGGATGGCATTGAGGGTCCGCGGGGAGGAGGGGTCGAGGCCCGATGCAGACAGCGCAGAGGCGAGCCTCTAAGGATCAGAGTGGTGGCGGTGAAGGAGGCGGTACGGGACCTCAGTGGAGGACGATGTTGAGGAGGCACAGGGGGGAGGGGGTTGAGGCCCAATGCGGACAGCGCGGAGGCGAGCCTCTAGGGGTCGGAGTGGTGGTGGTGGCGCAGGCAGTATGCAAACTCTGAGGAGGTGAGGCTGGGGTCAGCATTGGTGAAGAGGCGACAGCGAAGGGGAGCGGAGAGGAGGAGCCACATGGTGGTAGGAGTTGTGGCGGACCCTAAGTCTCTCTCTTTAACAGCTGTGAATGGAATCCTTAGAGCAAGGACGCTGTGGTCATTTCACATGGCTGAAAAAAAGGAAAAATAAGGACAAATGACGAAAATCGCAAATCATGAATTGACTAAGCTATATAATAGCTATTCCTAAATTATATTCTCTATAGTGAGAAATCGTATAAGTGTATTTTATAGAGTAAGGTATTTTCAATTATAGGAAGATCAGGGATAAAGCATAAACGGAAAAAAGTTCCTTCTTTTTTTTTCCGGAAAGTTAGAAAAGACAGCCCCCTCCTCGTAATGGGAAAAAACAAATCTTATATGATCTGGTCTACAATTCTATCTCAGTAGACTAACTTCACCGCGTAATAATGTATTTGCCAATCTCAAAACACACAGCCCTATAATCCAATGCAAGACAGAGGTGAAAGAATTCTTTAAAACCGTTAATAGAGATTATAGAGCTGTGTATTTTGAGATTGACAAATACATATATCACACAATAAAACTCATTTACTGAGACGAAGATGTGAACAAGTCAATAGGATCCCCCTCGTGGGCAAGCGTTCCTCCTCTTCAACGCCACAGCCGCCGCCTCCCCGAATCTACCGCCGTCCCTCTCCATCGGCCCCTCCTTCGCTGCGCCCTCGCCGTCCCCCGCGTCGTCGGCTCCGGCGGCCGCGAAGGACAGGAAGATGGCGTCGGCGGAGCAGCTCGCGCTCGACCTACTGCGACCCCGAGCAGCGCGAGAGCGCCCTCCTCGACCTCTCCAAGGTCCCTCCCCCAACCCCCATCGCTGCCTCCTTGGGAGAAAAGTTCTATCTTTTCTCTCTCATCGTTGCTTCGCCGAGGAAAAGGTGGCCTCTCTCTCTCCCTCTCTCTCTCTCGCGAAGGTTTTAGGATGGGATTTGTGGTGGTAATTGGGGAATCTATACGTGCCATGTGGTTGTTGGTAAAGTTGCAACCTTGGTGATGCAATGTTTAGGCAAAAGTAGCCTGGGACTTGATGATCTGATGTAAGTCGTGCAGTTCTGTAGATAAATCGGCTCACATAGTAATCTAGAATCTAGATTCCTGGGTAAAGATTAGTGCGGGTCTGTCCTGCTTCGTGTTACTCTTTGATCGGTGCTTGGTATGACAATAGATACTTCTGATCTCCCGGCGGCGCTTCCGTGGGGAGTTTGTGGTGTGGGTAATTTAGTTCCAACTCAGCCTGTTCATATTTGGAAAATGACGAGAATTGAGAGATTTTGTGCAGTCCTTTAGCTACTTTTAGTCATGTAGCAGAAGCAAGTAGGATTTGACGTATGCGGAGTACTTGCATGCTTTTTTACTGTTAATTCTGTTATACATTTTTTTTTTAAAAAAATATGTCATGCTATACTTTTTATTAGCGCCCGGTTGCGAAAATAGTGACTGATCTCCAGTGGACATCATTGGCATGGGGGTTTCAATGTGTGCATTGGATAACGTTATTTATTTTAGTTCTGTCTGTTCTGATTAAAATGGACAATACTGCAGTTATCTGATACATCTCTTAGGAGTGAGTAGCACAAGACGCAAGTACATTTTTGTTAATGTCCCCTGCTCTCTGATGTATTTTTTTTTGGTAAACAAAAGAAACTCCAGTGGGGATTTTGTGTAGGGAAAGACGAAATCCATTTGCTGAACCTTTAGTGACTTGTTGCAGTTTTTGGGAGCAACCTGTAACGTTTAGATTGGGTTGTGCACATTAATAGTATTTGGTGGAGAGAATTCTGTTCAAGTACTGGAGCTTTCAGGAACTCTGCACCAGAGGGAATGCCTTGTATTGATGAGTTCACAAACTTATCCCCACAGGAGCTATTAAGAAGTCTAGACAGTCTAAGAACTATAAGAGAAGACATTTATAGTTTAGAAACAGCATGTTATACTTTAGTTATCTTCTGCAGATCATCTAGATTAGTTACAAAGTTACTAGATACTTTCCTTACAGCTATATTATCTACGGAAAGAGCAAGCCCATGGTACGATCCAGTGATCACTACTACAAACATCAACATTCTTACTTTTTTTAGTGAAACATCAGTGTTCCAATGCTGATAACCCAAATTGGACAGTTTTACTTTAAAATTCAAAATCATAGGCTACAAACCTAGGATGTACCGTTCTTTTGTTGATTAAATAAAAAATTCTAACAATGAAAAATTGTACATGTCACAAATTAACCAGACTTCGAGAACACGTTCTTGTACAATTGTTTGCCGGTAAGTTGTGTCAGCCTGGTGTTTGACATGGAAAAGAAGGTCGATCTCCTTCGAAACCCGGTGCCCCACTTGCAGGGCTCCTCACTTCCTCAGTCCTTGTTAGCTTGCGGGGTTGCACGTCATAGCACGAAATGAGTGAGCCAGGAGGTGGAGTGGGTTGGGTGAATCGATTGACATGGCCCACGCAAATGTAGATAGAGCGTAGCCCAACTAAACTGGTGAGGCCCACTGAGGGGCTTTAATGGGTTGTGGTGCAAACTGAATTTGTGCAATCACTAAAGATTTGGTTGGGACCTTGGAGCGAGCGGGCGAAAAATTTGAAATCCACTCTATCATAGATGAGATAATAAAAGTAGTGAACCACATGTCAGACATTCATTTATGAGTTATGACCATAGATCTAAGCATACTTATCAAGGCGTCGCCTAGGCGTCCTGGCGCTCCAGGGTGGACGCCAGGGGTCATCGCCTAGGTTGTTAGCAGTTAGGCGAGCGATTGGCAATTCTAGGCGTCCAGGCAGAGGATTTGGGGAGCAGCAGCAGTAGAGGGTAGCACACTTACCAGCACAAGCAGAAGGGCGGCGTCAGGGTCGGAGAGCAGCAGCAGGGCGTCGGGGTCGGGGAGCAGCAGCAGCAGGGCGGTGTCGGCGTCGGGGAGCAGTAGCAGCAGTGTGGCGTTGGGGTCGGGGAGCAGCAGCAGCAGTGCAGCGTCGGTGTCGGGGAGCAGCAGCAGCAGGGTGGCGTCGGGGTTGGGGAGCAGCAGGGAGCCAGGAAATTTATGAGAACTCGAATGGATTATGGGGATGGACCATATGTTTTTTTTTTTGTAGTGGTCGGAGGGAGGGGACGAAAGAAAAAAAAAATGATGGTGGGGAGGGGATGGATTCTGATTTATTTGTGGAATGGTATCCAGTTCTTTTTGGATACTCATTATGGTAATCCAGTCATGTTAATTAAATGATCCGATTGGGATTTGGGTCCCCAGGAATCCGTACAGGAACTGCAATGTTTGAACAAAACGGCTCGATGATTTGTTAGAACTCCTATTTTTGCTTTTACCGGACATTAATTTTGCAAATCACAATAAGCTTTTCTTTGTTTTGTGATATATGCAGGTTGACGATTCTGAAGTCATTGGGTTTCTGCTGCAAACTGAAATAATTCCTCTATGTCTTCGTACTATGGAGATGGGCAGTGAACTTTCCAAAACGATGTGTAGATAGCTAATAGCTACCTCAACCCATGCTCTAAATATAATTGACTTCTAGTTCTGCTTCTATGTTTTATAGCCCTTGATAACGTGTTGACATATTCCTTAGTACGATTAACTAAAATAGTCTGAAATTTGCATGGGGCAACACTGAAATCATGTTGCAACCTAATTTTGTTATGGACATGAATTGCTCAGATTATCTGTAATAGTTGTCTTGTGTGGGTTGCTTCATTTTGTTTGATCTGATCTTACAAGGGGGCATTTTTATAAGTTTCTAGCATATAAATTACCTTGTGGTAGCTAATAATGATGTGGATGTCAACTCAGGATAATCAAACTGGTTCTTGAACCATGATGTACTTATACCTGTTGGAATAGATTTAATTAGATTTTGGATCTCTATATTCCGTGAGATATGGATATAGTGCTTCTTCTTTTTTGACCTGGATATAGTGCTTCAGTCTCGCTAATCCAGTCAAGGTATAATTGCAGGTGGCCACCTTTGTTGTTCTAAAGATTCTGCTTGATGACATTGGGCTGCGTTACATATGCGCCACTGCTGAGTGTCTTTTGCTGTAGCCACTGTTTTGGCACAGATGGTTCAGGCACTTGCTGAACAGCCTTCTGTAAGATTGCTGAAGCACATAATTCGCTGCTACCTCAGGCTGACAGAAAATACAAGGCTCATTCTACCATCTATACAAATTACACATTGTAAAACTGTTTTATGAGTAAATTGGCCGTCCTAATTTTTTTTAATCTTTTGCAGGGCATGTGTTGTGCTAAACAGTTGCCTCCCCACCGTGTTGAAAGATGGGACATTTAACACCTTGCTTCAGGTGCGTTTCAGCTCATCACGGCATAATACAGTTATTGTTGCTTCACTAAAGAAGCCTTACATTAATATTTGTACTGCAAGTTTCAATTATTTACTGACTCCAGCTTCTTATTACAATCACAGGATGATCATGTAACAAAGCGATGGCTCCAACAATTGCTGCACAACATGACGATTGCAGGCATGGGACGAGGTCCTCCTGCAGGTTTGGATCACATCATGGGGACATGATTGAAGCTGCTGTAGCAACTCATCTGTCTAAAGTCTAAACTAGTGCATGTCTTGTAGGTAGCCAAGGGAAAACTTTATGTTGTAGTTTGCCTGTCTAAAGAAAATAGTTTATGCCTTTGTGAGGAAGAAGAGAACATGTCTGTACTTTTTGGTGCTGCTTGCTGGCCTCTGTAGTGCTGTAAAAAATACAACAAACTGGTGCAGCGTTTCGCAGAACTGCTCTGAGCTTTCGACAACATTTCAAAGATGAAACAGGGTAAAAACATCACATGCTTACAAGGCTATACAAGCTTCTCTTCTGAGGTTTTGCATGATCTGGTAACAATGATCAACAGCATACTGGAGGGACGATCATTTCGCAAATAATATTTTGGACTGAATATTTTATTTGAGCTTAAAGATTTCGTGCAACTTTTGCCATAGAAGTTAGAAAATCTCTAGCCTTTTGATCAGAATAGATGTCCAGGAGTACATTGGACGTTACTCAGTAACCAGTATCGGAGAATCACCGAAGTATTTTGGCCAAGATTTAACCAGGATGTTGAGTTGGTAACGAGCATCAGCTCTGGCTGCTAGCGGCGGCGAAGGGGCTTGAGGCCCATGCTCAGCAGGAGTAGTCGATTTCGGTCGTCGCCCTGTTCTCCATCCACGTTTTTCTTTGGTCTCCTTAGTGTTTTTTTTTTGTCGTTTTTCTCTAGCTTTCTGTGTGTGTGTGCTTGTTTTTGTTGGTCTAGCCTTTGTTCCTGCGGTTTGGACAGCAGATTTTCCTTTCTCTTCTTAATATAAAGTTGTGCAAAAAGTTGTGCAAAGCTTTTGCACTTTCTTGGAAAAAATAGAATGGACGCTCATGACATTCTTCTCTTCTCTTCAATTACAGAATGCATTTATAGCCTTTTTTTAGGGTTGCAGTTAGACATGGACACTACCATTGATGCATGCATCTGGGCTAGGCTGCACCTCTTGACCTGTGATATGAGGCAGGGTGGCCTTTGATGGCACCACAAGGCCATTTTAGTAAGCCAAGTGAAGAACTCAAGAAGCCACTCTAGCCTACCCAACTAGTCAAGCAAGCACCCAAGCAACTCCGCTCCTGCCTCCGGCTAACGAAACTTCACTAATCAAATCCAAACTTTGCTGGTAATTTAATACTCCAACCAAATCTAAACGAGCTTAGCAGCTGCTTAGCACCCAACCAACCCCTAAGAGCAAATGGGCTAATCGCCTAATCGCAATTCGCAGCTCAGGTCGTCATCGTCCCTTCCGTCACCTCAAGAGGCTCGCTCCTTTCCTTTCCCTTCTATAAACCCGCCTCCTCCCTCCCCTCCCCTTCCCCAGATCAAAAACCCTCTCCTCTCCCTTCTTCGAGATCGACCATGGCGACCGCTGTTGCGTCCAAGGTACGTACGTGTGTGCCGTCCGTGCGGTTCCGTTCCCTCCGCTTCTCGCGCCGCGCGGTGGTGCTGAGTTTTTTTTTTTCCCGCGTTCTGGTGGTTCCTCTGTAGGTGGCTGTCTCGGCGCCGGTCGGCTCGGATCGCGGCGGGAGGAGTTCTGGGATCCTGGTGCGTGTTTCGATTCCATTTGTGTTAAAAGATTGCTCCTTTTGGTGTATCCCTTCTTGTAGGAATCGTTTGTGATTTGGTGGGCTCTGTATTGGTAGATAATTAGAGTAGGTAGATTGGTTCGAACAAGCAGCAGTTTTAAGTATTCGATAGCACTGCGAGATTGCGGCTTCGTGCTCTCTCGATGCAGAGATTAGCTATCACCTGTCAGTTGCGCATAGTGGTAGATGCGCATTTGGTAATACAGGGCTCTTGCTTTAGTAGGCTGTGGATCCTGAACTCTCAGCATTATTGAATGGTGCTAACCGTGTGCTAAAATTCTACATTTTGTTATGGTTCAGGGTAGCAACAATCTTAGCTTCAGCAACAAATCATGGATTGGCACCGCATTGGCGTGGGAGAGCAAGGCCGTGCGACCGAGACATGTAAACAAGGTGCTTTGCCTGTCAGTACAGCAAGCGAGCAAAAGTAAAGTTGCTGTTGCGCCTCTCGATTTGGAGAGCGCTAAGGAGCCACCCCTCAACACATATAAACCGAAGGAGCCATACACAGCCACGATCGTCTCGGTTGAGAGAATCGTAGGCCCTAAAGCACCAGGAGAGACATGCCATATCGTCATTGATCATGGTGGTAATGTACCTTACTGGGAGGGACAAAGTTTTGGTGTGATTCCTCCAGTAAGTATTTCCAGCTCTCAATCATTTTCTCGGTTTTGTTCTTTGTCTTATACTCTTATTGGATATTGAACAATTGACTTGTCATTGTTATTAAATGAGGGGCTAAACAGATAAAGATAGGCAGTACTGAAATTATGTTTAAATCTGTAGACTTTGTTCTCAGTATGCTGTTCAATGTCTTTCAGACCTAGGTGGGAAAAATTACTGTTGATAAGAGAGATGAAACACATACATCTTGTGTAGTAAAAATTCTTTAGGTTAATTAGAATACCAAATATCTATTCATTTCATTTGTTGCCCTCCATGTCTTTACCCTCCATCTTCATTGCTCTCTGAACCCTCTCTGCATTTTTCAATTTTTGTCTGTCAGGGAGAGAACCCGAAGAAGCCTGGAGCCCCACATAATGTTCGGCTTTATTCAATTGCATCTACTAGGTATGGAGATTCATTCGATGGAAGGACCGGTAGTTTGTGTGTTCGCCGTGCAGTTTATTATGATCCTGAAACTGGCAAGGAGGACCCTTCAAAGAATGGTATTTGCAGTAACTTCTTATGTAACTCAAAACCCGGGGACAAGATTCAGCTGACAGGTTAGTTGATTTCTTTCCGATGGATGTAAAGGCATTTCTGTGTGTTAGCAGCGTTATATGTAAGCCTCTAACTCTAAAAGTAGTTTTAGCTCTACATTTGTCAAAAGATTTCACCTGTGGTAGACCATCTGTTTCTGAATCCACCTTCCCAATGCGGCCGTGGCGTGACACCCCCCCCCCCAACCGCTTAAGCGACGCTTTAATAACCATGGTATTAGTACATACACAATGTTAAATATGTAAATTAAGACGGAGGTTGAAATAACCCTGCTTCCAATGCCTTGAGAAAGAGGAGAGAGTTTGGAGTTTGCCGTGTTAGTGTTACATATTTTACAGATTTACAAGCTACATTCTGACAACTAAGCATTAAGAAAGGTCCAAGGTTATTAAGTCGGCAAGTCGACACTACCCTGCTAGTGACCGACTTGTCGCCTAGTCGCCTAGTCAATAGGTACTATTCACATCATCTACACACACAGCCAGCACACACACCACAGACCACACACACATAGCCACTCACAACACCATACACCGCCACACACCACACAGCAACACACACAGCACATCACACCACACACACAGCCACACACACCACGCACTCCACCACACACGCTACGCAGCCGTAGGGAGAGGGAGCAGAGGAGGGCGACGGCGACAGGGAAAGGGAGCTCGCCGCCGGCCACATCGAGCTCGCCTCCACCTCCCCGATGCTGGATCCACGTCGCCTCCACCTCCGCTGTCGGCGACCTGGGAGCTTCAGCTCCCGCCGAGGGAGATGAAGGGCGGCGCCGGCTGGGAGAGAGCTGCAGCCGAGGGTGACGATCTCCGGCCACATCGAGCTCGCCTCCACCTCCCCGGCGCCGGATCCACGTCGCCTCCACCTCCGCCGTCGGCGACCTGGGAGCTTTAGCTCCCGCCGAGGGAGATGAAGGGCGGCGCCGGCTGGGAGCTGCGGCCGAGGGCGACGATGGGCGGCGGCGGCGAGATGGGAGTCATGGGACCTGACAAGTCGAGTCGCTGGACCCAGTCGCCGGACCCAGTCGCCCATGCTCCACCGACTTGTCGACGACTTAATAAACATGGAAAGGTCTAGCCACCATAACAAGCAACAGACAAATAACAATTCTCAGAAACCAAAAAGCCAAGAGCCTCTCTTCTGTAATATGGCTATGCCCAGCACTAATATTGCTATCTTGTCTTGTCTGTTCTCCTGCCCACAGGTTCCTTTGTAACTACGATTTGCAGTCCCATCATTTTTTATACTTCTGTCTATTTGAAGAACATTTAATTACCCTGTGCATATAACAATTTGATATTATTTTTTTTTCACAAAAATTGATTTGCTTCCTGAATAGTTCTCAGATACAAATCCAACTTGTATGAATATCCATCTTTCCTGTAGAACTGTGCTTTCATTCTTAGTTCATGGCACATGATGGACGTTCTAACCTTAAGCATCTCTCTATGATTTCTTTCTGATCTCAGGGCCATCTGGCAAAATAATGCTCCTACCTGAGAATGATCCAAATGCAACCCATATCATGATTGCCACTGGCACTGGTGTTGCTCCCTTCCGTGGGTACCTACGTCGTATGTTCATGGAAGATGTCCCGAATTACAGATTTGGTGGCCTGGCTTGGCTCTTCCTTGGTGTGGCTAATTCTGACAGCCTTCTCTATGATGAAGAGTTCACAAGCTATCTTAAGCAGTATCCTGACAATTTCAGGTTACTAGACCTCATCCATATTAACAGATGGTTTTCAGTTATTATCGCTATACTTGTCTAAAACAACATTTTTCGTTATTTACTTGATGCTTCTGTCAACTTCAGTCATCGTAGAACATTATTGAGATTTGAGTGTTCTACATAAATGAACTAGTTGTGCTCATTGTATTTGTAGAATATTATTGAGTTGTGTTGAATCTGTAGGTATGATAAAGCACTAAGTAGGGAGCAGAAGAACAGGAGTGGTGGCAAGATGTATGTTCAGGACAAGATTGAGG
Organism: Ampelocalamus luodianensis; assembly: GCA_036346255.1. Classification (NCBI taxonomy): domain Eukaryota; kingdom Viridiplantae; phylum Streptophyta; class Magnoliopsida; order Poales; family Poaceae; genus Ampelocalamus; species Ampelocalamus luodianensis. The sequence continues at coordinate 6,068,013 of CM070621.1, forward strand.
AGTACAGCGATGAAATCTTCAAGCTTTTGGATGGTGGCGCGCACATCTACTTCTGCGGTTTGAAAGGAATGATGCCAGGGATTCAGGATACCCTCAAGAAAGTGGCGCAGCAGAGAGGGGAGAGCTGGGATCAGAAGCTATCACAGCTCAAGAAGAACAAGCAATGGCACGTCGAAGTTTACTAGGATTTGAATGTTCGGCTATTTATGATTGTTGTGCCGCGAGACGATGCCAAGAAAAAGACATAATCACATGATCGAATGATTCTTGCGGTGGTGTAACTTATCAAGAGTTGTTTTGGAGAATCATAAAATCACCCATGTAATTCATAAGCTTCTGCATCACATGATGCGTGAAACGAAGCATTTAGCTTCAGTTGTTACAATTTCACGACGTATTTTGTCTGAAACTGAATCTAAGCACTTGTCCTGGTAGTATGCGCATGAAGCGCAATCAAATCTTTTTAAAATGTGTACTCTTGGAGCAGCCATCGTAGGAACTCTTCAATTCTCGAAAGTGCAACAACCCTTTTCGTCAGAAGAGCGAGAGCCAGCCGCCAGCATCTCTCTCTGACCCAACTTTCCTCTGCAGACAAAAATGCTCTCATCATTAGCTTGCATTGCTGCTATTGCCCCCTGTGACAATTCACTGGCCACATTGTCAAATGACGAGTGCCAATGTTCAGATCAAGATACACATGCATATCCCCACTCCACATTACTTTCCCTTTTGCGCTACGCACATGCTTTGTCTCATATAGAATCAGTTTGAGCTGTTATTTGTTTCTTCACCTAACGCCACCGCGCACTGCATTAACTTGTCTCCACATCCAGCAAGAAAATCGATAGTTTTCAACCCAACGCGATCTCAAATTCTGACTTGATCCCCCCTTCCGAGTTCAGATCCATAGATCTGGTGTTGTTGTGGAGTCCGCAACGGCCTAAACTTCAGATCAAATCAGTTGTTTTTAGATCAAATTAGTATTTTAGTAATTTTTCAAATTTTTTTTTTTATAATTTCTTTTTTATCTTAGATCTCGGATCATTGTCCCAACGGGGACGAGATCCAGCTCTGCCCCTGGTTAGAGCTGAGACTTCATTTGCATGCGCAACACTAGATAAAGAGCCAGTTCATCAGATTTCAATCACGATTCAATCACGATGCAAAATAGGATGTAGGACGGTTTTTCTCTTCGTTATCGTGCCACGAATGTCGAACCGTAAGACATTGATTGATTGATCAATCGGACGGTCCAAAACACGTTCAACCCACCTTCCCCCTACAGTAAGTAATACTTAGATCGTCGTCATGACGTCGCAGCCAATCATCCCCGGCGACCTTTCGGAATGACAGGTGGGGCCCGGGTTACTGCTGGATGGGCCCACGCCGTCGTCTGCATGCTGCTCGGCTGCTTTGGCCGCTTCCACGGCTGACGACTCCCGCCATTTGCTCCCCGGCTTCGTCCGTCAGCTGGCCATGACCTGCCGATCGACGCGCGCCCTGATAGGTTCGTCTAACTGCTCCCTTCCTTGTTTCGCTTGGCTGCTGCTGCTTTCTTCCACTATTAATTTCACGCGGCCGCTCTCCTCGTGTATCAGGGTCTTGGTTCACAGCCTAAATGAGTGGAATCAAAATTTTAATATTGTCCTAAAATTTTGGTTAGTATTTGATTCTATTCTAATATTTAGCGTTGCCTTCAAAATTTTGGCCACGCCTACCTTTTTCTTGTCGTTGCTCTGACTTCGCGTGGGCAACGAATCCTTCGCCAAAATTTGGTTGGGCAGAAGCACCGAGTGAGGAACGAGCGAAGCTCGTTTGGCTAGCTGGTGTTGTATCCGGTGGCTGGTTGGGGGTTCGAACCCTAGCTCTCACGCACTGTGTTTGCACAGTGAGGCAGGGGCTGTGCATGAGGCACAGTGGCTGGGGCCTTTAGGCTCTTGGCCCACCACGGTTGAGCATTGTTCCCGTTGGCGCCTTGCAGAGTAGGATGCTCTTCTTTTTTAAGGCAGTCTAGATAGGAAAATCCTAGACTATTAAAAAAAAAAAGAAGCACCGAGTCTGTGACAGGTGGCAAAAGATGTTTGGCAGAGGCTAGTGTATTAATTGCAAGATTAGTTTGATTAACAAGTTTGAATTGATTATATTTTCTAAACCGAGTATCTGATTTATGATCCGTTTAAATCGTTGTGTTTCTTTTATTTAATGAACAAAATAAGACCCATGTTGGTATATTTTGGTGTAAAAAAAATAGATATCATACGAGATCCACGTGTCATACTTATAATTTTAGCAAATTTTGATATAGATACAATTCAAACACATCAATTTTGATATTATCCGTGAATTGTTATAGCTACGATTCAAACACCACTTTTTTATCCGGTTTTTGGTATTAGCTAGGTATTGGTATTGCCAAACAGGCCTTTAGCCCTTTACTCCACTTTCACTCCCTTCCCTTCCCGTCGCTGTTACCGAATTTTTTTCAATTTAGCCCTTTTTTCGTAAAAAACGCACATTTATACCCCTGCTAGTCTTATTTCGGTTTTGGACCCGGGTGTGTGTAGTGAGTCATGGCGCAGAGGTCGAACCCTAGCCACCGGGCGACGGTGTGCTGCCGGTGGCTAGGGTTCGGACCTCACGCCATGACTCACGGCGTGGCGTCTTTCGACATTTGTAGCTATGGTGGTCCATTGTCTAAAATTTATTTAACCGCTATAAAATTAAAATGTCGATGCAAGTATATGAATTACTGAAATGCAATTAAGGTAAAAGGACATACGAACTTCATAAAATAGACGAATATAGCTCTCTTAACATAGAATTGAAATATTACATACCCATAGTAGTTGAAGAACGATGCGATGCGTCACTACTTATTCTTCTTGTCGAACTCGCCTTCTAATAGCCATGAAAGTGTTGATGATCTCTTCTTCACTCAATTGTAAGAAGATATCCCGCTCAATAAAAGTGACTAGACAATCATCCGAAGGCTATCACCCATCTTATTTCGCAACTTATTCTTGATAAAGGTCATTGCGAAAATATTCTTTCAACACTTGCGGTAGCCACCGGTAGAAGCAATACCAATTTGATAAGTAAATAGACCCAATGATAAACTTTATCCTCTTTGTTTCAACAAGTTTCTTGAGAGGTCAACAAGATTGTTTAGGCCTTTGAACATTTCATCTTTTCTCATGTCATCAATAAAGGTTTCAAGTTGCAAGTCGAGTCTTAGCAAGTCGAGCTTGAAAAATCATTAGGGTAAAATTCAGCAAGTCTATGTACCTTGTTTGCATCAAAGAAGCGAAGGAATCCATTGGATTCAAAGCGACCATACAAGTAAGCAACTCCATATTTACCTCATCAAACCGATTGTCAAGCTCTTGACTAATTTTATCAATGACTCCAATATATACTTCTCTTAAGTGATCATCATTTGTTTGGTTACGAGCAAAGCGTCTTTGATCTTCCATACGGCACATAATTATGTTGCATTGCAGAACTTGAATGCCATGTTTGTTGCAAAATATTGTAACCCTTTAAAGAAATGAAACCCACCCTTGGACCTCATTTGCTGCATTTTACTCTTTGCCAAGCGACAAGTGACATTGCATTAAGAATATCTTGGTCTCTTCTTTGCAAACACTCAGACAATTCATTTGTGTGTCCAAGAATCTCAAGCATCAAATGAGCACTAAAAATAAAATCAAATGACTCAAGCACTCCAACCATAGTATGTATTTTTGGCCATTCACCCCTTTGTGATGTATCTTCTCCAAGAGCTATGAGTACATCACGAATTGTGGGATATATAGCAATCATGTTGACCACAGTTTTATAATGAGAGCCCCACCGAGTCTCACCAGGTCTAGGCAGCCCCATCTCTTGATTTAACCCACTTCCAGATTCTAGTATACCACACTCAAGTGCTTTCATGACATTGTCATATTGGTGATGTCGAAGCATGCCATGACGCTTACAAGAAACACCAACAATATTTAGCAAAAGTGATACTTGATCAAAAAAACCACACACAATCATTATTTCCTTTGGCAACAGCAACAATCTTGATCCGATCCACCTTCTTGTTCTTCAAGGTGGACTTGGAGGCATTGGAGTTGGAGTCACATTTTCTTCAATCACTCTATCTTGATCCGATCCACCTTCTTGTTCTTCAATTTGCTCTTCTGGATCAGCTGCTGCCACGGAAGGAGATGGAGAAGAAACCTTCTTCTTTGATGCATATTTCTGAAAAAGAGAGGCAATATCACCACTCCTCTTCATGTTTTAACAAATGTACAAGAGAATTATATAAAGTTTCAATTTATCAAACTAATAATCTTATACTACAAAAAAACATATAATCACTGTGATTGAATGATTCTGCACGCCATAGTAAAAGTTGACTTGGAAGCATCGTAGATCTCTAACATGAACAAGTGAAACTAAGAACACACCTCACTTCGCTGCGATGCGGTCTTCGTTAACAACTTAACATGCGGCTGCTCCACTTCTCTGCGATCCGCTTCCGGCCGGCCTTACGCTTGCGCGATTGCGCGGCGCTCCTTCTCCCGCCGGCAAGCGGCGAAGCGCGAGCCCGCGCGCGGAGGCAAGCGGCGGCGAGGCAGCGGCGGCGGGCGGCGAAAATCGAAATCTGGCGGCGCCACGCGTGGCCGGCGCCACGCGATGCAGCGCCGATGCATGCGGCGAGCCGGCGAGACGCACGCGTGGAGTGGGCGGCGCGAGCCGCGGGTGGTCCGCGGCCCACGAGGACCACCACAGCTCCGCCCACAGTCACGGCGCCGGCCTCCGGGTCCAAACGGAAATAAGACTAGCAGGGGTATAAATGTACGTTTTTTACGAAAAAAGGGCTAAATTGAAAAAAATACTGTCGCTGTCACCTCCCGGTCTCGTCCCCATCCTCCTCGTCCTCTAATCTTGTACTAATCGTGTCTCCTGTACGAGCGATTAGTTAGTACGAGCTGTTACTACATACACCTGTGGTAACTGTAAACCCTAAGGCTCACCCGACTCCTGAGGAAAAGCTGGAGACGCGCGCCTGGCCTGGAGTGGCGGGAACAAGCTAGCTGCGTGCGGCGGCCGCGGCCACCGGCGATGGAGGCGATCCAGCCCGTAAGCCATCCCGATCCCTTCCATGTCTTCTCTCTCCAATACATGTCGACAGTTGCTATCTTCTTTTTTTTCTCTCTTTTTTTCTCTTTTTTCCTTATTGGTTTGATCGGTTCGAACTGGCCTATTTAAATCCATCCGCGTGGTTTTGCTCTGCTGAGTTGTTCGATATGGAATCAATCATTCAGTCGTGCCTGGTTGTTCGTGCGGTTGGCTCGGCGCCGCAGCACGTTTTCTGCGATAATTTCGTACTGTGGCATCGATATCTTGATTGAGCTATCTCTATTTTTTCTGTTTTATATGTGTCCAGTGGTAAGCAATTAATTCGAGTTTTCACTGGAACGACGCTGGTAATTTGTTAGTTCATCACAGTACGACTCATCGTGCACAGTAGTGCAGTACTACAGTACACATATGAAACCAGATGATTCCTTCTGTTTATTGGTTTCATTTCCAGTGAGCTTGATTGGTTTCTACATATTTTGATTCCGATCAAGTTTGAAATTTGTCCTGTGTTGAATTATTCATTTTTAAGATTGGCGTCAACTTGCCACCAGATCAGATGTTAAACTGAAACTAAATGTGGTGCTTGCAGGTGTTGAGTGAAAGAATGAACCCGCTGCTCAACAGATCAACCTTTCCATCCGGTAGTATTGGTCAACCTCAGGCTCATGCCGACAACGGTGCGGGTTTGTACAATCACAATGGATCTTTCCTTGACACCAGGCCTTGCACAGGCAAGCTCAGCAGCGGGTCGATAACATCTGAAGAATCACCAGCACTGACGCCGAGGTTGTCGTCCTTCAAGTCCAGCTCCAGCCCCGAGAGCTACTTTGAAGGGTCTGGAAGAGCGCTGTCACGATCAAATCCTCACATTTACGCCACGAATGCGCAGGTCAGTTACGCGGAGTACTTAGATTTGATGAAACTGGAAGTGGATGCGCACCTTGATAAGCTCAAGGGGGATGTAACAGGTTTGGAAAACTACGCTTTGCCGGATAATGGTTATATAATTGGTACACACTTGGGAATGTCTCTTGATGTGATGCTGATTGAGATAGATGAAAGGTTCAATGCCTTGAAGTTACTGCTGGCCGTCGTGTTTCGGCAAGCTAGGGAGATGCTTGGCCTGGTCAACCCGTCGGTTTCTGATCTCCAGTGGGAGCATGAGTTGCAATTGGAGGTCATGAACATTACAATCGGAGAATGCATTAGTGTCCTGCAAGAGGAGCTAGAGAGGAAGCTGTATGAGCAAATTTCTATCACAAACACCATGAGTAAGAATTGGCAGGAAGCAATAGCTCAATTTGCCGCCATGCGTGAAGACCTTGGTGCTCTTTCTAAGCTGTTATTGGCTTCAGTACCAGAGTCACATATTTCTCGCAGTAAGCATGAAAGTTCAGGCAACAGGAGTAATAGATGGAAGTACAATTTCTTTGGAAAGAAAAACAAGGAGGATCATTCTCCATCTCACGCTGAGGAGAATAAGAGTTTAAGAAAACAAAAGTCCATAGTTATCTCAGAAAAATCTGACTTCCGCCATCTGAACAGTATGACCAAGGAAGAAACAATAAGCTATTTTAAGTCCGAGATGAGCAAATTGAAGAGGATGCATGAATTGGCCTTGCAAGAGAAGACGGAAGAGCTATTCAAATTCAAATGGGAGAAGGGATCACTTGCTCTTAAGAATGACGTGGAATTTGAACCTTTACGAAATAAAATTCCAGAGATCATTTCGAGAATGGACCAGATCATTTCCAAGAATATTAAGATACCCGCACTTTGCATGACTCACGATGAACTAGATGAAAGGTGCAGACTGGCAAGTAGAATTGATTCTTTATACTATGAAAATCAACATCTTAGAGGTTTGCTTGCAGATAATATGAAGGATGTTAAGGAATTATCATCTCAGTTATCTGAAGCTAGTAGAGAAATGTCTCTTCAACTGTCGTCAGAAGAAGAGCTCTTGAGACAAATTGAGAAAATTAAAGAAGAGTATGAGGACCTCCGAATTGAAGGTGATGTTAGAGATGAACTATGCCAAACTGTTACAAGAAATTTACTTGATGATTCTATAAACAACATGCATAATGCTGCACTGAATTTTGATGCAAAACTGTCTTCACTTGAAGTTGTGATCTCTGAAAAGGAGAAGGCATTGTGTTTATCGAATGAAGAAAATCGGAAGTTAAAGGAGAAGTTAGCAGAGCTAGAGAAAGAGTGTTTGATCCAAGATCATCAGGAAGATCCAGAAGTCATCAAAGAAGAGAGTACAGAAATGATACTGCATGACATCGAGGTGGAGCCTCACACATCACCAAGAAGATCACATGAGACTTCCAAGCAATATCTGCAGTATGATGAACTTATCAAACTGAACCCAAGTTTAGAAATTGCCTCAGCTGCCTTGAAGGAAGTTGAGAAGAAAAATATGGATTATAACAGTGTTCTCACTAAGAATGAGCAAGAAAAGCATCTGGAGTGCCTTTTGGTATCTATTATGAAGTTGTCAAAGGAATTTGTGGATATTGAGCAAAAAATGTCAATGGAAAGAACTGAAAACAGGTTAGTCCATCTTCCTTTTCAAATTACAAATCCAGTGCTGAACGTATTTAACAGATTTTCCCTTTTTCTTTTCATGAAAATACGTTTCATATATTTTGTAAGATTGATTTAAAAGTCTGTATGTCATTGCTTGTAAATACTGCAGACTGGCTATTATCAAATCCTGATCAGGACTGCAACTTGTGGAATATTTTTGTAATACACTCCATTATAACTTGATGTGATTATTATTGGTTTCAGGTCAGAGGATTTGAGTGATCATTGCAACCACATGGTCAGACAAGCTGTTGTACTAACAAAAATAGGCCTCTGGTACAAACAAATGCTTGAAACAAGGCGTTCTGAGCTCCAAAAGGCTGAAGCTAAGGTATTCCTTTGTTGATTTTATCAAACACGATATGTTTTATTCTAGCACATGTAGTCAGAGAGTTTCTTCTCGACATGGTTATACATGACTACATGCATACAGCCCTTAAGGCGCATTTAATCAAAATCCCTTGCGTCCTATCCTCATCCAGCACCTCCTTTTAGTGTCAGCGTATTTAAGCCTTCAAAATCCCTTGCGTCCCACCTTAGATTTTTCCTTTACACTGTCGAAAGGTTCTGTTATGGACTAAGATCCCAGTGAGGCACGGCAGCAACGCGTGAACAGTACACAGTGCTGTAGCGACCGTGGACAGTACCCGTTGGTGCTGTAGCACATTATCTGTTTTCCATAAATAGTTGACGAGTTCGTAGGATAAAGAATAGTTGGTTAGGTAGGTTATTTCGTGATTCCTTATCTATCAAATTGTTGTTAGGAATATGATCTTATCTATTATGAAGTTATTTTTAATAGCTGAAAAGATTAAATTGGATTGATAGGGGGAACAGAAGAGGTAAGCATGAGAGCGCGAGCGTTCTCAAGTAAGTGATGATGCTTACGCTTAGAGACACCGTTCTGAGCGTGAGCACTAGGACAAGAGTACTGGAGAAGAGTACCCTACTAAGCGAGAAAGCGACGCAAAGCAGCAGATAGATACTCATCAGCAGAATCGGCACGAAACACACAAATGGCTGAATCAAACTGAGTGCAAACCATGGCGGCGAGCATCTGGTAAATAGAGAGAACCTGATCGCGAGAGGACATGAAGTAGATCCAAATATGACGAGAATAATCATCAATAAAGATGACATAGTATCAATGACCCGCTTTCAAAACGAAGGGAGCTCGACCCCAAACATCAGAGTGAACAAGATCAAAAGGACGAGTAAAAATAGAATCGCTAGAGAGATAGGGGAGCTGTAGCTACTTGTCAAGCTTACAACCCATACAATGTAAAGAGGTGTCCCCGAAAACAGATCCAAGAACACCACGACCTATTAGTGACGATAGACGCGAGCCATAGAGATAACCGAGACGATGGTGCTACTGAGCGAAGGAGGTAGTGGAGGACGTGGCAAGACCAGAGGTAGTGGTAGTGGCTGACTGGCTGGTGGAGAGCGGAAGGAAGATGAAGCCAGTCGGGCTCCCAAAGACGCTGCGAATCACGACGCCAAGGGCCAGTACCAAGCAGGGTCCCCGTGCGGCGGTTCTGAACACAATAAGAGTCTGACTAAAAAATAACACGACAGTCTTGATCAGTGATCTAACCAGCCGACATAAGCTGCATAGTAAGCTGAGGAACATGAGAGACTGTGGGAACATGAAAAGAAGTGGAAATGGTGCCTCGGCTTGCAGCAGGAAGAGATGTATCATCTGCAGTCTGAACAATGGAAGAAAAAACTGTGGAATGCACGGAAGTGAAGTGGGTAGAATCTGGTGTCATGTGAAAGAAAGCACCAGAGTCTAAGATCCACGGAGACAAGATACCTAACGAGGGGGGAGGCAGAGGCGAGGAAGACTGCTGAGAAGCAAGAGCCAAACGAGTAGAACCCGAGGAGTCTAAGGACGAGCGGACACCGAGGCGCTGGAGCAGTGAGAGGAACTGTTGTGCGGCGTCACCGGAGGAGCCCTAGCGAGAGGCGCTAGCTCCTGAGTGGGAGGAACCTCCAGGGCCCTTCGGGGGACGTCCACCCCAACGACCCTGGTCCCGCCTCCGCTTATGCGATCCGATATCGTGGCCGTCACGCCGCGCGAGGTGCGATGGAGACCGCGATGAGCGGCAACCACCGTGCACTAGGAGCTGGGGGAGGTATCACGGTCGGTCTTTGGAGAAAGCGGCGAAGGAAGCGGTCTTTGGCGAACAAGGCGACTGCGTCGAGCGCGCCACGATAATGAGTCTCCTCAGCATGCACACCTGTGAGGGCCTCCACCAAGCTCGGGCATGGGTGGCGAGTCAGGAGCTGAGCATGCACAGTCTCGAACTCAGGCCGGAGACGCGTTAGGAAGTCGTAGAGACGGTGAGTCTCCTGGTGGGTGCGGAGCCGCACACAGCAGGGACAGGTCCAGCAGACATCCGGCCCTAGAGAGTCAAGCTAACACCAAACCTCAGACATCTGTTGGTAGAAGTCATCCACGGTGGCATCGAGCTGCTGAAGAGAATGTGTCTGGTGCACAACTGAGAGGTACATAGCATCACTCGTCTGTTGGTAGTAAGCTCGGAGGCGCTCCCACATAAGTTGTGCCGTCGGCAGCCCCGCCACATCCATAGAGGTGGCTACGGGCATGCTACCCACCAGGATGGCGGTAGCATGAGCCTCGGCATCCTGCCATCGCTCGTAGGTGTGTAGCTCAGACTGGTAGAGCTCCAGGGCCCCCTCTAGTGCAAGGTTGGTGGCCTCTTGAGCCGCCTGATCCGCACCAGCAGGGAGAACGGGCGGTGTAGGGCGAGGCAGACAGGGGTGCTCGCCGGTGAGATGACCCCAGAGACGTTGGCTGTTGAGGCGAATCCTCAGGTGAACAGCCCACTCCCGGAAGTTCGTCCCGTCGAGCTGAACTGGGGGGAGTGGGATGGCGAAAGAGCCTCTGGTAGAAGCCATTAGGCAGAGGCTCCAACTGGATCGGGAGCCGAAGAGAAGCCAAAAGCCGAAGAGAGACCAGAGAAGCCAAAGCCGAGGTGAAGCCGAAGATGAAACTGTCGGCTCCACGTAGATTGAAAAGTCGGAGTGAAGCCGAAATCACCGACTCCATGTAGATCAGGGAGCCGGAGTGAGCCGAAGTTGTCGGCTCCAGGTAGATCACTGGAGCTAGAGCGAAGCCGAAGCTGAAGCCGCTAGTTCCACTTAGATCGGTGGAGCCGGTGTGAAGCTGAAGCCAGCAGCTCCACCGAATCAAAACAAAAACAGCGGTGACGAGCCGCGTGCTACGGCACATGACCGCGTGCCTGTGTAGCATGAGCGGAGGAGCTGCGATGCCGGTTGCGGGGAGGAGCGCGAGCGGGCGAGTTGGAGGACGCCGGCTGCAGGGAGGAGTTGCGACAGTGGCGGTGGCCGGAGCAGCATCGGATCGGGGAGGCGACGGCTCGGGTGGGAGCAAAGCAGTGGCTCAGGCGGGAGCATAGCAGCGTGGATGGCGAGAGAAGGAGCACGGGGAGTGCGGTGGCGGTAGCAGCAAATCCTAACCCTAACCTTACTCTGATACCATATTGGAATGAGGCTTGTTGTCTATTCAAATGGGCCAAAGGGCCAATATATAACATGTACAGGGTTGTCAATATGCAAAGAGCACCCTAGGCTATATACATATCTAACAGTCATCGTACCCTCTCATCAACATGGGGCTACCAAGAACTTCAACTGTGGCCACCACCGCAGCTCGAGGACGAGTTGTCTCGCCGCGAGGGGGTGTAATGTTATGGATTATGATCCCCACGAGGCATTGTAGCAGGAGCGTGAACAACACCGTGGTACTGTAGTGCCTCGTGAAGAATACCCGTTGGTATTGTAGCCCGTTATCTAGCCCGTTATCTATTTTCCATAGATAGTTGACGAGTTTTCTAGGATAAAAAATAGTTGGTTAGGTAAGTTATTTTAGGATTTTTTATCTATCAAGTTATTGTTAGGGATATGATCTTGCCTATTAGGAAGATTTTTTTTAATAGTTGGAAAAATTAGATTGGATTGATAGGTTTCCTTAGTGATTATTTATTAGGGGTCAAGTCGGGTCGCTCTTAAAAAAGAGATAGCATGTATCCATTATCAATCAAGCAATGAGAAATCAAGAATTCAACTAAGTTTCAGAGCCTCGCTACCTCAGTAGGGAAGAGCTCTGCCAGTAGTTAGATGAGGGCGAGTGTCCTAACCTCGGTCCTCGGACCCGTACCCCAACAACTACCACAACATTTGGTATCAGAGCTAGGTTACCAAATTAAGTAAACTTCTATTTGACTGCAATAACATGTGAAGTGTTTCTCATATGATTCAGGTTGTCATTTTGGGTGACAAGGTTAATGCACATTTAAGCCTTCTTCAAAAGATATATGTAACTCTTGATCACTACTCTCCTACATTGCAGCAATATCCTGGGGTAAGTATCGCATGTCAATGTTATAAATGCCGATCGTTCTTCTTATTTGCCTAAGTTGTTTCACCTAAGTTGCTGCTTGGGGTGCTTAACCCTTTGATGACATGTAGAAATTTTGGCACTCCTAGGAGTTCTGTGTTACAGTTGGAAATAGTATGCATGCTTCCATCCATGCATCTTGCAATGATTTGTTTGATAGCGAGAACAGCTAAATTAATTTTTAATATGTGTGCTCCGTATGCAGTTGCTAGATGCTTTCTTGAAGACATGCAAGCTTGTTGCAGGCTTGAGAAGTAAACAGAATGAGGATGATGCAACATAAATGAGAGCAGCTAGGTTAGACAACCCTTACTAGAAAGATGTTTTTAGTCACAAGTAGCACAAACTTCATAACAGTTAGTACTGCAGCCTTTGCAATCAGTAACATTTCTTTTGAAAAATCATTACAGAACTATCTTGTCATTTTTGCAGTTTTGCATCCTGATTTCTAACTTTGCAAATCTTTCATGACATGTTCCATCTCGTTTCATGCCAAAATTCCATATGTTTAAGTTGTATTGGCTGGTGTTGACAATTGAATAACTTTGGCATTATACAAATTATGCAGGCTTTAAATGTACTTGAGACTGGCTTAGGACTCAGGAGGTGCTAGGTAGGTACAGCTGAATGTCCGGGCTCATGTGCTTAATCATGTGACTCTCCAGTTGTAGATCAAGTGGAGGATTCTTTTACACAGTTTTGATGTATAGTGTATATTTCAAAGCAATTGAACTGACACCTAACTTCTGATCTGCAGTTATATATATATAGGTCCAGATAAGCAGCTTGATGTGGGACCATGCATGTCATCATGGGTTCAGTTGGGCATGTAGTATGTTGGTGAGTTAGTATTAGGATCTAATAAAGAGTCATGTTAGAGTCGGATTCAATCTTTAGACTAAATTTCTACATAGTAGTTGTTTTATTGTAAGCAGATGATGGTTAGAATCGCATCGTGTACATAATAATTATCAGTGACTGACCTGCAATGTACATATTACACATCCTCCTCCTTGTTGTCATCGGGTAGGCAATAGCGATTCTTGTTTTTGCTAGCAGCCTTGAATGTATGAATACGTATGAAAAGGGCTGCTCTTACACTTTTTTTTCTTTCTTTCTTTCTTTCTTTTTTTTAGTGACCAGAATCTCACTAGCTGCATCAAAGAACTCCGTGAGCGTGCGTGCAGTAGCGCTCGAACGCAGGCGGGCGAAGACCGTGTCCACTGGGCTACTGCCCAGTCCTGGCTGCTCTTACACTTTCACCAGCCATATTACATCATATTGTGTGTGTCCACTATTTCACTGTTTTGTGTGAGAGGCTTGAGTTATTCTCGTTCTGTTTTCTTCTGTCATACTCCTAGATTGCCAAGGGTTACAACCAACAAGCTGGGAAAATTTGATACGCCAGAGGAATTCCTGTATAGGAGGGTCTTTTGTCCATATGGTTCGATGCTGTGGGCACAGATGAATGTTGTGCTTGCGTGAGTTTGGCTGCTTTTGCACATTATACACTTCGAAAGTAGGCTCCAGAATAGCTGAAGAAATACAAGACCCCAAGCTTTAAATTTGAGATTGATACATCATACAAAATTTGTTTGACAAGGTGTGCCTACATACCGCAAATGTGTACTATAATTCTAATGTATAGCGAACATTATGAAATACACGTTGTAATTTGATTTTTGCGCTACTGATCATACTGGGGATATATGCTTTTCCATGGTACAAGGTATCACAATGTTTGCTCCCAAACCACATGGCATCGTTGGAACATCCGGATTGGTGCACATCGTTGATAGCAAAACTGTATACTTGCATCAGTGCCAATCTAACATGATGAATGGTAAAACTGAGAACATATATATTTTAAGCTATCGATGCATGGAGTAGACAAAACATGAAAACACACAGGGGATTGACCGTGATTTGATCAGTTAGTTGAGCCAACATGCTCTCTGACTGACTTCACTGGCTACAAGGTTGTCACAGTTTGCCGCCTCCACTCATCATGAGATGCACACTTACCACAATACACTTCTGGTTTTTGTGTTAGTGACAGACTCAATGAGACGGTACATCCATCGGTCAAGCATTCCTGTATTACATAAGGCAGAAAAGTTGGTATCAGTTTGGTGAAGGGGTAATGGACTTGTAAAAACAATGAATTATTGTTTCTTATTTTAATATATACCATCCTGCATGCAACCAATATTATCATTCGAACTATCGTTACTGAAGTCGATCCCTAATACCAGCATACGATAAAACACAATATTGTAGGCTGGAGGCAAACCTGTCATTGCAAATGTACCCCCAAGAACTGCACATAGGCGAGTCATGAAATGTAGGAAGTTTCGTCTTTCTTCTTTGATGGAGACTGTAATTGGTGAGAGATCATACAAGAAGTAAACAGCTGCACAAGGAAAACAGATTAGTCCTGAAAAGAGATGAACATGCCATACTTCAAGAGAGAGGGAGAGTTACCTGGCCATGACCTATCAGTTGGGCGAATGGGAACAAAATACTCTGTGACAGAAAACTGATTCGTTGGCAGTACTTTCTTTGAGAGGTATCTGTACTCGGTTGGAACAATCTGCATATCAATTTGAATAACAGATGAGAACACTTTCTCAGAAATTGGCAACTAATTGCAGAGCAAAATAAAGTGGTAAATTTCCATCTGGTCTGCAGGTGATCTGATGTACAAAAATCAGATCCACTCAACCAGGAAAAGGGCAAAAAAAGGCACTTTTCCTTTTGGCTAATTGATGACTTTGTAGTTTGTATTATACTGTGGATATTTGTACAGTTTTATTTCATGACCACATTCTCTTCAGTAGGAGCCTTCTCTGCTGTTTTCCCTAAATGTTGCAACTTGCAAGCTGCTGTCTGGACATGATTAGAAAGGGGGAACTACTAAATGAATAGCGACTCACCTTGATATAGTATTTGAAAGTTCCACTTGTGTCATGGAGTATCCTTGTAGTATCATCCAGTGGATTATGAAGTCCAGGATATTTTGGACCAAAGGACAGATAATGGATAACATGACTGACGTTAACATGGTTTGACCCTTCAAAAATCTGCATACAACAGATGAATAACAATAATATATGGGAAATGATCAGTTGAAAACTGCACTAACAGTGCCAATGAAACCATACAACACTTGTATATAGATGACACAAGGAGAGCACTCTCTGCAATAAGAGTCAAAGAGAAGAAAACAAAGTCACCTTGTCTACAATTGAAGATCAAAATTGAACAAAAACAATTATTTGTTTTATTTAGAAGAAACTGCTTACATTACGAGAGCTAACAGACCTCACAGGACAAATCGATGATAATCTGTTAACATGGCTATGTGCAGACAGCAGCATACAGTCATACACCAAGAAAAAACAGTTTTTTTTGTTTATTCAAGGCAATTCATACTGTGTTTTCAAATAGGTGGTAAGGGCCGTAAGGCTACTAAAACACTGTGCAGACATAAGGACATGCCAATGAAAGAACCTTGGACGATATCATGGTTAATGTAAGCTGATAAGCAGTATCAGGTGATGGCCAGCATAGGCAGATACTTAGCTATGCACCCATTTCCCTTTTTCGTTCCAATCCCAGCCCTGTCAGGTGTGCCTGAAACTGGTGGGTTTTCAGTTGTTTCCTGGCTGACTCACCTTCTTTTTTCTCTTCTCATCATTCTTAAGTTTTTGTGTTTCCCTCATCTCATAATCACTGGTATCAGTGTCATGTGCTTACCTTCAAAATAGCACACTAAATCCTGATTCCGGCCAGTTTTACAAATACTGGTCCAAGGTGGGATTAACAGGAAGTAGGGAACTGGCCGGTTTCAGTGGTTCCCGCTGGGATTTGGAACCCTATACTTAGCCACTCGAGAACATGTTCTGTCAAAAACATAAAATGATACCTCATGAAGAAAACCTAAGTTAATTTTCTCTATTTTTCGCATTAGAAATTAGCCGTTTTTCTAGAAGCTTAGCTTTTATCCTAGGAATCTTATAGTAAAATAAACTACACTTCACAGTAAAAAATATACAAACAGAAGAATATAGGTAAAGTATCTGTGTTTTAGATGAATAACCTTATCAGCAACAAAAATGTTTAAACCATGCACTGATATATGGAAGTTGCCAGCGACCCTCTGCACATCTATCAACCCATACACCTGTAAAAATTGAAGGCACGGTTTCATTAACAACAACGCAAAATATGCCTGGTGAGTGATGATCACAGCCCTAAATATCATAAAATGAACCGGTACCGGTAGATGAATAACTTACTCGACACCCTTCACCGTTTTCCAGTTCTTGTTTGACACTCTTAACCATTTTATCTGCATCTTCACTAAAGGTGTGTTCATGCTTCTGTTCATCATGATGCTCATGGCCATGGTCTGTTTTAAACTTTTAACGTGTGAGTGTATTACATACAGAAAAGCTAAGCTCCAAGACATTCTTAAAGTAAGCCCCGTTTTCCAGGGCAAAAAAGGCTTAGCACATTGAGAAGACAGTCAAAATTGGGAAGTATTTACTTAAACAATCCAACAAAAACAATTAGCTATGGATATTTTATCATGAAAACCTAGATTGAACAAATAAGCAGGATGCTCATCTGCAACTATTAAATAAGTGCCTCACTTTATTGTTCACACTGTCCAATAACCTAATTTTACCAATGCTAACCTTTCACTTGACAGTTTTTAACAAAGGAAGCAAGCTCAATAGCTCATTGTTGCAATCATTTCTCTATTCGTTGGTATCTTTTCAGTACATGGTCATGTATACTACAAGATAACAACTACAAGCTATATGTGGATGCTGAGCTACCACATGCAAGCAAAGAGACAAACACTACTTACTGAGAAATACTGTTTATATGTTTGAACTTATTCCAGCATGCAAACTTGATTAAACATTCTAACTAAAGCATATTGTCCATCAAATGAAACATTCTAACTAAAGCATGTGGTACATCAAATGGAGCGTTCTAACTATAAAGCATATTGGCCCATCAATTTAGTTAATGTTGCTGTCTTGAGGTTTTTCCTTGATAATCAAGAGTGAATACATGCTTCCCTTTCAATATATATTACTTTAAGTAATTTTTTGAGTGATAGTTATAACAGCAAATAACCATTACTAGCAAGCTGCGCTTTTTCTACAGTGCGCAAAACAAGAAAAGTATACGCATACTATGGATTGAAATAAAGGTTCTTTCATATGACAATGAAGTGCTACAAATGGTTTTCTTTTCAGGCAGGAAGCAAGGTATACCATGATTGTGAGCCCCATGTTCCTTTTCAACTAGATCAGACAAGTATTCAGTACCAATGATATGGCCATACTTATCCAAGCGAATCTGCATTAGGCAGAAAAGGAAGACGGAAATTATTAGATATGAGATGCGGAATAGTGAAAATGCATCGTTTCGATAAAATATAGTACAGCTTTTGTTGAGAAAACACTAAGTTTTCTGGAAATATGAAGAATATTGTTTGCACTAGAGCAAGACATGAACCACAGCTAAAAGTGCATATTCTCTGCAACTTATACTAATCTAAGAAATTAACTGACAAAGATAATCTAGGATATTGGCCCGCTTCATGGCTGGTAAGAATGTGCATTTATCCATACTTAAGGGAGGCAATATTTCTCCATCACAAGCAATGGAGATAATTAGCGCAGCTAATGTATTAACATATTAGAACATACACGAAAGTAATAAACTTTTGGCATCAGATGGTACCTTCCAAATATTTGTATGCAAGTCAACTTCATGTTTGCCAGACATGTCAATTGCATCCACACTCAAGACTAAATACCAAGAAGAGCCAGTGAAAGAAATATCAAAAACATGAAACTCTTTATGCAAATGAATGTCCAAATGGAACTTTATATCAAACTGGTACCGAGTGCATTTAATCAATAACTGACCTTCACATGGTAAAGAAGGAAATGACATATTTATATAAATTGGCAGAGTTTCTCCTCGTTTTAAATCTACTGACATCTGCAGACAGCATCAATTAGCGAAGAGCTCATGATTTAAAAAGAAAAAAAAAACTTCAGAAGAGTTAATGATATTTATATTGGCAAGGATCAAAACAAGGGAAAGAAAAACCACCACATCCAAATGGGATCGTCATGATCATGTGTTTACTAGCAGAGATTTACAACAATCAGAGGACACGTGAATTTTTTATTAATGTAATTGAATAGTAATTCTTATTTCATTTTCATAGACATGCTTTTGTCATCATGCAATTCTTTGGTCAGATTTGTTTTATATGTTCTACTAAATAAACTAAACAGGAGAAATGCCTGTCACCTACAGACATGTTCCCAACACAAACTAAAAATCATAAAAGTTGTTTTAACTGGAAGAACAAACATAACTACATGGATATTGCAGTAAAGTTGCGCATGCTATTCATACAAGAAAAGTCAGCAGGAACCAATCATATTCATACCTGATGTACAGTGTAGGTGGTAAGATAAAAGTTCAACTCATGCGTGAACAGTGTAACCATTATAATTAGCCCGAAAATTGTCACTGTCAATATATCAATGATGGCACAAATTAAACATACATCTCAAAATTAAATATAAGCATCCAGTGGAGACAATCATGAAGCAATAGGATCTCCATACCGATAGCACCAGAGTAAGTCTTCTTCAACAAGTGCTCTTCCGCATGCGGAAACGCATTGAAGTTCCTCAAAGACGGTATCCTCCCCATCTTGCAGCTGCCACAAAACATGTCAACCTCATCAGAGAACTATAACGCACCGGCTTAGTGTTGTACAAAATCAAGCCAAAATCTCTAGCATTTGACCCGAATTCTCCATAAACAAACCCTCTCAAAACAACAATTCTTCAAATATTCCCTCATGAACAACAGACCAGGAAAAATTCTCCTCACATCATGCAACATCCCCCATAAGTCTCTTAACCTTTTGCTCTACTTACAACAGCATATCGTACGCAGGTACCTATCCAGACCGATCCAAATCTCCAAAATTCAACCACAACCCACGGACAAGACAACAAATGCTTAACCTCTCAGCTCTCGCAGAAACAACCGAACAATCCAACTGGTAAGCTACTCCATATCGCTCGGCCGCGACGGCGCCAACCCCCCAGAATTCGAGGTCGGAAGACCAGATCGAACGAAAGGAACCGAACCGGACGCGGTGGGAATCGAGAATCGCTCACCGAGGACGCGAGGCGCGAGCGGAGGCGCCGGCTTGGCCCTGAATCTCACGGCGATCTCGCTCGTCTCGTCTCGTCGCCGGCGGAGGCAGGAGTCGCGGTCGGAGCCAGGAAAAACCGGAAACCCAACAATCCGATACCAAATACTTTACTGTAGAGTAGGGTGAAAACAGATTGAATACCGTAGGATAATGACTGTCATTTTTGTTTTTTGTATTTTTTCTCTGAATATGAATCAAAACAAATACAGTCATAGATATTTCTCAAAATATAAAAACCCCTTAAATTGTATACCAGAAATTAACGAAAACATATAACTTGTTTATTTGATGCAAACATTCATGAATCGTTCATATTTTCATCAACCACACATAATATTTTGTTGGGACCCAAAAGCTGTTATTATAGAATTAGCAATACATGTTGATATAAAATAATATATTTTTTATAAAATAGGTACGACATGATAAAAAGTCTACGACTTGCCATTATTAAATGTTTGAGTTGCTTCGGCGGACGGGTCCAAGAATTCGTCGGAAACATCGAAATCTATACGCGTAAAAAGAACTAAATAAATACAATAATTCTAAATAAAATCCAAAAATTATCAAATTAGAACCCAAAAAAAGATACTGAATTTAGATGAATTTAGAAACAAGAATCGACAGAATCGGAGTTCGTATAAGGGAGAACGAACGTCTGGAAGGTCGCCTGTTGGGCTAGTATTCCGGATATCCGGCCTTGGTATTATCCGGATAATCCGTATTCGCTTCCGACCAAAAAATTTGTATTCATTTCCGATTCGAGAAAAATCTGATCTAAGACAATTCGAATCGGTCGAAAACTATCTGATCCGTTTTCCCCCTACTGTAGAGGTGGCCAGATGGGTCGTACGGCCCGAGGCACGTCACTGTTGGTCCGATCCAGACACGGCACGGCCCACACTATTTATGAGTTAGGTCGGCACGGCACGATGACCCGGGCCGTGCTTAGGCTGCCCCCTCGGCATGGTGGGTCGGCCCGGCACGGCCCGTATGGCCCGTGTAGAGGTGAGAGGGAGCCCGAAGTTGGGAGGGAAGGCAGAGGGTGGCCGACGAAAGCGACGCGGCGAGAAGGAGGCTACCGACGCCGATAAGGAGGAGGGGTGGGGGAGAAGGCAGGCCGGTGGCCAGCGCGGAGGGAGAAGAGGAAGGAGGGAGGCGAGGGCCGGCGCGGAGGGAGAAAAAGGAGGGTGGGGGAGGCGGCGTGTAAGGACTCGGGAGTAACACTCCTAAATCCTCTGTGTATTCTGAACTAGTCCTATAATCAGTAGTTAATTCACACAGTAAATAAATATGGTATCATCCATAATTCACAAAACTTTATTAATAACTAACATAGTTTATTACCGGAAAAGCTTTCGAGCCAACAAAATGAAACACAACGAAAGACGAAAAAGAAGCAGTAGAGCCCAGCTAATCTGCCACAGGCAATCGACTGGGGTAGCGGCCTAGTCGTCAAGATCTTCAGCAGATACAAAGTCCTTCTCCTCTGAACAACATTTTATTAAGCAAGAGTGGGTACAAATGAATGTACTCCGCAAGTTACACCCATTAACAGAATTATAATGCATGCAAGAATTTATCAAAGGAATGTTTATAGGGTTGAATTTGCATAAAACAATATTTCCTTTTTAAATATCTATACTAAGTTTTAAAACAGTTATTCTATAACTAAAATTTATTTTTTAAAATCTCAAGTTTTATAGTCAGAAAACCTTCATACAATAATGGTGAAGGATACCCTCCTATCACATGGTAACCGGCCCAATTTTCCAATTGGATAAACTATCCAGAAATCATTTGATAACATATTTTGAAATCAAAACAGAAAAATTTAACTTTGAGTGGCTTTACTTAGCATGTCCATGACCGTGGACATGGCTTTTTGAATAGTTTTACACTCTGCAGATATTATATAGCTTTACCCACAAGAGATAACCATATTATATGTCTGTTTGACATACTTCCGAAGGTGTGCAACTAAGTGATTATCACAAGGCCTTTACAATACGTCATTCCAATTGCAGTTATGCCCGCTAAGGTTTCGCTTCCTTTGGATAGAAATCCGCCTGATTTAAACCCCCTCTTGTGCCATGTGGGAATATATAAAAAGTAGGTCACTCAGAAACCCACACAACCAAATGGCATGATCACGGTGGAATATTGCAAATTATTCATCCTAGTCCTCCTCACACAAGATATATGGTAGTACGATAGGGCTTAGCAAGATGCGGCTCGAAGATTGGTCCTTAACTGACTTGGACGATTTTACAAAATAACCCCTAGGCTCGATTATAGAAATGAATCGATCCCGTGCATTAACATGCACCATCTAAATATCCATTTCGTCCAAGTCCAAACTAATTTTTATTTATTTTCTAAGTTAAATTATTTGCTAAAAGATGTCCATGGTAAGAACAATATCATAGTCTTGCTTTAAATCATAATTGAATATTTGGCTCAAGTTCCCCAAATTAAATATTTTTTGTCTAAGCTTTTTCAAAGCATCAAGTTTTTAAACAACATCATCTTGTCAATACTATTGTATTAACCAGAGTTTTATCTAAGGTGACAAGGGGTGAGAGTTCGATATCCAAGAATTATCAATTCCAAGATCAGTAAGCCAACCATCAATATTAAAATCATAATATCCAAATCAATCTATTACGTCTATTGATCTACCACGTCATTATCTGCATTAATCCACCAACAACCATAGAAAATCCAAACATAATTCAAATAATTCTACTAATTTCATCAATTCTCTATAATTCAACCAATGCACCTGAAATCCATCATCACTTATTATAACAATCCAACTTCATTCTTTATTCATCACCTAACCTTGATCATCATGTAAAAGCTATACTCCCAACAATCACTACTAACACATTCATTTCCTCTAAGATTTAATCCAAATCCTCTATTCAATTATATCCGATAAATCCAATATAACCAAAACACCCAACTAATTTCTCAAAGTTTACACGTACATCTTGACTCAACCAATCCACCAAAAACCAATCATGCATCATGAATTGTTGTGATAATCCTACCTTTTCATATTTCAATCGCCACCAATACTAGATCAATATCTCCATACTAATTTTCCGATAATTACGAATAATCCATTTAATTCAACCGAGATTTGTCTAAATCCAAATACTCTTCTTGATCGTAAATCAATAATAATTCTTCAATAATTACTAAAATATATTTAAATCCGCCAAGATGTACTTCTATAATCCAATCAATATTTATTTCTATAATCCATCACCGTCAATATTGCATTTCTATGATTCAATCTCAAACAATCATTCAATCCTATAATCTAACAATCAACAATCGTATAAATTTATAATCAATATCCAAGAATCATGCATTCCTATAATCCAACATCCATCAATCATTTATTTCTATAATCCAACATCAACAACAACAATATTCCATTTCTACAATCCAATATCCCACTATGAGGACCCCAGTTTATTTGGTTTGTAATGCTTAACCAACCATCTGGCCCTAGCATCACAAATCAAATAAACCAAGCCTCGAGATATGTATACTTCCCAGAACTGCAGTATACACACCTCTACACAAAATTATGCATCAAATCCATACATTACGATAAATACAAGTCTAACAATAAGACAACAAATAAATAAATAAACAGCGGAAGCAGAAATGCCATAAGATGGCTAAGACAAAAACCAACCGGTTAGCCACATAACCACAGGGCAACCGACCGGGCCGCCAAGCTAGTCGTCAAACCCGCAGCACAGCTCACAAAAGGGAAACCCTAGGGGTTCACCTTCTTCCTCTGCAACAAAAACATTAAGCAAAGCAGCTGAGTACAAAAATTGTTTTTGTACTCGCAAGACTGACGTGTGAACTAGCAGACCTATTCATATGCTACATGCAGGCTTATTTGGTGGAGGCTATATGTTTCATTTGCATAAAGCCAACTTTATTTGCAATAATGTAATACAGTTTGAAGGCAAGTTGCAATTCATTTTTAATGTTGAAATAACAGCGAAATAAAGATAGATACAAGTAACCACCTAGAAATGACTATCCCAATAGTCACCACAACATAGCACGAATCCCTGATTCGTACCACCCGTCAAGTTTTAGTTAAAAGGTTGTAGTCTAACTCTTGAAAAGCTTACCCAAGCGTGTCCATAACCTAGGGCGAGGCTATTCGAATAGTTTTAACCTGCAGGGTGTACCATCTGTCCCACACTTGCATCGCCTTTAAGCCGGGCACACTACCAAGGTATGCAAGCCTGACTAAGTCCTACGAGACTTTTTCCAATATTGTGTATTAACTACGAGCCGCTCGTATGGATAGAAATCCATACGCTTACATGGTAAAGCCGAAAAGACAACTACCTTTGCGGGGTAAAGCTTTTCGGACAACTACCATGATCCCAACACCATCCCTCCTGCGACCCCCTGCGACCCGGAGCCAATACACGCCAAAGTACTAGGTCAAGAGAGGTCCCATACCCTCTAGTGTGGTTAGCACGCAAAAATGTCTGGATAACAATTCACTCACAAGATGTTCGGTCCTTAATTGACCTGGGCACCATTCTAGTCACACCCAACAGATCACACCAACATACCGTTGTGCCCAAGTCTAAATCATTTTTGTTTTCATTTTTAGTTTTGCAATTAAACGCAGCATAAGCTGAAACATAAGGAACAATAATAATTTTATGTGATCAAGATCATCGACTAAGTCGATGATCGCCCAATTCTACCGGAAGCTAAGCATGGCTAAGCAACTAAACTCGTAAACTACTAAGTGATGAGAGTTCATCCAGCGAACTCTAACCACAGCAAATAACCTAGGCTCAGGTAGTAGAGATCAATATTTCACCTACAGGAATATGCAGCTACGGATTTAACTAATCCATTTAACACAAATTAAGCAATGCATACATACAGCTGAAACAAAATATTAGACTTTAAAATACTGTGATAAACATGATCAAACTGCTTGCCTTTGCTTTGCTAGAGATACTCGACTTGTTGCAGAGGATTGCTCTCGAAGATAACGCCATCTAACGATAAAAACTGCCAAAGCAAAAACAGCGAATAAACACCAGAAAGCCAAAAGGTAACCAAACACCAAATAACAACACAGAAAAAAAATAGATTATGAATTTAGGAACAAAAATTAGTTGATTTGGAGTTTATTTATATTAGATAGGATTTCTACAGAGTTTTCTATCCAAACTCACTTATTTTGCACGATAATCATACAGTAAAAATCAATCCTCTTATATGTTCTCCTCTTTCGGCAGACTATGATGGTGATTGTGTGCACATCTATTGATTAAGCATCAAATTACCACATTTTAATTAAATAGCCATTCTCTGCAACCTTCACTGATAAGATCATTTAGACCTACAAAAGTAAAACCTACAACTTTGATTGTTTCTGACGGAAAATTTTAACTACTATACTTAGCTAACAACATGAGGTTTGAGACTGGAATACTGCAGTATTTGCTACTCCCACTCACTAATCCTTTGAATTAGTATCTTAAGGACTGGCCTAATGACAAATTGGATTCATATTTAGCACCCTTTTCTATTCATCAACCCAACCTGAACATTGTACTGTTGTCAACTATACTTAATACTACTCCAACTATCTTTTTGCCAACTCAATTTAAATGATCAAAAGATGTACACAAAATTTATTGATTTAGGAAGTTTACTTTTGCCCAAAGAGTGCAATTGACAGAACACTTCTTCTCCTAAAGCACTTCCTTGGTTTAAACAATAGATCATCAAATCAGACTCTAGTAGTTTTGACCACTAACCTTTCCACTAACCAGTTACATGCATAAACTTTCATATAAGCTTACTAACAAAACTAATTACTCCCAAAACATCTTCTCTGCTATAGCATTTCACCTAGTGTATGACTCTCAGTTCATTTGTCAAAACAGGAAACTAGTTTCAGAGATTAACTATTGTCTAAACTTATTCCAAGAAATTAACTTCCAACTTTGCTAAAGCATGTGATAGAACTGTTAGACATTCAAAAGATTGATTAGCAGCTAAAGATGTGGCTTAAGGGAGTGGGCCCTACTGTCAGCCAGACAGAGAAGAGCACAACCGAAGGAGCAGAGGAGCGCTCGGGCAGAGCTGGGGCCAAAATCATCGCCGGCGGTTGGAGCGACGGGGAGACCGTGGCAATGGCCAAAATGGGTTGCCAACGGTTCACTGATCCTAGAGGTGGTCTCGGGGTGGTCGGGGATGCACGGTGGTGGCGCGGCGACAGGGCGCGGCGGCCGGTAGTGGAGGTGACAAGGGGCGACGGCGCTAGAGAGGAAGGGGAAGGGAATTAGCACGCGCATGAGCATCAGTGGGTCACCTGGAACGTGTCGGAGTGATCGACGAAGACGGAGAGCGGCCGGAGTGGTCCGGCGACGGTGACGATGGTCGGCGCGGACGCTCCAACGGTGGTGGTGGTCCTGGAGAGAAAGGGGCACAAGTGAGTGATGGGGTAGAGTAGGGTGAGGTTAGGAGATGCTCACGGAGAGGGGAATTGAGCTGGAGCTCTCCGAAGAAGGCACGGCGGCGGAAGAAGCGGACTCGGCCGGAGTTGAAGAAGATGGCCCGTGCGCAGCTCCTCAGTGGCCTTTTCTCCGAATTGATGGAGGGGTTTCGTTCCTCATGGCGAGGGACACGCCGTGACGCGGTCAGTGGTGATCGGAGCTCGCCGGAGCGACCGGAGCGGCGTCGAGCGGTCGGCTCTGGAGCTCATTTTGAGCTGAGAGGAAGAGTGAGGATGGAGAAGGAGGCCAAGAAGATGAAGTGAAGCTCGGGGACGACCATTTATAGGCGAAGGACGGAGCTTCCGAGGTGAGGCGCGTAGGCGGCGAGGTGACCGGCGGTTGGCGTGGCGCGCATGCGAGCAAGGCTGGCGAGCGGGCGATGGCGCGTGGGCGTTGAGGTGGAAGGGAAGATCTGGCGAGCGGGGCCCGCAGGTAAGTGAGAGGGGGAAGGTGCTGCGCCGACCAGGTGCGGTTGGAACCGGTTGGCTCTGGTCCGGTCGGACTCGGGCTCGGTCGGAGGTACAGTACAAGGGTTTAGGTTGGGATTTAACTTTTGACCGAAAAAATGTACAAGTTTGACTAGCCGATTGAGGTAGAAATAAAATTCGAAAAATTCTAAAAATTTTTGTGGGCATCCTATTAATCAACTAAGACTTAGGAAAAATAATTTCAATTACTTAACATACTGAAATTTGCTAGAATTAAATCATTTTCAAATCTGCATTTGAGGTTTGATTTGAATTTTGGTGGAGGTAAAATGACTTCTAAAAATTTGGTAAAAATAATGATAATTCCAGATAAATAATATAGTATTGGATTAAATTATTTTTGGAAACTTTCATTCATACATTTTTCTGGATTTTAAAAGAATTGAAATGTTGAAGTTTGAAAATTGAATTTTCAACACAACATTAAATACAATTAGCAAGAATTTGAAATTGTGCACAAGTTTTTGGAACACCAGGAGCATGATTAAGAGACACAACCAAAAGTTTTTAAATTTTTAATACTTTTATATATTTAAAATATAAACCCTAATTTGGGGCTGTTACACCCACAACCACTATCCAACAATAGTCTATTTCTATAATCCAATATCCAATAAGAAACTATTTCTATATTCCAATATCCCGTAATAATATATTCCTATCATCCAACAATTATGTACTTCTAATATCCCACGTCCATTAATCATGTAAGTCTATGATCCAACACCCAGCAATGATGTATTCTTATAATCAAACATCCAACAATAATGTATTTGTATAATCCAATCTTTTCAATCTCTAACTCCTAAATGCATTATATTCGAAAAGATTCTTCATACCGTCTATCTTGACAATATTTGGCTATACAATGGAATTGGGAAATAATTATAAAGCTTAAAACAGGAATTTAAATTACTGGAATATTAATACGCATGCAGTAATAATTTTAAAATAGAAATTAAATTATTTAAAATATTGGAATCAAACATAATCAAAGGATGTAACTTGTCTTGCTTAATTCATTGTTGTTCTCAATCGGCGTCGAAATCCGATTTTTCAAATTTGTCGAAATCTATACGCGAAAATATGCCAATTTTAAATAAAATTATAAAATTAGTACCAAAAGAAAGATACCTCCTTTAGATGAATTTAGGAATAAGAATCAATGAAATCGAAGTTTGTATGAGGGAGAACGAATATCTGAAAATTTGCGATCACATGAAATGATAGCAAAACAAAAAGGAATAGAATATTAGTGAATCACACTGTGCTGATTTTTGTTTAACGGGGCAAAGTAAGAAGAGAGGATGACTCATTGGGCCCACATGCAAGTGAGAGAAGAGAGAAAGAGGGCAATGGATGGAAGTATGACAGAGCCCCACATGCTAGTGACTTAAGGAAGAAATGAAGGAAAAAGCACAGAGCAAGAGGGGGCGCATGGGCATGGTGGTGGCGTCGGCGAGGGGAAGTGTGGTGGCGGCAGGGACTGGCCAAAATGGAATCCCACATGGGTGAGGAACTCAAGGGAGGAGGCGGCGTGGTTGGTAGTGCGATAAAAGGCGCACGACCGACGGTGATGCTAGAAGGCGGCGGAGCTCCGGTGAGGCTCCAGTGAAGGTAAGGGAAGCATCACGGAGAGGCGAAGCCGGGGGTGGGGTCTTAGGCGACGGAGCGTCGTCGACGGCTCCTAGAATGGAGGAGAAAGCATGTTCGGCCGGCGAGATAAGAACTCGAAATCTGACGAAAATAAAGGGAGAGGGAAAATTGGGGAGGTGGAGGAGGAGAATGAGGCGCATCCTATGACGTGGTTGGCACGGCAAAGCGTTGGCCAGAGAGGGAGAATGGAGGGGGTGGAGCTCTGGCCGGAGTTGGAGAAGGAAGGGAGCTCACGGTGGTGTGTCGATTTGGGTGCCATTGGAAGCAAAAGTTAGCAAGCAGTGCGCTGCTCTTCCTAGAGGAGAATTTTCTTCCAAAGCACTTTGCCACAGTTTCACCGTGTTTGCCAAAGATATGGTTGAGGTAATTCTTCATTCCTGTCACCCCCTTACTACCTGATTCATCTATGCAGCTTGCTTGTGTTGCAAACAAGTTCTCCTTTTGTGACCTTGGTCCTCACATGCTTCTCGGTTCTGCTGCACAATTTCAAAAAGAAATACACTATGCATATTATTGTTTGAAGCGGTGAAACTATATGGGTATTGCCTCCCAAAGATCCTTGATAGCTGCCTCTGTTTCTCCCCTTTTCCTGGCAATATCATTCTCAAATATGTACGCTCCTGAGCATTTGATCATCAATGTGAAGGATGCTAAGCAATGGGAGGAGCTAATTGAGAATGAAGGTAGACATTTCTCAGCAGCTTAGTTACAGTCACACAAATCTTGATCTGTATGCTACCCTTTGCCTACTTTAACCTGAATATTCATGTTCTGTTTTCGTGTTGCAGGCTCGGTTTTCTTATGGCAATGGACCCCGGATAGTGTGGGCGACTACGTAAGCGGAACGAACCATGTCCTTCCAACCTACGGTTATAAGGATGTACAGTGGCGTGTCACTGAACTCTTTCCTGAAATACATCATTGTTCAGTCCCTGTCAGAGGAAGGGCTGAGAAGGCTGGGTCCACATGTCACAAAGATGGCCGAAGTAGAAGGGCTAGAGGCGCACAAGAGAGCTTTCACCCTCAGGCTACAAGAAATTAAAGCCACTGTAACTGTGTTGCCACGGTCTATTGGCTATTGTAGCAGTTAATTTGATGCGGGGAGCAATATTTTTTGGATGTCTCCCCCCTTCTTTTCCTTTTGCCGGTGTACGCTCTGAGTCTCAGGAAAAGGGATGATTCAGCTGTTGCGTGAAATAATGCTCGTCATTTTGATCCATTCTGTTCTATGAATAAATTTGTAACTTGTGTGTAGAATGTGTTGTCGAAGTTGTTTATTCTGTGATGGTTTTTCATTCTTTTTTAGGAAAAAATAGGTCAGTAACATCGCAAAAAGTTGAGATTAGAGAAATAATATCGCAATGGAACTTGACTGCTAAATAACATCTAAATGGCTAAAAATATGGAAAACAACACTTTGAGGGAATATTCCGTTACAAATTTTTTAAAAAGACACAATTGCTCCATTCTTGTCGAACCCGGGAACGAAGGATTCCGAATTCTCTGTGTTCATACACTAGTCCAAGATTTCTAGTATACACAGTTAAACAAAAGTGATAGTACAATCATATCACACACTTTATTAATAATAACTCAGAGTTTATTACAAAAGGGGTCTTGAGGCCAAATAAATAAATAACACAGCGGAAAGCAAAATAGTAGTAGACCACACGACTTGCCACAGGCAATCGTCTGGGGGCGTAGCCTAGTCGTCAAGATCCTCACCGTCCTGATAGAGGTCTTCTCCTGAATAAATATTATTCAGCAAGAGTAAGCACAACTTCCGTGCTTACAAGTTACACCCAATATTAAAAGGTAACGCATGCATAAGGTAAACAAAGAATAATGGCAGGGTTCATTTTGCATAAACAACATTTTTGGTTAAATATTCATATTAATTTCCAAGGCCAGTTTGTATACCATAACTAAAATCGGTGTTTAAAATGACAGTTGTATAGTGGATAACCTCCATTAATTGAATGGTGAAGGATACCCTCCTATCACTTGGCTAACCGTTCAATTTTTACAATAGGATTAACCATCCTAAAATCATCTGATGAAAGCATTTTATAAACCAAAAACAAAGTCTAACTTAGAGTGGCTTTGCTAGCATGTCCATGACCGCAGACGCGGCTATTCGAATAGTTTCTACTCTGCAGAGTTTGTACAGCTTTACCCACACGAGATAATATGCTTTTAATGTCGGCCAAAGCACACTTCCGAAGGCGTGTGACTAAGCAATTATAATGAAACTGTTACAATGCAATGCCTTAATGTATTTATGCCCGCTAAGGTTTCGCTACCATTGGACTAACCATCCTCCGGGAGCCCCTCTTGCGCCAGGTGGAACTAATGTCTAACCGACGCCCACACATACAACATGGCACAAATAACACTAAGACGCCACAAATTATTTAGCCAAATCCTGCCCATACAAGACATGTGGTGGTACGGTAAGGCATAGCAAAAAGTGGCTCAAAGACCGGTCCTCAATTGACTTGGGCGTCTTCCGAATAAAACCCTAGGCCTTAGTCCTAACCAGACTAAACCCGTGCATGAACTTGCACCCACCATTCAGCCCATTCGCCTAAGTCCAAAACCATTTTTGATTTTATTTAGAGTAAATCCTCTTTATAAATCTTTTGTGGTAAAACAGTACCATAGTGGCAAATTTAAGACAAGTATGTAAAAGATTTGGCTAAATCTTCCCAAATTCATAAATATGATCTAAGCATGGCTAAGCATATGATTAATTTTAGTAGTATTTTACCTAAGGGTGACAAGGCATTCATATTCAATAATCAATTTGGCCATACAATGGAGATTGGAATAACTATATACAAAAACACGACATTCAAACAATTATATAAACATATGCATGCAATAGTAATTTAAAAACAGAAATTAAATACTTTAAAATACTGGAAACAATATGATCAATGGTGTAACTTGCCTTCGTTGACATCCTGAAAATCGAAGTCTTCGGGCTGGTCAAACTCTCCGGAGTCGTCGAAGTCTATACGCGAAAATACGACAAATTCAATTCAAATTCAAATAATTTCAAAAAGACAACTCAAATTAACTCCAAATTGTAATATTTTGGTTTAGTTAGCTAGATTATAATTTTATACAAATTTTACAACTTGAATCACCCAATTTGGAGTTCAGATGCAAAAGATATGAATTTTAGAAGTTTAAAACATAAATCTGAAATTTAATTGAATTTCCCGAATTATTTTTCTACTGGAAAATCTATTTACCGCGTAATGCTGACGTCAGCGAGGAATTTCGGAATTTTAAAGGAATTAAAATAATTTCCTAACAAGTGGGCCCCACGTGTCATAGACACGGTCTATGTGAACCAAGCCTACGGGCTTTTTGGCTCAGGCGGGGTGCTGACGCGGCTGTGCGTGCCGCCACACAGGCAGATCTGGCGATGTGGCGCCTAGATGGCGGTGAGGTGGCACCACGGTAGCGTGCTCGTGGCAAGGCCACGTCGGCCCGAGGCCGGTGGTGCTCCGGTGGTGACCTCGCCGGCGTTCTATGCCGTGGCGAGCTAAATGGGTGCGCACATATTGAAGAGCAGAGTAGTGCGATCACGCGGGTTACCAAAACGACGACGGAGTGTGGCCGGATGGTCGTCGGCGACGAAGTTTTGCAGTGGCGGTTGGAGGTCAACGACGACGATGGTGTTCCGGGGGTCCTTCGGGGGAGTGAGTGGTCACGCGGGCTTCGTGACGATGAGGCGATGCTGATGGTGAGGTCAGAGTGGCCGGAGCATCGACGATGGCGCCGGAAACGGAGAAGAAGCGAAGTTTCACCGTCGGCGAAAACTTCGAATCTAGGGCGCTAGGAGTGAGGAGGGAGACGGTGGTTGGCGGCGTTGAGATGCGATGAAGGAGGCGCTCCCGTAGCCCCTTTTTATAGGGCGCGGGCGTGCCCGAGGCGGCGTAGGGCGCAAGAAGCTCTCGCCGGGTCCGAGGCGGAAATCGGGGGATTGGGGGCCGAAGATGGAAAGAGAAAGGCCGGTACGGGCGCGATTTGATGCGGCGATCTTAATGCGCGCAAAATCGCGGGGTGTTAATGGAGGTTGCACCAGGTTTGGAAGGTCCCCGAATCGACATCAATGGCGGTCGCGAACGAGAAAGGAAGGTGCAGGCGGAGAAGAAAGGAAAGGAAGACGACGATGGTGGTGCGTCCGATTTTTATCCAACGGTGGACACGGGTGCAAATCGGTAAGTGCGGGCAGTGCGCAGCCGTTGGATCTTAATCCAACGGTCACGATAGATCGAGGGGGTGCGAGGGGAATAGTTTAGTTACTGATGCACGAGGGCCGTTGGATCTAAATCCGACGGTGCAAAGCCGGGGTGCGTTCGATCGCCCGAACGTTTCATTGAATTCTGGCCGTTGGATTTCAATCCAACGAGATGCGTGCAGGGGTTTACGCGCGGAAGAGCGGGCCGTTTTGGACTGCGCGCACGCGGGAAATGAACTGGGCCGGCTAGGTTTCGGCCCAAACACTATTTAGGATTTTCTTTTGGTTTTCTAATTAATTAAATGCTGATAATTCAATTAGGCTTTAGTAAATAGTAGATTAAGTCCAAAAATTTTGAGAAAATTCACAGAAATTCTCTGGAGTATTTAGGACTTAAATAAATTATTTCCAACTATTATTTGGTAATATATTTTGCAAATATATTTGTTTAGCTTCAAATTGATTAAGTAAAAGCTTTTAAAAATTTCAGAAAAATCCACAAAAAATAATTAAACTTTAATTTCAACTGAAATTTGAAATTTGGGCTGTTACAATTCTCCCTCATCTATGGTGTCTCCTCTTGAGGTATCTCTCTGGTTGTGCCACACCTCTTTCGGTGTGTTGCCGTCGGAAACTATGCTACCACTTGGAGATCGACATTGGTGACGTGTCGGACTCAAAGTTTTAGATTCCAAATCCACGTATGTTTATCGTGCTAGTCCTATGATCATTGGCTAGCATGCATATTCAACAACATTCATATCACATTCATATACAAATAAATAAAACATAGTAACACGATATAGATAAAGAACCAAACTTAAGTCATACATGACCAAGTTTTACATCACACGAGCCGACCGGCCAAATAGTTCTCATAGCATAAAGTTTGCAGAAGAATAACAATAAAAGAGGCACAAAAAAACCAGCGAGCATGCCCCAGCCCTCCAAAAGGCAACTGTCTGGATTAAACCTTATTAATCAACATCATCATCGCTGAAACCCGAAACATACAAGTATATATACTATGGGTCATCATCAACATCCTCTAAATTTATTCAACGGGCAATCATGAGTACAAACTTATACTTCGCAAGACTTGAAATCAAAGATTACATAATATGCTAGATGAGACAAATGTGGTTATCATATCTAGTTTAATTTGCACAAAGCGAGCTTTCATTTGCAATAGAGATTAATAGATTGCAATCAAGGATTGTGAGAGCATTTGACTAAACAAATATTAATAAATCATAAACAACATAAATAAACAAGTTGTTGCTACCATAAAATCAAAACAATGGCAAAATCCTTTTGCCGAACAAGCTATGCATGGATTACTTATCCATACATTTCCCGAACCAATTTGCAAAACATAAAACTAGTAAGGTGGAGGATTCACCAAGTCATCCATAACCGGGACACGACTATTCAAATAGATTTACACTCTGCAAAGGTCATACACCTTTACCCACACGACATAAAACTAGTAAGTTGGAGGATTTACCAAGTCATCCATAACTGGGGCACGACTATTCAAATAGATTTATACTCTGCAGAGGTCATACACCTTTACCCACACGACATGAAACTAGTAAGGTGGAGGATTCACCAAGTCATCCATAACGAGAGATATGGCCATTCAAATAGATTTACACTCTTCAGAGGTCATACACCTTTACCCACATGATAAAAAACATCCCACCATGTCAATAATGTCACACGATACCATTTGGTACTTGATTTGAGAGTAATGACAAAGCTTTTACATTACCGGTTCTAGCAACAAACCACACTATGATACCTTCTTAAGATATGGAGAACTCTACAAAATCCTAAGAACTCATACGTTGTGTTGGAAAGCTTTGCAGTCCTAGCAATGCCCCTACAAATATGGATACCCTCTATGTCTTCACTAGGCCAATTTTTCAACCTACAATCTACCACTTGTGGTTTGATTACTAGAACATGATAACTTATTGTGCTAGGGTCTTCCCATGAAAGGCGTGTGTGGTTTGCACTCATATCTTGGGTCTAACTACGCCATATACTAGGTCTTTAGTGACTCGAACGAGACAGCCAAGGTCTTGTGCACCTACATCGGTCTCGTCATACACTCGCCCAAGTCTAAAACAAGTTTTTAGTTTTCATTTGTTAACCAAAATAGCATAGGTACCCCATCTGGACATATGTACAAGTGTTTTCCTTTTTTTTTTGTCAATTTATCAAGCTGTGCCCACCTATCGATTCTAGTGTCGGTTTATTTGCATGGCTAAGCATCATCTACTCGTGCCACAACTAATATTCTACAAATATCCAAACCAACAGTGGATAATATTCCTATGGTGTCAACAATAAGGATATCAAGTTTATCAAGACAGGTTCTGTGCAGTGATGGGATGGGGCAAGGCAGGGGCAATGACTTTCCGGACAAGGCGAAACGGTGTGCGTGCAACCGAGCAGGAGCTGGACGACGACTCCTACGACTGGGACCCACGTGTCAGCGAGAGGAGGGCGAGCGAGGAGATGGGTCGGCGCTGGGCCGAGGCAACGTTAGGCATGGGAGAAAGAAGGTGGGCCAAGGCAGGCTTTCGGCCCACGCGCAGCGGCAACGGAAGAGAGAGATTTGATTTTAATTCACAACAGAGGATGTTCAAATGATTTACAAAAAAAGCACATCAACTCCAAAAGTTATGATTTTTTTTGGAGAGGTTCCTGAGACCATATAGGATTTAACAAAATTATTTCTAGGATTTTACCAACTTTTATCTTTTCTTGAAAATTCAATTGTTATTTCTTTTAATAGGGAAATACTTTAATTATCTTTAGAAATTATTTTTTAATAGCTGGATTTTAAGAATAAATTTTCTTTAAAGTAGGATTTTTAAATGCAAGGAAATGCAGAAATGATGATTTTGAAATTAATTATATAGCTTTTAGGAATTTTGAGACGTTACAGGAGCCAAGGCGAAGCCACGCCTCCGTCGCGCCGTTGACGCGAGCACATCAGTGCGGCACGACGCGGTTTGGAGACCAGTGACGACACAGATTGGTAGTTGCGGTGTGCTTGGAGATCGACAGCAGCGACACGACTTAGGGGAAGCGACACGACTCGGCCGGAGAAGAGGGAGAGGAGTGAAGCCGAAGAAGAGAGAGGCGGCATGGCTTGAAGACCACTAGTGGCGTGCGCAGACCGATAGTGGTAGAGTTCTTGTCTACTGGCAATGGCGGCGTGGGGAGGTGGTGTGGCTCCGTCGGAGAAGAGTGCGAGGGAGAGAGTGAAGCAAAAGAAGAGAGAGGGCAAAAGTATTATTTTTAACCCATTGGTGTTATTTTTCCTTTTTTTTTGCCTTTTTGCGGTGTTATCATACATTCAACTACGAATACGATGCCATTTTTCTAAATCACGACGATTGCAATATCACTGACATAATTCCCCCTTTTTTTTGGAAAAAAAAAAGTCGTTTTTTCCATTCAGAAGATGTTGAGATCACATGGTCACATCGTGCCTGAACCGCTTTTACGGCCTAGTGGGCCTTCCTTCAAGCCCAGCTGCTCGGCTAAACGCTAAAGCCCACGAAGACGGCCGCCTCAGGCCAACTCATCGCGTGGCGGCCCAGTTCGATCAGGCGGAGCGGGCAAGGGAATAATTGCGGCCAACCTCTCGCGTCGCCGCCGGCCGCCGGCCGCCGTCGCGAATCATCACCACCATCTGACGTCGGCGCCCAACGCCCCTTCATCACCGCCGGTCGCACCGCCCGCCCTCCCAACGCCGGTTTGACGCCGCCTCAGGTACACCTTTACTACAATTATCGGATCAGATGCGAGCAAATCTCTCGATTTAAAGCTTCAGTTTTAATCGTATTTGGTGTGCTTGTCGTGCTCGAATTAGGTAGCTTGTAGGGGATATCTGCTTATACTGGGTCTTGCCGAAGCTTGGGGCAGGCGGATTCGGCGTGATGGGTGACGCGAAGCCACGGGCGGAGGAGGGGCCGCGCTGCGTTGGCTGCGGCCGGCGTGTGAAGACGCTCTTCGTGCAGTACTCCCCGGGCAACATCCGTTTGATGAAATGCGTAAGAGAGCCATTTTGCCTTCTTCGTGTAAACCGCCGTTGAGCTCTGAATGCCGTTTGTAACTTTGTATGTAGGATAACTGCAAGGCTGTTGCTGATCCCTACATTGAGTGCGAGTTCATGGTACAATGCTCTATGAGTTATGAGTTCGAATTTCCCTCATGCATGATGCATGAGTTAGGCCTTAACACTTCTTATCCCCTCTGTAGATTATCTTGATCGATCTGATTCTACACAAGACAAGGGCATACCGTCATCTTATGTTTAATAAGCTGAGCATTGATTCATCTCTTGGCAAGGTGGGAATCATATGATACTATGCAAACGCACTCAAGTGACATTCTTCCTTTTCAAATATCCTAAGGTGTAATCAGCATTTATGAAGTTCTGCATCCCATATTTCTTTTTCTGAGCTCTCAATACTAATGCTCTAAGCATGCAGAAATTGTCCTTTGACTTGCCTTAGCAATTCTGCACTAAAACAATGTTTAGAAGAAATAACCACTAGTAGTGCAGTGAATCTATAGATGTGATGGAACATGTTCCTGTTATTGTTATTATTGTTTATTTGAGTGGAATGGTTCGATTAACTCAGTGTCTACTCGTCTATCTAAAATCTGTGCAAATACTGAATTTCTTATGTGTCTGATTGTGCAAACATAGTAGAGCAGTACTAGTTTCTTTATTCATAATGTCTGGCATTTCCCTTCAAGACCTTGTTCACTGAGTACGTCCAAAGTTAAAACTTTCTTATATGTCTGATTGTGTTCTTGTCTGCAGGGAATACTGTACCTGTCCATTCTGATTCATATTGTTCTTGACGCATGTATCCATTTTATTAATATTTGTTTAACTTCAATTTTGGTTGTTTCGAAGTATCTATTTAACTTAAACAACCCATAACTATGTAAGTCAGAATATCTTTTTCAAAAGGCAACAAAGCCGACAGGGATTCTTCCAGCAGCATGTTCTCAACAATTTTCAATTGCACCAAGGTGATTAATGTTGACAACATTCAAATAATCTGATGTTTCCACTTCTCATTGTATTAACAATGAATCCGATGTTCTGTTGTTCTTCAGGTTCTTGGTGATGCATTGTTAGGGAACATCATATTTATGGCCATGTTAATCCTGGGAGTTCGATTTATCCTCAAACTATCTTTTGATATTACAAGGTACTGTTATATAACCTGTTTTAAATATCTGGAATACCTGTGAGGTCGAATTTTTCAATTATCATAACAAGATTCTCTTTCTTAAAAAGATACATTTATTGATGGTTCATTTTGTGTGAATGGGTTGTTGAGTGTTCTCAATGGTATTTATGTAACCAGTAGAGATTCTGTAAATAGTACATTTCTGCTCTAGAAGGTGAAATCGTATCAGAATTTCATATTTAATTTGTGATTTACTTGGATTGACAGTTTTACTTTGTCATCACTCAGGTATAGAGAGGTTCTGTTAGCCATCATCATTTCGAGCTACTTCAAGTTATTTCTTATTACAACGATGGTATAAAATATTTTGTGTATGAAGGATTTTCTTTAAATCTTATTGTCAATTTTTTTGTTTCAAGTGGATTATCAAATTTGCAGGTTTGGGAGTTTCCATCATCTGCTATATTCATTGTTGAAATATTTGTTCTCTCTTCAAATGTTGTAGCCCTGATAGGTAAGCACTGCACATTTCTTCCATGAATAAATTTTTGTCTTCCTTTATGAGTATTTTCTTTATTTTCTTCATATTTTCTAGCTGTTAGGATGCTTCCATGTCGATAACATTCATGGTTGTTGAACATAGCTCAACATTTAAATGCACATAGATATGCTGGATATCATAGATAATAATGTCATGGCTCTGTGTATGTAGTGTCAACTGGCACAGAATCATATTTTTCCTACTAATCCTGCAGCTTTCCCATATAAACATTTATACGATGGTTGGGCGAAAAGGGCATCTCTGTGGTCACAATCTCCAGTGATTAGATCAGACAGATGCCCCAAGCTCAACATCAAATGATTGAGGTCTTTCACATCCCATTGTATCCTACAGAATTGATTGATAGATATAGGCCTCAGCTTTTATCATTTCAATACTCTAGAATTTTCTCTGAAGTAAGCAGCACCTTCAATACAGAAACCTTGTTAAACCATGTTGTTGTTTTTTCTTGCATTACTTGCACCGACTTACTAGTCTGATGCATATATCAGTCCTGTTGAATTGTTGGTTTGCTCCTAGCTTTCAATGCTTAATACTTCGCCAATCGATGGATTTTACTGAAAACGCAACTGGTTAATTTCTTTTCAACGTTCCGAAGCCTAAATATATTTCCTTGCGTATTTTCTTTGGGATGTTCTTTGCTGAATAGTAGAAAGTAAGTTTTTTTCATTGATCAATTACAATGTTGCGGAAACTGAACGTTCTGTTTCTTTGCAGTTGTGACGCAGTTTCCAAAAGCTCATTGCTTTGGAGTCTGCTTCACAGCGCACACAACGAAATTCTTGACCGAGAGGTGGCTCCTCCGGACACCATGAACCTAAACTGATCAAGCCTACCATCTTACTCCAAGCTAGCTAGCCCCCAATCAATGGATCAATACTCCATCCGCCCTGTTTCCTCTAGCTTGCTGTACAGTCTGGTAGAGCGACGTCTAGGCACACTGTGCCGCGTTGATGAGGAGCAGCTGATCTAATCATTTGCAATGAACTGTCTGACTGTAATACACATTGTTCCTGTGAGTTGCTCTGGACCATGTTGGAACTGGAGGGCCTCTTGGACCTGTACTGAGGCTCTGTGCTGTGGTTGAGCGATCTTTTCCTGTGGTACGTACGTCAAGAGTCAAGACGGATACGGCATCTTGCTTGTAGCTGTGGAGATGGCCGGTCCCTTTCGCCTACTTATGGCCTAAGTAGTTGCTGCTTCTCCTGTTCAGGGAAGTACGCCGGCGAAAGGGCCTCTCTACCTTCTCATGGCACTGTAATGGTGGTTTCGACTCCATGCACACGTCTGCTGCTTGCAACTGTAGCTACACTGTAGATGACAGGAGGCTGTCCTGCACGCAACGCATTGTTTTGTCTGCTACGAGGCCTTTCTATGTGTTCTCGCAATTTGTAATATCTTACAGTTCCGTTGGACCATTCTGATCTTGATCACACAGATTCATAATTATAACACCGTAGTCAAATATATTACGATCTTTAGAATGACGATTTTCGAGGTACAACAGTACAATCCTGTCATAATCCTACGATACGACCATAAGCTTGTTATCTACTATCTCTGTGTGCTGGGTGGCAGCTGAATCTGGATCTCTCAAGTTCAGACTCCTGAACAGCTCAGTTCAAGGACTCTTTCTTTTTACTGACCTTCAGCAACCTTAGTTTGGCAGGCAGCAACAGAGTTACGATTTCACGCCCTCTGTCGTCTTGTAGTAAAGACACCAGACATGGTAGTACCACTACCAGATAGCCGTACCATTCTTCCAGAAAGTAGTCTAATCAGGCTGCAAAGTTCAGGTCAAAATGTTGCCTGTATACAAAATCATCATTCATAGCATAGGTACCGACAAATCCCGGACGTAACACCAAGATCGTAATGGTTCATCCGGATTACCATAATTCTTCTACTCTGCCATCTCGACACCATCATGAAGACAAGGGATCCCTTCCCTTCGTTGCGGTGACCAAGATGAAATTACAGTTTACACATGCATAGCAGACAAATCTGTCCTCTTTCGGTATAAGCACACTCTCGAGCACTGTACACGCTTACCATCCCCGGGAGGACCAGGAAATCCTACTACGGTTGGACGGTGCCGGCACAGCGCAACAGTTATAGCAGCAGCAGCAACGATGCGATCTCAACATCACGATAGCTCCATGCATATAGTACTACTGATATACGCACATCCGCGCGCGCATCGCAGCAGCGCCTCGCCGTGCGCCGACACACGGACGCGCGTCCGTGCACGCGGCTCATCTTTGCGTTGCACGCACATGGCGATGTTTTCACCTGTGCTTCGTCGTTTTTTCAGGTCGGCCCGGCAGGCAAAGATCCTGATGCACGCATGAAAAGGAGATCGATGATGCTACAGATTCGTGTTAGTCGGTGAAAACTCACTGGATTCGTGATGTGAGGGAAGCTAGGCGGATGAGTGTGGTGTGGTGTACCGGATGGAGGGGAGGTTGTGGTGCTCGTGGGTTGTGATGACTGATGAGCCGTGCGTGCATCGGTGAGATTGAGATTACCGCCATGAGGTGATGGCTTACTGGAACTGAGCCCACCTTCTGTCCCTCTCCCCTTAGCCTTTTTTCTTTCCTTCTTGTGAGGGTTTTGTGGCCTATGGGCTACGGCTATGGTCGATTGATTGCAATTTTTGCTTGTGCGAGCTTTCGTTCTATCTTTCCGATGGTTTTGCACTTCTGTCAACGAGAACGAGAAGTTGATGCGTGATTTGCAGTGAAACGACTCTACGTGGTTATTGCGGTCAATTGGATTGGGATCCTCCGGCGTAACATTAGGAGTGATCTCCACCTTCCTATCAAAAATCAAAAGGTGCCATCAGTAGGCACAGTGTTTGGCTATGAAAACTATTCCGCTTTTGCTACAGTACCACTGTAGAGTACTGTCTACGTGTTCATAAAAACACTGTTTACACGGTAAACCTATGCGGTGGTGCGGAGGATCCGAATCCGATTGATATTGTTTAAAATCACTCATCTTAAGATATTTGGAGCATGCTTTCCTTGGCTTGTCCCTCTTTTTGTGTGCTCCATCCCTGCTTTCGCCTGTTGCCACCACCAAATGCATCTCGACGCTTAGACCAAACGATTCCTACGAATCTGCACTTTGCCTCCTAATCCCATCTTATGTGTAAGACTTGCACTCCGATGTAAATTATTCTTTGGTCTCCCGTTCCATGATACGAGATGATCAAGTAGCTAGACAGGGGACAGCACTGCTTAAATAAACTTGCACTTTCGGACGTAATTCGGGCTAATCTGCGCGTGTAAAGGTCGCATTATCCATCATTGTTGGCTCGTGATCATCGCGGCCAGCACCACTTAAATTAACAAGTGGAGTACGTGCGCACTTGTTTCTCCTTTCCATATTATATCCTAAACTGACCAAAGAAAACAAAGGGTCAAGTGCTTCATTCTTTCAGGGAGCCTCCGCTTAAACATGCTTGTCACACGTATCATTATTGGAACATGGATCCGTGATAGCAGGTATCTGATATGAAATCCAAGAGCTTAGCAGGAGTTTTGATAGAATTTTCTTTGACCATGCTCACCGTGAGGTTAATTCGGCTGCTCATTTGTGACGCCCCTTTTTTTTCCTTCTTTGTCGGGTCAACCCGCCGGACCCCCCCTCGTCCCACCCCTCCCGTCAACCCCCGCCGGACCCCCCCTCGTCCCACCTCCCGTCAACCCCGCGGACCCCCTTCTTCCCGTCAACCCCACCGGCCTCGCGTGCACCGCGACCGCCACGCACACGCCACCTCCTCTTCCACACTCGTGCCCGTTGCCGCCTCACCGCGCACGCCCGGCGTCATCATCACCATCGCCGCACGCCGCCGGGGTCCCTCTCCCGAGCCTCCCCGCTCCTCCCCTCTTCGGCTTTAAAGCCCGAGCCCCCTTCCTCTCCTCCTTCCCCCTTTCATTCACAGAGCAAGAAGAAGGTCGAGGAAGAAGAGAGAAGAAAGAAGAGGGAGTGGGAGCCGAGGCCTTACCTCCACCCGGAGCCGCCGTCGTCGCCGCCGTGGTGAGCTCCGCCGCCGACCGCTTCCTCGAGTCCCGTC
Source organism: Ampelocalamus luodianensis (assembly GCA_036346255.1). NCBI lineage: Eukaryota > Viridiplantae > Streptophyta > Magnoliopsida > Poales > Poaceae > Ampelocalamus > Ampelocalamus luodianensis. The sequence goes on from CM070621.1 coordinate 6,110,315, forward strand.
GCCGTCATCGCTGTCTCCCTCGCACCGCCGTCGGTGAGCTCCTCGCCGTCGCCGCTGCCACCAATCCCTTCGGTTGCCGCCGCTCGCCGCCAGTCGAGCTTGCCGCGCGCACTGGCTCCATCTCCCCACGCGCGCGCCGCCACCTCTCTCCTCCTCCTCTCGCTGCTAGCCCGTGCCCCCTTCCCCTTTAGGGCAGGCCACCCCTGGGCCGCGTCTGTGCCCTTGGGCCGCGTGGGCGTCATTTCGGCCAGGCCGTGGGCTGGGCCGAAATGTGTGCTGTGGGCCGCCGCCAGTTTCGTTTTTTTTATTGATTTTGTTTTCCTTTTTCTTTTTCAATTCAAAAGAGAGGCTTTAAAAATTATTATCTCCCTCATTTTAGCTCCAAAAATTATGAAATAAATTTCTAAAAATTTCTAAAATCAAGATCTTGCTAATGGCATAGGTCTTGTTCAATTTGGAGTTCATTTGTTGTTTATTTGTATTTAATTGCTCGTTTTGCTTGTCTGTGCCTTTTTCCGGTACGTTCGTCCGACTAGGTTTCGAAGACGCCGGAGATCCCCAAGTTGATCAAGTCCAATATTATCAAGATCCTCTTACTTATATCCCAGGCGAGTCAATACTTTGATCATCTTGAGCCTACATTTTATGCAAATTATATTCTTTTAAAATAGCAAAATTGCATGCTTTAATTCTTTAATCAAATGTATGTTAAAGCTTAAGGTAGTTAATACCCATTTGTTGAATAATTAATTATTACGCCATCCTTGACAACTTGAATCCCTTAACCATTGTCACTCTAGTAACTATGTGGTAATACTAGTTATAGGTTGTACTTAAGCGACATGCTAGTCTTGCTTAAGTACCGGGACATTAAAATGTTCCAATCGTCATCTCTTTAAACATAAAAATGATTTGGGCAGTCATTGGTGGTCCATGACTGAGATAAATGTGGTGATTTGGTTTTACTCCTCAAAACCCTAATATTGTCAAGTATCTTGTCAAGGATCGTGTGATGAAGAGTATGTTGATGGGTGCTAATGCAGCCCAAAGAATGTTGATGTGTGAAATGATCCGCCTAGACAACCCTAAGGACTTAATCTTGTCATGACCTCCCGTGTAAAACAAGTACAACCACAAGTCTGCAAACTGCAACTTGACTTAGTAGATTTATTGAACCTTAAAAGTCAGTCTCACGGAAGGAACAATAAAGGGTGCAAGTGTGAGCTTGATCACGTTTGAATGGGACACCGATGGTGAAGTGCCTTCTGACAAAGAAGATGTAGGGGTGACATCCCGCACCAACATATGGGCGTAACCCCATATAGGTGAGATGACGGAAGGGTGAGATATTTTGAAAGGTTATTGTGATTTGTCACGAACTACATGACTAAGGAATCATGTGGGGTAACGAGTATGACTATCTCTTGTGGGTAAAGTGTACAACCTCTGCAGAGTCTAAATGTTTAAACAGTGCGCCTACTGGTCAAAGGCGGACATGGGAATCTTTACTCGAGTTAGTTCTATTTCAAAAATCTTGTGGTTGGGATGAAAATGTGGTGGGCTCACCTAGCCTGAGTTTGGATTTTGCCTGAGTGCTTGAACTCAGTGATGTTGGTAATTGGGGACGGACCCAATCAAAAGTAAGCATAAGGTAGAGTTTCCGACGGAGGGAACCTCTGCTATTATAAATTATTGCACAATTACTCTATTTTAGCAAAAATGCAATTTATTAAAAATGCTAAGTAATAGGATTTTGTATTTATGATAATTGAAAATATTGCTTTAGCACATAAAATAACCCGAGCCATCCTTGTTAAGCCTTGCATGTATATTATTGCATTGTGTATTGGCTCGCGAGCACGGAAGTTGTGCTCATCCTCGCTCTCTCCCCAAAACCCTCGGAGCAGGAACTCCCGGAGATTACGACTATTACGAGGATCCGTGGTTGGAGGCCCGGAGATAATGAAGCGTAGTGTAGTCTTTAGATGTTCTAGTCTCGCCTTAGTCCAGCTTGACTCGTTGGCATTTGCGTGCATCCAATATTACCCAAGCCATGGTTAATATCGGCCGCACACGGTTTCCCGATCGCTTGCTGTGGGAGAGATGAGCTCACCCCTCTTGCTTCATTGCCGCCTCGCTTTTGTAATTTAATCAATTTGGCCTGATCGCCCCTATTGTAAAACTCCGACCGACGTGGTCTATGTCACTCTGTTGTGTTAATTAATGAATGGTATGGTTTTACGTCATGTACGAATTGATTCAGTGATGTATCTGTGAGTGCTAGCTACTGATCCAGGGAATAGCACAGTGTTTCACAGAGGATTCTGGATTAGGAAATCCGGGTCCGACAGAGCTGGTATCAGAGCATACGACTGTAGGAGCCTTAGCTAGACTGGTCGAGCCTAAGGACTTGAGTCTTATTTTCAAAAACTAAGAAAAGCTTTGGCAAAAATATAGCATATCTATTGCTCTTACTCACACCTCTCTTAGTTCTTTACTTACCGCCTTTTGTGAGCCTACTCCGTCGCTGGCTCTTTCTTTTGTTTTAAAATTTTAGATTACCGTATCGTCGTCCGATGGCCCGTGGGATTTCTTTTCTCACGGAGAGAACGACGACAAGTTTGTCGGTATCCCCGTCAAACTCAATCAGTACCTTGGTTCGTCACCGGCCCATCTTCAGAGGCTGGAAGACCTAAGTTCCGGATCGAGTCTCGTCCTTGGAGGTTGAGTTCATCGCTCCCACCTTCCGTATCGAGCATTTCAGGAGCCGCTGTTCGGTTTCTGTTCAGAACATAGCGCTTCGCCTCGACTCACCTTGTGCCGCGTGCACAAGGATCTCTTTTTGAGGTCACCTTTGCTGTCCCTTTCCGTCTCTCCAGGAGGGAGAACGCTACCCGAAGATCTTCGACATCAAGAACACTGTTGTTACAGTAGCCGCCGCGGTGCACACCCCCTCCTCTGTACCGCCGCCATCATCAACAACCCGCGCCAACTCAACGCCTTGGACCCCGCACCAGATCGCCGCACGTAAGAGCATGCGACATCCCGATCCACCGCCCGCCATCAACGTCGAAGATTCCAATTGAGGACGCAACCTTTCTCGCTCGCTTATTCCCGCTGCTCGACCTCGCCGCAACTGCTCCCGCCCTCGCCCCTCGGGCAATCGCACCGCTTGGGGTGGTCAACACCGTTAGAGGAGTAGTTAGCTTAGGTTAGCTAGCGATGCTTGCTAGGCGACCTTTGGTCCGCAAGCATCTTTTCTTTCTTCTACCCGATCGGAGACGTTGTGTTTGTACCTTGTGTCATGGCTTAGCCTAGCCTATACGCTATGCTTCAGAGTCATGTAACACCTAACCCTCCTCCTTAATTTAATGTAGCTGTTCTAGGCTTTGTATGGTGTTTGATTCTTTTTCTTCGTTGGTTTGAAGTTCTTCTGTTGTGCTCTAGAGGGTCAGAAAACCCTCATATATACCCCTCCCCTCGTTCTGAGCTTGAGCGTGTCTTCAGATGCCGCCAAGAAGAGCCACCGCCCAAAGTGGTGCCTTTGCGGTGCCGAGGAAGAGGCCGTGGCACTGGCCGTGGTCGTGGCCGTGGACAAGATCTACCTCCTCCACCACCAACAAGCCCAACAATGACTCAAGTCATGTTCCAGCAAACTCAGATTCTTCAAGCCTTGTTAACCAATCGCCAGACCGACCACCGGCCGCCACTCCAAGCTTGCGGACTTCCTCAGACAAGACCCTCACCTTCGCCGCACCGATGAACCCTTGAAGTCAAGACGGCTCGAGATACGGAAAGAAGCTCCGCTCTTGCCACGCTCAAACGAAGACAAGGTGGATTTTGCCACCCATCGCCTAAAAGGAGCCGCCGCGCAGGTGGAAAACTACCTCGCCGCTCGAGGTGGTGACACCGGCACGAAGAAGAAGAGGCGTATAATGTGGCCGTAGCATCTACGATTGGAGCCCCACAAGAGCCTCATCGCCGCCATAGAAGAAGTTGTCAAGTACACCGAAGAAGTCAATCCGCATGGCGCCAATTCCTTGGGCGAATTCAAAGTCGCCAGAACCAACCGCATCACCGGTACCATGAGATTGAAGAAGAACGAGTTCGAGCTCTCAAGCGGTGGTCGATGTCACCAATGAATATCTAACCAAGTTCAACTACTTGCCCGCTCGCCCCAATGACGAGGCGATGAAGAAGAAAAGATCGACCGCTTTGTGGAAGGAATGCGTGAAGATATGAGAGGACACTCATCCTCCACGACATCTCCGGCTTTCAACGCTTGGTCAACAAAGCCCTCATCCGTGAAAATGAGAACAGAATCGTGGAGGTTAGCCGCAAAGGAAGATGGCATTCCAAGGGCCGTCACGGCGCCTTCCGCAGGTCGACTTTTCAGAGCAAACGCCTTACCGGCGCTAGCCGCCCCATCACCAAGGATTCCGCCCAACTCCAACCTCCACTCTAGTCACAACCCCGCACTCCGGTGGGAATGTTTCCGCGCTTCACTCCATCGACAGCCTACAACGGTCAACCCGATAGCTCATCTTCGTTGTTTCAATTGTGGGGAAAACGGACACTTTGCTAGAAGGTGCCTCAACCACCACCCCGAGGGAGTACAAATTAAGAACCACACCACCGAGGCGGACGTCACCGCAAGCAAAGTTATCAAGTCTCGCAGCATCGAGCCGCTTCCACCAAGCCAAAGCCAAGTCAAGGACTTGTCAATCATGTCATCGCCGCGAAGACCAAACAGCCTTCAGGGAATAATAAGAGGTACGTTCTCTGTCTAATCCGACTAGCCCGAATCTCGGGTCGAGATTCCGCGAAGGTGGGTAGGTTTTGTGACGCCTTTTTTTCCTTCTTTGTCGGGTCAACCCGCGGACCCCTCGCCCCACCTCCCACAACCCCGCCGACCCCTCGCCCCACCCCTCCCGCCAACCCCGCCGACCCCTTCTTCCCGTCAACCCCACTGCCTCGCGTGCGCGACCGCGCGCACACGCCACCTCCTCTTCCACACTCGTGCCTGTTGCCGCTCACCGCGCACGCCCGGCGCCATCATCACCATCGCCGCGACGCCGCCGGGGTCCTCTCCCGAGCCTCCCGCTCCTCCCTCTTCGGCTTTAAAGCCCGAGCCCCTTCCTCTCCTCCTTCCCTTTCATTCACAGAGCAAGAAGAAGGTCGAGGAAGAAGAGAGAAGAAAGAAGAGGAGGGGAGCCGAGGCCTTACCTCCACCGGAGCCGCCGTCGTCGCCGTGGTGAGCTCCGCCGCCGACCGCTTCCTCGAGTCCCGCCGCCGTCATCGCTGTCTCCTCGCGCGCCGCCGCCGGTGAGCTCCTCGCCGCCGCCACCACCAATCCCTTCGGTTGCCGCCGCGCGGTCGAGCTTGCCGCGCGCGCACCACAGGCTCCATCTCCCCTCGCGCGCGCCGCCACCCTCTCCTCCCCCTCCTGCTGCTAGCCCGTGCCCCTTCCCTTTAGGCAAGCCACCGGGGGCGCGTCGTGCCCTTGGGCGCGTGGCGTCATTCGGCCAGTGCCGTGGGCTGGGCGAAATGTGTGCCGTGGGCGCGCTTGATTCGTTTTTATTGATTTTGTTTTCCTTTTCTTTTCAATTCAAAAGAGAGGCTTTAAAAATTATTATCTCCTCATTTTAGCTCCAAAAATTATGAAATAAATTTCTAAAAATTTCTAAAATCAAGATCTTGCTAATGGCATAGGTCTTGTTCAATTTGGAGTTCATTTGTTGTTTATTTGTATTTAATTGCTCGTTTTGCTTGTTCATGCCTTTTTCCAGACGCTCGTCCGACTAGGTTTCGAAGACGCCGGAGATCCCCAAGTTGATCAAGTCCAATATTATCAAGATCCTCTTACTAAGATTTGAACCTGTGCCAGTCCACTAGACGCGATTCTATCCGGTGATAGTTATTGACGCTTTAGGCCCAATGTACAGTGAGGAGGCTATTCACGGCCCAGCTTAGTAGGTAAGCGTTTTATCCTGCCCAGCCGGCCGGCCTTAAAGAGGTTAATGAGTAGGACTGAATGGATGACCAACCGGTCGTCTCGTAGCTTAGATCACAGTACTCTCAAAGCAAATGTTTTTTTTTAAAAAACATGAAAGGAGTTTCCTTTTCTCTTTCGTGTTACTTTTGTCATCATGCAGCAATGCAGATGCAGGTCGATGATCTCTCTCTCTCTCTCTCTCTCTCTCGATCTGGTGGCCGGCCGGCCGGGTCACTCCTGCAGGTACGGTTGAGATTTCTAGATAAACTAGCAGGGCAATCACCAGCGGATTTCTCCACACATGCATCACTACATCAGGGCAACTAAAATCGCTGGCCAAAATTTGGTAACATCAAAATTTGTTTTGGGTGTAATCCAAATAACATTTATTTTACCAAATTTTAGCTTTGCTTAAGCTTTGACTATGACAAATTTTTGTCTTGATTCATTAGAGCCATGAACCAAATAGCCCATACGGCCAAATTTTTGGCTTTGCGCAAGTACTTTGTTTCATCGAAAGGGTAAACACAATACAAGCAGGCTAGTAGTAATTGATTAATTAATTAGCTATATATATATACACACACTAAGTGAAAACTGATAAACGTATAGTGATCTACCTCCATTGGCTAGCTAGTTGCTCATGCTGCCGTGCGTGTATGCATTGATGCATATGTCAAACATCATACTAATTAATAACTCGATCCACTCCACTGTGTGTACTATATATGTAACTAAATGTACATTGCGCTAGCTAGAGGTATGCACTAGTACATAAAATAATCACTCCGGCTGACCAGATCGAGAAAACCTGCAGGAAAGAACCAGTAGCCACTAGCCAGGATCGACCAAGGCGATCGATTCCCTGGCCACATATACTTACTCTGTCAAAAATGTTCTACATTTTGGACATCGACGCGCGGTCTTTAATATCCAATTTTAATTATTATTTGTTATATAATTACGCTTGTAAAAAATTTCAAAATTATTATATTATGAAAATATTTATCATAACAAAACTAATGATACTATTCACTGATGAAATTTTTCTTATCAGTCTTGCTATTTTTAAGTCGTCTGGATTTTTTTTAAGTTTAAGTTTCTTATTGTGATCATTGGATTTGTCTAGAGATTGATGTGTCATATAATTAGATATTGATCTAATGGATAAAAAGATAACTTATATTTAAGAAAATTTCAGTCACCTCATGAATAAACAGTCTCTTTTCTTATATTATTAGTCAAAGTTAGCTAAATCTAACTATACACTTTCTAGAACGTCGCATGTTTACGAACGGAGGGAGTTTAAAACGAGGAAACGGAGAGGGGCCTGGCCATAGGATACCGGCCGGACAGCACGACGTGGGCGCATATTGTCACATTGAGACACGGAGACAGCAAGCTTCTCTCTACAGGTAGAGATCGATCGGCGTGTAGCTAGTAGAGACGGCAGTATACGGCGATGCGTCCATGATTCATCGATCCCACCCCTACGCACAAGGCGCAACGCGAGGCGCGCGTGAGAGATCGTGATCGTGATCGAGATCGGGAGCGAGGCTACGTCGTACGTGCCAGGTGAGGTGCCCCGGCCGGGCCGCCGGTGCGTGCCAGCGCGGGGCGCGCCGGTGCGTCCGGATCCGCCCGCCCCGGCACGCATCTCGCCCGTACGCCGCGCCCTCGGCCCCCACACCCAGCCTCCCCTCGAGCTCAGCTCGATCGCATCTAGCTCCATCTATCAATCAATTAATGTGTATGCACAGTACGTACGTACGTACGAGCTTGTCCTCTTGCTAGCTACGCCGGAGCCACGTGTCAGCCATGTAATCGTGTTGATTCGTTACTTAGGCCATGTACAATATTTTGTACAGCGTACTGGTGTTAGATTTGTTCTTCTTCCACTGCTAACTCATTCTTCTCTCTCCAACAGTACAGGACACACAACTAAATAAAATATCACTTCTTTTTCTCTTACCACACACTCACTCCCTCTCATTTCATTTACAAGTGGGTCTGTAATAATTTTTTGGGACTGTCTATTCATAAGCTGTCTGAGATTTTCTTAAGTTTAAGTCAATTGTTGTGACCGTTGGATCAATATCCAATCATATGACATCCATTAGATCAATATCCAATCATATGACACTCCAATCTCTACACAAATTCAATGGTAACAACAATTGACTTAAACTTACGAAAATTTCATGCAACTTAAAACTAGCAAAACCGTAATTTTTTTTGAGTTAGCACCTGGTGCATCTACATGCACTTGTGTCAGAAATCTTTTTCGTGGCACCTCTCACTCTCGCTTGCTTTAATGTGCTAGCATCGGTGCTGGAGCAGAAAAGCTAGCTAGCACTGGTACACTGCGCATGGCCTAGCAATACATCGACGCGTGCCAAGTTGGCTTGGCAACCACTCCCAAACACACGAGTGATATCATGGCGATCGACGAGGTGATCACAGGTTGTTCTGGGCGTAAGAATACATCAGATTTGTTCGACCAGAGCACCATGGATGAATGGAACGCGCCGTGTAGTTGCTCTTGCTTGTGCCGCGTCTGCGTGCTCCCCCACAGAACCAGAACCGCTTGACTTCATTCTCATCAGCCGAGCGTGCAATGAACCCGAGCCCATGCATGCACACCATATGTAAGCATGCAACGCCACGCCAGCACGACCCGCACTTCCATACGTACGCGTAGTAATTACTAACTGCACAGAGCATCAATTAATACGCCTGCATTAATTATCACTGCAATTCACATCACCGTAAGAAAACCACAGTGATTACAGTACGAGTTACACGAGTGATTCGAGTAGCGACGTTACAGCGGGTCTCGCTCGCGCGCGAGCGCTATGGTGCGCCGATCGAGTCAACGCCACTAACCCACGCCTTCTTCTCTTCCCGCCTCTATATAACCTCCCCGTGGTGGCAACTGCTCCGGTGCCCTGCTCTCTAGTCTCTACGCCCCGCGCCGCGCGCAGGACGCACGACGCAAACCCCCCTCCTCTCTCGGCTTGGTGCGCTCCTGCCGGCGAGTACGTGCAAGTCTGCAAGGCGCGTACGTGGAGATGGAGGCGGCTCGGGTGGAGCCGGCCGGCCTGGACGTCGACAAGCTCACCTACGAGATCTTCTCCATCCTCGAGAGCAAGTTCCTGTTCGGCTACGACGACCCCAAGCTTTTCTGTAGCGGTGGGTCGCCGCAGGGGGCGGCGGCGGTAGCGTCTGGGAAGGGGGCGCCGGCACGAGCGCCTTCGGCCGCGGAGGCGGGCAAGGTTTGTATACTGTCGATCGATGGCGGCGGGCGGGTCGCCGACGGGCTGCTTGCCGGCGCGGCGCTGGTGAGGCTGGAGGCGTCGCTGCGGCGGCGCACCGGGGACCAGGAGGCGAGGCTGGCGGACTTCTTCGACGTGGCCGCGGGCTCCGGCGCCGGCGGCGTGCTCGTGGCCATGCTGGTGGCGCGCGGCACGGACGGGCGGCCGCTATTCTCCGCGGAGGACGCGCTCGCGTTTCTCATGCGTAGCCTCCGGCGCGGGTGGTCCGGCGGCGGCAGCCCCGGTGGCCTCCGTGCGCTGTTCCGCCGCCCCGGCTCCGCCTTCCGGAAGGTGTTCGGCGACCTCACGCTGCGGGACACGGTGCGGCCGGTGCTCGTCCCGTGCTACGACCTGGCCACGGGGGGCCCGTTCCTGTTCTCGCGCGCCGACGCTGTCGAGACGCCGGCCTACGACTTCCGCCTGCGCGACGTGTGCGCCGCCACGTGCGCCGGGTCGGACGGCTCCTCCGCCGCGGTGGAGGTGTGCTCGTCCGACGGATCGACCCGCATCGTGGCCGTCGGCGGCGGTGTCGCGCTCGGCAACCCCACGGCGGCGGCCATCACGCACGTGCTCAACAACAAGCGCGAGTTCCCGCTCGCCGCCGGCGTGGAGGACATGCTGGTCATCTCCATAGGCAGCGGCGAGGGCGCCGGGGGCAGCGCCTCGACGTCGGAGATCGTCAGGATCGCCGCCGAGGGCGTGGCCGACATGGTACGAAACACACGTGAATTTTGCCAGTCTTGATCTTAGCTCGTGTGGTCCTTTTCTTGCATCTTGTTCTTTGTGCTCGCTGCTAAAGCTTCACTGACGCCAGGTGGATCAAGCAGTGGCCATGGCCTTCGGACATAATAGGACAAGCAATTACATCCGCATACAGGTCAGTACTATGCCCAGCAGCATAGTACACTCTTACTAGCGTTGCTATCCTCCCACTTCTACTGCTTCACTTTGAGACGTTCGCAATTAACTTTTGCCGTTGATCTTAATTAATTCTGCAGGCGATGGGGTCCCCGCGGGCGAGCCGAAGCGCGGCGAGGGGTGGTGGCGCGGGGCGGAGCGCGCCGGAGGAGATGCTGTCGCAGAAGAACGTGGAGTCGGTTCTGTTCCGGGGGAAGAAGCTTGCGGAGCAGACCAACGCCGAGAAGTTGGAGCGGTTCGCGCACGAGCTCGTCAAGGAGCGCGACCGCCGCAGGACAAGCCCGGTCGCCCCCGCCGTCGTCAAGCAG